>CM017469.2:5834311-8234311 GCA_007827005.2 Populus simonii
CTTTTATTGTTAAGTTTGTATGCTGAAAACCTGTCTCTTGATAGAAAAATTTATCCAGTCATTATTGCATAGCATTGCATTTCTCTTGTGGCTCTCCATTTTCTCCTTTTATTTTAAAAACTATGTTGGATTGATTCTTCAGCATGCTAAATGCTGGTTTTTTGTAACTCTGAACTCATCTCTATCCTGGTACAGATGATTGTTTTGGAAAAGCAAATTTTGTATCTATGTAATCAATAACATTATTTTGTCCTTTTAATTTCTGACCATATATTTTTTATTCAAAATTGATTTCAGAATTTTTGTGTGCTCATTTGTACTCATGGTTTCGATTTCTTGCTCTGTATTGATTTCAATGCTTTCTATGCCTGGTTTCCCCCCCTGTTGAAAGTTTTCAAGAGTAATGTCATTGTGACAATCAATGCTCGACTAATTTGTATTTCTCTTTTGGTTTTCCTCTATTTGTCCATAAATATAATGAGATTGATTGGGTTGAATACAAGTGTTATCTATGTTGGAGTTTAGATTGATCGGGTTGAATGATAGGCATCTGGTATTCCATTTTCATGTCTCAATTTGATGCCATCCCACAGATATATGAATGTTGAATCTAGATATTTAATATATGCATATTTGATCATGCCATCTGTTGAAACTATTGACAAGGAAATTTTGTAAATACTTAAACATGGTAACTAGTGACAATCCTCAAACCGCTAAAGCAATTGCTTTGGAATGTGGCATACTGAGTTCAGATGAAGATGCTGTGGAGCCTAATATTATTAAAAGAAGAGTGTTTTGTAACTATTCAGATGCAGAAAGAGAAGAAATCGCAGGGAAGATCTCAGTAAGATTTGTGTCTGTCCCTTTATTATTAGTTTTGTGTTTTTTGTATATTTGTACACTTTGAAGAGCCAAATTTCATGAAACTTCTGCCATTCAATATTATTAGGTGATAGAGAGGTCTTCTACAAATGACCAGCTTTTTCTTGTGCAAGGATTGAAAAAGAGGGGACACGTTGTTGCTGCAACTGGAGATGGAACAAATGATGCTCCTGTGTACACAAGGTTTGACTGTTATTTTTTTCTTTTTTTTTTAAAGCTGTCTGAATTGTTACATGCTTCAACGAAAGTTTGCATTGCAATTTTTTTTTTGGATGAACTTTCTTGGAAATTTAGATTCTCTTTCAATGAAGTGTTTGATAAAATGCATCTGGATGCTTGGATACTGTATCTGATGCGTTTCTTTTAACTGGTTTCGAACCCTTAAAATGCACAGTTAATTTTATTATTTGGTAGGGAATTTCAAGTGGTTTTTTCCTGACAAAACACTGATCATGGGTAGTAATTTCAATTTCTTTGTTTTCTAACAAAACAAATTTGAATTGATTTGGTTTGGTTTAAATTTTTGTTTAGCGGAATAATGCACTCCTAGTTTTGCTGTGTTTCTGCATCAATAGGTCTCGATACGATGATGATGATTATATTAATCTATGCCACAAGGTACTTACTTTCTACCTTGCTATTATTCTTTTTTTTTTTCTTAAAAAAAAAATTCAGGCAGATATTGTTCTTTCAATCCGTATCCAGCAGATATCCTGGCTGCCTCAAGTCCTGCTTTCCTTCACCGTGCCTAGTAGGTTATACATCCTTCTGGTTCAAGGGTTTCTGTTGGCAGATTTTGCTTTAGAAAACATCAATATCTATAAAGCCGCCAAATTTCTTGAGAGGCAAGCTAGGAAGACTTGGCTTGAACTAATTTTTGCTGTCAACATATTTATTTTGTCACACAAAGGCTGTAAAATTCTCTTACCGGGCATAACTGGTTTGCTGGTTGGTTTTATTGCATATGCATCTGAATTCAGTCAGCCTTATGATGCCTTGTACAAGGATTTCTAATTGCTTGACTACTTTCAGTTTTTCTTCTATGATTAATCTGGTTAATTCTCTTGACTAGTTTCTATTTTTCTTCTATGTTTCCGATAAACTTAATTATTTATCCCTAGTCATGGAGCCAAGGTATCTTCAATCAACTGTTTTTTGCATAATTAAGTTATTCGAATCTCTTTCTCAGGAAAAATGTCCGAGTCTCCTCCACATGTGAAAATTGAAAGGGAAAATAAGGCCATCTTTATTTTATTATTTCATAACTGAACACACTGTTCAGTAACTAAAGTATCTGATATAATATATCTGGTCAATAGACCTTAATCTCTCTTAACAAACAAAACCTAGAAAGCTATAGAAACATATAGAATTAGGATAAAAGAAAATATAAAATCAAAAAAGCATGCTAAATAATTAATAAAATCCTCCTAAGACGTAGAGGTGAAGTTGAAGTTGGCACAAGTTGTTTGTCTAAACAACAGGGAAGAGCTGAAGCCCAGTCTTGAAGCAGCAAGATCGAACTGTAGGAGATTGTCCTCCAATTGGTGGCCTCCAATGACAATTGAAGTCCTAGGATTCACTCCTCCATCCCAAATCCAAGGCACAACACATCATCTTTAACCTGCACCATTGAGTTTGCACCAAAAATCCTCCAGTAAACATTCTTGCTTTGCAGGACAAGATCAATTTGAGGCACTGCTGGGCCAACGCGTGTGCTGCCAATGTTCTTTGAGTTGAAACATGCTCCGAAAGGTGCTACAGATGCCACCCTAGGGACATTGGCTTTGGCTAGCTCTCTGACAAAAGAGTCAGTGACAGCATTGTAGATTGTTGTTTCCATCACCGTGTAAGCATTTACTGTGCTAATCTTGGTTCCACCATAGCCTTCTCTGTTAATGGACAGCAATGAAGCGTTTAATGGAACAACATTTTCATTGATCTTGATAGACTTGACTCCAATGAAGTAATCAGTGGAAGGCTCTCTTCAAAGTAACCAGATGCTGTGCTTACAGGGTTGAGAATTAATGGGGTGTAGATGAGGGACTGAGAAAGATCATCAGCATGTGGAAGCAAAACATAAGGTCCATCTCCAAAGATAACAACACCTTTAGCATTTGAAGAGGTCAAACAAATGGCAAACTTTCTAGGAAAGCTAAAAGCAGCAGAGAATTGAGAAGGAAGTGAGATCTTAGTCCTTCCAAGTCCAGCCATGCCCTTGACTCCCTTAGCAAGACCTTGCAGGATAAATGTTGGAGCACAACTGAAGAGGAAATTAGGGACTGAAACAACTCTGCCTGGATTTGATCCATCAGTAGATTGAATGGAAACAACATCCTGAGTAAGGTAATCAGAAGTGCCAGTGCGTGTCGCAGTGTTGTCAGGGGATAAAACACAGAATTTTTTGTCGACAGTGCATGTCTTGAGCCTATAGACTGCAAGGGAGCACTGAGCAGTGTTGCAACTTGGATTTTTTTTAGACGAAGAGACATGTCCTTGCTGACAATCAACCCAAAGATATTGACCACCAAGATCAAGAGTCACCTCTACAGGCACTAGAGGGGTTCTTTGGTTAATTTGGGCAAGGTATTGGAGACTTGATGGATCTTTTGATACAGGAAGGACTAATGCTTTAGGCCTGAATGTTGTCTGTGCTATAGAAGGGGGACTGGAAATAAGAAAAAGAGCAAAAGAGAAGAAGAAAATTATGAGCGAGAGCCATTGTTTATGCTAAAGATAATTGTTGGATAGAGTTGATGTGTGGAGAAGTACAGTGGGTTCCGATTCTATTTATAGCTTATTGTTGGTGTAAATATATATTGGCTATGTCAATTGTCAAGGATGGCAACTTGAGGTCACATATGCCTGCTTACGATGGTGTGTTGTATAATATTGACCCTTTGACCTTGTTCTCTATGCTTCTATATCTTTCCTTGTGCACAGATTTTATTCGAAATTAGGAAGTGATGGGTGTAGTAGCTCCTGATTTAAATTAAGGGATTTGATGAAAGAAGAAGAAGAGAATTAATTTCTTGTTATTATAGACAGTAAAAGTTACTCTTGGAATCGGGTAGCGGGGGATTATATTAATCGTAATATTATATATATATATATATATATATATATATATATATATATATATATATAACCTAACAAAATAAACTAAAACTGAAGGGTGATGTCTCGGTAGTGCTGTGAAATGTAATATACAATTACAGTCTTGCCCCTAAATCAGATCGTAATTGGCCCGACTTATAAGGGTAAGAGAGTCTTTGCAGGTTTTTAAACAGAAGAAAAATACTAAAATGCCCGTTAAGTTAAGGAATATATGTCTGTGTTTAGGGGCAGTTTCAATTTTTTTTGCTTTTGAATACATAGTGCAATTACTTCAATGCCTCTAAAAGAAAAAAATAGTCTTCTGTTAATGGTCTTTTTTGTCTTTTCAAGTTTGGCATTTTTGTTATTTACTATTTTGTTGAGAGCATAATGGTCATTTGATTTATGAATGTATAGTAAAATTACTTAATTGCCCTTAAGATCATTAAAGAAAACCTTTGGTCGATGATTTTTGTGTCTTTTAATATTGATTCTTTTTTTGTTATTTGCAGTTTTGTTGAGGGCATTATGATCTTTTAATAGAAATTAAATAGTATTAAAATTTGCAAAGTTGTTGGCATGTGAGTTAAATGCGTCAGCGCGTTGGAGGTGTCTTCCAATGATAGAATCTGTCCTTTCATTGTGTCGTTAGAAGCGCCACTACATTCTCTTTCTCATGATGCGATGTGTGTCAATAGTGGCTGGACAATTTGTTTTTAATAGGCTTTTTTCTTTTCTTTTCTTTTCTTTCTCTCTCGTCATCAAATTGCAGGTTTCTCCTCTTTGTTCAAGCTTTTTCGACTTTGTTCCTTTTTCTTTTGATTTTTAATTTTGTCTTTGGTTCTTTTGTAAAGGTTTTATTTCTTTTTAATTTAGTCCTTCAATTTCACTCTTTTCATGTATTGATGTTTTCAATTTGATTCTTATTCTTTTGATTCCTGGTTTTTTCTTTGGTCATTTTAAAAAAGTTTTATTGTTTTTAATTTCATCCTTCAATCCAAGCTTAATTGTATTATTTTTATCATTTTGGTCTTCATTCTTTTGATTTTTTTTCCTTTTTGTTAATGATTTTTTATTCTTTCAATTCAATCCTCAAATTAAAAATTTATTATTGCCCTCTAATTTATTTTTTATTTTGATTTTAACCACCCAATTCTTTTAATTGCTATTTTTTATTTTGAATATTTTTGTTATTTTTTTTTCCGATTTCATCCTTCAATGTTTCATTTCTTGGGATTGGGCTTCATAATTTTTCCATGTATAATGCTTTCGGTTTGATAACCTGGGTCACAAGTTTGAAAAGTTAACGGGGGTTGACATTTTTTTTGTCTTATTTTTTTTATATTGTCGTTTGACATTGTTTTTTTTTATTAGATTATCCAATCTTATACCTAGGACACGGCTTTAGCAGGTTAACTAGGACCGAGTCACCCCTTAATGCCCATATTATATATCTATCATGCTAGTTCAAGTTGGCTCACCAGATTATTTTGTCCCTTTTTTTATCATATTTCGCACTTCCATCTTTAATTGATTAAAATATTAAATAAAATTATCTTTCTACTCTTGGATAAAGGTTTTCCCCCTAGTGATTTTTTTCTCCATTTACTATCATTGCCTTTCTCTTTTCGTGTAATTAAGCCAACTTATTAAGGATATTAATTCTCAAACTAATTTATAGTTAAGTCAATCAAAATTAAATCCTTTTTTAATAATCTAAAAAATGTCCAGACTTATGAAAATCTCTTTGTACTAGTTTTAAAACTCAAGAATACCAATAGATAATATTGAAAACCATCTGAGTTATGAAAAGGACTAATAACCATATATATCAAAATTCCGTTCATGTCAATAATTTGTTATCCTCTATAAATAATTTCTTTTTTTTCTTAGCCGCCATTGGCAGCTTCCTTCAAGCACAAGCGTAAGGTGGTTGTATAAATTGCTTGTGATCATTGAGATGCGTTGCCTTCAAACAAAATAAATTTATTTGCTTTTTTTGAATATCTTTTTTCTTAAGTGCCTTGGCTTGTTCTTCCAAAATTAGAAAGGTGATGAAGATGGTAATAGAATTGCCTTGGATCATACTAATATATATGCCAAAAACTATATCCACATGAAAGTTATAGAAAGTGTCCATCCTAACCATCTAGGTGGTGACCCAGTGGTAAGAACTTGGGACCAAGAGGTTTGCTTCCTCTGTGGTCTCAGGTTCAAACCCTGTGGTTGCTCATATGATAGCCACTAGAGGCTTACATGGTCGTTCACTTCAGGGCCCGTGGGATTAGTCGAGATACGCGCAAGCTGGCCCGGACACCCACGTTAAACTAAAAAAAAAAAAGTGTCCATCCTGCTCAAAAAAAGCTAAACAAATTAGTTCTTAATCAACTATACTATTACGATGGAATAGTATTGGCTTTAATGGGATAGACAGAATAGTAGAGCTTCAATAGATAATTGTACAGTGTTATTCTATATGTTGTATCAATTTTAAAAAAAAAAACTCAAAAAATAAAATATTAAAGCATTGTCGACGTGTTTTTCAGCACCAAGAAGAACTTAATTCATGAAACTGAAATTTTAATGTATGAGTCTAATAATAATAAAAAAAAAGAGTAGAGAATCATGCATGTCAACAAATATGAAAAGACTTGTTAATGCTAAGTTAAAAAATCAAAAGATAAGTATAAATTAAGATATTTGATCTCATATCAAGGATAGCCCTTTAATTTTTTTTATTTAATCAAATGACAATAATTGTTTTTTTTTTTTTTTTGTAAAAATAGTAATAAGTTAACTAAAGGTGAAACAACATAATTTGCTAATATGATTCCTCATTTTCTTATTAATTTTTTCCAACAAAAAATATCATTTTTTTCTTATCTTCTTTATTTAATAAAAAAAACAATAAGAACAAATATAAAATAATGTGATGATTTGAAATAAAGCTAAGAAAGATATCTCTCTAATTAAATTTTTATCTTATTAACATGTTTTTTTTTTGCCTTTTTTTTCCATAATTTAGACACCTTATAATAATAATAAAATCAAGTTTTAATTAAAAAAAATTGATATTAATAAACTCAACATAGTTCTAACCCTCTTCTATCTTGAATCAAGCCAGATAAAGTTAAGTTAAACCCTTGGTTCATGAATCTAGTTGAAATTAATAACTTAATTTTTAAAATATTTCTTTATCTAATCATAAAATAATAAAAATCAACATGCTCAAGAAAGCAACTTAATAAAATTTAAAAAATAATAATTAATAAGCACTATGAAGAGCTATGAAAAAAAAAAAACAAGAAACATTTGCTAATATTAAAAAAAGAATGCTGAAATCTTACTAAAAAAATAAAAATTGAACAATATTTAATAAAATAATATTTAAAATAAATTGTAGAATAGAAGGAAAAAAAACAGCCCAAAAAAGTCCAAGCATTTGCCTAATTTGTTTTTTATAAGGGATAAGGTCGCTTGCTTGACTTTTTTTTTTTTTTTTGCTTGGTACAAAGGGCAGAGGACTTTTGTTTTTGAAAAAGAAGAAGATGAAGTATTGTTCACTTCCCTAAAATAATATATTTTCATTTAAAAACATTCAAAAAATAATTTTAGAATATCAACAGACCAAATCTAAAAGAACTTCAAACAATTTAAAAATCCAAAATTAAATCAATAAAAATTTATTCTTAACCTCAACCTACTTTTTCTGACTCGTAAAAAAAGCTAAAACACACCTCAAAAAAATTTATCTCATCAAATAAAACCATTTGATATCAAAATTAATGTATTTTGTCACCAAAATATGACTAACCTATAACTTTTCTTTTTTTATATCATTTTTTAGCAACATTCTCTATAATCTCTCAAATTCAAGTATTGAAACCCGAACAAAATGAACATTTAAATCATAATGTAAAATCCATCATGAAACAAGGACCAAAAATAAAAAATAAAAAAACTTGGGGACTAAAATACCTAAAAGCACGCCTCTTAAAGAAAAGAAAAGACAATTAAATTTTTGTTTCATGGTAAAATTCAATCCTTAAAGTTCTAAATATTTTTAATTAATACATTTGAATTGTATTTTGTCGAGTTAAGAATTAACTCAGGAATGATGAAATAAAAAAAAAAGATTATTTAACTAAAAAAACATTAAAGAACATAAAGAAGAAGAAGAGAAGCACTGCGTGTTGTTACGATTACAATGTGAATTGTCCCATACTCCACAGCAAAACCAACAATTCCTTTAGTTTTAGACTTGAGCCGTATTTGAGAGTAGTGGTACGGACTACTGAGAGGACAAAATCCATGACTTTATGTAATCACCGAAGTACATAGCAATAGAAAATTGTTTATTTCAATTTGAGGTAAAATTGTTATTACAAGAAGAATGTTTCTCTTATTTTCTACACCATGCTCATGCCTTCTTCTTCCTCTTTTTTTTTTTTTTTAAATAATGACAACATTTGACTTCTATGGTTAAAGTCACAAATAATAATAATAATAATAATAATAATAATAATAAACTAATAATAATAATAATAATAATAATGTAGTAGAATAGTTGGCAGTATCAAACCTAGAAAAAAATTAACGGGGGAATTCAATATATATATATATATATATATATATATATATAATCTTTTATTCATAATAATAGATAAAAACAACATAAACCAAATATTTTAAATGTTATATCCAATAAGTTAGTCTAACATCAATTTTAATCAATATATTACAATTGAATCCAAGCCCCCCTTTTGTTAGAAAGCATTTGATGCATTAACCAAAAAATACAAAATCTCATAATTTTACATACTAAAAAGTAGTTTGGAACCGCGTTTTAAACGATGTTTCTTTAAATTTTAAATTTTTTATTTAGAATTATTTTTATATATATTTTTAAATCATTTTGATATACTAATGTTAAAAATAATTTTTTTAAAACATAATAAAAATACTATTTTAAAACATTTTCAAAAAATAAAAAACACTTTAAAAAAACAACCACTTCTATCCTCATTTAATGAGCATAACTGACCCCATCTTATATTTCAGTGGGTTATATATATAGGGACTGGTCAATGGGAACAACTAACCCCGCTACGATGAGATCAAAACAAGGCAAAGGTTTGTCAAATTATCAGCTTATGAAATCTTTATATCCACAGTAAGTTGAACTCTTCCTAATTTCCTCCTCTTTAGTTCACACGAGACAGGGGAGCAATTCTTGGGGAAACTACTTAGCAATCAACAGCTTGAAAATCACTCGTAAATCTAGAACTATGGTACAATCAGACAATTCATTCATCTCACTGTTTCCTTCTTACCCTTTGGCATACCAGTTTCCTCACCATCCTAAGATGTATTTTCTAACAAAAGATAATACCCTTGAAGAATGGCTTTAAATCTACTAATCACCATGTAAGAACACTCATGGGGCTAGCTTTAGAAGAAGCACAAGAAAACCTAGTGCAAGCACATCGATGATCGAACGCGTTCTCAAGAAGAAAGAAAAGGCTTTGGAAGCATACTTTCCCATATGGCTGTGCTGTCCACTAAACGGAAAATTGATCCTATTCATCGCTTGTCATTCTGCCCTGAGCAGCTCCTCTTATAAGTACCGATATCGGCTCTCGTGCTTTTTTCCAGGTTCTGTAAACTAGCGTAGAGTTGAGAATCAAGTCCGGAAAACTGTCTTCTCCAACTTCCTTCTCGAAAAGAGATTTTGTCTCGTATTCTAGCTATCTATTCACTATCGCTGCTTTCTCAGATTACCCATGTATTAAGCATAGAAAAAGTAAAAATATCCAAGCACATATTTTTCCTTTCTTTTCTACATAACTTCTCTGCAACTTTTAAACCTGTCGCCCCAATGCCCAAGTCAAAGCTACTTTCTAAGTTCTAAATCATAAGAAAATTTCACAAAGAAAAATAAAATGCCAGTATCTAATATAGTTAGTTAGCCATATATATATATATAATAACAGAGCATATTTCTCCTGTTAAACTAGTAGACATTTTTCTTTTTTTCACAATGATTATGCAAACCCAAGTCATGCTCCTGCCTCCTAGTATTTCAAATTTAAGTTCTAATTCGCGCTATTATCTAAGAGGACAGAAGGGTTCCAATTAGGCGATTACAAATAAATAAATAGATATAACCCCGTGTGAAAACACAAACCAAAATTTCACATCGCTATGATCTCATTTATTGGTTGTCGTACATGTGAAATAAGCCTGGCCACATCAAAGGCATTCTCAGTTTTCTTATATACACACCATATACCGCATCAAACAAAGAGCAATCTAAACAACGAGTATTAGCCGGACAATGGTACCGGATTTGAAATGAGTATCAACAAAAAAGTGAATGTCCAAGCCAAGTAATGAAACAAATTGTTGGAAAAAAAAGATGAGTGATTAACATTTTCATGAGGCCTAAAACAGATATTACCAGTCAACCATCAACTTCAATTCTTCTTCAGCTAATTCCCTTGTTTGAAAACGAAAGATGAAAGGGCAGCCCTCCATCCATACATGGCTGCTGGTTCATGCTTTTTGGGTATGAGAGTAGCCAGACCTACCCCTGTGCTTTGACTGGGTATAATTCTCTGTGGGGCACTAGTCTCCGCAGATCTAGGAAATATATCAGCAAGCGCATTATTAAATTTCCACAGGTGTTCAACTAGAAAGGTGTTTTCATACTGCATCCGTATTAAAATTCAATGCGTAATGTGCCAAATTGATAGCTACTTGTCAACATAAACTGTTCTCAACTGAGCTATTAATGTCCATGCCTTTAGTCAATGAGTGCAACACAAGCGCAAACACACATACACAAGCACAAAAAGAGATCAAGACTAGACCAATATTACTTCAGAATGATATGATCGAGATTCTTCAAAAATAGCAAAGGAATTTCAACATCACGATGGCATGAAACCAAATTAATGAATCATGCATATCTACTAGCGCAAGACTGTACAGGACTCTCCAGCTTATAAATTAGTTTGTATTTCTGTAGTGTAACAGACAAAAATGAAGAGACAAGATACTGGTCTCCATGATTATATATGGTTGTGTCCCTCGTAAATTTTGTGCAGGAGGCCATCGGTAACTTGAAGCAGCTCAGAGCCCTTCAGCAAGGGACAAAGTATCTTATGATATCTAGGGACTTTTTTTGTATAATAATGATATCTAGGGATTGCCAGCAATCCAAAATACTGATCAATCAATTGACAAGAGGGCTTATTTGTGGCAAAACAGAACAAGTACAAAAAAGGTCAACAAGGAAACAGCCCTTTCAGTTTCAGATTCTATAAACATGCCAGAACTTTTAAGAGGGAAATCAATCTCCAAAAGAATATATGTTAACCAACATATTAACCAAAATTCATCTCAAGCATGCCATTTAAACAAGATACCTGACTTTTAATTAGAAGAGGAAATCAAATAATTGGATGCTTAAAAGTGTTAAAAAAACCTATACAATAAAAAAGAAAGCATTTAAAATCACAAGCATCTGAAAATAAAAATAAACCAAATTAAAGAGAGAGGGAGTACACACATGAGTCCACCATAAGCAAATGTTGAGAACCCTTGACGTTGCTTGTGCTTGGGATTAGAATTACAGATTACATATATCCGTCCACGACGCTTAACTATCTGACAAAATTCACACATCTTCTTCACTGATGATCTCACCTTCATAGCTACTGCGAATATGAAAAAAATCAAGAACCCGTCAAAACAAATTCAAACCTATCATTTGATTAAGAACCACTTCACCAAAAGCATCACAAAAACTGAACTTTTGACTCCTTTCAAGATTTAAAGGCAAAAAACCATATCTAACCTAACATGCCACTTATCAAGCAAATTCACTGTACATATGATCCTAAGCCCCAACATTAAGAAATAAACATGCCCATTATTTGATTAAGCACCCATTTACAAAAACCTTAATAAAAAATTATAATTTTAGCACTCCAAGATTAAATTGCAACCAACCCATATCTTAAAACAACCCTAAAATTAACAAAGCAGATAACTCTCTACGTACACTACTAAGAAAAAAATACATGGGTTTCATTGGTTTTTGGAATTCTAACTCTCAATGCCAAAAGCCAAGTTAAGAAAAAAAAAATGATAGCAAGATATTCAAACACACATAAATATTACATTAGAAAAAAGAGTATAGAGAGAACCAATAGTGGGGTTGTGGCGAGGAGTCTGGAGATTAACGGGCGTGTTGAAACAAAGAAGAAGGAACTGTTGGGGGGGGGGGGGGGGGGTGGGGTGGGGTGAATGAGAGAGCTTGAGATAATTTGCTGACAAGAGCGCCAATAGCGTTTTAGGATTTAGGGTTTAAATAGTTACTTTTACGATGTATTTTTTCGAAGTCATGTTCAAGTCATAAATAAAAGTGTAAAATTATCATTAAACTTGATTTAACTGATTAAATTTAAAATAACTTTTTACCCAATTTTAATAACTCTTTATACATTTTTTGAAACAATTTTCTATTTAATAATATTTTCTTTAATTTAGTTATATTATAAAAAAAACATTTGTCTAAGTTTTTTTAATAATTATAATTTTTCTTTTACTGCAATATAATATTCCCAAAAAATTTAAAAACTAAAACAAAAAAGGACAACGGGATGAACTTGCATGGGACCCGATAAGTTTGAATTCCGTCACTTTAACCACTTGTACACATCGGCAATTGTTGATTTAATTACAATTATTTTATTTTTTTTGAAAAAACAAAAACTTTGTTTTTTTTTTATATATAAAAAAATAGACAATACATTGGCTATTTAAATAAACAATCTATTGTTTGTTTATCTAGATTTTAGCCATGATTAAAATATCATAACAAATTATTTTGCTCTAAAAACTACTTTTCAATTTATTTTTATAAAAAACACCTAATAAATAATATTAAAACATAAAAAACTAATTTATCAATCTAAAAAAGTCAAAAACAAATTTAAAGACACAAAATCAAACCTTATATTTTTTTTTCTTGACCTTGATCTATTCATTAGGTAATACTGAGGTTTGAAACAATCATCATCAAACTCGTCTTATTAAATAGAACTCGTTGACACCAAAATTGATCAGTTTAGTTTTTGAGATCAATGATTATCGATGACTCTCTTTTTTGTTGGAATTCGGTGACTTTCTCTCTTCTCTTTAAATTCAAGGACTAAAAAAAATAAAAAATTAAACTACTAGATTAAAATTGAATTCCCAGAAACTATAGGGACTTTCAAGGAAGAAAAAAAAAAGAGGACTAAAACAAATGTTTTCAAAAATTCTAGTGTGACTATGAAATGTTTCCATGTTTACACTTTGATCCTTTTAGGGTTTTTTTTAAATTGATTTCTTAAATTTTATTATTTATCATTTGATTATTTGGCCTTGATTTTCATTATTTTTTCCTCTTTTTTTTAAATGAAATCATCTTGTTCTTATGTTAAGATGCTGAGTTGGTTGATTTAACCTAGGTTGACTCAGGTTTTTTTATATATTTTTTTAATTGATTTTTTTTCATTTTTATTTTTCATTATTTAGTTTACTTGATAGTTAACCTCTAATGTTTTATTCAATTTTTTTTATACAAGGTTATCTCGATCTTATAACCGGTCCACGAATATGGTATTCTAACATAAGTCATGTTTTTTTGTCGTTTTTAAAATTGATTTATTTTTTTGAGTTTGTCCTTCTATGTTTGATTTCTAGTAATATAATTTTATTTTTTTATGAGATTATCTTGTTCTCATTTAATTTTTTATTTTGTTATTAAATAAGATTATTGAGATCTTTTAAAAATATGTCTTATTTTTCATTGGTTTTTTTTTTATAATTATATTATTAAATTAATCGAGTTTATTGAACTCATTCAAATCAATAACCCAAGTCTCAAATATGTCTTATCTTATTCGACTTGCGGCGTACTACCTATCTTTTATATTTTATATAACAACAAATTCATCCCTGAGTCATGGGCATTCATAATTTTATACAAGAATATCATTTAAAAAAAAATCCAAGATAAAATATAAAGGTTGTAACTTATATCAGTTGTTTTCATTTTAAGGGTATTAACAAACCATAAAATCATATGAAATTGCATTGCATAGTTGGGTTATTATATGAAAATGATTTGAGAATGCGTAGAATTTCATGGATTGAAGATTGGCAAATAAAAGGGGATTAACAGTGAACGGGAATATATTCATAGAGACTACTTTGGCTTCAAATCTTAGAATTGATGGTCGCAATCCTGCTGAGTATTGTAAAAACTAGAGGCAAGTTGCTTATTACCATCAAATTTGGCAGGCAAGTTGCTAATTACCATCAAATTTGGCGGCAAGTTGCTTATTAGGACTTTTTTTTGAATTTTTTTTTTTGTATTTATTTGCTTTTGAGTTTATGTTTCACCTTTCAAGCTCCCTTTGGTTTTACACATTTGACTGTATTGTCATGCCTGTTTTTTATTATCAAAAGGTTGCTGTAGTTTTGGTTTCAATGGCGCATAGGAGCTGCAAGAGGAAAGGAAAAATATGGTTTCTTTGGTGAGTTGTTATTGTGCCATAATTCCCAGTGTCTTGCCATGGTTTGGTTTCAAAAGCTTTAGTGACTGCCCAAACACTAGATAATAGATGGCATCTGTGGCTTGGAATTTCTTTTACAAAACCATGATTTTGGATAACTGATGCCAAGTACTGGATTTTCTGAAACAATACCTCTTGGTATGGAAAAATCAATGACTAGTTAAAAGAGAAAAACTCAAATATATGGATTTTGGGACTTCAACGACTCTGCCTTCTGCTTCTATCAGCTTCTTACAAGGAAGACAACGACCTCTTCATCTTTTTCCTTTTATATGGAGACAGCCGGCGGGCAACATGACTAGTTAAAGAGAAAAACTAAAATATATGGAAAAATCACTGTAGGCATTTGTTCATTATAGATTGTAACATTGAAATAATAATGATCTTTTCCTTTTTAGGGGTAAAATAGTATTTTACTATAATTCATTTGTCATTTGAGAATTGCCATAATATCTTTTTATTATATCTTTACATATAGTAAAATGATTTTGCTACACATCAAATCAAAAAAAAAAATTATTTAACGTATCTTAATTTTTTTGCTATAATATAATTACTCTATTACCCTTGAATTTAAAATTTAAAAAGCTTGGCTTGAGGAGCTAATTTGTAATTGCATGATGCTTTTTTTGTAATAGTATTTGAATCTTAAGGGTAGAGTTTTAATTTTTTTAAAAAAGCAAAATATTACTGATGCGTGCAATGAATATGTCAACCGCTCCTCTACCTTAAAGCGGTGCGTGCGGGCTAGTTTTGATGGTAAAAGTTTTGATTTCACCGTGTCATTTGATTGGTCTCAACTTTTTCTCCTTGTCTATATGGCTCGTATAGTCGCTAAACCTTTGATGCATCGCCCACATCCTTTTTTCTTTTTATTCTTTTCTCTTTCCACCTGGAAAATTTTCTCCATGATTTTCATATTATCCTTTCATGGTATTTTTCTTTTGATTTTGTCCCTCATTTTGTTTTTCTATTTCTATTTGTTTTATTTTATTCATATATCAATTTATTTATTTTCTTTTCAATTGCATC
Organism: Populus simonii; assembly: GCA_007827005.2. NCBI lineage: Eukaryota > Viridiplantae > Streptophyta > Magnoliopsida > Malpighiales > Salicaceae > Populus > Populus simonii. The sequence goes on from CM017469.2 coordinate 5,849,956, forward strand.
CTCCTTTAATTTTTTTCTATTAGATTTAGCCTTATTCTTTTAATATATTTTTTTCTATTTAAGATAGTTTTTAAATCTCTTTTTTAATATCACCCCTTCATTTTTTTTTCCTTTTATATTCAATGCTCATTCTTTTCCTTTTCTTTTTCGCTTTGGTTAATTTTTTAATATGGGATTTTTTTTTCCAATTTCAACATTTAGCATTAAATTAGTTGACAGTTGAAATTCTTAATTGAATCCAGGTTTTTAATTTCATGGGTTGTGAATTTGAAATATTAGCTAAGGTTTAGAAGATTCACCCGGATCAATTAGTATAGGTTGAAACAATCAATTTACCAGTTTTTTCTATAATAGCTTTCATACTTACACAACTTCAATTATTGTGAATTAGCTATTTTTTTAATTGATCAAGGATACTGTTATTTTTTATTCTTTTTTGCAAAGTTAAATTACTATAACGCCCATAAATGCAAAACAATACGAGTCTAAGGTTTTTTTTATATAAAAAAATTCACTTTTAAAGCTTAACTTTAGAGGCTTAATCATCAACTTTGAGGCAATTTGATCTTTAACTTAATGTTGATAATAATTATAAAAACTATTTTATTATCCCCCCATTTCATACATTGATGTTGGATTGGTTGAGAAATAGACTTTGTAAATGATTTATTTTTCTAGTTTTATTTAGGGTTATCACGGTCTCTAACAAACATCTATTTTAGAATTGATACTTGAAATTGTGAACATCTAATTTTTATCATATAATTAAGTAAAATTAATTTTTTTAAAAAAATATTAAACTCAGTTAAGTTCATGAATCAAATCATGTATAACCGGAGTCATCTAATATATCATTACCTCAATATGTTTTTTAAAAAATTCTTCTTGTTTATTTTTTTAAGTTGATCAATGTTTTTGTTGGTCATCCGGATTTCATTTGAATCTATTAAATAAATTAATTCACATCTTATATGATTTAATTAGAAACTCACATTAGGATCAAAGTTAAAGGGATTTCAAGATTCATCTTTTTGCCTAAGTTTAATATCATTGTAAAAAAATTCCTATGCTCTTAGTGTTTTTTTTATATATATATTTTCTTTAAAAAATAGTTCGGCCCATGGCAGAACATGGGCTAAAAATCTAAAATCCAAACGGATGGAGACTTGTGGCTAGGTCCACGAAATTGCCATCCTAAAGCTCTGCAGCCTTTTCCCATGTATTCTCGGTGCAAGGCACACTAAGATTAAATTTGGGCCAAGATAAGCACATTGAAGTTCAAAAACACTTGTTAGGCACAAATCCAATCTTGATTGGAGAACTTCCTTCTGGTTGGCCCAAGGTTCACGTCGACCCCTACAGAGGCCTGAAAGAAAATGAAAATGCTTCTCGTCTATTACAATGGAGTCACACAAATCTAGTAAGATAAATTATGATCAACACAGATTCTACATACAACATCAACTACAGTACAAACGATGAGTATTTACTGTAAATATGCAATACATCTTCAAAGATTGTGGACCAAGGAGTGGCTTAACATTTGAGTAAAAATTAAGGGATCAAAATTCTAAACTATAAAAGTTCACTTGGGCAAGAGTAGACTGGATCAATAATTCCGTCAAATCTCCATAACTTTTGTTATTGCCAATCCAGAGATTAATTCCACCTTATGATCTCACATAGATCCAGAAATAAAGAATGAAATTAATAAAGAATAAGAATTTCTTACATCCTAAAATAGTAAGGTAGTTAGAAGTACGTACAAAGTTAGATATTTGGCAGTTAAAATTTGTTGGCAAATTAGAAACAAAAGCGTGCATCATTCGCATTCTTAATTAATATTGGTGTCCTTCATCGTGTTAGGGAAGTTCCAACATCTAACCAAAGCCCATCAAGCAACGTCATTTGGAGCCAATGAAGTACAAGAACTACAACATTAATCTTAATTAAATGTTTCACGTCACTAGCTAATCCTTATCTTCACAGCACCGGCTTTTACCATCTTATAATTAATGAACTAATTAATCGAGAGCAAATTAATTAGACGAGGATGAGCCTACCCAACACGCACCTACCTCTCCCACCATAGACAGGCAAGTGAGGTCATGTTCGGAGGTTATTATAATTGCTAGATTATGTTATTAGGGCATAAAGAACATCGGCAAACATGATTGAAGGGCAGGAATGAAAGGATGGTGTCATATGATTGATTGATTGGTTGGTTTTGGAAAGGAAATGCTTTTTCTATCAATGCCAACCAAGATGAGGGAAACATTATCGGGTGACTACTCTCTCTTTTTATATTCTATGTAGTTAGTTGAGATCAGAGGCTACAGTTAAGCAAAAGCATTGGTTCTTTTGTTGACCTAATGGGGAGGTCATGGACCACTTTAAAAGGAGCCCTATGCTCCTAAGAGGATCTAGCCCATCCTTTTGTAATCCTTGAGGAAAATACATTTTAAAAGGGTAAAATTACGTGGTGATATATATATATATAGTGGTATTTTCTTAGCGGATTCTCACTCTGTGATGGAGATTAATTTTGCTTCTTCGGTCAAGATGTCTCGATAATATTCTTGATTAGGTGTTGGGGTGTCTTGTTGTTATCTTAACAAGGTAAGAAAACATAGCTAGCATATGAAAGCCATAAGAGAGAGAGAGATATGGATGATCAAGAAGCACGTAATTTTCTTATATTGGCATGATGGCATCCACGGCCAACTGGGCACTTGTTTACTTTAGCCGTAAAACAAGTTTTAGCACGGGGGCTCTACGATTAGATAATCTATGAGAGAGCTTTGTGAAGTCTAGAAAAAGGGTCAAACATTCCATTAGGTTCTTCATCATCAGTGACGGCCCTTTTTTTAATGTATTTCTGCATCACAATTCACCTTTTTTATGTAATAAACAATGTCTAGAGTAGGGTAATTAAAGTAACTCCTACAAAGATTCTGTCTTGAGCAAATATATATATATACATACAATAAACAACGCAATCATAAACTGCTGATGTAATTTCACAGTGTAAAAAAACACCTGTATATAGTGTAAATATCAATAAGTTTCTCTGCCGCTGTAATTTATCCACCTGAGGTAAAGAAGGAGAAAGAAAACCATAAAATTTGTTTGATAGGTATAGTTGAACTGGTTAGATTTTGAATTTGTTCTTTAAAAATTACTAGTTCGAGTCTCATAAATTTTAGGATCACTGAAAATTTATATGGCAATTAACTTTAGAGTCCATAAAATTAATCAAACTACACAGGTAAGCTAGTTTAAATATTTACTAAAATGAAATTAAAAAAAAAAAGCAAAAAGTTTCGAAAAGTACAAAATCAACGAGGAAAATGAAAATAGAAAAATATATTCGTGAGTGGTGTCAGTGATGCCCTAAACTTGTTGGGTGTGTGATGTTTTCTCGTGAACTAGTGAACCACTGCAATAATAGAATGTACAAAGATTGGGACACTAACCACTGGCTACTATACAACCAGATGGGCTTTTCGTCTGTCACACGTCAATTCAACCGGTACGATGCTCTACAGATGATGAGGCAAATAGATTTGATTGATGCAGAGACTTTTTTTTATCTTTTGAAATTTGGTTGGAAAATAGTTCATCATTAAAGAGTTTTTTTTTTAATTTTTTTATATTTTAAAATTATTTTGATGTTAAAAATAAATTTTAAAAATAAAAAATTATTATTTTAATATATTTTCAAGTAAACATTATTTTAAAAATTATATCACTAAATCATCTCCTATTTATTTATAGTTAGAACATGTTTTGCACCGTATTTTCAAAAAAATTTAATTTTTTTTGTTAAAATTTAATATGATTTATACGTTTTGGATCGTTTTGATGTGCTGATATCAAAAATAATTTTTAAAAAATAAAAAAAATTATTGGCATGCATTTCGGCATAAAAAGTTATTTGAAAAATAACCGCTATCACACTGCCAAGCACTTTCTAAATAGGAGTAGAAGTGTGTTTTGTAACGGTGGAAGTTATTTTTTAAAATTAATTTTTATTTAAAAGTATGTTAAAATAATATTTTTTATATTATTTTATTTTTAATATTATAACATTAAAATCATAAAAAATTAATAAAAAAACATTTTTTAGCCAAAAGCATTTTAAAAATTAGATTTAACCGTGTACAGATAAACTAGATTTTTGTTTTGAATAATAATAATAACATGGAAATCAAGGATATTAGTGCAGGCTGCCCAAGCAAAGCAAAGTAGATGTGAAAATAATTTTTTCTTTCTGTGTGCGATGTTGCAAGGTTATTTTTAAAATTTATTTATATTTTTATTAAATAATTTAATATTTCATGATTATTGAAAAAAATTCAATAATTTAAAATTTAAAATATATTTATCCAGTTAAAATTTTATTTTTTTAATTGACATAGACATGACTCTTTTATCAATTTCATGATTTTTTCAATACAAACTTAACAACAATTAAAATAGCAATTTGTAAGAATTCAAAATGATTTATATTTAAGGGGGGAAAATGTATTTATTTTGACAAAACTTTCTCTTTTTTTCAAAATTTTTTTTAAATTTTGATGAATAATGCTTTTTTTTATTATCATAAATTTGGTTCTTCGTATAAAACCTTATTATGAACTGTAAAATAATTTTCAACCAAGAAACAAAAAATAATTATTATGTGACTATATGAAAAAAAAAGTTTTATTTATAATTATTCATGTAGTTTTAAGAGAAAGTTACACCGACTCTTTTACAGTTTATAAGTTGTATAATATTTTTTATATCCTCATTAATGCACGCCAAAAAACAAGATAATAAAAGATTGGATTATTTACAAGATTTTTATTATATCTAAATTAAAAACCAAAGGATTTTTAATTAAATATTATAATTTTGATCAATTTTTTTTTTTAAAAAAAAAAAGCCTTAATCGCCACCTTTTATCCTTTTCTCCTAAATCGCCTGGAGATTTTAAATCTTTCCGGGAATAGATTTTCGAGTCAGGTTCCAACTTCAATTGGAAATCTTAATTTTGCTTCAAGAATAAAGAATCTTGAGGGCCGTCGACATTAAAATCTTTGTTTCGATGTTTTCCCTTTAATCCCAATTTGTTTTTTTGCTGAATTGTAAAGGTAGCTAGGTGCACCAGTCTCATGGTTCAAAAATCTTCCCCAAACACGCAGTGAAAATGACCCAAACCAGAAGGGAAAAAATCTTCCCAGCCAAATTCACAGCTATTTATTTCAACAGTTACAAATCTTTTTAAGAAAACGAACCATATCAGTCTCAAATTCATGAATCTTTTCTCATACCACTTAATTTCCAAACAAATTTCCAGCTCATTCCCTTGAAGAACAGCTAGCTAGCCCTGAAATCTCCTTTAAAGTATATTAATTTGATATATTAGTGTATAAAATACTTTAATTTAAATAATATTGCTAGAAAATATATTCAAATACAAAACATGTTATGTTATACAATAATAATACATTTTAAATCATATAAATTGTGTTATGAAATTAGGATACCATAGAAAATAAATTTATTTTTAATGCTCTCCAAACACCAAAAAATAGTTATATGTCTATAATATTACACCTACAATATTTATATTATATGTATAGTTATATTTTATAAAATAAACTATATATAAATGAATGATATAATAAATTCTTTTTTTTCTACCATTACATTTTTTATATCACATTTTTTTCTTATAAGCAGTCAAATAGTTACATTTATATATATATATATATATATATATATATATATATATGTTAGATGAACTTGAAAAAAAAATAAAAAGTTTTGTATCATTATATTGTTCAAGTTGAAGACTATAAGTGCGAGGGAAAATCTCGCTTCACATGCTAGTTTTTCAGGGGGGAAAAGGCCCAAGAACCAGTAACTATATATATATATATATATATATATATATATATATATATATATATATATATATATATATATATATATATATATAGCAAAGCTAAAGTTTGCCATCAAATCTAGACCCTACAATCAAGGAAAGGAATGAGAAGAGATTGTTAAGGTTATCTCACATCGGTTGTAAAAGAGACACAAGTCACTGCCAGATTTAACAATTGTACTGGCATAAATTTATATATGTTAGTATTTACAATAGCAGTTCGTACGCATGATTATTCGTCGAAAAACTTTTCGTTGTTAATTTATAGACTGTGGATTAGTCTGTTTATAATAAATGTCATTATGATTTCATTTATATTTAATAATTTTTTAGTAGTGAGTGCGAGGGAAAACCTCACTTCACAAACTAGGTTTTTTGAGAGAGAAGAGAGCCAGCCAAGACCCCCCTCAACAACATCACCCCCTTTTGTTAATTTGATAATCCGGGAAACGCTATGCAAAAACCCGTAGTTTCTCTAGTAGTAAAAGCAAGAAGAAAGTGGCTCGTGAGTGTCTTCCCATGCAAAGAAAACAACAAATGAGGAGTGGGGGTTTACATGACAACATTGGCACAGTGCAGCCTTCTTGTCCGTCCCACTCCCACCCATGAGAGAAACATGGATGGTCCTTGAATTAGCCAATAGCACTACAGATCTCGCATGGGCTGTCCAATCACAATCCAATCTTGTAGGGAGAGAATGTGGATAAGATGATAGCACTGCCATCCCCTTCCTTCAGTTTCTTGGATGTTTGGTCAAAACACTCCAAAGGGTAGGTTGGCTAACATGCTTCTGGAAATCTACAACATGGCAGAGTCTCCAAAGGAGCAGCCTAGGGCCAAGAAAATAAAATAAAAAAAAGGAGCAAAAGGAAAGAAATATTGGGTTCGCACATATATCACGATGAATTGCCCCCACAGCCAGACATCTGCAGGGCACAGCACTTCCAAAATAAAAAAAAATAAAAATTGTAAAGACAAGATAGCTGATATGTGATGTAAAGATTCTGCTCCAAGATCAATGCAGCCCCAACAAGATTTCCAGTTTCCCATGTTCTCTTTTGTTTTCTAGAGGTTTATCTGTTCTTACTTGTACCTCCAATAAGTTTTTGCCATGTGTATTGCAACAATGCCCTACTTTATATTTTCTTTTCACATTATAATGATGTTCTTAAATTAATTTACGCACCAACCCTTTAATTTGCTAATCTTTCTTAAATGCTGGTGTGAAAAAAACCAAGGAAATAAACAAATCTCTGGTGAGATTACCACAAACAAACTTCGTTTCCATCCTTTCAGTTTTATTTAATGCTGAATTTTCTCATCTGGGTTCTTTGACTTCTTTTCTTTGCTTAAAGTTCAAGAATTGAAAAGTCATTGCAAGCGTTCCATATATTCCCCACCCCCCCCCCCCCCCCCCCCCCCCCCCCCCCACACACAAAGTACATCGCCAATTAAAAATTTCAAACTGGTGCAATTACGAGGTCAATGGCGTAGTCTTTTTTTTTTGTTTGTTTTTCTATGAATTGATGGGTTGCAGAGAGATAAAGGAATGGAGTGACATCAAAAGGAGGAAGCTTCCTAGAACTTGGATGCACCCTTTTCTACATGTGGTTAGTTCAAGTGTGTGAAGGGCCACAAAACACACTCCATAAAGGGTTAATCACGTTCAAATTTATTTATTTTTTTTAAAAAAAAATCTCTAGTAACACTTGCCGCTTCGTGTTGTAAAAGATTGTTAACTTTATTATGCACACACGTAGTTTTCTTTTTTCTTCTTTTCAACAAAGATAAAAATAAAAAAATCTCCGCACAATCCATCCATTAAATCATGTTTTTTTTTTTTAATCTTTTAAACATATCAATTTAAGCATGTAGACAACTTATTTGAAATCCGATCAAAAGAATTTAATTTTTGTGCATCAAAATGAGAGTTTGGCGTGTGATGATTATAGATGTTTGGTATTGTAGTGCTTGATTTTTTTTAAAATTGTTTGAAAATATATTAAAATAATTTTTTTATTTTTTCATATTGGCATATTAAAATCTTAAAAAAAACACTAAAAAAACATAAATATGATATTTTAAAACAAATACACTTTAAAAAAAAAACACATGAAAACAGAAGTTCCAGCACAAATACGTGTTTTAGGTAAATATCTATGGAACAAAGAAGAAGATGATAATCAGTGAAAGAAAACATCCACACATCACATCTACTGACTTAGGACACATTTTAGCGAAAAGGCCACAAGTTTCCTCTTTTCCCAATTTGCAAGATTAGTATTGACAATTAGATACACCAAACTAGCTGGTATTGAATTGGAAATCTTCCTTTCCGAAATAAGAGTTCGGCGTGGGATGTTTGCGAGTGGCTTCGGAGCCAGCCCAAGTACGGGCTGTCATACTTGTGCAATTCAAAGGGCTAATCTGTATCATATGGGATGGTGCTGTGTTGCCCAGGCTGGCTGGCTGGCTGGTGTTGGATTGGAAATTCTAGTTTTTAGCCTCCAAATTTGGAGCACATCGTGTTAACATGTCTGGCTAGTATTTTTGCCTAGTACTTTTTTTTATTTTTCCTATCTCTTTTCACGGCAATTAGATGCCTAGAAAACATCAAGGCTAAATTTACATTCTCAAGCGATTCAAGAAAGATTTGAGATAAGGATGCGTTTGAATAATCTTCATCATGCACAGTACAACTCAAAATCCCAACAGGTTTTAGTCAAGAAATCATGGGTTTCTCCTTTTGATTTACCGTTCTTTTGACCTGGTCTTTAACTTACCATTTGAGCCGTGAAATCCACAAACAGTGCATGGTTTCGAGACCCAAAATCATAAAGATAAGCAGAGAAAAGCAAGGTAATATTTTCTTGAAACATCCTTTTTATCTTATGAACAAAATCCAAGTAGATTACTACCCTCATCAAATCTACAAACAAAATGCTCTCCTCTCCACATGAAGATCCACTCTATATACCCAATTAGCATGATCAGAAACAATAACAGGTCCAGCCTTGTGGACCCCCACCCCCACCCCCACCCCTCCTATTTTTGATAAAATTCGTAAGAACTAGAAAAGTAAAAAAAAAATCATGTGGAAAGACAGGAAAAAAAGAGGAAATTACAAATGAAACACAAGGTGTTATACACAAGAAGAGTCAATCAACAACAGTAGGCCAATCTTTGAACCCCACGATCCCTAAGAATCCCATTGTAGAGAGCAGCTCTGTTTGCAGGCATTCTTCTTTGTTGACCATTTTTCTTGAATTCTGTTGATGCTGATGAAGAAGAAGAACAAGAGTTTTGACTAAGGAAAATGGCTTCATGTTGCCTCCTAAACTCCTGTCCATCCCCTCTTGGATCCACCACATCCTCTGCAAAGTGCACTCTTTTCTTCTTCCCCTTCTTCTTCCCTTCTTCAAGGAATAAAAAAACCCCAATAACCATAAGCCAAGTAAGTTAAAAAAGAACATTTATACATGAGAAATTGCACAGGCTCAATGCATGACAAGATTTTCTTGCTGTTTCTTTACCTGATGAGATACAAGACCTTAGAGCTTGTGGTGAAGACTGGGCAATTCGGTGATGAAGATCAATAGGGTATTGACCAGAAGGAAGCAGAGATTTTTGGAGGCGAAAGGCAAGGAGAATTACAGTGCCGGAAACAGCCATGGCTGTGGCAAGAACCACACCTTGTGAACAAAGCATAGAAGACATAGTTGATGAATCAAGAGAGAAAAGGAAAGAAGGAAAGAAAGAAACTTGAAAAAAGTGTATTATGTGACTTGCGGAATTTGAGAGAATATGCTCTGGTGGGGAAGAGGAGTAGGAGGTGGTGGTTTTTACTCTTTATGACAAGTATAAATAAAAATATAGTAGCATAAGGTGAGTGATTAAGATGTAAATAAAATAAATAACGATTTTGAGCATCTATTGGGGGAGAGGGGGAGGGGTCATTATTTATTTGTCAAAGTATTAATATATATATATATATATATATATTTATCAAATATATTTATCAAAGTATTAATATATATATATATATATATATATATATATTTACTGTATTTGGACCAATTTTCCTATATTAAAAATAAGGTTTGGCTGCTGATTTGGTATTAAAATTAGGTGTTGTTTGGTGATTCAATAAAAAAAAATATTCATACTAAAATAAAATCAGAGGACTCCTATTCTTACAACATTTTTACAAGGGAGATGCTGTTTACAATAACTAAATCGGTAATATAATTTTTTCAATAGTGTAAATATAATTTTTTATTTTTAATATGAATTGTTATCAAATTTACATATATTTTTTAAATTAGATATTATTATTTTTATTTTAGTTCATATTGAGTGTTAAAATTAGTAATATTATAATAGCTCTAATTATAAAACTAGAACTAACTTGAGGGTTGACCCAAAGCCTAAATTAGTTCGAGTTTAATAAAAAATGATTGACTCGATCTGACTTAATCAAAAAACCAAGTCGGCCTGAGTTAAAATAAGGGTAAAAAATCCGTTGATTTTTTTTGAATTTTTTTTTTGTCAAAACAAGGTTGTTTTGATTATTTTTTTGGGTCAGCCAGGTTGACCCTCTCGACCCGTGACTTGAATCTTGTCTTGGATCGAATTCTGAGTAGAGTTTTAAAACTATGATAATAACCATTTTTATTTATACATTAACTCGGGTCAAATAATATTGACCCTCCATATCCGTGACCTAGGTCTTGTCTCAGTCGACTCTCAAGCCGAGTTTTAAAACTATGATAATAACAATTCTTATCTTTATATTGACCCAGGTTGACACTCCTAATCCATGACCCAGGTCTTGCCCCGGGATGACTCCTGAATTAAGTTTTAAAACTATGATAATAACCACTTTTATTTTATGTTGACCCGACTCAACCCGGATGACCCTCCTAATACGTGATCTAGACCTTACCCCGAATCGATCTCCGAGTTGAGTTTTAAAATTATGATAATAACTACTTTTATTCTTATATTGACATCGGTCAACGGTAAACCTCACTCGTGATCCGGGTCGACCCTCAAATCGGGTTTTAAAAATATGATAAAAACCACTTTTATTTTTACACTGACTTGGATCAACCTGGGTCATCCCAAACCGTGCCCGGACTTTTTCCAGAACGACCCTCTAGTTGGATTTTAAAACTATAATAAAAATTATTTTTATTTTAACATGTTTTAGTTGGACAATTTTAAAATTAAAAAAAAAATATTTTTTTAAATATTAGATATAAAGCCATGCCTCCTTTATGCTTCATGCTTTCATGAAAAATACAGAAATTAAGTGTAAAGTGTTTTTTTAGTTGATGTCAGTTTTTTTTTTCTTTTTTAATTGAGGACTGGATAAGGAAAATCTTATTGTCTGGTCTCCATTCTAAGGAGAAATGGTGGGCGGCGCGTAGAAGTCACATTCCAGTCACAGACAGGTGGTGGGTGTTGCAATTTGTTTCTCGTTCAAGGTAATATGTGGTACCTAATTTTGACATTTGAGAGATCCTGTGTCTTTGGAGTTGAAGGATTTGTTAGAAATTGTGGGTTTCTTAAGATGGCAATTATTGGTGGCTAATGACAGCAAGAAACAGCTTAATTAGTCTTTTTTTTTTTCCCTGAGTGAGCTTAATTAGTGTTCATATTCCATGTGAGTCCACTGAATTTTCATAAGTCTCCATAGAATGTGAGATTTCATCCATAAATGGTCAGAGGCCTTCAAAAAATTCTTTGTATTTGGAGTAGGTTTTTGTCTGTCTTTTTACCCTAAAATCATTAATTTTGTGATTCAATAAATGACACATCATAATCATGTCTTATTGTTTTTTATTTCAATTAGTAAATCCTCGGAATTGTATGAAGGTCTCGCCATTTTTTCACACCATTTTTTTACACTACAATAGCTTCTTAGTTACTGCATATTATCCATTTTTACTTTTACTTGCGGACTCATTTTTTCATTGAACATTCATTCTTTTTAAGGATTGAGTTATATGGTAGTCACAAATATTATTTTTTCTTACCACTTGTTATTTCTCTTTTAATGTCAATGGAGTTCAATTCAAGCAACATTATTTCAAATAAAGAAAAAAAACTCATTTAAGCAACATTTCCGAAACAATTACATTTTCGTGCATAATGGTCCCTTTAGAATGTAAGAAGTTGCTCTTTCGTCTCCCGATATCCAATATCTTCTAGTAATTATTTTTTTACAAACATGTCAAAGAACCATCTCAACCCAGTAGCTTAAGTTTTTAGGTGAGGTTCCAGGATATGATTTATATTATTCTCTAACACACACCCTCAAATGAAAGCCCTTTGGACTTGAAACTTGCACATGCTTATATTACCTTGTGCTTAATTTTTATCAAATAAATGGGGAAGGTGAAATTCAAACTCATGACCGCTTGGTCATTAAAACTCTAATACCATGTCAAAGAATCATCTCAACCTAATAGTTTAAGCTCTTAGGTGAGGTCCCAAGATATGATTTATATTATTCTGTAACAGTTATATTATTTGTTAATTGATAGTGTTAAAAAGATGTGAAGTAGAACTTAATAATGATTATAATAAAGGATTAATTCGACCATTACAAAAAACATGAATGACTAATTTAAGACTTAATATTCTAAATAATTAAAGCAAAGAGAGTGGTTTCACGCTTTAAAGGGAGCGATTGTTGGTGGTGCCTGCAGCCATCAATTACTGCAATATTACCACAGCCCTTGTCATCCATGATGTGTCTTAGCATCATCCCATGCCATAAGAGGGGGATAAATTTTTTAATTTATTTTTTTCCCCTTAGATGCCTTGAGCATCCTGTTGAAGATAGGACGATAACTTTGGAGCAAATGGGATTAGAGTTTGACTTTACATGGTTCACATACCTTAACCCACTGTGCTTTACTGATTAATTATAGTAGTTAGATTCTAATTAGTGTCATGACCTCACATTAAGGTTAAACACCCGCTGCCTTAATTAGACCAAATCAACGCATCATTAAGATGCTCTAAAAAAAAAGGCTGGTGGTAAAATTAATTAATATGAAAAATACCCTTCAGTCACACATTTAGATTCCATTAATATTTATTTTCTAATTCTTAGAGTGGTCCCAAACTTGAAATGGCCCAGGACAGACCTAATTATTATATTAGAACTTGAGTTTGAGGTGGAGGAGGCGAAGATCTACCTGAGCTAGATGCATAGCCACCCCTAAACGTTGAGAAGTGAAGATTCAAGAAGAAAACATGTAATTAGGATATCAAGTCACTGCCAATCCATTTTGAATTTTTTTTTTAATATTATTGAATTGTTTTGATACACTATATTAAAAATAAATTTTTTAAAAAATATTAATATGATATATTTTTAAAAAAAAAAACAAAGAAAATTATTTGCTCCTGAGTGCTAATTACTCAGTTATGTCTTCCACTTTTCAGGTAGGAAAAATCCCATCTTTATTCACACTGAAAATCCTCTATCCAAGTGGCTCTACAGTACTCTACGTACAGTAATTGATCGTTACCATGCTAGCTAGTCCCTTTCTTCTCTTTGAAGGAACTCCGACAATTATGATGATGACATAAAGATAACAACACTTTGTTAAAAGAAGATTGATTCTTCTAGTTCATGGACTTAGAGCCACATAATCCATGAAGAACGAAATTGCTTCGTTCATGCGTGCACTCTTCTAAATCCGAGGAAAGAACACCTCACCTCTTGTTGAATTATTAATGAAAATATGAGACCTTTGAATAGATAGAAAGGCACATCAGGAAAAGGGGAGTGCTTTAGATTCCTGTAATGAACGGATGGACAAAATTGAGTCACACGAACAATTTTCCACACGATTTTTTAAGTTCCCACTTGACATGTTGCCAGGAAAATGTTGCAGGTCGGGGCTGCCCTACGTTAGATACAAAAACCTCACCAGAGGGTGGTTGCTAAGAAAGAAACACTTAGTATCCATCAATCTATTATGGCTATCAAGATCATAGCCAGAATAATTTGGGGACCGTATAATCTAGAGGTCCAGGATCGAGACTTGGTTAGGCTATCATATCAAAAACATATTTAACTTGAAAATATAATTATTAGACGAAGCTTTGAGAACTGATTTATGTTGACTCTCTTACACCGTGTGCACACAACTTTTGGAAAAACGATATCTTTGATTTTGCAGCTTTTTAAGAATAAGGTTGTTATACCTACCGGGACATTTCACATGAATCACCAAATATCTCTCCCCGAGATACCAACGGGCCGGTAAAAAGAAACACAAATCTTTGCTTACCTTGGTTTTGGTAGAGAAGTAATGGAAAATATTTCATATACAACACCATTTCCCAGGGTTTCAGTATTAATTCTATGCATGCATCTGTTAACTAGCTACAAGATCATGAAATAGAGAAAACATCTAAGCTGAGAGGATTGAAGGGAGTAACTCAGATTTCCGACTCGAAAAAGCGAGCCTTGCTGCCTGGGAAAAATTCTGTCCCAGGAACCTCTGTAAACTCCCCATTACTAGTAACTCCGATGGAATAAGCAAGCAAATGTCCTAGCAAGTCCTGGTCTCATTACATCTCGGATGACTAGAGGTGCCAGTATTTTTTTAGCAGCGTGATAAGCAGGCTGCTTGTTGGTAGGCTTCCATTCCTATCTCTGCGTTCCTGCTCCCATCCATCGATCGTTGATTAATGTTGGCAGATCCGATGGATATGCATTCGTTATCAACTGCAAAGTGCAAGCATGGTCAATTTTGGCATGTAGTTGTCATAAAAAATGAACGTATTCCTGAAATTTAAAGGAATTCTGTAGTTAAGTCCAGGAAAACATGAGAGTATTTTCAGTTTCTTTTTACCAAAAAAGGGTTCCATGTTTATCACCCATCAACTTCCTTGAAGAAACAAACATGTAATATATGTTCATCACAACTTCAATCAATTATCAAGAAATTAAGGGAGGTAGGACCTGGGATATCTAAAAGGCAAAAAAAAAAAAAAAAAAAAAAGGAAGGAAGTAGACGTTTCCAAGAAAAGGAAATTTCAGATATTGGAAAGCTTGCCAATCATCATCTGGGCATGAACATAGATCATGAACCGCCTAGCTTTCTATGTTCTACTGTAATCTGAATTATGTTCAGGTCTCTCTGAAGGTTCATATTCTTCGGTCTTCTTTCCCTCTCGATGTCCAATGCAAGAAAATAATCAGTAGTCCTTTGGATTTGCCACAACCCCCTTAGTCTGGAGGGCTTCAGCTATATCACTATACGTCATCTCCGTTGTCCTCTTTCGCCAGTTCAATATCGCTTGAACGGAACCACTGGAATGACAACATAGACGGAAAATCTTTCTCCAGCTTTAATTTTACTAACAATCTTTAATGAAAGTTCTTTTGGGATAAGATGCAAAGACCCAATCTCCTCAACCTTTATGTCATTTGGAGTACTTATTTTCAATATAAATGAAATTCTTTGACCGTCTAATGGAATTGATATAAGCATCCTGAATGCTTCTGTCGAAGGCATTATCCTTCGCACAGACGAGCCCGACTCTGGCTGCATCTTCAGGAGCTACTGGGAAGCCAAAAGCAGCTCCGCCGTCAATCGACCAGAACAATTGGACATTCCATGTTTCGTGGTCTTCATGGAGCATAACAGGAGATGGAAGTTTAAAGTGTCGTCTAGTTCTCTTACTTGACGAAGAAAGTCCTCCCTACCTTGCTTTCTTCACCTCTGCTCGACATTGACAAAGACATCCCAAGCATCCTTCCAACCGACAATGAATGTCATGCAAACGCTGCCTTGCTCCTCCAATATCAATTGAGGGACCTGCAAAATTGGGCTGAAGAAAATCATTGTGGTGTACCGTATCCAAAGTTCTGAAAATCGAATGATATGGAGTGTCATATTTACCATCACAAACGTCAATATCACCAATGAAACTCACAATCCTCCTCTTAATTCGTAATTCTCTGCTAGGGCATTTCACTATCCACCACTAGAGTCTTCTGATGATGAGTCAACATTGTAGAAATCTTTATGTCTTGTATAATTCTCTGTCCATTATCAGGGTTACGGGGGCATGATACACAATGGAATTTTGTGTTATAGTATCCTCATCATGTGCAGACATCAATCCTTCCTTCTTAAGCAACTTCACAGAAGTTCTGTCATCCCAAACGAGCATCAGGACCCTAACACCTTCGTTGTCCTTTTTCTTTAGCTCTCCTAAGATCATGTACTCCTCCTGGATTTTGCGTGCTTGGGCCCCTCACCACATGTGATGTAAATCAAATGCTTTGCAATAGAAATGGCATCGGAAATGTTTTCCCTGCATCGATGTGGTTCATAATGCTTGCCCCTAGCTAGAGGGATTTTCGGAAAAAAATTATCAGGGACATGAGCATCTTGGTAAAGTGCAACTCTGCAAGCACTTCTTTGACAAAAGAATGTGCAAGGGACACCTGGAAACTTCGGACCTGTAATCCCTTTAGACCAATAATGCCATCAAAGAAATGCACATCCAAATGAATCCTCGAACCCTTATGTGGACGTCTATGGTTTTTATGCAAGATGTTAAGCCATTTATCTTCTTCTTTTCCATCTAGGAGTTCAGCAGCAGGAAAATAAGCTTTCCTTACTGCCCCTGTAGGCCCGTCTTCTTTTCGAGAGAATATTATTTGATTTTCTGAAATACATATACAGAGTAAAATTGATAAATTAAATTTTTTTAAGAGTTTTAAGCATCTTATTAGATATATCTAGAGTTATTTAGAGTTTATACAAAAATTACCTGAAAATCAAATGTTTTTTTTTGCTTCAAATAATTGCTTTAAGGCTGGGTTGTTGCAAACTACAAGCCGTCCAAATATCCAGTCTTTAACGGTAATTCACACGAACCACTAATAAAAAATCTCCTAAACCATTTTAGAAGAGAGAGATTGTTTTACTTTAGAGTGTTATCTCTTTTATTTTGTGTTTTAGATGTTTTTGTATTGTACTCTACTCTTAGAAAATAAAAGACATAACTTTCTATTTATAGAGAAACTTAAAAATCCTTTATATGATAAAATGTCAATTTGCCCATTAAATAATATCACACTTATTATTTTAGTCTAATTTCATAAATTTATTCAATCAACTCTTTACTTGATTGTTTTTAAGTCTAAAATTATAATCCTTTTTATTAATTACATTTTAGTTTTTAATTTCTAAAACTTATTTACAATCAACGCGTACTTAATTAGTTATCTCATTTTAATTTCTAAACAATAGTTTTTATGAGTTCAACCCATTAGATTCTTTAATAAGTTAATCCAAATACAAATCATAATCTAAAATAAAATTAATTAATTTAATTTATTATCAATTTATTTATTTATTTTTGAATATCAATTACAACGTCTAGCAATCTGTCATGATCTCCTAAAATTTAAAAAATCATAAGTACTTTGACTTAACCTTTTAGTAACCAGTTTCTCAGTGTAATTATTATCCCTTCATCATGAATTTTCTTATTTAGACATTATAGCATGAAATTTTTTTTTTGTTAAATCATATTAGTTATCAACATTATAGTCATTGATTATTTGAATATGATTTTGAAATTATTTTCAAAACTCATTTCACCTTGACCAAGGATCTCATAATCAAAACTATTTGAGAATAGATGATATATTTTTTTTAATTCACTTAGGATGATAAATTATCTCTTGATTACTCAAATACTTTCATATAGTTTATGTTATACCCCATATATTCTCCTTTGTTACCATTGATTAGAACAACGTCTGGTTAGGATCAAATCATAACACTTCCTATATAAAAAAAAATATTATTTTCAAATTCTTTCATACCTCATTTTATAAGAGTTGTTATTTTCTTTCATAAAAGAAAGAATATAATATGCACTGATCTCAACAACTCTAATTAATATTTAATTTTAATAGAACATTGAATAAGAATATTTAGAAATCAATGTTTTGATGCAAACTTCGCTACCATAAAAAAATTATTAATTGAATTCATATATTTCATAGTCAATTATCTTATTTTATATGTAATCGGTATAATCCATAATTTAACCTAAATCAACACTAACTTTAACAAAATAATTTTGTTAATTCATAATCAACAACAACCCAAAATCATTGATTATTTTACAAAATAACGTAATTATCAACTCAAATTAACATAACTACAAAAAAAAACCCCTAAATTTCTCTAAATTTCTTAATTCAAAACCCTAACATTATATGAAATCAAATTAACATATATTAGCATAAATTATATTAAGTTGATAGAGAGGGAGTGTTTAGTATATAGCTTTAAATGTAGAATGTGGGTGGAGATGGTGACTAGTGATGGTTGTTTTGGCTGGAAATCGGTTGACTCAAGGTGAAGAGAGAAAGGGGTGGCAATCTTGGGATAGAAGGATAGAGAAAGATGGGTGATCTTTTGGTGTTTTGGATGTGTTTCGTATTGGAGAGAGAGAGAGAGAGATTGCTGACAGAAGAAAGAGGGGGAGGGGTGAGAGGCTACAAGGAGAGAGAAGGAGGGAGAAATGGAAAGAAGGCTCCAAGTATTAAATTAGAATAAAGTTGCAGATTCTATTTGCAAGTGGTATTTGCGACTTATATATCATATATAGCAATTGTGACTCGTGAAACTATCTTATATCCCCAAATATTTTTTTCATTGTATTACTTTATTATTATTTTTTTAACTATGCTAAAAATCCAAAAAACTCCCAAAATTAGAGTTGATGTTTGCTGTGGCAGTGAATTTTTTTTTTTATCAACTACAAAAGAAAAGAAAAGAAAAGAAAAACACATTGCCAACCTACAAGTTTCTGTTATCTCTGTCAAGTTTTGAGGTCGTTATTTAACAGTCCTGATTGTGGGTAGCAATCTGAACCCTTGACTTTGTGGACCCTGCTTGTGGGTCTCACAAATTCAACAGTCCTGATTCTTCATGTCATAATTCGTGTTGCTTTTACTGTGGTGTTTAGCAGCTTGAAGACTAGAACAAAATTAGATAGTTGATGTTCATTTCAGCTGATCAGTTCCATCCTTGAAAGAAAAGGATGAAAGGGAAAAACTTCAAGCAAGAAACTCACAGCGGCACCTCAATTCTTGTTTGGTCAAATACAGAACTTGTTATGCAAACAGTTGTATACAACACGTTAATTTACAAAGACAAACTGTAGGATGATGTATCGGCACTTAGATCCTGTGCTACCTGGAGAAGGTATTCGATGTTGATGTCAGGGTAATGCTGTAAAAGCCTTAAGTTAGCTACAAAATCACCACTCAATAGCCTGCTTTTCATGCATAACAGCATTGCACAACAGATCCGCAAAAGCATATCCTGCACAAAACCAGTTTTGTTTCCATAAACACCATTGTTTAAATCATCAAAAGTTGATTGGATCGAGATATTTGAGAGGTACCTGAACCCCAAAAGGATTACTCAAAAGAGAATCCCAGATTCTTAAAATGGATTGGAAGTTGAATTCCTGAGACAGTAGCAAAGTGATCCACCTGAATGCATAGAATTGTGGCTTAACCTGCCCATTTGAATAGATGGCATAAGCTTCCATGATTCACTTAGCTTGATCCAAATATGATGAAAACTTGAAGGAGGCCTTTTTTAAGCACTGTTTGCTGTTAAACAGGAGTAAATATACTACAATGGTTGGCACAAAGCACTCAGAACTATGAAAAAGTTTTTTTAATTTAGCCATAAAGAATCTAAATGTGCATCTACTATAATCACATTAAGAAAGTATTTACCTTGGTAGTGAATTCAAGATGCTTCCATAATTCCTCATCATTTTCTTTCAATAATTTTGCCAAGCGGGAAAGAGTGGAGAGGATGCCAACAGGACTATTATCCAACTGTTGGCAAAAGTGATCCACCGAATCACTCAGAAGTCGAACAAAACAAGAAAAGCTATCAGCTTCAGCATTTACCTGCAGGATAGACCAAGGGCATGAATAAAATTGCCTTCTGTTTAGGACTCTGTTTGATCTTCTCAACAACATATGCTTTCACCTTTACAGGATTCTTTCTTATTTATTATCAGACTGATCAATAAATATGGAAGTATAGCTGATCAATGCTATAAAGTTTGTGTCCCATGTCCTATAAATGAATTGCTGTATGTAATAGTAGAAATTTTAACTATTCTGTGTCTGTTAAAGCTTCATCTTCTACTAAGAAAACTTTCCATTAAAAAAAAATATGAACGTCTTATGAGATAACAAAATCTCAACAAGTTTTATTAATGTGCCCAAAACAAAGAGATGACAGTTTAAATGGTAAAAAACTTCCAATGCAGAAAGGATTCAGTCGAAAACGGCATTGTGTCTTCCTGGTTTCAGGATCATATTATCAACAAGGAACACAAGTATCTAAAGCATATCATCAACAACGAACACAAGTATCTAAAGCAATAGAAGACCCAAAAGCAGATGGAATATTCCTTACAGCATTCTGCTCATCAGTGTCAGTGCTAAATACATAGAGTATTGGTGCCAGGACCTCATTCATGCCTTGTACATAACAAATAGCTGGATTTAGCTTTGCAAATAAGAGAAGAATGTTCCTCATTGCTTCCTGCAGGTGAAAATATATCACAGCATTCTTCAGGGAAACTTCATTCATGTTTCTTAAAACTGTTACAATTGCAATGACGACATTTGTTTGCAACTCTCCAAAAGATTATTTTCATCAAGTGACTGAGAATTTGAGAACCATAGTGTCAACAAAGATTCAACAGCCAAATGAAATTGAATAAAAATGAAAGAGCAGAAGAGTGGATAAATACCCTATTCTTCTTACTGAACGAGGACTCCCCTGAGAAGAATTTCATATCTGGATGTGTGCGCTGCAAATCACGGTCAATCTGTTCTGCAATCTCTGTATGCTATAAATGCAGTGTTCATTTTGATTAACATCAGCTATCCCTTGGCACAAGGAATTCCAGGCACCTTAGAATGGTGGAGAGATTTACCTTAAAGTAGTGATGCCAAGCACTAGCCATACCAACACTCAGGGGATGATCTCCATGAGAAATTCCTTGTCGCTTAAGTGGTCCAGCAACATCACCTTCACTGCTCAGCTCAGCGGAAATCATTGCATCAGCTTTACCCTGGTGTTCTCTGACTGTCTAGATTCAAGATTTTGATTAGTACATTGACACCAGTAACCAAAGAAAAAAAAACTGATTACAAGTGTGACAAATTCACCTGCAACTAAATTAAAACACCAAGTTAAGATGCAAAGCGGCTACAGCAGTTGGAAACTTACAGGACTCAGCAGAAGCTCCTCTTTTAGCTTAGCATATTTTTGTCTGTTCTCGGTTAACTCCTTTTCCCACACATCATGAGAAGGAGATAAATAACCCAATAATAGCTGCCATAAATTAAGATTTAAGGATGTTCAGGAGTCATATAAAAATAAAAAGGAGTATTGAATGATTAAAGCTGTCATTTCTATATGCAGCCAATTGATTACCACTACGATGTGTAGAATATAGGTGATTTAAGCAACTTCAACATGTGGTCCTATTATTTCATAATAACCCAGTAATTTTATTCTTTCAAGTTTAGTTGTTGGAATAACATGTTCTCGTCCAGGCATCGAACTATTCCATCACTGCATAACAGACAATAATCATGGTTTTAATCACAAATCTCTTCAAGAACCTGTGAATTAGCAGAAGAAAAATCTTCAGCACTTCTTTAGTTCTGTTGGCAATCAGTGCAATCCAACATGACAGAAGTGACATTATTATTATTAAAAGCTTATTGAACTACTCTGAAAGCCAGCTTAGAATCCACATCAAATAATAATGAAATTTCCAAGCCAGAAGTGCAAACAAAATAATCCAGCAATGAAAACCAATGTACCTTCCAAGCTGTTGCCCTCAATCCTCCTCCATCAGGAACCCCCATACTAGCAATTCTCTTCACCTTTTCCAAATTTATCTCCTTTTGAGAGAACTAGCCACAAAACAAAATGGAAAGATATACAATCAATTAACAAACAAAGCCAAAAAGTAACATGGTCCTAAAACCAAAAAATGGCATAAACAACAAAACCCTAGCATCCCATTTTGTTGCGGCCAAAATGCAGGAAAAGGATGCCAATTAGAAAGTTATTTCTGAAAATTTTCACAAATTAGATTTCAAGAATGCAAACCCAATAAATTATTACCATTAATTAAACTATTTTTGTCCCAATGAATAAATCAAGCGTAATTGAACATCACAGTCCACACATACATTTCTTCCCTTTCGCCACCATTTTCTAAGAAACCAAACACTCACCAAAAACCTAAACCTCACTAAACCATAAAAGAGTCTTCCAAAAATTCAACTTCAAACCTAAAACCCTACATTAAATTAAAGAAGAAAATAAAGAAAGAACATTCCACGCTCTGACCTCATATTCAAGATCAGACCTTTTCTCATCAGCTGCAATAACCTCCCTAACCGTGACCTGGCCCGGCCCATCTTTATCGGGTCTCTTCCGGGTCCTAAAAGCATCCACTTTATCCCCAACTTTATCATCAACACCCAAATCAAATTCATACTCATTTTCCTTGTGGCCTAACTCAACCCCATTAGGCTCCATAATCTCAAGCTCCTCACCGGACTCGAAAACCGGTTCGGACCGTCCATTCTCCTCCTCTTTGTCGTCCAACCAGGAACCAAAATACCAAGCCTGTCAGGGAGCTTGAGCTTGCCCTTCTTAAGCATGGTAACTGAGTTAGGACTGAGTCAGTGGGGGTGAGCCGAGCGAGTTGGGATAGTGGGTCTTTCTTGGTGTTGCATTGGAGTGGTTTTAGAGGAGTGAAAGGAGAAAAGAGAGAGTCTTGATGGGTCATTAACCCGGTTTTGAACTCAGTTTTCTCTTCTGAGGATTTGAGGAAGACTGGTAGTTATAAGTAAGTTATAACGGTTGACTGATAGTTCAAACAATAGAATAATAGATTTTGTGGGTTGATCTTATTAACCAATGGGAACTTGCCATGTCAGGTATTACTATCCAGTTAATAAAACTTGAGATCTCATATTTTTCCACTGTATGAAATAAATCAGATTAATTTATTTCTTCATTTTCAAAGAATAATTTGCGATGGGAATTCTTGATCATCTTCCACATCATCTCATCTTCCACATCATCTCCTACCTTTCACACTGTTTTTTTTACCCTGTTTTCGTCACTTGCACTGTACACATGCCTTGTAAACCTAAACCCCAATGTCGTAAATTTTTGTAGGAAGATATTCATGGAGTAGAATTTTGTGTAATCCAGCGAAGAAACAAAATAGTACTTGAAGATAGAAAGAAAAAAACAACACATTAAAAAAAAAATAAACCCAGTTGAGTCTATGACTCGGATTATAAGTTCGACAAGTTATGCCACAATATTTAGTCTATTTTTTTTAACGCAACTTTTGTCTTTAAATTTAAAAAAGATTTGCAATTTCACGTTTTGTTATCAATAATCTATTTCTTATTTAAATAAAAAAAATTAATTTTTTATTATTAACAATCTACTTTTTCTATCTTAGTCTCACACGACTATCATGATTTTTTTTAAAAAAAAATATTTCATACAAGAAAATTCTCCGGTATTTTGTTTTCATATAAATCTAATAAATGAAATGTAATATATGGTATAAAAAATCTATTGAGACTGATGAATGCATGACTTGTATTGCGAGATTGGTTAGTTGTCTAAAGTTTATATGTTTTTTTTTTTAAGATTGATTTTTATTCCAATTTTATTTTTTTAATATTAAATTAATCAAAGATTTAACTTTCTAAATTTGTTTTTCAAAATTATCTCTGTAAATTTTGCATGTAAACATACATTGACCTAAGTAAATTCATTTTGCTTTTGTGTTAATATTAAATAAAAATATTATTCAATATATATTTGATTTTAAATTTATAATTAAAACTTGTGAGGACCAGTAGGCTAGTATATATTATTAATAGGTGGAGTTAGGTAGCAACGGCAGGCCGTCCTCTACCATGAAATTTTCTTTTTTGTTTTCTTATATTTATATTCTTCTCTAATTCTATTCCTCCAATTAGCAGCTTCTTGGAAACGATAGAAGAGGAGGAGATAAAAGGAAATATAGAAAATGATGTGTCTTTTCGGGTTTTCTACTGGGCCTCATGTCACTATTTGTATGAATTTCTTCAATCGGTTAAGCCCAGCCCAACCAAGCTTTATAAGACTTGATTTTCGCCCGACCCTTCATTTTTTTCTCTCTCTCTTCTTTATTCTTTTGATTTTATTATTTTTTTATTATTTTTCTGGGTTTCCACGTCAAACTATACATTCTATAACTTTATTTACATGCTATAAGCGAGCTAAATAAGTTAGTTTGTGACAAGGTAAGTTAATTATGTGATAAAACAGTACTGACTAACTTTACTAGATAAATAGCTTTAATTTTTTTTTTCTAAAGGAGAAAATAAAGATTTTTTTCTCATCTCAATACAAAAGAAAATTATATAACTCTCTTTGCTCACCTTTTTTATATAATATTTACACGAAAAACCCTAATTATCTTTAGCACTAGAGGGAGGGTTATTTTGAGGTAATACCCACCCACCACTCAGCCTGTTGATATCCAAAAAAAAAAAAAAAACACAAAT
This sequence comes from Populus simonii, assembly GCA_007827005.2. NCBI lineage: Eukaryota > Viridiplantae > Streptophyta > Magnoliopsida > Malpighiales > Salicaceae > Populus > Populus simonii. The sequence goes on from CM017469.2 coordinate 5,874,597, forward strand.
CCAGTGAAGTTTTTTCTATCATTATCAAGTAATTTTGTCTGTGAAGGTATTCTAAACTTTTACTCTGTATAAATAATATTTAATTCTATCAATTACATGTTAAACCTATTTATAAAAAAAAACAAAAAACTAAACACATGACATGAAGAGCACCTAGAATTAATTGTGATATCAATATTGGCAGTAGTCTCCCTGCATTTTGTGCACATGATATATATATATATATATATATATATATATATATATATATATATATATATATATATATATATATATATATATATATTATCTTGTTAGATAAAATTCTAGTATAAGATTTTTTTATTAAAAAAGTTTGTGTTAAACTAGTTAATTAAAATACTTGTTATTTAATAAGTTAAAATCCATAACTTTCTACAAATATAACAGTCAATGGATTTATAATTTTAAGAGGTTTTGTTTTTAACCTCGTATGTAATTTTTAAAAAATAAGGATTTAAAAAAATTTGAATTTGATGATATTTGAATGGTTTGGAGTTGTTTTGGCAACATATTTGTAAATGTGTTAGGCACGTTTTAAAAGTGTTTTTGGCAATAAAAGTCATTAAATTGATTTTTTTTGTTTTTTATGGTTTTGATGTACTGACATTAGAAATAAAAAATAAATATAAAAAAAATTATTTTGATTTATTATCAAGAAAAAAATTATTTTGATTTATTTTACTTTTAAAATATATTTTGCAACACAATATACCAAACACATACTTAAATAGTTTTGATGCAAATCGAAATCATGGAAATTACATCCCACACCCGAATAGTCTAAAGTGTTTTTTTCTCAAAAATGCATTAAAATAATATCTTTTAAAAAAATTATTTTTAACATCAACACATCGAAACGATCTGAAAATATCAAAATAAAAAATTAGAAGTAAAATAAAATAAAAATTCAATTAAAAAAAACTTTTAAAATGTAAAAACAAATAGGGTCTACATGTTAGATATGTACGGGATTCATCATTATAATAAAGATAAAAATCATAAACATTGAAAGTACTAGAAATAATAATAAAATTTCTTAACTAATAGTGCAAACAAAATGTTAACCGAGAGGCAAAGTTTAACCTCATCTCAAAACCAAAACATTAGGAATTCAATTGTCCATTCCAAAACCACTAGATTCCTTGTGGTTTTAATTTTTATCACATTGAATCATATAGCTCAAGAAGAAGGTAATTGGATCCCTAATATTTTGGATTTCTTAATAAAATTAAGTCATCCTTTTGTCCAATTTTGTTAAACAAAAAAAAAGGTTAAACTTCTTATTTTGGTTTTGAGATAAGGACAACAACTAGTGGGTGAAGGACACTAACGGGGTGGGGGAGAAGAGCTTAACAATCATTACATTTGTTACAAGCCAACAATTAAGCATGCCATTTAATTCCATGTTTCCATGAGTCATTTTGGTTAATCTATTATAGATGACATTAATAGCAGATAGGGAGGGGCTAAGGTTGTTCAAGAGGAGCTATTTGGGCCAAAAACGTTAGACCTCAACTATTAGATGATATAAAGAAAATAATAGTAGGCTCAAGATATGATAATACAAGTTCAAAGGGTTTTGTAAATGAGACTACTTTTGTTGGGCCAACTTTCTCATCAATGGAGATTGTGGGCACATCTAATGAACATAAAGTAATGGTAGGACCTGATGACCAAGCCTGCCATGAGGACTTGGTAAGTCTTATGTAGTTCAAGCTTTTAAAGGGCTAATGATGTCTAGAAAGCCGCCAGATGTTATTTTTCTTTCGGAGACTAGAGTTAATAGTAGTAGAATTGAATCTATTAGAGGGAAAATTAAATTTGATGGGTGTTTCGCAGTTGATAAATTGGCAAAAAGGTGGTTTGGTGCGTTTTGGAAAGGACTAAAGGCTGTTACATTAATTAAATACTCTCAAAACCATGTGAATTTAGAAGTGGTGGGTATGGAATTTTTTTTTATAGAGATTAACAGGGTTTTATGGGTTTTCAGAATGACATAGGTGTAGGGAATCATAGAACCTATTAAGAGCTCTTAGTAAAAGATCTAATCTTCCTTGGGTATGCATTAAAAGTTTTAATGATTTGCTTTGGTTGAAAGATAAGAGGGAAGATAATCTTTATCCTCTGTCCTTGTTACAAGATTTTAGAGATGTTGTAGACAACTGCAACCTAATTGATATTTCTCTGGTAGGCTATCCATTCACTTTGGAAAAAGGGTAGAGGGACTCTTATATAAGTGAATGTTTTATACCTTCCAAGCTCAAACAATGGTAATTGCACTTTGGTTTCTTCTTTTCCAAGTTTGTTACTTTCTCTTCAAGTTGAGGAAATTATTGTGTACCTTCATAATTTAGAGTTTCTTTATCAATTTTTTCCTCACCACTCTTTCTTTCTTTTTTCTCTTATTTTCTAAGGAATATTTATAGGGTTTTGCTAGAGTTTTTCATAAGTTCAAACATAGATTGATCAAAGCTTAACCCTTTGATCAAAATGAGAGGGTTCTGAAGTACATTTCACAGTTGTGAGCTCTATACCTATTTTGGTTTTTCAATGGTGGTTTTGCAACAAATTTGGTTTTTGGAGATTTTATGGTTTTCCAAACTTGGAGACCAAGAAGCTTGTTTCTAGCCTTTTAATCTTGAGAGAAACATAACCAACTTTTGATAAGAACCCATTGATAAGACTTCAAGTGTGAACACATGAAAAAGATTAATGGTTTTATAAAATAGATATCACAACTATCGATGACTGAGTTAACCATTTCGAGGCTTCGTTAGATCAACTCCAATGTCATCATCGTTGAAGACCACCTGATCTTGGTAGAGGGGGTGCACACCTTTTGTTTGGATCCAACCTTACTCGATTTGAAGGTTTGTAGCAATGTCATCATCGTTGAAGACCACCTGATCTTGGTAGAGGGGGTGCACACCTTTTGTTTAGATCCAACCTTACTCGATTTAAAGGTTTGTAGCTCTATATTGATTCATTTTAAAGTGTCAACCTGATCAGCTTAGAATCTGAAAATACAGTGATGGCTGATCGGGGATAAGATGTTGTTGAGTTCGTTGAAGAAAATGAGATGTAAATATTTTATGGGAGTAACTGATCTTTCTAGAGGGATGTTTCTTAGTTGAATGGTGGTGGTTACAGGTTTAAAAGTGGTCAGAAACGCCATGAAATTGTCGAAGAAGAAGCTAAATAGTGGTTGAACGACACATCATCTAGATTATACCATGGAAATCAGGGTTTTTAAATTGGGATGTGAGAGATTTTATTTTAGTCAATTTCTTCTAATTATTTTTAATTGCACTCATAATTGTCTTCATACTCTTGATTGCTCACTTGCCAGACTCAATCACCAGCACCAAAGTTTAGCATCATTTTAATCTTGTTGCTTGATTTTTTATTTGTGTACTTGGACCTTTAATTGACCATCAAACTTTTAATTTTGTTCAATTTGATCCTTGATTTGGTCAATTTCAGCCCCTACTTTCACATGTCTTTTTTAGTTTGGTCATTGATTTTGGATTTCTTCAATCAAGTCCCTAATTGCCTATTAAACTTCAATATTTATGCAATTAAACCCCTGATTTGACCAAACTAACTCTTTAAAATTGTAAATCGACCTTCAGAGTTTAATTTATTCCAATTAAGCCTAAATCAACTTCAAATATCAATGTTTCTTGCAATTAAGTTCTTAATAAAATTAATTAAGTATTTAAAAATTCTCATTAAGTCCTTATCTATCCAAATTTATATTTCTTTACCCTAAATAAAAATATTTTCACCAAATAGGCTCTTTGTTAATTAGAATTGAGTTGCTAATTTTGTCAATCTTATACATATTGTTCGTCCTCCATATTGCTAATTTTGACAACTTTTCTACTTGTTATTCTGGTCTGTCACCATCAACTTGGATAATTTTCTAGGCTTTTTTCATGTATATCCTCTTATATTTTGGATTTTCTTTTTCTTTTTTTTCTTTTTTCTTTTCTTGATTTTTTATAGGGTAAAAAATGGATAACAATAGCAACAACAATATTAATAACATTGATAATAATAACAATGGTAATAGTAATAGTGGTAGTGATAATAATAGTAGTGGTAGTGATGGTGGTGGTGGTTGTAGTAGTAGGTAGTGGTGTTAATATTAGTAATAATGATAAAGGTGATAATAAATGTTTATTTTTATTTTTTAAGAAAATTTATAAATGTTTGGGTGAACAAAATCTATCTATTTTTTATTTTAAAAAATAAAAATATTTCTTATACATTTAGGAAACTTTTGTTTATTCTTTTGTAATTAAAAAAAATCAAGGGGCAATTGGTTAATTTGATTCTTAATTATTCTTTTCTACAATAAAATACATAATTAAGTTTTTTTAATAGAATATAAAATCTATTAAGAAAAACTATTTTAGGAATATTGCAATGTTGTTTTTCCAATTAATTTTTTCATTTGTGCTAGTTTGAAAATAGAAAAAGAAAAAACATGGCAGGTGTTACATTTAAAAAAAAGAGCTCTATATTTAGCAAGCTCCACGTATATATAAATGGTGGACACGTGCATATCATTATCAAAGGGGTCCAGAAGCATTACTATCTATTGAGTTTTTAACCACCTATATTAACTCTTTAGTTGTGCATTTGAAGTTATATGTGGTCTGTGCACGCAGGGCAATAATTGTTCAAAATAAAAGGTATGACAATGATCCCTAGGCAGCACTGTACGTACCCATCGTCCCCTAACTCCACTGTAATTTGCATCAAATGTTGCTCTATAACTTTAGCCATTAATCTGCAGTAATCATATATATCAGATGTATATGGATTAGGGAAGAACAAGTACTCTGCGTTACTTAAAATGACTGATATTAATTATTAACTCGTAATGGTCGCACCGTATTAATATTGGCACCTGTGAAATGATGCCGCTGCTGGTTAAATAATTGGATTTAAATTATTGTATCCTAAATAATAGTCTAATTGGTATTGATGTTTTATCGAAATTGGCAAATATTATTCTATACTGATCAGTAAATAATTACTGACGTACTATCATCCCATCATCAGATTCAATCTTGCTTTCCTTTTGGCATAAAAGCCTTAGCTACTACAGTACTATATTGCATGCAAAGCAAGCCCCGGTTATTAAATTGGGGTAGGTATATTTACTTGAGTGAAGTTGTAGGTGATCTTATTCAATACTCCAAGCTTCATGGTGAAAAGCTTCTAGTTCGACAACAATGTGCTCTCTAGCATGGAATAGCATGCATTCAATCTCTTCTCTATATCTTCTCAGGATCTCAAGCAGCCTTTGCTGTACTTCAATCATCTCTGAACTCTTCCATACTCTTCTTTTGTCAGTACTGAAAAGTCTCTCTCTCTTCTTTTGTCAGTACTGAACAGTCTCTCTCTTCTTTTGTCAGTGAAAACTCTCTCTCTCTCTCGCCCTCCCCGATCCCCCCCCCCCCCCCCCCCCCCCCCAACATGGTGCAATCAAAAAAGTTCAGGGGGGTGAGACAGCGACGTTGGGGTTCTTGGGTTTCTGAAATTAGACATCCTTTATTGTAAGCTAGCTTCCTTTACCGAACCCATCTAGCTATGTTCTCTTATATTTTCTACCTCTGAGTCTAAATTACTTATACTTTTGTTTAATTCTTTCAAATATTATAAGATCTTATTGTATAATGCTCTTGCTTTTTAATTTGTGGTATGTTTGGAACAGGAAGAGGAGGGTATGGCTAGGAACTTTTGAAACAGCAGAAGAGGCGGCTAGGGCCTATGATCAAGCTGCAATCTTGATGAGTGGCCGTAATGCGAAAACTAACTTTCCCATGCCTCAAACTTCGAATGAAGATGACCCAAAATCAAGTGATCATCAACCTTCACTCACAACACCACCAAATGGTTTGTCCCAGATCCTCCATGCCAAGCTAAGAAAGTGCAGCAAGGCACCATCACCATCAATGACTTGTTTGAGGCTTGGCACTGAGAATTCCATTGGGGTTTGGCAAAAGCGTGCTGGTCAGCGGTCTGACTCAAATTGGGTCATGACCGTGCAGCTTGGAAAGAGAGATGAGAGCCAAGTTTCTGAGAGTGCATTGCCGTTGCCTGATCAGTCTCCAGGAGGGATATCAGGACCAGAATGGAGAGAAGAAATGGATAAAGAAGAGAGAGTGGCACTGCAAATGGTTGAAGAGCTTCTTAACAGGAACTGTCCTAGTCCTCCTTTTGGGGTTCAAGATCACGAGGATGGCAGCTTTTTCTTTAGCTATCTATGGTCTTTATGATCATGGGATTTCTGTGAGTTTGTGTGCTTGGTTCAAGGAAGTGATCAAGTGTGTGTAGGATTGCATGTGACATTACTATTCTAATTAGTATAACCCAAATAATTATACATATATAAATATTTATGTGTCAGATTACGAAGGGGTACTGGAGAACCAGTTGTTACGTGTTTATATAATTATTAATTAAGAAGTATTGTTATGTGTTTATTGAAAAATAAAGGAATCAATTATGATTTCAATTTCGTATATATGTGTGGTTTTAGAAAGTAGAAATGATGAACATGATTATTATTATTATAGAGTGTTAATTCATACTTATTTTCTGTGATTTGAGATTCGAATGAAATTAATTAAGGTTGGAGATTGATCAATGGATCATACTTACTGGGTGTCCAGCTATCAGTTGATATATAGTTGCATGGCCCCAACAAAGCAAATGCAAAATAGAGAGCAGCATACGAGATCAAAAGTGCTTTATTCGCTGTAACGTATATTTATTTTTACTACTGCTATTATTAATTATTAAAATATACTATTTGGGAAGTCACTACTGTGTGCCTATAACATTACTACTTGCTATACTTTAAGAAAGATCACGTTAAGAATGAGAAAAATGCATACACAATACATGATTATTACATATTTTTTTAACTTCTACAAATCAAATTTCTAACTTAATAATTAATTTTTTAATATAATATTAAACTCTCCAAATATTGATCAATTGACCATTAATTAAACAATAACATGCATGACACTTTTAGAACAAAGAGAATATATCCAAAATATTATTTATAAGGATTTTTACCACTTGATTGAAGAAAATCAAGAGTTAAAATACTCCACTGAAAAATAAAATCAAGAATTGAATTATTCCATCAAACAAGTAAATTGATATAAAAAAAAGCTAGAGTACCCAACAAAGAAAAAAAATCCAATGAAGTTTATATAGTAGCTATGCATTTTTCTCTATAGACAATGTTGGATGTTATTATTTGCCAACTAAGAGCAATGACAGACTGGGGAGGGCAACCAAACTCATCAAATTAACGTTTCAGTTTAGGCACAACACATGACCCTGTTTATTTTTATATTTTAAAAGTGTTTTTGAAAAAAATAATAAATATTATTTTTTCTTTATTTTAAATTATTATTTTTTGATGTTTTCAGATCATTTTGATGTACTGATAATCAAAAATAATTTTAAAAAAAAAAAAAACTTCAATTTGATGCATTTTAAAACAAAAAAAAAACACTTTAAAAATTAATTATTACTACATTCTTATACACCCCAATAATTTGGTTTAACATTCGGTTTATTAGAAATACATCATTTCCACAAAACACAACCAATTTGATTGATTGAATTAAATTTATTATCAACCAATGGATTTATTGAGGTTTTTAATATTTGATGAGAATTTCTAAAATGAAGGTTTTATATATTCAAACTTTTTTAATTGTTTAAAATATTTTCATACCAGTTTTTTATGTTTGAATCCTTTATGATGTGAATATAGATTGAGAAGAAATTATATTTTTTTTAACATTTAAATCAACCCTTGAGTTTTAGTTTATGAAATACATAATTTAAAATTTAAAAGATAGAATAGGATTACCCTTATTTTCAAGCCAATATCTAATCCTTTTTAATGAAATGGAAAGAAATAGAATCCTATAAATTAAAAAGAAAAAAAAATTCACATTCATTTCATTCAAATGGATCATTTTCGGTCTTGGAGAGGGTGATACAGAACAAGTGTTTTTTATATATATAATATATATATATATATATATATATATATATATAATAATCAGCTGTATTAATCAAAAGATAATTATTTAAAAAATAATTAATCAAAATATATATCTATCTATCTATGATAATGTGGACGAGTTAACTAACATACAAGATTTCAAGACAAGATTAGTCGACCTCAGACCTTATACAGTTTGCCAACAAGAAGGACATGGCATGGAACTTGATCATGTCCCATAGGGCAATATTTAAATTAAAAAAAAAACATCTCGTAATTATTATATATTGATTATAATGGATCAATATCTTATGAAGCTTAGAATTTATAGACAACATTTAATTTTAAAAGCATAATATAATTAATTCAGCTATTTCTTTCATCCCAAATTAATAATAGAATCTTAATTAAATCATCTGAAACAATGTTGAATAATTCCACCAACGAGATTAATTATCTAGCATCAATAGTTACTGACTTTTTTTTTTTAGTTTAACGTGGGTGTTCGGATCAGCTTGCGCGCACCTCGACTAATCCCACGGGCCTTGAAGTTAACGATCATGTAAGCCTCCAGTGGCTATCATATAAGCAATCATATGGCTCAAATTTGAGACCACAGAAAAAGCAAATTTTTTAATTCTAAACTCTTATCATTAGATTACCACTGGATGATTAGATACTGAATATTTTAATCTAAGTTCATCTTGTTATTTTAAAGAAGAATATTTATACCTTTTGTCACATCGAATTGTAGGTATCAATACTTTTCGAAAAAAATCAAAGGTCAGTTTTCAAACGCATCCTTGTCATATATGCTAGTTAGAACAAATACTTGATCGAATCAAATAGCTAGGAATGGCATTTTCCGTCTTAAATGGTATATATATATAACTTAATTCAACTGTGTTGGAATATTTAATTTAATGTCAATTTTCCAACGCCAATTTTCATAAGATCGATCGTACGATGATGGGAAACTTTCAATCATTTGAATTAAGTAGATGGAAAGATGTATCTAACTTAAATCTTCTGGAAAATTTGCCTTGTCAGAGAATTCTCAATTCTTGCAAGATGGAAGGTAGCTGGGGCTCGTTTTACATTTTACAACTTCTATACTCAATATATGATTTGTGGCTGAATTTTAAAAAATAATAGTATATTAGAGAATAATATAAATTATATTAAATTTTATTAATAGTTTAATTTATTGGATTGAGATAGTTAATTTTTTAACATGATATCAAACCTTATTAACCAAGCGATAACAAGTTTGAATCTCACCATCTTTATTTATTTAATAAAAATTTCGTACGTAATGGAATTGTAGATAGTTTAATGAAATAATAAAAAATATTTTATATAAGGTATTATTTATTTTATGATATAATAGCAGTAGTTAAATCTACAATATTTAAATTAAAAACTATCAATAGTAATATATATCTTTTTTAGTTATTTTATAACCTCAATTTAAAAAACATTCTTAACCAAACACATTAAACTATTTTTTCTTCAACCTCAATTTCAACCACAGTTTTAACCAAACATATATAAATACCAAATCAACCTCAATCAAAAGTACTTTTTATAAAATATTTTTTTTCAAACCACAACCACAAAAGCTACCACAATAACAAACACATTACGTTCTAAATGTGGTTGGGTAAGTTGATTTTTATTTATTTAAAATTATTTTTTTTATTGTTTTATTGTTTTGATGTGTTAATATCAAAAATAATTTTTTTAAAATAAAACCAATATTATTTTGATATATTTCCAAATAAAAAATATTTTAAAAAAACAATCCCTGCTACCCTTTTAAAAATCATTTAAACAGCAGTGGGATGGACATTCTAATCCAGGAGTCATGGAGCACAAAGGCACCAAAGAAAGAATATGCCATGCTTTCAGCTTTTTCCTCTTCTATTGTCATTTCCTAAGCTTTCAAAATACGTAATAAAAATGTAGTTATTTTTATTCGCTTCACTTTTACCAAGAGATTGATTACAATCTCGGACTGTAATTTTGAACTAATTGACTGGAAACCAAGTCTTAAAGCAACACTCTTACATTAGTCCTATGCATCTAAAGGACGGTAATGAATTCATCTTGATATGGCCTCAAAGTTTGAATATATAAAAAATTAAACTAATCATAGCATTATTTATTTAGTGTATCAAGTACATGCATATATTTCATGCCATATGACAAGGGTTTTATATTATGCTTGTTTGAAATATTTTTTTTTTTATATAATAAGATTAAATTGCTTCTCGGCAGGGTGTTTAGTGTTTAGTGGGTCCGGAATTAGTCGTGGTGTGCGTAAGCTGCCCGGACATCCCGGATTATAAAATAAAAAAAAAGATTGAATCGCACTTGGGATAATTCTTTGAAGAATCTGAGTATTTCTTTATAAATTCCACAGAGAATAGGTGCCTCACTCTGACAACATGTGAGGATCAATGTTGGTCCAAAAGAAGAAAATATTTTTCAAAAATTAACTTTTCCCATTTGTGTGGGCTACTTCCAACCCATTTTGGATTTTGCTTAAAGGTGCAACTTTTCTTTTTCTTAGAGTTTCGATTAGTGTTGGGATTTAATTATATATATATATATATATATATATATATATATAAAACTAAAAGATGCCAAGAGTAGATTCCAAGCCGGGAATATCCCATTAAGAGATCCGAATCCTCCAAAGGGCTGAACGGTCCAGGAACTTAAATTCCACATGTGGCCACAAATTAACAGAGTCTTCAATTTTAACGTGTATAGAGAGTCCAGTTCATGCTCTTGATTTCGGTTTGACTGAACCCCATTTTTCCAAGTTATTAAACTCTAATCCAATCACTAATTTCTTGATTTATTAAATTTACATTTCACTAGCCAGGTTATAAAGGCAATTTAAATTTAAACTGAGATGAAACGTATTTAATAGATGTTTGATCTATCGCATAGTTTTTGAACCCGAGGGCTGATATTTGGTAAATCCCGGGTCAAAAATTAAATTGGTTAATTTTGGTTACTTGAATTTTTTTATTTTTAAAAATAAAAATGACATTATTTTAAGTAAAAAAAAAAGATCAACAGGGTTTGATCAGGTCTTTCCGAGCTGGTTGGGTTATGGGTCAACTTGAATTTTTGATCAAGTCATACCGGGTCAATTCTCCTTCTATTTTTATTGAAACTGGCCCGGTCTAGACCTTGGATCACGGGACAACTTGCCATTTCAGGTTGGATTTTAAAACAGTGATACGTCATTCATTTTAAAAATAGTAATATAATTTTTTTAATTTAATTATAAATATATTTTTTATGGCAATTTTTCTTCCGACCATTTCAATAATGCATCTCTTAAAATATAATAAATTCTTATAGCCAATTATCTCAACATTTGAAATAAAAAAAATAAAAACAAATAGGAAAAAACCTTAACCATTTAAGATTAAAACAATAGCATACAAGAAAAGTAAAGTCTATCTTGAAATATAATGTCAAACTTACCCTTCCAATTGGTTGAGATTTCCCCACTCTTTTCCACTAAAAAACATCTCATGTAATAGAAGGTGGCAGTTTGTAAGTGATCTGGCCACGCATATTTGGCCTTTTATTTTATTTATTTTATTTTTGAGCTTTTTAGAGAATATTATCGGTAGTTATTGATCAAGAGGGCATGGATATTCTTCAATCCCTTGGAATTATACCATGCGTCGTAAATGAGCAAAGGTCATTAGGCTTAGCTTGGGGGTTTCGCCTACTGGCTGGCTAGTAGCCAGCTGCTACATATATATATATATATATATATATATATATATATATATAGTTTATCTTCAAAATGAATGATGCGACGAATGGCAGAGAAATGGAATTATTTTGAGCACTCACAAATTACAGTAGATTTTTATGGATTATATATAATCTCGTATACAGAAGAAGCATACATTTTGGACTTTGGAGCAAGCTCTTCACCAACTCAGCCACCCACTATCCATGGTTTACACAAAAGTCTCTGTAATGAAGGTTTAAGAAGAGAATATACTAATTTTTTGTGCGTGTCTGTGTACTCATCCCCCGTTATAGTGGTTAAGAAGAATATTATGTATTCATTTTATCTCATTAGTTTTTACATCTTAAAAATATTTTTTAAAAGTTTAAATATTTTTTATTTTTTTAAATTAATTTTTTTAATATATTTAAATTGTTTTGATGTTATGTGTCAAAAATAATTTTTAAAAATAAAAAATATATTATTTTAAAAATCACACATCGTGGTTAGGTGTCACCTCAACATTAAACGATAAGGAACAACCATGGAAAAGATTGGTGATCAAAATTAAATTTGGGCACAGCATAGAGTCCTATCTCGTGGAGCATGTCCGAAAATAGGGGTTCTTTAGGCCCTTTCCTGGACCCATAACTTTCACTCATAGTTTTGAAACCCGATTCAGTGGTCGACCCGGTCTAATGACCGGGTCACGGGTCAAATAGGTTGACCAAAAAAAATACCGACTCTTTAAAGAATGTAGAAATATGCAAAGCCTCAACAACGTTGACTTTGGTGTTAATACTTCAAATTCCTTTCAAAATTTGGTAGTCGTGCATTTATTGAAACTGTTCATTTTGGTTTTCTCTCTATGATTCTGCTATTCGTTGTTAAAAAAAAATAGAACTCATTCGAGAGGGCTCGTGACTCATACTTCAAAAATAAAAAAGGAAGACAGACAGAGAGTACTATGGAGAGTGGAGAGGAATAACTGGGATTTTAAGCAAAAATATGCGTTGGATCTCCTCTAGAGAATAGACTCACCTGGAACACATTCACTACTGGGTATTGACATCTTAATGCGTTGCAATCTGGACTTCTACGATCTCTATGTCGGGGGTGCATTTCAAGCTTAAGCCCCATTATATAAAGCGCAGTTTCACACCTTAGTGCATCTCTTTTCGTTCTCTTTCTTGTTCGTAAAGGTGGATCAAAGAAAGGTAGCTTGCTTCTCTCCTGGAGATCCGCTTTTCCGACTAATGACAGAGCCCTCCGGCAGGGAGGCATTTATTCGTCTTCATCGTTTTGGCTTTTTAAAAGGCCAAAACGATGTAGTTTAATGTCTCTGTATAAAAAAAAAAAAAGAGGTTGGGTCTTAGCCGGGTTTACCCGGGTCGACCGGGTTTTGCCGGACCAACTTCCGGGCAGGTTTTTACAGACCCGGACAAGTCCCAGGCCCAAGTTGGCCGGGTTCCAGGTTGACCCACCGGGCCGGTCCAGGTTTCAAAACTATGTTTTCACCCTCAAAATAAGTACAATGATTATTTTGCATGAACCCATCATTTGTTACTATTATTTTGGGTTTGTTATTGTATCTGATCTTTAGTTCTTTTCTTGCATGTTTTTAATATATATATAAAAATTCACTCCATTTTTTTTATTATTAAAAAGAAATTCTTTTATCAATAACATCAATCATTCACATTCCTGTTATCTTTTAACAGATTTTTTATTTTTCAATTTTAAATATTTTCTCTTTTTTTTTCACTCTTTTAATTAATTGATTCATTTTATTTTTAAGTAGTGTTTAATTACTGTTTCGAGATTAAAAAACAAAAATATTAAAAATACACAAAACATATCTCATGTATCTTCTATTTTAAAATAATATAAATTCAATCTAGAATTATTTTAAAGATAAAATTATTAAATCTAGATTTAGCATTGGAAGAATCGGAACAATAAAGGATGAAGTGGGACATTACTGAAACCTCAGGGACCAACACGTACTTTACACAACTAATAAAATAAACAATTAAATCTAGTGTTTCTGGATAAAGTATAAAACCAGAGATATACCTTTTCTAGAAAATAAATGTAAACTCAAAATCGGATATTCCAATACTAACCTCTCGAATATTCTTCTCTTTACCGTTATATCTCCCCCTCTCCTTCACCTTCTCTCATTCTCCCACTTTCTTTCTTGTTTTCTCAGCAACCAAATATTCTTCTCTCAAAATGAAATTCGGAAAAAGCTTAAGCAATCAGATTGAAGAAACATTACCTGAATGGAGAGACAAGTTTCTCTCTTACAAAGAACTCAAGAAAAGATTGAAACTCATCGAACCAAACAACAACAACACAAGCAAGAACAATGGAGACTCCCGGCCAATGAAAAAACCGAGATTGTCTGCCGCCTCTGCTGATGCTGGTGGTGGTGATTGTACGGAAGGTGGTGGAGCAGATAGCAAGGAAGTAAGTATGACAAGGGAAGAGATTGATTTTATTAAGCTGTTAGAAGATGAGCTTGAGAAGTTTAACAGTTTTTTTGTTGAGAAAGAAGAAGAGTACATCATCAGATTAAAGGTAACCTTTTATTTTATTTTTTCAATTTTCTTATATGATCTGTTTGGTTTCTGAGAAAACCTTTTATTTTCCGAGTCGATTAGAGAAAATTAAAACTGTTAATGAGGAATTAGTGAACATAACAGCGTAGATTAGTGAAATTCGTTAATGAAACGGTGTCGTTTTTAGCATGGGATCTGTTTATACTGTAACGTACAGTTAAAACCGTAAGTTGCCAGCTGTGGTGGTATCGACAACTGGCGCGCACCCCCTAAATGTGGAGTAGTGGTAGTCAGGGAATTGTGCTTTGGTATATTCTCTGTACCGTCTAATTAATCAACGCTACAAGTTGAAGCATATATAATATATATATATATATAATATATATATATATATTATATATATATTAGGACCCATTGGGTTTTTGCTAATGGATCGGATGGCAACATTAGTTTAACTAGTAGGAGGGTTACATAACTGTTATTGTTGGTACATAGACTGTGTAGAAATATTGAAGACAGTAGTGATCATTGAATTTTACTTGAAATGAATGTAATTATTAAAGGGTTTACACTTTACATGGTGAAGTGGGTGCATCATATGATGGGGTTCTTGATTTTGATGTGTTGTTGGTAAGAAAATATATTTCAACCAATGAATTCTTATGTTATAATTGTGATGATCAAAATTTGGAAGAATATATCACCCTCTACTTATCATGTTGGTGAAGCTTTACACTTGTAGAGCTACATGGCCTGCAAGTGCTAGGAGATATTTTAATGCATTTGTAGCTTTTGATTTGCCCCTGAAAGTAACTTAAATAGTTGTTAATCTTGTCTTCTTGTGGTGATTATAATGACGAACATTGTTTTTTCTTTTAATTACCTAATGTATAGATTTTGTGTTGGGCTAGACATTGATGTGAGAAGACATTTGTTTAGGCTAGATGTTCAAGCTATGACTTAGTGTAGAGATTTTAAACAGATTCTTTAGAGAGTCATAGTTGAGGAGTTTGAGGTTGGTTTTTCAAATCTGTGGACTGTATTTGTTAAGGATGGTGGGTAGAGATTCTTAAGAATAATAAACTTGGGTTCGCTTTATACTTTGTTTAATCGCTTTGAATGATCACTTTAACAAGAAAGGAATAAGATGCTAAAGTGCCTTAGGTTTTTGTGATCTGTTTTTGGACCTTATTTCAGTTAGCAAAGTAAAAATAGAATCTGCTCTTTGGCTAGGAAAATTGAAAAACTTGTGATTGTGATGCAGGAGTTGCAAGATAGTGTGGCAAAGGCAAAGAATTCCAATGAAGAGATGATAATAATTAGGAAGGAGATCGTAGATTTCCATGGAGAGATGGTTTTGCTGGAGAATTATAGTGCTCTGAACTATACAGGTACTAACATACTTCCTCTTGGCTGTTAAATTTGCTCATATCATATTGGCACAAAAATATATCATGGCTAATCTTGCTTGCTTTCAACAGGATTGGTAAAAATACTAAAGAAATATGATAAAAGAACTGGTGCTCTCATTCGCTTGCCCTTCATCCAGAGGGTTTTGCGACAGCCTTTCTTCACCACTGATTTGCTCTACAAGCTTGTTAAAGAATGCGAGGCAATGCTAGACCGCTTTTTCCCTTTGAGAGAACCACCATCTTCTTTTGAAGCAGCCGACGGGGATGACTCATGTGATCCTTCAACCTCTTCGACTACCACAAATGATAGCACAATCAGTTTCCCCAAGGAACTTGCAGAGATTGAACTTATGGAGAGTTCATATATGAAGAGCACAATATCAGCATTGCGGGTTCTGAAGGAAATTCGAAGCAAAAGTTCCACTGTTAGTGTTTTTTCATTGCCACCACTTCAAATGAGTGGTTTGGAAGATACTTGGAAAAAGGTTCCTATACTGGAACAAGAAGCCAAGTAGCAGCAGGATTTGAGGAGGGATGCAGGACTGGCCTTGCCCCCCCTCCATTTTGTAAAATTTCCTCTCTTTTTTTTTTCCCTTTCGTATTTTAAATCCCCTTTGAGTATAAAAGAAACTGTAGTTTAGTAAAAAGCTCAAGCAACCATGTGTCCAAACTTCAGGAGGTTGAATTAATAGATGGAAGATGGGAGTGCGGAATTCGATACAGGTGAGAGCTCCAGTTCTGAAGTTAAGCGAAGGAACGAACTCCTTTGCCAAAACACCAGTATATAGCCCCACAAACCACAAGTAGGACTAAAATCCCCAAGATAATGCTACGAGCTGTAATGCTTTGGTGGATGAGGCCAAAATGAGCTTCTCCATGAACATATATAAATATTAAGATCCACTGCTTTTTGACTTTCTGGTTTCTAGAGCATAATAGAGATCCCATGCATTTGGATTTCGTTGTCCTTGAAGGTTCTGAGTCATGTGCATAAACCGTCCACAGTTTTGAGCTTGCCTTGGAAATTGAAAGTACTAAATCATGGACGTAATGGATGAAAGCTTGTGGACCAATTTAGAGTGCGTTAAAACCTTAAAATCCACAAGAGTTTGCCCAGGAGTGCTTTAGTTTTTTTTTTTTTTAATTATTTTTTAAGTTAATGTTTTTTATTTTATTTTTTAATATTTATTTTTAAAAATTATGCTTTGTTTTTTTACGCTTAACATTGGTTTTATTATTATTTTTTATTTAATTGAGTTACCTCCTATCTTTTTATTTATTATTCTTTCTTAAATCTATTTTTTTAAAATACATTTTATCCTTGAATTAAATAAAATTTATTTATTGAATACTGAATGATGCTTACTTCATTTTATTATACTTGATTTTTTTCCTGTATATTGCTCTAGTAATCCATACGATTTTTTTTATGTTGTCGTTCAAAATTTTATGGTCGGATTTGAACCATTTTAGCAAGTTTTTATTTTTATAATAAGCGATGTCACAGTAGAGTGATAGTGGGATATTAATATTTTTTTCTTTTGAATATAATATCAGCGACTCATTTTTAGTGATTGTTATAAATATTTTTTTTATACTTCATATGTTATCATCATTACTTGAAGTTTAAAAAATTATTAGATTACTTCTTTATAAATATATCATCATTAAATCCAATCTAGTTAATAACTCGTTTTTCTGACTTCTTTATAAATATAAGCATCTTTTTGTGTGTTAAATTTTTTGACTGCAGGTGGTGCTGCGTGGTAGGGGTGAGCAAAAAAACCGAAAAACTGAAAAACCGATTAAACCGAGAAAACTGAGAAAAAAATAACGGAAAAAACCGAACCGAAAAAAAAAACCAATTAAAATTTTTGTAAAAATTTTCGGTTCGGTTCGGTTCGGTTTGGTTTCAGAAACCTGAAACCGGAAAAACCCCAACCGAACCAAACCGGTTCGGTTTAAGGGGTACTATAGTATAAATACAAAAAAAAACGCGTTATCTTTCTTAACCCTAGTCGTCCTTCTCCTTGCTCCTGAGCCGCTCCCTCAACTCACAATTCATAATTTCACATCTGTAACGAAATCAATCCATCTTCATCTACAGGACCACAGCCAGCCACATCCCTCTCTCACCATCTTCATCTTCAAACACCAGTCAGCCACATCCCTCTCGTCCCTCCTCACACGGTCACACCCAACCTTGAATCGTAGGACACATAGTCCAGATTTAGCAAAAAAGACACAAAAAGAAAAGCAGGAAGGCATTCGTCATTTGTTGTGGGGCCTCGGGTGTTTGTAAAGCACTCCACTCCATGTTTTTGAAACGCTGCAGCTGCAATTCCTTCACTAGCTAGATCTACTTGTTTGGCTTTGGACATTCCTTCCACTTGAATCCACAGAGACGAGAGGAAGCTTGGAGTTTTGCTAAGGAAGTTGCATTTGTTTCTGGATCCAAGCGCCATCATTTGAATCCAAGGATACATGTTTCGCTTTATCTTCTTCTTCGCTTTTAGCATGTAAATTTCTAGTTTTTTTTTTATAAATTAAATTCGATCATTCTTACAGTAAGATGTCTTGTTGTTGTGGTGGTTAATTGAGAAGCAGGCTTGTTTAGCTTAAAAATGGAGGAACCACTAGGTGACGAGGGGGCTAGAAAGGCCCCGACTTCAGAGAGACAGGTTTTCTGGTTTTTCTATTAAAAAAACGAACCGAACCGAACCGAAACCGGTCGGTTCGAACCGGTTTCGGTTTGAATTTTTAAGTTTTTTAAAATTTGATTTTGGTTAGTTTTTTAGTTAAAAACCGAACCGAACCGGTTTTGCTCACCCCTACTGCGTGGTCGCCAATAAAGTGTGTGTGTGTGTGTGTCTCTCTCTCTCTCTCTATATATATATATATATATATATATATATATATATATATATATATATATATATATAGAGAGAGAGAGAGAGAGAGAGAGAGAGAGAGAGAGAGATGTTTGAAAAATAGGGTTGAGATTCTGGCCCAGCCTTGTGTTGAGGCTGCTTCAGCTACCTTTTTGGGTTTCTTTGGAAGCAGGTTCTGATTATCAGAGTTGGGCTGAGAGCCTTCTCCTTTGCTTGCGCAAAGTGTATTGGATTTAATGCATGCATGTAATACTCCATTGGTTTTCGCTACACTTGATCAATCAAAATTCAAATATAATTGTGCATTGATATTCTTATATGTTGGGTTAATTAGGTATGCACCTTTTTCTTTTCTTTTCTTTTTCCTGAAAAAACCATTTTCTCCACGTTTTCCATCCTCTAATTTGTTGTCTTTTTGCCCATTAATTTTATTGTTACTATATGTTTGTACCTGAAGATTGGTTGGGATTAGTAAGTGATTTCCACGTCTTCAAGAACTAGAAATTTCGACTTTGCATCACAAAATAATGTTGTTGAAAATATATATTCTGCCTCTAAAGGCATGTGAAAACTGCTGAAACCAGTGGCGGAGGGAGGGGGGGCTAGCAGAGGCCCCGGCCCCCCGCAAGGAAATGCCTCTCCCTTGTAGGTGAGTGTGATTATAGAGAATATTGTTGAGAAAAAAATGCTCCAGTTGAGTCAAATGACTTAACTTTGTAGAGAGAAACCATATATATATTATTATTATTTTTAAGGCCTGATTGCTGCTTCTAAAGCTTGCGACCATAATCATCTCAACATTAAATTTTAGAATTTTTATGATTTTTATCCATTGAAAAGGTTTTGACTTTACTTGAGATTTTATGTGGTATTTTGAGATTCACTACAAGATTTAACAGTTTTACCGACGGAATTTTTCCGTCGGCGTAAGACACATATTCTGTCAGTAATTAATTTACCGACGACATCACCGACGGAAATTATCCGTCGGTGAATCCTTCATCGGTAATTTTTTATCCGTCGGAAATAAAAAAATAAAATTACCCGCTTCATTTCGTCGGTATATCCCTCGGTAATAATATTTTTTATTACCAACGGATTTACCGATGGAAATTCCATCGGTAATTATTTAAAAAAAATTAAAAAAAAATTCATTTTATAAAATTATAAAATAATTAAATTAACATAAATCAACACTGTTAATTATATACTCAAAATGCTTGAAAAAAAAAGAAGAAAATCAACTCAAACAAATTTGCAACAAATAAATAAAATGAAAAAAATAAATTCAACTAAAAAAAATTCATATGAAAAAAATGAAGTTGCAATTGCTAAAAATTAAAAATCCTATAAATAAATCAACTAAAAATTAATCTCATATGAAAAAACAAATCTCACAACAACATTTATACAATTATTAAGAACAAAAACATTAAAAATAAAATAAAAAACAAATATAAAGGGTTAAAAAATCATGAAAAAAGAAGAAAAATCTTACTTTAATGTAGTTGCAAGTGAAGCTAAGGAGAGAAATTTTTTTTCGTAAAGCATATTAATTAAAAAAACTAAGACTAAAGAGGATAAAAGAAGAAAGAAGAAGAAGACATACCCGAGCATGGAGAAAAAAGAAGGAGATGAGGAGAGAAGAAGAGAAAGAAAGAGATATTGATGTTTTTTACATATAGTGAAGAAGAAGAAGAAGAAGAAGAAGAAGAAGTAGAAGTAGAAGTAGAAGTAGAAGAATAAGAAGAAGAAGTAGAAGAAGAAGAAGAAATAAGTCTGTCTCTTGTGAAATAAGGGATTCGGGCTTTTTATTGGGGCGCGTTAGCGACGGATTTACCGACGGATAATTGAATATTAATATTTTTTAATTATTTCATTGGTAATATTTAATTTAAATTTTCAATTTTGTAAAAAGTTTTCAGAAATCGCCAACAATTACCTGATGTTTTTCAGTCCGTCGGTGATTCCGTCTGTAATATTTAAATGAAAATTTTAAATCATTTGAATATTTTCAGAAAACCGCCAAATAACACCGACGGCTTTGTCCGTAAAGAACAACAATTAACAGTGCAATTGGAAAGTGAACAGTTCTGGAGCTCTCTGGAAAATACCGACGGATTTTGTCCGTCGGTGATTCCCTTTGTAATTGACATGATGGACAATGTAAACAAGTTTATCGACGGATTTACCGACGGATTTTACCGACAGAATTTATTCCGTCGGTAATTCCGTTGGTAAATCCTGACACATCATCATTTTTTTTTGCTTTGTTTTAATTTTTTGTCCTCCGTAATTCCCGCGGTATATACCGAGGGAATATGTCCGTCGGTAAAATCCCTCGGAAATTTACCGACGGAAATATTCCCTCGATATTCCGTTTGTATTTATCAGTTTTTCTGGTAGTGATTAATGGCGAAGTTCAAGATTCACACGTGGTTTGAGATATTGTAACTCTTAGTTTAGCATTAGAAAATTTGTGTTGTGTGCGCTACTTTGAAGATCAACATTC
Organism: Populus simonii; assembly: GCA_007827005.2. Classification (NCBI taxonomy): domain Eukaryota; kingdom Viridiplantae; phylum Streptophyta; class Magnoliopsida; order Malpighiales; family Salicaceae; genus Populus; species Populus simonii. The sequence goes on from CM017469.2 coordinate 5,895,816, forward strand.
AGTTTTATGCTATGGCCCTCTAATTTTTTTTTCTTGCTCCGCCCTGGCTGAAACCATGGATTAATTCATGGAATATAAATTTGTGGTGTAATGGTAGGGTACCTTCCAAGCAAAAAATGGAAATTATACTGCTGGCCACTAACCTGTCGACCCAACACCTTCTTGATCTACCCCCAAAAAAGTATTATCGGTTAATTGATGTGTCAATCCAAAGAAAACAATTAGAAAGACAATGTGCTTTCCTAGATCTATATATATTTGTTCAAGACAATAAAAAAAACAAAGGAAAACCCTGTGGAGTCTCCCAAATGGTCAAGGATTTGCTTGATCGAGCATGAATTAGAAGCCCATTTTCGGAAGATTCGTCCAGGCCAAAAATGTTTGAATTAATTAATACCTTCGTTGCCAAACAAAGAAAACTCAATGAAAATACTTACAAGCTGGATGTGCCAAACGTGAGAGTGAACCATGAACCTACTAGTTTAAAAACAATTAAAGAATTTCAGCTTCTCATCAAGCTTTGGAAGGAATCAGACAAGTGAAAAGCAAAGAAAGTTTTAAGTTTTGATTTGTATTTTCCAGCAATCTTTCAGTCTAAATATTTAAGCTATTGGATAAAATCTCAATAATAGTTTTATATTAATCTCTTCTTAAGTAAAAGCTTTTTAAATTTAAAACTTGTAAAGATACGGACTATCTTCGATAATAAAATTTAAACTCGTGATCACTTAATTATTAAAATTCTAATATCATGTTAAAAATTATCTCAACTCAAAAGTTTAAACGTTAATAAGATCCTAAGAATTTTATAGTAATCATGTATGAATTCTTAATAACAAATTAATCAGACACATTAATCGGTTGTTTTTATGCATGTATTCACTTAACAATCATATGCAAGTGCCAGTGGGAATGTCATGATAACACGAAAAAGGTTACCATTGCATGTAAGCTAACCAAAGCTCTCTACCTAATCCATGCAGACACATAATTTGTTCAATGTTGGAATTAAGCTCATGTGAATGCAAAGAAAAAATTATAGGAAAAGAAGGGTATATATATAATAAAGGTGAAAAATACCTACAAGACGCGTTAAAGAATATAAAAAGCAAAAGAATCAAAGATGAAAGATGAGCCCTGTAGCTCCTTCAAAAAATATACAATCATAAGTGAAATCCACTTACTACTCCTAACAAACGAGGATGAAAAGGAGCTGCACCACTACTATTTCTTTGGTCCCACGCGTCTCCACTAACAAAAGAAGGTAGATCAGCAGCCCAAATTTCAATGAAATGGACACCAAAGGAAGTGGATTGAGAAGCATCGAGCAATTATTAATTTGGCTATAAATACCATGTATAATGCAAATTCCGGTGGTGATTAATTAATAAGTGAGAAAGAGTAGAGCAATGGAAGGATTATGGCTGGTTGTTTTGGTGATTTTTGTAATGGCTTTGTCTGTGCAAAGCCAATTGAAAACAGGGTTTTATTCTACTTCATGTTCGAAAGCTGAGGCCATTGTTAGGTCCACTGTTGAATCTTACTTCAAAAAAGATCCCACCATTGCTGCTGGATTGCTCAGGCTTCATTTTCATGACTGCTTTGTCCAGGTATATGTGTGTGTGTGTGTGTGTGTGTGTGTCTATATATATATATTCTCCACCTCCTGTAGCATGTTTGTATAATTGTCAATAATCTACATGGACTAATAACATTAATGTTCTTTATATATAGGGCTGCGATGGTTCAGTATTGATTGCGGGGTCTTCTGCCGAGAGAAATGCCTTGCCGAATCTTGGATTAAGAGGTTTTGAAGTAATTGATGATGCTAAATCACAGATTGAGGCCTTATGCCCTGGGGTGGTCTCATGTGCTGACATACTAGCTTTGGCTGCTCGTGATGCTGTGGACTTGGTAATTCAGATCCCTTCACCCTCAATTTCCAATACTTGAATGAAAGAGTTACATGAATTTGTATGCATGGTTTCCTTAAGGGTTGTGCTTATTGTAATATTTTCAGAGTGATGGTCCAAGTTGGTCAGTCCCAACGGGTAGAAGAGATGGCAGGGTCTCTTTATCATCCCAGGCCTCAAATTTACCTTCACCTCTAGACACCGTAGCTGCCCAGAAGCAAAAATTTGCTGATAAAGGCCTGGACGATCACGATCTCGTAACCCTCGTCGGTATAAATCTTTTCTTTCCCATTCTAAGTTAATTCGCAGTACTAAGAGGTTGAGACTAAGCCAATCTCTTCGATCTGGTTCAAGACTTGCTACATAATCATGCCGAGGCCAGAGAACTCATGAAAATCCTAGTTCTTGTAACCAAGTATGAGTTTTAAAGAAAAAACGTATCTTCTTAACCATCAGGCTGGACTTCGGTTTCAAGAAATAATTTTACTGTCGCATGTTTTGTAGCATATTGTTATGGTGCTTGTTTATGTTTCAGGGGCACATACCATTGGCCAAACACACTGTCAATTCATTCGATATCGCCTATACAACTTCACAACAACAGGCAACGCAGACCCGACAATAAACCAATCATTCCTATCACAACTTCAAGCTCTATGTCCCAAAAATGGCGATGGCACAAAACCAGTTCCATTAGACAAAGATAGCCAGACAGATTTTGATACAAGCTTCTTCAAGAACGTACGTGATGGCAATGGAGTTTTGGAGTCGGACCAGAGACTTTGGGATGACGCTGCAACACGTGATGTTGTGAAAAAATATGCTGGCACCATAAGAGGATTACTGGGACTTAGGTTTGATATTGAGTTTAGGCAAGCTATGGTTAAAATGAGTAGCATTGAAGTGAAAACTGGGACTGATGGAGAGATAAGAAAAGTCTGTTCAAAGTTCAATTAATCAATCAAAGGAGTGCTGTGACCTAAACAATTATACACAGAATCAGTGCAACATGTACTAGTACTGTATTAAAATGTTGAAAATGTAGTAAGAAAAACAAGTTTGCTTCTTGGTTCAATGGACTGCTTTAAATTGTAGATAAAGGTGTTGGACGTGATTCAGATTTCAATTGCTTTGAACTGCTTTGATAGTAATATTTAATACTTTAATAATTATTTTTCTCAACAATAAAAAATATTTTAAAACAGATACTATATTTACTTATCATCTTATAATATTACTTAAGAATCATATTAAAGTTGAAAAGCAAGTTCAACAATTTTTTTTAAATTGAAAAAGAAAGAAAGGGTCGGTGTTGGACCCAAAACAGAAAAATATTCAAGGTGGCTAGAAAATCATTTAAATTTTATTTAAAGGTCGCAGTGTTTAAATTCTAAATTTTATTTTTAATCTATTTTGACACAAAACACTTAAGAATCACCTTAAAAATTCCAATAAAATAACTTTTTAACACAAAACACTCTAAAATAATCTAAAATTACAATCAAGCTCAACCCACCTTTTCAAGCAAGAAGAATGTAAAAAAAATCATCATTATTAAGCTTCTCTTCTTGAATGGAAATCGTTGACATCAAATTTAATTATTTTGGTTCCTAAAATCGTGATAAATAATAACTTTCACCCATTTTTGAATAACTTTTTCTGTAGTTTACAATCAATAAAAACTATAATGAATTTAGGATTAAGCATGTATTTTTTTCTGTAGTTTACAATTAATTTGAAGTGTTTATCATAATTGCAAATCTAGTTTCATTTAATTTTATTAGGTTATAAAAAGATTTATTTAATAAGAAAAAAAGTTTGAAAACTACAAAAAAAAAGGGCCACCATTCTCCAATATAATGAAGAGCTGTTGTGGGTGGGCAAGAAAAATAATTTGTGTTGGTTCTACAATTCTCCACGGCACGGAGCGCAAACAGCCACAAACAAAAGAGGCCCAAATTCGTCGCTAACCTCAAAACTCGAAGTCTCAAATTAACAATGGGAAAGTGTAATTTGGGTCTTATAGTTTCAGAGACTTTCTCTTTCAATCTCTATTGTTTCAAATTGTCCTGATTTTAACTTTGCAGTCTCGAGAAGTTTTAATATTGCCATTTGTTGTTGAATACCTAACGAATGCTCTTTCTTTTTCCTTTTCTTTTAATTTATTTATTTTAATATAACCCCATATGCTGAAGTAGTAGCATGTCATCACACTCACATATAAAATGATTTAGCTTTCCTTTTAATTAAGAATTTTTTGGGGAAACAAAATCATCAACTTAGATTCTTTACTATAAAATATATAAAAAAACAAAAAAAATCCTTACATTATAAAATTGATGTTAGAAACATTAAAAGAATAGGAGTGAAAGTGAAATATTGCTAAAGCTATAGGTCCCAAAACACACTTTACCGCAGACCATATCTATCAGCACAGGTCCAATAGCATAAAACTCCATAGATGCGCACAACTACAAGGAAAGCTGGAAAGGAGAGGAAACCCATACTCCACTATTCAATTCTCCCATTTTTTTTTATCTTTTTCACATAGCCTAGACTCACTCAAATACACAGACAGACAGACAGAGACTACTGTATCCGTGTCTATCCCTTTGTCTTCAAGAGTACTTAAACCTCCATTTGAAGCCAACACATCTTTCTTTTATTGCCCTCTCTTAAACTTTCTTTAATCAAAGAAGGTGCCGTGTACTCTTTCTTTCTTCATAAAATTTTCTAACTTTACTGTCAAATTCCAATATTTATTGGCCAACATGGCTTCTCTGACTCCAATCTCTAAAACCCAGTTTTTATTTAACAAGCCCCACCTCAAATCCTCATCTCCTTGTCCTGGAACTTTTTTTCAATCAAGTTTGGTGTCAAAAAGGTTGTCTTTTCAATTTAAAGTTCCATTCTTTGATAGAATGCCTTTGAAAGCTGCTACTGTTGTGTCTGCTACAACAGCTGAGAAGCCTAAGAAGAGGTATCCAGGTGAGGCAAAAGGGTTTGTGGAGGAGATGAGGTTTGTTGCTATGAAGTTGCATACAAGGGAGCAAGCAAAGGAAGGAGAGAAGGAGGTGAAAGAGAAAGAAGAAGAGGCTGTGCGTAAATGGGAGCCTACTATTGACGGGTACCTGAAGTTTTTGGTTGATAGCAAGTTGGTTTATGATACACTTGAAGGGATTGTGGAAAAAGCTGTTTTTCCTTTTTGTAAGTTTGATTCTTTTTTTAAGGTTTTTATTTATGAATTTCTTGATATCCTTTTGTTAGTTTGATTTTGTTTTGGATGATTTGTTTGCCTGTCTTTTAATACTGTTTATGTTTGTCCCTGAGGTGTGGGAATGGTTATCTCGTTTGGTTCAGTGATTGTTATTGAATTGCTTGAAGGATTGTGTTACTGTAGTCTTTTGATTTAGCTTCTATTTGTCTGCACTAGTAATTTTTTCTAGGCATTATGGAATTCAAAGTTATTGTTGGCAAATCAGCCCTCTATTATGGAAGTTTGACTTTCAATTTGTAATTCATAAATTGCCCTTTAGTATGAGGGGTGGGGTATGTTTCTGCTAAAAGTGAGGTTCGGCTTAGTTATGGTAAAGCATAGACTCTCATTTAAGTTTAAGGCTTTGGTTCTACTGGTTGAGTGCTCCTTTTGCAATGTGGAATAGAAGAACAGCCATATTGCAGGGTTCCCAATCCAACACCCCCCACTACTTTCATCTCGAATTGTCCTTATGGAACTTAGAAAGTAAGACTGATGGAAATCAATGTCTGTTGTGGTTAATGATCATAATAATGAACAAAAGTTGGACATGCTTTTACATTTACCACTCCATGTCTGTAAAATGCATGGGGAGGAATCGCTTTGGTGGTGTTTTGGTTTTATTGTTTTATATCAATGCATCCCCAAGTTCCCTTTTGCACTCGTTGTAGCTTGTGCACATTTTTGTAGACCATGGTGTACAATATGTGTAATGACTTTCACTTATGAGAGAGCTTAAACTCTAAATCTGGTTTTATCTTTTCCCTTAGATGCTGAGTTCAGAAACACTGGATTGGAAAGATCTGAAAAGTTGGCAAAAGATTTGGAGTGGTTCAAAGAGCAAGGGTATACCATTCCGGAACCTTCTTCTCCTGGTGTTACCTATTCACAGATCCTGCAGGAATTGTCAGAGAAGGATCCTCAAGCATTTATTTGTCACTTCTACAATATATATTTTGCCCACTCTGCTGGTGGTCGAATGATTGGGAGGAAGGTAAGCAAATATTATTAACTTGAAAATGTGCCAAAAATATTTTTCATGCTACATGATATGCGTTTACATGGATGGAGCTATATTTATAGCTTCATGGTTAGCTGATATTTGGTACTATTTGATGTTTGGGCATGTGCTTGAGGGAATTTTGAAGCCTCTTTTCTTTTTCCTCAAGAGTATTTATCTGTATACTGATTTCTCTGCGACCTAAGCTTTATTTTCTTATGTACCATAATCCATTTAAGAGATAATTTTTGTTAACACAACAGGATAGCAGTTTTGTAATGAATTAGGAATGTGCTTTTCCTCTTGTCAATTATGGTCTGGTTTGCATAAAGGTTGTCTGGCAGCAGCTATGTGGATATAACCCAGTGCGGTGCCTGATACAGGCACTGGTAACATTTTTCAATGAGCTCAACCTTTTGATTTTTCAGATGTGTCTTGAAATGCAGCTAGATAATATCAATAATATTTTCGTTTGTGAGGTGCTATATTCACTTTTACCATTTTGTTTTGCATCAGGTTGCTGAGCAGTTACTTGAGAAAAAGGAGTTAGAATTCTATAAATGGGATGGTGACCTTTCCCAGCTGTTGCAGAATGTCAGGGACAAATTGAATAAAGTTGCGGAGGTATTTCTTTCTATTCTCGCAAAATTTCCCTGTTAATCTCATTTCATTGCTAATTTCAACCTGGTATCATTAATATGACTCACTTTACTTCTATGAACATTCTGTTATGAGTTCTACAACCTCGTAACTATAATGTGTTGATTGTTGGGATTGCTCAGAGCTGGACCAGAGAGGAGAAGAACCACTGTTTAGAAGAAACAGAGAAATCATTCAAGCATTCAGGGGAGATTCTTCGCCTGATATTATAGTGATGTTATAATTGCTTGACATACTTGTAGTCTTGTGTAAAGGCGCAAGCCTCAAGTATTTGTGTATACGATGAAGTCTTTTCTTTTTCCATTGTAACTTTACTATCAATGAAATCATGTAACTTATGTTGTACTTTATTCAATATAATAAATTCAATCACCTTAACTTTGGCCAAAGCGTAGTGTTGAAACGCAGGAGATCATTTATGAACTCTCTGGCATTGGACTACGTTCCCTCACTTTTGAAATTTTGTTACAGAAGAATTCTTTGAAGTGTGGATGGTGTTCATGTTAAAAAAATGGTAGAAGTGATTGATTATCAGATTGTGGAGTAGATGCTCGGGCAATGAATTTTGAGATAGTTGGATTCTGCTGCTGAAAACGGGTCCCGAACCTTGAATGTCATGGGAAGGAGATGGTGATGGCATCATGTTGAAGCTGGTCTTATGACCTTTGCACTGCGAGTGTGCCAAGTTACTGAAGCAGGTCTATACCCTGAGACCATTTCGACCTACTAGTTAGGTGACCTGTAGCACAAATCGGTTTAAATATTTTTTTAACCATGAAAAAAATGCTAAGGTAACATAAATGTTTTTAAGAAATCATAAAAAAAAAAAACTCAACACGAGTTTAATCAATTTAGTTAATTTAATAATATAAATAAATAAAATATAATGATAATAAATAAATTGACAAAGAAAAAAACTTAATCTCAATCTAACTAAGTTAGCATGTCAAATTTATTTTGTTAGCATGTCAAATTTATGACATAATCATGATACTAGAGTAACCTTGTTGAAACCAAATCGAATAAAATTTTGATGCTTAATTATCAAACAACTCAATATTAAAGAGAAAAACTGGAAAAAAAAATTAAAAAGCAATAAAAAAGACCTGAGTTAACCACCTAAGCCGACGACCATGGATATAGAATTGAGATAACCGCATAGAAAAAATATACAAAAAAATAAAAATGAAAGCATGATAACCCATTCTCAATAAATCAAATGTTGAAGGATAAAATTAATACAAAAAATTAATTTATAAATTTTTTTTCTAAAAAAGATCAAAGTCAACTTATGTTCACCTTCGAAATCCGTGACTTTGGTCATGAGCCCAAGATTAACCTCATGGAAAGAAAACAAAAAAATTAACGAAGCAAAATTATCAATCAAATAAATGTCAATAGATGAAATTGAAAAATAATAATAATAAAAAGGATCCAAAATCAAATAAATATCAGTAAAAAGAATGATGATCAAATTTCACATAAAAATAAATTGAAATCAAATGTTGAGGAGCGAAATTGAAAAAAAAATCAATTAAGAAAAGAAAAAAAAACAACAATCGAAAGAATGAGGACCAAACTTAATATAAAAGTTAAATGAAACCAAATGATGAGAGACAAAATTGAAGAAAAAAAAACTCAACATGAGTTTAATCAATTTAGTTAATTTAATAATATAAATAAATAAAATACAATGATAATAAATAGACTGACAAAGAAAAAAACCTAACCTCAGTCTAACTAAATTAGCATGTCAAATTTATGACATAATCATGATACTAGAGTAACCTTGTTGAAACCAAATCGAATAAAATTTTGATGTTTAATTATCAAATAACTCAATATTAAAGAGAAAAACTGAAAACATAATAATTAAAAAGCAATAAAAAAGACCTGAGTTAACCACCTAAGCCGACGACCATGGATATAGAATTGAGATAACCCTATAGAAAAAAAATACAAAAAATAAAAATGAAAGCATGATAACCAATTCTCAATAAATCAATGGTTGAAGGATAAATTTGATACAAAAAATTAATTTATAATTTTTTTTTTAAAAAAGATCAAAGTCAATTTATGTTAACCTTCAAAATCCGTGACTTTGGTCATGAGCCCAAGATTAACCTCATTGAAAGAAAATAAAAAAATTAATGAAGCAAAATTCTCAATCAACTAAATGTCAATTGATGAAATTGAATAATAATAATAATAATAAAAAGGATCCAAAATCAAATAAATAGTAGTAAAAAGAATGATGATCAAATTTCACATAAAAATAAATTGAAATCAAATGTTGAGGAACGAAATTGAAAAAAAAATTCAATTAAGAAAAGAAAAGAAAAGAAAAGAAAACAACAATCGAAAGAATGAGGACCAAACTTAATATAAAAGTTAAATGAAACTAAATGATGAGGGATAAAATTGAAGAAAAAAATCAATAAAAAAGATAAAAAAATAAAACAAATAGTAATTAAAAGAATGAATACCAAATTGAATGAAAAAAAAATGATAGGACACCTTTATATATTGGCGCGTTAGTGCGAAACCCGAGAAGAAAAGAAAAGAGAAATGAGAAGAAAAAATATCTAGTAGATTCCAATTGTTGTGTTGTTGTGTACACATGCCTAACAACCAAGAAGAGCATGTTAGGACACTTCCAACAGAACCATGGAAGGTGGTATTTTACTATCTTATGTTGCCCAACACATTGTTTGAAGAAGGTGGAGGCTCTCCACACGCCGACACATATGTTGCACGAGCTAGCAACTTTTGATTTTTAGATTATATTTTATATTTGTTAAAATATTAAATTATTCCTCAATCAATTTGATTATAACTGAAAAACTATGATGAAAATACGAACAATCCCCTGGATGCTAGTTTAATTTATTTTTTAAGAGTAATTTAGTCATTGTATTATGCTTTTGAATGTTTTTTTGTTTAATAAAATGCAAAATAATCATTTCACTATTTTAATTCATAACATGTTGAGTATTGTTTATAGTGAAATTCCGAGCTCTTTTAGGTTTTTATTAATGTTGCTGATGTTTAAGACGAAGAACAATTTGGTGAACTAAACATGTGACCACCCAATTTCACGTTTCATTGCAGGCTGAGCATGAGAGTGTGAGAATAATGCATTTGGACTCTATAATAGTCATTGTCTGCTTCCCTTTACTATTGTGCCTAACAAATCACTCGAATCCTCTGGTTTCTACTAGTTTCGTGCCTGTGCCTGTGCCTCGCTGCGGGGTTAATTAATGGCATAATTATAAAAATAAAGCATGCAAACAAACAACATACACATGCACATATTGACTCACATATTACCTGCAAATATATAAAAGTGGCTGTATAAAATTTGGTTATTGTCTCTGCAAAAAAGAAAAAAAGAGAGTCATGAACCCATAGGCTGTACCCAACAGTATCAGGAGAGAACAGAAGTGTGTAAGAAAAGAAGGAATCAAAAGCATTCTTGAACAGTACAATTTTCATACAATTATGATGATGAATCCTTGATCAAGCCACATAGTATGCAGAACATCACAATCGTAAGATGATCCTCTTAACCCACCAAGAAATTAGATGAGTAATATTAAGACTAGACAATTTAGTAATCTATTACATGCCACTGATTGAAAAAACTGAACATCAAGATTTTTGTAACGTGTGACCTTTTAAATCTTGCTTCTTATAGAAGAGAAGCTTATATATTATACAAAATAATTATTTGAACATTCCCATAATACAACCTAGAACAAGTCCTAGAAACAGTACTGTGGTACTGAAATAGTAATATGCCAATCCTTTGAACATTTCTTGAAGTTTTATTTATGGCATACCTGAATACATGTGCAAACCCTACCACAAAAAAAGAAAAAGGCGAGGTATTAATTCAAGATTTTAATCTCTCTCAAGCCTCAACTGTTTTTCAAGGCATGTGTTCCTGAGCCCACACACAACCTTTAGATTTGGTGTTGTTACTACATCTAGATGGAAAAAAGATGACCTCTAGCTATATATAGTGCAAGCTCACTAAAACAACTACCGCGCGCCAATATATCTTCAATTTGTTTATTTTTTTTGGATGATATTGAGATATTTCATAAACTTCATGATCAAATTGAACTTTACAAACCTGATGGAAATGATTGTAGGAGGAAATGGAAGATAGGACATAATTAAAGTAAATCAAAAGTTTTAGATGAAAGTAAGAAAACACATAAATTTTGAGGGAATAAATTGAAATTTATCCATGAGTTATTATTAAGTAGCCGTGTACGAGTTGGAAATTCAACAAGAAACTCAGGCGTAGTAGACCTAGCACATTCTTTTCATTGCTGTCTATTGTTTAGTAACTTCATGAATCAATATCCTTCTCATCTCCATATATATGGTAGGAGAGATATTAAATGAAGCAACTCTCTCTCTCTCTCTCTCTCTCTCTGAAAGAGAGCCGGACAAAAATGGTCAAACAAATCTCATTGTTTTGGCTCATCTTTGTCTTCTCCTCCATAACATTCTCACATGCTAGATCTCTCTCTCTTACCTTGCAGCCCCATGCTCCGAAATCCTTCAATCCCAAAAATATTCAGGTATGGAGCAATCGAAATTAGCATTTCTTTTGACATGATTTTTTATTCACATTATTCAGAAAGCTTGAATAATTGCTTATTTTTCCTTCTTTTTTTCAGGCTGCAAAGAGCTGTCCATACACACTTGTTATAAAGACCAGTTGCACCTCTACAACTTACACCAGAGACAAAATCAGTCTAGCTTTTGGTGATTCCTATGGCAACGAGGTTAGTATGCAACCTAGTTTAGTTCTACATAAGATCTAATATATCCTGGGTCTGGATTCATGTTTGCTTAGTTGCTAATGAGCTGTAAGAAAATGTAAAGAAACCAGCAGCACAAGAACAGAACATCTCTAGCCTAATCAGATTTTCATTGCTACGTACAGATCTTGACACCAAAATCTAAAATGAACCCATAAAAGGAAAATAAATTCTAGTTAAAGGGTCTGATCTGATTTAAAAAACTGATTAATAGATTGATTGATTCTTTTAATTAGGTCTATATGAAGAGGCTTGACGATCCATCTTCAGGAACATTTGAGAGGTGTTCAACAGATACATTCCAGATAAATGGACCATGTGTTTATGATATCTGCTATCTATACATGCTTAGAACAGGATATGATGGCTGGAAACCTGAGAGCGTGAAGATCTACGGTCCATACACCAAGACTGTTAAATTCAACTACAACAAATTCCTTCCGAATGGGGTTTGGTATGGGTTTAATGTCTGTGTTCGTGCATCTCTGTCAACGGCAATTATGTAGACGACAATATGATCATGATGATGATTGTTGTTGTGTTTTGTTAAACACATTATGATAATAACTAATAATGGGCTTGTCATGTAGTTGAGGATTGACCTAGTTACCAAGACCTTGTTGATCATGGTTATTCTTAAGGGTTTATTTTCATGTAATCCTCTAATAAAAAGCACCGAGAGCCTATTTTTTAGTAAATTGAAGAAATTCATTTAATTATAGTGCTTGGACTCTTTTCGAGCAGCCTTGTGACATGAAGATAATAAAATAATTTATCATTTTTTAAGATTATTATATATAATTAGCATTTTTTTAAATACTCTTTAAATCTCAGTATGCTTGCCAGAAAATGGTGTTTTTATTTATAGTTAAAAGTTAAAACTAGTTTCATGACCACGCTATGATTTCAATTAGATTTCTAATACAAGAAAAAAAGATGTTGATGCTATGAATATATTTTTTAGTGTCATGAAATATTTTAATTGAGAAGTAAAAAGATTATATGAATTGAAAAATATATAAACTGATAAGTCATAAAAAAAATATAAACGCTAATTAAAAAGTTAAAATTTATAATAAGAAGTAAAAAATAAATACATATCTAAATATTTTATAATTATAGACTGCATAGAATCAAAGCTAATCACGCTGGTTAATGGTAAAATAGGTGTAATAAACTATGAAATAGAAGAAAGAACGAAGGCAACGAGACTAGATTCTTATCCTTAACTGGAAAACAGGGAAGGAAAGTCCTTCGAAGAGCAGAAATTTGCATTGAGGGAAGGCCATTGCCATTGATTTTCCGGGTGCAAAACTGCTAACACCAGAGCTATTCTTTAAGTTAAATATAGCTTTTATTTATTCTACAATAATTAAAATAAATATTCATGAAATCCATGTGTACCTGTTCTTCAAAAAACAACCCAAACACACCTTATTTTTTTTTTTTTATGTTAAATAAGTGGATAATGTGTCATCGATCAATATTTTTTTAATAGAATAGATAACACATCATCTACTGTAATGTATTTTGATCATTTTTAATGATTGAGAAATTTGAGTCCCAGTTAAAAACCAATATTTTAACTTGTTTTCATTTAAAGCACCTTGATATCTCCCTTTTAAATTTCAAAACACTTTTGAATTAGTCTAAATATAAAAAATTAAATGAAATAATAAAAGAACTTTTGGACCTAATCATTTTAATGCCAATATATTAAAACCTAAAACTATCAGGATTAAAATAAAAAAAACTTTTAGGACAAAATTGAACTTTTATGAAAACTTCACAGGCCAAATTAAACTGTTAAAGATTAAACGTAGAGAAATAGTACAATTCACATTTATTTATGTCTCGGCATAAACAACAATAAAACACCAAGATCTTTATAATAACTAAAAAATATTAACTAGTTGTTTGTCAATATCTTAATTTTGTCAACTGACAAATATCAAATCTAATACAAATAAATACTAAGGCCATGCATTTGTGAAAATCATTAATGAATATCTTGTTAAAACGGCATGAATTAATTTTTAGAAATTCGGCTGTCTTTTTCTGAAAAAATGGCTGGAAAATGTTTTCCGTTAAAAGAAGTTTCTTTTCTCTGTTGGCGCTTGTTTTAGTTATTTGGTGGTTGTAAGGAGCCCAAGTGTATATCATCAGATAACGCCTCACATGTAAGAAATAGTTTCCTTTCATTTCACTCCAATGCCCTTCCTATCCATGCCTAGGTTGTAGTTGGCACTTCGTTGACCAAGTGCATTAACGTCATTAAAATATTTTCTAACACCAGTTTTACAGCAATTGTTTCTTACAATTTTCAAAATCCCCTGTTTTCTCCTTAAAAAAATGATGGCTAGTGCTCCGCTGTCGACCTTGTGCCTTCTCCCTTCGCAAAGTAAGAACCTTTATCCTTAAATCCATTGAAAAACGCCTCTGGGTTTTTGAATTATAAGCTGGTTGTCTCGAATCTTTCATTTTTATTCTTGTTTAACAGATAGGGAAGTGAATGGATATGTGATGAACCTGAGGAGTTCATTCTATGGCAAAGTGATAGCTAATCAAATTCATATAAAGAAGGAAACTGGAAGTATACGGAGAGACCCTTTTGTTGCTGCTTCAGTGGTTTGTGATTATACTATCGAAATTTTCTATGTTTGATTCATTAGCTCCTTGGTAATTTAATGGGTGTGTTTCTTGGATATGGGTTACTTTCATTTAGATAAATTATTGTTTTTCAGATGTTTACCATGGTTTTATTTTTTTGACACAGCTTGGAAGGAGAAAGACTGTTGTTCCTGAGCCTGATTACAGAATCCCAGTTGTCTTGCTTGGTACGTATATAAGCACTTGATTTTGTGCGCATAGAGTATGTTGCTTGTGAAAATTATTTCATCAGGAGAATGGCTTGGAGGATTTGAGAAGCATTGCGGTATTAACAATTAAGATTCCACTTTGAACTGACCTAGGAATTTTGCAAGTGGGGTATTTTGATCCCGGTTTCTCTTTTTAGTTAATGGTGAATAAGATGGAAAGTAACCAGACCACGCAGTATGGATAGTAGTGGCATTTCACATGATGAATTGTATGTGTATGGATGTTAATCTTGTGGTCTTTGGATGAAAGGTTTGCTTGGACCAATTAGAGTCTGCATACCAAAACTTGCATTCATGCCTATTAACTAGCCTTATCTTTATTTTTTCTTGATTGGGTCAACTTGGATTTGGCTTTTTTTCTGTTGATGCTCCATGCCCAAGGGTGATTGGATTTTCAAAGGTTTTTGTAATGCCTCATTTGTGTAATTAAAAAGATAAATATGAATTAGTAAAAGTTGTTCACTGTCTCTCCTAGTTTCTCATCGTCTGAAACTCTGACGTTTCTTTGACAAGTAAAGTCTTGTATATGATGTGATATTTCTGTTCAAACAGGTTTAGCTGGTGGGTTAGCATATACAAATAATCTATTGCCAGCTGCGCCTGCTGGTCTCCTTGGCTTGCTGCTATTGTTCCAGACTACTAGAGTGAGATTTGTTTTTGACGACAAAGCTCTGGTTTGTTGACTTACTTGTACTAATAGTTAATTCTCTAAAAGTTAAGAAACAAAGAGATGAATCCGTGTTAATTTGTTATCTCTATTATAATCTCTTCACATCTCGTTCATTACACTTGGTTAACAGCAATGACATGTACTTTGAACAACCCTTTTTTTTTAATGACTGAGTTGAGTGAGTTCTATAAGTTATAGGTTTTGATTGAGGCTATTTCAGATTAGTGATAATACATGAGTGCATGTGTTTGTTGGGGTAGCAATTTTGCTTTCCCATTGAAATCGTTTGTAAGTAGTTGTGCAAAAGGATTAATGATGCTTATATTTGAAATCTATTTCTACTGAATTCATTTGTTATGAAACTCAAATCAAGTAAGAGGTTTGCTGCTGTGAGTTTTTGAATGAATTGAGGAATAAATCTTGCTATCTTGGCTTACTTAAATGGAAATGCACGTAGCTTCTTCTGAGAAATTTGATTGATGTGGAACTCGATGAATTTTTTTTCCAATTTGCAGTCAGTGTCAACTCATATCTTTTATGCATTGTATGCTGTTGTTGTTGATTTTTCGTTTAGCTGGCATCTCTAGACTTCATTGTGCTTTACAAGGACGTGATATTTGTGGTCATATAGGAGGTAAAAGTAGGTGAGCAGCTTCAGGAATCAGGTGAAAATGTCTTTGTGGGCGGAAAAAACCGTTGGAAGTAAGTCTCTCTGTGCTTCCTACAAATTTGAAGGATCAATGAAGCCTACTCACCCCTCAGTTTACTACAGGTATTCGACTTTTGTGAATTGGGAACTGTGGTGGCCAAATTTCCCGATTCTGGTGTACTTTAAAGAGACACAGACGAAACCTGAAGGACAAGTGCACTTCTTCCCAGTAATTTTTGTAAGTATATCATAGAAAATAAACATCAGAGCTCCAATGCATCTAGTTGCTTCTCCATAAGGGGAGTTAATTGGATCAGGTCCATACAATGTTCATAGCAGCTTATTACGTTTCGGTGTCCAAAATTTATGATCAATGCTGTTTCTTTTATAAATAGAATGGCAAGCAACTCTACGACGTTATGGTGGAGAGAGCTGGTCCTTCAAAAACTAGTGGACCAAAATAATCATAAGGCTCGAGCTTCAAGGTTAAACCATCCAGCAATTAGTTTGACATTTGGTGCAGTAGTATCAACAAGGTATGCCAGAGTTTTCCAGTGCTTCTGCTGTTACTTCAATTAGCTGCAACTGTATCTGGCTATTTGGTTAATGAACTCCATGTATAATTATAGAAATCAGAGCAAGAAATTATAGAATGATGGAAATCTGTATATATGTGGATGAGTTGCTTAAATTATTACTCTACGATGTGAAGTCCCTCTCTCCCTCATGTCCATGTCGATTTCTGTTGCAGGAAACAGATGCTGCTCCTACTGATTGATTCTTGGCTGTGTAGAAACATGTCTGTATTTTGCAAGTCAGTAGAATTTTGCTAGATGTACATGGGTTTCATCAATAGTGGATGAAAAAATATTATATTAAAGTTTGCTATGAAATTTATACAAGCAAGTCAATGATGTTGAGTTGCTAATGTAGATTGATAAATACTAAACATTACGAGTACTTGAATATCAATTAAATTCTATAATATTGCATGTGTATCAAGAAATAATCTTGGAAGCTATCTCTTCTCAAAGGATTGACAAGTTATCTAGTCTCTTCAACAAATAGGTCCTTGTAATGGAGAAAAAAAGTTTGTAATCAAGATATCGGCATGTAATATTGAAAGTATTGAAAAACTTACTAATGTGTAAAAATAAATGGTACATCCATATACATGATGTAAAAAATTACCTGAATTATTACATATAAGATAACTAAGTATAAGTGCATTTAAAAGTGAGGGACATTACATTGAACCAAATTAAAAAGACTCGATTAACTCTCAATAAAGTGAATCTAAACTCTAGAATTAGAATTTTTTTTTAGAAAAATCAAAGCACGAAGAAAGAAGAAAACACTAAAAACGAGGTGAAAAAAGTCTGTAAAAATCTAAAAATTCAAGTTAGAAACTCTTCCTTCATCTTTTTTTTTTATAGTTAATTTTAAAAGCTAAAATATTAAAAAATTAATTCTCATCATTATTAATATTTAATTAACCAATATAAATTAAGAATTAAATATAAAAAAACTAAAAAAAAATTAGTAGAAAAACCAAGAGTTTTTTTAACTTAATTTTTTATTTACTTATAATCTATTTAAATCATGTTAAATAAATTTAGTTGGAAAATTGTTGTAATTTTGGGTGTTAGAGTAGGGTATATTTGAAAGAGTGAGGAAATTATGGTTGGCGCATGTCTGAGCATGGTGGGCCTTTTATTTTCCCTTGGTCAAATCCCCCAAGTTTATCCTTCTTTAGCTTCCGTGACTTATTTGTTAATCTTTTTGGCATAATTTGTTGAAGTAATTATATGGAATAATTTGTTGTAGACTATTTATACTTTGGTAAATAGTATAATTAATTCCATAGAAATAGAAGGCCAAAAAAAGAAGAAGCACAGAATGCCTTATTTCTGTCATGAGATAGAAGGCAAAATCTTGCTGGCAGGGCTGCACTTGTATACTAGCAGCATATACAAGTCTGATTTGTATTGTGTTGATGAAATTTTGAAATTTTGAAATTTAAATTTATTTTTTATATATTTTTAAAATTGTTTTGATATATAATATTAAAATAATTTTTTTAATATATTTTTAAACAAAAAAATATTTTAAAAAATAACTATTATCAGATTAACTATAATACTGTCCGGATTGGAGGCCGGCAACGAAAATCTGACCCAACCCATTACCATCGCCCTCGACTCATTCTAGGAATCTTATGCGATGAGTGAGTTAGCATACACATGAAACTAGTTTGGAAGATAGTAGCAGGCCATGATTAATTTCTTTATACCTTTCCTTTTCACCATGGAAAATGACATCAAATTAATATGATAATACAGAATCTTTCTCGTTTGAATTCTAGGTTAATTGCTTTTTATTAATCATCGAGCACAGATCAACTTGAACGCATTTTATATTCAGTTTAAAACAAGACAAGGGTTGGACATCACCAAGTCAAGGGCTTTTTTAGGACGGAATCTTTGAGAGAAAATCATAACCTTTCTTCTTGTATGGAGCCGCATCCCTCAACCAAAATAAATATCACAGTAGCCAGGCCGGTGTAGTATCTTCCTTGATTAAAAATTCAAGCTATCGAATCGCCCTGTCAACTCCATTTATGGCTATTTTATTCATTTTTATAAGTTTTGAAAAGAAAAAAAAATTATTTCAGGGCAGGTCTCATCCGAGTTTAACCAGTTATGAATTCATGTAGGTTTCAATATCCTTTTTTTTTTTTTTATCGAAAGAAAATTCGATCCGCTTTAATAACTACCATAAATACTACCACTTATGATAGGAGAAACAACAGCCATCTGATTTTTGTCTAGAACTACGTACTGGCAGCAAACATTCCGGGCCAGGTAACCTTTAGAAATTGACCTTTTGTTGGCTTCTCTTGTTTCTTCTTTTCTCTGTGTTAAACTCTATCACTGATTTTAGATTCTCAGACTCACCACAGCAGGAGCATTGAGATGGAAGTGAACAACAGGTATATCACAATAACGAAACACATACAGGGTTCGGCAAAGGAGTCTGATTTCGAGCTCAAGGTTGCACCTCTTGGATTATCGGTGGAGCCTGGTTCCAATGACATTATTGTGAAGAATCTGTGTGTGTCAATTGATCCTTACCAGCTTAATCGCATAAAGAGTTACAGCTCCTCACAGAAAACAATACAAGCTGCAGTTGGTATCTCTCCCGGTCAGGTACGTACATCAATTTACTATAGTTTCTGAATGAATATCCTTGTTGGAGATTATTCAGATGGAGCAGTGAGTTATTTCTTTCTCTTTGCCAGCCTATTGATGCTCTTGGAGTAGCCAAGGTTTTGGTTTCTGACAATCCTGAATTTGTGAAAGATGACTTGGTTTTGGGGTTTGTTCACTGGGGAGAATATAGTGTGGTAAAAGGAGGAGGCATGTTAAGGAAGTTGGACCCAAAAACTGAACTACCGTTATCATATCATGCCGGAATTCTAGGTAATCAATCACCTGTCTTCATTTTTTGGAAAAATCAGAAATCACCAGCATAGTAATGATCATCAAGAACATTTGTTTGATTTGTTCACTGATCTTTTCATGCTACAGGATTAAGTGGACTAACAGCCTATGCTGGGCTGTTTGAAATATGCAAGCCCAAGAAGGGAGACAAAGTGTTTGTATCTGCTGCTTGTGGATCAGTTGGAAATTTGGTGGGCCAGTATGCAAAACTTTCTGGTTGCTATGTAGTTGGATGTGCTGGTAGCAGAGACAAGGTTAGGAATCTGGTTTAGTTTTGTATTTCAATCTGAAGATTTTTCGTGCTGGGATTAAAATCTTATGTTAGCATCATTTATTTAGGTAGCATTGCTAAAGGAGAAGCTTGGTTTTGATGATGCTTTCAACTACAAGGAAGAAACTGATTTGAATTCCGCTCTCACAAGGTTAGAAACATCAAAATCAATATTTCAGGTTATGATGTCAACGAAAAAGGAAAAAGCTTCAGCTCATGAAAATCACTCAATGCGAAAACTATAACTAGTAAAAATTGGAAGTTGAACGTTGAGCAAATGTTCTACGTTGCTGCAGAGCATTCCATGTCTAATATGGACACTTCGACACTCCAAATACATGAAAACATACAAGAAAATTTGAAAAATAGTCAAGTTTGACTATTTTTGCTTTTTTCTGATAAATTATTTGAGCTTGCTTGTTGATTCCACATTAATTCCACAGGTACTTTCCTGATGGGATTGATATATATTTTGACAATGTTGGAGCTGACATGCTAGAAGCTGCTGTTGCTAATATGAATCCCTTTGGTAGAGTAGCTGCATGTGGAACAATTGCTGAGTATTCAGATGCTGCAAAACGAGCAGCACCAAATATGATAGATGTTATATACAAGAGGATTAAAATCCAAGGATTTTTAGCCATGGATCACGTGAGCCTGCTTTCAGATTTTCTTTCGACAACGACTGAATACATTCAAAATGGCAAGATTAAGGTGCAAGAGGACATTTCTATTGGTGTAGAAAGCATCCCCTTAGCTTTCATAGGACTATTCAGAGGTGATAATGTTGGAAAGAAGATTGTTAAAATTGCAGATGAGTGATTAGGAAGAGAAAACTCATTTTGCTTTTATGATCAATAAACTACAAAGAATATTGCGACATTGTTGATCAAATTAATTGTTGTCTTTTTTTCTTCTCCTGTGAGATGAATGATATTTTGAGTATTATTTTTTTGGGATAATTGCAAAACATCTCCTAAGGTTTCATCACGTTTTTACTTTCTAGTTTTGAAAATTACTCTTTACATGGATCAAATAAAAATTGCAAAAAAAATCAAAAGATGAAATGACCTTCATATATAATATATGAAATTACCTATAGATTATACCTTGCACTCTTTTTCTTGTTCCGCTTTCTCTCTTTAGAATCATATTCTCTCCTCTCTTTTGATCTAAAAACAATATATCTTTGTAAATTGAATCAAATAACAA
The DNA here is from genome assembly GCA_007827005.2 of Populus simonii. Classification (NCBI taxonomy): domain Eukaryota; kingdom Viridiplantae; phylum Streptophyta; class Magnoliopsida; order Malpighiales; family Salicaceae; genus Populus; species Populus simonii. The sequence continues at coordinate 5,916,667 of CM017469.2, forward strand.
AGTTTTTTGAATGTCACATGTTCTAGATCTAGATGCTGTGAAGCAGACAATTAGGACAAGGATGCACCCATAGAAATTGAAGATGAAAGATGATGTGAAGCCATAAGGTTATATGGAAACCGCAAGAGATCCCAAATCAATTGGAACTTGATTTTTTAAAGATTGGGCTAAACTGAAATATTGATTGGAACATTGAAATTTTAAAAAAATTTATTTTAACTTTGAAATCTTGATCAAAATTCTCTGGAACTTTGAAATTTTGATTAATTAAGCAAGGTGGGTTTTGGTAGGCATCGATTCCATTGCTGATTTTGAGTGTTATGATTGTGTGTCTCTTGTGCTTAAATTATTTTCTCGTTTTGAATCAACAGCCCAGCCATGGGGAGAAGAATGCAAAACATTCTTGGAGAAGATATACAAGACTTTCGATGCATGGCATCCCATTATCAAGAACAACGTATAGAAGTCAATAATCTCCATAGCAAGAAGAACGTTTCTAAAATGTAATTCCATTTCAAGGGAGGGAGTGCATCAACATTCAAACAGTTTTGAACAGCAAGACTAGATCTATACAATGACACAAGGCCAAATTTGAAAACTAAACAACGATCCCATTTAGTTGTTCCAACTCCTACTACACAGATCACATCTGATTAGATGATTTGTTTAGTTTTTAAATTTGGCCTTGTCTCCTTGTTAATTTAGGCTTGTTCTTTGACATCTGTTTACTGTTCAAACTGCAGTAGCCCCAGCTAAATGGTTAGCAGCTACACTACTGCAAACGATGATCATTGCTGGAACTGGGTTTTCCAATCGCAATTTCCTTCCCCTGTCTTTATCACTTTTCCCAAATTTTCTTGAGAGGGGTGGGGTTAATTTTGACTTGAGTGAATGTGGCTTTTTCACATGGTGTTGGAGAAAGGAAACTATGGTTACAAAAAGGCCTCATGCAAGGGGAAAAATTTAAGAGAAAGTTACAAAAATGACACTTCACAGTATCTCTCTTTTAGCTTTTTGTGATGATAAAGTCATGAATGGTTCAAGTGGTCACCGTCTCTGATGTTATGTTGAAAACTAGAGCAGAAAAAAGTCATCACTCGACTTAATCAACTCTGTTGCAGTGACCAAGGATTTTTGGATAGCACAGCAGGAACACTAAAATGGAAGTGAGCAGCAGGTATATAACAATAAAGACTCACGTACAGGGCTCAGCTTATGAGTCTGACTTCGAGCTCAAAGTGGCATCACTTGGACTGTCGGCGGAGCCTGGTTCTGATGAGATTATTCTAAGAAACCTATTTGTATCAATAGATCCTGCCCAGATTAACCGCATGAAGAGTTACAGCTCCTCACAGAAATCAGTAAAAACTGAATCTGGCATCATTCCTGGTCAGGTATATCATCAGTTTATTATCACAGTACAACTTGATGCTGCAAACAGCCCTCCCTGCTGCCTCCTTTCTATCACCAAGCAAGCCTAACTTGCTTGTCATCTTGTCTTTATTATCATCACTTAATGGATGCCGTTTTTTTGCTTTTATCTAGAAAAAGAAATTTATGTAGTTAGAAAATAAATTGTAGAGTTAAGGTGTTGTTTTGTAATTGGTTGTTGTTACAACATTTTTTCGAAAAATAGCTATTAGAAATGTTAAATAGCTTTTATGAAACTAATAAAATTAATTATGAGAGTTTAAAAAAACTGCAGTGTCAGTTTAAAGGTTAAAAATAAATTATTACTGAAAATAAAAGATTTAAAAAATATAAGCAAAATTATGTCTTTTCAATATAAAATAAAAATATTTTGAAATAACCTCTCAAACTTTATCTTTACAATAGGCAGAGGGTTGGCATAGATTGATACTTTCATTATCATTTAAAAAAAAAAAAACAAAACAAATCATACAAATTAATATCCAAAGAATTGTCCGAAAACATTCTTTTATATAGAATGACATATAGAAGAGTTAGAAACATAAAAAAAGGTGCTGAATGGAGGCATGACAATTGATGGACAAAGCATTATTCATCGGATTTAAATTCCAAAATGCAGTACTTTTTTTTTTAATTATTATTAACTTGAATGTCCGGTCCAGCTTGTACGCATCTCGATTAATTTCACGAATCCTGAAGTTAATGACAATGTAAGTCTCTAATGATCTAAGATTTGTGTGATTCGAACTGATAATCTCTAAAGACCACATGCAAAATCTGATTAGTTAATCTCAAAACCGCATGATTAAAACGAAGACAGTACTTTTACTTTACTAAGCATGGTTGTTTCTTTTGGACAGCCTATTCAAGCTCTTGGTGTAGCAAAGGTTTTGGTTTCTCGTCATCCTGAGTTCGTGAAAGATGACCTGGTTGTGGGATTTATACACTGGGGAGATTATAGTGTGCAAAAAGTGGAAATGCTAAGGAAGCCAGACCCAACAATTGAATTCCCATTATCTTATCATCTTGGAGTTCTACGTTATTTCCTCTCTTGAATATTTGTTAAAATCATGAATCTCTAATTTCTATTGTATTGCATTTAATTAAAAATAATCTCAAAGCAAAAATGACATATAGAAGAGTTAGAAACATATTTAATTAAAAAAACAAATAGATATATAAAATAAATTTGTTCATATAACAATTCACAGTTTTAAAGTAAATTTTTACCATTTCATACATGAGGTATAAAAAGATATGTGTCTTCTATTTTTACTATCTCAATCTCTCTTTTATCTGGAAGCAGTAATCGAATAATCTACCAGCATTTTGCCTGTGCTCATTGTATATTTTTTCCAAACATTTTATATATATATATATATATATATATATATATATATATATATATATATATATATATGATCTCCCTTTTGGGCTTAACAGGATTTAATGGACTCACAGCATATGTTGGGCTTTTTGAAATATGTAAGCCCAGGAAGGGAGAAAGGGTGTTTGTATCTGCTGCTTGTGGATCAGTTGGAAATTTGGTGGGTCAGTATGCAAAAACATCGGGCTGCTATGTGGTAGGAAGTGCTGGAAGCAATGATAAGGTCAGTAGTGTCTGGGTCCTTTTTAGAATTTGTCACGTACTGTAAGTTTGTTTTTGTATTTTTAAAGTGTTTTTAAAATAAATTTATTTGTTTTTTAAAAAAACTATTATATTTTTAGTTTTGAATTTTTTTAATATGTTAATGTTAAAAATAAATTATAAAAAGTATAAATAATTTTTTAAATAAAAAAATACTTTAAAAAATAATTATTATAATACAAAACATACTCTTAATGTTATGCAATAAAAGAAGGATCTCACCTTAGCTTCGCATGCAGGTAGCATTGCTAAAGGAGAAGCTTGGTTTTGATGATGCATTCAACTACAAAGAAGAAACTGATTTGAAATCCACACTCCAAATGTAAGTAAGGGTTGGACTGTAAACATTAAGCTTATGATGTACGGGTGTTTAGAAATATGATAATAGTTGTTTTTTAAAATGTTTTTACTTAGAAATACATTAAAATAATATTTTTTATTTTTTAAAAATTCTTTTTGATATCAGTACATCAAAACGATTTGAAAACACTAAAAAATTAATTTAAAGTAAAAAAAATTAAAATTTTTCTATAATTTAAAACTCAAAAACAAATGTGCTCATGAACCGAAAAAAAAGAGAGAAAAGATTCAAGTTAGTGTCAAAGAATAATCTCAACTCAATAACTTAAACTGTTAGGTGAGGTTCCAAGATATGATTTATATAATTTTCTAACACACTTTTTCAAGATCGTTTAGTCATCAAGGTTTTGATATCATGTCAAAGAACTATCTTAACCCAATAACTTAAGTTAAGATCTCAGGATATAATTTAAATAATTTTCTAATAACTTTCAAAATAATAAAATGAAAAAATAGTAACCAATAACAATTAAATGAAAGATGACAGTAGATTACTCATAAAATTTAATTTGATCAAATTATAATTGGTGGTCAAAGATTTATATTAAGTTGATTGAATAGTATGATTTAGTTGACCAAAAATAGTAAATCATAAAAATAAAGCAAACACGTAGTTTTAAATTATTCCAATATTAACGTAGACAAGGAAAATGGATAAATCATGAATAAAAAATCACTAATCAATATTATATTATAGACTGCAAAAAAAACCTAGAAATAAGCTTTTGTGTCAAAGAACCATCTCAATCCAATAGTTTAAACTATTAGATGAGGTATCAGGATATGATTGCACAGGCCCACATTATATCGTGCTTAATTTTTTATCAAAAAAATGAGGATGGTGAGATTCGAACTTGTAACCGCTTGGTCATCAAGGCTCTGATACCATGTCAAAGAACTATCTCAATCCAATAACTTAAGCTGTTAGTTAAGGTCCTAGGATATGATTTATATTATTCTTTAACACACTTCCTCAAGTGAAAGCCCTTTAGGCTTGAAACTTGCACATCTCCACATTACCTTGTGCTTGATTTTTATCAAATAAATAGAGATGATAAGATTCGAACCCATGACCACTTGGTTATCAAAGCTCTGATACCATGTCAAAGAATCATCTCAACCCAATAGCTTAAGCTGTTAGTTGAGGTTTCAGGATTTATTTTATATTATTTTCTAATACACCCCCTCAAGTAAAAGTCTTTTAGTCTTAAAACTTGCATAGACCTACGTTAGTTAAAAGTGCATCTTGACCTCTACTTAGCTATGTTATCAGCATTATATTATAGAGCTTTAAATCAGCTTTTCAAGTTAAGCTATATATATATATATAGGATTTATTTTTTTCCATGTGATTGCTTTTTTATTCCCACACTTCACAGGTACTTCCCTGACGGAATCGATATATATTTTGACAACGTTGGGGCAGAAATGCTAGAAGCAGCAGTTGCTAATATGAACAAGCTCGGTAGAGTAGCAGCATGCGGGGTATTTGCTGAGTATACAGATGGTGGAAAACGAGCAGCACCGAATATGATAGACATAATCTACAAGAGGATTAAAATCCATGGATTCATAGGCACTGATCACTCGAAAACCTTGATTCAGATTTTATAACTACAACAATTGATTATATCCGTAGTGGGAAGATTAAGGTGTTAGAGGACATATCTGTTGGTCGATCTGGAGACCATCCCTTCAGCTTTCACTGGACTATTTCACGGTCATAATGTTGGGAAGAAGATTGTAAGAATTGCAGATGAGTGAGTGGGAAGGGATAGAAGCCTCTTTCTTTCTTTCTTTCTTTTTGAACAATGATTTGCTATGATTATTTCCTTAATATTGTTGTTAAATGGGCATCATTACCATGAGCAATATTATTGTATTATTTATTCTGGCACAACATTTCGATCTCTAAACTATGGGTATCGGTTTATACGAGATCTTTGAAAAATTTATAATTTGTTTGTGTAACATTTCTTTTGATATGAGCCCTTAATTCATACACTGTATTCTATTATAAAGTCTTAAATCACAGGGCTTTAAATTGAATCTATCCCTCGTACGTTAAATCATAATTAGGGTTTTGAGAATATGAACATGATTTATTACGTTGGTACTGAAGTTCAAATCATTGGTTTGAATTATAAAGATTATTTTCTCTATAAGGAATATAAAACCATTAATATAAAAAATCAATATATGGTTTAGGTTTTACAAACATGATGATGGATTATGTTATCGAGTAATGATTTCCGACCGTTCAAAAATGGTAGAAATTCTCGTTGCCCAACACAAGGCAATCTTTTGAATTATCCAAATGCTACTGTAAGTACAATCATTAATCTTTACTTAAGAAATAAATCTTCTTATAGACTAATTATTGTATTATAGAATCAAAGATTTTAATTGACTAAATTTAAAAAAATTAATTAATTGTATCCACGCATAATATATAGCTTTTTGAAAGGTTTCTGTGTGCTACGAAGAAGGAATTCCTACTGTCCAAGAGAATAAAAAATTATCGTTCTGTGTCATCCTAATTAGCTCGAGGAGAGCCGAATCTAGGTAAACTATATATTTTAATATATTAAAATATTGTTTCTTTATTTTAATTTCTCATGTTTCCATGAATAGAGAAGTCCCTTTTCATTTAAGGCAGTCAAAATAATCCTTACAAGCTAACCCCATCTCGTTTGACAATCCTGTTCAAGGTAGATGGATGAATGTAACGGCAGCTCATTTATTATTAGACAACGTAAGCTTGTTAGCCTGTGATTCTTTCTCTTGGCTATTTGGTCCACACCTTTAAATTGTTTCTATTTTAGTCCCTTCTGCTTCTTTTTTATCTCGATTAGCACCCCTCTATTAAGGTTTAATTTCCATCCATTAACAGATTTAGCAGAGCCTCGTGCATAAACCAATAAAACAGTGGCTCCTTTCCTTTAAATGACTGATCACAACATAACTTGGCCATCGCCGATCGATAGACGCAACCCTGAAAAAGGAGTGACATTCCAAAGAAATAGATAGAACATAGGAGCCAATTATCAGAAGTTTAAAGTATTAGGGACCAAGTTGTTGTTGACTAAAGGTTGCAACCATTTTTCTTTCTTCGGTTCGTTTTTCAAAAACAATATGCATTTACAATGGTGTGCTCTTACAGTTTTTGCGCCAAACGTTGAGAAAGTACTCTAGCCATCATTTAATGAGAAGCAGCCAAAAGGGAAAAAGAAGAGTTAAAAATGGAAGTTAACAAGGCAAGGCAAAGGGAGATGTTCCATGTCTCTTCGTGGACTATATATAATGTATAGAGGATGAGACGCCTGGCACGGTCGTCAAGAAACGTGTTATGGATTTCGGTGCACTTTTTGCCGCGTGTGCTTTTAACCTCCCCCTCCTCCTCCTCCTGATCCTCCTGGATTGAGTATTATACGAGTGGAACGCTGTTTAACCCCTGCTGCTTTTGGAGCTCTGTTAGTGAGAGGTACGTATAGCACAAGAGACTAATATGAATTGGTGGCATAAGATGAGGAAAGCTTGGTTTGCTATCTCTTCAAGAGTCAAGTTTCATAAAGCTGGTTTGTTTTGGCTTCTTATCATGGTTTATTTCCTTTTACTACACCAGAGTCTTGTCCATTGTAGATGGAAATGTAACTTGCTTGAACCCATGATTGTAGTCTAATAGGAGAATTGATGTTGATGTCATTGTTTTATGATTAAGCAGGTTCAGGAGGTTGCAGGGGTGGTGCGACTAGTCGGAGTGCTAGTGGTTTGTTGAAGTTGCAAGATGATGTACAAATGTGTGGGTATAAAGATGTGGAAGTGATGTGGAATATGTTTATTGAATCCAATCGACAGCAAATGGCAGCAGCAGCGGTGACTTCAACTTCAAAACCCATCAGCAAGCAAAACCAAGGGCCTCCTTCCTTGAGGTCTTTCTTTTGGTGTAACAACTCTACAACTACTACTACAGCTTCGTTTACTTCATTAAATCAAGTTCTAATTACCACAGCAGAAAACGATACAGAAATAATTGAGGGGTAGGGTACATGTGTTTAGTTTAGTTTTTGCTCATCGAGAAAAGGGAAATGGGGTATATGCTTTCTGTAACATTTATGCTCACAGGAATACAGTTCACCAGAATTATAAAAATTACAGTATTTTACAACCTCTCAAGTTTTCTTCTTTGGTTACATATTCTCAAGTTTATAGGTAAATTCTTGGACCTTGGCTATCTATATATGTAGTACCATCAACATTTTCTTCAACTAAGAACAGGAATATTTTGCACGTCCATGATGAGAAAGCACTTGCCATTCAGAATCAGACTGGGGGTTGAGTTCTGAACCTAAAACCTTGCAGGGATGACAAGTGTAAAAAGAAAGCTGCTTACTTTTGGAAAATGGAGAACTTGGGGATTGAACTCAGTTGAGCACGCACATTTCCATTAAGATTAATTATTAGTGATTTTGAGGTTGGCATGTCGTGCTGATATCTGTGAAGAGTCGTAGCTCTTGGATCCTGGTGAGTGAAACTTTTGTCCTTGGAAATTTTGAAAACTACGGTCAATGGAATGCTGACCCCTCAACTTTCTCTATCTGGATAATCCAGACTGTAAAACTTTGGTTTAAGCCCTTGTGGTATGTTTTCAACTGAATTCCTAAGACTTCTGCTACTTACTATGCACTGTAAATTTCCGGTTCAACCTTTTATCCCAAGTAAATTCACTAGTTGGTAAGATATTATCCATCAAAAAGCAATTAAAAGAAACATGTTTTGATAGTTTCAACATGATCATCAGTATTTAAAGGAAAAGGGATGGTACTTGCATTGCTAGTTATCATTTGTAGGCAAATCGCCTGAATTAAAGCATCAGGAAAGAGCATAAAACAAAAGACAAGTCTTAAGAACTGAGTTCAAGGAACCTTTGTGCCATGGGATGCTTGGCTTCAGATAATTCATCAGGAGGCAAACCACATCAGCAATCCTCTTGAGTTTGTTTGACGCTGCGAGAGACCATAATAACTGTCAGCCCTTGTTGCTTCTTTAATTTCAGAAGAACATCTATGTTTTGTGTTGATAGTGGATCCAATGCACTGGTTGGTTCATCCAGCAGCAAAACCTTTTAAAACACAGAAGAACAGCATTTATTGGCAAATTAAATGCAGACATGGAATAACAGAGGATTCGATGCATGAAAACACGATGCAAAGGAATTCATTCAAATCGCCAAGATTTTCTGTACATTTCAATAGGCATTACCTCTGGTTCGTTCGCTAAGAGTCCTAGCAAGTGCAACTCTTTGAGCTTGCCCGACAGATAACTCATTAAATTCAAAGTTAGTAGATTAGTATCTTTTAAATTTGAATTTGTTTGAATTTCTTTTCTATTTAAGTGTTAGTTAATTAGAATTTTGAGATTATAGAAAAACTTATTGGGATTTTCTAAGTGAGGATTTGACAACCTCAAATATGTTCAGAAACTATTTTTATATATTTTTTTAATTAGATCTTTGTAGTTAATTTCTTTTAATTCAATAAAACCTGAATTATTAGATTTGTTACATAATCTTTTTGTAAAAGGAAGTATCAAGGTCCGCAAGCTAGAGCAACTTGTAAGCCTCACCGTCGGTAAGCCTCTTCCCCTTCAATTGTGGTCCATATCTTGTGTTATCTGCAACTGTGCCTGACAGATCCTATAGCGTTTCTTATAGGTACCAGACATATATCCGTCTCGTAAACCGAAGATAAAGAGCTAATATCGTCATCTGCTGTTGCTGCTACAACTGGGATTTCAAGTGGGAAGATGCTGCATCCCAATCCCAAAGGAAGAGTCAATATTGTAAGAAGCATGGCAGTAGGCATGCAGTGGTGGTTAAATGCATCACAGTGAAATACTTACTGGTATGCTTAAGAATTAATTATAAAACTGCAGCAGTTAGGCATTCTACCATCATAATATTACATAGAAGCAGACAAGAGCACAGAAAAGCAGATTATAGCTACTTCAAATTTCAGAAAACAACAATCAGTGTCTTGCCTGCCAAATGCCAATCAACATTGATGGCATGCTACTTGATTTGTAGAAGATTCTCTAAGGATTCCGAAATCAAAACGGCCTAAAACTTCCTAAGCTGTAATCTACAAAGAGCTCTTTGCTTTTGTAGGGCTAGATTTAAAAAAAAAGAGTAAGCAATATCATGCCACCCTCTGTGATGATCTATGCTGGACTATTAACACAATCACCCCACCAATTATTAGGGGAAAAAAAAAGAATAACTTAAAGCAATTATTATTAAACATTAACAAGCAGATCATACAGTTTTTGATTGATAAGCCAATGGGTCAAAACATAATTGAAACTCTATGTCACAGGTCTTGCAAAGAGGAGATGAGTAACAGGGGAAGAAGGAATCAAGACATTTGGATTATGTGACTGTTGAAGGAATCGTAGGGCTATCTCAAAAACACACTGTTTACTCATGTAAAACACACCGTTTACCAAGTTTTTTTTATGGAGTTAGGAGAACTGTCACATGTTGGCTTAAGCATAGGGTACTATTAGCTACTCTTAGTTAGCATATTTGGTGTTATATGTTACCGTTTGTCAGCTATAATGAAGTAGAAATGATGAATTAATAGATTCTCTCTCTCTCACACGCACACTCTCTCTCTCTCTCTCTCTCTCTTTCCCTCTTCATCTCTTTCCCTCCTGCTCCTTTCCAAACCTCTGACCTGCATTATTATTCCATTGAAATCCATTGTTGGAATCAGGGCATTAACCTACCAGCCAAGAAAATACTCTTGGATACTATCCTCGGAAGGTGATACATTAGCTGAAACTTGAACAATCCTGGTTATTATGTAAAACTCGGATTCAGGTTATAAGAATGTAATAATTCTATAAAATACAAATTAAAACAAATTTAAAAGCATAATTACAATCAACTAAATATTAAAAAAAATAATAATAATAATCCATTGTCGAAAGTAAAAAATGAGAACTAAATTATCCCATAAAAAAAAAAAAATGCAAAGGCAGTCCTTAACAAACCCATTGTCGAAGTACAAAATTAAAAAAAAAATTAAGAAAAGTAATGAAAAAAAACAACCCAAGTTAATCTAGATTAATGACCAAATCACTACATAGGTTACAAGACCAAAATAACATTATAGAAAATAAACTGAAAATAAAAACTATGCTTTTCTAAAAAAAATGTTAAGCTATATAAAAATGATTTATCCTACCATAATAATAATAATAATAAAACTGTATTGGTTTATAACTTTTTTTAAATATAAACTCTTTGATTTTATTTAAAAAGCAACTCTTTGTTCACCGGAAACTAGGGTAGGAGTATTTAATGCTCAAAAACTAATTTTTTAACTTATTTTTAACTTAAAACACCTATAAGATATTTCATGGACCTTGATAAATCATTCATAATATCAAATAACTCAAAAACTGGTTTAAAAACTCAAAATCAAATTGAAACCATAAAACTTTTTGAACTCAAATCTACTTCTTCAGGCGATGAGAAGGTTAAAGAACACCTAAGTGAAATTTTTCTCATTGAATGAGACCTATTGAAACCAAGATTAATTTTTTTTGTGGCCTAAATCAGTATCAACTGAAACTTATTTTTTCTTGTTACTAAAATTCAGCATATCTCTTTCCTGTTTCAAATTAAGAACTAAAACAATGAAGATCTGAACCAAAATTAAAATTTTCAAAACCAAATGGACCACAAAAAAGAAATTAGTAAATATGAGGATGAAAGTAAACTTTTTATGCAAACTTGGAAGATGCCACCTACTTTTCTCACATTTTTCACTTTGACCCTTCATCTTTCAATCCTAACCTTGTTTAACAGATAAAAGCCAATTGACCATCAATTTAGCCACACAAAAAACTTAAGCGAGGAGCAAAATATTAAATAACCAAAATGTATTTATTTATTTGTGTGAATGAGAAAAAAAAGAATGTTAAATTTTTTATATTACCATCTTACTTAACTAATATACATTTCTTTATTTACTTGTCAGATGTTAGTCTTTACAAATAAGCAAATACTTAAAAGTTATAAAACTTGTATCAATGTCGAATCTTGATTTCGTGTTTTATTAATTACAATTTATTTTCCAAATAAAGTAATGATATTTTATACGAGTGCAGTTGTGCAGTCGCTCAAATAGTGTTTGGGCAGATCTGAGATTAGTCCCTCAACTTATATAGTGAGCTTCAATTGAATTCTCAAAAGAACAGAAAAAAAAAAAAGAACTTCAATTGGATCTCTAAAGTTTAGATATTATCAATTATACCCTTTTGTTTAAAATCGACAAAATGTTTAACAAACAATACCAAAAACCTTCAAATATACTAAAATAGCATCGTTTTTATTGCATATTTAAAACTTAAACTTCAGATGGGATGCATGAACAAATCTGGACTGAGGGGTATAGTTGAGAGTGATAAATACTTGGAGGACTCTTCTGATAGTTTATTTTTGTAAGGACTCATTTGATATATGGATAACTTTGTAAGGACTCAACTAGCACTAATGTCCCCCTTTCTTCTAAGAAGTCTTGAATTTAAATCTCTTTTATGTAATAAAAAAAATATTATAAAACTAATTTCAGATTTCCCTCTTCTTTTCTTTCTGAAGGAGATAAAGCACCCAAAAATAAACTAATTCTAGAAAAAGAACAGAATACTTAATCATTTTCCGAAATAAAAAAACAATACTCCAAGCGACTTTGGATTCGTGAATTTGAAAAGAGGGGCTTGAATTTTATAAGTTTTGCAGCTTGAATTAGTTTTCAATTAATTTCTATTTTTGTCTGCAGGTAATGGACAAATATTTTTATAATTAAGAGGAAAAAAATAATTAAGTTAGATGTTATGGCCACCCGTGAGAGCACAAGTCAATTGAGAAAGCAGACAATCGGGACATGAAATAAACGGGTGATTAACATGCCTAATGGCTCTTTTAAGTTTGCATGCACAGCTTCAAGCAGTATGTAAGGAAAGGAAACGCCAAATTTATTCTGTTTTTTTTTTTAAATAGCAATGAAAAGACAGCAGGAATATTGATTCTGTCTTATGGCTTATGAAGTGCTCTTCCGGCAAGCAAAGCAGCTTCCATGACTACAGATATAACATGAATAACTTCATCAGCCCTGCATTTGTTTCCCTTGAACGTCCGAGCACCTGTTTTGAAATTGCTCATACAACTGATGAAGTTTTGGCTACACTCTTGACTTAGATAGCTATCTGCAATATTGCACCATCAACACACAAAAACAAAAAACATTATTAGTTCTACAGTCACAAGCAACACAAAACAGCAAATCTCCTATAAGTTACACACACAGGAAACCAAATTCATAGAACCCCATATCCCTGCTCTAATGGTGTTCCCATCTATAAAATCGGGCTTCCACTTTGAACTTGTTTTCTATATATATATACCTCCATCGACACTAATCACCATGTTATCCCAGTTACTAAATCACAACTACTAGCCAAAAAGTTGTAGCTAAACTTTGCTGTATACCAAAATATTCCTGCTAGATAAACCAGATATCATGGAAGAGAACTTACTGTTCTTTGATTGGATACAGGCATCATGCTTCATGCAACAAGCATCAAGGCCATCACAAGGCTTCTCTCCTGGGCATCCACTGTATAGAAGCCCACAATACTTGCCATATCTCAAAAATGGAGGCACTGCCATTCACATAAATCAACGAAAGTTTGACCATAGAATAAAACGTATAAAACTCAAGTATATATTGATCACCATTCTAGTTAAAACACAATGAAATGTATAACTAAACACGAACACAAAAAAAAATCTGGATAATTCTAAAATGCTCATGAAGTGATTGTGTCTGTCCAATTTTACAGTTCCACCTTTGGGCGGAACCAGTAACTTCTTGGAAAGAAAAGAATTTGCATACCTGAGCAGAACTCTGACTCACATTTCCTACTACAATCTTTGCCCTAATTAGGAAAACAAAGAAATTTTCAAATATTTATTACAATGAGGCTTATGTAATAGTTTGAGAGATGATCGAACGACCAAACCAGGGAGATAGCAGAATCAGCTGTTTGAACTCCAATGTTGAGTGCTTGGACATAAAAAGATAAAAAGGGAAGGACAAGTAGGGAACAAGAAACGAGAAGAGCTAACTTCAATGAATAGAACTGGTGCTCCTTAGCCATTGTTTTTAGGACTGAAAAAAATGAAGCTTGGTTTTGCTTAAAAGGCAGAGAATAATATATGGGCAGAATAAGGAAGAAACGTAGAAGATTAAGATTAAAATATGTTGAGAAACTGAAGAGAGTAAAGGATCAGCTTGTCTTGTAATGGCTCGTGATACGCTCTTGGAGTGTTGTTCATGTTCACACTTCTGATCAAAGTGAGATGGTTTATAATTGGAACAAATTGTGGACTGGTTGTAGGGTCCATCTCCAGTGAACTTGCTCTTTCAACTAACTCTCCTCCAAAATGGTAAAAATTGTGTTTTTGATTGTTTCTTTCACGTTATATTCTAAAATTTATGTGTATAAATTAATTGAGCAAGTGCAAGGATGAAGTAAAATTATCAAACGTGTGAGAGCCCACATTAAGGATGATTTTAAACAAATATATTGGACACTCATGATCTAATCTACTTTCACAATTTAGATTAGATAATTAATTTGTGGGCCTGCACTATGGCCATAACATTTTCTTAATAAAATAAAAAAGGCATTTATTGCAACATGTTTTAAAAAAATATTTATAGAATATGACTATATATGGACATAAACCGAGAAAGAAAAAAAATTGATACATAGATCAATTTAAAAAAGTAAAATCTAAAAGGAAATTAAAAAAATCATATAAAAAACAGATAAAAAAAATATTGAATGGTAAAATATTAATTAAAAAAATAATTAATTAATTATAAACCACAATCCCAAAAAAATACCTTCATGAAATACAGGACCATCTACCATTCGGGATTGCAATCCACACAAAATCATACGACTTCACTCATGATTTATACAATAAAGGGGCTTAGAGTGCATTACTAAGTTCCAGCCCAGTCACTAATTAAAGCTAATTACAAAAACCAGCATTGTTTAATGTCCTCTCGTGGAAACTAGCTAATTGCCTAAAAAGGGGTATTTGTAAGAGCTCTGCCACTTGTTATTTTTTAAAAAGCTGGGATAGCTTCCATGCTTTACAGCCATTGATGCTGAATTTCTTAAGCCTTCCAAAGAGAATGAGGATAAATTTTCACATGTTAACTCCACCTTCCGACAAATCCAAACCATGAATCTTTGCACAAGTTGCCAGCTTCAAGTAGTTGTTTGCAGCTGTAGCCAGCTGAGAACCTAACATTTCCATATGCACTCCAAAATGATTAATTTTACATTATAGAATTAATAAAATACCTTCTTTGTTCAATAAAATACATAAAAAAAATCTTTGAACTGAAAAAACTTTTAAAAATAGAACAAAAAAGAATGAAATTTATGATAAAAAAACAAAATAAAAAATCACTATTTCAATCAACACTGAAATGCGAGAAATTGCATAGTTAAAAAAGTTGTAGGAAAAAAACCATGCCTTTTAGTTTCTTGTATATGTCAAGCTAAGGTTTAGTCATGAAATGGGCTTAACCTAATCCCAAAATTAGATAAGAAATAATTTTAAGAAACATTTTTATATTCCATTATAAAAAAAAATCTAAAACTCCTTGTGGAATTATTGTGTATCTGCTCATAGATTAGTTTTAATTGTAACGATGTAATGAAGAATTACCATTGTTTCAACTATATATTGTAAGTAATTTAATCTTTTTTATTAAATATAATTTTTATTTTTAAATTATATGGGGATAGATTAGTCTTTTTATTTTATTTTTTTCAAAGTAAAATAATTCATTAACCTTGAAATAAAAAAAAATACATTCAAGAACTTTGTAGTCTTTTCATTTTTTTTAACAATAAAAATATTTAATTACTCTTAAAAGCAAAATCTACAAAACTATCTTTCATTGGCTTTTTCATCCTGGTTTTTTTTGTTGTTATTAAGTTGACGTAGAGATATTTTGATATTTTAATAAATATTAAATTTTATATAAGAAACATTTGTTGGTGCGTGCACTGCACGCGAAACCAAATGAGCAACGTATGTGATGTTATCCTGTAACCAAACATCGCCTTTCGCAAGGGCACTTAAATTGTTACAATGGTCCTTATATGATCGTGTGGAGTGTGTGGCCAACGAGCTTCTGTTTTGGCAATAATGAGCTTTTTCTTTTTTTTCTCTCTTCTCTTTAATTTTTGTGTCTCACCCTTTAAAATTTCAAAACAACCCTTTATTTTGTTTTTCTGTTAGATTTGATCTCGACTCTTTTGATGATTATTTTTTTATTCTAAAGAATTTATAAAATTAGATTTCTTTTCAATTTCATACCCATTCAATTTTCTCATCTTTCAAATTTGGTTATTATTCTTTTGGTTGTTATTTGTTTTACTTGAGATAATTATTTAAATTGATTTTTTTTATAATTTCATCATTCTTAAGTTTTTCTTTTCTTTTCAGATTTGATCCTTATTTTATTATTCTTTTTTTCTTTACTTTGGAAAATTTTTTAAATTAATTTTTTTTTAATTTCATCCTTCAATATTAAATTGGTTGGGAATTGAGCTTCTTAATTGAGCTCGAGTCTAAAATTTTACAAGTTACAAGTTTTAGAGATTAACCCAGGTTTAGAAGGTTCGCCCGAGTTTTTTTTATTTTTTTAAAACTTATTTTTTCAGTTTCATCCTTTTATATTCATTCAATTAGAGATTAGATTCTATTATTTTTATTTATTTGCTTTGTATGGAATTTTTTATTGTTTTAAAACCTGACCTGATCCAGCATGTTGATTCGTGACCCGAGTGACTTAGAGCAGAGGCCAGGTCGTGTTTCAACAAAAATAAGGAAATATTAGATCAATATAACCTGGTCAACCTATGGAAAATTGAGTCAAAACTTAATCAAAACTCATTGATTTTTTTTTAATTTCTCAAAATGATGCCATTTTCAATTTTTTATAAAATAAAAAAAATAGTTGACCAAGGTTAGCCCGGGTCAACTCACCTGACTTGTGACCCAAACTTACCCTGAGTCAGGTTAAAGAAGTATGGAATTTTTCACTGATTTTTAAAATGACTTGGGTCATCTCAAGTCTTTTTATTTGTCATTCTTTGTTGAGTTTTATTTGGCTAATTTTTAAAATGATTTTTTTTATTCCATCCTTCAACATTAAATTGGTTGGAAATTGAGTTTCTTGACTCAACCCGAGTCTAAGATTTCATGGGTTTCGAATGAGAGATTAGCCCATGTTTAGATGGTTCGCCCAATTTTGCTTAGTTTTTTTTTTTTTTAGGCTCATGTTTTTTCACTTTTATCATTCAATATTTATTCAATATCGTCGTGTGACCTTTTGCAACAATGTTAGAATAGTCTTGGTGAGCTCTTTCTAGTGATGGGGTGATGTCCACGGCGAAGAAATGGTAAGTATTCAACGGGTTTTTTTCTTCTTTTTCCAAGCATAATATTAGCATCTTGTTTTTTATACTTAATTATTGTCAAAAATAATTTTGTTTTTTTTATTTACTATCAATGTCTTTTTTAATCATATTACTAAACTAAGCGAGCTTATTGAACTTGATGAAGTCAATAATCAGGCTCTTAAATTTTTCTTCTTTTTTTAATATTAGTGTGGTCTAAATATTATTTTTTTAGAAAAAAATTTTCTAGACGGCATATCACTAACCCTTAACTAGTATTATCTAAGTGTTCGTTTGTTTTTGTTTATTATTTGTACAGGAAGCCCATAAACATTGAGCATTTGGGTTGTTTGAGAACTAATATTGGATTTTCTTTGAGATAATGAGAGTAGTTAGTTGAATTAAGACTCAAAACTGAGACTTCAAACCATCATTGGAAATGTTGAAGCAAAGCCCAACACAAGTCCATCCCAATAATCTAACGATTATTTGTCTAATCCACTAACTAAGAGGTTGTTTAATATCATTGGTGTGTAATAATAATAATAATAATTGGTGTGTAAAGAAAAAGAATTAGACGAAAAATGCAAATAAAATTGGGGTGTAATAAGGGAAGGGAAGCTAAAATCTTGATCCTTCAATTATATATTTCTTCCAAGAATTATCTCTAATTGACTAAAATTATATTTCATATAATATCCATAATTCATGTATGAAATAATATTCTTAGTTAATTTAAAAACAAAAAAAAAAAGAAAAAGAAAATGGAATTAATGAACATTACTGATTACTCTACTACAGTACCGCGAGGATGATATTCACGAGGCATTATTTCAGTCATCAAGGATTCGATGTTTAATAATTTCTTGATGCTAAAGCTTGGCATATTTTTTCAGCAAATGTTCCACTTGGCAATAAAGGAACGTCCACAGAATTCTTCGCATGGAAAAGAAAATATCAGGTGAGTCTAGCTAACCATAAGCCGATTCATTTTACGTGTGATCCACGCTAAGTGATTGTAGAATCATATGGGTTCATGGTGAGCCGACCTCATGCAGCCATTGATGATTTCTCTGTTTTGAATCCTTCTCAAACTAGTCAAATTATTCACTGCATCTCCAGCACATTATGGTGTGTGATGTCATGCTAAAAAGTGCAAAAGCGACTGATATGCTTCACCTGTGGTGAGCCTCACACATGCCTCCTGCTAGAAGTATCAGTACCCCTCTGATATGCAAGCAACCATGATATGGAAATGCTTTAATTTCTTAAATCCCAACCTTTCTGCAATAATGCCTGGCTTCAGCTAATTACCCACTGACCACCATCAGCATTTTCAGCACTCTAAACACACATTATGGACTAAATCAAATATCTATGTATTCACCCAAAACAATAAAGAAAAATGAAATGCTTATATTGGGTGGCAGAACACACTCAATAGCTGTTGCAATCAACATGCAATACTGCAACCTGGTACATTAAAGGAGAAGGATCCAAATAACGAATTGTATAAATGAAACAAAGTTGCATGCTAACAATGAAGAAATGGAAGCATGGAATTAAATTGCCAAAAAACTAACTCGGGTCATATTACGCGAGCACAGTCACCTGCGTCGCATATCAATGCAGCCTTCTCTGTGAAGATTTGACTAGCATGTTTAGGTTGGGCTTTATGATATTCTTCCGTGACAAAAGTAACAGCTTCTTCTGCTAGATTAGCATCTACAAATGCAAGACAACAACCTCTAAATCCAGCACCACTGAAACGGGTTCCATATACACCAGGTGCCCTCAGAAGAATCTCATACAGTTGTTTCAGTGGCTCACAACCTAAACAAAGCATGAATTGTAATGAGTGGAATTCAATTTGCTAAGTTCTACTACTTAAATATTAAAACTTCGGATCATTAACTAAGAAAGATTCTTTTCATTTCCTTTGACCAATCTAATTTAGGAGTCAAGGTACCCTCAAAGGTCAAGGAATCCTTTCTTAATAAAACCAACACTAGTGATTTTGTGACATTCCATCTGTATCATATTCCATCCTTAACCCTTCAGGATAGAAACCTGTTGTGACATTTTTTTTTCTGCTATATGAGTTAATGCTTAAAAGTTATTCCAACCTAAAAGGCCAGTTCTGACAAACTGCTCTCGACAATGCATCTAGAAAGTTAAACGCATGACTTGGATAATTAAAAATAAATAAATAAATGATTCAGTTTGATAATATTCTCATTACCGAACAATTCCTTCCTTTTTTTCATTTTTTGTTCAGAAAAAAGGTGGCTTTGGGATTGGCAGACAAGACATCTAAAACCCAAAAATTATTTCAGGTCATACCACATTCATAGTTCTGAATAGAACTTAAACCAGAGGCTGAGATGAGCTTTCCAAATTCTTCCAAGTTGCCAGAAGCCCAAGCTTCAAGACCTGAGATATTTATTAGGTTAACTAGCTATGATTTAGCACAAAATTAAAAGGTGAATATGAAAAAAGGAATATGCTTGCTATGAATTTATGAAAGCAAGTCAATGGAGCAGTGCCTTTCATAACCCGCATATTCTCTGCGAAATAGTGTTCTGCCCTTTTCGCTAGATTGGGTTCTAATAAGCCCTGCAGATACAGAGAACACAGATTAGACACAAATCTATCTACAAACTGTTAAATACTGGATTACTTTTTGTAAGAATGTATTAGTCTCTTCCTATACATTGATTATCAAGACCAAAAAAAAGGGAACTACATGCACGTGAAAAAATTTATGATGAAGTATGTAAACATATTAATAACTGGAAGGAATCACCAAAACAGCTAATGTAAAAAGGAGGCAGAAATCTGAATTTCATTTATCACATCTTATTTTGTACATGTTTTATTCAAAATTAAACTATAAAATGGAAAAGGGTCATTTTTAACCTAAATGTTCTTTTCCTTTCAGCACCAAACAAAGCTCATCTGTAATGTAAATGTGTGACGGTAAATTCATTTTCATCTTACCCCTCCACACTTTTGCTAGGTCATTTTATTTCAGCTGTATCAAATATGAATCAATCAAGTAAAATGCAACATTCTAGAAAACATGGAAAAAATTGGAACCAGATGAATTGGAGCAACTGCACTTACACTTGTGTGATAAAACATGCTTTAAAATCATTATCTTTGACAACTTGATTAATGGAAAAATTTTATGCACAAAAATAGTCAACTCTAATTCAATTACCTTGTGAGTCTCATATGCCTCTGGATCAACTGTTAGAAAAAAGAGGATGGTAATCAAAGTTACAATGCAA
The DNA here is from genome assembly GCA_007827005.2 of Populus simonii. Taxonomy (NCBI): domain Eukaryota; kingdom Viridiplantae; phylum Streptophyta; class Magnoliopsida; order Malpighiales; family Salicaceae; genus Populus; species Populus simonii. The sequence goes on from CM017469.2 coordinate 5,936,959, forward strand.
GAAAATAAAGAAGAATTGAATTCAAAATGGAAAAAAAAAAAAAAGAAAAAAAGAAGAGTCAAGATGCTAGCCATTGCATAGACGAGGCTCCAGGTTGTCATTTCCAGAGGCTCTGTTGATCAGATAACAATAACACAAAAACAATAAGCATGAAAGAAGAGGAATTGCATGTTCTTATCATCTTGTTTAATTCATATTTAACATGGTAAAAAAAAAAACCTTTACAGGAAATTGGGAGGTCGTGTTTTATGAATTTCAACATAACAGGGGAAAATGGGGAAAAAATTCACAATAGGATACAGAGTAAAAAATTAAAAATCCCAAAAGAAATAACTTAATTTGTATATTTGTCCTGAAACAAATTTTCTATGTATTGTGTTTGCTAGTCCTCTATCATTCATTTTCTTCTTTTTCCCTTGTATTGTGTTACTAGTCCTCCAGCATCATGGTCTTGGAGGGTTTGAAACAGGGTATACAATCACCTTACACATGAACAAAATGTAGAGACAATATTAAAAGAGCCATTTAATCTCAGAAGCGAAAAGAATCATACTTGAGAAGAATTCTAGCAGCCTCATTACACTCTACCACACGAAGATTATATCCAGGGCTGTTAGTCAAGGCATTCCTCAAGCCTGAGAATGCCAATAATATTTTGTAGGATTTCTGGAAGTCGCTTTGCTTCGGTGAAGGAACAAGCTTGTGTTCTTTAGTCTATCAATTGAACAAGACAAATGCTACACTGTGTTAGTATCAAATAAAGAAAGAGCGCAAAATGACATTTTTTCAAAGAAAGCAGCTAGCAATGTGCTTTTGCAAATTCAGGTAAACTAATTAATGACATTAGTTAGTCATAAACAAAATCTGCAAAGAATAATTGTTACAACAGAGGCAAAATAATCATTGAAGAAAAATGTCCATCTCCAGAAAATAATATGGGATTCAGTGACTGTAGAGGTTCTCAAAACACCAAACTAAAATAGCAAGACATATTGATGAAACCTTAAGGAGGATGAATTTGAGTTCAGATCTATTATATAAATTGTTTTAGGATTCATTTTAACTACGTAGAAATGCACCACATGATCATTTACACAAGGCACTTGCTGTGGTAAACAAGAACTGGTTCAAATTACAACTACCATTTGCTATTATCAAGCTGGTATGAAGCCATGAAATTAAATGATGCTCAACTTATAACAAGCCCATCAGATAAACTGGGAAAATGTAGTTAAAATCACAGAAATAAAATTTCATTCTGCAATCTGAAAATTTAGAGGGCATGTTGCTTAAAGATATAGAATACAAGCACATGGATCCAATCATTACCTTGCAGTTCATGTGTGTAAGGAAACCATGGCTTGAAAGCAATATTGCCGATTGATCCAATATGCCATTTTTCAGACCCAAATATTCATTTTCAATCAACCTGCAAATTCAGAATAGTAAGACTTGTAGAGGCCTAAAACTTTGAAATAACTGAGGTACTTCGATAGCTCAGAGAATCTATTGCATCTAAATCAAAGCAGCCGAGTTAGTATGAAGTAAGCAACAATCAGTACTTGACAAACATTCATTGATATCAAGAAGGATAGGGATATTCCTACATTTAGGAGGTATACACAAGGATATAGCAGGCAGAGGGCCACACACGCCCATGGAAGAGATGCTTCTTTCAGGAAGTTAAAGGGTCCTGGTCTAGAGCTGTTTCGTAGAATGCAACATCAACTATCAAGCCAAAATTCTTAAAAGATGCTGCATGGTATACAGTGACAGTCGTTTATTTTTCTCAATGCTATTTCTCTGGTTATAGAAATAGTTTCTTAAATTATATTCATCACTCTTTTTCCTCCAGATATGATAATGAAAATACTAGGATACTGTGACAAATGAAAGATACACAAAGGAGCCATGAGAATCTTGGAAAAAAGCATGGATAAAGACGAGGGTGCAAAATTTTGGACCTCATAGTGCCTAATCCAATCAAAACTGAAGGAGAGGGCCACTAAAAAGCAACTAAAGTTTTCTCTACTTTGATTAGCTGGCCGAGTCATAATGAGATGTCAAGTCAAGGTTGATGTCAATTGGTTCACCAAATTCAAAGTTCATTAAGACTATGCTCCAGTCAGCAATAAGACATGCATGCAACAAATCAACAAGCAGATATTAGTATTAAAGAAACCTACCTATCATATTCAATATTTTCAGTAGGAGTCATGGTCAAGTTATTTGCAGTTTCAAAAGCCAACAGGTATGCAACTCCAGCCTGTCAAATATACCAATACAGATATATCATGAGCAAAAACTGGGAAGTTCTTGACAGGGATAGGGAAGAAGAAGACAAAGCCTCAAAATGCTAGTGTTAGATAATACATTGCAGGAAGAGGAAGAAAAGATAACATGGGGAAGGTATAGAAGCAGCTGGCATCAAAGGCAAAGAATTAAAACCACACTTACAGCGGCAGAAGAGCTAAGGCCTGAACTGTCAAGACCTTCAGAACCACATATGTATCCTGTGATGCCCTGCGGTGTTTTAGAGGTCATTTTGTGTTAATGAAATATATAAAATCTTACAACAGATAAAAAAGGCACATCTCCGTGCATTTTAGCCTGTACTAATGGCTAAGTCAGAATGTTTATATAAAACAAGTATTTTGTTCAGAGTATTTTATTGGGAACAAAAGGAAATAAATTACAAAATGAAGAACAAGACGCCCCCAGAAAAGCATTGAAGTAAAAGAGCTAGCTGATACTGCTGAATGTTTGCAAATGTAACTCCTGTAGAAATACTGGAAGAGAACACCACAATGAGGCCAATAAATGACCCCCTATCATTTTAAACAAGCTGTCAATGAAAATTCCTCTCTGTACACATAGACCAAATCACACTTCAAATATTGCACAACTTCAAAGAACATTGCAACTTCCAATTTGTTAATGTTTAATAGTAGAAAATGATTTTCCCCTAAAATTAGTATGCTTCACAAAAGGAATTTTCTGATCTTTATATTATTCAACCATTTTCATATCCCATCTTTTTTCTTTTATTATGCCTCCTGCCATTTCCCCTTCAATCCTTGGTTAACCTATCCTCTTCTGGATGGTTGGTTCACTGAGGAGGCCTGGAAAGGTCTTCATTTCATGAAAGCTCTTTGAGGAATTCTGGGCTTATCTGGAAGGAGTGAGAGAATTTACAGAAAGGTGGTGAGAGTAGAGGTGTTAAACAGGATAGTCAGCAATCAATAGCTCAAGGTCATTTCTTTAAGATTTTAATATTAGCTATCATTTTCAAATCCAAAACAAACAAAGAACTCCTCTAAACTTTACCACTACGTTCAAGAAAAGAAAATGACAATGAAAATGACAATGAAATGCACTACGTTCAAGAAAAGAAAAGCTAACAGCAAAAAAAAAAAAAAAACAATGAAATGCACTGTGCCTTAATCTTCTTTTCAACAAGAACAAAAGCAGCAGCAACATTAATAATAATAATAATAATAATAATTGGGGGGGGGGGGGGGGGGGGGGGCACAAAAAAGAAATCCTCGTCTGAAATTATAAATCCATCTAGGAGATGATTATCCATATTCTTGAGAAAAAATGGCTATTGATAGAGCCTCATATTCCAAGAGAATGTCATGATTCTCTGCTAAACTATGTAAAACAGAGTTAGCTTGGACAATGTGAATACCCTAGAAACCTCATTCGGAATTTGATGGAAGTTAATGGAGCACGAAAGCAAATTATTCAAACCTGAGTAAGAGAGATCCCCCTGCTCTGTAGTGCATAGACAGCTCCTCTTGCAAAATTTCCCCAGTTACCTGCTTCCTGTAGTTTTGGGGAATCAGTTGCATGGGACTCTCCTTTTTTCCTAATGGGTCTGGGTTGCTGAACTTCATCAACGCTGTAAACCCAAGGCATGATACAAGATATAAACCATTCAGTGTAAGGCTACTATGAAGTGCAATGAGATGCAATTAAAAATCCACCTTGCCCTGTGATTGAAAATTTTGCAAGTACTTGGATGAACACACGCAAATAAAGTCGTAAACTACAATTTCTAACCATAATTGTTTTTTACATTCAATTAAATTTGAATGGCAAAGGCAGTTTGATGATTTCACCATGTTACTCTGGTAGCCCTGGAGTACATTATAAACTCACAAAAGATGTTCATACACTAGCAGTATTGAGTGAAAGAATAAGTCAAATGTATATTATTGTCACTGAATCACATGATGCAAACTAAAGACAAACACACATTCTGTTGCTTTTGATGGTCTGATGGTGGAGAGGTCCCCTTGGGAATGATAGATGGAAAGGCACTTTCTTCTCTTTTAAGGAGATGGATTCCTCTTGTATGTGTTTATCTAGCACTCCCTTATACTACACCATGCATGTCAAGTACATTGAAGTAACATCATAGATATTTCCATATATCTGTCAGAAATTTACGTTGTGGAGAAGCAAATGAAAATTTGTAAACCAATTTCATTCTTGAACATGTACAAACTTTTTTACTCTCATCTAGCTTGGAAGTGTTGAGCTAACTCTTTTCATAGGCAAAATATGTTTGAATCAAGGACATGTGTCATGCGAATGGCAAAAATCTGATGTTAAATGGTAAATTAAGTAGCTTTAGCTACTGCAATGGGCTATAGATGCATCGGAAAATGAAAAGTGATTACAAGAACGATAACCACACCTGAACCTTACTTCTCCTTTGAACTGTCCTGAACGCAGTATAACCTACACCAAGTGTTGCAAGGACATTAAGAGCAGCTAAGGAAAAGGAATGTGATGATAATTGCATGGGCAAAGCATCAAAACACTTCTGAAGCTTTCAGATGGAGAAATTGATAATGTTGTCCCAATTTGATAAGCTAGATCCAATCACAACAAACTTAAGAAAGCAAAATGCTGTGTCATCCCACCTTAATCTAATCATTTAACTAAGAACAATTCAAGTCACAGGCTCCCCCATTACCATGATCTTATTTAGACATCATATTTTCCCTAAGGTTACTCATCATCAATAGCCAAAAGCAATATTCTTTGGCAACTGAGGGAACAAAACTAAAATTTTCTACTCCGATCTCAACAGTTATTGAGTTGAGATTTATGCATGTAAAGACTCAAATATTGCAAGACCCTACAAACAAGGCACAGAATCTACAGTGGTACAGGTTAAAAAACCACGGCCTGCTGCTCTAATCAGTCCCCCTAACACTTGGTGGCTTGAACTCTCAGCCACAACATAAGCCCATTTGGAAACACATTTGCATCTTGGTCTTATGACCTGTGATACGAAAAACTATCATGTTATTGAAGGATTTAAAACCTTTATTGCCTAGGTGATCTTTGGAACTCTGCACCCCATACTATTTACAAAATCATCACAGGAAATGTTAATCCTAGATCCTGTCGTTATGATCTACTGCATTCCAAAATAAATGCCATAGAGAGATATAATTTCCCGACTCGATCCCCAATCAACCTTCACTAGTTCATAAAGTCATAGACTGAGAATGCCATCGGAAGATTTTACCTCAGTATCATCAGAAGGAATAAACCCCAGAAGTATTCCTTTATTTATTGTCATAGCCGAAACAGTTCCACCCTGCAAGCATTGAATTGCAAAACAAACTTCAATCTTTTCCAGTATTGATAAAACTTATTGATGTTGATTTTCAATCGCAACACCGTGAAAATATTAAGAACAGTATATTAAACAGAACCTGATGATCAATGTGAGCACCAAGTGGACAAATCCGATAAGGAGAGACCACAAATCTCACTTCTTCAGGACCTCTTCCAGCCATTGCAGAAACAATCTCCTTTATTTCGTTTAGCTGCAAAACAAAAACATTCAAATAAATCAAAAAATACAACAAAAAACAAATGAAAGTTGGAATGAGTGAAAAGCCAGCATCTTTCAGTCAAAAAATGCCACACCATAAAAAACCATTGTCTCAAATCAAGATTTCAATTACAAAAAAATAAATCCCATAAAAAGTTCCGATTGGATCAAGCTAAATTATCAATAAAAAAAAAAAACTTCAGACAAATTTAAGAAACCCCATCAAGAAATAACACACGATGTAACAGAAAAATCAAGAATTTTACCTCATTTTCTCTAGGCCAAGAAACCCCACTCATTGTTTTCGAGTTTTTTCTGGTATTGATAATTACCAATCAAAGGTTACTTACTCAGAGAGAATTTCTTTTTTTATTATTATTTGGGTGCCAAAATACGACAGGGATTACCTGAACAAGTATGGACGAAATGACTTGCATCCACACGGTTTAATACCTTTCGTTTTTTGAGGAAAAGTGAAATTTAAGGACGAAAAATAACTTTAATCGGTGGCAGAGGTAACTATATTACAAACCAAAATTAAAGCATCGCTCAGCTTTGGTGTAATCAAATGTAAGCAATTTGAAGTGTCATTGACACCAAAGCACGTAATCAATAATAAATGACTAATCGTATCAACCGCATTTTGCAAGATTGATAGCCAACAACATTTGACCTTTTACCCTCTCTTTTTTCTCTACTTTGCATGAAAGCTAACAAGGACATCATGAGTTGGTTGCCCTTGACATGAAACCACTTCAAGGAGAATCCACCCTTCAAGCATTAGAAAAGTTGAACATGATTTTTCCTTGTCTCCCAATTTGTACATTTGAGCAAAAAGATGATCTCTGCTAACTTTGCAATGCGGAAAAGTGACTAGACATCTATCTAACGTGAAATTATGAAGAACAAGCTTCTTTCTTCAACTTTTATTTTCAATACTTTTTTAGATGACTATACAAGTGCAAGGATGAGCTTAATTAGGTCAGGAATACAAGGACTAAATGAATATTTCTTAGATGGTACAAAATCTCCTTTTCCAATTGATTTTAACCCTATTTCTTTCAGACCTTGGGCTGGCTCCACTCACCATGGAGACTTTTCGTGACCCTTGTGCCTTTTTTTTTACAATCATGCTTCTGATTTAATTTCAGAATCAATCCAAATCTACCTTATTAATTTATTTAAAATCAAATTAACTCAGCTTCCAAACAAAATAAATATTCCACTAAATAGTAAATACCAGTAAATAATATATAAATAAAGAGTGAAATACCAAACTCCTTTTTCGAGGATTTGACTAATCAAGCCCTACAAAACATCTTAAGAAAATTAAGAAGGGCAAATCAGCCATAGAAATTAAAGCCAAGTCCTGTTAAATTTATACCAATGAGCATTTCACTCGTCTCTGGCACTCTCTTTTTCCACTTCGAACACTAACTACTCTCTCTTTATCTATCACACCAACCCTCTCCCTCATTGGCAAATCCAACGACAATGAAGGTAAACAAGATCTGTCAGATTGTCAGGTTCAAGTTATTCATTCACCGTTGGAAGCTAAGGAGTCTTGGAACCCTGAGAAGAAGCCATCAAAAATCAGGGGCTTTAACCAAGAAAACACCACCAGCTGGGTATCTTGCAGTTTATGTTGGGATGCAAGAAAAGAGGTTCTTGATACCTACAAGGTTTCTAAACATGCCTGTTTTTGTAGGTTTGTTAAAGAAAACAGAAGAGGAGTTTGGGTTTAAATGTAATGGAGGGCTTGTTTTGCTTTGTGAGGTTGAGTTTTTTGAAGAGGTTTTAAGGTTGTTAGATAAAGACGAGACTAGATTTGGTAGGTTTGGTTTGGAGGATTATTTCAAGATTGTTTCTTGTGAAGTGGGTTTTGATTCTTGCAAGGAAACAACTAATGTTTTTACTCCATTGTTAGAGGAAGCTAGGGTATGACATTGTGAAGGTCCTTTTTTTTAGACTAGGATCTCATTTTTCTTTTTCCAAAATGAGGGAGTTTTTTGAGCTATGACCATCCTTGTGCCCATCTTTCAAACAGTGTTTGATGGGTTTCAATGAGATGTTGTTGAAGCTTTTTCCTTCCTCACTAATGTCTGGGGTTTTTCTAGCTAGTAGGCTTCTAGTTGTTTTGATGATGCCAAAGCTTATCTCTTAGGATTTTGTGGGCATTGATTTGTTAAGAGTGGTGTCCTTGCTCATGATGATTATGATGATGATGATTTATATTAATAAAATTTTCATGTGATTAATCGTGATTGTTGCTTCTTCTTCTTCTTCTTTTCTTAATTTTCAGTTGCTGATATTTTACTCTTTTTTTTTCATATATAGTATTTTTGAATATAGAGATTCGAAACTTGATTGCTCTGACCTTGTGAGACATTAATCGCTAATCCAATGCCTCTATTGGTATATTTTTTATGTTAAGAATCTTGTTCCCTCTCAGTCCCACTCTTAATTATTATAAAGAAATTAGCGATTTTTTTTAGATATTAGGTCGCTGTTCCTGTAATTTTCACAGATTTTATTTTTTATTTTTGTTATTTTTCAATTATTTTTTTATTTGAGAAGAGAGATTTACTCAGAGAGAAAGTTGTTTTTAGTTATGATTTCAACAACAGAACAGTCTCTTTTTATATTAAATAGTTTTATATAATGAGAAAGGTTATATAAGGCATTTTTATAATTTAAAAACACCTAAAAAACAAATATAAATTTAGAAAGATTTTTAGATTTCGGGTTGATTTTAAATTTTGAACTAGTTTTTTATGTTTTTAGAGGTCATTGATTGGTTCAACAAGGTTTATATAGTGTTTTGAGTCAAAATAAATTGAAAATTAATTTTTTGATTAAAAAAACCTTGTTTTTCCTACCACATCAATGGCTAGATTTTAGGTTTAGCGGACGATGCGTTATTTTTTTTTTTAAATGGTTGGGGCAGATGATACATCATCCTTCCCATTACATAAAAAAAAAAAAAAAAAAAAACCTCGTTGGCGGGCCATAGCTTCATGGGGGCAAGCACTAGGACTAGCTTACTAGGCCCTGCAATGCCTGGCCTAATTCTTTTCTTTTAAAAAAAGATGGATTTTATTTAATTGCTATCTTATTTTATATGAATTCTTAAAACTAATTTTTTTGGTATATGATTTCATTAATACCTATTTTTCTATGATTGTTTTTGTTTATTTAGCCTTTTTTAGGTTGTGGTTATTTTTTTTATAATAGTTGGTGTGTTTAATTTTTAAAAATGTTGGTAAGATTTATATGTGAGTTTATATATATATATATATATATATAGATTAAATTTATATTTTTTTAAAAATGATTTTTTTATAAGATTTTTAATATGTATAACCTTGCATAGTACTTTTTTTTCTTTTATTTTGTTCACGCAATTTGAAAAGTTAACAGGGATTAGAATTTTTTTTGTTTTTTTTTATTTTATCATTCAATCTTATTTTTTAGTTTTTATTATTGTAGTCTCATATTTTTATCATATTATTAAATTAATTAAAATTTAACTCCGTTATCAAATTTGTCTTACTTCTTTAAAAAGACATAAGTATTTATAAATAATATACAAATAAGATTATTAAGAAGTTTTATGAATATTGTGTGTATGTATAATATTAGAAAGCGTTTATTTTTTATATTAAATTTTTTTTTATTTGATATCAATATCTTGTTTTCTAATCATGTTATTAAATTAACTGAGTTTATTAACATCATCCAACTCAATATATTCATAATTTTTTTGCTTTTTTAAAAAATATTTGCAACATTTTAATATTTTTTTTATAATAAAAAAAATTAGACCCACGTAGTAGCACCAGCCACCTGGTTAGTTTCTACTATAATAGGTGGTGCAATTAATTTTGAAAGGTTTATTGCTTTCTTTTGAGTAGATAGTTGTTGATTGAATGATTATTTCTATACCAATTTGGTTGCGATTTTTGTACTCCTTTTGTCTTCATTAGATTGATTGGTTTTGTACCTGAAATGGTACTGATTTCATTGAGATTCATAGGGAGAATAGACCAATTTGCAAGATTTTAAGAAATCTTTCATATTCCATTCCAAGCACAATCTGGCTATAAAGCTCAATCTCCAAATTGCTGGTAAAGAAAACAGTATGGTGGCATACATTCAAGAGACCCCAATCAGATTTACGAAACTACTACTAAATTGATTAGAAAACAACAATCCTTTGAAACTAAAAATAAAGAAAACCTTTACGGCTTTGAGTCAAAGTCGAGAGATTTCAAGATTTGATCTGTTGGATAGGTTTTATAACGATGCCAAATAGTTTCTAGTTACTTGAATATTGTTTTTTACATTAAAAAAAATCGATCAAGTCCTCAACATAGCGCAAACTAGTAAACTATTAATGTCTCTTTCATTGTCACCAAAAAAGAAGAGGAAAAGTCACAATAAAAATAATAAAGAAAAGAGAAAGTCTTTCATTGTCCACATTTCAGCAATTAAAAATTATTCTTGGTGTTGATGAGTTCCATTGGATGAGAAAAGTTATATTTGAAATGTTTTTTACCCTTTATATTACTGGAAAAACTAGATTAGGTTGAGGAGAAAGATTTTTTCAAGTTAATTATATGTTTTTGAAATGAAATGGGGATTTTTCGGACTGATAGATAGGGTTTTTGAAAGTTTAGAAAAGTTTTTAGGCTAAAATAAATTGAAAAAATAGATTTTTGTTATAGAAAACTATTTGCTCAATTTTTCAGCCACCTCTTCAGTGGTTAGTTTCTGAAAAAAGCAGATGATATGTCATTTGTATTTTTTTCAAAAAAAATCATTGGTTCAATTAAAAAAAGCCCTGTAAGCGTGGCCCTTTGTATTTTTATGCCCTAAGCATTGGACCACCCAACCCAGGTACTTGCTAGCATGTCTACTTTTATTATTTTTTGGTTAAATATAATTTCTTTATAAAATACAAAGTTACAAAACACAAATGAGTTAATGATCTATGTTACGAGATCAAATATCTTAATGTTTATCTATCTCTTAACTTTTAGTTTAGTCTTTAGTTATCATTAACAATTTTTTATTTATTTAATTGCCCATATAATTTTCAATTTATTTAATTAGGTATATACATCAGTTTTTCGATGTATGATTAAGTTTTTTTTCTTCATAGAAAAAAACATATGCACATTCTTTTTTAAAAAAATAGTTCGGCCCATAACGAAGCACAAGATATAAATTTTATCAATTTGATCCAAATAATTCAAAGAAAGATTGGGGAAAATAATGATGAACATTAATAGAATAGTAATAAATGATTGATAATATTTTGAAACAATTAGGATCAAATTGATAAAAGTTATAAGTTTGGGATGCAACTAAGAATTTGTATATTGATTTAGGACTAAATAAAGAGGTTTTCCTAAAAGAAATTCATTTTAGTGTTCTACTAGTCAACTTGGCCATTCAAAAGCAATTTGGCCAACTCTTACAAAAAATCGGAGGATAAAATTGATAACAAAGAATAAAATTGACAAAAAAAAAATTATGACCTAACTCCTTGTCTAGCCTGACTTTAAAACTAAATTGTGTAGAAGTTGTATTGACATGAACCAATTAACTTGGTCTTCCAATGGCAACCCGGCCGATATGTAAAAAACATTTAGAACAAAAATTACAAAAAAAAATGATGAAAATAACAAAAAAAAAAAACCTCTCAATCTGTCTCTTTGCCTAACTTGGGTTTAAAATTAAATCATGTGAAAGTTGGTCTGATATGATCTAGTCAACTTGGCTAGTTCAAAGATAACCCAAACAACCATTAAAGAAAATCTAAGGATAAAATTGAGAAGAAAATAAGGCAAAAAGAAAAAAGAAAAAAAAGGCACCTCCTTCATTATGCACCCCCGCTTCTTTTAGTATAGAGTAGACTAGATTTATAGTCCGTGCTCTGCCGTGGGTTGGACAAAAACTTTTTCAACGCGAAAACGAATGCTAAGAGAAAAGAGATTTGAGTCATTGGTTCAATTAATTATTTAAATAATATGATTAAAAAATTACATCTACAATAAATAAACAAAAAAAATGACAATGAAAAAAAGGTTAAAAGAACTTGATTTGAGCCAAATCGGATTATAAAACAACTCAATGATGAAGAAAAAAAATTAAAGAAAAAAAAAAGACAATAAAAAAAACCTTGGTTCAACCGAGTTAAGTCGTAAACTTTGCGACCATGGATATGAGATTGAGATAATCTCATAAAAAAACACAGGAAAAAAAGTTTGGATACCAATTCCTAACAAGTTAAATGAGAACTTGATAACTCCACAATTAGAAAAAGGAAAAGGAAAAAAGATGAAGCTCAATTTCTAGAAAATAAAATGTTGAAAGATAAAAATTAAGAAAAAAATATAATTTAAAAAGGCAAAAAAAAAACTCAATCCGAATCCACCCAGGTCAAAATGCAAAATCTCTAACGTAGTCGTGATACTATGGTGAATTTGTTTGAAAAAAATTGAATAATATCATGAAACTCAATTATCGAACAACTTAATGTTGAAGGACAAAAAAGAAAAAAAAAACAGAAATTTAATTTAAAAAGCAATGGAAAAAAATATGAGTCAACCTGGGTTAACTTGCAAACCCACGACTATAGAAATTATGAAACCTTTAAACCAAGTTTAATTAAGAAACTTAATTCTCAACCAATTTAATTTTGAATGATGAAGTCATGAAAAATATCAATTTTAAAAACTTGTTAAAGAAAAAAAAGATAGCAATAAAAATAATAGGGATCAAATTTGATAGGAAAAAAGCCCTTGGAGGATAAAATTGTGAACAAAAAAATGATCAAGATAACCTAATAGAAAGGAAATGAAAAAAGAAACACGAAGACCAATTAATAATAAATCAAATCTTAAATGATAAAATTAAAATAATTCAATTTTAAAAAAGATCCCAAAAAAATCAATTCGCGTAAACTTTTGAAACCGGTCACTCTAGTCATTAATATGGGACTAATCCCATAGAAGAAAAATTGTGAAATATAATACAACAAAGCTCTAAGAAAAAAGGGTAAAAAAAAACATTAGATTTTAAAAAGGAAAAAAAAAACCAAGTCAATTTGGGTTAACCTCCTAAACCTGGTCTAATCTTTAAAACTCATAACCAGTGAAATCCTTGAACCGGGTTCAATTAAGAAACTTAATTCCCAACCAATTAATTTTGAAAGATGAGATCTTGAAAAATAAAATCCAATTTGAAGAACTTGTCAAAGAAAAGAAGATAGCAATAACAAGAAAGAGGATCAACTTTTAAAGTATAAAAATTGAAAGGGTGTGAAATTGGAAAAAAAATGTAATTCTATAGCTTATTAAAAAAAATAGAAATCAAATTTAAAATATTTAAAATTAAAAAGGGATGAGATTGAAAAATATTTATAATCTCATGACTTATTCAAAATATAAAAAATAATAATCAAAAGGAAATGGATAGAATGTGAAGGGGAAATAAATTGAGGGGCTTAACTGATTTTTTAAATGGACTGACATGAAATTTAAGAGTGGAGAGAGAGAGAGAAAATTATCGTCATCGCCAAATCTAATGCATATTAGGAGCACATGCCTTCTCATTACTTTGGAGGCATCAAGACCTTTCAAATACCGTCTTGAAAAATGGTGTTTGATGGCCGCGCAACTCCTCACTCGCCACCCGAATGGTGTGGGGACCGCCCACATATTGCCGCGTGCATAAGTGTTTTTAAATTATATTTAATAAATATAATTTACAGCAATGTCCCTGAATATCCTTAAAATTTATAATAAAACCAATATCAAATGATAAAAAAAAGTCCTTGGGTGATAATATTGTTGATTTTATCTTTAAGAGCATTAAAACAATTATATTATTTTAAAAAAATAAAAATGAAAAAATATCCCAGAGTAGGCATTAAATTATTTTATTTTAGGGTTAAGTTAATAATTTTAATATAAAAAAATATAAAATTACAGATCTAATCTCATATAATTTAATAAATAATGATATTGTACTGTTATTAAACTATGGAATATCCCCTCTACATTTGTGAAGGTGGTCATGAGTCATCAGATTCCCATTGTTGTCAGTTGTAATGGATTTGTGGCACGGGAGAATCTTCTGTCACGTGGCAGGTATAGTTGTACAAACCTTACACTTCTGTACTTTCTTCCCATAACACTAATAAATATACATGTTGCCTTTTTTGTTTCCTTTCCATTGTCCTGTCTGGTGGTTCTGTGTTTTGATTTTTTTTTAAAATAATTTTAAATTAATTTTTTTATATATATTTTAATGTGCTGATATTAAAAATAAATTTTAAAAAATAATAAAAATATTATTTTAATATATTTCTAAATAAAAATATTATAAAAAATATCACTCAAGTACATCTACTTTACTTAGTGTAATTGGGGAAAAAAGGCACATTTTGAATAGTTATGCCACTAAAAATAACACAACTAATAAATATGTAACAAAGTACATTATTTCTAGTAATATACTTAAATTGTACAAATAAAAATAACGCAGCCTTTCAAAATATTAAAAAACAAAGTTAAAGAGTTACGCTCGCAGCCCTGGCAGATTCATCTGTGCCAGAACTTGACACAAATGAATTAGAATTTGCTTCCAAGAGCACGTTAACTTTCTAGAAGACTCTGATTTTGCTCCAAAAATAAAAATACAAAATAGTATAAAGTTTTTGTTCTAAAATAGATTCAAATACCGGCCCAACAAAATGTCCCATAAGATTCATTGAGATCATCAATTCAACAGACAATATTGAAGTATTTACTAGAAATCAGCAAAGCCAAGCCTTTAAAATAATTGGTTTGGTGGGGAAAAAAAGACTTCCAATTTCATATTTAAGTTCTAATCTATATATCCAATATTAAATTAGTTTGATTTACGAAGATATTTTAAAATTTGAATCTAACAAGGTTCAATAAAATAAATATAAAATATTATCTATTTAGAAAACTAAAAAATCAAAATAGTTAAGCTCATAAAAAACTAAGTTATTCTAACGAGTCAACTTGGTGATATGCTGACTTAAAATTTAGCTGGAGTTTTCTTTTGAATTGTCTAGAAAGTTCACTCGGTTAAATTTGGAAGACATAACAAGTCAACCTATGACCTATCCAAGGTTTTTTTTGTCCAAGATGGCATTGTTTCATGTTTTTTTTTTTTTCAAAGATGGCTAAAAAGGAAAAGAGTAATAAAAGAATTGACAATAAAAGTATAATCAATCACCTTGAAACAACCAACTTCAAGTAGTGAAAAACAAATAAAGACCATAACAATAATGACATATTTCATGTCTAGAAAACTTATAGTGCTTAAAAGTCTTTTAAAAATGATTGGCAAAACAAAGTAATAGTTAAACGATGTGATCTTGTTATAATGAAATAGATGTTGATGAAGTAAAAATTTATGTTGAGATTTATCGAGAAACTTGGAAGAAAATTGATTATACACTAAACATTGTTTGCAAATATATCTTCAAAGACTAGTTGATGATGATTTCTTAAATTAATATTGTCTTTTAATGTATGATGTTTGCAAATATTGTCTTTTGCAAATATATATATAAACACATATTAAAAGTTTTTGTATCATACATGTGCAAAACCATTAACATGAAAATCTACTATTATTTCATATTGTGCACTGGTTTTGCTTTCTTCCAACTAAAATTTTCATGTATATATGAAGAAATGTATTGCTGCGATAATTGATGTCCTCTAAGATATTGTATTCAGCAATCATAGATTGAGAAGTTTGATTATATTTTCTTCTTAGCCATGAATACTTTTTTTAATGATGATTATAATTTTTTTTTATTTTTCTTATAGATTTAGAAGTCAATAATATAAATTAGTTAAAAAAAAAATCATCAATACTCAATATAAACTAAAGTAAAAAAAAATCTTTAATTATTATTTCAAATATGTCAAGTTTGATGATAATATAGATCAAGAATAAAACATAATTTTCTGTATTTTATTTTATCTTATCTAGCATTAATTAAATATGATATGAAGATAGTCACTTTATTTTGTATACTATTACCAAACACAACTTTTTTTGTCCCCTATTCTATCTTGTCTTATCTATCTTATTTGTTTTCGTCTTTTCTATCCTAATACAATAACCAAATGTTACCTTATAAAATGAAAGTAATGTGTAACAAAACTTTTTTTAGAATTATATAAAAGAATAATAGTACACTTAAAGGCAAAAGGATGTGATTATTTATTGTCGACTCTCGACCAAAATCATGTTTTGCGTTCCTAAAAAATATCATATCACTTGTAAGCTTTCTTTGTAATATTGGATTTCTGTATTTATATCTCTCAATAACATCTAGAAGTGTAGATATGATATTCCCATATTTATCTATTAGATTTGTATCTTATTGAAAGCGCAAATTCATCCAAAATCCAACTCCTTAAAGCTTCATAGATAGTTTTTCATCTCACCAATTATTGATAATGTCTATGAGAGATTGTACCCTTAACCTATCTCTTTTGCAACCTCTTTAATATTTCTTCTTTTGTAGAATGAATAATTTCATACAAATATTCTATTAAAGATCTATTATCACTGTTAACAATTTGTGGTACTCAAACTAAAGATTTAGTCATTCATATAATCATTACACATTTTTGCCAAAAAATAGTGTTAAGCGCACTCTCAATAAATTTTTTAAATTTGATCTCTTTAGCATAAGTAAAGAAGACCCCTTTTCTAGATGTTGTCATAGCTCTGAAATCATGTTTATGGGTTAAAATGTTGTTCAAGGCAATGAAATTAGTAAAAACTAATAGGAATTGGACGAAGTATTTATTTCTCTCAAGTGAACTTTCTTATAAAAAAACAAATGATAATAGTGATTGTAAGTATACTTTACGTTACTAGAAATATGCTTAACAATAGAACTAACTGAATATAATTTTCAATGTCCTGAAATAAAGGTTTGATATAATGAGCAATACAAAAAGATAAAACATTGATGGAAAGTCTTTCATCAACAACTTGACAATAATATTATAATTCAAAGCATTATCAGTCATCATGCGTATAATGTTTTTTATCTTAACATACAAAACAATATCTCTAAACATTTTATATAACAACTAAGCAATATTTGAGGCATCTAATGCATACATATATTTAAAAAACATTGTTATTTTAGGATAATATACAAAAAAGTTAATTAAAGTTCTCTTTTGAAGTTGGCCACCCATTAAACATGTCTAGAAGCTTCTCTACCATGATCCCATCCCAAATATGTTTTTACTCTTCACCACTTGACATGTGAATTAAAGCCTGAGAGGATTGAGCCATTGAAGGAGTATTGTGTGGAGTACTCCCACCACGAGAAGAAATTAAGATCCTATCGCCATAAATATAGCTAAAGGGTAGTTGATTTGTTGCAACTAATCGTGTGAAACATAGGAAGGAGCATTGCCTAAGCTAGCACTGACCAAATATATATATAAAAAAAGGCCCCCCTCCCCCTCCCCCTCCCCCTCCTTCCTTGTTATATACAAAGCAACCCATTTATTGAGAAAGATTAAACAGAAAGGCAACGATACTTAATTTGGTGACTTTATGTGGAGTACAACATTCTAAATACTTACTGTACTAGAGTTCTGTTTTTTTCAAATTATCACTGTCAAGCACATAACTTAAAACGACTTGGAAGGAAACGAAATTGGTTTTTGGTATGCAGGTGATGAATTTGTTAAACTTTCCCATCACTCAATATCTATATCCTTTAGTTTGGTGGCCGCAAGGGGGGGAAGGTTCGGAAAGGTTAACCATGGACACCCACCAAAAACCTGAAAAAAAATACAATTCGTTACTCCTATCAATAACACCATAAAGGGTCGGCAGGGAAAAAAAATTACTTTCCACACTTTTGAATACTGTTTTTGTCTTGCAGAAGGGCTAGACGTTTCATAATTGCCTGCTCATTATAATATCAAAATCACGACACTGGATCTTTACAGGTTCAAACAATGGACATTACTTGTACCATCAAAGATTTTCCAGCAATAGACTTGAATAAGCAACTAAGAACTCATTAGTTCAACAGGGATGAGAAACACCATTTTCAAGTACTCTTCACAATGCCACCACAACATTACTTCCAGTTTGAGTTGAGAACAGCAAATGGGCAGCTAGACAACATTGTAAAAGATCAAATATTCACTCTAGCTCTACTTAGCAAGTTCAGATGCTTCAGTTGTCTTAACCTCCGTTGGACATTGAGACACGTATGGTTTGAGCTGAAAATAAAAAAGACAAATCCCAGTCAGTGATATATGCAGAACTTATCTCCAAAAAAAATCTTATCAAGGGGAATATATGCATTTTTTAGGTGTGGATGTTATGCCTTATATGTGAAATATGGCCCTATTTTTCCTAGTATAAATGCTGACCACAGAACTAGCAGAATGAATACAGACCCTTCTGCTTACAAAGGCAACGTATCATACAATGCTCCGTCTCTCATCTTTAGTTTCCTACGGAGAGCAGAACCTTGAAACTACCAAGATATCATACAAATGATGGAAATGTAATTTGACTGTCAAATACAAAGTTGATCATCAAAGTTTCCACTTTCCATTTTTTCATTGTTATGAAACAACTTCCCCAATCGAGAACCATGGTCACAAGAATACATCTTAGAGAATTCAAAAGCACACCAATACCTAC
Organism: Populus simonii; assembly: GCA_007827005.2. NCBI lineage: Eukaryota > Viridiplantae > Streptophyta > Magnoliopsida > Malpighiales > Salicaceae > Populus > Populus simonii. The sequence goes on from CM017469.2 coordinate 5,955,572, forward strand.
TAAGATATCATGGAAAAACATGACATTTCATATCGAAACCAACAATAAGAATTGACATGACAACGACTATTCCAACAAACATGAGGGATTAGTAGGAAACCTACAGTTTTAACTTCATATGGTAGTAAAGGATTACCATCTTATACTTCCAGGCAAGTATTTGCAAAACTTACATCCTAACCAAATTATGACGTGAGAAATTTAAAGAGAGTAACATACTCTCAGAACACCAGATATTGCCACCTTATTAGCAATGCTATTTTGATACTTGATGCAAGTGCATCATCCCAAAAAAAAAAAGCAACTTCAGACAAATGACAATGGTGAAATAAGATTACCTTGAAGTCAGTCAAATCAGGGACTACATAGTTGGGCAGTTTTTCCGGTACAACAACATACCCACCTGCAACAAGTTATTTAGGAAACGATAAATCATAGATTCATAATTCATACATCAACAATATTTTAAAAAATCAAGGCAGTTCAAATAAAACAGTCAAATCATATAGCTAAGCATACATATCTAATATTCTCATTTAACCATTTTGAATGTGTTAAGCATCATTGATCAATAACTCAAAGAACAGAAATAACAATCTGAATGATATACAATTCCTTGCACAAAACAAAGTTGAGATGCGAGCGGCAAGGTTGGAGCATTTTAACTCACACATTACCACTTAAAGCCTCTGATTCAGCATAATAATAATAATAAAAAAAAAAAAAAAACACTACAGAATTGGGATTATAGTTTCCAAATACACAGAAGCATTTTATCAAATACTTGGTGAGTTCACTAAAAACTCGTAATTAAATAAAAGTACAAAGTGAAATAGGACCTTTACGAGTGTGAAAACCAGTGGGCTTGCAATTCTTTCCCTTGTAGTAAGTCCGGGGAGCACGTTTTGACGAGAGAATGTCCAACGACGATGTTCGCTTCCTCCTCATTGCCCTCCCTATCCCGGTTATCAATCCCAACGGCATTTTTTCCAACAAACAAACTGTCAATCAAGCACAGAAAGAGCACAGAACAAATAAATTTCAAAGAAAATGAAAAGCTGCGATCGAATTATAAAGAGAGTGGGTGACTTATTAGATAAGTGAAATCAATTCCCAGAGGGTTTAGTTTAGGGGTTCCTTTCTTTGCAGCTTCTTGTTACAAAATGCTTGAGAGGGACTGGACTTCCACCCAAGCAAGCAGAATGGGCTAATGAGCTATGACTATCAGAAACGGGCAGTGAGATTTTTGTCTGAGTTTCCCTTGCTAAAGTCAAGGCATCCACATGGTCTGGTCTGGATTGAAAATTTGGAACAACCCTTCTTCAGCTTCTTTAGAATTTGAACAAGAACTTATAAGCAAACCCTCAAATTTTAATTGTTGAAGTGTCCTTTTATCACAACAAAATTAAAGACATAAATTATAAAGCATTTTATAATTTAATTAGGAACTTGTTCCTTCTTTGATATTTCATTACATTTACAAATCCTAATTGATGGATGGGACATGTATTTGCTATAATTTGGCAGTTATCCATTACTTTTACAAGGATCAAACTAATCAAATCAATTGAAATGCACTCTAGAACTTACAAACTGATAGTACTGTCATTTTATAAATCAATAGTGGATCCCATCAAAATAAATAAATACATAGATAGTGAAAAACATCTGAGGTTTTTGTTTGATTTTTGCTTAAAAAACTTTAAAATGCAAAATTTTCCATACAAAAGTTGTCTCTTGAAATCTTGATTGTAAATCTTAGTTAGCATGGAGTTACCCAAATAATTGTTAAAGTACACCAATTAGAGAGCAAAAACAACACAAATGAACCTCATAGGACCAAGTAGCTAAATTAATTGATGATGATTCACAACAATCTACAGGTACTTAATCAACTGTATCATGACTCATTAGCATAATGGTAGATTTCTCACCTTAGGGCTTAGGCATGATAGCATGTTCACAAAATTGTGAGTAGAGATGTTTTCATGAAATTGTGATTAGAAAATGCCACACCCAAACAACGTCTTAGACAAAGAAGTTTGCTATATGTCAGCATCTCTGGGGTCAGCATCAACCATCACACAAAATTTCACCTTTCCTTCTTTTAGCATTTCCAAATCAGAGCAACAATTTTGACAGGAATATTATCCCTCTATGAATTCTATGCCCCAAAGAACAAGTTGAAAAAAAGAGAGAGAGGATAAAATACAATGTCCTTTTTAACATTTTTAATGATTACTAATTCGTAGTGGGGACAAACAAAACCAGTAATGTAATTGTATTTTTTGAATGAAAACTATTTATGCTGGAAAATTGTGCCTTAATTGTTAGAGATAGGCTTTAGTCCAGCCTTGCATGACAGTTGCATCTTCAATCTCATGTCAATCTTTGATCTATAGCATCTGCTCAATACACAAATTCTTGTTTTAACCATTTTGTTTTCCCCACTTATGATACAAGGGCACATTTTTTGGTGGAAGGAGGCAACGGGGTGAAGGAAGCTCAAGGTGGTGAGTGAGGGGAAGGGGTTGTTTAGGTGAGGAAGGAGGTTGAGGAGAGAGATGAGAGGAATAGACCAATCTGTCAAAAATAGATCGGTTTCAAAGGTTGCGCCAGTCCTACCACCGCAACTAATAAAAATATTTTGTTGCGAGAGTTCCACTAACACAACAAATAAAAAATATTTGTTGCACTAGTAGGACTGCCGCAACAAAATATTTATTGCAGCAGTTGTACTGGCACAGTTAGGGAAATTTTTGTTTTTTGTTGCACCGGTGAGACTAGGGCAACAAAAGAGATGTGCTATTTGCCCAATTTTTTCTCCTTTTGTGCTATTTACTCAAATAAGTTTGTTAACTATGCTAATTTGAAAGGAAAAAAAATCCAAAAATTAAGATCCAATTACCATGAACATAGCTATAGGGTAATTGATTGGCTGCAACTAATTGTCTGAAACATAGTAAGGACCATTAACTAAGCTATGACCAACTGAATAAAAAAAGGCCCCCCTCCCACTTTTTCCTTGTTATATGCAATGCGGCACATTTCTTCAGAAAGATTAACAGACAGAAAGGAAACAATACTTAATTTGGTAATTATGTGGAGTACAAAACTTCAGATACTGACTATACTGCTAAGTTTTGATATTTTTTTATTACTCCTATTATGTTATTGCAAAGACTAAAAAGGGTATATCATATGATTCAAAATACAAATGTATCTTTGGAATTGGTGATATAAAATTGCATACCAGGTGTTTGTGTGTGTGTGTCATGGAATTTTTCTTTTCATGTGAATTATAAGTCATTTATGTGCTAATCTATCAATGTAGTAAAATCTTTCTATGACATGGTCAAATTTCAATTATTAGTTTATTTTTAGGTTCCAGTTGTTATTTTGTACATACTGTGGAGATTGCAATGACTGCATAGCACCTATATGTTGAGGAATTCTTCCAATCAATAGATTTTTTGACAGATTTAGAAATTGTAATCCTCCAAAGCTTGTTATTTCCTTAGGAATCTCTCCTGATAATTTATCATCAGAAAAATCTATACTGCTCACTAAGTTAAGAGTAGTGCTATATTCAAACTAGTTTTCCTTTCAACACCAGCATTAAGCACATTGAACAGAGAGGGACAAGGCTACCGCACAGTCTTACTAGTTTTCTCTCCTAGCTTTTCAATTACTTGCTTTTCCATCTTATATATATATATATATATATATATATATATATATATATATATATATATAGGGGGGTTTAAATTAAACAAAGCCGAATAACATTCAACCCCCTAACCAAAACTTAGTATGATTATATAACGATTATATAAAAAGAGAAGAAGCTGATGAATTACATGGAAAGAGAGTGCGTTCCAGTCAACAATGGTGGCTAGATCAGTTGATGCCTTCAGTGGTGGCCGTGGTTAAAATGTCGAAGATTGGAGGTCAGTACTCGATAGTAGCAGCTGGAAGCAGATTGGCAAAGTGTTTTAGGCTAGTGAAGAACTGAAGGGAACTAGGGATTCATCTCATTGTGCGTGGTGGCTGCCAGTGAGGGGAATCTAGGGATTCATATTTTCATTTAAAAGTTCGAAGTTTTAATTTAAACACGAAACGAGTTTAACAACATTTGAAAAGAAATAGCCCATTGTACCGCGATACGACGCCGGTTATAATAAAAAAAAATGAGCAAAAAAATGTTTGAAGTGTCTTCTAAAAACAATTTTTAATATGAAATGAATAATATAATGTAAAAATATTTAATTCATCTTAGTTAATTTAGGTTGATCTGAAAACTTACAAGGATAATCTTGATTTTTTAAAAAAAAATAGTTCAATTTCGAGTTAACTTAATATTGAATGATAAAATCGATGAAAAATAATATTTGATTAAAAAAACAGAGTGAACATAAGTTAACAAAGTAAATCTGCAATGAAAGTTAAGTACATTACCGGATTCAATAAATTTTTCATCTCATATATTATTTTTCATTTAATTACACCATAATATAGCGCATGATATTTTTTTTGTGAAACAATATATTTTTTAAAAGTAAAAAAAAAATCATGACAGACACGTGGGGTCAAGATAATAAAAATAGATTATTGACAACAAAATATGAAATTGTATTCTTTTAATTTCGAGTTAAATAAAAAAAAATAGATCATTTATAATTAAAGGTGAAATTATGTTTATTTTAAAAACATTAAGGGACAGAAAAGGCATTAAACAAAAACATAAGAAAAATAAATAATACATCATATGTCGCAAATCAACATGTCAAACTATTACAAAAATAATAGACTCAATTGAATTTAATGATTTAATTTATTATTTTTTCAAACCATATATGAAATAGTAAAAAAAAAAAGTCTGGGAACAACTCATGTGTGTGGACCTTTTAGCCCAGCCAATGCACTTGAGCATATCTTTTTTTTTTTCTAATTTCTTAAAGGACATGATCATATATATATATATATATATATATATATATATATATATATATATATATATATATATAATGCGTGTTTGCTTTCTATTGTTGCTGGAAAATTAAGGGCTTGATTTTTTTCAATTTAAAACACAGTCTTAACCCAAAATACATAAAAAAAACACAATAAACACCTTAATAAATCTATCCATGACCACCAAAAAAACAAAAAACATCTCAAAAAACCAAAATCAATCCGAAGCTAAAATAATTCTCGTTGTTAGATCTACTTTTTTAGGCAAGGAGAAGGAAAAAAAACACATAGGTCAAATTACCTTTATAAAATGGAATTTATTGTCACCAAAATGACACCTGGGATAACCCATTGGCCCACACTATGCAAGAAAAATGACCAAACAAAAAAAAATGGTGTTGGTAACATGTTTTTTTTAAAAAAATAAAAATATTTTATCTATAAATTTAAAATCAGCTGCGTATTAGATGATATTTTTATCTAGCATTGAGAATGTAACACATTGAATCATTCTAGGTCATTCCGAGGTTGACATGCGAAAGTTACAGTTATAATCTTGAAAAAAAAAACAAACTAAGAATCTAAATCTTGAATTAATTTAATGTTGAAAGATAAAATTGACAAAAAAAAAATAAGTGAACTTAAGTCAACCAACCAAACTCTCGATGCAAGTCATATATGCCATTAGATTCAATAATTTTTTTATTTCATAAATTATTTTTTATTTAATAGATTGACAAGAAAATAAAGCGAATGTAATATTTTCTAAAAAGAAAAAAAATAACAAACATGTGGGACTGAGATAGTAAAAGCAAATAGTTGATAACAAAGAGTGAAACACCAATTTTTTAATTTTAAGTTAATTAAAAAAATAGATCATCAATAATAAAGGATGAAATTGCATTTATTTTTTTAAAAACTGAGGTACTAAAAGTTCACTTATTTTAAAAAAAACCGAAAAACATGGGGGACTAAAGTAAATTTTTTGTATTGAATTCAAAGCCACCACTTATGTCACTCGCCATATTCATTTTGGTCTTCTCACTTTCAATCCAACCTTCCAAAAAAATATATATGCAATTGAGTGCAAATTTTGGCTCAAAAGAGCTCAATTGTGTAAAAAAAAAAGTTTTAGTATCATATTGATTTTTTTTGTTGTAAAAATTGACTATTCCAATCCATAATGATTTGCGAGAGAGTGCACAGTGAAAATAGCTATAATGAAAACCTCACATGTTTTAGCTTTGCACTTAATATCTTGGTTGTGTCTCACCCCAATTTAGCATGGTCACTTGGATATTCGGTTGACTCGTTGAATTTGATTAAGTAAGCTTTATAGATGATTCAAAATAAAATTTGACCAGTCCAAGTTTTAAGTTGATGGATTACCATGTTGATCTACCAAGTTAAATTGAAAAACTTCATAAAAGATTTAAAAGAAAATTCAACCTGACCAAGTCTTGGATTGATGAATTATCAAATTGATTTATTAAGTCAAACCAAGTTTCATATATATATTTATCGGTGAAAAGAAATAAAAATATCGGTCTTTGAAATGTATGAACACAATCAATCCATCTGGTAATTATCTTCACGTGACTTAGTTGACTTAACGAGTCCAAAAATAACTTGGATGATAATAAAAACATGATTTGACTTCACAAAAAAATCCAATATGACAATTTTTTTAAAAAACTATTGAGATGATAACATATTAAATCAATCAAAGTTTCACAACTTAACTCATCAAACTTCTTATCCGGGTCATGAACTTTACTGGGTTTTTAAAAAAATTATTAACTATTTTTTACTTAATTATGTAATAAAAAATCATAAGCTCGTAAAATTGAGCACCCATCAAATTCCAAGATGTTTGTTTAAGACTGTTGCAAACTACGAAAAACAAACCAAAACAAATTATAAAGCCTAAATCGATGAAATTGGAAAAAGTCTATATGAAAATCGATAAAATTTTAATGTTGAATGATGTAATTAAAAAAAAATTATATATATAAAAAAAAGTAAAGCAGTGATGGGCCAAGCCAATGTGCTTCGCCCTAACAAAAAAACCCAAGCTCATGTCTATTTTTTATTTTTGCATCAAGAGCGAACGACGAATCAAACAAACGTCGAAGAATGGAATAGAAAAAGAAGTCAACAAAAACCCAATGTTAAATAATAAAATTGAGATAAAATCAATGAAAAATAGCTAGGTGTTGGTCAAGTCCATGTATCTAGCCTTAACCAAAAAGATCAGGTATCTTTGGGCTTGGAAGCCTGGAGTTATGCTTGGTTTTTTTTTTTTTTTTTAATCAGGAGCGGACAATGCATCATCCACTCATGGGTTTTATTTTTTTCATTGTCTACTTCAAGGTTTTTTTCTTAAATATATGACACGTGTTGTAATAGCAGGCAACCTGTTGCCTACCTTACACTCTAGAACTCGGCCACTATTGTGATGGCTGAAGAAAATAAAGGAATGTGTTTGGCCTAAAAATCTATTTTCAGGCTATTTTTACCTGAAAACACTATAAAAATCTCAATAAACTACCAACCAACATTAAAACATCCCAAAATCACTCAAAAAACAATTGAATCAAAGAATTATAAACTGAACCCAAATTATTTTTTCAACCATGTCTAGAGAATAAATTACTACCATCAAACTTCTCTTGTCGAATGAAATATTTTAATACAAAAAACAATGGATTTTTTTTGTTGAAAAGTAGTTATTCGCCAACTTTCTCTCTTCTTTTTCAAACTTTGAGTGTGAAATATTAAGAAAATAAACTTTTAGATCAAAATTAAAATTTCAAAAACTAAAGGGATTGCAAAGTAAGAATAAGAAAAATAGGTGGACTAAAAAGGACTTTTTCTACCAAATTTGAGATTGGCCATGAGGTTTTTTTTATTTTACACTTTGGTCCTCCATTGTTAATTGTTTTATTTATTTATTTTTTTGATAAATTGATTTTGAAATTGGGCATAAAAGACCATTTAAAGCAAGAAATTTAAACTTGACGTAAAGGTATTTTTGTATTTTTACAAAAGTTTTTTTTGTTGTTATAATTTTAGTTGAGGAGCAATTTGATAGTTGACTAAATATAAAAAATTATAAATAATTAAAATGCATAATGGAACTACAAAAATACCCTTAAAAGTAAAAGATTTATATATATAGTCAAAGGGCTTTTTGATCTTTTTGCAATGACCTTTGTGTAATTATTAAATCAGCTTATGGGTAATTTGGTATTTGACTTAATAAAAAAACAAAAAAGAACAGAAGCATGTGGCGCACTCACTGATGCGTGAAAGGTGTCTACACCTTTTAGACGGTGTGCACAGAGCCTTTTGACATCTAAAGCTGTGATTCCATCTGTCATTAGAAGTGCTTTCATGTCCTCTTGCTTGTGGAGAGGCGTGTGTTGGTGTTGATGGTCTTGTTTATCACTAGTGGTTGACCCTCTTGGTTATTAATGTTTTAACTTTAGTCCTTATTGTTTTTATTTCTAATTTTATTTCTTAGTTTTTTTTATAGAAGTTTTTTTTATTTTTAATTTCATCATTCAATCCTAATTTGCTATATATGATTTGTTTTCAATTTAGTCCTTATTCTTTTGGTTTCTAATTTTTTTCCTTGGTCATTTTGTAAAAAATTATGGGTTTTCAATTTCATCATTCAATTCAAATTGATGGTATTATATTTTTCATTTTGGTTCTCATTGTTTTGATTTCTAGTTTTTTTCTTAACCCTTTTGTAAACGTTATTATTCTTTTCAATTTCATCCTTCAATCAAAAATTTATTTTTATTTTTTATGTCAATTTTAATCTCCATTCTTTTAATTTTTATATCCTTTTTTTAAATTGGTTTTTCTTTTCAATTTTAGCTATCAATCAAATAAAAAATTTATTTTGATTATTATTTTTTTAATTGTTATTTTTTTTGAATCATTTTGTATAATTGAAATTCTTTCTTCAATTTTATCTTTTCAATATTTGATTGATTGAGGAATTAAATTTTATGTTTTTTTTTTTCATATAAGGTGCTTCAAGTCTAATAACTCAGGTCATACGTTTGAAAAGTTAACACCGGTTTTTTTTAAAATGCTTTATTTTTTTACTAGGTTTTTTTAATCTCATGATTTGGACCGCGGGTTTGGTGAGATATCCGGAGTTGACTCGATCTTGATTATTGAAGTTACATGCTTATCATACTAACTCGAGTTGACTGGAATAAATCTTTTTGTTATTTTCACCGCATTTTGTTCTTTCATATTTAAGGAGTAGTGAATTAAGATACATTATTTATTATCTTTTTAAAAAATATTTTTTCTCTAAGTTTTTTTTAATTTTTTTTTATATAAATATGATCTATTTTTTATTATTATTTATCTAATTGAAATAAAACTAGTTTATTCGATCCGGTAGCATCTATGACCCGAGATGTAGATTTTTGTTTTAAACAAATCATGCTTTTGATTCACGAACATTATTTCTTGCGCGAAAAATTATTCCAGCATCGCCGCGAAGCGCTGACACAAAAGATAGTTTACCAAATCATGTGATTCAGTTTTCTGAAGGTAACTGAAAATGCCATAAACAGTAGGAACCCCACATGTATGAGATCAGATATATGACATTCTGTGTCCCATCAAACAAACACACACCGCTTACCATCACCAAAATGTACCACTTCTTGCCACTCATGATCATGTACCAGTAATTAGCAGCAACAGCTCTGTATTCCCCCTCAAACTGCAAAACATGAACTTAGTTCACTCTCCTTCACACTCACTACAACTCCCCAAATTCATTTCCCATTTCCAAAATACCCCAAAATTCTATCCTCCAAAAAGAGTTACCACTTCCAATCTAGAAACAATTGGCAGTAACATTTTTAGTTATTCAACAGCATTGATTCCCATTAAAGCAGCAAGTGAAGGAGTGGATACAGCTGTAGTAGTGGTGGAGGAGGAGGAGCCTAAATTGAAAAAATTTCAGGTGTTTGAAGGCCATCCTGCACCATTTGGTGCAACAGTTCGTGATGGTGGTGTCAATTTTGCTATATTTTCTGCCAACGCAGTTTCTGCTACTCTTTGCTTGATTTCACTCTCTGATTTGCCTGAGGTTGATTGATATTCAAAACCCTTTTTAGGTTTTCGGTAGTAGCTATGTTGTTTGTCTAAAGTTCATATTTTTAGCAGAGTTGAAGACCCATTTTAGTTTTTGATTGTAGCTTTATCATTGGGTTTAAAGTTCACGTTTTTATGAAGTTGAATTAATTCTTGATTGTAGCTCTATCATATGCTTTATGGTTCCCATTTTTATGGAGTTGGAAACCACCCATTTGTCCTTGATTGCTTTTTTGTTTTGAAGTTCACGATTTTTAATGAGTTTTTGTTGTGAATGAATAGTAGAGGCTATTTTATAACAGTGAAGAATGATTGTAGTAGAGTTTTGTTATTTGTTTAAAGTTCATACTTTTTGTTGGAGTTGAAACCCATTTCGATTCTTGATTATAGGTTTATCGTTTACTTTGAATTTCACATTTTTATGGAATAGGAAACGCCCTTTTGATCCTCGATTGCTTTCTTGGTTTGAAGTTCCCGTTTTTAATGCGTTTTTGCTGTAAATGAATAGTAGAGGCTATATTATAATGGTGAAGAATGGTTGTAGTGGTAGTTTTGTTGCTTGTTTAAGTTCATACTTTTTGATCGAGTTGAAGACCCATTTCGATTCTTGATTATAGGTTTATTGTTTACTTTGAAGTTCACATTTTTATGGAATAGGAAACGCTCATTTGATCCTCGATTGCTTTCTTGGTTTAAGGTTAACGTTTTTAAGAGTTTTTGCTGTGAATAAATAGTGGAGGGTATATTATAATGGTGAAGAATGATTGTGGTTGTCATTTTTCTTTTAGTTGTTTTGTCTGGTAGTTTCATGCTTAATAAGTTTCTCATTTGAGGTTACCTCGAATGATTATTTTTATGGCCATTTGCTGATGCAGAATAGAGTGACTGAGCAGATTTTTCTTGATCCTTTGACCAACAAGACTGGAGATGTTTGGCATGTGCTTTTGAAAGGAGATTTTAAAGATATGCTATATGGATACAAGTTTGATGGGAACTTTTCTCCTGAAGTAGGACTTTACTATGATCCTTCTAAGATCGTATTGGACCCTTACGCAAAAGTTAGTTTCTTCCGTTACCTTTTTCATCATCTGGTGTTGTTCATAAAGTTTTGCTTTTAGTGTAGTTATAAGCAAATGCTGTGAGCTCTGATATTGTATTCATTTGTCTAGTCAGTTATTAGCAGAGGGGAGTTTGGTGTTTTGGGGCATGATGATAATCGATGGCCTCAAATGGCCTGCATGATACCTACTGCAGAAAACAAGGTACTTGAGGCATAATTCTCTTACTTAATGTGTGCGTAAATTTGATGCCTTATTTACTCAAAAGGGACTACCAAGCAGTATCTCTTAAATAACTAGTCAGTTTACAAAGAAATTAGCAAGGAATTGTATTATTATACACTCGCAGGCAGGGAATCTGCTAAATTTGAAAATGGCTTCCAATTGTATTTTGATACCTGTTCCTTGTTTATTTGACTATTGCACTAAGTTTAGTTAAAGCATTTGGCCATTGATTTCAGTTTGATTGGGAGGGAGATTCACCATTAAAGTATCCACAAAGAGATCTAATAATATATGAAATTCATGTTCGAGGGTTTACACAGCATGAATCAAGCAGGACCGAATTCCCTGGTACATACCTTGGTGTAGTGGAGAAGCTTGATCATTTGAAGGTATGTTTCAAACACGTATGTTTTATCTCATGAGCAGTTCTCTGCATTTGTTTTAAGAAAAAAATGATGTTCATAATTGCACAAAATCCTCATTTTTGTTGTTTTTGTGATTACAATTAATGGACCCCAAAAGTCTTCTTTTAGTGCATTTTGAATTTTACCTTGTGTATGATCCTTCAGATATGTTTAACTGTGTAATGTCTTGCTGAAGCAGTGTTTGACTTGCACCACTGGAGATTGTGCAATTATGAGTAATCTATAGCTGCATGTTTTTATTAACCATTTACTGTTTTTTCAGGACCTTGGTGTCAACTGCATAGAGTTAATGCCATGCCATGAATTCAATGAGCTTGAGTACTACAGTTACAATTCTGTCTTGGGCGACTACAAGTATGATAATTTCCTTCTTGTCAATGACTTTCTTTGGGATACTATTGAAGATTATTAGCTCATGAATGTTTCCTAGAAGATCTATGTTACATTTTATATAACTAAACAGCTCGTAAGTGAGTCCTTGTATGGCAAATTTCATATTTGGAGTTCATCAAGATCTTTGACAATATGCTTCCTTGACTGCCTGTAGCCTCTGAATGCTTACTTGTCAAAGATTTTTTAGTTTTTTAAAAATGATAAATTATTGCGACCCTAGAGATGTCCACCTTATTCTCCTGTTTGTAATTTTTTCGCTATCTTTCTCTCTTTCCTTTTCTTTCACCTATTGGAAAATAAAATGACAGTATTGATGATTGACGTTGTTTGAGGAACAGCATAATGATGCGTTACATTTCATATGATGCTTACCAACAGTTTCTTCTACAGGGTTAATTTTTGGGGATATTCTACCGTCAATTACTTTTCGCCTATGACAAGATACTCATCTGCTGGCACAAGGAACTGCGGCCGAGATGCAATTAATGAATTCAAGCTTCTTGTTAGAGAAGCACATAAACGAGGAATTGAGGTGACAACTTGCTGCATTATGATATATGATAAAGCATGTCTTTGGTGAGTTTATCAAATATTAGTTTCTAATTTTACTCGAGCAGGTGTTCATGGATGTTGTTTTCAATCACACAGCGGAAGGAAATGAGAAAGGTCCCATTCTGTCTTTCAGAGGAGTTGATAACAGTATCTATTACATGCTTGCTCCTAAGGTATAGTTCTTGATATTGTAGCAATTCAATTTTGGTCCAAAATATTTTACGAAACATACCAACATATTGCTTCTATATGTTAATTTCCTCTTGTGGGAGAAAAACATGTTTCTAATATCCCAAGTTTGTCTGTATTCATATTTGTTAAGATTTATGGTGCAATCAATACTTCTTCAGTTCATCACTTAAATAAGAAGCCATTACTTTTTATTCCTTTTTTGTTAAATATCTAACAATAAATTGAAAATATGCTGAAATGGTAGCACAACATTGCTTTGTGGCCCATATTTTTTTTTTAATTTATTATACTGTATTGGCTTTATGGATACCTGTTCTGTCTCCATGTCCCACTTTTGAGTTTTTATGTTGTCTGTGTCACAACATGGCGAAACTCGATAGTTTGAAGAAATCCAATGAGAAAAAAGAATATAAGAATTTGGATGCTTTTCAAAAGATAGAATTTGTGATATCTTTTATCTTAACACATTATTATTGTGATTTATCATGAGCTAAGTTTTACTTGATGGTATTTCAGGGAGAGTTCTATAATTATTCAGGTTGTGGCAACACATTCAATTGCAACCATCCTATCGTGCGTCAATTTATATTGGACTGCTTAAGGTAGAAGCACATGAGCTTTCTATTCTGAATTTCTGGCTAATCTGTAAAGCAAAATGGACAAACTAGAAAGAGATATCTATTGGCTTTGTTATGTTTCTTGATTGCACCTTATGAATTTAGTTTCGACATAAGAAAAGGTCATGGTTTAAAACTGTGAGTTACTTTGATCACATGTTACTTGTTCGTTAGGCTCCAAGAAAATGTTGTGCTTAAGTGCACCTTCAGCTTTGTAAATACCCATCACAAAGGTAAGTGGAAGGTTTTCATTTCACATGAGGTTTTTGTGGTGAGGCATTCTTAAGAATTATTTTTTTCTCTTAATGAGGTTTGCTGTTGAATAAATTCGGATGGCTGATGGTCTATGAGGCCATTAAAATAGCCTCGGATCATCGATTAAAGGAATTTCCTAAAATCCAAAGTTTTTTGTTTACTTATTTCAGTTGATAATGCTGTGGATGTTATTAATGCATTTAAATGCTGGCAATGCTTCATGAAATGGCATATCTTGAGGGCCCTTTTGTTTCGTCCCTCATCCTGTTTCTATGGGTGAAAGGATTGTATGCCAGTTGTTAAACACATGTATGCTTCATCGTTATTCCTTCTGTCATTCTTGATTGGTTGCCTTTTATTGTTGCTTTGCTTACACTATTGGTTTTTCTCTCATGTTTGTTATTCTTTAAATGCAATTCTTCTTCTTTACTGTGGTATGAGCAGGTCTCACTATTTCATTTTTGTCTTGCAGATATTGGGTGACAGAGATGCATGTAGATGGCTTCCGCTTTGACCTTGCTTCTATTATGACTAGAAGTAGTAGGTTGTACCTATTTTTTCACTGTAGACCCTATTCTTGTTCACTTGTGTTGAAGACTGGACGTTTCAATTTTTATGTTGATGAGTTTTTTTTTTCCCTCTTAACCAGTCTCTGGGATGCAGTTAATGTATTCGGGAGTCCCATAGAAGGCGACTTGCTGACAACTGGCACTCCTCTCAGCAGCCCTCCATTGATTGACATGATGAGTAATGATCCCATACTCTGTGATGTTAAGGTACATGTTTTTTTTATTTCTTTCTCCATGCTCCCCAGGAAGTGTGCTCAGATCAGTTAAGCTCACAACATCAATTTAAATTCTCTCACAATGTCTTGGATAGCTTATAGCTGAAGCATGGGATGCAGGAGGATTGTATCAAGTTGGGATGTTTCCCCATTGGTGTATTTGGTCAGAATGGAATGGGAAGGTAAGTGTGAATTTAAAATTGTCAATTCTATCATTCCAATTGGTGACTCAAGGTTCTCAATGCCATGCTGCATGGATAACCAAAATACATAGGCAATCTATTATACCCATTCCATTTCTTTCACCTTGTTATTAAGGGGAAAAAAGTTTAGCAACTTTAACTTTAGCATTTTCATTTCTATCTCTATCAAGTTTTTGCTTGTTTTGATTTACAATCTGTTTCTTTTTCTAGTATCGAGACATTGTGCGGCAGTTCATTAAGGGAACGGATGGTTTTTCTGGGGCTTTTGCTGAATGCCTCTGTGGGAGCCCGAATTTATACCAGGCGTGTCTTTAGTCTCTCTTTGTTCAGTTCTCATCTCTGTTAACCTTTTATTGGACAGCATTAATCTTGTTTACTGTTATGAACCTTTTCTTTTTTTTATTTGTGCAATTACTTTTTTGCTTTTGTACTCTCTAAATGACAAATTTGCAGTGCACTATTCATTGTCTCAAAAATGATTTATATCATGAAATTGGGTATGCGAATATTATTATATGACATGAAAGGAGAATGACTGAACTGTAATTAACTACTACTTCTTGACCTTTTATTTCAAGTGTCCTCTTCGTGTAACCAATTTCGTAATGTGTAGCTGCACTCATATAGTCTTGGTTTAGCTACCAGACCATTTAATGCGCTCTCCGTACTTGACTGATAAATAATGATATAGTTGCTGGACTGTCCATAGGGAAATCTACTAAATATGGACTTGTCTGACATAGATACTTGATGTAACACAAGATAGATTCTAATTCCTGGAGCATACTCTGCTCTATGATCCATTTGAGCATGTTATTTTGAAATTCTATTCCGCAACATTGTAATTTGTGGTTTCTAAATGAGTCAATGGATCAGGAAGGAGGAAGGAAACCATGGAACAGCATCAACTTTGTATGTGCACATGATGGTTTTACTTTGGCTGATTTAGTGACATATAATGAGAAGCATAACTTGGCAAATGGCGAAGACAACAATGATGGAGAAAATCATAACAATAGCTGGAATTGTGGACAGGTATTAACACTAACAAAAAAACTATATGCTTTTTATCTTGAAAAAATAAAAAACAAAAAACCCAAGTGCTCTATGCTTGTACTTGGGTTTTGTTTGGGCCATGTCATATGTAATTTATCTGGAATGCACAAGTATATGATGTTTAGGGCACATAGAGACCACTATAATTTATCTAACTTGTACACTTGTTCATTTGCATTGAATTAAGCATTCATTTCTTGCTGTACTAAGTGAGCAACATGACAAAATGGTTAAATATTGCAAGACAACTCTTTCTGCTACTCATACTCCCATTCTCAGGTTTTGTGATGGCAATTGTTGTTTTTCCTAGTAGTTGCATTAGACTATTAAAGCGCATGGTTTATGTGGATTCATTTTGTTTCATCAAAACGATTACATAGGAGGGTGAATTTGCCAGCATTTCAGTGAAGAAATTGCGAAAACGACAAATGAGAAATTTCTTCCTGTGTCTCATGGTTTCACAAGTAAGGCTCAAATTCTACTCTTGTTCTTGCATTTACATATCTTTTAGCCTGATGGTTTAACAATTGACATTTCTCTTATCTGACCAGGGTGTTCCAATGATATACATGGGTGATGAATATGGTCACACAAAAGGGGGAAACAACAATACATATTGCCATGATAACTATGTAACTTTCTACACCTAACCACTGCTCAGATGCTCATATCCTCAATCAAAGCTTACTGTTGATTATGTTCACTATTTGTCCACTACCATGCAGATTAACTACTTCCGCTGGGATAAGAAGGAAGAATCGTCATCAGACTTCTTTAGATTTTGCCGCCTCGTGACCAAGTTCCGCCAGTGAGTATATCCTTGACGTGAACTCTACTTCTGCATTTGCCTTTCTTTTCACTCGTTTCTCTCCCCAGATTCATCTTATGAGTAGTCAACTTGCAGTGAATGTGAGTCCCTTGGTTTGAATGACTTCCCAACAGCAGAGAGGCTGCAATGGCATGGTCATGATCCTGGAACACCAGATTGGTCAGAAACAAGCCGTTTTGTGGCCTTTACACTGGTATGCTTTCTCACTGCAACTAGCATGTCACTTCTTGTTGTTATACTTTCTGGGCATGTAATTGAGCAAGAAAAAGGAAATATTAGGAGTGGCTATGCATTCAAAACTTGTGACCAGTTTGAGTGCGGGCATAACCAACAAACATGTGCTTTATGATTTTAAGTTGAACTTATTAGAGACCAAAGATGGGACTCGTGCATAACAAACAGTACTGAGGACACAGGAGGAAGATGGAATAAGGGAAAACTTGCTGAAATAATTCCAAGTCTCACAAGGTTTTCCATATTAATTATAGCTGGTTCTATCCCAGAATAAGTGGATTTTTTTATTACTGTTTCTACCGTTGATCTCAATCTTCTGCTTACACCCTCTTGCCACTTTGCTCCTCAAACTAATTTATGCATTAATGGTTCCCTTTTCTTTTATTTTATTGTCAGTTCAGGACATCCTTGGTTTATATGATTTATCACTTCTTGATATGCTTTGAGCCAGATTGACTCGGTGAAGGGCGAGATCTACATCGCCTTCAATGCTAGCCATTTGCCAGTTACCATTACACTGCCAGAACGGCCAGGATACAGATGGGAGCCCCTGGTAGACTCTGGCAAGCCTGCACCGTTTGATTTCCTTTCTAGTGACATCCCAGAAAGAGACCTCGCAATTAAACAGTATTCTCACTTCCTTGAGGCCAATCTATACCCTATGCTTGGTTATACTTCCATCATCCTCGTACTCTCTCCCAACGACAATGCTTAACTGTCTAAACCTGGAACCAACAATGTGCGCAAGTCATATTGTATGGAAGGGGGAAAAGAACCCTTGAAAGTTGAAGAAAAGAAGTTTACAAGGATTTCAGATATAGTTGGGGCAATAAATGTTTCCCCTAGAAGCTGGAAGCATAATGTATAGATATGGTTTAGAAGAGTATGAAAGTTGTGTATAATTTTCATCGCAATAAGCATGTGATTTCTTCACAGCAGATCATGTTGACGAGAATCATTCTGGAGGTTGCCACCAACCTGTATGTGTTTAATCATTTATGCTTGAAGTAGTTTGTTTAGCGCTTGAATTTATTTATTGTTTCTAAAATTGCTGATGGTTGCTGCTGTTCTTATTTGACCATGAACATAATTCGAGGGGCTCCCCCGATAATCTATGGGGTATATGTATCCTCCCTGGTCAAGGGGGTTTCAAGACTCTTGATTATAGGTTTAGTGAGTGTTTGGAAATCTGGTCTCATCAGTTGTATTTTATCAGTTGTATATTAAAGTTTTGTATTTTTGAAAATGTATTAAAATAATTTTTTTTAAAAAAATATTTTTAACACCAGTAAATACGAAAATATAAATTAAAAATTAAATTTAAAAAAATTAATTATTCTTTAAAATTAATTTATTAATTCAGTCATGTTAATTAAAATAAATTTTCAACACCTCATGGTACAAGTAGTAGAGCTCAAGATTCTTAAAGTTTCAATGGTGGATTCATACGAGGGTTTATATCTAAATTGTAATTTTTCGAACTATAATGGGTAAATGAAAAATATCCTAAATTATAGGATACTGATGTAATTTTCCCCTGTCATCTATTATCTACCCCACACTGACGAACGTGTCTTCCCCTCTGAGCGATTAGAGCTTGTGTTGTTTTATATGCATCAAGTAAACTATACTATTATACTCTCCTCTGCACGCCCTACTATATTTCTCCCTCGAGAGGTAAAAAGAAAAAACAAGAGGAGAGCAATAGAAAAAGAAGAAGCAGAGTGGCAAAACCGTAAATAAAACAAAAAACCGGGGCTTTCTTTCTTTCTTTCTCAATTATCAGTTGTTCTCTCTGGATCCCTCCAGAAACCCATAGAAACATCTCCACCCTCCTGCTCCTCCCTCCCTCCCTCCTCTCATATAACCACCCAAAGTAAAATAAAATCTAGAAGAAACAAAGGAACAGAACAAAACATCAAACAGTTTGGACAGTTCAATGAAGATGTTGAAGAGAAAAGAAGTAGATGAAGTCAGTGATGATTTCTCTGATTTTTCCCTCTCCGCTCCTGCTCGTAAGATTCGCCGTCTAGTACTGGTACTTACTATCCTCTCCTTTTGTTTTGAGAATTCGAGATTCTTTGCTAGAATAATCATGGGTTTTGTGTTGTTTTTATGTTAGGGTGCTGATTTACCGCCAATAATAGAGGAAGAAGAGGGATCAACGGTGCCAGTTGGGTTTGTTGAAGAAGAAGAAGAAGAAGGGACCGGTAGTAGTTTTATTAGTAAAAGGAACAAGGGAGTGCAAATTGAGGAATTGATCATGCCGCCGCCATCATCATCATCAATTTCTGATAATGAAGAGAGGGCTATTGTTTTATTCAAACCTGTTAATAACCTGCACATGCTTCATCATTCTCCTAATGATTTCTCTGTTTCTCTTGATTCCAACATCATTTCAGGCTTCAAAAGTAAGTGATTCAGCTAATTTCTTTGATGGGCTTTTGTCTGTAAGTGGAATTTGATGGTTAAAAATTGATGGGTTGTCGCTAAAATTAGATAATTTGTGTGCTTGCAGATCAGTTTCTATGGTCAAGCCAATCTGGTCAAGTAAAACCACCTGAAGAAGAAGAAGCAGGAGCAAGAAGGGATTATAGCATGGCTGTGGTGCCTTGGATTCCTTCTCAAGCTCAGCATACTTTTGCAATGATGGATAATAATGCTAGTGCTCCGCAAACTGAGGGTGTTGTCGAGTTGATGGATTTTGAGGAAATGGGAGAGGCATCAATGGACATTGAAGAAGACAATGATACTTACAATTATAGTGAAAGTGTAGAGCTAGGGCAAGCACAAGGGAACCAGGCATTTGGATCTGGTGGAATAAGAGCAGGGAGTGATGGCTTCCCTCAGTGGTCTCAGCAACATTGCATGATGCCACAGATTGCTCAAAATGCCAACCCAACTCCTATTACTTGGTTCCAGTAAAGAAGGCTTGCTTGTTTTATCATTTGCCTCCATTTTTTGCAAGTGTTTTTCATCTAGAATGCAATGGAAGTAGGGTCAGAAACTGGGGAATGTAGAATGTATATATGATGGAGTGGGGAGACTACTCGAAAGGGTTACTCTGGTTTTCTTGGCTATTTTTGGGAACCCTCTTTTATTTTGGTTCTTGGAGACTGAGAGTTCCTTGTATGAGAAGACTCTTGAGGGTTTCTTTTTCAAGATGAGAAGCTTATTAAGAAGAAAGTTTAGATGAAATAGTAAAATGGTGAATGCTCTGGAAATTATTGTTTTCTTCCAGTTAATGTTTCTTTAATGGTGGCTTATCACGTCTTGTTCATTTTGCTTGTTTTGTTTTCAAGTTAAAACCAGAACAAAGCATTGACTCTTTAGCAAATCCAATTACTTATTTAAACAGTCCTCCCCATTTTGATTCTGCGAGTAATTGACTGAACCAGAA
The DNA here is from genome assembly GCA_007827005.2 of Populus simonii. Classification (NCBI taxonomy): domain Eukaryota; kingdom Viridiplantae; phylum Streptophyta; class Magnoliopsida; order Malpighiales; family Salicaceae; genus Populus; species Populus simonii. The sequence continues at coordinate 5,975,899 of CM017469.2, forward strand.
GAGCTCAAACTTCAAAATGAATTTGCTTGAAACTTGAAAGATGGGAAGGCCTAACGTGATTAACTGTTTAAACAGTGTGACATTATTGTGGGTTCGGTTCTATTCTGAAAGTAAGTTACAACATGTGACGAATAAAATATAATGACCCGTCTAAGGCCTCTCCAGAGGGTCTTCTACATCGATCTAATTGTCGTTCACAACTTCCAAAACAAAAATTATGGGACTGTCATGTATATTGGCCGATTGGACGTCTCTATGATGGTTAAGGTGCACTGCATAAATAACTGTACGAAACCAGCTACGGTGGAACTGCCCCTCTGCTTAGTCTCCTGACACATGTACTTTCTCTGCGTAGTACTTCTTCTCACTTTCTGCCTTCTTGGCATTGCGTTTCTGCATTCAAGATGACGGTTAATTGCAAGCAAAACATCACATAATGATGCAGCGAGCTGTGGTTACAATGCTACTATCCTAAAATTGTTAAAAAGAACTATTTCGGAGGTATAAGAAAGGTTATAACTCTTCCATAGCTTTATTGAGGAGCAGTTAATTATAAACAAAACATCCTAAAAGGTAGAATGCTTGAGGAAAACAATCAAGGACATTGGATCTAAAACTTGAATAGCAGATTGAAAGAACAAAGAAATCGAATGATAACTCATTCACGGTTGAACGAAACTTGAAAATCCCTTGGAATAACTGATTGTAACTCACCAGTTTGACTCACTGAATGATGTGAGCCATTGGATGGGTGGGTCCTACTAGTCAGGCCCATCCTATCGCTCACACCACGACTCAAACTGGTGAGTTACGCCGAGTGAATTTAGCAAGGATCCAATGACGTTTGATTAATTTTCTCTGACCATTTCTTAAAAATGTGTGGTGGTGCAAAGATTAGTTGACAGTCCAAAAATGCATGAATGGTAAGTGAATCCAGAACGAAAAACAGAATCACGTTGAGCTCATTCAAGTATAGCAATGGTAAGAAACTAAGGAATACCAAGTAAGCCTCGTGATTGGCAACTATCCTTTGGGCCACTGAAGTGGTCGTTATATTTTTAGGGCTGTCAAGCATCCAGAAAATTCCCATGCTCTTTGGAACTGCATATGGATCAGGTTCACCCTGCATAAAGAAAAATATTTTCTTCAATTTCCCAGTCCCTTAATGCGCATAGTAAGTTGCGTGAAAGTGGGAAAAGATGAGTGAGTCAATCTGAGAAATCAAAGAATTTAGCTTACAGCCAACAAGGAGTTGCTCTCTGCTACTGTCCCATGCACAACCAAGGAGATGTTAAAAGTTGTGACCTGATCAAGCAAATAAAGAAAGACCTTAGGATTTTTTTTGGAACTAGATATCATACAACAACAATGATCATCCGAATTATGGACCATGTCTCAAGAGAGTAAGTACTGTTAGTCAGTCATGCTTCATATCAATTTTCTGCATCTGGCATGCATCAGCACCATCTCTGTGTGCGTGTGCATGTGATGCATTAACAATAAACCATTATTTGTGCCAAAACTAAGGTCAGTTGCATGCTTTAGCCAAAGAGTAAGCACATCCCAGTGGCTCTAATACTTGGAACACTCTAAAGGAAGTAAATAGAAACAATTAACACACCATGTCTCTGGTAACTTCCCAAGGCGCACCAATGATAACTTCGTCAACATAGCTGCAAGCCAGAACGCTAAGACTACGTTCATGCAGATGCATAATTGGGTGACCTTTCCCTCTGTGTTCACTGCACAAAACAACATTAAGTTTCATTGTATTTTGCTATATTGACACAGCAGAAGTGCAGATACAGTCTTATGCAGTGCGATCAAACATCCATAGTGCAAACCATTGCCAATATCAAGTGTGGTAAGAACAGTGTATACAAGTAAAATCAAGCAACAAGTCGGTATACCTTACAATCTGGTCAGTGTGGATCCCAACCAGCAGAAAATCTCCAAGCTGCCTAGCACTCCTGAGAATCTGAGAGAAAAATTTCTCAACAAATTTTCATAGATGGTTGACCTTTAGCAATAAAGGAAACAGCCACATTTTGTAAATGACATATACTATTAATGTGTGCATCACGCATCCACTTGGATAACCACCAAGGGAATCAATCTTTAGAGTCTTGTGAGATACAAGCTAGCCAATCACATGCCAAAAAAAAGTAATGAATATGATGGAGCTTCATCACCCAACAGCGACGACAGTGACATTAAATTTGTTGAAAGCTTTTGACAAACCATTCTGCTGGATTCAGACCTGATTGGATCAACTCTGATCCAATCATGTTTGATTTTGCTATTAGACATAGAAACCAGATATTGTCATAACCCAGCCCTGAGTGCTGGAATTGTCAGTTTGAGCTACAAACCAGTTTCACCGTGTGTGCATGCCAAAGGCAGGTATTTGGGTTAGTGGCAATGAGCCATGTATACCTATAGTGCCATGTTAAAATGCATTAAGCCAATGCACAATAGAACCAGTCTAGAAAATTATTAAGTATTTTGGAGTTTTGGCATGGAAACAAGGAGATACAATCACAACATTTTCCTTGTGAATTTGAAACTGCAAGAATCATTGCAAAAAAGGTTGACTGTAAATTGCAGATAATTGATAATACCTCTACATGTCCTGCATGGAAGAGATCAAACGCTCCATCAATGTAGACAACACGAGCATTTGGTCCAGGTCCCTAATATTACACACAACAATTAGTGTTACTCAAGGAAATAAGATCCACATGCACTCATGAAAGCAAGAAAAAATTTATTTTATGGCCTTAAATCATGCACAAGATATCTGATTAACACCTTAATTTCCCTTTCAGTTCCAAACAAGAAATGTAGGTATGAAACATATACCATAAGTAAATTTGGATAAGAAGATCAAATACATCATATATAATTATTTCCAGTTTGTGGTCACAAATTCATGCTTTACTGCCTTGACAATATAATTCAGAAAAACAAACAAGTGATACCTTGCCATTTGAAAATTGTACAATTCTCCGGGATGTTGGTAGAAATTGAGATATACGGGAACTGTTGGATTGACTTCCTTTATGATCATCACCAGGCAAAGATGATATATTATCATGATTTTCACAAGCTTTTGCATCCTTCAAAGAAGAAAGTATTCTCTCTACATTCAAATAAGTAGAGCAGCAATTAGAAGCAAAAATAAAACAAGAAAGTTATCTTTGTTGGTGTAAATGATGATGAAATGAGTTCAAGTCTCCGGTACAATTGACATGATCATAATGATATGAAGGGAAGAGTGGGATATATATATCAAACACTTGAACTGATGAGATGCCCTCAACTCAAATTAAAATAGAGCTTATTCATAGATAGCCCCAAACATATTGTTATGATTGTATTATCTTTTTTTTTTTTCTTTTTCAAACTAGTCAATATTTAATTTTCTTCCAATAACTGCAGAGATTGTTCAAGAGAAGTAATAGTACCTACGATATCTGTGCTGGAGACACCTTCTGTTCGTTTGATCTGCTTATAACGCCCAGCTTTCTTGGCCAAGGCATAGGCATCAGTTCCATCAGGAAGCAAGCAAGGATCATCGCCATGTATGATATAATCAATTTTATGCTCATTGAAGAGACTGTTCATGAATTTCTCTGTAATGGCATAAGGAGCATTGGCTATGACTTCATCCACCCACTTCAATCCACTGACAAGGGCCAGCCTGGGAAGAATGATCACGTGGAACATATACAGTCCAGTTAATGTATTGCCACTAAAAGTTAGCCTAACTACGGATATTTCATCTTATTCATGTTTTATAGTCCATTGCAATTATAATTAAATAGACACAAAAGGGATTTTTGAATGAACTGGTCTGTGGCCCTCAAGAAGTACATAGCACATATGCAATCTAACTCGTACAATTTGACCAGTTCCATTGATCAGCAAGATTTTGCAAATTAATTCCACATAATAAAATAAAATGCATGGTAATTAACAAAGTCTAGCCATTTCAAACCCAAAAAAAAAGAGGAAATTTTTTTTTTAAAAAAAGAAATGAGCACTGCATTAAAATACCTCTCTTCCATAGATAAAACAGGAGGGCCCTTGTTGGCAACAATCTCCTCATCACTAACAACACCAACCACCAATTCATCTCCTAAAGCCTTAGCTTGCCTCAAAGCATTGGCATGTCCATAATGCATAAGATCAAAACAACCATCCATGTAAACCCGAATTCGCTTCTTCTCACTCTTCTTTTTATAAAAAACTCCCAGATCAGACCACATATAAGGCAAATAAGAGTACCCAAGTCCACCAAAATAGCTAGTTGATAATCCAAGCAAAGCAGCAGTTAGCATTAGTCCTCCAAACAGATGTGGGTAGTAATACACTCCATCCCAAATCGAACTGCTGCTCTCATACTCCATTCTCCCACTCTCCTCTTTTTACTATGCTTTGCTATTCCAACCTTGAGGAGAAAGGATTGGAGGGAGAGAGAGAGAGAGTATAGAGACAAAAAAACCTGCATAAGATCAGACAACAATTAAAATCGGGTACTAAAAGAAAAATTGTGATTTAACATAAATGGGAAACTAAAAACTATGTTTTCCTTAAACTGTCATAAATCAAAGTGAAGTGTTGTCTGAAATGAATTGACAAACAAAAAAGTCCCTGAGTTTATTTTTTATTTTTTTTATTTAAAAAAAAAACAGAATTGGAATTCAGTGAAAAAGAAATGAACTTGTTTGAATAAATAGAAATCTAAATCATAAACACCAATTAAAATTCAATAAAAACTTCAATGCCATGCTAAAAAGCATATAGTAATAAGACCAAATCTGAAAAGATTCCTTTTCTTGCTCTCTTCTTTTGCAGAGAATTAAAAAGAGAACATTTTTACAACAAATAAATAAAATGGGAGAGAGATTTAAACAAAAGGGGTTGCTTGCTACATCATATTAAATAAAATAAATGGGGGGGCGGGGGGGGGGGGGGGGGGGGGGGCTTTTTTCTTGAAAAATAATGAATTGGGGTGCTCTAAATCTGAATCTAATTCAAGAAGAAAAAAAAATCTTTATTATATTAGATTCATAGAGAGAAAGGGCAAAAAACCTGAGGGGAGGAATTGGGAATGAGAGAAAACCAATGAAAATGAAAAAAAAAAAAAAAAAGAATTCTTGAAACATAGAAACTTACGCCTAGAAATCTGGAATCTGTCAGACAGAGAAGAATCTTGTTTTCACCTTTCTTTTTCTTTTTCTTTTCTTTTTCCTCTTTCTTTGGATACTTTTAGCTGGATGAGATGTTTCTGTCTTAAGAATTTCAACCTCGCCCCCTTTTCTCTGTTTGTTCCTTTTCCCTCTCTCTTCGTGGAATAAATTAGACTCACTAGAAAGATTTCGATCTCATATTATCTGTGGTTTGATGTATCTTTGTGATTAAGAAAGCCAAATATGTTTGAGTCTCTTGCATAGAATATATATATATATATATATATATATATATATATAAACATTTGTCCGTGTTAGAGGGAAATATCAAATTGGTGCATGAACTTTCAATGAATTGTTAGATTGGGTCATTAAGTTTTAACTTTTTATTATTTTGGACCATCTGACTTTTTTTTTAATAGTAATACATGTCAATCAAGACTATGATATACATTGTTATAGTGCATTTAGAGAAATTTAATAAATTTATTTGACTGCTGACTTTAAAATAGTGCATTGAACTTAAGATCATTGATATCATAATGGTGTCAAGAGAATTAAGAAAATGATTAAAGAAAAATTCAATTCATTTGGCCTTTTTTCTCTTGTATTCTTCATTTGGCCCCTCCATGAATAGAGGAGAACCGATTGTTGAGAGGATGGAGATATTGGAGCTGAACAAGGACATGACTGAAAGTTTAAATAAAGTAGAGGGCCGGATTTGAAAACGTACCTTGGATTCCCACCATATTCTTTGCAAAATACATAAATTTGATGCAGTTTTTAGAATTTCTAAAGTAGCCCCCTCTCTGTGTGTTAGATCTGCAATTCTACCACCCTAAGGTAATTTATACATGTGTTTATCAAGTGGTGTACAATAATTTTTTTTAAAATCTAGTTTAAATAAATTAGATTTTTTTATTTTATTTTTAACATGAGTACATTAAATAATACTTAAAAAATATTAATTTAATATATTTTAAAAACAATATGAATACCCTCTGTATCCAATCCATTATAATGAAATGAGAGCAATCTAATCAGCACAAAAAAGTTAAAAAAAACGATAATCTTTTTTCTTTAGAAGGTAACAAATTTAATTTTTGACATTTGTTAAGAATTAAATTCATGATTTCCTGGGAGATATCAAGAAACTACTCTAATTACTCATGTCATTTATGGTTAGATTGTGAGAAAAAGAGTCTGTAATAATCGATGCCACGTAACGTGGTTTTGATTTGAAAATCGGATTTTATAAGGTAGTTTTGATTTGAAAAGGGTACTTAAAGGATATTAAAAACAAGAAGGAAAGGAAAACATCCATCATATTGACTAGTCGAATAGTATAACCATCGCAACTTAGTTAAGGGTAGATTTCCCCTGTGACTGCGAGCAGTTGGGATCACATTCGAGGAGTAAAGTCAGAATGTAAGAAAGTAATGCAGCCAGTCAAGCAGGATTCGGAACAGGCGAGGTTCGAAGCGACCCAAAGGATTGGCAATGTAGCTCAGTCTTGTCAGCTTGGAGTTGCACTGTGAAACTGAATCCCCATCTGGTATGGAAAGGAGGCATTCAAATGAAGAAGTAGCAAGGAGAGCTTCTGAAAATATAGGGTTCGGTGGGGAACATCTTTTGTCTCTTCACCGGTAATGCAGTCAAGCAGTTACGGTAGAGGAAATTTTCCCTATCCAGGCCGGCAAGAGGCTCGCTACCGAGACGAAATGCCACTCTTGGCAAAACGGCCCTCCCGCTAGGTAGAGGAATTGACTTGCTAACAGCCAAACAAGGGATGATGAGGTTGAACTCTGATGACAACACCCCAATATCACTAAAAAGATTGCAATAAAATATAATATCTTAGAAGGCCATTGTTGGATGCTAGAGCTGGCTTCCCATGCCGCCTAAAGATTGCAATCGGCTTACTTGTTGGTTTTTTGGGCTTTACCCAAACGATTAGAAACTTGATATTTCGAGCCTTGACCCTTCTTGGGTTGTCCAGTGATATCCTAACAGGCTAACACACACTTCTATATATATTTTTGATTTTTCAAGAGTTATGCATACAAACATTCCATGCACACAATATTTTTATATCAGATCAAGCATCATTTTTTTTTTCTGTCAATGGGTATTTTCTCGCATAGTCACTCATCAATTTCTCCCCCAATAATATAACCAACACCATGGCCAGTTCTTGGTATATCTAGTCACCAGGTGCGTAAGAAGTTCCAAGTCCCGAGAACTACAAATACAAACTAAAACAATCTCTACATGCACTCAAATTTTTTATTTACTAATTTAAATACGAAATGGTTCATCATTTGTCAACAAAGGACTTTATTTTATAGACCAGTCACCAAACTAGACCAACAGCTTTAAAAAGAACAGATTTAATATGAAGTTTTTAACATATTCATACACTAAGATTTAGCTGGAAAGAAAATCTTCGAAGAGTGAATTCTGCAGCCATGGAACATCATTCTAGTGACGGGGATTTACCATGATCCGTTAATTTTCTACTTGAGGATTTCATGTCCTTCTTTCTTACTTTATTTTTGTCCATCACTGATCCTATACAAGTCCCAGTAGAACCCAAGCTTGGAACTTCATTCGAAAAAAGCCCCTTTTTTCCTATTTGTTATCATTTTTATAGGTATTTTTAAGATTCTCTTAATTTTTAATATATTATCGTAACAATATTGTATTATAAAAATATATCATTCAATATATATTATAGTTTGAGTTTAATTATTTTTGTTGATTAATTATGAATTTCAGCACTATTCATGTAAAAAAGTTTGTAACGCTCAAGAACTTAAAGCTATAAAATTTCTAGAAAGTCAAACATGATTCATGCCTGTTAAAATTCAAATATTACCTTTTATAATATTTGATTTTCCAGGAATAACTAAATTTATGAAAGTTGAGGTTTTTGATCTAAATATCCTATATAGTCTCTCGACAAAGGAATTTATAATATTTGTCTTTAAATCCAATCCTAGTCTCTCGACAAAGGAATTTCTTATTTAACTAACTAAATTTACACAAAGAATCTATTTTTTTTAATCACCGAAAATTGTCAAAATGTATTATAATAAATGATATATTATCTGTTTAAATGAGTTTTTTTTTTATTTACTAAACAAAAAAAATCAAGCGAATGAATCGAGATTTTTTTAAAGTTTTTATTCAAGAAAACCATGTTGTTTATAAAAGAAAGAAATTCATGTCTTCATCAAATATAAAAAGAAATGCATAAAGAGAATTTTGAGTAAAAGATACATTTTTTTCAAGAACTTTTTTAATCACCACAAAATTAAATAAAAACTGGTTATGAGAGTATTCTTCCAGCAATCGCACGAACTGAAAGAAAGAAAAATCTAAATATATCAAAAACATTAAGATAAATAAATAAAGATAAATACACTTTTAGAATGCAGTGAAAAACTCCCTCGAAAACACTGTTAGGCCGACACAGCTGTTTCGAAAACTCCCTCCAAAAGACTGTTAGGCCTATACAGCTGTTTCAAGTTTGATGTTCGAAGAAAGGTCAGTGCCTAAATTGTCCAGACAATTATAATTGCCATTACAAAGCTCGAAAGAAGTCAAATTTGCTACAGACTTTTGAGTGTTTGATTTGTATATCTTGGAGCTCAAGCATCTGGAAGTTGCATTCGATCCTCTACAATTTATTGCTCGAACAGGATCAGAATGGAACATTTTTTAGTGTAAATTTCCAGAAGGGCATTTTTCCAGCATTAGGTATCATCCTTCCTGACCTGTCCTGGTTGATAAACGCCAGCCTTGCACGAAAGCAGCGTTTGACCAGTGTTAGACTGGCGTTGGCGACAATTATTGAACTTAGGAACTACATTTATCTACCAAGAACTCTTGAATTATTTCTTATTCTTTCCACATCATCCCAAGTTACATGTATTTTATTCTTAATAACAACATGTTTGTTTTCTAGTTTCCAAAGTATTCTTTAAAAATTTTGAATTTTATTTATTTTTATTTATTGTTTTTGTGTTTTCATATAGTTTTAAATTGCTAGTTTTAAATATAATTTTTTTTTTAAAAAAAATATATATTTTTAATAAAAAAACACTTTAAAAAACAACCATTAAACTATTAAACATCTTCTAAATACAAAATACTCTATATATATAATAATACAGGCCGGGAGAGCAGTGTTATTGATAATGATTAATCCACTGTAATCAAATAAAATATAATTAAAGGATCACCTTGCCAGCTCATTAATTATCTTATTAACCACGTCCTTGTTAATGTTTTCATAAGTTTACTGCTTCGAGTTTGAAAAGGTATGAACTCGCTATAGCTTCCGCCTGCTATAATATACATTTATTATTATTATTATTTACAAGGACGTAAAGGCATGGGACCTTCTCTTTTCAGGGTTGAAATATATGGCATTAAAGCTTGGGGACCTCTACTCTAACTACTCGGATAGTACAAAAATTTATATGAGACAGCTAGCAGGGATTGAACTTTTATCATCGAAAGACAGTTGTTTAATTAAAGGTTAATTTGAATAAAATCTTAAATTAAATTATAATAAATATTTATCTAGTAAAATCATGTTGATATAACTCAGTTCTGATAACTTCATTTACTTATTTAAATCTAATCGAGACAATTTAAACAATTAACAAGATAAAAGAAGATCATTTTAACAAGAATAATTAATTAAGGATACTTCACGACACTGTCGTCTATAATTAAGGAAAAAACTAGGTGTTTGCATGGTAATACTGTGAATTTTTTTTTAAAAAGTATTTTTTTTAATTTTTTAATTGAAAATACATTAAAATAACCATTAAAAACAACAAGTTTTTTAAAAATATTAGTTTAATATTTTATAAATATAAAATAACTTAAAAGTAACTTTAAAAAATAAAAAAACAATTACAGCCACCGATGAATCACAACCGCGTAGATTAAAAAAAAAAAAAAATCTATGTTCCCAAGATATTAATTAGAGGGACGTCATTTCCATTAGCTGTCAGGTCCCCTACCTAAAGCCAAGTCAATTTTGGTAGCACGCCTGCATATTTTCCTAACAACTCTAAAGCATGATCCATTGTTTTTGCCTAGCTAGCTCGCTACATGCACTTCTAAATTCTAGCAATTCTTTCCACTATATATAGCCTTAACATTTACATGCAAAATCGTTCAACTATTAACTTGTCCTGTCTTTCTTAAGCTTGTCCCTTTTTCCTTCAACAAATCATGACTTTCTCTCCTATGTTTACTTGTTTTACTGTAATAAGTTTTTTATTTATGGCAGCTGCCATGGCTGCTGGTAACTTCAACCAGCAATTTGACACTACATGGGGTGATGGCCGTGCTAAAGTCCTTCAAAATGGCCAACTTCTTACACTCTCTCTTGACAAAACCTCTGGTTCAGGGTTTAAGTCCAAGAACCAATACTTGTTTGGGAAAATCGACATGCAACTAAAGTTGGTGCCTGGAAACTCTGCCGGAACTGTCACCGCTTACTATGTGGGTTTTTTTTTTAAAAAAATCTTTCTTCGTGTGTGTTTGTGTGTGTGTGTTGTTATGAAGAAGACGTTCGAATCTAAGATTTCTTGGAGAGAAGGATAAATTAACTATTGTTAACTTTGTTTCATGTTTGTGGATGGTGCAGCTATCTTCTTTGGGATCAGCGCATGATGAAATAGATTTTGAGTTCCTTGGTAACCTTAGTGGAGACCCTTATATTCTTCACACCAACGTCTTCACTCAAGGAAAAGGAAACAGAGAGCAGCAATTCTATCTTTGGTTCGACCCCACCAAAGACTTCCACACCTATTCCGTTCTTTGGAATCCTCTTAGCATCATGTAAGCCCCCAAAAAACATTTACGAAAAAAAAAATAAAGTTTTTATTAGTTGGTACAGTGAAATTATAGCTAGATTTATATTTCCTAGCTAACACATCTTCCTGTACTTTTCAGCTTTTCTGTGGATGGGACACCAATTAGAGAGTTCAAGAACATGGAATCAAAGGGCATCCCATACCCAAAGAGCCAACCAATGTGGATATACTCAAGCCTCTGGAATGCAGATGATTGGGCTACAAGAGGAGGTCTTATCAAAACCGATTGGAGCCAAGCACCGTTTACAGCTTCTTACAGGAACTTTAATGCTCAAGCTTGCACTTGGACCTCTGGTTCCTCTTCTTGCTCCTCCTCTGGCTCCTCCAGTAACTCTTGGCTATCACAGTCACTGGGTAGCACAGGCCAAGGAAGAATAAAATGGGTGCAAAAGAACTACATGATTTATAACTATTGCACTGATGCCAAGCGATTCCCACAAGGACCGCCTCCGGAATGCTCAGTGGCATGAAGCAAAACACATCGACGCATCATTCTCGTTTTGTAAAATAAAAAAAGAAAGATTGTGATGCCTTATATATTCTTTTCTTGAATCTCGACCAATAAAATGTAAAATAGTTATTGCTGTACTAGCAGAATATATATATCTTTTTTTTAAGCAGATTTTACATGAAACACACACACCTCTCTCGCTACACTATAAAAAGAGAGAAGCTTTTACCAAATATTTTGAAAAAGAATATTAATAAGAAATAATGCTATGGTACAGCAATAACAACGTTATTCTGCTTCAATTGACATTATAACTCTTAATGAATTGCCACTACATAATGTTGTAAAGTTCCACGAGAAAGACACCCATTAATCCTACATAAAAATAAGATTAAATTTGTCTTATATACTAATTTAAGAAAGAGGAAAGGAAATAAAAGAAATATGTAATAGCTATTTCGTACCTAGGCCAGTCCAATTGCTGTCAAAGTAAGTGCGATGCCTGTTTAATCTCTCTACGCCTAGATCGAGACTCTAGAAGCTTGGAGTGAACAGTTGATGGGCGTCGGCAAGAAGTTGTATAGAATGACGATGATGGTTGAATCTTGATGTCCCAAAAAGTCACACAAAGAGCTCAACCCCACGAAAAAGATTCCACGAATTTCAATCCATTGAAATTCATAAGAAAAATAATCATAAAATGCCAAAGACAATCAAAACTTGACAAAGTCGAAAGTTCTCTGGGGATCTTGAAGAACCTAGTTTGGTGGAATTATTTAAGTTCTTAATAATGAAAGGTCATATCAGTAAATTCATATGGACAGTCTTACAGACATAACAATCAATATGTTGACCTTCACATCAGCATTTGCGGTTCTAATGTGTGGATTTATTGAATATTGGTGTTGCAGATTCCCCCAAGCTGATGTGTTGTAGTTCCTGCAAAGACAAGGCCAAATCGAAGGTTGATTTCTGATCAGCCCCTCCGAAGGTCAAGCTTGTATATGGCAAGTTCTACTTTTTTATAACAAGAAATCTTGTTCAAATAAAAGTAAGCCTCCAACAATAACAACCAATTAATGAATCTCTTCTTCAAAAGATTAACACCAAAGAAAGGAAAATTACATTAAAATTAAGAACACATTTATGAAAAGGTTGACTATTAGTTAAGTCTCCAGTGTTTTGTCTATCATAAACATCATTTTCATATAAACACGATACCTATGTAGATTTGCAGAAATAGATATAGGTTTTAGTTTTTCCCGAGATAAGCATTTAAGCACATCTCTCTCTTCATCATGATTCTTGTTTGCGCCTTCTCCTCCTAGTAAAATACAATTCAAGCATTTTGTGACTTATGCTAATGAATTACTCCACTCGATCTAGAATTTTTTATTGGGTTCCTTGCATTGTCTCATAAGCATTATAATGTCCTAGATAGCCTCTACTCATGTATTGCAGGGTGGATATTACTACCATCTCCATCCATCAAACAAATCAACCAATGCTAATATCAATTGACACAGCATCTAGGGATAGAGTTACTCTAAAGTTTTATAGTTTTAAAATGTAGAGAAATAAATTAGGTTCTCAAATCTAAAGTTATAACCCTTAACTATAGAAAAATTGTGAAGAAAACTCTAATACATTTTGAAAAGTCCTTTTGTTTTTTAAACTAATCTCTTTTTTTAAAATATTAGACTATAAGAGGCTGTGTAAAACAAGAAAAATATGGTGATTAGTAAGATTCTAGTTATTGAAATTCATGATCTAAATAATAATAATAAAATACATTAACAACTAAAATTAATAAAATTTTGAACTTAAGCAAGAACAATTGGTAAACCAACTTCCTCGGTATAATTAAGCTTTCAGAGTTATCTAACAAAATTTCAGCCGAAACCAACATTCATATAAAAACTATACCAGCCAGTTGATCAACTATCCTCCTTTTCTGGCATCAAGTGTATTGATGGACGCTGGTTTTCCTTTTAGAGTTCCATTAGGCAACAGCTTCTGGCTGCCTCCTGATCATTCCTCGTCTTTCCTATCCCTTTTTTATTGGAGAGATTCATCAATTGATGGTATGTTGAAGACTTTTCTATTACGAAAAAGTCTATCGTTACGGTGCTCTGCCGCGGGAATTCTCTTACTGTCATTGGCAGTGTAATCCATATCGACGTTGTAATGCTAGGCACATATGAATTTTCGGTGGACTATCGTTAGAAGATTACCGTGTTTAATATGTTGGGTTTGTTCTTGACGTCCAGATTTGCTTATCAGGGGATGTTTTCAGAATATAATTTCTTGTGAATACACGTAGATGGATTCTAAAATCTGATTGATGGTGGATTTGATTTTGGTTTGCAAAAGCTGACATATACCCTTAACTGAAAATAATAATAACAGTAACAAGTAAACCGTCGGCTGAGTTGCCAAGGTCATAGATATGCCTGCCATTGCACTAACAGTATTAAAGAAGTTGAGAGGAATGTTCACTATGTTAACGTTTGGATCTTTCTCGTTGTCCCCAACATTTCATTTTACACAAGACAGTTTCCATCGTCCCATTTTCCCTTCCTCCGATTCTTCTTATGTTACCTTTGGAACTTTCAAGCTTACTAAACAAAAGAAAAGGAAAAAAGAACAAGAAAATTATTGTTCTTTCTTTCCGCATTGATTTCTCGACTGTTATGAATGGCACGACGAGCAGTAGAAGGTAAGTTCTTTGCTAATTATATTTCTCTTGTCTTCTGTGTTATGATCACGTTTAGGCAACTAAGGAAGCCTATAAGGTCTTATTGGGGTGCGTTGAGCACGATGTGTCTCGTCAGAAGTTTAGGGTAGCTTACCTACCTTCAAATAATGAAATGCAGTGACATAAAAGTTTGGAAGAGTAGACATGAATTGCTATTGACGTAATTTGGATGTAGGGAGAAACGGACAGGAAGATTTGGTTTTTGTTTTTTGGTAACGAAATATGGATTAGAGTAGCTGAGTTAAGTGGTCATTTCAATGGATTTTTTTGTTCTTGATAAATATTCCTGTGACATGTATGTAGTATGTGTTTTGACCATAAATTTTCAGATAGCAGTAGGCCTTCTAATCCATTATCGAATGCAGTGACTCCTCCAGCACCCAACGCGCTACATAGACAGAGCCCCTCATCAGGGAATTCTTCAACCTTGTTATTTGTCATTGGAGGGATGACTGTGCTCATAATATTGTTGATCCTTGTATTGTACTTCTGGAAATTCAACAAGCCAGAAAAATTGAAGAAATTCCTGAAAAAAAATAGAAGTCTGACAGGTCATAGAATTTCTGATTATTGTTTATTATTACTAAGTTAATAGAAGTTCTAATTTTTCATAATTTGCATCTAATTACAGAAACCAAGGATTTCTGGAGTGGCAATCTGCAAACAATAAACTATTTCGACTTTCAGACATTGAAGAAAGCAACTAAGAATTTTCATCCTGCTAATCTTCTTGGAAGAGGTGGATTCGGGCCTGTCTATCGGGTACAGTTTGTAATCCAAAATGTCTTTTCTGGCAAGTCAGTGTCAGAGTCTGAATTTCATAAGCAAGACTTTAGTTCATGTTCTGGTACTTGCAACTTTTATGATTCATCCTCTTGTTTCATAGGGGAAGTTACATGATGGTACACTGGTTGCGGTAAAAAAATTGTCTCTTGACAAATCTCAGCAAGGAGAATCAGAATTTCTTTCGGAGGTGAAGATGATTACGAGCATCCAACAGAAGAACTTGGTTCGACTTCTAGGGTGCTGCTCAGATGGTCCACAAAGGTTACTTGTGTATGAATACATGAAGAATAGAAGCTTGGACCTCATAGTATACGGTACCGTCTCATCTTACATTTGATTAAGAAACAAGATGATAATTTTTAAACCTTCCAGTGAACTTTAAAATGTTCTTCTATTGTCCTCTACTGCAGGAAATAGTGATAAATTCCTGGACTGGAACACCAGATTCCAAATAATTTTAGGCATTGCTCGAGGACTGCAATATCTACATGAGGATTCACACCTCAGAATTGTTCACAGAGATATCAAAGCAAGCAATATTCTTCTTGACGATAAGTTCCAGCCTAGGATTAGTGATTTTGGGCTGGCTAGGTTCTTCCCTGAAGATCAAGCATATCTCAGCACTGCATTCGCCGGAACTTTGTAAGTATTCTACAAATATAGGAGTCCAAGTGAAAGAAAGCACCCTAGGAGCCATTGATTGGCTTTCAACATATTCTCTTCTTAACTTTCCACTCTCTCCTGTTCAGAGGCTATACAGCTCCTGAGTATGCCATCAAAGGAGAATTGTCCGAAAAAGCAGACATATATAGCTTTGGAGTGCTTGTGCTTGAAATTATCAGCAGCAGGAAAAACACAGATCTTAGTCTACCATCAGAAATGCAATACCTTCCTGAATATGTACATGCCATTACCTTTCCACAATATCCCTTCTCTTCTGAACATTTTAATATTTTCATTCAGACCTTTTTCTATTGACTTCAATAATATTTATTTTCTCAGGCATGGAAATTATATGAGAGGTCAAGAGTGATGGATCTGGTAGATCCGAAATTGCTAGAACATGGAATTGTGGAGAAAGATGTCTTGCAAGTAATCCACGTATCTTTCTTATGTCTTCAGCCTCTTGCTAACCTGAGAGCTCCTATGTCAAGAATTGTTGCCCAGTTAACATGCAAAGTTGAAATGGTTGGAACACCTATGAGGCCAGTTTTCTTGCAAAGAAGTCGTAAAAAGGATGACAACCTCTCTTGGGATACCATATCTGAGGCTTTTCTTTCTCCTCTGTGGACCGAGTCCCCTTCGTTGCCTGGGCCACAAAATTGAGGTTGATTTAATTGGAGAATGAAAAGATAGAATCATTAAATATAGCTCTTTTGTAATGTAATTTCTGATGAAAATTTAACTTGAACTATAGGTCTGTGTAGAAAAGCAGCATATATAGCATGGTAGCTGCACTTGGAAGATTTTATCTGCATTGAACAATAGATGCAGCCATGGTAGACTTTGTCACTATAATTCCTACTGGTACTAATTAGGGTTTTTTTTGTTTGTTTAATCACAAGGTCTTTTCTCTTCTTTTGGAGGATTCAACAACCTGTTACACACGTTCTTACAAGAGCCATGAATTTGTCAAACATGAGTAAACTTCTTCAAGATCACTACAATAGAATCATATTTTACTGTTATCCTGTTTTATTTCTTTGAACTTATTCATGAATACAAGCTACATTAGGTGCTTGTGTAGGCTTCTGATAAGCTAGGAAATTGGCAGATGATGAAATTTGGTCATGGTGGCCCGTAAGGAGTGCTTCTGGGCACAGTGGAGCTGGCTTCTTAGATTGTTATCATTTTTTTGTAAAGATAACAAACAAAACTAATGGTGCAGGGCCGAAAATTGAAATTATAGGGCTCAAATTAGTCCCAGATGGGGAATGCCTGCGTTTACCATTTGTTGTAGAGGGAATGAAGTGATATATTTGAATTGGCTGTTCTAGAATTTATAATAGTCATAGTTGTAGAACCGACCCAGTCAATTATTTTTATTAAAACTTCCGAAGTTTTTCTTACAAGACATTGACCTTATCGGGTTTGGACAAGCCAAATTGGATCCTTAAAAATTCAGATACGAAATATCCAATCCAATTGAAAGTCTAGATCCCTCGTCAACCAATAGTCCAGATTTATATCATATGATAATTGATAATAGTGAGAGACAGCTGAAGAAGTCAAAACAGGTGGTGAAAAAACCAACTCTTGGCAAGCTCGAATGTTATTGTTCCAAAGTGCAGTGTTCATTACTCAGAGCAGTGTTTAGGTCTGCAGAGCTTCTCAGCTCTCTAGCATTTAGCTGATAGCTAGGCTTTGCTTTTAATTTGAACTGTTGTTTGATAGGGTAGGCCTTGTTTCATTGTATTTACTCTGAGCACTTTGCCCTCTGCCGCAGGGTTTGTCACTTCCTTTTGGAGTTTTGCCTTGCTCCTCTTCTTTTTCTGCGTACAACAAAACTAACTCTTTGCCATTTGCTTTTCTCTGGAATTTTCCAGCCAGGTTTATGAATGGTGTTATTGAGATGTTCTATGGAGGGTTATTATCAACTTTTTCTGGTAAAGAATATCAATAAAAAAAATATAAATGTACTAGAAACGATTTAACT
Source organism: Populus simonii (assembly GCA_007827005.2). NCBI lineage: Eukaryota > Viridiplantae > Streptophyta > Magnoliopsida > Malpighiales > Salicaceae > Populus > Populus simonii. The sequence goes on from CM017469.2 coordinate 5,993,645, forward strand.
ACAGAGATTTAATTTTGATGTAATGTTATTGTGGGGATAAGCCGGAAATTGTATATGAGACAATGATTGTTTGAAATTTTTTTTTATATAAAAATATATCTCGTAATAATTTTAACTAAATAGATATATTTTTTAAAATCACAATTAAAAATATTTTTCTTTAATCTTATTTTTCTAAAACAGCAGAAAAAGTAAACACAAAGCCTAATACACACCCTGTGATGAAACAGTAATCACCATTAAATTCTTTCACCCCACAAGAAAATAGTTATAGAAAAAAAAATAGTAGCATTTAAGTTCATGCTGACAAACATTTAATGCTCTTTTCCTAATCAGTAAATATATCCAATAAATAAAGGCAACGAATCAAAACAGAAGAACTTGATTTCCTTTGGACCACACCTCAGAAATGTTTATCTTCTCTTCTCTTGCCAACCTCCCATCCATATATTTGCCAAAAATTGCTCCCCGTTTATATTATTCTTTACCTAATTTATACTTGCAAAATACATTCAGAAACTGATAGGGTTGCTCTCACTGATTCCAACTTCAAACCAGTCCAGAACTATGCAAACAGTTATTCATAATAAATTCCATTACCTACTCCTTGCGGTCAAATATTAAATGGTAAATAAGATTAATTAATTAATTGATTTTTTCGTAGTAAGTAATTACTTCAACTGGTGGAGAGTGGGATTATTATGTATTAAGAAGGAGAATGACACCATTTAATTATATATGTTGTATATATGATTGGTATGCTCATGCAGTTAATCAAAGAAAGGAAAAAAAAATAGAAATTATCCTGGATTCATAGAATTGGCTGCTAAAAAATCCGCTACTCTTTCATATTTCTTGCTGTGACTAAGATTTTGGACAAAGTATGATCACAGATATAACATTGATCAAGAAGCTAGCAGGACACCATTTACATAACTGAGCTTCGGAGATTGAACTAAGCAAACTGAAAAAAATACAGAAAGGAAGAAAGAAAACGATGAAGGATTTGCTAGACAAAATCTGTACTTAATTTCCACTGCAACAAATTGATCAAGCATTGAGCAATTAGTTGAAAATCTTTGGAAGACTGAATCTTCACGCCCTCTATTTCTACTTGTTGTGTAAGGGATTTGGACCTGTAGGAACAACTCTCATTTCATCCAAAATAAGATTCTTGTTCTTGATGGAGTTAGAGATCAATTTGTTGACAGCTTCAAGTGATGGTGATGATGATGACACATGTGATGAAGTTTTCTTCTTATTGGCATCATCAATAGGAAAAAGAAAAGCTGATTTTGGCACTGCATCAGACCCAGTACTCGCAAAAATCATAAGGCACGATGCCATAACGAGAACAACTAATAATCTCATTGCACCAATGAAGAAAACTTTGGATCAAATTGACCCTGAAAAGAACAAGAGGTTTAATTTATACTTGAAAAGTAACCGGAGAGGGATTTCAGTGGTGAAAGGAATGGAGATACTGCTGAGAGCAACAGATCAAAAGAATGGCCGAGCTGCTTAATTGTAGAAGGAGAGAATGTGAGCGGTGATGATAAAAGTGACATGAACTATTTATAAAACCTCGGATTTAAAGGTAAAGAAAAGCTTTGACATATCAACATCTCTTTGACCTGAACCTTCACCAAACCTTATTAATTGCTTTCAGTTCCAATGGAGCTAAGACATACTTGGGAAGTGTAAAAGAAAGAATTTTTTTTTTCAAAAAACCAAAACAGAAAGACTTCAAGGTAGAGAGATCTGTTCTTATATAACTACCTCTCCAAAACCCTCAAGAGTCCACTGAGTTTTAAGATTTCTCTAGTCTTTTTTTCTTTTCCATGTAGTTTCTACTCGTGCTCTCAATGGCCATGCAGGGTTAAAGAAAGAAAAGCTGACAATATATCGAGAAAAAAGGAAAAATATTAATGGATTGTTTTGACTAGACCATGCATATGGTTGTGTTTTCCTGTTGTCTTGTGAAGCAAGTCGAGTCCTGCTTGGTTGGGTGCAGGTGCTTGATTGAATAAATGATGAAAACTAGATAGCTAGCTAGGTGGGTTTTTAGTTAGACAAACTGCTGCTAGCTAGTTTGCTGATGCTCCTGCCGGAATGACGACAAGAACAGTTGAGGCTTCATTAATTCCGGCCTTCTGCATTAAACACACTTTATACTTTTTTATTTGTTTGTTTTTTATAACGAGGAACTCAGGTTAAAAAAAATCCCCGATGAAGATATAGCCATCTTGATGTGTTGTTTGTTGGAATTGAACTCACGAATCTGGCTAAGGACCCGATTTTAGGCTAATAAATTTTCCTTACCCTTCAGATTTTATAAAGCTTTTCATTTCCTTTTTCTTTTATCTTTGCTACTCTTACAAAATTAAATTAGTAACAAAAAAAATAAATAGAGATTTTAGTGTACCATATCTCTTAGAAATGTTTCACAATGCTCCGGCTAAAATATTATTTGTTTAAAATTTAATTTTTTTTATATTAATATCAAAATTAAAAAAATTATTTAAATATATTTCTAAATAAAAACTACTTTAAAACACGAAAATTAAATGTTACCAATAATTTTAATTGTTGAGAATTTTAGAGCTCCCACAAATAGAAATTTTAGCCAACAACCATTTAATACATCATTCATTAAAAATGACATATTAAAATTAAAATTAAAATAAATTAAAACTAGAACTAAAACTAAATCTCATGAAAAAGTCAAGGTGCATTATTAATTGAAAAATTGTAATGCAATTTCTCTTTTTTGTCCTTTGAGCTTATTGAGGTGTTAAGAGATTTTTTCAGCATTATTAAATTAATGCTTGATTTAATAAGATATACTTTGATTTTGTTAATTAAAAAAATAAAATTTCAATGATGAAATTTGTCAATAAACTAAACATACAATCCTCTAATATTGAAAAGAAGAAATGATCTATTGCAGAAAGGATTAACCAAAATGTTGACTTACCAAAATCATATTGACTACATAGCCACAATTTTAACAAGTTCTGATGCTTGACCAAATAATTCTTGGATATAAATACCTAGGATTTTTAAATTTTAGTAAGTTCTGTTTGTTTGTTGGAAAATAATTTCTTTTTTAAAATAAATTTTGGAAAAGTGAATTATTTTTCGATATTTGGTAGTATAATGAAAAATAAATTGAAAAACATTTTCCAGTATTTGGTTATATCATGGAAAATGAGCTGGAAAATAACTTATTAATGTTTTATTTTTAAAAAAATTTATTAAAATAATGATGAACAAATCTTACAAATTAAAAAGTTGAATGAGAATGAAATTGAAAAAAATATAATTTCATAAATTATCTCAAATAAAATAAATAATAATCAAAATAATAGAGATCAAATCTAAAAAATAAAAAAAATTAAAAGATGAAGAAATTTAAAAAAAATTAACATTTCATAAATTATTTCTAATAAAATAAGTAACAATCAAAAGAATAATGATCAAATTTGATAGATAAAAATTTCAATTAAAAAATGATAAAGAAAAAGCAAATAACAATTATAAAAATAAGGACCAAAATTAATATAAAAATTAAATTCTAAGGGATGAAATTGAAAAAAAATATTCAAAACAAAATATATATAGCATTCAAAAGTTTAAGGACCAAATTTGATATAATCAGCAAATAATATGACATTTCTAAATTTTTCACAACTTCCAGAAAGTGTTTTCCACCCAAATTTTACAGAAAAACATTTTCCTGAAAATCAAGCTAAATTTTTCTTTGACTATATAGTGTTTTTTATTGATCAACTTTTTTAATAACAAACAAACACAGAAAAAATTTAAAAATGATTTCTAAAAAATAAATTTCAAAAGCAAACATAACCTAAGTTTAAAAACTCTTATGAATCTCTTATTTTTAAATTTTAATTGAATAACTTATTTTTAATTGAATTAAAACCATTATAAAAAAATAAAACAATTATTATTTTAATAAATCTCTAAATAATTTAAAAAATAATTGCAATTCCAAACAATCTCTTTGTCCAACTCCGAAGCTACAGCTACAGCTCCCTCCTTTTTCTTTTTGTTTTTAACCTCTGTTGACGAACACAGCGAAACATAAACAAAAGAACATGATCTCCAAATCCACCAAAAAAACATGGCAAATTCCTCTTCTTTCAACCACCGTTACACTGTAATAACCTCATTATTCCTCGTCTCTTTCCTCTTAACAATTTTCCTCTTCAACAAAGGAGCTCTTGAGCCCACTCTTTATTTCTACAGAGATTTCTTTCCACAAACGACTGCCTCCCACATTTCCTTGCCTAATTTCACCCTTCCCGACTCAGAAGAACCGGTTGACTCAGTGATTCACCAACCCATTTCTCAAAATGAGACAATTGAGTCCAAAACCGGTGATGATTCGAGAAATATGGAGGTGTCTACTGAAAATGAGGATGACCCAGATGGGGGTGTGGACTCTGGTGAGGATTTGATTTATAACTCAACAAATGTGGAGGTGTCTAGTGAAAATAAGAAAGACCCAGATGTGGATTTGGAGTCTGGTGGGGATTTGAGTGGCAATGGTGGTGATAAATTGATGGAGAGCTTGAAAAGTTGTGATCTTTATAGGGGTACTTGGGTGAAAGATGAAGAGTATCCGATTTATAAAGCGGGTTCTTGTCCTTATGTTGATGAGGCTTTTGATTGCCAAGGTAATGGAAGGAAAGATTCCGATTATCTTAAATGGCGTTGGAAGCCTAATGATTGTGATCTTCCAAGGTTTGTGCTGTTTTTTTTTGCTTAATTTTTTTTTGTGTGTGTGTATATATATATTGCTAGTGCATAATGTAATTGCATGTCAATGAGTTTGGAGATATTGCAAGAATTAGGCCTGGAATTCTTTGTGATATGTATTTATTGAAAGGAAGATTGCTAGTTGTTTTTTGTGCAATCGACTCTTTCTTTTACAGTCTTTGGGCCTTATTTGTCTTTCCAAATGTTTCTCATGTCTGCTTCCCCAACCTTGGTGGCTTGCTATAAGATGATCTTGCTACATCCTAGGTTACTCCAGCTTTTATGGAATGTTGAATACTAAATCTATGTGTGTGAAGTGGAGATTCACTATCAAGGTGCTTGTTTTTTCTCTTCTTCCTTTTGATGCATTCTATAACGTGAAATTTTAGAAGCAAGAGCACCTTCTTCTTTTTTCTTTTTTCTTTTTTTTTCCCCAATCTATCATGTATTTCCATCATTGAAGCAGAACTATACCAAGGTTCATGAAACGATCTGTAAAGTCGTGAATGTGTATATGAATGAACTGTAGTCCAATACCTTAGAAACAGGGCAAGACATTTTGATGTGAGAGATAAGATCAGAAACAAATATTTGTTGACTCATCCATTAATGTGTTATTGATCGCTCATTTGGATAGACTATTCATTGCCACTAAGAAAATCCTTGCTTCTCCTCTTACATGACATTTCTTTTTACACTATTTAAGCAACAGTTTCAAAGTGATTTTTGCCTTGATGGAGACATATTAACTACAGTGATATGAATTTATGCTGAGCCTCAATACTTTTCAATTACTTTACATATTTATCAGAAACAATGTTGTCAAAAGGCACCTAGGCACTCTAGGCGAGGCGAGGTGAGGCCGCAAATTAGCCTTAATGCTATGAATTTCAATGAAACGCTGCCTAGGCGAGCGCCTTGTGAGTGGGTGCAAGGCGTTAAAGCTAGCACCTGCATGAAGTAATTCTTTTTCTATTGGGTTTTACTTTTTTTTCTTAACTTATTTATGTTTTGACCTATTTTTCCATTTTTTAATTTACAATAAGAAACAACTTAGGGGTATTTTTATAAAAAAACAAAGATAAGGGTAAAAAAAGAATTAAAAAAAATCATTTAATTGGGAAACAAAAACAGACAAGGAAGGACACCTTAGAAGAGAAACACCAGCCACACTCTCTTTTTTCAACAGTGGGAGTCCGAGAACAACACAAGTACAAGAGAGGAAAGCATGGATGAAGATGTTTTTGAAGATTAATGAATAATGATATTATGATATTTAAGTTTGTTTTTTAATCTATTTGGCTACTTATTACTTTAAATTATCTTCTTCTTTTTTAAGGATGAAAAATACAACTTTATATGACTATGTTATGTTATGGTATTTTATATTTTCTTTTGATTTTATAATGATCTAATCTTAATTGGGAAGGTATATATTTTAGATTTATATTGTATTATATAATATTATACATTTTTTTTTTAATTTATAGCATATCACCTTGGTTCATTCGGGCAAGCGCATAGGCATGCACCTAGCGCCAAGTGCCTAGTGCCTAGCTCCTTGAGCATTTTATAGGCTTGGCGTCTTTTAGCGCCTTTTGCCTTTGACAACACTGATCAGAAATGCATTTCTTTTCTGCATTCTCTCTTCACTCGTAGGTTTAATGCAACAGACTTCTTGACAAGATTGAGAGGTAAGAGGCTCATGCTGGTTGGAGACTCCATGAACCGAAATCAGTTTGAATCAATGTTGTGTCTCCTTCGTGAAGGCCTGCCTGATAAGAGCAAAATGTTTGAGATCCATGGCCGCAGAATAACGAAGGGAAGAGGGTACTATGTCTTCAAATTTGTGGTAATTACAGATTTTATATAGTTATGCTGCTTCTATAAAGGCCAGAAGACAGCATTAGCCAATATTATAGTAGTTAAACTGAGTGAAGATAGAGGATCAGAAAAGGAGCAAAAAATTGCAAAAATGTAGTCAATGCATTCTTTCTTGAGCACTGACTTGTTACAGATGAGTGGTAATAGGTCTTCATGGCTGCAGTGATACCTTGGCTTTATTGGGAATCATCCATTTCTTCAAGAAAATAATTTGAATGCGCTTGTATTGTGAAATAAATCTGCTATACTTCCATAAAAATTATCTTTACAATTTTTTCCTCATTTGTTTCTGGTTCAAAAAAATCATGGGTTTTGTAACCTGAAGTAGCTCTAATGCAGTGGTGCTACTCGTGAATTCTCTCTCATTTTGGAATCCACAAGTTTCCTTCTGAATATACAACAATCTACTTAGATAGACTTAGTTGTAAATATGGTATATCAACAATGTTTATTCTTCCGAAGAAAAAAGAAGAGGGTTGATGATTTTAATAATTGCTTGGGCAGGATTTCAAGTGTACTGTGGAATTTGTGAGGTCACATTTCCTTGTAAAGGAAGGGGTGCGGATAAATGCACAAGGAAGCTCAAACCCAACTCTATCTATAGATGTAATTGACAAGACAGCAGGCCGATGGAAGAGGGCTGACATCCTGGTTTTTAATACTGGGCACTGGTGGACTCATGGAAAGACAGCTCGTGGGTATGTTTGAATTGCTGTTTTTGTTATATTTTAAATTGTAGTTCCACGTAATTTCTGCCTTTGTTATTATATCACTAAAACAGGATGGTATTTTTCCATGTTTATATTAATTCTCGGGTAAACTTTATTTTTGCCTCTGAAATTATCAATGTTCCAATTTTATTCCTATAGTATAAAAAATTCTCATTATTACCCCTTAGTTTTCAAAAGGCTCTAATTTTACCCCTAACCATTAAATAACCTACTTTTTTGAATTTGGTTGGGTGCTTTTTTTTAAAATATTTGTAAGTGTTTTTTGTGAAATGTTATAACATTTATGAGAATTTGATAGGAAATAATTAGAGAAAAATAAGGAAAACTAAAATAAAGTAGGAAAAATGTGAGATTTTTATTAGTTATTTAATAGCAGAGGGAAAAATCAAAACTTTGTCAAAATTATAGGAGTGAGGTTGGGGCATTTTAAACTATAGGGGTAAAAGTGGAACATTGATAGAACTACAAGTGCAAAAATGTAGTTTACTGTTACTTGTCTCTGCACGTTTTGGTTCAGTAGCTAGGTTACATGACAATGTTAACCCTCCCTCTTCCATGATCCTTGCCATTGATGTTGAGGAAGATTTTTTTTTCTTAGCAAAGATGTGAGTGGTGTTTAACTCTGGACAATAGGGACACGCTTTATAAATTAAGCTAGTTGGCACACACTCTTCTGTTTCTATTTTGAGAGCTACTTCAGTCTTTTTTTTTCCCTTTTCTATTAATAGTAACCAAAAAAGAAGAAGAAGAAGAAAGATTAGTATTGAACAAGAAGAAATGGTGAGATTTGATTAGGAATCCCTTTTTATTAGCCATTTCCAAGACACAAAAAAATTAGTCCCTTCCGGTAAAGATTCTAAACCCTGCATATTGCAGGAAAACCCCTTTTGTGAACCTTATCTTTTATCCAGTATTGAACAAGAAGAAACGGTGATATTTGAGTAGGAATCCCTTTTTATTAGCCATTTCTAAGACAAAAAAAATTAGTCCCTTCTGGCAAAGATTCTAAACCCTGCATATTGCAGGAAAATCCCTTTCGTGAACCTTATCTTGCATCCAGATTCTTTAGTTGGTTTATAGACGGGTGTAAATGTGTGTTTGAAATCATACTGGTAAATAGTTCGATTCAGAAATTGATGTCCTTGCTTATTTTGTCTATCTAAATGTTTGTTTTCCCTTGCAATATAGTACTGCTTAATTGTGCAGGAAAAATTACTATAAAGAAGGTGACTATCTCTATCCAAAGTTTGATGCAGTTGAGGCTTACAGAAGGGCTCTAAGGACCTGGGGAAAGTGGATTGACAAAAATGTGAATCCAAAAAAGCAGTTGGTATTCTATCGTGGATACTCCTCAGCCCATTTCAGGTACTTTTGCTTCCATTTTCTTCTAACCGTTCTTTCATCCCTAGACCTAGGCTATATTATAAATAGTATGGAGGAGAGTATATTTTGCTCATGTTTGCCTTCTTTCAGATTTACAAAATGCAGAAAATTCATTTTATTTAATACCTCGAGTCTGTTAATTTACAGCAGTAGCATGGATCAGCTGTCACTCTTTCCATATCTGGAAACTTTTCTTGTGAAAAGCAAATATTTTGTTGAAATAGATATAACTACTGCAATTATTTATTTTTCTACATTAATTATATAATAAGCAGAGGTGGAGATTGGGATTCAGGAGGGACATGCAACGGGGAGACTGAACCAGTTTTGAGGGGGTCAATTCTCAACAACTATCCTGTCAAAATGAAGATAGTGGAGGAGGTAATCCAGGAAATGAAGAATCCAGTTACACTGTTAAATGTCACTAGTTTGACCAATTTTCGAAAGGATGGGCATCCTTCAATCTTTGGCAAGAATGTAACTGCTGGGATAAAGGTCTCATCAAGGCGCCAAGACTGCAGCCATTGGTGTCTTCCAGGTGTCCCTGATGCATGGAATGAGCTAATTTATGCAACCCTGGTTCAACATTGACTTTCCAAGAGTTAAAACAACAATCTTCCCTCCTCATTTTCAACGGGGAAAGAAAAAATATTTATAATTTTACTTTCACAAGGTATGGAGAATTCCAAGTTTTGTATTGTTCAAGACTTGCAATGTGAACTCTGACTTTGCAAGTCATGGAATTTTTTTTTTCTTACAACCATTTCTGAATCTATGATATATATATATATATATATATATATATAGGAGAAATGTGTGCTGATGATTGGTGAGGTTACTATTTCTGATCTTACCTTTTCAACGCAGGGGGTTGTTTCTGGGTTGCTTCTGTGGTAGGTCTTTTTCCAAGAAGATTACATAAAGTAATGCCTTAGCTTAAAGCTGTAAGCAACCATCAAACTCCACTTCTTGGCTTGGACCATAAAACATGGGTCAATCGTATAATCTTAATCTAATTTCAGCAAACTTGGTCAATCTGCCAAAATTATTTGTACAACTTTTCAATTCTTTGCCCACAAGAAAAGTCAAGCAGATAAGCAATGAAAATGATTGTTGTGATTTTGGGTTAAGATTGGACTGAGTTCATCCAATGATCATCACTGACTAAATGGCAAAAAATTTGAAAAGTATGAAATGCTTCCTAGAAACGTTGACATGCCACTCCTTTTCTAATCAAAGAAAATAGATTTATGTTTAGCTGGGTTGGTATTGAAATAACGGTTGTTTTTTAAAATATTTTTTATTTAAAAATATATTAAAATGATATATACTTTTTATTTTTTAAAATTTATTTTTAATATCAATATATCAAAATAATCTAAAAATAAAAAAAATTATAAATATATTATAAAAACATAAAAATAAATTTAATTTTTATATTATCGTAGATAATAATTATGCCGGTGCGAGTTGTGTTCATTGTAACTTGGACTTTTTCTTTTTTCACTTTTCAAGCTATTACCATGATTTATATATGGTATTTTCTTTTGAATCTTTTCTCTTTAGCCAAACCGATGGAATTCCTCTTGCATGAGTCCATTTTTATATATATATATACTTTGTTTGTCAATATAATAAGGGTGGAGAATTTAAACAAAGGGCATATATTATTATCATAATGTTTTTGGTCCATCAAGTAACTTACTTCGAAGACTTGGCTTCTATAATTTTACAACTTGACTTGATAGAAAATTAATTGAAGTTTATCATAAGGTATGGTGCCAACTATATATATTAATGGCATAGCAACTTATTAAGCAATCTTTATTATGATAAAGCAAAATTAAATGCTAAAGTCAAACTTCATAATAATGTGAGTGGGTGGATTTCTTTTTTCATGTTGCTCGTTCTATTTATAACTAATTAAGAATCAATCCCAACGGTGAGCAAAAACACTGTTGTAGTTTGGCTTGGCCAGTTACTCTGCCTTGTTAAGTATATAATTAAAACCAGAAATATATATATATATGAAGCTAACTAAGTTGTTGTTTGATAGAGGGAGTCTTCTTGCACATTCCTTCAACTTCAACAACTAAATTAATCACTACTTATTCCAATATATATATATATATATATATATATATATATATATTTGACTTGCAAATCCTTCAACAATTATATATATATATATATATATATATATATATATATATATATATATTTGACTTGCAAATCCTTCAACAATTCCATCCTTTTTTTTAACCTTTTTGTTTTGGGATTTAACTGAGAATTTATTTTTTTTATTAACATGGATGTTTGGACTAGCTTGCATGTACCTCGACTAATCTCACGGGTCCTAAAATTAACAACTATGTAAATTTTCAGTAGCCCTAGATTTGTGAGACTCAAATTAATAACTTCTAAGAAATAAATTTAGAACCTAACCAATTGAGTTATATCTTTCAAGATAAACCAAAAAAAACTTTGACTGATATATATATTCCCTGTCATTTCAGCTAAATATTTTGGAATTTAGAATTTTATAGATATAATTCATATCTTTTTAAATGAAGCTTCTATCAATTCTCCTCTCATCATTTCATTAAATATACACGTCGATCTTTTTATTTATTGTAGCACATAAACAAATAGACAAGCCATTCGATATTACTTGTTATATTAATTTGTAGTTTCTCAAATAAAGCTTACACTAAAACTTTAACTTAGTCGACAAAAATTAAAGATATATATATATATATCGATGAAAACAACAAAAATCAAGGTCCATCATTCCCACCCCATCATTGCACAAACGGTCATGATTGCCCTAACCTCTTTGTACGTCAATACGCTTTATGGTAGCGTTTGGGAACGCGGTTGTATTTTTAAAAAATTTGAATTTTTTTTTTGTTAAAATTGAGTGCGGTTTGTATTTTTTGGATCGTTTTAATGTGCTGATGTTAAAAATAATTTTTAAAAAATGAAAAAACATCATTGGCATGCATTTCGGCACGAAAAGCTATTTGAAAAGCACCCGCAACCATACTGCCAAACACGCTCTATATCTGTTTGTTTTTTAAATATATAATTAAAATCAATTTTTTTATATATAATTAAATCCTAAACAAAACATCCACATTTAAATTAAAACATTCATATAAAAATCATTTTCGGATGTACAAAGTGATGATAATGTAAAGAATAAGCATTAATTCTTACTAAAACAAGGTTTTATTGTGTGTGTGTGTGTGTGTGTGTATGAAAATGAGAGATCAGAGAGAGAGAGAGAGAGAGAGAGAGAGAGTAAGAAAAGTAGTTGGTCAAAATGAACCCATGTAGAAGGATACCGAATTACATTCCCATAGAATTCCACAAACAAATTGTTAATTTATTCTACCACGAGCTCTCTTTTCTATTCGGTACAAGACTTGGGGCACGCCCTCGGATCCCCTGTTGAAGAATTCTTCATCACTTCAAATTATTTGGTATTTTATAGTCTGACTAATAATAACAATTATTATTATTGATTTACATAAAGCTATAAACCTACTAGAATCATTAATTTTGTACTACCATGATCGATAGCCGCTTTACAATTAATTAAAATTAATTGATTGCTTGCTTGCTAGCTACCTCTTATGGACCATGTCAAAAACGGCTACATTTTTTTCTGATCAGTTGTTGTGCTTTCCTCACATGAAGGACACTTTGTAATCGTACCAAAATCCTTTGCAAGCTGAGAGTGCGACGACGACGATTGTCCAGTTTTTTGTGACCTTAATTCTTGCAATTCTCTCTTCAATCTTCTATTCTCATTGCTTAAACTTTCACAACATTTCTTCAAGAGTTCACAGTCTGCCTCTGTTTGCTTCAGCTTGGTCCTGCATGCACGTTAATTGTTTTTATTTTTTATTTTTATCACCATTATTACTGTAGAGAAGAAACCGAATACCCAAAAAGAAACCAATGAAAAAATGACAACAAGGATTTAAATGCACAAACTGAGTTATGGAGTTATTACCTTGCCCTCCTGTTTTGAAACCAGACTTCAACTTGTCTCGGCTTTAAACTCAATTGCTCAGCGAGTGCATGCTTCTTAGCCTGCATGCATGAGGTGAAATCCTTTATTTAGTCACTGGATAAATAAATTAAAGACAAGAGAGGGGGGGGGGGGGGGGGGAAGACAAATAAATTGAAATTAAACTAATGTTTTTGATAACTGAATCAAGGATTTATATAGCAAATTATAAATAAAAGCAAAAGCAAAAAAGGTCATGCCGGGAGAGGTTTATTTCTAACTCTAAAAATTAAAGTTTCCAGGCAAGATTAATTATTATAATTTACAAGTACTAACAATAATGATATTAAAAAAACATGTGTATAATTTGATTTTCTGATATCTAATCAAAGATCAGGAGTGATAGTCAGCAGCACAAACTGCCTGACAAGGAAGGGAAAAAATGAAAAATATATATAAAGAGCAGCAAAAAAGGGTACCGGATTAAGAGTGGGATGCCTTCGAAAGCTCTCCTCAAGATAGCTTGATTGGTCTTTTGTAAGCCTGAGTTTCTTTCTACCAGTACCATACATGCAGCTATTATCAATGGAATGATCACTTCTCTTATTTCCATAATCCTCATCTTCTTCAGACTTGAAGCATGTCCCCTCTGCCTTGCCATAATGATCTATATTCATGGAATCTTCTTGATCAGGGCAGAGTGTAAATGAGAGGCCTAGACGTACCACAGGCTTCTCCTTCTGTTTCTGCGGCCATGGCGCATAGTTTTCACCTCCTAGTCCAAGCCCAAGTCTTGTGTTGCAGCACCCTTCTTCTTCCATGTTTGAGAGAGAGAGAGAGAGAGAGGGGAAAAGAGAAAGAGAAGATGATGAATATAATTGGCGAATGGAGAGAAGGGGTTAGGAGGTGACTTTATACAAGAATATTCAAGTCTTTGGATATAATTTAGGAATATATAAATGATTTTAAATATATTTTTTTTGTGAATAACTACAGTGCTAATGACAACTAAACATGGTGAGAGAGTGTCCTAATTGGGTGCGTTAGAGCCATGCATGACCCTTTTGAGGGAAACCAAAACTTCCTTCATTCCTTCCATATCATGTTTGACCTCGCGATTAATTTCCACAGGGTTTTAATTAATTAAAAATTAAATTTAGACTTTGATTGATTTGAGTCTACTCTCCCCCGGACCGTATATTTCCAAACAATTTCCCTGCGTATGAAAACAAAAGAAGTCTTTGTTTTGAATTTGGGGTCAATTGTCTACGCATATGCAAACATATTATACTTCCCACCTTAATTTCTTCAATAATATCAAGAGTGATATTGTTATTAATTTCTTTGTTTTATATATATATTATCATAATAATATTTTTTTCTTACTATCATCCAGGTTTCTCATGATATATACTATACTAAATATAATATATTTGATGAAGCATAATTTATATATGGATTACATAGAAAATAATTTATAAATAAAAGAGATATTCTTCTTGTGATAAAATCTAATCTATATATTTTTATATGACCTATAAATTGTCTAGTTATGATTTCAATTCACCAAGCTATATAGTACAAAGAATATCGGAAAAATATTAGTTTTATATTATTATATTTATTGAAGGAAGGTATTTTATATATAAGCTGCTAATTATATCTGTTATATAAATATAAGAATAGAGATATTTGTAATATAGTTTTAAATTGAGAAATTAAATTACCAATTCGTAAGTCATCGAATCAACATCATATATTGATTATGTTCTATCCTCTTTCTAATAAAATAATAAAAAAGTCATTATTTGTTTCTTCTCAAAGGGTAGGTCAGATCATCAACGATGTAGAGGTTCAATTAGAAACTTGATTCAACCTAAGTGGATGGGTCATGGGGTAAGCTAACCCACAGGGTTGGACTCCATTTGACAGCTAAAGTTGTGCTTTTATCACTTCCTGGGATATATTGTCTTCCCTCTATGTCTCAGCTAATGTGATAATTAAAACACCATTTTTTCAAATACTTGGTGCTTGACTAACTCTTTTTAGTTGAATTTTGGGTTTTTGTTTCTTTATTATTATCCTAAATGCGAGGAATTCACTTTATCCCCTCTAAATTATTCAAACAAAGACTCTGATCATAATTCTTCAAACAAATTTGTTTGTGTAGAATTTGTGCTATAGGTATTGCTGTAGTATCATAGTTTATTCATAGCCTAGTGATTATTCCATTGTTGATGACAATTATGGCTCTTTCTAGAAAAAAGCTATACAATACATAAACAAATATATTAAACAAATGTTACTAACACAAATAGTATTTAATAAAATAATATTAATCATAATAGCAAGTAAACAACTTTTATAATATCAGGTGATTTCTTATGTATAACTTTTGTATTCCTTACCCATGTAATGTTATAATTACTTTCCCCTGTTTATTTTTATGTTTCAAAATTGCTTTTAAAAAATTTAAATTTTTTTTATTTTTTTTATTTTAAATTAATATTTTTTGTGTGTTTTTAGATTATTTTGATGCGCTGATGTCAAAAATAATTTTTAAAAAATAAAAAAAATATCATTTTGATATATTTCCGAGTAAAAAAACACTTTAAAAAACAACCACAACCACACTTTAAAAATGACTTTTCATGACTGGTATGTTTGGGCTTAAATATAGACTTAATTTATGAACTTATTTTTTTTACCAGACAAGTCTTCTTTTTAGAACAGAGAACCCTCTAATATTGGAGCCGATAAATATGTAATGTATAGGAAGGATAAAAGAATAAAAACATGAGTGCATAATGGTTGAATGAATTGTTGCGAAGTTCTTAAATGACTTAAATGATTATCCGTTAATCCAAGGTAATTAGAAGCCTAAGCTTAACTCAAGAAAATTAATGGCGTTGCAAATATCTTGTGATGTTTGGAGTTGCAGGAATATTCTCATGGTGAGTTGTTGGTTTGTGATACTATTAATATAATATAGAAGTTGGTACTCGTTATTAATTATTTTGTCTTGTCGTGTTAAAACATTCTGATTTCTAAGAACTAAATAGGATCGAAAAATTACTCTGACTATATTGTCATTTAGTTATTTTTTCACCTTACCTCTATTTTTTTAAAAAAATTACAGTTTATAGAAAAATTACATTTTCATTTATTTTTTTTTAGTACAATAAAAGAATTAGAGTCTTGGATGGAAGTAAACATAGGATGGCAATGGGTCGTGTTATTTCAGGTTATCTATATACCCGCACCTAACTTGATATATCTCCTTTTAATAATATAGTCTAAACAAAGATTTGCTAAAATTTAATTTCTTACTTAAAATTAGTTTTTTATGTTTTTAAATAAATTTAATGTACTGATATCAAAAATAAATTTTAAAAAATAAAAATATATATTATTTTGATATATTTTTTTAAAAAAAAACACATTAAAAAATAACTGAAACCAAATTCACAAATATCTTTATAATTTTATTAATCATCCCTATTTTACCCGCATTCAGTTTAGTTGAATGGAATAAAAAGTCTTCTTCACTGGTTTGTACCCACTGAATATATACTGACCTGACTCGTCTTTCTTTTATATTAGAAAAACATTTCTCTTATTAAATTTTTTGTAGCAACTTACAATATCACTTCCTAGAAAAAATTATACAAAGAATTTGACTTACTCAATAATATTGTTTTTCTATTTAAAATACTAATAAAACAATTATGCTATTAAACATACTAGTGACATGTACTAATTAGTAAATTATTAATTATTAATATAATTACATGTAATCATTCAAGATCCTTTTTATTTTTAAAAATCAGGTATATAATGTTAAATTATGTGCTTAATATTTATTGAATTTATTTATATATATTTTTCTTAAAACAATACATCAACTATCTAATTTATATCATTTGCTACTTTGTAACGTACTTGATAAAAAAAATAAGGGATAATAATAAGGGATACTAACATACTAATTTTACATATTCTTAATTACCAATTATAATATTGTTTACTAGCATAATTGCTTTAAAGAATTTGACATTAAGTTTGAAAATGTGATAGAAATGAAAAAATAAAAGATAGGGGACTAAAATGTATAACATAGAGAATACACATGATATGACATTAAGTTTGAAATTGTGGTAGAAATGAAAAATTAAAAAATAGAGGATTAAAAGGTATAACATAGAGAATACACATGGCTACTCTCAAACTCGTGATAATTTTTATTTTAGTCTAAAAAATTTTATTTTTTTTATTTTTCCATCCTTGGATTTGAGAAAGGAAAGAGCAAGTCATCCGGAAATGATTGAAGAGAGAAAAAGTTGTTAGTTGTCACGATTCTAGCAACCAAAGTGATCAAGCTTGAGGTCAAATAGTTTCATTCGATGAGAAAAGTGTGATGATGGTTGTTTTTTGCCTTCATCTTGTTATGAAAAATAAATCGGTGAAAAAACCAAACAAATATCTTTTCTTCTTATTAACATTTCCATAATATCTGATTTTTTAAATAAAGAACAAAACAAATTGAAAATGAGCATAAAATGACTTAAGAAATAATCATGAATAAATTCAAAAGCATAGGGGCTAATTATTTATTTTTTAAAACTAAAAAGACTATTTAATTTGTTTTATTAAAGTAAAGGGTGTGATAAATGAGACCAGGTCTCTCATATTCAAGGAGACGAGTGATTTTTGGTTTATATACACAAACACACGAACCAATGGCGGATCTTGAGCAAGATTTTAGAAAAAAACAAGAATATGACTAAAATTACTTTGTCAAGCTTCTGTTACCGCACAATTCTATTTATATAAACTTTCAACTTTGGACATTAAATTTGATTCCTTCAAAACTAATATGTTTGTTATGTATCTGTATACATATACACATAGAGAGACTTTTAGCTTTAAAAAGAAATAGAAAAAAAGGAAATCAAGTATCCAAGTGCAAGGAAATTTTGAGAAACAAGGACTAAATTGAATAGTTTTAAAAAGTACAAAGACTTAAATGCATATATTATTGGCAAAAATTGAAAACCTAGGGGAGGCTACTGCCCTCCTGTTTCTGAGAGGATCCACCACCGACAGAAACACACAAAGTGAGGTAACAATCATTAGGCTAAAGATCTATTGCTACATGCGTGAAGAGTTCTAAAATCTACCATATTTAGGGATAAAATTATTGTATTAAATAATTAGTTAATTTTTTAATTTAATATGATATTTTTAGTCTAGATATCGAGTGACTTGATATGAAAAACTCAGGTAGTTGATAGTAACAGACAATACCTAGTAAGTCAAAGTGGTTGGTAGCTATGGTAGTAGCAGGTAATATCTGGTAAGCCAAAATAAATAGTACCTGCAAAAGATCTTCTTTGATAGATATAGGAACTTTTTAATAGTAAAGTCAGTAACTTTGTAGAGAAAAAAAATACAGTGATATTTTAAAAAAATAGACTTTGAAAATATATATGTTGAAAATATTAAGAATGAAAAGATTGTCAAATGTCAATCTTTGGCTTGAAGGATTCATAGTGTATTTATAACACATGAGTCTTATCCTTTTGTGGAGAGGAGAGGTTGAAGCATAATTTTATCATTGTGATATTTTAAGTTGTATTCTACTCAAAATAATATGTATTGAATTAATATAAAATATTAAAAGATCCATATAAGATCTCAAAAAAATTATTGGTAAGTATTAAGCTCGAGGTGCGTGCTTATAAGGGTGCTAGGATGCACCCTCAGTAAATTAGGTACTGGCATACCTAACACCCTAATTAAATGGGTCTAAGTGTTATGCCTGGACCTAATAATAGGTATTGGAGTGCCCCAGCACCCAAAATATTTAGATCCAATTTTAACCCTTGAGCCCAATAAGGGGTGTTCGGTGCACCTACACTCCTAACTTTTACTAGGTGTGGCATGCCTAGCAAGGTGTCATGGCTAGTAAGCAAGGATGGGTATAACAAAACGTCTAGTATGAGCTTGGAAAATCATGCTCGAGCCCATGTATTTTAGTAGAAATTGGGCTAGGACATGGTAGCTGAGGTCTAAAAGGAATGTTTATTTAGCTTTTTAGGTGATTGTTTGAGCCTTTTTAAAGAGTTTTTTAGATCAATTTTATTGTATCCATAAGATTAATTTTGTAGGTTAATTGTTGTTTTTTCCCTTTAATTTTTTAATGGTTAAAATCTTAATGACAAGCAAATATTAGCAAAAGTAGTTTCCTGGAGGCAGAAAGAAAAATACAGCAAATTCATGATTCATGTTGATATGCCTTGTAAAGATGGTGTGTAGGAGAGAGAATAGCAAATACAGCAAAGGATGATGACATAACCA
The DNA here is from genome assembly GCA_007827005.2 of Populus simonii. NCBI lineage: Eukaryota > Viridiplantae > Streptophyta > Magnoliopsida > Malpighiales > Salicaceae > Populus > Populus simonii. The sequence goes on from CM017469.2 coordinate 6,012,803, forward strand.
AATCGAGTCCTTACTGGTGAGGACAAAACATGGATTAATGGTTCAAACACACTTGGTTTTGTTTGACATTGAACACACTCATGAAAGGAATTCCTTGCTTTACCAGCCTTCAAAAAAAAAAAAAAACACCATGATTCCACTGTCAAATCCTACAAGGGAAAATGGTGTAAATTTGGGCAATAATAGCATCGAGGAGAGTCTGCAAAGTTCGTCCTGGCATGGTCTATGGTATTTTTCAATCTCACAAGCAACAGAATCACAGGCATGGGCTCAAACATGTCCCCCCTGCCCCTCTACCAATAATTGACTCTCTATCTCTAGGCATTGCCTTCAGTGCTCTTCTGTGTATATTTATTTGCTCTTCCACAGCTTTCTTTCATCCTGGAGAGAGCGCAAAAGTCCTCAGCAAGAATAATGAAACTTTTGCATCTTCTCTTGTTGGCGATGCTTACAACTGCTTTTTATTTCTTTTCTCAGAACATCTGTTCTTCTTCTTCCCCTTCCATGTTTTTCCTCACAGGAAGGAGATCCATGAGAGAACAGAGATCCATGAGCGAACAGAGGATGTCATCGGTCACCCTCAGAGATGAGCACGAGAATACCAAGGTAGGATCTGAAGCTTGATTGAATTTCCCTTTTTGCTTCGAAATACAACATTGCAGAAATCTTCTTCTGACTGCACACGTTGCCATCATTAGATCTGTATATGTGCCAAACTTGTGTCCGTATGTTCTCTAGGTATTCAAACTTCACCATGTTGTGCCTATTAGTAGTGTCCACGTTCTGATCCTTAGCTTGAGTGTGCCTGGAAGCAACAAAGCTAACGGTTTGGTGATAGAAATACCTTGTCCGTCCAACTTTACATGGAGATCTTGAACAATCACAATAGCTTTAGACACTTGTTTTTCTCCGTTCCATTTCTAAATTGATATTCCACAAGTAACAAGTACAGATGTGCGGATTGCAGGTTCTTGATGAAAAGACTGAGCAAGCAACAATCAAGGAAGATTCTAGGCAACTGGCGTATCCAAGCAGCAGTGATAATTTAGATGATCTTGTTTACCACGTTGATTACCATGGCGTGACAACTCATCCAACTCCAACTCCAAGGCATCCCAAACCCTAAAATATCTTTCTTTAAGATTTCAGATGAAGAAATGCTGCATACATGTACTTCATTTTTAATCAACTAGTTAACGATGTATTAATTACACCAATACAATTAGGATGAATATATATTTCTGCTGGCAGTATATGAGCGGTATTTGTGTTTTCTCAAGGTTTCACTAATCAAATTGTACTTGTAGCATATAAACAGACTATAAAAGTGACAGATATTACTTTGTCAACAGGCTTTACTGTCAAATTATACCTGTGATTTGTTTTAACAAATGCAATAAACCAATTCCTGGTATGGGCTGCCCTCCGAATCTGATAGGGCAGAACACTTTCGGGAAAAAAACATGATAATCTAAATCTAATTTGGAGGAAAGAGATACATTACAAAGTAGCGAGCGCATTCCATTCATATATGGCTTTCTTGTACTTCTCGAGTAGTAGTTGTAGCTATCAATCACATCCTCAAATAACACTTCATCACAGAACTTAGATTTAACTTGAGCACATGAAGGAAATAAATTTTGAAATTCGTAGAAAGCTAAATTCCAATCATGTTCTTGAATGGTTTCTGTCTCCTAGTAGAGAAGCCTGAGCCACCTCATCCGATGAAAAGGAACCTTGTTCGTTTCAATAGCTACTTCCACACTACTGAATACTTCCAAGAACCTCGATGTTTTATTAATTTGATCAATAATATTGTTGAATGTGGTTTTCTGGTCCAAATTAAGCCAATCATTGGCTTCCAAAGGCAAAAATGAGCACCAACTAAGGAAGCTTCCCGCAAGGTAGAATCAGAAGCCCCAATTAATTCAATCATTACATGCAACAGAGTCACAGGCATCAGGTCCAGAATTCCAGACAATGGCTCAACTGAAGCACGATGCAGCTGTTTTTGGGTCTGATACCAGCAATGGAGTGCAACATGTGCAAAGCCCTCCTCCCACCTGCGATTAAGTGAAATACAGCAAAGGACACATGAGAAATGGTCTTCAAGATAGCCATAAATCTTAATTTCATCAAAGATTCCAATTTTGATAAGATTCCATAATCATGTCCTTTCATGCCATTTTGGAAACATGGAACATAAATTTAGTCAATTAGAATATTAATAATATAAAAACTACGCAAGAGCTTGAAATTCCATGATTCAATTCATCTAAACTGCACTGAAGCAACGCCAAATAGAATATTCATCCTAGATTTTGATGAGTTTGGCATGCCATAAACATTTCATTAGTGAACAGCATCAGGCAGGAATATTACCGCATAAAAGACCACCAGATTTTATCTGTCCTCGTTTCAGTTTTTCCTTGAGCAGTAAAAAATATAACACAATCTAAACATTAATAAGAAATTTTAACCACATATATAGTTTTGACACAATTTAGTCATTCAAAATGTTCTTCTTGTACATCAGTTTCAAACATTATCATTTAGATAATCCTTTGGCACAAGCCTTACTGTGCGCCTTATATATATTTTAAAGACATGTCCATGAGTTAGCTTTTCCAGAGACATTAGCCCAAAACTATGTCTCTGTCTCAGAGACAAAATGTCTTCATTAAATAATTTTGTCAATAGCATGGGCCAGTCCACATGGGCTGCTGAGTTTCCAGCTTTGTAAACAACATCAATTGAATCAGTCAAAAAAACTTTTCAATCTAGACTAAAGAGATCCATATGATGAGAAATGGCATTGATAAAATCTTAGGTACATCAACTACCGCAAACACAAAAAGGAAACTTTTTTGGTGATTATTATTTCAAAGAATTTATTGGAGAAAAAAGTGACTAAGATTGCAAGGTATTTTCCTTAGAAGACAATAACTAGAAAATCAAAGCAAAAGGGCCTCCTAACCTGAGAAAAATAAACCTCCTAAATACCTCTGAAGCAATAGACCTTAAAAGAGAATAAAAGGTGAAAAAACAATCATATTGCAAATAACTGCCTTGATAAGGACTGGTTCTTTAAATTCAGCTACCCAAAGATTTTCGTATCACTGCAAATATAGTGCACTTCAATAGACTCCTTATCCTTAAACAACAAGTACTCCCTTCTCCCAAAACCAACAGGATTCATGATAACTCCTAATGAAGCCATATTTCTTGAGTGCATTGGCCATTCACGGACCATCACAGAAGTTAACCTAGAATCCAACCCATACATTGAATGCCCTTACAAAGTAATTAATTATTCTGTTTGAGGAAACGGATATTAGCTAGCTCCAACGGATCAATGGCCCTTGGCAGATATTGTCAGTCAAAGGTAACTGCTGGGGGACATGTAGGTGAGGATACACTTGGATATTATCAACCGATAAAATCAGTAGTTCATTGACTGGTCATACGTGTATCTGTCTTCTAGGGGAGAGGTGCAAAGGATTAATGCCATCCTGCTGTGAGCAAGTGCATGCGTAATAAACCCCACCCCATTAATTTCATAAATCAACCAAATTAGAGATTAGAGACGAAAAACAAATTTGCTAAGCAAACATAATTTTTCAACATGTAAGACCAAACAAATCTGTTGAAGAGAAAAGTAAAGGATGATCTTTTACTTACTCAAAAGGAGGTTCCACCTCAATACCAAATGTGACGTAAGGAAAATCTGGCTAAATCACTAGACCCACCGTCATGTGTACATGCCTCGTGAGGAAAGCCTCTTGGAATATACAAAATGTCACCTTCCCTCAACAGGAACTTTCTATATCCAGCCAAAGAATTTTCTTCCACAAAACATTGTTCTCTATCAAGAGGATCATACAAGCGAGGTAACTGCAAATTTGATTGTTGATTGTGCATTGCTTGGTTCCAAAGAGTTGGCATACAAACACACAGTGGTCATCACAGTGACGATCCCATCCCTGAGAATTAGGTGGTGTCAAGTATATACTTGTAAGCATTTGCAAGAACTGCAATACTTGTAAGCCAAAACTCAGAGCTATTGTATAGCCCTCTTTAAATGCTTCTTCACATTTCATAATATCCATAGTATTGGAAGCATGTTTCCTAAAGCAGGATGGATCAAATTTCTTTTGAAAGAAATGCACCTCTTTCTTTGAAGGGTGCTCTGTTCTTAGTACTCATATGTCCTGCTGGTTGATTTTAGGACAACCCAATTCACTTCTCACCTCCTCCAGGAAACTTAAGATGCTCGGTTCATCTGAAGCAATAGGTACACATGAAACAAAACTTTGAAGCACAGGTGAAACAAAGGTAGGAGATGCTTCTTTCAGTTTAGAGATTGTGCAATTGAACTAAAAATGTCATCTTCCTCAATTAAGGACCCTGAAAGCCTTCTTACATGAGAAGGAGAGGTTCCCAGTGATGTAACATGAAATTTTCAAAACTTAGCTCACTTCAATCAAAGATCTTTCTTTCAACTAACATATATGGCAAAGGAATCACAAATTCACTGGTATTAATAGAAAAGCTAAAAATACTTTCTGCCAGATTGTTAACTGTAACATTGCTCAAATTTAAATCCCTCTCTTGAAAGGACATCCAAGCATTGCCAAGTAACATCTGATTGTGCACTTTTTCCCACAAACTTTTCATAGAATCCAAGAATTTTTCAGACAGCTTCGATGGGATCTTTTCCAATTGCTCAATGTTGCAAGTATTAATTAAAGTAATAGCAGTGTGAAGAAGTGACACTGAATGTCCATCTTCTTTAAAAGCTATCCTGGCACAGGCAATACTACTCCCATCTTCATTATATAAAGTAACCAATATCGAAGATGCAGGAACCTGAAGAAATCCAAAACTAATGGATGTTAAGTGAATATACAAATGGAAACATTTACATTTTCAGCACTACTTAAAATCACAAAAACAATAAAGTCCAAAGCCTTTTTTTTTAGAAAAATAAAACCTTTTAAGCAAATTAATAGATATACCATTTTCTTTCCATCATAAATGGAAATTGGGATACTTTAAATCAATCAAGAAAACCAAATTTCATATGAAACCAAACCCTTTGAAAAGAATGAAGACCATAGTTAAAAATAATCACACAAGCCTTTCTAAAGCTGAGAACTTCAATAACCTTTGTCTTCCAATCAAAGTAGTGGACAAATCCAAAAGGGCATCACAAGCAGCCACTGAAAGTTTCCTTTTTCTAATCACTAACATCAAGATCAAACCTTTCACTGTCCCCACATCCAAAGCAACCAGTTCATTCATTTCCATTGACACCAGCGAAGCCAACCCAACAATATCCGCACTTCGACACGCAATTGCTGCACACCTGAAACAATTATTTCCAAGAATCAGCAACGCCCACCAACTGCTCGATAAAATGCGCCAAATTAAAAGGAGAGAGGAAATAATTACTTGGAGTTCATGAGGATAGGAAACAAGGAGAGGACTGAAATGAGAAATGTTTGGTTGTTTGAAAGGAGAGAGTGGTGTAACTAGGTTAAGAGTTTATTGATTACGATTTCGAAATTATTACTGGGTGTGTTGTTTTGAGTGTTGGAGGGTTGGGTTGTTGCAGCTGGTAAGAGAGGGAATATGGTAGTAGTGTTGTTAAGGGAGAGAAGGGAAGCGGAAGCGGTTATTGGTTTTCTCGTTTTTCTTTTGCGGGTTCTCTTCTTGCTGTTTTCTTGGTGCTCCTCCATTTTCATCTTTCAGTTGCTACAGAAGCAACTTCTCTTATCAGTTCTCTGTTTGTTGCGTGTTTGGTGGTTTGGAGCTTGGAGGTGTAAAAAGTAAAAACTAGTGAAGAGAGAAGTCTTAAGAATGAAAGGGAGTAAATTATAAATTAATATCAATAACTAATTATTTACTTCTTAAATTTTAAATTTATTTGTAACATAATCGTTTCCGTCCATTTCATTCTTTTAATTTATTTATTTTTCAGAAATAGAAAAAAAGAAAAAAAATAGAAATAATGTGGAAACATTAATGAAAAAAAAAGGATAGTTTTTCTACAATAAATTATATAAAATTAAACATAATTAGCTTTTTCTAACAGTATATTAGCTTTTTTTGAATAACTTAAACATTTATTAATTTTTTACAGTGAAATTTTTTTTTATGAAAGCAAGTCTACTAGTATATTAGCTTTTTCTTTAAAAATGAGATGTGATGCTTTTTAAAATGAAAAGGTACTTATTTTATTTAAAAGACAAAAATAACATTAAAAAGCATTGAATCACAAAAATATCAATATTGCAAATTTTATTTTATATATAGTTTTATAAAAAATAGTTCCACATGTTCTTATGTTTTATATGTCATGTTCAATCTATTTTATATGTTTAATTATATCCAATATATTAAAAAATTAGTGTGTCTCCAATCTATTTTTTCTAGATTTGACTTGCACATGAAAACATTTAGATTTTATAGGTTCAAAATACCTTTCAATAGTTTATATTTTGAATTTGAAGAAAACGGGCTTTGTGAACATCTAAATTAGCTTTTTTGAATAGATAAGATTTGCATCAATATGATATTTAGGTCAAAAGTTCTGACCATCAAAAGAATAATGGGTATAATTCCTTAAATATAAACATATAATAAAATAAAAATGATCCTGGGCACATATCAAAGTTTTAACTGGTATATGTTTCTTGCGTCTCCAAGGTTGTGTCCTTCACGGGGGAGAAACATGCAATTGAGAAGTATAACAGCGAGCTGAAAGTTAATTGTAAGTGTTAATTGTCTCAACACAAAGATGTTAGATATCCAGTTAGATAGAATCTACAACCTTATTTGTTTGAGGTATCTTCAATTGACTAGGTCATTGAGTCAGAGTTCTCCATGCATGGCTGCTTTTGCAGCAGGGCAAGCTGCAGCATATACAAGATCTTTGAGACAATCAATCGGACACCGAAGATTGATCCCTATGACACTAGTGCATGGAATTGGAAGATGTGAAAGGAGAAATTGAACTCAAAGATGTATATTTCAGATATCCAGCCAGGCCTGATGTTCAAATCTTTTCTGCATTTTCGTTACAAGATCCAAGTGGCACAACTGCAGCTTTAGTTGGACAAAGTGGAAGCGGAAAGTCGACTGTTATTAGTCGTGTTGAGAGATTTTATGATCCTGATTCCGGCCAAGTACTTACAGATGGTGTTGATTCAAAGAAGCTGAAGCTTGGTTGGATAAGGGAGAAGATTGTTCTCGTTAGCCAGGAACCTATTTTATTTGCGACTAGCATAAAGGAAAACATTGCATATGGAAAAGAAAATGCAACTGATCAAGAGATTAGAACGGCAATTGAACTTGCCAATGCTGCCAAATTCGTTGACCAAATGTCCGAGGTAAACCACTTTCTTCCGAGTAATATGTTGTTTCCTAGATATTTTCTTGAGCAACTTAGTTTTCTTTATTTTATTTTTAATTTTGACAAGTTTTTGAGCAACTAATCTACATCTAGATCGACCACCATAATTCCTATGCTTCAAGCAATTGAGTAGGATGGCTGCATTTGCGTGGTTCATTTGGGAAAAATTATAGAGAAAGGTATTGCTATACTTGCTGCTTCATCTTTAAATTTCTATATCGTTCCCCAACTAAATCTTCAAACATTGAAGGCAGCCATGATGAGCTGAAAAGATCCAGAAGGGGCCTACTCCCAATTAATTCGCCTCCAAGAAGAAGACAAGGAATCCGGAGAGTCTCAGGATATTGATCCAAATACGTTGGAAAAGAATTTGGACACCACCGATCAGTCCATTGCCAAGTATGGCTCTATTTCTCGGAGCCAGAGACATTCTTTTCGAAGATCCATTACCGGAGTTTCAACAGGAAGCCAACGCTCCTTAACACTTAGCGTCCATGATGATGAACACGATGAGAAGCCTAAACGAGTTTCTATTACACGGCTTCTATACGTCAACAAGCCCGAGCTGCCAATTTTGTTGTTTCGAAGCGTTGCTTCAGTTATACTAGGTTTGGTTACCCCTATTCTTGGCCTTTTACTATCGAAAGCCATTACTATGTACCAAGAACTTCAAGAGGAGATGCGAAAAGATTCTAAGTTCTGGGCAATCGTGTGTGTGGGAATCGGTTTGATTACCTTTGTAGCCCTTTCATTGAGAAGTTACCTTTCTGGGATTGCCGGGGCTAAGTTGATTGAACGAATTCGTTCGATGACAATATTTGAAAAAGTTGTATGCCAAGAAATTAGCTGGTTTGATGATCTTGCAAATTCGAGGTGCGTTCAAGAAATTCCCAGGCTCTACTTTCATTTTACAACTTTGAAATATTTTTATTTTTATTTTTAAATTAAGAAACAATGTTAATACTCAAAAGGTGAATGCTTTTGCATTTGCAGTGGTGCAGTTGGTGCAGTTGGTGCAAGGTTATCAACCGATGCTTCAACAGTTAGGAGTCTTGTTGGAGATCATTGAGAATATATCATCAATCGTGACAGCCTCGATAGTAGCATTTGCAGCAACTTGGATGTTATCCTTGATAATTATTGCTATATCTCCCTTGTTTTCAATCCAAGGGTGTATTCTGGCAAAGTTTGCGCAGGGATTCAGTGCTGATGCAGAGGTAGGTCTTGTTCCATATCTTTTGTAATCTCACAAACAATGGATATGTTTTGGGTAAACCAGTGATGATGTAAAACCATATAGGTGATGTATGAAGAAGCTAGTCAAGTAGCTAACGATGCAGTTGGTAGCATTAGTACTGTCGCATCCTAAATAAACCCTTCCATGAGCCCAAATTAGCAAAAAAATGTTCAAAAACCACCCTAAAACTAAAAAATCTTTCCGAGAGCCTATATCTATCATCTTTGGCAAGATAGACAATACCGTAGTAGAATCCATCTCCTCAAATAAAAACATAAATATTGATTTCTTTTTGTCAAAATCAACATCAACCAAGTTTTTTAGGATAGAAAATCTAGAAATTAAAAAGTTTAAGGACTAAACTAAACTTTTCATGTAATCTTTTAAATTGCCACCTTTCTCTAGCCTTTGACCCTCTATTTTCAATCTTGTCTTTTCATAACATAACAAAAGTAATTGATCATCAATTTCGCCATAAAGAAATTCATACGATGAGAAAAAAAAAGTTTGATTACCAAAACAGCAAATAAAAAATTACTTTAACCATCCGAAATAAATTGTGAGAGGGGTTATAGTTACGCCTTTTACAGTGATTTAGGCATGCGTTTTATAATAATTACGAAGTCAAGTGTCTTCTGCAAAGCATGTGGGGACTGCTGCAATGAGCATCAATTGGTGTACATGTCAAGTTCATGAACATCATTGATGGCACAACGAATTGCGCTTTGCCCGTTTGGTTGAAGGTAAAATCAATGTTTGTCGTAAGCTTCTAAATATTTTCCGAGTCAAGTCACAACCAAAGTAAATCCATACTGCCATGGCTTTCGGGCAGCCCCGCAAATGATAATTGGGGAACTACCTGCATGCTATCATCGCCAAATTTTATGGTCACAGAAAAACACAGCGTAAGTAGCAATACTTGTAATGGTGCAAATGCCACCAACCAACACTTTGATGTACATTGTGGTTAGGCAGGTTAAAATCCTGCCCGCTGCTAGAGTAGTTTTCTAATGCTTGCCGAAACCAGTGCAAGTTAAAGGAAAGTGGCGAAAAATACTTCTCATTAACGAAACAACCAGTATAAACATTGATTGCAGCAGCTGAATGGAATAATACCCACCTGCGGTTGTGGAGATTTGACCATCATTTACCATCCGAGGAGCATAACTTAGGATACAAGCATTCCCAGTTAGAAAAAGTGACAGAATAACATGAAATAGAGGACCATGTCATTCCTGGGAATCTCAAATAACACCCAACCGTTTACAGGTTTAAGGATAAAACACTAGAGTGCCACCAGAACTCAAAACCTATTACAGAATAAAGAGTCACAACAACTCCAAACTTGATTTTTGGACCTTACAAGTTCCACCTGTAGACGAAAATGACTTGAGACATTGATAGTACGATTACAGCTTTGCTGAATCTGAAGAAAATCCCACCTAGACCTTCGATAGAAGATTTGAAAGACAACCACGTTATGCCACCAAGTCCTAGTAAGTGACGAAAAAGTTACGAAATGGATATCATACACAGATATGATTTGCTTAGCCTAATACTAGCAAAACATATAACTTTTCTAGATGAGACTCCACTTTTAAACACCGACAAACAGCTAGTCTGCATCATTACTTTGTGCTTTCGATGTTCCTCCTCTTTCAAACATAAGAAATATAGACCTCCTCTTTCAAACATAAGAAATAGAAAGCTTCCATTACGACATTGAGGACCCCCCTTGCATTTAAATACTAAAAACTGACACAAGGCAAAACCAAGACATCTTAAGAAAAAATTCACAACGTCAAGTAAAACACTGGGTTTTCTACCATAAATTTTCTAAATGTAACACTGATTCATTATGCACCATCCTCCGAGACTATATAACCTTCATAATAAAACTTTCATCCAACGTCATATCTCAAACAAAAAAGGTACCATGTTAACAAATTGCGGAGACGCAAATAAGTCCATGCTAAATGAGATCTGAGCATCATGAAAAACATGAGAATGATCGCTCAAGCCAAAACTATTAGATAATACGTATTTGCCAATTCGGTGTACAGGGCTTAATAAGATTCAAGCCTCATGAAATACATGGAAACTAAAGATTGTGAACACTGTATTACATCCTTAATAGACGTGAAAAACCAACCCGTTACATCAAATAACAAATCAATTGTTTAGAAAGTTACCATCTAATACACATAATTATAAAAAAGAAAACATGAGAAGGCACATCAAAGAAGAAGCACAACTCGAGAAAGATATGTACAAGCGTGGAGGACAAGATTCCAACTTTTTGATCTTGCTTATCATCAATTAAACAGGCGGTATGTTGGAGAAAGAGAAGCCCGTGTATCCTTTATATGCAAAATATGCAATCCTTGTATAATAAAACCCTGGTATAAACAGCACCACTCCCAATATTGCAAAGAAAAGCCCTGATTCGATCACGAAAATTCAATTCAAATCGCATCTCGGTCACATTATTTTTTTAAGAAAAATAAACTTTAACACATTACAGCCATTAAAAAACCCATCTTTTCTTTCTTTTGTTTTTAAAACTATCAAAATCAAACAACAAACCCCAAGATTTAATATCTTCAAAGAACCTATTTTAAAAACTGAATAGCTAAATTAGGGATCTTTTAATTCTGCTAAAAATGAACAGGGTTTTTTTAATTTTGCATTTAACCTTCAGCTAAATAAATAAAAATCACAAAACCCACTTAAAAAAACCAGAAATCAGTAATCTTATAAATTGAGGTAAAAATCAAAATGGAATTTTAATTTAGCATTCAATTCTAACTTACTCCAATAAAAAAGCACAAAACTTTAACTTCAAACATCTAAAAAGAGGCAAAAACTATAAAAAAAAAAAAAAATTGAAATTACCATGAGCTCTATCACCACCAACACTGTTGTAAGCCATGAAAACGCCCAAAACAATACCAGCGACACCAAAAACAAGAAGACAAATAGCAAGAGCAATCTCTTTAATAGGAGGCTTATTATTGACTGCATACGATGTCTCCACCATTAAATCTTCATCAGTTATTGAGAATGCATGATCCACATACGCCATCTTCGATGATTCTTATGTTGTTCAGGTCGATATTGTGATTTGGGTTTTCGTTTTTAAGGCTGGTTTGTTTGATTTGGTTTTGGTTTTTCTTGGGGTTTATAAGTCGAAAAGATGGAGACTTTTCGAAGGTAAAGATAGGGAAGAGAACTTTTCTGTTCTCATCTTATGCAAGTAAATTCTCCCCAAGGGACGCCACGTGTGTGTGTGTGTGTGTGTGTGTGTGTGTGTGTATAACATAATAACAATAACAATAATTTAAACAAATAACAATATCAATAATTTAAACAAACTCTAAAGGGCCTGGTTATTTCACTGTAGACATACAGATTATTTGGATTTCTATAATAAAGTAACTATTTTGCCTCCACATATAAATAAATAAATAAATAAAGCCTTGGTTTGAGGGGTGTAATTATCTTTTCATAGAGATTAGTTTTCATTGTTGGTTTTTATTTGTCAGATTAGACATTTCAAACAAAAAAAATAAACATATTTTGATTATTTTGTATTTGGTTGCACAGTATAATTATTGTCAAACCCTTGTGGCCAAAATTATTTAGCCTATCATGGAAGGGTTTCTTCGTAAATTCATTTTAATATATAATATAATTACTTTCATGCACTTGTGTCCAAAAGTTTATAGGCTTCCATCTAAGGGCTTTTTGGAACTTTTATCTTTGTTTTTGCGATAAAATAATGTGAATAAGGGTTAGTTTGGTTTGTTTTAATAAAATTTTTTTAAAAAAATATCAAACGTGTTGGGAAGAAGCCCTTGCACGTGGGTTGAGACATCACATTCAAGTAGCGCATGACATGTGATACGGTGGCAAAAAACATCATATATTCGTGTCATCATCTCCGGCAAGTATCGACGCTTCCATTGGGCTAGCTCGTGTATGGTGGGTCTCGATGGTTTAACGGCGGTTGGATTTTTATTTCTCCCTTTTTTCTCTCTTGTGGCCTAGGGACGCGTGCTGCCAAAGCAAAAAAAAAATGCATCCTCCCATTTTATTTCATTTCAGTTATAGTTCTTAATTTTTTTTATTAATCTTTGATTGTTTGAGATTCTTTTAATGATTAGTTTTTTTTTTTAATTTCATCCCTTTAGATTAAGTTTTGTTTGATTTTTATATTAGATTCCAATCTCATTCTTTTAGTTCCTATTTTTTCTTTTCAATTTCAGTCCTTGAAATTTAAGTTGATTTGTTTTTATATCAAATGTAGTCCTCATTCTTTTAACTAGTACTTTTTTTCTTTTAGACTTCATCTCTTGAGACTTTATTTAATTTGATTTTTATATCAAATCTAGTTCTCATTCTTTTAATTGTTATTTTTTATATCATTCACCTAATTGATTGTTGTTTGGATCATTTTATCCTTAAAAAAATTAGGTTTTGTGATTTTCTTCGTTTTTCTTTTACAATGAGATTATCTCAACCTCATAACTTAATCTGTTAGGTTAGCGGGTTGACCTGAATGGGCTCAAGTCTTTTTTTGTCTTATAATTGCTATTTTTCTTATCCTTTTTCTCATGATTTAACATTTAACATTGATTTTTTACAAGAAAATTAGGTTTTGTTATTTTCTTCATTTTACTTTTTGTCGTGTTATCCCGATCTCATAACCTGACTAGTATGTTAGGCAAGTTGGCCCAAACAACGCGTGTAGTAACGCTTGAAGGCCAAACGATGACTTTTGAGAAAATGTCCAATTAGTCTCAGCATCCCCTCCATTATTGGTCAACATCTGATATCGACGGGCATCTAGTTTGGCATTTACAGCTCTTTTTTCTTCTTCTTCTTCATGTCTCTCTCCATTTAGGTTCCATGCCTAGCCCCCTAAATCTTTAGAGCAATCACTTGATTGTTTTTTTCTTCGAATTTAATCCTTATTATTTTGATTTCTAATTTTTTGTTCTATGCCCTTTTATAGTTTGATTTTTTTTTCAATTTCATCATTCAATCCCAATTTATCATGTGTTGTTTTTTCACTTTTATTCTCAATCTTTTTTATTTTTGATTTTTTTTCTTTACCTTTTTGTGTACTTTTCATTGATTTTCAATTTCATTCATCAATCCAAAATCATGGTATATTATTTTTTTTTATTTTAGTCCTTGTTCTTTTGATTTTTTTATCCTTTTATTGAAGTTTTTTTTCTTTACAATTTTACCTTTCAATTAAAAATTTATAGATGCCCTCTATTTTTTTTATCCTCGTTCTTTTAATTGATCTTTTTGGTTTTGATTCTTATGTGTTATTAGTATTTTTTTTTTTTCAATTTACATCCTTCAATCTTGGATTTGTTAGGGATTGAAATTTTCATTCAACATTGATTTTCATTTTTTAAAAAAATAGCTTTGTGGTTTTCTTTGATTTCTTCTTTATTGGGTTATCTATATATTATAACCTAATTGTAGATTTGACGGGTTAACTTGAATTGGCTCGACCCTTATTATTTAGGTTACATGTTTATCATGTTACCTTGGCTTAACTTAAGCCATGTTTTTTTTTCAGTTTGATGTTTTTTTTTCAAGTTGTCATGATTACTTTTTTTGTTTTACTTTTTATGTATTTACTATCATTGTATTTTTTTTATTATACAATTAAAATAAAACCAACTTAGTAAATCTGGTCAGGATTATAACTCAAGTCATTAATTTTTCTTTTTTCATTAAAATAGGATTGCAGTACCTAAACATAAATTTTTTAGAGAAACAAATGTGGACTAACAGCATAACACGAGTGTACCCATATATAATAGGATGATAATAATACTTATAAATTAATAGTACTATTTTAAAAATTTTATTGGTGCGTTTTGACACTGCGTTTCAAAAGTGCTTTTAAAAAAATTAAAAATATTTTTACTTTAAATTTATATGTTTTTTATGTTTTCAAATCATTTTAATGTGCTGATCTCAAAAATGATTTTTTAAAAATAAAAAAAATTATTGGCATACTTTTCTGAGTGAAAAATACTTTGAAAAGTAACCGCAACCACACTCTTAAATACGCTTTGTCGTAATGAGTTTTATAGATAAAATTTAAAAATAATTTTTAATGAAAGAAAAGAAGGTATTTTTAATTCCCAAGTATTTTAGAGATTACTTAGCTTAATATTCAAGTGCAACCTCCTACATATTTCTAGAACTAAATACAACAAAGTTTCAAAAAAATCTGGATTGATATTTCAACATATTTATTACACTTATATTTTCATCAATTTGTATAAAAACAATTATCTGTAGATCATTTTCTTATTATTATTATTGTTATACATCATTATCAAAGGTAAAGAAAGTGAAAAGAGTGTGAGTGCGTGTGTTTTATATACTTAAAAAAAATATATATAATTTTTTACGATGTGTTTTTGTACATAAAAAAGTTATAAGCGGGATTCAAAAATTTAATGCATGTATCTAATTAAATAAATTAAAAAATCTTTATGCAAAAACAATTATAAAGCTTGATTCATACCCATCCGAAGTTAACCAGCTAAAATCATGACCTGGATTATATATTCAATTAGGGTTCAACAATTTTTCTTAATTTTTTAAATCTAAAATAAACACCTGTAAAATTAAGAACCAACCAAATATCAAGGTGATTAAAGAAAAAAATCAAACCAAGCAAATTTCATTGCTCAATTAATAATCAATCAAATCTTAAGTGATGAAATTAAAAAAAAAAAAGCAAGAAATTTTCTTAAAAAATATCAAATGTAATGGATAAAAATGCAAAAAGAAAAGAAAAGAAAAAAAGATCAGCCTCTCAAGCTTGGATGATCTAGAGCTCCTTGGTCTCTAGAAAAGCTCCAGGTGTGCGAGCTTGGAGCAATCCACGTGTCTGGGTTTTTTTTTTAAAAAAAAAATCTTAAGGTTTGCCTTGCCTGCCCTGCAAAATTTCAGCGATCTCTGGTCATTGAAAAATTAGACTGATTTGTTTCAAACCAAGAAAAATTCATTTTCAACCTAAAAAAACACCCTAAACATGCACCTTGTAAAACATATCCATAGCATTTAACAATCCAAAAATTGACTCCAAAATTCACAATCAACTGAAACCAAACTTCTTTTCGAGTTCAAATCTACCATTTCAAGCAAGTTTAAGGGGAAAAAAACACATTGGATAAACTCTTTTTAAAAGGAATTCATTAACAATCACATCACTTGTTTTTATTGTTAGAATCAGTCTCAATTGTGATTTTCTCTCTCTACCATATGAATCTAACTACTTTCTTTTTCATCTCTCAAATTATGAACCAAAAAATAAATAAAATAAAGTTTGGGATCAAAATGAAATTTTATAAATTTTTAGGGACTGAAAATTTATAATTTACAAAGTTAGAGGATCAAAGTGTGTTTAGGCCTAAGCTTAGAAAAACCATCTCTTTTTTTTCTTTGAATCTTTTTATTTCTTAATAAATATATTTTAATAGTTCATCAATTTGAGCTCATGAAAATGTAATTAGAAAAAAAAGAAAGAAAAGGGACTAAAAAATAAATCACTATTATAACAATAGCTAAAAGGAATCAGTGTTTTACTGTGGACTGCACATGAATCAGTGTAGACTGCACTGTGCAATCCACAGTAAAACACTGATTCCTTAGGCTTTTTTTTTTTAAGTTGTCTAAGTTTTTTTAGCTGTTTTTTTAATGATTTTTGGGATTTTTTTTGCTTCTTTCTTTGTTTTTTTTTTAATTAATTTTTTTCGTTTAGTTTAGTTTGTTAATGTTAAATTTCTTTCTATTTAGTTATTAGACTTTCATACACATATCCCGAGTTTTACGGGTTAACCTGGTTTCACGGGTGAACCCAGTTAATTCCGGGTTGACCCGTCAATTTTTTTTATTATTATTTTCATAAATATTTTTGTTTAATTTAGTTTGTTAATGTTAATTTTTTTTTATTTAGTTATCAGACTTTCATGACACAAATACTGAGTTTAACAGGTTAACATGGTTTGACGAGTTAACTCGGATTTTTTTCTTTTTAATTAATTTTTTTGTTTAGTTCAGTTTGTTAATGTTCACTTTTTTTTATTTAGTTACCAGACATTCATGACACGGATCCCGGGTTTAACGGGTTAACTTGGTTTGACGAGTTAACCTGAATTTTATTTTTTTTTGCTTTTTAATTATTTTTTTCGTTTAGTTTAGTTTGTTAATGTTAAATTTCTTTCTATTTAGTTTTTTTTCTTCTTAGAGGTTTTTTTTCTTTTATTTTTTCTTTTTAATTTTATTTATTTAATTAATTTAGTTTATTAATATTACATTTTTTTCTAAGTAGTTCTCGGCTGATGCCTTTAGTTTTTTTTTGCATTTGACTGTGAACTGCACAGTGCAGTCCACAGTGAAAAGGCTGATGCCTTTTTTTTTAATTAATTTTTTTCGTTTAATTTAAATTGATGTTAAATTTTTTTTCTATTTAGTTATCAAACTTTCATTACACGGATTCCGGGTTTGACAGGTCGTATATAGTTTATGATATGACCTTGCAGCCAGACCCACGTCCAATACTATTGGGTCCGGTATTGCAATCCAGACACTTTTATGCTAAGGGTTAACACAAGTTTAATGTTATTATTAATATTATAAACATTACTCTTGGGTCAGGCGTTGCAACCAAACCTAAAATTCTTGGATATAACTTTGTAAAAAAATCTAACACTTTTAGATCTTAGCTATTTTTAAAATGCAAAAAAATAATTGACCTGCTGCATCACGCGAGTTATATATCTAGTGTCAATCTATAAAACAGTGGCGTGGGACCCCGCGTCCTTTAACTTATTTCTTACCATCTTTAATGCACGAGGGGCCTGGGAGACATTTCGTCGGCGCTTGAGAATGAAGTTATCCAAATCAATGAATCTCTCTCGCTCAATTTTCCGGAGACATTGTGATTATTGATACAAGAAAGATAGACTTCTTTTCATGGGGATTTGCTGCAGTTGCATTTCTTGTAATTCAGCCGCAGGCCCAGATCCTGCAACAGTCCCAGCTACAGCTCCTGCAACCGAACTAGCCCTGGATCCATTCCCTGACCCAGACATAGTTCCTACCTCCCCTGGAAATCTCACTGAAGGTTGGTTTCTGAATGTTGACCATAACCATGTCCTTATTCTTGCTCGTTTTCAATGTCATTATGTTGCAGGGCCTCAGTTTTACCATTTTGTATAATTAACTTGGACTCAGGTGATATATCTTCGCTAGCTAACAACGTCTCCGGCAACAGCTGGTTCTCTATAGCCACCACCAATGTCACAACATGGATGTCTCAAGCAAAGGGAACTATTCGTGGTAAATTTGTCCCCGAGGAAGTTGAATTCTCAGCTTTTCAAGATAAAATTGTGTCAGAGTTAAGAGTTTTCACGTTTAAACAATTGAAGGAAGCAAGTAAGCAACCTTCAATTTTAGAAGTGATATGTTGCTGGGAAAGGGAGGGTTTGGCAGTGTCTACAAGGGTTTGCTCAACCAAAAGCTGCCGATTGAGGGTATTAGTAAACTTCGCATTGCTGTCAAGAAATTGGATTCAAACAGCAAGCAAGGACTTCGACAGTGGCAGGTAATTCTCCAATATATTATATTTTATTATCTATTTATTTATTTAAAATAATATTTATACCATACCAATCTAATTTTTTAAAAAAAATTAAAGTGAGATGATTCTTAATATATAGAATTAGAACTTTATTGATCAAGTTATAATAAATTTAAATTTTGTTATCACATTCTATTTGATATATAAAATTAAATATAAGGTAGTGATAAAATTATACAAATCTTAAATTTAAAAGATTTTTACTTGAAATAAGTATTAGAAAATAATATAAATTATATATTAATTAAAAATTTTAAATTAAAATATATTTTTTAAAAATGATATAAGAATCAATCTCCCGTCTCATCACATTTCTGTTTAATCGACTTCATCTTACATCCATGCTTTGCATGAGGGCATGTTAGATATGAAGTCCCTTAAAAGCTCATGCACAATTCTCATCTCTTAACGTATTTTTTATGATTAGTTAGGCCTTAATTATGGGCTAGTTTTTCTATTTTCAATGGATTCCATGGATGAAGTTATTTTTTTGAAAATCATCATAGCCTAAAGTTTAATCATGATTTAAATTATTTTTTAATATAATTTTAAAAATAAAAACTTTTTCAATTTAAAATATACACAGACTTATACTACATTGTACTATTAATTTTATCAAATAAAATAAAAGTGATGTAATTATTTAGTCAATAAAATTCTAATATTACGTGATCTCAACTTAAAAATTTAAGTTTTCTAAATAAGAATAGTTTTTTATAGTTACAAATGAAAGCTTAGAACTCATTAAATTCAAGTAATGACTAGATACTTATACGATGAATGAAATTGTAAAGATTAGGTTAAAAAAGTTCTCTAATCTAGCCATAGTCATCCATCTAAAAAAAAAAAAAAACTAGTATTGGCAGAAAACTCTTTCATCTTTGTTAGAGTAACTTAATCAACAATGAAAGAGGTGGATATCCTTTTATTAATTTCTGGTACGATTATACGCGTTGGTATATTCAATTATTCTTACAACTTGTGGAAATTTATTGGTACAGACGGAGGTCGGTTTCTTAGCAAGGGTTTCTCATCCTAACATTGTAAAGCTGCTAGGATACTGTCAGGCTGAAGGAGATAAAGAGTTGCTTATTGTCTATGAATTCATGGAGAAAGGCAGTCTAAATTACCATTTGTTTGGGAGTAAGAACCTGCAGTCTGCATTGTTGAGAATCTAATTATTGAAGACATTCATTATGCAGTAATTAATTTCATAGATTAAAAACCTCTGTGCTGTGCAGAGCGCTCAGACCGCATACTTCCTTGGGAAACAAGGGTAAAGATTGCTACAGGAATGGCTCAAGCCTTGTCTTATTTGCATACAATGGAGAGGCCAGTAATTTTCAGAGACTTCAAGACCTCAAATATTTTGCTTAATGAGGTAAAGTTCTGTGTAGTTTCTGTATTTCCAACTGTAAACAGATAAAAATTACCTTATTATATCTTTGAACATTGCCTTCTCTTTTAAGTTTTTCTGCAAATTATAATCCAACCTCTCATTGATGGCAGAAGGAGATCACACTAGTGCTAAATACTAATTCAATAATTAATGCAAAAGCTAGTATTATGTTACCAAACAAATTGTCATCGTCTAAGAAAATAAATATCAAAAGCAAAACATGAAAAGAAGACAAAAAAAATGAAGATAGAAATTGAAATGATATCCAACAGGTCTCGTAGTTCACTTACTTTTTTTTTTAATCTATAGTTATATTTTAAAGCAATCAAAAGACCAAACAAAAAATTTAAACTGAAAAGACACCCCTAAGATTATTCCTAACATCAAAGTTTCTGTATGCAGTCCTATATTCCAAAGTTGTCAGATTTTGGCTTAGCAAAATGGGGACCCAATGATGGCAGTCAATATGTAACAGGAAATGTTTTGGGCACTCGTGGTTATGTTGGTCCTGAATACAAGACTGGAGGTGATGATTTCTTGCACCTTTTAAGCTTTGGATGTCTTGATGGTTCAATGATGTTTTGCTTCAAAGAGATCACAAAATCTGTGCTTACTTCACTTCAAAGCCATGACATTTAGTTTGTTGATTGGTCAGGAAGACTGTATGTGAAGAGCGATGTGTACAGTTTCGGAGTAGTTTTGGTCGAGATGCTGACAGGATTACGGGCAATTGATAAAAATCGCCCACCTGAGAAACAAAATCTGCGGGAATGGACTTTGCCAATTCTATCAGATAGAAAAAAGTTGAGAAATATAATGGATCCCAGGTTGCAGGGGAAGTATGCAACCAAACAAGCTTCAGAAGTGGCTATGCTTGCTCTGAGATGCCTTAACCCAGTTCCTATGTTCCGGCCATCAATGAAGGAAGTGGCCGATACATTAGAAGGATTAAACCTCTATACCTCACATCAGAACAAAGACATTTAAAATAGTTCTGCTTGCTTTATTATTAGATGTCTTCATATAAGGATTAAACCTCCGTTCCATGTTTTTTTTTTCCCCCTTTAGCTCTGCAATTGTCAAATCAAAATCCCATTTAGGATGCTTGCATAAAGTTATTTTTTCATGTGTGATCTATTACTTGATAAATGGATATTTATTTATTTTCATCCGGTTGACTGAGAAAAAATACAGATTAAATGAACGCATTCTGTGACAGGAATCTGTCGTGTGAAGAGAAATCATCAGAAGATAAACAGGGAACAATTACAGTGAATCCACTAACAAATTATCAGTATTTAATGCAAAATAATGTAGAGAAAAGAAGAGATAATAGTTAATACAGGTGAGCGAGTGATAATTCTTTTAATGGGGACTTGCTGTCGTGTTTAGTCAAATCCAACCCTAGCACAAGCCATTGCTGCTGCAACTGCCCCATCTCCAGCTTCAGCACTAGCCCTGGATCCATTCCCTGAACCAGACCCTGCTCCTCTCCTGGACAACTCATCGAAGGTCCGTTTCTAACCATTAACATCATTCCGCTCATTTTCATTGAATATTGATTTGCCTTGATCTTGATGAAAACATTATTTGAACTTAAAATGCTCTGTTTTTTCTTATAAAAAAAACTATGAACTCCTGTTGCTAGAGAACATAAAAAAAAAAACTTAGCCGAGGATTCTCGGAATCGTTTACAAAAAAATGGTTTAGGATTTATTGGAAAATATAATATAAAAAGATTATAAAGCAATTAAAACCAACCAAGAAATCAAATAGGATTATTTGAAGATCGTAATCAGAGGAGAATAAGAAGATCAGATTATTTATGAATATAATTTGATTTAATTTATTGCCATAGTCTCTTATTATATTTACTATATAAACATAGACATATCTAATAATTTAACATTACTGAATCATATAATTCTCTTACTTTTTTTTTCTTGGTATGAGAGCGTCATCGATCATTGTAGGTTAATTGCTTTCATCATTGTTGGCCTTCTGTTTTTTCTAACCAGCCTTTTATAGGTTTTTATTATGTGGTGTTTTTCAACCACATTTCTACATAAATCTGTGGCCAGGAGCCGTTTTCAATCAAGTTTCAGCGAACTCTCCGAGCTTCATATAATTTTTAATTAAAATTTATTCTTGCTTTCAATATACCCACTTGGCTTAGATTATTTTTCAACTAAATATCTTATGATTTTAGGCTTTTGTTATTTTTCAGTTTTATTTTTGCATTTCTAGGATTAAGGTAACATAAATACATAAAAGAGGAGTAAATTAGGTATGAAAGGTAAAATTAAAAAATTTTATCTAATAAAATACAATTTTAAACACTGAACCAAATACGGAAGCAATAAACAATATAAATACAATAATTAAAGAGCTTAGAGAGATTGTACCAAGATTTATAGAGGTTCGGCCTCTTCTCCTTGAACTTCCGTTCAAGAGTTTCATTATCACATACCTATCTTTTTTAACGGGTAAGATCAAACCGTTATATGATCTTTTTGCGGGTGCAAAATCAAACACAATTATTTTGCAAGCTTTGGATCATACTGTTATCCCTAATCTTTTTATAGGCCAAAGACTAGAAAACCTTTCATCAATACTTATTGAAGGACAAATATTAAACCACTCACAATTTTGTCTCTAGACGACTTTTTCAAGTGTTTAAAGTGCTACTTACACTTTCCACAATATACTTTTTTAGTAGAATTGATTGAAATAACAATTAAACTTTTTATGAGTATTTTGTCAATTCACACCTAAATTTGTTTTTGGATGATTATAAGTGAAATAAATGTATTATAAGTTATTTTTTACAAGGGCTATATTTAGATTTTTGTCTTAGGATTTCCACACTTGTTTTGGGCAAGTAAAAGGTTACTTGTAGGCTTAGAAAAGGAATTAGTCGTTAGACATAATTTTATGCTCATTTGCAGAATCAGTTAAACCTTTTTATAATCGGTTAGACTATTTTTGAAGAACCCCAAGAGTTTCTGAAATTTTTTTAGAAACGAACTAGCCATTTTAAGAAACAATCAAATCGTTTCTCAAAACGGTTTCTCAAAACGGTTAGACTATTTTGGTTATTACTTGTTGTTTCCAAAACAATGAGATAGTGGTGGTATTGTCTGTGGTGGTGGTAAGATATTGTGATGGGCATGGCTTGGTGCCGTCTATGTAGCCTTGCAGGTCATAGCCAATGAAAAGTGTCTGAAACTGAAGTCGCCATGACAAGTAGTTGGTGCTGTTGATTTTCAACGGAGCTTGAGCTGTAACATTAATTCTTAAGAGGGTGGTGTTTGAGGAATCAATCATGGTGATTAAATAGGAATTAGACGGAAAGAAGAAAATTCAGTGCAACCGCTCTGATACCATGTAGGATGATAGTTTATTCTATGAAATGTAAAGGCATTACCTTTGTGCATTGAATCAGAGGTTATATATATAGTAGAGACAATGCTGCAGAGTTTCAACCAAATACAACAATTAGAGTTCTATACTATAACAACCTTATCACTTGTATAAGTCTTATTCTTTATGTGATTAGTTAGTGTTTGTTTCAAACTTTGACACTTGCTTACACGTATTGTGTTTTTCTCAATAATTAAAACAAATTTAATACATGTGGCACACAATCATGTCACATGTAGGATATTAACATATTCTTTATTAAATCATTTAAGTATTATAATATAGCATTTAACAGCTTTATGAAATATATTACAAGTAATCAATATAATATGCATATATTAAAATTATATCAAATTAATGTATTATTATTATTATTATTCAATATCTATATTATCATCAAAAACATATAATTAAATTATTTTCGTAGCAATAAGAACAATTTTCACCGACATTTATTCAGCTTTGAAAAATTTTATGGAGGAATTGTTATCTATATTTTACCTTTGATGTTGTTGGGTTGCTTGTTATCCAATGTTGGTTTTTTTTTTAATAATGCCCGTACTGTGAAAAGAGGGTTTGTCAGTGTCTACAAGGGCTAGCTCACAGAGAGTACCAGGAAAATACGCATTGCTGTCAAAAGATTGGATTCAAATGGCAAGCAAGGACACAGACAGTGGCAGGTTAATTAGCAAACTTTCTGCTGATTATACTTTTTGTAGTTAAGTTAGAGAACCACTAATTACCCTTTTCCAATGAAGTATAGACAGGCTTCCAATAATTACAGATTCTTTGCTAAAACTACTCTTATCAAGCGAGTCCAGCAGGGATTGAGAGAAATAATTGTACCCCATCGCTAAAGACAACTGCGTTAACACCAAAAAATATATATCAGTGCGCATGGTAGGGATGTGCCCTTAATACTAGACAAACACTCCCAACTCTCTGCTACAGAGAGTCACATAAACTCAAAACATTTCATGAGAACTAATTACATGAATTCTTGTGTGAATTATATGAAGAAAGTATACCAGTATACCAGCGATCTCTCACCTGTGTTTGACACTTGATGGAGAATAGAACTAAAATGCCACTAACTGCTGTGTTAACCAGAAAGAATTTTACGCTCTCCCAGTCTCATATGGATGGCATCAATCTGTTCAAGTGTCTCAGCAATTTCTGTCATTGATGGTCGGAAGCGGGTATCAATTTGAAGACATTTAATAGCAAGGTGAGCTATTTGGGAAGCCTCTCCGGGAGGATATTTTCCTGCCAACCGGGAGTCCATTATTTTTCTCAACTTTCTTCTATTTTTCAGATAAGGCTTCACCCAGTCAACGAGTATCTGTTTCCCACTCGGACGTTTCATGTCAACTGCTCGTAAGCCAGTTAGCATCTCGACCACTAGAACTCCGAACCCGTACACATCACTCTTTACATGCAAATTTCCTAACCAACCAGCATGCTATCAATTAGAGTATGAAATCAAGTTCATGACAAAAGTTTTTAAATCAGTCATGATCAAAGTTCTTTTCAAAACTAGCTTAAATAATCCAACATCAATGTCGAGTTCAGAAGGAATAACAAGCACCTGTCGCAAGATATTGAGGATCAATATAACCCTTCGTGCCTGTGATTCTTGTATTGACATGTGAATCAATCAAGGGACCCCAAAACGACAAGCCAAAGTCTGCTAGCTTCGCGTTATAGAACTAAAATACAGAAGTTGGAAGGAAATGAGTCGTCTTGAATATTTCAACAAACACTTTCTCAAAGAAAACTTTTTGTTGCATTCTCCCATGACTATTTTCAGTGGAACCGGCAAGAACTTAAGGCTGGAGCTAAAGGAATGTTATCGGTTCAATCATTAGTGGAGTCTTGAAATAACATTCATTGTTTATATGTTTATGGGTGGTTAGAATGTACAAGCTTCATATGAACTTACCTCATCAAGTAGAATATTCGAGGACTTGAAATCTCTGTAAATCACTGGCTTCTCCAATGTGTGCAAGTAAGCCAGACCTCGTGCAGCGTCTATCGCAATCTTCAGCCTTATGTCCCATGAAAGTGGTGGAACAGAGCGCTCTGCGAACATGGAAAACAAGTAGGAAATGAAGATTTAGATGTGCATAATAATTCCAGTTCTGAAAAATGTTAAAATTTCCAAGCAGTGGTAAATGTCTATTACTTCCAAAGAGATGGAAATCTAAGCTTCCTTTTTTCATGAACTCATAGACAAGGACGCAATCTCCACCTTCCAAACAATATCCCAATAGCTTTGCTAGGTTCGGATGAGAATGCAATCCTAAGAAATACACCTCTGCCTGCACCAACACATGGACAAGTAATTAAGCAAACAGCTTATAATGCCTAAAAGAAAGAACTAGCCCCCAAAACTCTCGTAACCACCTCAAAAGACAACTTGGCATAACATATGATATCTCAAATATCATGGAATTTTCAGTTCACTTATGTGAAGTTAACAGACAGAATTTTTAGAACATAACTTGAGTTAGTCCCAAGTCATTTTACATATTTACAGGGGATAAGTACTAAAAAAGAGCTTTGAACTAACATTCCTCTTCCAAAAGAGATCTTGAAAGGCTGAGCAAAGAAAGAATTTAGTTATCTTTAAACACAACAAAGAACAGTACGACTGTATGAAAGATAGTGAATACAACATTGAAAATCCATATACCTTCCACTCGTTAAATCCTTGTGTGCTGTAAGAACCCAATTTCTTGACAGCAACGGCTGTCTTCTTTATACCCCTTGGAGGCAACTTCTCCTTAAGCCAACCTTTATAGACGTTGCCAAAACCTCCTGTTCCCACCAGCAAATCGGATCTAAAATTATATGTTGCAGCTCTTAGTTGTGCCAATGTGAAAACTCTCAAGTTGGTAGCGCTTTGCCCATTTGGTAAAGTCCCATCGCCACTTCCAGTTGCATCTGAGAATTGGCTGCTCTCAGGGACATTTTTACCCCAAATAGCTGTGAAGCTGCTACTTGGTTGAGATATCCAAGTTGTAATGCTGGTGCTTATCATAGATACCCATCTGTTGTCAAAGTCATCGCCACCTACAAAAGATGTATTACCATGCATAAGCATACGAAACTCATATAATCAGAAAATCGCAACCAATATTTTCCAAATTTGAAACAATAAAAAGTGAAGCGCCAACAAGTCCCCGATGATTTGACCATTTTTGCACTCAGATAGTAGAGTTCTATTTTTTCCTTTTCTTTTTCTTTCTGCCACTTAAGCAACTAGAGTTGCATTCCATTAGTAATATTCTTAACTCCATTAAATATGTCCTGAGATTGCGTTTAGCAACACAATGAAGAGTTCAAAACACTGTGAGCAACCTTATAAAATATTGCCAAAGGCTAAAAAAGATGCCACCTTTGCATTGCTTCAAGGGTTGGACACAATTAGCAATGACAGTGGGGTCTTTCATATTTTAACATAGTTTGATAAAAGTTTTTGAAAAATAACATGGGTTAAAAAATTATTAGGAAAATAGTATAATTTTAACACAACCGCTACTAAGAATAATGGTTATACACGAGTGGTTGTTTCAAAAGTTATTTTTCATTTAAATTAATTAACAGGTATAAAAGTTAACCTAAAATTTTATGAAAATTCAATAGTGAAGAAATGACATTCAAGATCCAATAGCCAAGAAAAAAAAAGAGATAAGATGATGTGGTGGAAGAGAGAAATGGAAAAGAAAAAAAAAGATAGAAAAAATGGGTCACCGTGAACACACCGAGACTCCAATTTTTACACACCTGGTATTGTTAAAAAGATCTCGATGAGATGATTTTAACAACACTTTAAAAGATCAGCAAACAAGTTCATAATTAACCTTGAACAAAACCTCTAACTAATTATAACTCGTTTGGTGGTTTTTTAAAGTGTTGTTAAAATCATTTCGTTGATATTTTTTAAATATACCGAGTGTATCGGAAACATAGTTGTAATTAATCCCGAACAAAACCCTGACAAGATGTTAGAATCAAACAAGTTATTACAATACTTTAAAAAGACTACCAAACAAGTTCATAATTAATCTCGAACAAGATCCCTAACCAATTACAACTCATTTGGTGTTCTTTCAAAATGTTATTAGAATTATCTCGTTGAGATTTAAAAAAAAAATCAAATATATCAGAAATAAAACCTTAACGTGTCTCTGATGACTTTTAATTCTTTTCCTTTTTACCTTTACTATTTCTTTATTATATTATGTCATCTTATTTCCTTTCTTTTTCTTGATTATGAAATTATATTTTGAGCACGGCTAAATAACAACTATTGCCTATAATTATTGTGTACAAATATAATATTTAAAAATATAGTTATGTTCAAAATATATTATTTTTCAAATATTTTTTCAAATTATATCATTCTCCATAGTATTATTTTATGAAACTTTGTTGTTTTAAAAATAAAAAATTCTTCCAAAAGGCAATAACAGCAGTAAAAGAGTGAAGGGGCACCGACAAGAAAGACCTGATCGCAGCCACAAACATGAGATAAGCAAACGATACGTTATAAATTAAACCAAAACTGAGGATTCTATCAAACCAAGTCAGATTACAGAAGTGCAAGAGCAAGAGCAAACGAAACCCAATTCGAAACATTCAATGAATAATAAAATTAATGTAAGAAAAAGTTGACAATGATTGTGCTGGTACCTGCACTGACATGGTCATTGGTGCTTGGTGTTGGGTCTTGAAATCCTAGGGTTGTTGCTGGTTTATGAGCTAAACAGCTGCAACAAATGCCCATGAATTAACCGTTGCTGTAATCTGTCTCTCCTTTCCCTTCTTGTTGTATTATACTGCAAAGAGTAAGCAAAGTAATGACCATAGATTTTTCTGCTGTGTGTGTGTGAGTGAGAGAGAGAGAGAGAGAGAGAGAGAGAGGCAAGATAAGGGGGAGAGCCATCTTTTTGGACTCGGACTTTGAACATGGAAAAGTGGAGCTTGAGTGTCATGAGTCGTCATCAGGTGGCAATGCAGTATTGTTTTTATTTCGTCCTTCTATTTTTTATAATATAGTTCCGGTACTGTTTTTTGTTATTCAATTCATCACCATCTCTCATGATCGTCAAGAATGATAACAAAGTGGTGTGATACTGTTAATGGTTGCGATTATTTCAGAAATCGACACGACAGTGGTGTTTGTTTCTGTGCATTGATGATTTGTTCATTACAGCTTAAAATGGATCTAAGATTTATAAGTGATTAAGAACTTGGTTAATTAAGTAATGAGTTCAAAATAAAAGAGTAGATATAATAAATAGTATTTTAAAGATAATGGTTTCTAGAAATAGATGAGAGGATGCTTCATACTCCCTTTAACAGTACAGTTTAATTTACATGTTTTGCTGCAGAGAGCATGTTGCATGCGCTCTCATGTTCTTTAATTGCAGTCTCTTCTCCTTTTCTTTTTTACGTGTTCTTTATTCATGTGCGTTTAATGCCATGGATAATTTTATATATGTATATATGATGTGGTTTTTGGGTATTTATTCAGTATTTAAATTAATACTTTCTTCAAATTAAATTTGGTTCAATTTCATTTTTCTTATAATTTATTCAAAAATCTACATAAATAATGCAAACAACCTCACCTCGACGCACGGACATATTTACTAGTACTGACTAGATTAAGGGTATTTTTTCAGCCGACACAAGCCCATCACTGAATCTGGTCATGGGCTAAGAGAGTTTGTAATGGATTATTAAAAGATCTGATCCAGTCAAAAACTAGCTTTGATTCCAAAAGAAGTCTACATAAAGCAACATTATTAAGCCTACGCTAAACCAAGTCCATGATTGGCCCACCTCATCAACCAATCCGAGTTAATGTGGAGGACTAGATAAGATATACAAAGACTTTTAAACAAAACCTATCAAATTTGATAAATACTAGTGATGGAACAAGATTTTATCAGTATTTTTAATATATTTTTATCAAAAAATATTGAATCAAGAAAAATATACGAGTATAATTTTTCA
Organism: Populus simonii; assembly: GCA_007827005.2. Classification (NCBI taxonomy): domain Eukaryota; kingdom Viridiplantae; phylum Streptophyta; class Magnoliopsida; order Malpighiales; family Salicaceae; genus Populus; species Populus simonii. The sequence goes on from CM017469.2 coordinate 6,041,991, forward strand.
AAATTTTTTAATGCATTGGGCTGGCATGCGTCGGCACAAATACACCGCAGTAAAGACGCGTTAGGTTTAGACAAAGCTAGATCCAAGAGCTGATTGGGTCTGGCTAGCACTAGACCCTGTCATGGTTGGGCTTGGCAGTGTGCCAAGCCCTAGGCACACTGGGTTTAGCAGGTGCTGTCAAGCTAGCGGGACAGGCCTAACAAGTGTTTTCTAAAAGTGTCGAGCTTAGGAATTTTTGTCATCACAGCTCGAGCATGACCGGATTCACTACACCTACGAATTCAAACACAATACTTGAATATAACACCATTAATTCTATAGATTTTTACATAAAATATTAGAGAATTTATTTTTCAACAAACAGGCTTAATTAAACATGTTTACACTCCGCCAACACCATTGAGTGTATTAAAGTCTTTTATGGTCCACCGTGTATCCATTTTTTAGATCGATAAAATGAGTGGAATACAACTCAAAATATCACAAATGTGAAATTACACTTCAGTCTTTCCTCTCTACAAAAGGACAAGACTTATAGATTATAAATACACCATGAGACCTTCAGAACAAATGTTAATAATTTTCAGAGCCTTTCTCTCTAGAATATTATTGCATTTTCTCTTTTTACAAAAATACTTATTTAAGCATCGGAGAGTCTCCACCTTTACCAAAAAAGATATTTTATAGATATTAGCCACAAGCCGCCTTGGCCTACCAAGCACCAAGTATAAGTTATTAACTACCTTAGTTAGAGAGAATGAATGAGATTGCTAGAATCAATTGATTAACCTATTATCTAACCTGGAAGCCATTTTCCTAAACTACTTGGATTTGTGGGACTTCATAACCTAGCTAGATGGTTGGATCATTGGATTAATTACTCGTTTGACATTGTGGTGACTCTTGCTTTTTAAATTATTTCTTGTTTGAAAAACATTAAATTGGTATTTTTAGGTGTTTTTTTTTATGATTTTAACATATTTACATAAAAAATCAAAAAAATATTTTAATGTATTTTCTATACAATTATTTTTTTAAAAAAAACTCCACACCACATTACAAAATACACACTAATAATCGATAATGTTGTTCTTGCAAAAAATGAAAAATAATTGTACCGCATAGAATTTGAGTAGGGTACCTCCATCTTAAATTACCATGAGCATACGATCCAATTAATTAATTGAAAGCTTCGTACCAACACTTCAATTTCTTCCTCTCTACCTTAACCATTAATATTAATATTTTTGAGAAAGGGAATAGTAGTAATTAATTCATCAAAAATACATCTTGAATCAATTATCTAAAACCCTAATGCACATCTCCTCTTTTAGCTAATTTCCACATTACTGCAATTATGAAAAACTATATTTGTACAGCCTTCTCATGTTCTTCAAACCAGGAGGATTCTTCATTTCCTAATGTCATTGGACAACCGCCACGTTTACGTTAATTTTCAGATTTGTAGTTTGTGATAACAACAAAGGCTTGTGCTGAAGTCATCAATGAATGGCCGCTTTTACCTTCTTGCACTCAAGAAAACTCTGTTTTGTATTGGGAAAGGAATTTACAGAACTTCAATGGAAATCCAAACAGGGTGGGGTGCACCGTGCACCTATATTATACATATAAAACCCTTAGGTTCTCACCTCGTACCTCTATCGATCCGGTTTAAAATATAAATTAAAAAATTAATCTAATAAAAACCTCAAGTTAACTTATTGATTTTTATAACTTGTTGATTTTTATTTTAAAAAAACTATCAAAAAAATCATCACTTTATACACACACACACACACTTTTGATGTATTTATCCCTTGCCTGTCCTAGTAAGGCATTGTTTAATTTTGTATTTGTGACTGTTTTAGTGTTCGTTTAAAAAATGTATTTATTTTAAAAATTATCAAAATGATATTTTTTAGTATTTTTTAATTATTTTAATATATTAATATTTAAAATTAAAAAAATTATTTTAATATATTTTTAATTAAAAAACACAATCTATCATATCAAAATTTACTCTAAGTTAATTTTACTCTAAGTTAATTTTTAAAATAATTTTTTATATTATTGTATCAAAATTATTAAAATATTTTTTTAAAACTAAAAATATTTTAAAAAAAACATAATAAATAAACATTCAAAAATAGCCCATCATTGTAACCTAGCATCATTAATTCTCTACTGTCCTAGCTATATATGTAGATTAGCTCAGAATTCATAGTGGTCCAATTAAACTGGCCATGTCAGTCAAGTCATTGATCGTGAAGCAGTACTTGCAAGTTGCAAACACCAAGTGGTCAGCAACTAACTAATTAAAGGTTCATTAAAGCTTGTAAATCACTACACGATCCATCAGGAGAATAAAATTGAGAAACAATGGTTTCAAACTAATAATTGATTTCCATTTACATTTTACACCATCTTATTCTTCTCATGACAGTTTCAACTGGAAAAAAAAGGCAATTCGAAGTGAACAATTGTAATACAAGTAATATCCAATTCACCTTCCATCATCCCCTTCCCTTCAAGACTCCAGTTTTGAATCTTCTCATAAACCAAGAAAAAAAATCGATACAAGCTATAAAACAACAGCAAGAACAAGAAAAAGACTAGCTAAAATAATTACGTACAGGATTTATAATATGTGTTTAAGCTGTTCTGATCTTCTTGGAATTACATGCTGTGAACACCATACAAACCGAATCTAAATCATGTACTGGGATTTTAAAGAACCCTTGTGGAGGAGGACTCAATTTTCTCTTAGGAGGCCTAGGTTTCTTCGGAGCTGGAGGGCACACCAGCGGTGACTTCAAAACATGAGCTGGTGACTTTGGTGTGCTAGGACTACTACACTCTTGATCATCTTCATCAAAACCGAGATTCTCCTTTGCATCTGCTTCCTTGGCTTCACAGAGTTTTGCTCCAAGACTAGTACTAGCACCGCATATTCTTGCAGCGGAAACTGTTCTTATTGGTGTAACTGGCCTGAATTCTCCTGAAACTTCAAGACCCATTAGCCACTAAGCCTAAAAGAGTATAAATCTTTCAAATCAAAAGGAAATTCAAGAAAGTGCAAATGGGGTCACAAGAAAAGGAAATTGAGAGCCAAGAAACGTTCATGGGAGATGGAATTGAGATATAGAGAGGGGGGGGCAGGGAAGAAAGAAGAAGCGTGCTATAAAGGTAATTAAGAGGATGATGATGTGATGTAATGTGGCGAGTAGTGATGGGGAATGATGAAGACGAATACCCGCAAGAGTTGGCAGAGAGTACCAAAAGAGGACAAGCAACATTTAAGACAAATAAAGTGAGGGAAGGAAATAAGAGAAAACACAAATAGTTAGCGTGTGGAAGTGAGTGTTGAGTTTTAAGGGATAAAGAAACGCAGCCTTTTCACTGACAGATTGGCACAGTTTGCACATCTAGCTCCCATTGCACTTCTCCCCATGTGCTGTGTTCTCTACCAAAATACCCGGGCTCTTCCTAGCATCTTTTCGACCTCATCACACATGTTTGATGGTGCTTTTGGTCCCTCCGTTTTTAATTTCTTCCTGTTCGGTCCCATTCACCTTGATTTGTCCTAATTTCATCTACCTACTCTCTGTTGGTACTTCACCTAACTTGCGAGTTACTTTTCATGAGTAATAAAGAAAAAGATCAAAATATCTGGTTCAAAAGATTGAGATAAAGCTATTGATTAAGAATATAAAGGAGGTAAGTTTGTCAGATCTAATATGGATTGTACATTGCATGGTTATTGGAGTTAAAACCTCTCCAAAGATTCCATCACGTCTTGATTTCTCGGGGAAATTAAAGAGACTAAGTTTATCCTTGCGAACAACTTTATTTGCTATTCTCCTCCAATCTTTTTGCTAAATACGAAGATAAAATGGCTACCAAATAGCTGCTGATTGCGCGGAACTGATATCAAGGTGTTGCCGATTTACATGCTGATTTAATGCTTACGTTAACATCCCTCGCAAGCGAATAGGGGGCTCAGAAACCATGAGCTTGTCTCGCAGAGGGTAAAACTGAGAGGTGGAAGGTCCTTTAAATCTTCGGTTTTGAACCTTTTCATGTATGAAATGAACATCAACTTTTACATGCTTAATGCGGGCATGAAACAATGAATTTGAAGCAAGAAAGATATGTAGCTCCAGGATCATCACAATGAATATTAGGAGGAAAAGATATGGAGATGCGTAAATCTTCAAGAGCCATTTGAATCCAGTAAAATTCAGTTGTGCTCCTTGCAAGAGCACAATACTATGTCTCTGTACTGGATCCGGAAACAACCGATTGCTTCTTAGCACACCACAACACCAAGCAAGGACCAAAAAGACTTCATATCCAGTAGTAGATTCGTGATCATCCAAAAAAAAAAAAAACCACGTGTATAGTACAACCCCATGATCTATTGTGCCCTTCAAGTGGCATAAAACACGTTTGGCTTGATGACCAAGATGCAGTGGTGGGACAATGAAGATAATGGTGATTAATTAGAGTATTTTGTTTTTGCTGGATTCTCTTTTCTACTACTAGATATAGGATGATGATACATAATTTTTGGGTTCAGCAAGCGAGCTGTTAGACCCTCATTTTCAAGCTTAGTTAAGCACGAAGGCGATGCTTTTTTTTTTACTTCGAGAATCTTTGCCTCCATGATTATATTATAAGTTAGAGATATTTTATTTCTTAACAAGTCATGAATGTTTTTACTCAAAGAATCAAAGATATTTTATATATACTTTGGCCCTTTACCTCAAAAAAAAAAAAAAAAAAAAACAAGCCACATGGATCATAGAAGAGACCATGAAAATCTTTCAAGGGCAGGTTTAAATTTTTTTTCCCACTCCCTATTGCATGTATATTCTTATTATAGTATATTATTAAATGCTTGTATATATATTTAGAAAATGTTTATTATTCTTGTGTTGTAATCTCTCCATTAACTATTATACATTGCCTTATATATATAAATATAAAAGGTTAACTAACTAATAGGTTAAACCTGCTATTATTATCAACTTAATATCAGAATCATTACACTTTAAAACTCTCTTTTCTTCTCTCCAATGAACTCTTCGTCTCAGCCTAATATGCAGACTTCTTCTTCACCGTCTGCTTTGGACTCTTCTCTTGATGTTTTCGTATAACCCTTCCCTACTATTGTTGTTGTGACTTTTGCCACCATAGAGGCTTCAATTGCAAACATTATTTTCATTTCTAATACTTATCAAGTTATTTCTTTAAAGTTTACAAATACAAATTATCTTTATTGGTGAATACAGATGAAGCTATATTTTCTTGGACAAGGTGTTTTCTCCTTTTTTCCAAAGGTAGGGTTCATTTTTTTTTTCCAACTCTCTATTGTATATCTATTATTTGAATTCTTCTCTAAAATATGATTGTATTTTCTCTCAAATGATACCTACTTAAACATTGAAGAGTCCTTAAATTCATCGAAAGGGATCTTAATTTTATAGGGATCAGGCACTAGCCACCAGCCATTTTGACTAGGAAAAGTTGATCAAATTACTATAACCAAAAGATTAACTGATTATCTAAAACATAAGCTTTGGCCCACAACCGTAAAGGAAAAATATGAACCTCATTAATTGCCATGACTAATTCATGGAGTAGGAAAATTTAGGATGAGTAAGGATGCAATATTGGAGAGCCCCTCATAATTTGATGATACTCAGTTATATCTTCAAGAGGATCCCCTGAGGAAGATAGGAGTTTGCCACCACCCACAACATATGGAGCAGTGTAAGGCTTGGCTCCAAGCATTTTAGCATGATGTAGCACATCAAGGATGTACTTACTATGCCAAAGGTGGAAGCTATGAGAGTCTTAACACACTTGAATTCCAATTTAAAAAGTAAGAAGAGCCAAATCCTTTTCCTACTTTACCCCTAATATGTTTTTGTGGACTTAGTTTCGAAAATTACCAAGATTACTTTTGGGAATTATTTTTAAAATAACTATTCTGTATAAAATTACCGAAGGTTTTATATGAATATTTTTAAATTTTAGTTTTATATGATACTGTTAAGATTTTGATTTTTGAAAAATAAATTTAAAATTAAAGATAAAAAGACATTGGTCAACGAATATATGTACCTTTAAAATCTTCTTGTTCTGTTTGTTTTTAAAGAGGGGAACAAAGACTATAAATAAAGAGACGTTGATTAACAGGTATATATATTTTCTCCTTACTTTTGATTTTTCTATAGAAATATGTAGAAATAACATTTTAATAGAAAAAAAGATATTTTAGTTATTCAAATAATATCTGTTGAAGATAATAGCTAAAATGATAATTTATTTATTTATTTTATCTTTCCATTTGTCTCCTGCGATGGGAGTTGCTCTCCAAGAGAATCCAAGAAGGAAAGAAAATAATTACAATAAAAACTAGAATGGTAAAATGGTGGAATTCATTCTGCACGTCACAGGAGGATCTAAGAAAACTCTCCAATGGCTGCTGATTGTGCGGAACTGCTATCAAGGTGTTACATGCTGATTTACTGCTTCGTTAACAGTTTCTTTCAAAATTGACGTCACGTTTTGTCAGCAGTTGCCTTCAATGGCAGGATTTAACACCATGATTGACGAAGACACATCGAGATGATACGACGACAGATTAATAGAAGTAATGCAACCAAACTAAGAGAAAATAGATATTAGAAGGACGAAATGCGCCTTCATCACACATGAACATGGCACAGATGGCTACTGCTTTGTTTTGTTTTGCTGCTGTCGCTGTCTGCCCATGTTAGTTTACTCACGTTAGCTTTCATCCATTCGTTCATGTTCTCTGGTATTAAAAAAACACAGGGCAAGGCGGTGTTATCTTCAATCAAGATATTAAATTGTTTTACTTTTTCACCTCTTGGCAGTTAATTAATAAGAGTGTTATTATTGATCCCAGCAACCCCTCCTGCTAGCTAGCTTCTTGTACAATATTCTCAAGCCAATCATCAATGGGTTCCTGACATGTTTGAAACATTCGTATACGCAGAGATCATGAACTTGCAAAACATGTAGCCTCAGTTTCTACAACTTAAATCATGATCCAAGCGCAGCCATTGAGAAGAAATTAAGTGAATTGTAGGTCTACATATTCTTTCGGCACTCATCATAATTCACTGGATATATATATATAATGATTATCGTATCTTTTCCAATCATAATTATAACACAGGACCCCTCTTTTTATTGATAAATCAATTGTTTTTGCTATAAGAATCTTGGAAATTCAAGGAAGGAATGAAATTACATGTTTTGCACGAAACATGATCTGAAGAAAAATGAAATATATTTCTTAAGAACTACGTACATATGACACGTGAATGAACCTCAGTCATGATACATGAACTTCAGACAACTGATTTTTGTCATGAAATTAATTACCAAAAGAGAGGGAGAGGTAAGATTTACTTTATATATCATGATATCTTCATTGCCTTCAGTGAAACCCATCATAGTGAAGATGAAAAGAACGGTTGCTTGAGATCCAAACCTAATAATAATAATAATAATAATCTGGTGGAGGTGAGAGACAAAAGCTGTTGGGATCACATGACAAATCTCATTGATTATCTTTGATGGGATATGATGCAGTGGTTAATACATGACAAATCATGGGGCTAATTTAGTAAATATAATTATTATCAATCGACAATCAGCCAAGACACGTGAAAGAACCCTTTTGGAACCTTTGCTCCTCGAGGATATTGCGAGGAAGAGGAATCCCAACAAATTAATATTGCAAGTATTTTTGCTATATAATTAAGAGAGATTTAAATCTAATTAAGTATTTGTAATTAGTATTTTATGATAAATCCTGGTGTCTTAAAATTAATACCTTGTTTATCTTTTTCATTTTTTTTTTCCTTTTAAGAATGGATTTTGATGCAATCAATTTCTCCATTAATATAAACTCTGAATATCTAATAAAGAGGAGAGGGGCAATACATTAGAAGAAAAATCGAGTAGTTCTTGTAGGCTTTTTACCTGGCATGCATGTGGCCGTACGTATGCACTAACATGTTAAATATATATTATGCTTGTCCATGGAAGTGCTTTTACAGACAAGCTTGCGTTGTACTAATTAAGGTCAATGTTCAGAAAAGTTATTCATGTCCTAATTAATTCAATGGCGTGGATGTTTTTCAAATCTGGAATTCAACACCTCACTTCAAGCTTTAAGAGGAGGTTATATATAATCTCTCAAATTTAATTATTAATTTTTGAGATATCAACCAAAATAATAATTAGATTTTCTTTTTATACTATCATTTTTGAGTTCGAATCATATAATATAAAACAAGAGAAAATATAAGAAATAATCTTCTCATAATATGGAAATGTAAGTGCTTAATTATTTCATTGGAAAGGATTCAATCTCGTCGTGTAAAAATAGCTTCAATATAATTGATTATTTTAAAAAAAAATGATGAGAGGCTGTTCTTAGTGTACGTATGAAGATAGCTGGGGGTCCATTGGCGGTTTGGCAGCAAAAGAAAATCTTTCTAGGTGCTGTTGACCATATTATTTGTAAAGGGATGATTGGAATAGATAGAGATGGACTTTTAAAGTATTTTTATTTTAAAATATATTAAAATAATATATTTTTTAATATTATTGTATTAAAATGATTTCAAAATTTCAAAAGAAAAATAATTTAAAATAAAAAAAATCAAGATTTTTTAAAGCTAAGAGTGGGACTAGTGATTGTCTAGATAGCATATTTTATTTTTAAAATTTTGAGTTTAAATTTTAGTGGTAAGCATTGAGGTGAATTTTATTAATTTTCTTAATACATCAGGCATATTTGAAACCTAATTTTAAAAGTGATTTTTATATGAAAATATATTATATTCGTGTTTTTTTAAATTATATGCTGATATAAAAAAAATTAATTTAAATATATTTTTAAACAAAAAAATATTTGTAAAAAATATCCTATAGAAACTAATTTGAAAGAATTCCTCGCCGTGGAATTAAATAGAAAGAGGAGGAGGAGGAGACGGGCGCAAGGTGTCTCCTGGCTATACGTGTGAAGGTAGTATTTTTAGTTTATCTCTGGATTGTAAAGGGAGTAGAGGTAGAGTGACGATATCCAAATTGGTTCAAAGAAGGCGGGTAAATAGCCCATCCAATCCTCAAGGTCCATTTTTATTAAGCCCACACAACCTTTTTTAAGGCTCGTCACCTTTGGAAATCCATTACCACTTAAACTTCCTTAGTGGGATTATTATTATTATTATTTGACATAATAAATGGAGGATTTGGTGTTTGCTCCGTGCAAGAAACTCAATTTTCAGCTGTCACCGACATGACATTAGTGTTTAGAATTTTCGTAATTGATTGATTTTTACAATATTTTTAAAAAAATATATTAAAATAATATTGTTTTTTTTTTTTACATCAGGCCAAAACAATTTAAAATTATTAAAATTAATTTTATAAAAAAAATTAAAATTTTATAAAAATATTTTTTTTTAAAAAAAAAAAAAACCCATATCTCTACTCTCCACACCAAGAGCATCCCCAAGCTCTTTTCAGTTCTTTGCATCATATCTCAGGGACTTCTTGGTTCGGGCGAAGAAGTAATGTCACTCGATTATTATCAAACTGACTGCAATTTTTTCCTGTATATGAGGATCCCACCAGAGCATCCGAAAGCTCCGTGGAGAGCAACAAAATTCCACAAGCCACCAACAAGTAAAATCTTCTTAGTTTGAATTTGTTTCTTTAAAATCTAGACTCTTCTTTATTTATTTATTTTATTATTTTTCCCTCTCTCTTTTTTTTTATTCCCTTCCGTCATTCCTTAAGTCCCATAGGTTCGTGCGCAAGGAGATTCATCCATCACTTGGAATGATTAAAGAAAAGATAAAATGTTATCACCCGATAACTCTTTAATTAATTAATATATCAAAATACTCGTATTGTTGTGCTTTCTTTCTTCTCTATTAATATCTATTCTCCACAAATGAATCCAATTAAAAGAAAGATAAAAAAATCAGACGTTTAAGAATATGATTATGATTATTTTTTAAAAATATTTTTCATTTCAAAACAAATTAAAATAATATTTTTTTAAAATCATTTTTTTACTTACATCAAAATTATTTTAAAAACATATTAATTTAAAGTTAAATAAAAACATAAAAAAATTTAATTTTTTTCAAAAAAAAACTTCCAAATATTATAACCCTTTTTAATGGTTCCGACTCGTTGATTCATTAATTTATACACACTCGAAACCCCCGAAGACCCACCACTAGTCAAAACCCAAGAACGCTAGGGCATCCGATGAACAAAGAATAATTGTATCCTCTTTCTTCATAAAAAAACAAGGAGCATATGTGATGGGTGTCGTCGACCAGCAGCACCTCCATAGCTGTCATGGCCCCAATGCCTGTAAGCTCCTTTGACCTTCCTCTGACTAAATGACACTTGCAAAATATTCTAAATCCCACCCACGTCTTTTTTGACCTCTTCTCCTTCACTCCAAAGATTTCCATCCAAGAATCCAATCCCATATCTTTAAAAAAGAACATGAATTAATTGATGATACCGACGAATTTTCATAATAGTTCTTTTCAATTTCTATTCTACATTAATCTTTTTTGTTTTTTTACACAAGATTTGAAATCCCCATGCCACTTGCATGTGGCCCATCATTTCTTCTTTCAATTTTGTTTTACAGTCTATCAGACCTTCTTTCCCTTTTCTGACTCTTCCCAGAGACACCGCCACGGCCAGAGAGTCCGGGCCCTTTCGCTACCGTCTAAGACGGATCGTCATTCACCACGTGTCCATCATTGGCTTCTCAGCTTTTCTCATGTAGAGTGAAACACGTGTCGCATTGCAGCACTAGCTGTGACGTCTTCCGGCAACGGAGTATGTGAGTGACGGTGCTCCCCCTCGTAAGTCACAATAAGCATGGCCGAGTCATCTACGGCACGCTCCACATGCTTCCTTGCTGGACATCCTCTAACACTGCTACACTTGTAATACCCTCTACACAAGAAGAAAACGCAAATTATTATTATTTCACAATCATAGACTGGGTCAAAAAAAAATAAACATGATTAACGGTGGATGATTAAGGCATAAAATAAAATAATACCTTGGGTATGGTGAGCCCTTGATTGGCTTTTGACCATATTTTCTCCATGAGTACTCATCTGCTGGTATATCGGCAATCTTGGAACTCACTGCTGGTACCCTTATTGTCCTCTTAACCCTTGATTTCCTAAAATCATAAAAACAAAATGAAATCAGAAAATTTTTAGATTCCATCCTTCAAAAATTCCTAATAATATTCTGAGCTTTGTTTGAAAAAAAATTTTACTATGTCCTTCCGGTTCGTAATTATCATTTATTCCTTGGGTATATAATTGTTACCTTCTTTTGGAGCAATGACAGCTGCCACCGGAGGAGATCTTTCTGGCGGAGAGGGCATGATCGTGGCATTTCTTGCGGTGGGTCGATGAGAGAGGAGGTTTTCCGGTAGATCGCGCTTGAGTTCCGAAAAGAGAAGAGCCACCTTGTTTCCCATTAGAGACGCTCCCATCAGCTGTAACAGAAGACACGAAGGATGAGGTAGTGGTGCCAGAGCTAAGGCTATCCTTTGAATACTGACTACCCAAAGACAGGTCATTTTTCGACTCAGCTTTAGGGGGGCTATTAATGTTAACAAAATCAAGGTTCAGTTTTTGAGGTTCTTGAGGGACAGGTCGGACGGGAACCGGGTAGGAAGAACGAGAAGAAGTTGGTCCACGGCGAAAACGGGCATGACCGGTCCGGTTCAACATGGAGATGACTTGCTTGAACTTAGCAACGGTGAAGTTTGTGATTTCTCCGCAGTCAAGTTGGTGGCTTTGTCGAGTTTGGTTAGAGAGTGCAAAGATCAAGTGCTCCATGCTCTCGAGCCCAGCTGATGCAGCTTCTTGTATAGCCATCTGATCTTCCATCTTTGAATACCTAACTAGATCCACAGCCATGATGAAAGACGAGGAAGAACAAGAACAAAACGCAGCACTTGAAGCTAGAGAGAGAGGAAGAAGATGAGGGGGTGGTGTTTTTTTTTAGAGGAGGAGATGGGAGATGAGAAGAGGTTTATAAAAGAGAAATGAAGGGGTGCAAAGTCAACATGGAAATGTCAATCTAAGGGTGGAGAATGGTTAGACTTTTTGCATGAGAGAGAGGGGGGACTTGTAAGAAAAGTCCGAAACGAAAGTGGCAAGTGGTGGGACCTAGTGGTGTAATAAAAAGAAAAGAAAGGATAGGGGGAAATCGAGTAGTTTGATGGTGGTTGTCACGGTGGTGGAGGTAGCTTTTGATTTTCCCTAGATTGGGGGATAGTCAATGGTCATAGTGGGTGACAGACTATACATGCACATGAGATAACACAGACTTATTATTTTTTTAAAATAAAAAAATAAATTTATTTAAACTTCAGTGCAAACACAGCCCAGACACTAGAAAGCTGATCATGAGAGAGTAATATTTTATTTATTTTAAAAATTGGGTTGACAAAGGTTCGAGTTTTGGTGATCGCTAGAACATCTTTGAAGGCAAGCAGATGGAGTAGTGCTTATTAATTCATCTAATTTATGTTGACCACAATTTACAAATGAGAAATCCTAAAGTCTCCTGGCTGGTTTGGACTTTTATTTATGGGTTTTAACAAGGTGATTTCTAGAACATCGTTGAAATCAATGTATATTAAATTATTTATATTCTTATAATTTTAATGATCACTAATTGCAATGAAAGTTTCATGGCTGTTCTTTACTATTTACTTTGTTTGGATTTTAAATTATACTATAATTGTTCTACCAGTTAAATTACTAGTATTTTTCCCCCTTCTATTCAGCCAAAGTGTGACTTAATTTAATTTAATAAACTTATATTTTAAAAAAAGAAAATTACCAATCAATTAATTTAACCGAGGTTATTTTTTTCTTGTTCATCAAAATAATGATTTGTTTTCTTTATTTTGACATTGTCAAATTCTTGTATGCGTGAATTGATGTTGACTCAGCTATAATGTATTTTTTTCTTATATCCGTGAAATTCAAAATCATGAATGAATAAAAAAATCTCCTCATATTTATTTATCATATTATAATTAATATTATTAGAAAAGCAAAAACCCATGAGTTATGGGTCGAATTAGAAAAACACTTCCCGTATATAAAAATATATTTTCTAAATCTTGTATAATAGTAAAAATAATACTCATTCAGCAACTAAAAATTCATTTGATATATATTGCGGTGTAACTATATTATTAAGAATTTCTTAAATATTTATAGTTTTAAATTATTTTTTATATATTCTCAGATTATTTTTATGTACTAAGATTGAATTAAATTTTAAAAAATTAAAAAAATATTATTTTCATTCATTTTAAAACTAAAAAGACTTTTAAAAACAAAAATCTTTCAATTGTACTATTTTTTTTAAAAAAGAGGCACTATAGCATAAAAGTTTATATTAAAAGTCAAAGAGTTACTGCTAATAATGCTTGGAAAAAGATGTACTATGTGATAATTTATGTTATATAGTCAAAGACGTTCCTTTACCTTGCAACAAGGAATTTGATGCTTTCTTGTATGGACATCAGCCTATCAGTTGAGAAGTTTCCTATGAACATTTGTTTTCTCTGTGTGCACTTACTCGTGTACACGTTACAATCCAAACACTTTGTTTTCAGTTGTTGGATCTAACAACATATTTCAAAATCACAAAATAATTTAACAATAGACTATATTAATTGTAATATTTTTTTATTATTAAAAAAATAACAAGTGAGTTCTTCCAATTTAAGAAATCATAAGTTAATCCTTCATTAGCTCTCACCATCAACTTAATTATTAACCAAACAATCTCTTTAATTAATATCTAAGCAGACAGCATTGTTTTTTTTTTTTTTAATTTTATCTCTCCCATTTTTTTTATTTATCTCCCTCGTATATTGTAAATATTCGGTAATTATAGCGTGAGTATTATTAAATCTCTCGTGTGTGTTAATGGAGCTTTTAAATATAAACTTCTTGTTTAATCTCCTCTCTCAACGTGTGAAGAAGCATGGCATTGATCCCTCTACAAAACTTGCGTTTTGTCCACATATATATCAATGTGAGTTTCACAAAGGTTATTATTATTATTATTATTATTATTATGAAATAAATATTTTTTAACATATATGAAAATATATGGATTGGATGTGATTTTTCGTGAATTGGAGAACCAACTTGTTGACTTTTTAAACTACAAAGACTAAATTATAATTCACTCCTTAATCAAGCAAGCAAACGGGGTAATAAGGTAAAGAGAGGATGTTTTAGTGGTGGAGACTGGAGGGTGTCGGGGGAAGCCTAATTAATCTATAGAGGTTTTTGTTTGACTTTTTTTTTTTGTTTGTTTAAAAAGAAGGGAGAAAACAAAAAGTAAAACTGTTGACCAACTATTCAGATTTCAACTTGGGATAGCAGGTGGGATTTCCAGCCGTTGGATGGGTTTTTGTTAGATCCAACGAATGAAACTCTGTAATGGTTTAAGTAATAAGAATTGCTGTTTAGGTCAGCGCTTGAAGGTTGAGTAATTTATTAGCAACACACACGTGGCGAAGAGTTTCAACGCCTACTAGACATAGCTGGAGATTGCGTCAATTTCTGCCATCCCCAACGTTTCTATTTTCAAATGGCAAGGCAAGGCAAGGCTCCTTTATTATTAGCCAGGGCATGTATCGGGGCCCAAGGGACCAAACTCTGTAGCGTATAAAATTGACATGAACCAACCCTACAAGATTTTAGGGTTTTTTTTCAACAAAATCGTGGATGGAAGGAGCCTGGTGGCTCATGTTTGTTTTTTTTCCTGCTCAAAATGGAATGCCATGGCACTCAGGGAAGCTCAGCCACCGCAACCTATTTTTGTTGAATGCGATGCAGCGGCAGTTTTGTTCGCAATCAAGGATCCAAATTACAAAGCTAGCTGATAGAGACTTTCCACCCATTGTTGCGGATAACATTTCCTTGCTATCTTTCTCTACCATGAACTACCATATGCACCACATCTATAAACTTATTTTAAAAATTATTTTGAAATTAGGATCCATCCAACAGTACAGGGCTAGTAGTTACTAGTAAACCAACAAAGTTTTCCCCGATAACACGACCATCTGGACCTTCCAAAGAGACACTCAATATCCCATTAGATCTGCTAAAAAACCAAATTATTTCGATCCATATAAATTCTTTGAAACTAAGTGGAAACGCATATCATGAAATTGTGTTGTGAGGTCCCTTCACTTGTAGAAGAAGGGCACGTATGTGTTCCTCTTTACATTAGAATACAAAAACAAAAGCGAGACCAAATATCCAAAGAGCATCAAGAGAAAAGTGACACGTCTATTTGGTTTTGTCTTAAACTATAGTCTTGTCTTTAACAAGAGAGAGCACGAGACACGAGAGAAGGGTAAGATGAAGAGAGAGAATGAGTTTTGTGATAATAATTATTGTCTTAAATTATAATTATACTATTTAAATCTATAGTAAAAATGAATATAGAGATGCTATAAATATTGCTACAATAATTCCTCTACCATCTTAGTTTTTTTTTTTTTTTTTTTTGATTATCGTGAGGTGTCCGGGCCAGCTTGCGCGCACCACGACTATTCCCCACGGCCTACTGAACATCCTGCAAGCCCAGTGAGCAGGTAAGGCATCGCGGGGGTGACAGGCGTGCACATAAAGAATCGAACTCGGGACGGGGGCGGAATAAGTCACACGATTGACCACTGAGCTAGACCCTCAAGTGCATCTTAGTTTCTTTTAACTAATACGTGGTGATGAAAGAAGCAGCTATATGGGCGGGAATAGTAAGGAAAGTGGATGGGAAACAGCTCACTAACTTAATTTTGTATAAGATCACTTGCATCCTTGTGACAAAAGGATTTGATTCTCAAAGAAATGCTCAACTTGCAATGCGCCTTTCGTACAACTGCTAAATTTTTATTTTTTAAACAAATCCTTATTTAGTATTCGCTACTTGTGAAGAATGTTGTATTAGAGGTTGTGTCCAAAGTTGTTAAAATTATGATTTTGACACGGCATGGAAAGTCCTAAACAAACTCGGATCTTAAAAACGGATTGTAAAATCGTAATGAATTTTAAAATGCATCAAAAAAAAATTTTCTGGTGCCATAAGTTCAAGTGTTCAACAATTCAAGAATCAACTCATATCAACCCTGTAATCAATCCAAATATTTTATGATTGTAATTAACGTTTTGTTATACATAACCATTCACAAAATTAATTCAGTCATATAATACTGAAATGACATTCAATTCAATCAAATTCAACAATTTTTAGTCCAATTTTCACCCCATTAATTCAGTCCTATAATACTGAAATGGCATTAAATTTAGTCCAATTCAATATTTTTCAATCCAATTTTCACCCCATTAATTTAATTCAATTCAGTCCTATAATACTGAAATGGCATTCAATTTAGTCCAATTCAACAGTTTTCAATTCAATTTTCACCCGAGTAATATTTAGTCCAATTCAGTCAAGATATATAGTATATACTGTGGCATTCAATTCAACAATTTTCTCACCGGATCAATTCCATTCAATTCAACATTATACATATACAAATTACAGGACCAGGCAAAATGAATTACAGGGTAACAGACTAATTGATCACCGAACAATTAACACTTAACAGGGCAAAATACATATCTATTACAGGGGCAAAATCTACTACTGCAGTGATGATGATGAAGGAAAAATGAACTTACGGTGTCGCCTGCTGCTGTTGAAGATGATGATGAGCTGAACGGCTGCTGGTGAAGAGGCCCGATGTCGCCTGCTACTGTTGAAGATGGGAAAGAAAGGAGATCGTTGCCGGCGTGCCGCTTTTAATGAAGATTGCAGAGGAAGCCAGAAGTCGTGAGTTGTTGAGGAGATCGTCGTCGGCTCATCGCTGTTAAAATCGCGATAAACAGAAAAGGAAGCCGCGACCGTGAGCACTGAGGAAAGAGAAGGAGTGAAGACTAGAGTCACTGGACCGTGAGCACTATCACTGACCGCTTTTGTGGTTGCCGATTAGGGATTTGTTCGGTTGGAAAGAGTATTTTGTGCGTTGTGATTTGTGAAAATTAAAGACAGTGAATTGATTCCCTGAAGTGAAGAGAGTCGCGTGAGTCCGTGACTGTGCAAGAAACATCCAATAAGCGCCTGACAGCTGGACATGAGGGGGGAATTTTGTTTCAGCACCTCATTTTGGCACAATCGCAAAATCGATCCTGAAATCATGATTTTGCGCGATTTCATCCGATTTTTGCGATTTCACCCGATTTTACCCATTTTTGATTTTTTCAAGCGATTCAACACATAAAGCATGTTTTGACTCGTAAAATCGTACGATTTTACGAGTCAAAACGCGATTTTAACAACCTTGGTTGTGCCCACGGATTTATTTGATTATTATTATTATTATTATTATTATTATTATTATTATTACATTATGAATTATGAAATATACTAAAATGCTCGTTTCTGCTAAGATAACAGGGTGGCTAAATTGGTGCTGTTTCTAATTCCTTGCATCCATGCCTCAGTTAACGAAGAACATTGTTGCCAGTGCCTCGTGAGCATTCCTTTACCTTTTCCTGATCAGACCGGAGTTGGTGTTTGTTTTGGACCTCAACAGGCAGCAATACTGCTAGATACAGAAGGTGAGAGGTTGAGGTTAACGCCACTCTGCTATGCATTTGGAACTATTCATGTATTTCTGCTCGAGCCTATGTTTTGTTACTTCAGGGCAAAGCTTTAAGCTCCCAGGGGATTGTGTTCATAATCATGAAAAAGACACAGGTCTACAATTAAGTTACAGCACCACATCTCCATTTTCAGGAACTTTTTAGCATTCGGAGTTCGGAGAAAGTACGTTAATGGGAATCGCGGGCGGCGTAGAGAGAGCTTCTCATAGAAAGAGCTGAAAAAATCCATCATTGAATTTGGAGAACATTTGTTACAATATGAATTTTCAATCTTTCAGATCAACATTTTTGTTTCTACACAATTCAGTTCTTCCATTTTTGCCTGGCCAGTGGCCATTTGCTTTTTTCTCTGGGCTGGACTGGTCTACCAAGATGCCTTCTGGCCCCTGTCCTCTATGGCTTTGTGCCATTCGTAATCTTGGACTTGATCCATTTTTCTAATGGAATTCTTTATGCGGTGGGATAAAAAAAGTGCCTTCGCATGTAAGGCTGAAAGCAAACCCTTTTTCTTTGGAAAAAAAAGACTACGGGAGGATTATTGAGATTTGTACACCTAAAAACCTAGTTGGTAAGTGGGCTATAAGGATTTGTGAGGTTTTTCTTGGAGTTGATAATATCAAAGTTAGATAAATTAATATTAATATTTTATTAAAAATCCAATTAATTTCATAATTATTATTCTTAAGCAAGACTTTTAATGCAAAAATAAATATTTTATAATATAAATTAGTCATTATAAAACACATCCAACTAACAAAATCATCCATGAAGAAAGATCCTGCATGTCTAGTAAGGAGTAACAGTGTCTAAAAGGGATTTCAATTTTCATACTTGAATGTCATGTTTGATCGACATATTTATAATTCTTTCATCTTTCTAGGAACTGAGTTGCCTTCAGCTGTACATCAATTGGTATGCTGTCAAGCCCAGCATGCAGAAATCAAGTCAAAGGAAACTCGTAAATGAGAAAATGCAAGACCCAGGACATTCAGGTTAGTCAACCTTAGCTAGAAAACCCACATTCAATAGCATCAGTTAGGCTCCCGTCTTCACATGAAGATAGGTTGATGCATGGAAAGAAATACCTTCCTCTGTGAAGGGTTTTGACTTTATGCAAGAAGAGCTATCACGGAAATAAGAACCAGTAAACGGCTGGCACAGATAAAAAGAAACAAAACAAACTACAATAATCAAATCAAGATATTTGTGTAATTAACCAAACAACTTGCCTATATATACAATGTTGGTCCATTCTTAAGAGCAGCAAAGCACCAGCAGCATCAGCACACAAAGCCCTTAGGATGGGTTGCATCAAATTTATGGTCAGCTGCCTACTCTAGAAGTCCTCTAGAAATTTAAACAGAGAGCACCTCGATTTGAAACAAATTATAGATGAAGCAACACGTAAGTGAAAGAACAAAAAACCTGTTGTTGTGTGTTAGCCAATAAGCCATCTTCACCGAGATGAGTTACACAGATTCTCCACCATAGCCATCATGGCCATCTCCATTTTCTTTACTCAATCTGGATTGTGTGGAAGATTTCCTGGGAGACGATTTTCCTGTTTGTGGCTTTGGATTGTGTATATTGAGGTATGTGTAACCAGACATGCCAGCAATAGCCATAAATGCGCCAGATATACTGGTCATTCCTGGATTGGAGCCAAAGATGCAGAAGTTTCCAAGAAGCACAACACATGTTTTGAATTGACCAAGAACAACATGTGAAATAGCAGATGTCGCCCTGAAAATTAAATGAGACGAAATGAATGAGAACCATACATCCAACTCGCAATCCAACAGGTAGATATGTCCAGTTTATTTATCATAACTTCCTCTTTAAGATTTAGCAAGTAAAATAATATAAGTTTAAAGACATAGCTGCGGACTTCCATTCTTCATGTTAGTTCGCATGGTGACATCATATACATACAAGGATACAGCAAGAGAGCACACAACAATATGAACATATAGCAATCAGCAGCCTGATTGTTCTTTAGGCAGGCAGCATATAGGTTGAAAACTGGAGAGGTGGCATTGTATAGGGCGGTTTTGAGGAACAATCATTAACATTGTTTTAAAGGAAAAGTCGTCTTGTTTTTCTCTCCTCCTAAAACAATTGGGACTTATAACACTACTCTCTCATTTACTTGCATCTTACAGTTAGGACCCTTTACATTGATTACTACTTTCTTGATTGAATCCAGTTCAATATCAACCTTGCACTAAATTTTTAAGCAGGTACCAGTTATTTTTAAGACTGCACCTATTTGACATCCTTAACGATTTCCTAGCAAAAATTGCTCTTGTAACAATTTACCTCCTGTTTGTAACCTCATAACTAACAAACCCTTGGCTATAGAATCTATAAAATGTAAGTTAATCAATACAAATACAAGCAGAACTGAAAACATATTTGCTCTCAGCATAAAGACAACACACAGTGAAGGGATATCTTGTTTCCCTGGTTGTAGTCAAGCAGTAGATTTCTGGTCAGAATTCAGTAGTCATAAACTGGTTTTGGAGAAGACGGCTCTTTGAAATCCAAGGTCAATGAGAGTAAAAACATAATTTTAGCCTGTAAATCCTACTAATAGAAGCAGCTGGTCCAAGAATTCCACAGATGTAACAAGCTTTAAATTTTTTTATTATGAATTATCCAACGCTGCAAAGGGGTGGATTTGAAATTTTGTTAGCTTAGTATATTAGTGCAGATTTCATAGAATGTCTGTGTTTTGAAATTTACCTCACCTTTTCTTCCAATTAAATCAATGTTGCCCCTATGCCTATCAGTTTCACATCTATATGATCACATGGTACTTGTCTCTTCAAGAAGATTTAAGAAAAAGATTCTAATATCAAAGTGATAAAATTTAGCCCCTGTTAACTCTTTTGCATTTTAACAAACACAAAACACATTAAGCATTCTGCAACTACCAACAATGATGTCAAGCTTATAATACCATTCCAAGATCAATGACCTCCCAACCCAACTGTGTAATCATAATCAATGAGCCAACACAATTAAGGGCCTGCTAAAAAGTTTTTGTTATATGTTCTCACTGTAACAATGGGGCATAAGTTCAGACACCAATCCTCACAACTCAAGAGTAGATTTAGAACACAGCTTAGCCAAATGGTCCAGCACCCTTTTACAAACTAGCAAGAGGCTTAGAACTGGCTACATGGATCCTTTTCCTGTATGCAATTATGTCATGGACCAAGTGTCATGTCATATTGTTTTTGGTTTACCTCTTCCCTTCTTCACTCCTATCATCTGAATGCAATAACACTTGATCACCTGATTATCCATTGGTCTAAATTGTAAGTGGCCAAAGAATTTTATATACCCTTCCTTTCGTTTACCTCCAATAGGCACCACTCTACCTTCTCATGCATGTATTCATTAATTATGCAGTCATTAATTGTATTTCAACGCATGTCCTAACATTCTCATCTCAGCTATGGTCATTTATTTTTTATCAAGAGACTGCTTCCTGACCAACCAAAACTTGCTACATAAAGCAAACCCTCTCAATTTTATTTTATTTTTAAGTTTCACCTCAAGGTATAATTAACAGCTTTAATGGCACAAACCATTCCTTGCAACAAGAACCATTCTCTGGTAATCAATAGATAATTGTACTTCCCAAATCAAAAATGCCATCTTATATGAAAAACTTATCCTCATCACTTACCCACCTTTAGAGCATCATGGGCAAGTCTGGTTCGCATTCAAGCCCATGATTGCGCAACCACGAAGTCACGAACAGATTATGCTTTACACTTGCACAGGTCTCGAGGCCGACAATAGGCTCTGAGAACATTCAAGAGCTAATCTCATTTTGCATTCCTTGTTTAACTGCAATTTCTCAAATCTTCAATACAGATTCCATTGTCCATTCTCAATATTTATGGCATCAAATAACCCAACAAGAACAATTTCTAGCATCGTCCTCTTGGCCCTTTCAGCAATATCTTTATCTCAAATGTCAGAAACTGGAAACTGCAAAGAATTCTCTTAAATTGGAGTCACAGCTTCCTCCAGGGTTTTTCTAGAATCTTCTACACCTTTTCTCCTCCACATCCCCCCCCCCCCCCACCAACCCCCCTCCCCGGGTTTTCCCCATCCCATATTTTGTCCTTCATGTATCCACCAAAACATGATACTACTTATTTTATCTGCCTTTCATCACAAGAAAATATGGAATCCCTGCTCATGAAAAAACTTAATTATGTGTTCTTAGGCCTGATGTATCAGTAGAGTTACAGTTATCAACATATTTGATGTCTAAGCCTCAGAAAATAATGTTATACCAATTAGCAAAGCATTTCGAGAACATTTTGGACAGATTAAAGTAAGAAACATCCTTATTCTTTGATTTTGTAGTAACAGTGCAATTATTATAGTTTTTCATATCTAATTACGTTCAAGTTTTTGTTATTATTCTTGCCTACTATAGAAAATTCACCAAAGCCTAGTCTAAACAGTAATCAGAAAATGCACAAAACCAAGTCATGTTTTTGTGAGAATTAAAACCAAGTCAGGCTACATCTGTCATTCATTATGAAAAATGGTAAAAAGTGACCACAGCAATGGAAATAATGTCAGTAAGAAACCAAACAGATATGTTTGTGTCTGCAAAAAGGCAATAAAATGAGTAGCCTGGGGAAGAAAAAATGGTAGATATTAACAGCAAGTTCAATTGCAATAAACCTCCTAGGAGAAGAAAAATTTTCAGCAATTTTTTGAGAATTCTCCAATTATACCAAGTTTGCAACTTCGGTTCTCAAATTGTGGACAAAGGACAGTACTGGATAAATCACTAGATGCCAGTTCTATAAAAATGTTGAGTTTCTTTCCTTCAACAAAGAAAGTGCAAAATCATTAAAATGGGGAATTCTCACCCAAGCAATTGAAACTCAATATCCTACAACTATAAATCATAATTAATGTGCCACAACTCAGAGGTTGAAAATACTGCATTGGCAACCATGAACAGAACAGGCTGAGGCCTGTGACAGTAAAAAGAATGAAGAGAGCCCACTTACCCAAGCGCCAAAGCACCAGACCACTGAAGCAAAAAGCCAAGAACAGCAGACAAGAGAATTAGTGCTGTGTTTCTGAAATTCCAATCATAGGAGAAGACACCAGGGGGGTCGAAGAAAGGAATCAAAGTAGCAAGGAAAAACAATGTAATTGGTGTAGTCTTCCACATTAACCTGTTAATTGATTCACAAGTCATGTAAGATGGAAATGCTATTGGGTGGTAAGGAATGAAAATGAGGGGGGGTTACAAGGAAAAACTTTAAATAAAGTCTGCTACATACGCCAAGGCTGTCCAGTTCTCCCGCTGTTGCAGAGTGGACCAGAGAATCTTATTGACTGCACTAGGAATTATCCATGCCAATGCTACACAAGCACCAAAGAGGCTGAATTGCAAATCAGTTACTGTAGCCACAGCAACACCAATAGAGACAACTGTAAGTGCAACCACCTGAAAGATTTCATAGAAGAACCCAGGGGATAGTGTCAGCTTAAGTTATTTGCAGAAATTAGTCACTCTACACTCATTAATTCCCACCTCATAGAAATGCCATGTACAAGGAAACTTCCAGAATCAACTTACAAAGCCATTTATGGGTACTCATTCAATGCATGATTTTGAAAGTACATTTTAAAGATGATGGATGACTTTAAACAAAATAAACAAAGAAATTAACACTTCCAATTATATTCCTCCTAGAAGGTGCAAGTTAGTCCTTCAACAGGTAAACTAGAAGTAATGGTACTCATTTAATGGATGGAAAGTATAAGTTCCACATGTCCAAATATGTTGCTAGAGGTTCCATGCCTCAAGATGAAAGGATTAATTGGAAGATTCTAACATGAGCAAACATGACCTTCAGTCTTACTGATCAAATCCTAACTATCAAAGTAGATTTTAGTCTCGCAAAGGTAATAATGATACAAGACTAAAGCATTTATGAGCAAGTCCACTTCTAAAGCCCAAGATATTTTCACGAAAAAAGTGTTCATTGATAAACCATTTCTCCGAATAAAGTGGAACTCCAAATGCTATCCATATATGAGTCCATATTGATACTTTCTGTGCCACTTTCAAAATTATAAAGCACTTCCCACATGAATGATCTTTCTCCCACAAGTCAATCAGTTGAAAATGAACAAGAGAAAGATCAATGCCTTCTTATTCAGATTGTTTCATCACCATAACAAATGGTAAAGCCTATTTTTGTAAGGAAGTGCTTAAACGCATATGAGCAAAAACTTACCTTGGAGAAAGAAACTCTCTTTTTAAACCATATAAATTCTGCTAAAACAATCGATGGCGTAACAGCAATCTTAGCCATCTGATAGAAACCAACACTGCAAAAAATCATGAAACATATTAAACACGACACTTTAAACAGGACTACACAGTTGTGGAAAATGGGAATGCCATATTTGACCTATTGTATTTCAGGCTAACATTAGCTAGGCCAGTAGAGAGGGACATAACAAAGCCAAGAGTGAATAAAGATAAACGAGTAGATTTGGACGGAGGAGATCCAGGAAGTACAGAGAAAGCTTTTAAAATGGCCATCAGTGCCCAGCTTAGTAAATAGTGAATAAAACTAAGACATATAGGAAAATGGAAGCCAACTCCTTGAAGCACCTGCCATGAAAAGAAAACAAAGGCAAATCAACTCAAAGAAGCTGCTACTTTTAGCAATAAAAGACGCTGATACAATTAGATATAGCAATACACATTTGCAAATGTTAGAATACGAACCCATTTGTTCATGAAAATAATACCAACAGCAACCAAGAAATTGAATGTAAGAGCAAGGACAGGGCCACATGATCGTTTCTCTTGTCTCTTTGCGCTTTCAGAAAAGCGAAATCTGCTAAATAAAGACGACCGCAATTCTTCCAAAGCTTTTCCTGCATTGACGAGCACAAAGATGAAAATGAAGATCAATCAATCACATTTAAGGGGACAAGCAACTGTAACTAAAACCTCCACGGTTTACACAGAAAGATACTAGCCAATGAGCAAAGCAATCACCTTGTGTGAACAAAATAATAAACTAATTAACCATGTCTTGAGCAGACCAGTGGATTTTAAATAAAAGAAGAAAAAAAAATCATTAACATTTAAAGTTGACAACAGTGAAAAGCAAATATATAATGAGCAAAATCCCAGATTTTGAGCAGCTAGGCAGGCAACTCTACAATCTTTCAGTTGTTTTTCATCCCTTTCGAAAAAAATAATTAAAATCAAAATCAGCCACTAATTTAACAGAGTTGAAGAGCTACAACCCATATATATATATAAAACAAAAAAAAACCATCTACATACTCCAAAAACAGCAATTGCAGCAACTAAATAATAGCAAAATTTACATAAAAAAACTAGAGAAGCCTTGCTAGACTGATACTAACAGAAGCTAAATTGATAAATTGAGTGGCATGAAGCAATGCAAATCAAACAAAGAAGGAAACTTCGAGAAATTTAAAGAAAATAAAGAAATGGGGTCTAAACATATTCCTTAAAAAAGTTTACCTCTTTCACCAGCATCACTGTCTTTCCTCTTGAGTATCTTCCTCACATCTTTCCTTCCTAAGAAATTCAAAATTTCACGGCTATAGAGCATCTTTCTTTCACTAAGCAACTCAATTTCCTGTGTTTTCAGTCCAAACTGCTACCACTTCCTTCCTAATTCTAAACTCACAAAAAACAAGTAACCCGTTTCTAGTTTTTGATAACTACGAAAAAGAAGCACACTTGCATATGCAACACAACTGCCAAAAACTGGAATTTTATTTTATATAATTATTAATAGAAAAATGAAATGCGGAAGATACAAATAAAAAACAGAGAGAGTGACACGTGGGATACAAAGAGGGCGTTGATAGCGGAAATTAGAAGCTAAAAGAGAGGGAGAGAGTGAGGGAGGGGGAGATTCAAGAAACCAAGGTGGTCTTTTGTTTCTCTCTCTCTCACATTCTTAATCACACCGACCGAACAGTGAAAAAGTAGTGAGAACAAGAGTGTCTTTTGTGTTTGCCTGTCCGCGTGAAATCTGATTTGCCTTTTCTTTTCTCTTTCTATGTTTTGCCATTTTTCCTTAGGGCCTGTTTATCGCGTCCGAGGGCCTGTTTTGCTACGTCGGCCGTGTTTTTCAAAAAAACAAATTAATTGATTTTTTATTTTTAATTATTTGAATATATTAATTTTAAAAAAATAATATATTTCTTAAAAAACACAGTTAAAAAAAAACAAATGCTACGAAAAGCATCAATCAAACTAATCAAAGTTTCTTGATGGGTCCTCCTCGGAATTATGCCTTGCATGCCATCCCACCCATCACGGCAGTTTGCTTTGACTTGTTTCCGACTGTTTCCTTAATTGAAAAACTACCGGTGATATAACTTATTATCAACCCAAAACTTTAATCAACTCTTAATTTGTGTGCTCATATTAAAGTTTTTTCTAAGTTTGAGTTTGATGCAAGCCATCCCCATAACATATTAAGAAATTATTTGTTTAGTTATGATCTCATATGGGATTGAAATCTTGGATAATAATTGGAAAAATAAATCGATTTAAAAGTTAAGTTAAATCCCTAAAAATATAAGAGAGAAAGAGAAAAAAAAGTCCAATAACTATTACAATATTTAAAAAGCATGAAAGGTTTAAGGAGCTTTGAACTCCATATTGATACTAGGAATAATTCCCATCTAGGTAGTTAGTTCTTTTTGTCATTGAAAGTCCTTGAGATTTAAGTTTTAGAACAAAGTTAATTCTTTCATCCGAATTTATCATTAATTTCTTTCTAGATTAAATTTTCAATGTTGTTTAATTGTCAAACTTAAAATACTGTTATATTCCTGTAAGGGTGAGAATACAAGTTTGATCTCCAAGAAACGCACTTATTGAAAGGAACAACCACAAATCTCGAACGAGACTAGTTTTATCCTTTAAAAGGTTGTGAGGATACCCAGATAAAAATAAAAAAAATCACACTTGGAAACCGAAATTCAACTGATTTTCGCGTGCTACAATGTCCTTCTTAAGCTAATACCACTTGAAACAAAATAGAAGAAAAAAAGGTACTAATTTTGCACAATCTAAGATCATGAGGCCAAATTCTGAAAAATAAGGCTTCATCCCAATTCTGAAAAACTCCGTCACATTCTTCTTCTTCTAGGATTTGAAGAAGACAACATCCGTCACATGCTTCGTCTCCAGCACGTGACCTTGTAGGTCTCAAGAGTACCATGCACTTGCGAGGCCACATCATCTGTGTCGGACGCTTGACTCTTTTACAATTGTTTTGGTCATATATTATAACAGTAGTCTATGGCCACGCATTCTACCGTGGATCCCACTGATTTTTTTTTCCTTGAAACATTGAAATTTAGCTTTCTCGAGATTCTAACTAAATCATTAGAAAACTAGTTTTAATTAAATTAATTGGTTTTATAGATGTAAATATAATATTAATGGGGGTAAAATTATAATTTAATTTTTTAAAAAATATTATTATTTTAAATATTATTGGAACATTGACAAATTGCTTAATCTTAGTCCTCAAGTAACTCGTGTCATGAATTTTATTGAGGTTAATAATATTTTTTTAAAATTATTTTTTAATTTTATTCGTTGTTTATTTCTTAACTAATTCAATATTAAATAATAAAATAATAAAAAATTATTAAAAACAATTAAAGGACTAACAATAAAAAAACCATATCTGCCTAGTGGGTGAACTCGTCAAGCCTATAAATCATGTAGTATGGGTTAACACGCAAAACCTATGAACCGAGTTATTAACTCCAGTGGGATTATAATTTGTTTTTTGAAAAAGTATTTTTTATTTAACTACAATATAACAAAAATAAACAATCACAAAATCAAACACAAACCTAATACTAAGATACTGAAAACAGTAGTTAAAAAAAGAAGAAGAAAAGTTAAACTCATCAGACTTTTTCTATTAAACTATTTTTTTTAGAATATGAGAAAAACAAATAGACGAAAACAAAAGTCAAGTTCAGTAAAAAAAAAAAGACACCCCAGCAAAACCATTTTGGGTTCATAATTTTTTTCTTAAAGGAAAAAAATAGAAAAACTGAGAGACAAATATAGATCAAGATATTTAATATCATAATATGAATAATTTATATTGCTGTGTTTAATGAATTTTTTTATTCAAATCAAATTGAAATAGAAATTGATAAATACATAAGATTTATTAGATAAAATAAAAAGAAAAAACTACTATTCAAGGTTGCATATATTAAAAATATCATAATAAATAAATATTTTTCATTTATAAAAATAAATTTAATATATAAAAAATATTTAAAAAACTACAAATGACTAATACAAATCTCTTAAAAAATTAAACAAATCCAATATAATTAAAAACTAATCACTATTTAAAAGAGGATAAATAAGTACAACAAATCACATAGAAGTAAAATACAAATTTAAAATTTATTTTTAAGAACATATAAATAAAGTTTTAAATAAAAAAAACAAAAAAAAAACAAATAATAAGGCCAAGCCTAGTGTTTGGCCCATGACTAAAGGGCCTGCAACGTCAAGCCCGGTCGTGTGAGCTTTTTTTGTAACATAATGGGGCTCGTCCACCTCAATTCAATCTAATAAATCTACCTCAACAAATGACGCGTCGTTTGGTATACCCAGATTTTGTTCACTGTAGTGACTAAAAAATCAAGGTGCCTGGTGTTTGTCATCTATAAACCAATTTTCGACCCCAAATACCTAGAAAACACTCTCATAACCTTGTTCAACCCATCCTTTAACCCTCCAAAGCACAAAAAATCAGCCCAAAACCAAGAATTAATCAGAAACCCAATTTCTTCCTTGGATCAAATCTTTTTTTTTTAAGGTATCTTCAAGGTCACAAAACACCTAATTCAAATTCTTCTCGTCATATGGAACCATTTGAATAAAAAATCTAACATTTTGGTGGGTGGAATCGTTGAATCAATGCCTTTCTGTTTTTAGGTCGGATTTCAGCGATTGCCTTTCTCTCTCCTCTCATCAAATAAGGACTGAAAAATAATAAAATTGAAGTTTAGTATTGAAATGAATATTTGAAAAATACAAAGAACCGGTCACCTTATAGCAAAAAAAAATACAAATGACAAAAATATAGTTCACAAACAAATTCGAATGCGTCACCTATGTGTATTGCATTTCAGTCATTTATCTTGTAATTCAACCCTTATACACATAAAATTTTTTTTGCAACTTGACTCTAATTTAAGCTCAAATATGTAAAAGAAAAGTTAAAGAATCAAATTAAAAATTTTCAAAAATTATACCCTTATAAATAACAATAAAATATAAGAGAATAAAGAGTGATGTGGTTGCCATAAAAAACCATATCTTTTAGCTTTATGGTAAAATAATAGATAATGTGACCCGTAGATCCTTTATTTTAACGTTTGCGAAGAATTTTGTTCATCTCTAGTTATTAAAATAGCAGGCTCTTTGTTTTTCGCCTTTAAAATTATTTCAGGAGAGTTCATCCCTAACCCCATATGTGAACTGAACGCCATCTCTTTAAAATACCTGAAGTACATCACTACCTCTAATGCACGTGGTTCCATTCAATACGACTATACATAAGACGACGGTGAGTGATTTTTGATACTCCAAAACAATTTTACAAGTTTGAAAATATAAAAAAAAATTAATAAAAAAATATATTTTTTTAAAATATCTTTGAAACACAAAAACAGCTCTAAAAGTCTGTTTAATATTGTGGTAAAGATCGTTTTTTAATTATTTTTTTAGAAATATATCAGAATAATATATTTTTTGATTTTTTAAAATTTATTTTTGACATCAACATATTAAAACTATCTAAAATTACTAAAAAAATAATTTAAAACAAAAACAATTTAAATTTTCTATAAATCATAAAAACAAACAAACAAACACTACTAGAGATTCAATCCATTGTTTTTTTTTTAGAATATATCTAGTAGAATAGGATATTCTATTTTTTCAACCATGTATGTTTAAAAATCCTTGCCAAAATGATAATTGAAAAATCATAGTTTGCTACTAAGATCACCATCATCATCATCATCATGAAACTCTACCAAAACATAGAATTTATTTAACTACATCCCCGAAGGAAAATTATGGTATTTGATATTGTGGTTGTAGTTTGAAAAAAATTATTTTACAAAAAATACTTTTAGTTGAGGTTAGTTTGGTAAAATATATGTTTGGTTAAAACTGTAGCTGAAATTGAAGTTGAACAAAAAGTAATTTAATATGTTTTGTTAATAATACTTTTCAAATTGATGTTATAAAATAACTAAAAAAGACATATATTAATATTGATGGTTTTTAATTGAAATATTATAGATTTAATTATTGCTATTACATCATGAAATAAACAACAATACTTTATATAAAGTATTTTTTATTATTACATTAAACTATCTACGATTCCATCATATACAAAATCCATCCGACAAGAAATACAGTTTTCATGGCTTTCTGAGCGTGCAACAACATTAGGTAAAATATCATCAGGAATAAAATTGAGATTGCGATCAAATTTTGCAAATGCTACGGCATCATGCGATCTCCTTCTAATGTAATTATGTAGTGCTATTGAATAATGTCAAATACTAATTTTTCGAATAAAACACAATATCTGAGAAATGTTTTTGGATTTTTTTTGTATTTTACTGGGTCGGACTTGGTTTAATGCATTTAGATTCTGACCGGACCCTTTCCGGCCATTCAGATCAAAACAATGGAGACCTCTAGGGTTGTTTTGAGAAATTTTTGCAATAGTTAATTATTTGCACTGTCGATGAAAGACAGAGGAGAATACATCCTCACAAAAAACAAATCCAAATTGCTTTTTAAGAAACTGAGGTTCAGTCTCAATATCTAACTAAACACTTATAAACAATATTTTCCTGTAAACACAACCAAGATCACAGCACCAAACACTCAGTAGGTCCAACACCTGTCCATGTCGTACGCAGTCCTGAAATCCTTGATCAGTATCCAAATATTTGTTTTTTTATTCCAATTTCTAACTTTTTTTCCTATATTTAAAAGGTTCAAAGTTTCTTTTGAGGCCTACGAGCTCAAATCATGCCATGAAAAATCAGTAGCCGAAAACAATTATTACTTGACAATAAAGGGAGTTGCTTTTCAGAAGAAGAAAAAAATAATTTATTTGAGGAAATTGCATTTAATGTGCTGAAACAATTATAAATGTCAGTTTCATTTTCCTATGATCCTATCTACTCAAAGGAGGGGACAAAAAAAAATGATACACCTTTAAATGTCAAAATAGTGATAAATTTATTCACCAAACAAACCAATGAAAATTAAAGGATTCATTTAAAAAATAACGATTGAGATTTTTTAAGAGTGTCAACGGGGCTAGGAACTCTTAAAGTGATTTGTGCTGAGAGATCTGTGTTTGATAGGCAATTTAATCTGTTTTTAGTTAAAATTTAAAAAACAAAGTTAATTTTTTTAAAATTTTTAATTATTTTAATATATTAATATAAAAAATATATATTTTTTAAAAAACAAATTAATATAATTGTTTTTTAAAAAAACACTTTTACAATAAAAAATAAAAACTCCTCAACTCGCCTTCCTGGAGACCCCCAAACCCCCCAACACTATCAAAAGATTCAACAGATCAATCAAAATGGCACCCAAACCCGATTCCCACACCCTAGCCGCCGCCGCCGCCGCTTCCGACCCATCATCCACCTCCTCCATGGATCCACTCTTCCTCCTCCTCAATTTTCTTCCTTACTCCATCCTCCGCCCACCACGCCTCCGTCTCAAACTCCCCACCTTCACTCTCCCTTCCCCCATGACAGTTTTCTCTTTAGTCCTCCTCACCTACTTCATGGTCGTCTCTGGCATCGTCTATGACGTCATCGTTGAACCACCTGGTATTGGGTCAACCCAAGACCCATATACCGGATCTGTCAAGCCTTTGGTTTTCATGCCAGGAAGAGTTAATGGGCAGTATATAATTGAAGGGCTCTCTTCTGGGTTCATGTTTGTTGTTGGTGGTATTGGCATTATTTTGATGGATCTGGCACTTGATAAAAATCGGGCCAAAAGTGTTAAGGTTTCTTATGCTACTGCAGGGATTTCCTCTGTTGTTATTGCTTATGTTATGAGTATGCTTTTTATTCGGATTAAGATTCCTGCTTATCTTCATTGAGTTTCAGGGTTTTTTTTAAAGTATTTTAGATACTTTGTTATGGTAGAGTCTGAAATTACAATGCGGATTGTCAAATGAGGTTATTGTGGATTTTTATGATCTGGGTTATTCTCATTTGATCTTGTGGTGCTAATAGATCATGAAACTATTAATAGTTTTGTTAATAAAAGTTGCGAATTTTGCAGAATGGGGAAATGATTAAAGCTCATCCTTGTCGTCAATGTTCTTGCACTGTTATAGTGAATTCCTTGGTGTTTGAATTTCTTTTCTGATGACCGTGGACGAATTTCTTTGCTTCCTGACAGTTAAATATCTAAAATTATTCAGTTGATTATATGCTGAGATGGTGATTGAATGTGTATGTAAGATTAGCTAAGCTAGATTGATGCCTCCTTTATGAAGTTGAAGTGCGGCTAAGTGCTCTACTTCTAGTAATAGTTTTGGGTTCTTGATTAAGCAATTTTTGCTGCAAAAATCTGTTGCTTTATGCATTTTTTATGATGTTGAAATGAACCACTCATTGGTGTATCCGTTGACTTGATTAAGAAGCCTAGACAGGTTGTTCGAAGATCTATAGGTTAAAAAATCTCTAGTCTAGGCATCAGATCAAGCTTCTGTAGAGAGACTAGTCACAACTGGTGCAAGCTTCCGAGTGGTGATAATAACTGTAGTTTGTAAGTATGAAGGGGGGTTTTGCAAACTGTATTGGCAGAAGAGAATCAGAGGTTAGAATTTATTTGCGAAGTAATTGTATCAAGGATTAACTGCTGTTGCAATCCTTCGCCGATTTGGAGAGTATATCTGTATGCTTTGTCACCAATTACACCTCCACTTCAAGCTTCCTTCTCCAACGCTTCCTTCCCTCACCCATAAGGCCATAACCATTCTGTTCCCTTTAGTCCGCCACATGGTCACCCATGATGCCGTCTCCTCCATCTTGCCACCTTCACATATTGTTTGGACAGGCAGGTTTTCTGGGAAAATGGAGGAGAATAAGCCCTCCAGTTTTTTTCTGGAGAAGGGAGCAGAGTTTTATGATTTCTCATGATAAGTCAATCCCTTTACATTTTAGAATTGAACTTTTATTTCATTGGAGGATAATATAAGAATGTGAATGGGATGCTTAGTAAATATTTGATTCTAAAAGAATCTGAAACAGATAATACCCATTAATCATGATGCATTATGATATTTATTTACAATTTACAAATTACAAACCAAAAATAAGGCAAACGCATGGAGACCTAGGTAGGAGATTCCAAGTCTTGGGGGAGTTTTGATCGCCCTCTCCTATCTGACAATCTTCATGCACTGAAGTATGCTAAAAGCTGTCTAACTTCATGATGCAACAAACGGTCTAGCAGTCCTAAAAGAAGTTCTTTGAAGAGAACAGACGACGCGGTGAGAACATCCTCAAGTGTCTAGGAGAAGCAAGGCCTTCAATGGAACGATTCCCTGTGTATTTAGATGATTTCCTATCGTATCCAGGAGAAGCAACACCATCAAATGAGTGATAATGATCAGGCGAAACATGGAACCACTGTCTGTCTTTCCTGGACCCAATTCTTCTGCCATTGAAGGTCCCATACTTGACCAACTTACCAACCCATGACTTCTTTGTTGGGCTCTTGTGGCCTGCATTCATCTTCTCACTCAAATACTCCTTGACAACATGCAAGCCTCTCTCCACCACCTCCATTGGAGGAGAAATGAGTGGGTTCCCTTCAACATATAGCTTTTGCAGCTTCCTCAGACACCCCATGGAGTCAGGCAAAGTTGTGATCTTGTTATAACTCACGTCCAGTTCCACAAGAGATATGAGGACGCCAATGGAGTACGGTAAGGCTTCAAGATATTGGAAGTTTTGGCTCACATTAAGGACTTCTAGATTGATAAGGTTCTCGAGGTCTTCTGGGAGGGACCTTAGATTGTTGAGCCTTGCATCTAGTATTTTCAAAGAAGTGAGGTGGGAGGTAGACATTGGAAGAAACACAAGCTTGTTCGAGTTTACTGAGAGCTTCTTGAGGTTAACAAGCTCAAACCCAATAGTATCTGGTAGTCTGCTTAGCTTGTTAAAGTTGGCATTCAATTCTTCTAAACATCTGAGACAAAAGTACACAATCATCACTTGGAATGATTGTAGTAATTATTACTTATAATTCAAATTCAGTAATTAATTGCTCTCAATTCATAATTCTTATATTTTATATTTTCTACAACTTCGAATTAGCTCAATTTATTTTCATATTTTATCCTATATTTTATATGTTCTACAACTTTAATTGCTCTCAATTCATAATTCTCTAATTTATCGTTTTGTCAAATATTTTTATTTAAATTGATAAAAATACTCGTGAAATGTTCAAAATTAATTATATAATCTTTTTTTTTATTAATAATAATGGAAAATAAAATGAATTTTATCTTAGTTTCTTTTTTAATTTATTTTTTAATAAATTAGATGGGATTTGAGTTTTTCAAGGATATTTTTGTTGGTTCGTCCGCAAATATCTATTATAAGAATATAGTGAAGAATTCATAACTATATATGAAAACACCAACTTTATAAAAACCTTTCATTGATAACAATACCTTTATATTTTTTTGAAGGACTATAATACTCTTAAATTATTTAAATAACAATTATACACTCTTAGATTTCCTGTATAAATTAATTTTTAAATGTGTTTTCTATTTATTTATGTTTTGCTTTTCGGTGTTTCCTTTATAACTTTTTTTCCTTTTCATTTTACTATTTATACTATATTTTCTATACTCCCTTTTCATTTCGGATATAATATCCAATCTTATGCTTCTCTTTACAATAATTTTTCTTTTGAATTATAATAACATAAACTCTTTTATTTTTTAAAACACCACTATATAAGAACCTTTGATATATATTAAAGGTACATCAAAATATCATAGAACTTTTTTTCCCCCTCAATCCATTATAGAAAACCCCCTTTTCCTTTCTTTACTAAATTTATAGATTATGGTATTCAGTTTTTATATATAGTTGATTCAATAATAATAAAAAATGAAAACTTCTTTTTTTATATAGTCTTTATAATTTGAAAAAAAAGGCTTCTATCATTTCTATAATTAATATTTTTAGCTATTAAATTTTTTTTTATATATATATATATATATTATTTTTTAAGTAGACGAATGTTATATCTTTTACTTTGAATATTATTCATAAACATAGAGTCATCACTATAGTAATGTTTAACAAAGTTTTGATAATTCATATGCACGAACGTGCCTAAAACTAGTGATTTCAATTATAGAGATATATGAGAAGAAATTAGTTTTGTGAGGGCATATTAAACATTGAAATTAAATTATAAAAACAAAATAAGCTAATTACTCTATTATTTCAAAGGAAAGGATACATCTCAAACCTATTAAACAAAATAAAACGGCATTGGCAACTATGATGAACACAAATATATGTATAGCATGCCGACATCTACACTTAGCCATCTTAATCTTTTAATTAAAGTCTAAAATGAATTAATTAATGAGTGGTGGGAAAATGGTCAAGACACTTCCAAAGGGAAATCTTCACGATCAAGATCATAATTAATGGAGTCTGAACACATGGATCACTTGCGGATTGTATGAAAATCGTGCCAAAAACTTTTTCTGCTTTAGTGAACCGATTAATAATTGTGCCAAAAAATATATATAAAAAAACAACTTTACTGAAGTAAAAAAGATTCACCTCGAATCATAATCTGCTCTTTACCTCTCCATTACTATTTTCTGAATTTTAAATATTCGTCAACAGCAATGAGATTTTCCTTGATTTCTTGGTAATTGTTAACCTTGACCGTCCATATATAATGGTACAAGTCAAAGGTTTGTATTATCCCCACTAGATTATTCTACAACAACAAATATTTTTGTATAGTTCAAAATCGGTGAAATATATTTTTAGATTAATTTATCCATTAGTCAAAACTAGATTTATTTCTCAAAAGTATACTATTCATATAGACCCGATGGAGATGTTAATAAGTTTCTAATAAAAAATATATGTATTTTGTCTATTATCCGTGAAGTTAACGGGCTAATATATAATTAATTTCACTAGTATTCCTAATATGAAGATATCAAAGGCATATTCGAGAATACACCTCAGACACACAAAATAAAACAAAACATTTTTTTCCCCAAAAAACAAATATTTTTAATAATTAATAACCTGTTCATTTGATATTTATTAAGATTGTAAGAAGGCATACATCCTCAAATTAATGGAGCTGTTATTATCGCATATGGCTCATATTACTAAAGCTAGGCCGCAATGATGAGGTAGTGAATAAACTAACAGTAAGATGGAAAAAAAAAAAACTTTGAGCTATATGCATATAATATATTTCTACGAGCAGAAGAACATCAGGAGACAACAAACCTGCAATTCTCAATAGTTCTAGGTAGGGACTCAATAAGGTTGCCTGAAACATTAAGAACTTTGAGCTTCGACAAACATCCAATTGAGTTAGGGAGGGATTTAAGCTGATTTGAGTGAACATCCAACACCACCAAATTTAGCATTCTTGCCGTCAAGGATTCCGGTATAATCTGCCAAATTATACAGGCAGAAATTCTTTGATAAGTTAGTTTGCTTCCATTGTTAACCATGAATAAACATGTGCTAACATATCTCTGCAGAGGGTTTTGAATGGTTAACTATACTCAAAACAAACCCTAATTGTTTGAGATCTAAGAGAGTAAAATATGAGAGAAATTAACCCAAAGAAATTAAATAGAACTGGGATTTCCGAAAGGACATATACATGCAGACCAGTATTTTGTAGGAAGCTTAAGACTGAATCAAAGAAGGGGGGATCAAAAGGAATAAGCTTTTTTTTTTTTTGGGATTAGCAAAAAATAGAAAAAGTAAATTGTTATAAGATTGCTTTCCGTTTTTTCCCCTAAAAACAACATTTTTAATTACTAGGTTCAAACTCAAAATGGTATCAGATTGATATTTCAGCAACTCCAAAAGAAATGAATCCTATTCGCAACAATTGAGGCTTATTTCCATAAAAACAAAAAAGAAATCAAAGGGACAACAGAAAAGTTGTGTTAAAATCAATGATCAAAACTTTGTTTGGTTTAACCTTGAGAAGGGTTTCTTTTCTTTCTGTACTGCAAAAAAGTTTTTTATTGGGTTATTCATATTCACTTTAGCAACAATATGGAAATTTATGTGCGTGTGTGTATACCTGCAGATCATTGTTGGAGAGGTAAAGTTTGCAAATAGTAGCTAAGTTGAGTGAAGGGTGAGGTAGAGTCTGCAGAGACATGCCACTCAGATCAACAACTTCAAGCCTTTCTTCCTCGATTGCCTTCCTTCTGTCTCCATTAATCTTCCTCCTATCCACTCTATTCATCATTTGCTGTTGTCGCTGCTCATACATCATCTTTACAACTCTAAATTAACCATACAACAAATACAACAGGGTGATTATAAGATACAAGGTATTTGAGAGAGAGAGCAGAGGCTATTATAGTAAACGAAACAAGAACAAGAAAAGAAAGACAAGGGCTATGGTACTTTTGTGGGGGTTATATTTTTATGAGCATTATTTTGAGCCCCGAATGCTATAAATATATCTTTAGAATACAAAGGACGTACGGGTGAGGAAGATAACGAAAGGGCATGACGATTTTGGAAGTACTAGGCCGTATTGTTAGGGTTTGCGTGGCTATGTTTCTTGTTCGATAAAGTCAACTCCTTCCATTTTTTATCGTTTTCCTTCTCTCTCTCTCTCTCTCTCTCTCTCTCTCTCTCTCTCTCTCTCTCTCTCTCTCTCGGTTGAGGGCCACAGGCTACCCGCTAATCTCGTTCCCTTTTTTGTCTTCATTTTTTTTTACTACGGCACCGTTTATTTGTGTTTTTCATAAAAAGTGGATTTTAAAAAAATTAATTAATTTTTAATATTAGATAATGTCATGAAAAATAAATTTTAAAAATAAATTAAAAAATAACTTATTGGTATTTTAATTTCTTTTTAAATTTATTAAAAGAATAAGAACCAAGTCCAACATATAAAAAAGTTGAAGAATGATGAAATTAATAAAAAAAAATTATAAATTATTTTAAATAAAATAAATAGCAATAAAAAAAAGAATCAAATTTGATAGATAAAAATATTTAATAAGAAAAAGATAAGAAAAAAACAAATAATTATAAAAAAAAGAGAATCAAAGTTGATATAAAAATCAAATTAAATCAAATTCTAAGAGATTAAATTGAAGAAAAAAATGATAATAAAAAAATTAAGGATCAAATTTGATATAACTAATAAATAACCAGATATTTTTAAATTTTTATACCTTTTAAAAAGTGTTTTCAGCAAAAAAAAAAAAAAAACATTCATGAAAATCAGATCAAATTTTCATTTGACTGTAAAGTATTTTTCGTTGATCAACTTTCTTAATAGTAAATAAACACGGGAAAGTTTAAAAAATAATCTTTAGAAAACCACTTTTCTTGAAACAAACGGGTCTAAATCCCTAACAGAAAGAGCAAAATCAAGTCCCCCAATTATGATGAAACGTTCATCTACATCCTCTAAACTATTTAAGCAATTTCATCCTGAATCTATGGCACATTTATCAGTGTTGCCCCGTCATTAGTTTAGTTTTACTAACTTGCTAAGAAGTACGCTTTTTTATATCACATGACTTGTAAAGGCTGCACTGTGTGAGCAAAGAGTAAGCTGTGATCATATCTAATTCACAATGAACATGTTACTCCTACAACTTGTAATTTTCATGGATATTTTTTTTTTCAATATGTTACACGAAATTTCCTTAAATTAGATTGGATTACGACTTGATTTTTTATATTCAAATTAAATGCAACGTTAACGAGGAACGCGAAAGAAAAATTCTTGTAAAGAGTTTAGTTGAAATGAAACTTGTGATGGAGCAATTTCGATAAATGTGGGATATTTTTGGGCTTAGTTCTGTATTTTTGGGGGTGTAAATGAAAAGTCAAATCACAATTGGGGATCTTATTTGAATTTATCCCGAGAAAAAAAATAATTATGAAACCAAACCAAGTAACCGGCCATAAGAACAAATATTTTGTTTTTTTTTTTAAAAAAAGAGAAACCGATGATTAATTAATATAGAGATGGTAACCAATGTGCCATCGTGTTGGCAACTAATTAATTAAAAACATAAATGTCCAATGGTTCGGTGGATTTAGTCGACCATCATACCTATTGATCATATTTTATATATGATTAATTAATTAATACCATAAGAATTAATATTAAAAAAAAGAAATAAAAATTTACCTTCGAGATAGAAAATCTATATTAGTTGCATAGAACGAATAAAAATAATCCATATTGATATTTTTTTTCCTATATTCATACAATGAGATTTTTGACAGATCACATAATTATATATTGTTCCAGCACGATTTGTCTCACAGATTTAGTCGACCATCATACCTATTGATCATATTTTATATATGATTAATTAATTAATACCATAAGAATTAATATTAAAAAAAGAAATAAAAATTTACCTTCGAGATAGAAAATCTATATTAGTTGCATAGAACGAATAAAAATAATCCATATTGATATTTTTTTTCTTCTATATTCATACAATGAGATTTTTGACAGATCACATAATTATATATTGTTCCAGCACGATTTGTCTCACAGATTATATATATATATATATATATATATATATATATATATATATATATATATATATATATATATATATATAACTCCACCTAAACAATTTATTAACGTTCTAAATCAATAATATTAATTTGATATGTTGATCACAGATTCAATGTTTGTAAATTGAATGGCATTTATGCTGTTCAAGGTTTAATTTGTAGGTAGATGCAACGTACACCATGGAATTAATTAATTAATTTCCTAAAATGTCATCGTAGAATGTATTTAACAAACTCCAAAATATCACATTTAATGTATATAATGAAGTATCATGGTATAATATACATTTACAGTTGTCTTCGCGTAGATGCTGATTAATATATCATGTATTTTCTTAATTAAGAATTTGTATAATTGTTACATAAGAAATTAATCACGATGTAAATATGATTGTGTGTAGTGAAGAACATATAATTTTTTTTTTTAAGGTTATTGAGCGTACGCTGTGATGGGTCAACAAACTATTTAATTATATTAAAAAAAGTATATACTTGTAAAATCAAGCATCAAGTCTAAAATAGGTAGTTTTCTATTTGAAATTGTGATAATCCTATATAAAAAATATGATATTAAAATAGACCATGATACCTTATAGAAAGAAAAATAAAGCAGATTATAAAATTCAATTCCTAGTTAGTCCAATATAATGATGAAATTTAAAAAAAAAATTAAGAAAAAACAAAAAAAAACAGAGGTTAAACCCGCGAACATTTTCATGGTCTTTCTAAGATTTAATAACATTGTTTTTTCCAAAACCAATTTTATAAAATCAAGTTGAATAAAAAAGTAAAGAAAAAAAAGTACCCTACCAAACCCGTGAATCGTGGCAACCCTTCAACATGACCTAAATGGTTTCAGATAAGATGAAGGTTCAAAAACACCTTAATAGAGCCTCCTCGACAAATTAACCTCGTTAACATCAAGATTTATGTTTTTCTTGTCATTGAAATATAGCCGAACCAACAAATTTCTATTTTAAAGCGACTTATTTTTTTTCTTAAATTAATGTTAAGAAAATGATATTTTTAATAAAAATTAAAATTATAAAAACCATAACGAATGTGAAGAAAGAAAAAGGAAATTAAGTGAACCAAACATAATTTTTTCGAGGAAAGGTTAGATTGTGCATGAGATTATTTTTTTTGGAAAAATACTGATAATGATTGTTACTATTACTAATATTTTTTATTTAGAAAATTTAATTTTTAACGTAAAAAAATATTCAAGTGTTGCTAACGTGTTTTCTAATAAAATAAAATTTTTAATCATGAACTCAAAAGATCATCCATATTGGACAATATATTTTGTAGATATTGATATTATGATATATTGAATGATATTTTTAAAAAATATTAAGACGGTGACATAGTAGATTGATTTAGGTTAATATGTCAAATTTGAGATCAAGATTATGCGACCATGATAACCCTATAAAAAACAAATCAAAATAAATTATAAAGGTTAGTTTCTAATCAATCAAATAATTAATGTTCACAACACTTCCATTGTTAATAAGTACTTTGTGCATATTATAGTTAAAACAAGACAATGAATATAACTAGGG
Organism: Populus simonii; assembly: GCA_007827005.2. Lineage (NCBI taxonomy): Eukaryota > Viridiplantae > Streptophyta > Magnoliopsida > Malpighiales > Salicaceae > Populus > Populus simonii. The sequence continues at coordinate 6,083,377 of CM017469.2, forward strand.
CATCTTCATAGGGAAATGTCATTTTTTTCTCTCTTTTTTAGGAGTAAACACAATATTTTGTGCCAAGGATTTTGGATCCTTGATATGAATACATGTTTCCCATGAGCTTTTTAACTTCCACTTGAACTTCACCAACCAAGATTCCTTTTAAAAACATATTAATTTATAGAAGAGACTTGTGGGGAGCATCATATTCTCCTTCTTGCTTCTTATGCTCCGGTCCTCTTTTCATAAATCATTAAAGATAACATTTAGTTATAACTCTTTTTATTTTTATTTTTCAGAGCATGACATTTTTCATTGTCATTTTATTTTTGGAACAAACAATATTTTGTTAGTTTTTTTTTTTCGGCGCCTACCTGTATTGGTAATGGATATTACACATAATCTCTCTCCTTTTTTTTTCTATCATGATTAACACCTTTATTCTTTTTTTTTTTAGTTTAACGTGGGTGTCCGGGCCAGTTTGCGCGCACCTCGACTAATCCCACGAGCCCTGAAGTTAACGACCATGTAAGCCTCCAGTGGCCATCATATGAGCAACCATATGGCTCGAACCTGAGACCACAAAGGGAGCAAACCTCTTGATCCCAAGCTCTTACCACTGGGCCACCACTTAGATGGTTATTAACACCTTTATTCTAGTTGTGTTTGAAGGAGTCATCATCATTTCTAGCACACCAATCTATTCCGTATAAGACCTTTTAGATTTCCTTTGTATACATTTGCATCATGAAAGGGATGCATGTATGCCGTGCTTTGGGGGCTTTTCCTTTGTTTATGAAAAAAAAGATGTCTTTGCCTAGACACGTTCGCTTCTTGCATGTGGATATGACTCCATATCAATGTCTTTACATTAAGAAGACTTCTATAAAGTAGAGAATAAAATTATACACCCTACTAATAAGAGTTTATATTACTACAGGTTCTAGCAAGTTTTTCACTTTTAATATCTCCTTATTGAATTTTTTTAGATAGGCCCTAGTGGTATCTCTTTTTAATTGGGTGATGGAAAAAGCTCCGTGGAGCTCTTTTTCACGGCTATACTAGTGCTAAAGTGAGCAATTATCTTATGGTATAAGTTAATGAAGCTAAGTATAAAGTTTGGTTCTAAATTGTGGTACCAAGCTCGAGCAGTCCCATTAAAAATGATAGGGAGAGTTTTGCACATGATATTAGTGTCATAAATCACCCATTCAAGGTCGCTTCTAACATTATGAATATGTTTTCAAAGGTCAAATAGGTTATCATAGTTGTTCAAGTTTATCTTGGTGACTACAAAATCACTAGGGAGACATGTATTTAACATATTTGAACATAATGGAGAGTTTCATATATATATGGTGTCCAACATTTCTATAATTCTTTTTCTCATCACTACATGGTTTTTTAGCTTTGAACAACTGGAATGAGATTTCGATGGAGAACGGGGTCGTTGGTAAAGGCTATGGCTTATGGCCTTGCCTTGCCTTTTGATCCATGAATATCTTGTTTTAATTAATGATCATGCATGAGAATGTTCCTCGTAGTGACAAAACCTACTCCTTATAATGATAGGGGTATTGTATCTACTTTTTCTACTTTATTTTGTCAGTCTCTTCTGGAAAATAAAAGTGCCTATGCATAAGACAAGATGTGCAGATTGTTGAAAAGTTGGTGACACTTGGATAATAAGAGCCTAAGCTGCTGGGTAGTTAAAATATCTATTATGAATGCTTATTTGTTGAGCATGTTGTTAGAGGTCGATCGGAGTTGATGAAGATGATGGAAGGCCTATAACTCTTTTATCTGGTGTTTCCATGTTATCAGTCATGAAAAGATCTCAAAATCAAGTGCTAATAAAGGGTGAAAAGGGTTTGCATAGGAAGTGAGCAAAGCTTTTGTTTATTTTTGCACATACAACACCATTGATAAAGTTAGTGAAACTTTTGAATCTTTGGGATTTTTTATGGCTAATAATAAACTACAGTGGATTGATGTTACCTTTAAAACAAACTCTATGATACTTAAGTTATTTTTTCAATTTTATTGTTCAATTACCGATAAGTAAAAGGATCACGAAGATAAAAGAATTTTTTTTTTTTTTTTATGTGTACTGGAGTGGTGAATGTTCTGACCAGTATTGATTGTTCAATTGAGGTCTTATAAAAAGGTATTCCATGACTTACCTTTTTCAAGGCGATTAGGAGAGACAATGTTACTTGCAACTTACCTTGTAAATTTACTTAAGGAAAAGGGAGTTAATAAATTAACCTTCCAGCCAGTGAAACCTATCCTGGGGCTGGGCTCAGGGTTGGGTGAGTCAGTAGTTTTTTTTTCTTTTTTCAAAGCAGTCTCATTTATTTAAAAATAAAATTATTAAGAAATGAAATAACAGGTTTAAAAAAATTGATGAGGTTTTGTTAAATTTTAACCAAATCCTCTAGATTATGGGTTGACCTATACAGTCAACTAAGTTTTTTTGGGATATCCTGTCAAAAAAAGCTCAGGGCCACTAGATGGACTCAGGTCTAATAGCCGTGCTTCAAAGAAGATAGAAAATGAGCTCTCCTTGTTAGAGGTTGACCAATTTGGTCCTCTTTCCTAAAAGAAACTTTTAGTTTGATCCTTAAATACAAAATTATTATTATTTTATTATTATTTTGGTCTCAGTAAAAGATGTGACTGCGTCTCTGCCTTTTGCCCCTGAATATAACCACTGCAGTATTCCTGGATTCGTCCTGCTTATAACCATTTTATTTCTTAGGAACATCCGTCAAGTCAGTGTCTCCTTGGCGATGACCATGATCACTGCAACTACAATGGCAGTACTGCTCAAACCCATGATCACTGCTCACCGCCTTCTCCTCTTCCAAACCCAAAAACACACTTCAATTATTGCAAAACAACAAAAACAACATGGGTCTCTTCTTGTTGCCAGCTCTGTCCGTCAGAGTGATAACTACTGTCAAAATCTGGTCGATGAATTTGACCCAAATATTCCTATAGAGAAAGCCTTGACCCCACCTAGCTCATGGTACACCGACCCTTCTTTTTTTGATTTTGAACTCCATCGTGTCTTCTATAAAGGCTGGCAGGCTGTTGGTTAGTTCTTTACTTTCTTGTTTTTCTCTTCTTCTCGAGTATAATTAAATTGGTTTCATGAATTATAGCCAAGTGTCATCATCAATTTCTTGAATTTTCAGGATATACTGAACAGATAAAGAATCCTCATGATTTTTTCACTGGAAGGTATCGTTTATTTATGTGTTAAATGCCCACGTGTTGAAAAGTGGATCTTTCGTTTGCTTGTTTGTTTTTTCTTGAATTCTTGAATTCTTGTTGAGTTTATGAAACAACAAGGGAAATATGCTTGAATATGGATTCTTTTTTTCTATTTTATATCAGTAGATGGTCTATACGGCCTTGAGCTGCACAGCATGGGATATCCCTCCTCTTTTCTAAGTCCCCCGCATCCTGGATGCTAGCAGGATTTGATACCAGTTGTCTTCTTCCACCGGTGATTAACTTACCGGTTAATAAAACTTGGCACTAATGGATTCTTGCATGTGTAACCAATTCATTTGATTCTTATAAAAATCAATGGAAATCATTGAATGCGGATTTTGTTTTGATGTGCATTTCAATTTCCAATCAATATTTCTTTCGTCCACCCCTTTATTCATTGTTTCTGACAATGAAATGGAGGGTCAATTATATATGGCAGATTGGGGAATGTAGAGTTTCTGGTGTGTCGAGATGATGATGGCAAGATTCATGCTTTTCACAATGTGTGTCGCCATCATGCCTCTCTTGTTGCATCTGGAAATGGGCAAAAGTCTTGTTTTGTATGCCCTTATCATGTGAGTTCACTTTTGAATTTCTTTGGTTTTGACCACAAAACAAATACTAGTGTACTAGCTCACCTGCAAAATTCTAACTTTCAATGCATCTTGGAATAGTTCGTTTTGATCGACCATTTAGTTTATCAAGTGTGTGTTAAATTCATAGCCAGTGGAAATTATTTCAACTTCAACATATATATATCTAATTTGTTTTTACAGGGGTGGACATATGGGTTGGATGGAGCACTTCTTAAAGCAACCAGGATAACCGGGATCCAAAATTTTGATGTAAATGTATGCTGAAAAATAAGGTCGCAATCCTATTTTCAATTCATGCAAGACATTTTCTGGTTTTATTGATAATTTTGTTGATTTATCTGATCATGGAACATAGGAGTTTGGGCTTAAACCACTAAATGTTGCAACTTGGGGGCCATTTGTTCTCCTCAATTTGGACAAGGAGATTTTACCTCAGCAAGAAGCTGACAACACAGTGGGGGGTGAATGGCTTGGTAGCTGTTCAGAATTTCTTGGTGCAAATGGAGTTGATTCATCTCTAAGCTATCTTTGCAGGCGTGTATACGATATTGAATGTAACTGGAAGGTAATTGTCCTTAACTTGCTATTTTGTCTTGAATTATCTCAAGGTCCTTTCATTTTATTCTGCCTCCTAGTAAATCATGTGGTGTTACATTTATTCATTGTTGTCGGAATGGATTTGATGTCTTCTCGATTAGAACCAAGCCTTGTAGAAATCAGTGGCCATCACTAATGCTATCTTGATTTCATAGACTGCTGATGATCTTTTTTCTTCTTCTTTTTAGGTGTTCTGTGATAATTACTTAGATGGTGGTTACCATGTACCATATGCTCATAAAGGCCTTGCATCTGGTCTTAAGCTTAATTCTTACTCCACCAAGGTATGCTTCTCTCATCTTCTTCTCCGCATATCCTTCTATGCATTTTGTGTTCTGTATCATATTTCTCTTACCAGTCTAAAAGATTGCTTCAAATGTCTTTTTTTTTCCTGATATATATATCATTCGTATTATGATTGTTGTCTTACATAAATGGTTGCTCTTTGAGATAGACATATGAAAAGGTTAGCATCCAAAGTTGTGATGGTGGCTCGACAGAAAGTGAAGATGATAGTGATCGACTTGGGTCAAAAGCCTTGTATGCTTTCATTTACCCTAATTTTATGATTAACAGGTACCCTCTTGGCGACTGTGTGTTAATTCCTTTGTTATTTCAGTTCTCTGGTAACTTGAGTGTTTTATGGATCTCATAGGTATGGACCATGGATGGACACTAATCTGGTGCTCCCGCTAGGACCCAGGAAATGCCAGGTGATATTTGACTACTTTATTGAAGCCCATCTCAAGGTACTTTCTAGGCATATGCCTGCTTGTGTATTGCGAGGATACAGGATGATATAAATATTGTGTTGTCATTTATCAGTACATAGAAAGACGAAGGGTGGTTTTTTCTGTTCTACTTCTAAATCAAGAACAAAAATCAAAGAAGGCATGATTTTGTTCATCGGTAGTATTTTACTTGGTGGTTCTTGAAGGGGTTTTAGAGATGGACTCGTGAACCTGATAAATTACAGGGGTGATGAGCTCCACATGCTATACCTATCATGTATGTGTAGATTGTAAATAATTTATCCGCTTCTTAGTGCGCAATTCTGGTAACCGATAGTTACTTTTATACGCCGGTGAAAATGGTCAATTGAGGATTTTAAACATTTTGGTGTCAGGACGACAAAGATTTCATAGAAAGAAGTCTAGTTGATAGTGAGAGAGTGCAGGTATGTCATCCACGCTTCCTTACCATAAAGATTATGGCCAGTTTAGAGTTTATTCTAAGATTAATATAAATATGCAGATAGAAGATATCGTGCTGTGTGAAGGTGTTCAGAGAGGCCTTGAAACACCAGCATACTGTAGCGGCAGATACGCTCCCACGGTTGAGAATGCCATGCACCATTTCCATCAATTGCTTCACCATATACTCAAAGAATGATTCCTTGTTATTATCTAGTGCTTGCAATCAGGACCCAAATGCTTTCTTGTCTCTTGCATTTTCCGTTGTTTGGTGTGCCTTCTAAAACTGTGATTTAAAGCGTGAGAGAAAAGGATATGTACCTTCATTACGAACAAGGCAAAGGCACAATGTTAATGTGCTCATAACGGCAGCCCTGTCTTCCATTTCGTTTCTCAGTAGGTTTTCATTCAGTTTCCAACATCGACCCCCCTGTTACCGAGGCATCTGCACTGTCAAAAACACGAGCGTTTTATCTCATATCAGTGGGTGTAAGACCAAGCTGGCAGCCACACGAATTCGCCATCTATGATCTATTAAAAATTGCAATTATAACTGAAACTGTGCAGAGACTATCTGGAAATTATAAGCGAACTTCCACTTCAAATTAGGGATTTCCCAATCTGCTGATTGACTTCCACATCACTCGCCACCGCCTTCAACTTCCAGCGTCGAGACAAGAAGTGGAGTCAATAACCATAATTTCCTCATTAAGCTTTGGTGATTTGACAAACATGAAAGCCCTCAGATTGACAAAACATTCCATGCAATAATTCAAAAATATGTTTAATGCATTTGATTCCATGATTTCATAACTATAAACACAATCTAGAAAAAGTATGTGCCAAATTAAACTCAAGTAAGTTATTTTTCTCCTAGACAATCCTCGTTAGAAACTGGAGCATAAAGTTATTGGTGAAAAAAATAAAAAATTCTTCACATGTCACCATCCGTGCACATCTGTATCGTCCTATGAAGCAAATATGAAGAAACTGTGCTGATAGACTAGTAAATTTATATTAGCCAGGTTGATGTTAGTACTGTGAGCCTTTTGTGACTTCTACTGATCACCTGAAAGACAATGATTGAAAAATATCAGACTTGATATGCCACACGTTATGAAGAGAAGATGAACAGGAAAAATAAATGATTCTTACTTGGAGAGTTACCACTTCGATGAAACATCTTTGTAAAGAACTTGTGCAAGGGAGTTTGTGGAACAGGTATCAGTTTACCAATTGCAGCAAGCGGCCAACTGGTTGGAAATAATAAAAAAAGAAAACTACAGTTTAGATATGCAAATATGAGCCAATTGGTATGATAACATGTATGTATGTTTCCATGCGCATCATATAGTTGATGTGAGCTTTGCTACAGCCTACATCTAGACATGATACGGGCCTTGTTAATTACAGTTTCTGGAACAGAATATCTCGAGCTTGCTATCTACAACCATGTTCGTAAATAGCATTTGACGAAAATCATAACATAATTAGTTTACTATAATAGAACTCAGAGAAATCCTTGAAGGGCTGCAGTTTACCTGATAATAGCAATAACTGCTGAAATCAGCCACTGTTTCCAATTGAGCTTGACTGTAGAAGTGAACTTCCCAACAAACTCAATAATGATAACCTATAAAAAGCAAAGGAAAAGCATGTTCATGGATAGCACACAGAAGACCCAAAACCTAGGGCATTGAATAAGTTAAAAAGGTCTTACCTGAAGTACAAGTGTTATTCCAACTATAACAACGAAAAGGTGGTTTTTTGTAATCCCTTTGAAAATATTTAATTCATCTGGCTTCCGGGCATTGAATTCATTGAAGATCTGCAGTTCAGAAAATTACTCACCTTATCATGCTTCGTAGTTATGAACTCTTAACAACCAGATCATATCAACAATGCTAAAATGGAATTTAACTGGAATCATCGTGATTGTTTGTTGCTTCATTTTGTTTAAGAGGAGTTAAAGACTAACCTGACAGAGCACAAATGCATTGAATATCAAGGTATTCTTCACCTTGTTTGCACGCTGAGGGGTTTCATGTTCCAACCCCAGTAAGCTCTTCCCTCGAAAATTAAGGACGAGCAACACGCTCACTTGATATGCTGCCTAAATTTTTAGGAACCACAATTGACAATTACCATTATTGTACTTTATGTGAATGAAAAAACACTAAGCACCAGATAATTTATAGCAATTTAAAATGTTAGCACTGACAAGATATATAGAATAAAACCAAATACTAATGTTTACCTGTATCAGCAGGTTCCTCCACATGATATTTGTAATTAGTGGTTCCCTGAAAAAGAATATACACCATAAAGTAAATCATAGAAAATGCAAACATGATATTTGTAAATAGTGGTTACCTGAAAAAGAATATACACTATAAGGTAAATCATAGAAAATGCAAACGCACATCTGAATTAGTTTGATAACAGAGAGCCAAAAGGACCATAAAAAGACCAGAACAGAGGCATTTTGCCTGGGAAATATCCTTGTAAAACAAGGGTTAAAACTTCTCATGCTGCTACGAAGGGCACCACAATTGTTACAGAAGAAACATCTACACTACTATTGAAACAAGTTATCTAGTAACAGAAAGCAACGTGGAGCAGGCTAATAGCTGGATTTTAGGGTGAGGTGGGCAGGTTTCAACTTGTGGTAGGGGGGGAAGCCATAAGTCAGGCTCAAGAATCAAACTAAAAACAAAGCCATCCACATCTCTTAAGAGTCCAGATGAGATGCTGGGTTTCAATTTGTGGTGGGGGGGAGCCACAAGTCAGGTTCAAGAATCAAACTAAAAACAAAGCCATCCACTTCTCTTAAAAGTCCAGATGAGATGGTAGTTGTATACATCCAATATCCACTTCTAAATTTTCCAGATACAAATTTCCTTTCATCAAATTATAACAGAAAGCAGACACTGTTCTAGCTTAGAACAGCTTGATTTAGTTCTAAGATATATAAAATTTTATACACTGACAAGGTGCAAACCATTTCAACATTTCGTACCTACGACCAACTGGAGGTCTATGCATCAGGTGATCTGTTGGAGGCTCAGTAGCCAGTGCCAATGCTCCAAGAGTATCCATGATAAGGTTAACCCACAGGAGCTGTATTAAAAGATAGAACCAAAACATGAATACAGACTACCTGAAACAATTATCTTTTTTAGTTGTGTAACTAGGAGACTGAAAATACCTGCACTGCATTTAATGGGACATCACCAGAAGAAATTGCAGCCACGACATTTATAATAAGAGCTGCAACATTAACCGTAAGCTGAAACTGGATAAATTTCTGGATATTTGCATATACAGATCTACCCCAACGGACAACCTGCATTAAGGAGACATTAAAAATGATTGAAAATGCACTTACAAAAAGAATGAAACATTAATATCTGAGCTCCTGTGACAGGAAGATAATTTGGAAGAACCTGTGCCCTGCAATAGCATAAAAAAGAGAGAATTCTAATTGAAACTAAAATTAGCAGAAAAAAGTGCCAACCTTCACGACTGAAGCAAAGTTGTCATCCAAAATTATGATATCTGAGCTTTCTTTAGCAACTTCTGTCCCTTGAATACCCATTGAAAGGCCAATGTCTGCCTGAACACAAAAAATGAACAGTAATATTATGATAGCAAGCCAGTAACTTGTGAGAAAAAGATTAATGATCATAACCATTGATACAGAAAACATAACAAGACTAGGGTTCTGCACTATTCAGTAACACAGATTTTAAACCAAACCAATTCAAATTTGTTTTGTTAAAAAACCAAGCAATTGTAATTATTAACCAAAACCACTGTTTTCGAAGGAAAAAAAAACAATTGAAATTGTCCCACCAGATCATGAAAGGTGGCTGCATTTTAAGCTAATGGAATCAGTTAGGAGAGATGAATCAAATAAATGATCCTAACATCCAGAAGCATTTTATCAAACACTTGATTGACAGAGAATTCTGAATGTCCACCAAACTTCCTCCAAATGAACAGTGTGACGTACTTCTTTGGATGCATGTAACAATCATCACAACATTAAAAAAAAGAGCGTAAAAGAATAAAACAGTTTACCTCATGTAATGCAGGAGCATCATTTGTTCCATCTCCAGTTACAGCAACAACATGTCCCCTCTTTTTCAAAGCTTGCACAAACAAAAGCTTGTCATTTGGAGAAGACCTCCCCATCACCTAAAAAATATTGAATGGAGGATGTTTGTATGAAATTTGATTCTCGAGATATTAGACAATTGGAAAATATAAACACAAAAAACTAATAAAAAAACAGATGCAATTCATACCGAGATCTTCTCTGCGATTTCCACTCTTTCTGCATCTGAATAGTTACGAAACACTCTTCCTTCAATAACATTAGGCTCCACAGCATCTTCTGCTGAATTCAGTATCCCACATTCCAAGGCAATTGCTTTAGCAGTTTGAGGATTGTCACCAGTTACCATGCGTACCTATGTACAAAAGTTCCTTCTTATTATTTCAATAGCTGGCACAATCAAATAAGCATATGTTAAGGAAAATGGGTCCAAGATTCAACACGCATCAACTTGAGTCAAGAAAAATGGAACACTAGACTGTCTACTTGCAACTCTCACAGGCATAACCATATAAAGTTCTATTTTGCATGCAATTCCAGAATCTTGATAGTTAAAAATGTCTCCAAGTAATACATTGATAGGGAAAAGTTCTTCTTGACCCCGGTAACATGAACTAGGGAAATAAAGAGTAATCCACATTTCACTCAAACTTCTTGACAACCAAGAATCTTGAGTTCTTGTTTTGTTAATCAGGACCTGTCTCTAGCGCTTGAAAAGTACATTTATAAAGACTCTGATTGAGAAAGGGAGAGAACTCACCGGGAAAAGAATTTCCCACGCTTTCATAATCACCTCCCAGAAAAATTCTAAATAAAATTTATGAACAAAATTAATTGTCCTTGACTACATCTATATATATTAAGACTGGGAGAAATAAAAGCACTATCCATCTTAGGAACCAAAACCTGTTTCAGTGCATTACCCTGAATTTGAGAAAACTCTCAAATATTGATTTGCATTTGACCAACAATATTCCAAATCACCAGGCATAAAAGACTGAATTGCATTAACATTCAAAACAGAAACCTAGATAACACTTATTTTGAACTCAATCAATCCATCTTTATATTTATGGAACATATTGCAAATCCAAAAGAGAGAGAAACTATTTGAGCATCAAATATCACAATGACTTGACTCTCAAGAAGAGGGGGGAACCAGGACATAGAAACATTGCAATCCATATGGAGCAAGATATCGAAACCATGAGTTTAGTAATTCCAAACGAAACAGGCACACAAAAATTTAAAAATAAATAAATAAATTTTGACCTAAAATATGTGGTCAGAAATTCAAAGGGCAAACTGAATCATTTATATCTGAAATTTGCTTTTTCAAAACAATCATTCAAATAACAATGGACACGAGTTCAAAGTTATTATAAACCAGCATTCAGCATGCTGAAGAATCAATCCAACAGAGTTTTAAAAATATGAAAAACAAATTGGAGAGCAACAAGAGAAATTGCAGTGTCATACGAGAAATAATCGATAACAATTGTCGATCACAGACAGGTTTTCAGCTTACAACATTAGACAAGCAGAAATACCTTCACACCAGCATTTTTGCACAGTTGAACAGCATCTCTCACACCTGGACGACATGGGTCCTGCATAATTTTATATGCAAGTTAGCATGCAAATTTAAATCTTAACAGTCAGAGTGAAATAAAATTCAATTGTATATGCAAATATGACAGCCGAGTGAAACAAAATTTGTTTACATAAATCAACAAAATGAATAAGTAAATTAGTTACATCTCATAATGTCATTAGTTAAATAGCATTGTCGGTGAGATAAAATGAGGATGTCATCATAAACAAGTGGGAATAAAAGATCATCTTGACCATATGGCAGCACATACCTTTATGCCAACAATAGCAAGCAAAACAAGATCATCTTGAGGTAATTCCCATTGAGTTTTCTGTTGTTCATCGGCTGGAACTTTGTCCATGTCATATGTTCTATATGCAATGGCAACACAACGCAAACTACTGGCAGCCATATCTTCAATAGATTTCTTAAAAAACAACACCTGCAATCAACGACCAATTTCACTAAAACAAATCCTACTACAATGTCAAGATACCATTAACAATAATAGTTGCCTCTTAACATGATCTAAACAAACATCACTGCTTTTTAGATTTAAAGTTGTATAAATAGAGAGAAGTCTGATAAGTCTGATGTGAGAGAGAACAGAAAAAAATCACAAGGACAAAACTTATCAGAGAAAGCAATCACTTAAACCAACCTTGTCTTGATCCAATGGCACGATTTTACCACTTGCGTTGATGTATTTCGTACATGAGGCTAATACTATTTCGGCAGCCCCCTTCCAATGTATATGCACTTGAGAGTCAGGCTGTAAAATGAAAAAATTTGTAAACACACATCTAAAAGTAAAATACAACATTTCTAGAAGTTCACAATTTTCAATTTATTTCTGAATTACATATGGACTATATATTGCTAGTCAGTGATGTTCAAATGAGTCGAATTACTTCATACCACAAGAACGTTCTGCACATCACGGTTTTAGCAGAATGGTGCGATGGATGAATCATTAAGGCAACTTTTCAATTGCTATTAACATATACACGAGTTGTTACAAAAAAACACTAACAGTGAACTCTTGGGCTTAACATTCTTAGAAATGGAGGATAGTTTCTACTTGGCAAGCAATCAATTTTTCCCAAAATACAATCTCGCAATTAACTTTGTAAATTTTCTTTTTACTAAAGTTTCTATAGCAAATTAACAGTATAATTATATTACCAGTTGTAGTGCCACGCCGCCTTTTTTCTTCTCAGAGTTGAATGGGAATACATGAATGATACTGGATTCAGATCGAACAGCATCGAAATTCATCCCCAGCTGTAAACAAGGTAAACCCATGATCCGATATAAAAGCTATTACACCTTATAGCAAACGAGATGAAGTTAAGAAAAGTGAGCAAACCAGACCTTGACTGCCCATCCAAGAATGGCCTTTTCTGTTGGTGATCCAGAAATCTCTGGATCTCCACCTCCCTGCCAAAAAGCAGTTACAGCACATCATACAATGCAGAAGATTCTTGATCAGCTGCTCAATTACAGTCTTCATATTTAATAAAAAAGAGAGAGCAATCCCTTGAACTTACCTCAGGAACAAAAACACTGCCGGTTGTGTTCTGTGCAATGCCTTCCATGAGTAAAGAAGACAAAATAGGAGGCAACTGTGATTTACTGTCTGGAGGATCAATTTTTTGTCCTCCAGAATAAGCTTCTACAATGGTCATCTGTGGATAAAAGAAATGTCTTTGAAAATAATGCGAGAAGAAAGACAATATTTACTGTCTGGAGGATCAACACTCTTTTCCTCGTGATTTACCTGATTCAAGGTTAAAGTTCCAGTCTTATCACTGCAAATAGTTGTGGCAGAGCCCATAGTTTCACAGGCAGAAAGTCGGCGCACCTGCAATTCAACTTCTATTAAGCCACAGTGTGTCAAGGTTAGAAAAGGCACCAACAATAAAATAGAACATCACATACCAAAGCCTTATCCCTCATCATTTTTCTCATCGAGTAGGCAAGACTGTCACAGAAAAAACAGAAATGTCTATTGTAAGTATAAAAGATTCAATCATAAACCAGCATATGAAAGAAGTCACACCATCTGCCATATAATGGTAAAGTTGGGTATTAATCTGCTACAAAAGGTAGTAATATAGTGTGAGGGTTTTTCTTTCTTTCTTCTTTTTCGAAAAGCACAAAATGCATGTGTTAATGAAAGAGGTTAGTAATATGAGCTTTTGATGATCGTTGATGAAAGAAATAATGGCTGATGTTTGGATAAACAATGCTGCCCGAGATATTGGAGTAATTTTCTGAGTAGGGAAACTCACGTTAAAGTAACTGCTAAGGGAAGCCCTTCAGGCACTGCAACTACAACAATGGTAACCTACAATGATGATGAAGTTAGTTAATCAGAGGCATACAGAAACTAGAGGGAATGTTTGAAGAAAGAATCGCATACCGCAACAGTGAGAATTTTAATGGCTCCATCTACTGCTGTACTAGCTTTTGTTTTACCCGCTTTAAACTGAGGACTTCCATCAAAATTTTTTGTATGGCCAGTGAAATATCTGTTGGATCAAATTCACAAATTCAACATACAGATATAAAGAGATGTGAAGAGGACACAGAAACAGATATCACAGTTACCTGACCAAAAGGACTATCAAGACAAGCAAAGCTACTGTAAGCCCCACAATACCAATGAAAGTTGCAACCCCATTCAAGCGGACCTGTAAGCAATCACTAATAATAAATATAATGTATAAGATATAAAACGTTAACACAAAACAATATTGAAAAAAAGACCTGCAAAGGTGTTTCTTCACCAGTGTCTTCTGAAATACTAGCCATGAGCAACCCCCATTCAGTATTAATTCCAACACCGGTTACCTGCAAACAACCAGAAAAAGAAAAAGAAAAGAGACGTAAGCTAGGAAGGTAAATAGAAGCCAATAAACCATCAACCCCTCCCATGAAAGTACAGCCTTTGCATCCTTAACTATATTTGTTAGCTGAGAACAAGATTTTCACAATCTCTACAACAAGCAAGAAAAGTTGCATTCCGACTTCAAAGTGAAAGTCTTCAATAGCTTCAGGAACATTACAAAATTGGTTTTAAATAAGAAACCATGACGATATTACCAATTAACATGAAAAAAAAGGAAAGAAGGAAAAAAATGCAAAATGAGCATGAGGAAAATCTACATCAATGAAAAAAGAGTCCTCAAAGTATTCCCCAAATTACCAAAGGTCATTCATCACAATGGTGGTTTCCCTTAGGAGGACTGATATCCTCTCATATTCTTTAGGACATGATAATCATGTTGTTTTAATATGCCATTCAAATTAAAGAATGGCTAAGATCTTATTAAATGACATTTCAGACAAAAGCAAATCTAAATTTCACAATATTTGTTGCCACCTGTTTTACATAGATATTCTTCTGTTGGAAGGAAAAAAAAAAGGAAACAGATCCTATTCTGTCTAGAGTAGCCTATATACGTCTCTAGTTTGTAGCCATCTTTAATCACTTACAACATCCATTTATTGTTCATGCACAGATGCACAAGCTGGGTCCAGAGTTACTAATTTGAAAGCAGATTTCTTGTTGTACGGTCTCTCTTTTTTAACTTGGTCACTTTTTTCTTTTATAGTTTCTACCATAAGTTTGAAGTGTGCAGGTACTTATGCAAATAATAGTGTTAGAATTTGGATAAGAAAAGCTTACCCATTCATTAAATTTGGAAGGCTTAGATTAAAATATAATGCCCTGCAGAATATGAGAGGATCCGAATACCCATGAAACATAAAATGAATGGGGTCTGACATAGGTTAAAAACAAGCCCTTGGTCCCTTAAGGAAAAACAAAAAGGTTGCAGCACATACTATCTGCTTTTACATAGATATTCTTCTGTTGGGAGAAAAAAAATGAAACATATCCTATTCTGTCTATAGTAGCCTATATACATCTCTAGTCTGTAGCTGTCTTTAATCACTTACAACATCCATTTCTTGTTCATGCACGGATGCACAAGTTGGGTCCAGAGTTACTGATTTGAAAGCAGATTTCGTGTTGTACAGTCTCTTTTTTTTAACTTGTTCACTTTTTTCTTTTATAGTTTTCTACCATAAATTTTTAGTGTACAGGTACTTGCACAAAATATGCAAATAATAGTGTTAGAATTTGGATAAGAAGAGCTTGCCCCTTCATTAAATTTGGAAGGCTTAGATTAAAATATCATGTCCTGCAGAATATGAGAGGATCTGAATACCCATGAAACGTATAATGAATGGGGTCTGACTTAGGTTAAAAACAAGCCCTTGGTCCCTTAAGGAAAAACAAAAAGGTTGCAGCACATACTATCTGCTTTTTCCCTCTCTTTTACTCTTTTTTTTCCTCTTAAATAAATATAAACCAAAAACAATGTTGAGATCTTAGCTGTATCTCTCCACAAGTTGCTTAATGAGCCAAGATGGATTTTTAAAGAAATTCAAAACTATTGTACTTAGCAGAGAAAGAATAAAAATGAGAATGCATAAGCTTTACCAGCATAGTACCACTACCATCCGCAACTTTGCAGCCAGACATTAGAAATGGTTCCCTGGAATTCTTATGAACCTGCAAAGAAAGCAATCATACCTAAATACAAAGTGTGTAATAATGCAATTTCGACATGCTGAAAGATAGGTCCAAGGCTTACAATCTTGCTTTCTCCAGTCATGCTTGATTCATCAATAGCTAGAGAGTGACCAGTAATTAAAATTCCATCAGCAGGTACCTAAAGAAATATGAAGGATGCGGATGAAGTGTAGAAAATGAAATGAAATGAAAAATACCAAAAAATGTGAGGAAAAAGGAGCTTACCTGATCACCAATGTTAAGGGGTATGACATCACCTACAACAATATCATATATAGAAACTTCAATTCTTCTACCTCCTCTGATAACCTACACATGAGCCTTTTAAAGGTAAAGTACAAGACACACAGGTGCCCAAAACTTTAAAAAATGCTATAGTAGAAAAGGCACCTCCAAATGTATGTTTCTCTTCTCCTCGTTTAGATTTTGGAACTGAAGAGATTGTTTGTAGTCACTTATAGCTGAAACAAGAAAACATGGTGAAAGTCAGTATGCTCCATTCAGTATAGGAATAACGCATAGCAACCGATTCTTGTGGATGCTTAAAGTTCAAACTAATATTAGCAAACACACAAAAAAAAAGCAAAAGATTCATATCCATCAAGAATATATACATCATCTTCATCAAGCTAGTCATTAGAAGAAAATTTGCACTGTTTGCAAAACGACCAGAGAGCATAACCAGATTTTCTAAGCATCTTATATGACATTCAGTCATAGTTGGCTGGCCCCTTAACAGGTCTTTCCTATCATACTGGATAACTCATTCGAACATTAAAAAATCCAATGAAGCAAGCAAATCACAGTTGAAGGCTTCTCTGATCTTCCCAAACAAATGAATAAAGACTAACATGATAAATGATAAGTGCAGAACAAGCTGGTAGATCATAAAAATATTCTGCTAGTACTGAAAAAGTATAGCACTTTATAGCTGCTCAAGAGTTAAAGCGTTATTAACTTATTATACCACATAAGTATTTGAAGACAGGAAATACTAGTGTTATAAGGGAATAACACATGGCATTCACAAATATATATATACATTGACGCACTTAAATGGATCAATGTGAATTGATTCAAGATATAACAACAAAACAGTCAATGGAATTAAATGTATCTCCATTTTTTGTTCACTTCCGCATCACTGGTAGTTCTGTTAAATATGCAATATTGTCACTATTTAGCTGCTCTTCTATTTCCAATGTCTGCAGTTAGCAACAGTTTTATGATTACTATTGGAAATGTTCCGTAAATTCAACACACATGCGTTCAGCAACAGATCAATAGAAAGAAAAGCAAGGAACACAACACAAACATGTCATGAGGCACCAGGCATCATCATACAAGACCTGCCACAGTTTTAGGACTTTCAGCATAAGACCAAATAGATTTGACTAACTTAACATTAAACTGAATCATATGGGTATTATCCTGAGATTAAAACAATAAAAAATAATAAGCAATGGAGATCCCCAAATTTGCTACTCTATCCAAATATTATTTTTCCCAATTCAAATACATAAAGCACTATACATGTATCTCCATACCTGTCACAACAATGACAAGGATAACTGCAAAGGCAATGCTGGCCCCATCATACCATCCTTCCTTAATACCCTGGAAGAAAAAATCCAAGACACTATGACCAAGTAAACAAAAATTTATTGATAGGATGCAGGTCAAGAAACCATTAGAAACATCTAGCACGCAAATTGACATGGAGTTCACATCCAAGAAACTATGTGAACTCAGTGGCAATTTTCCAGTATTTTCATGCACCAAAGCCATCTTCATTTTGTGTGCTTATACATTTACACGACAGAACCAACGTTTATATCTGTGGACACATGCACATGATTCTTTTTCTTAATCAACCATCAGTGTTATTTCCCAAAGCAGGCCAGATTATTACAACGTATATAATGTAAGCACAAGGAAACCAAAATTTATTCACTTCCAAGAAGCGAGGATCATGTTGTCAGAAGTTGAACAAATCAATTCATTGAAACCTCTGAGTGAAGCATTCTTCTGATTTATACTGTCATCTAATGATGGCACAATCAGTTATGCCCTGCAGAAACTCACCTCTGTCTTTATGCCCAGCACCAAAGAAGCCACTGCAGCTATCATCAATATGATTAAAGTAAGATCTTGCCAAGCTTCCCAAAGGAACATCTACAGAAAGCACCAAATTAAATTTAATGTTTTTTCTTTTTATTTTTTTGGTTCAAAGAAGTAGATGGAGAAACAGGAAGGTAATAAAGAAAAACTAAGCAATGGCACTTGAGTACAAATTTGCAAAAGAAGTTACCCAAAAACTCCTTCCTTTTTTCTGAGGATATGTATTTGATCCAAATGCAATCTTCCGTTTCAGTAAATCAGCATCATCTCCATAAATTCCCTTCTCTGTATTAGTTTTTAAGGCATCTGCAACTCCTTTTACCTGGTGCATATATATAACAAGAAAAGGAATGTAAGATAAGAACAGTAAAACAATACATAAAATCAATGAGAAATACTTGTGGTAGACTTACCCCACCAATTTCCTCCAAAGCATTATGATTATGATCTCTCGTGATTGTAGAAAGTTGATCTTGGCTAATTCCAAAATCACCAGCTGGGGGTGGCAGAATGTGTAATTCTGCGGTTCCTGTCAACCACAAATTCCAGTTGGTTCACATACAATCAGCATGGTACAACATTCAGAACCATGCTACTTGTGACAAGAACACAATTAAAAGCCTGTAGGGCACTGAACATCTCAGACAAAAACAGATAAATCATAAAATACCCATTCAATTAACACACCAAAAGATGAACATGAAATCGATCTATTATACACAATACATAACTTCAAAACTGCTGCAGTACCACTACACCAGAGTACCTTCAATTAAAATGAGAAACATGGAATACAAATAAAAAATAAATAAGACCAAGAAAAAGGAATGCCAGAGATTTCTAGAAGGATACGATGCCCTCACTTGAACTATTGAGTGAACAAAAAAGAAACATGAGGAAAAAATGAAACAAAGAAATGATTAAAAGACCAAACAGCATATCTGAGATTTTGAACAAAGAAATGATATGCAATACTGCTAAATACAGCAAACGAAAAGGAACGCAACAAATACAAACAGAAATGAGTGAAAGAGTGATGAAAAAGGAAATTAACAACCACCCTAGTCGAAGTAATTGAAACAAGAACTCAAATAGATAGTGAAAACATATAATGGTAATCATTCATCCATAAGAAAAAAAATCAAACATAACCATCGTTGCAGCCTAATTAAAACAAATCATACTGTTGTTACAAAATCGCAAGCAAGCCACATTAAGGATAGTAAAGGAGCAAAAAAAAGGGTACCATTTACTCTTTTCCCCGCTTCTTTGAAAAGATATGCGGCCTAATCAAATCCAAAAAAGAAACATATATTAACAAAACATAACCTCCTGCAATTCAAAAAAAAATCCAAAGCGTTATTTACCCGTATAGCTTGAGCATGTGCTCTTATCTTCCTTAATATTTGCTGTTTCTCTTCTTCCTTTTTCAAGTCCAATGTATACCGGAATCTTCTAGAAGCATTAAGTACAAGCGCAGCTTGCTACAAAATCCACATTTACATTATTATTATTTTTTAAATAGAACTTCAAAGATTAAATAAAAAAGATGTGATTAATTAACTATTATTTTCATTAATAACCTGCTCAAAACAAACAAAATAAAATAAAATATACACACTGTTATTTTCATTAATACAAGATTACTTTCCCTAATTACTAAAAACTAATCACCATCCCTAAAAAACGGAAATAATATAAAAAAATAAAACAGAGAGATTCGAGTTCGTACCCGCCATCGGCGGAGGCGGCCGATGGAGGCGTTCTTGGTGCTGGGGATATCAAAAGGATCCGACGAGTCGCCGTCGTCGACATCAAAGCCAGTAGAACGACTTTCTCCGGCTTCCACATCATCTCGCCGTCTTCTATACGGCGAGCTTTTGAACAAACTTGTCATTCAGTTATTTCTGTCGCAGGAGAGATGGCACCGTTACGAAAATTACCTCACTTCGATTCCTTTTTCAACCATTAAAATAAAAAAACCGTTTCTTTTTTAAAACAAGGCAAAATCAGAGAGCATTTTCTGGACTCCAAGAAAATAAATAACATGAGAGTTCTGCCTGCCTCGATAATGCGATTTGAAAAATCATTTAAAAAAATCCTTAAACCGAACTCTCTCACTATTGTTTTTTTTTCTTCTTGATTTAAATATTTGAAAAATGAAAGTCATTTCCTGTACTGAAAAAGGTATCCTAAGCGGCTAAGCCATTTTTTTCTTGGAAATCACGAGAAAAAACGAGGTGTGTTTTGATTTTTATTATTATTATAATTATTAATTAATTCTATTTTCTCAGTGAACACGGCTTGGGGGTGGAACGCACGGAAAATTGGAAAAGAAAATGAATACATAAATCTATCTGTGTGACAGAGACGGAGAGGGGGTAAAAAAAGAGCTTGGCTTACTTGTTTTCTCCTCCTCCTTTCTTGGTAGAAACGCCTGTGAAAGAAGAAAAAAAAAAACATTAAAATAGCAGCAGTAGAATGTCTTTATAATATTACTGCGTGGTCCTGAAGGATGAAAATGAACAGGCTATAATCGGTTTCGCAATTTTTTCATTCAAAGGTCGTGAAGGATGAGAAAAATGGGCTCATGCAGAATCCGTTTATTTCTTTGTTTTAAAAAATTTTAATTTTTTTATTTTAAATTAATTTTTTTATATGTTTTCAGATGTTTTAATATATTAATATCAAAAATAGATTTAAAAATAAAATATTATTTAAATATATTTTAAAAAAAATTCATGGCGTTTTTGCCACAAGAATAACATCAGTTATTTAAAAATGGTAAGAATGTCTTTTTAAAGGAACCTTTACCGAGAGAGATATTGACTAGAAATACAAGTGACCGGTTATAGCCGGTGGTGGCATCTCTTTTAATGCCGTTTTGGAGTATTAACTAAAAAACTAAAATGTTACTGTGCAAAATATACTGTGTATCCGGCACCTCACACGGCACTGTGAACAAACAGACTGTTCACAATGTCATATTTGTTTTCCTTTTATTTTTTAATTTGACCCTTATTTAACCAAATAATTTAACAATTTGTTGGGAAAAAATAAAATTAAAAGACTGGGATCAAAATAAAAACCATGTAGAAAATGAGTGATTTTAAAAAGTTAGGCTAGAATATTATTGTAATCCCTGTATTTTTTAAATTATAGATATCAGATCCTTTTCGTTTTCAAATTAAAAAAAAAATTAATTTTAATCTTAAACTTCATTTTTATTATTTTTTTGATCTCTGATGTGAAGGTGTTGCTGAAATCTAAGTATTAAGAAAAACATTTTGTACCAGTTCCGCCATCAAAACATTTGAAATTTGTGTTAAATTATTCATTTTAATGAGGCAAGCTCACATTAGAGTTTTTTTTTTACCTTGAATTTACCAACAAAAACAAACCTAATCTTGTTTATATGTGTTTTTTCAAAATTATTTTTTATTTATATTTAGATTACTACTAATTTGTTTTAAAAAATAAAAACAAAATGCCATTGATTTATTTTTTTTCACAGCTTGCCAGGCATGTAATAGCTTACACTTGCAACTTGTAAAGAATGAGTTTTAAACTAGTTAATTAAGAGGTGTCGAGTATTGTGTTGCAGGGTGTTTATTAATATATTATTTTAAAAAAACCAGCACATAAAATTATTAAAATTAGAATTAATTTAATATTTTTTCAAAACAAATATATTTTCGAAAAACACTTAAAAACAAAACTTATTGCACTTAGTCCTCCAATAATTAGGGTTTTTTGAAAAAAAGTTGTATTTAATATCACGCGCTTCTCGTGCCTTCCTTTATGTTGTGGTTGTGGGCAATTTGAATGATAGTTATTGGAGGAGCAATTGACTACTGAATCTTACAAAAAGAAAATGAATGGGGCCCGCGTTCTTTTTGTTACTCTACAAAAGTTCAAATAAGGAGAACAGTGTAATCTCAACAGTGAAAAATAAGAATGGTAAATTAATTTATTAAGTCCCTATATTTTTATTATTATTTAAATTGGTCCTTTTGGTTCTGTAAGCATAACTTATAAGTTATAATCTCTTTATCGAGTTAACTATTAATTCCTTTTTAAAATTTATAGATTATCCTCTTAACTTCGTTTATGATTTGCGAGGGACAATGGGGAAAAGAGAGCTTTTTTTTTCAGTTTCTTTTCTCTTTTTCTAGTTTTTCTTTTCCAATGAAAAATAAGAAAACTTATTCATTTCTTAAAATTCTGAAAGCCTTTTCAGACTCAAAAACTAGAAAATGTATTCATGTTATATTGTTTTCTCTTTTTGAATAAATAAATAAATTATGTTCTATGTTTTTTAAGTGAAGAGATTATCTAATTATTGACTAAAACACAATAATTAAACAATAATTTACATTAAAAAAGAATTGAGCCTAGGACCAAGAAAATGCGCACTAGAATGCTCCTAGATATATCAATATAAATGATTGAAACAGCTTTACAGCATGAATTTATAGCAATGAGCATTTTTCTCTCCAAATATTCCAAATCTCAAAGTAATGTTTAAATGATTTAATTTTTTTTAATCTCTTAAAATTTACTAAACATGATAATTAAAAAAACTCTCCTGGATTTTCTGTTGTTCCTTTGCTCTCTTGCTTTTTTAACTTTTATCATGCTCTAATCCTTTACAAGGTTTTGGACAAAAAAAATAAAAGCACTAAAATGAAAAGAAATCTAAAGTAGAGGCACTAAATTAGCTATCATGCTTACCCGATCGAAGTGAACGGGAGGGAGGGTTGGAGATCTCCTAGTCGCCCTTCTTTCTTTGTGAAAAGTGGGATGTGATTTGTGAAATCAACCTTCCACTTCAAGGAAAGTTGCCATCTAGTCAAAAAGAAATTCAGTGGAGCAAAATAAATAGAAATAATAATTAAAAAAAACCATTATTTGCAAGAAAAAGTTGCGATCACTCAGCTAGCACCGATACAAGACATAATTGTGAAAGGAAATCAAATCAAATTAAATCAATAAATAAATAAATAAATTCAGTGGGGCCAGCTAGCAAAAGAAATTGGGACTCGACTTGGAGTCATCGCACAAAATAAATACTAAAATGACATGGAAAAATAAAGAAGAAAGAAGAAACTAGAAAGCCAAAGCATGCTGCGCTGAAGCTGTGTAATGTGGGCATGTGGCAACGTGATGCGTGTACCTCTGTATTCACGACACGGTATGCAGTTTTCTGGCAAATTTGGCGGATGCCATGTGGCCTTACAAAAACAGACAATCTAACAAACAAATGGATGGCAGCAACGCGTATTGCGGATCAAAAATTTTAATATTTATACTCTATTTTTTATTTTTATAATAAAAAATTTACATATTTATAAATTATTTATTAATTGATAAAAAATTATTGTCTACTGTTATTTATTATCTATGAGTTGGATTCGTGTTTAGATTAGTTTTGCCGTTACTTTTCTACTTTTATTGAAGAACTCATTCAAAGGCTTTTGTCTGGCCGATTATGATTACTTGACACGTGCAACGAAGAACACTTTAAGAAATTCAAATCTTGTTCATAAGTTCGTTGATTTGCTGACCGTTTCATATTAATGTTAGCGAATCAAATTAAGTTCAAGATCAACAAACAAATTAATTAGTCTTTTTTGAGAGAGAATTAAAGGATAGAAGATCCAGATGTTTTCTTAAATAAAAGAGTGTTTGTTATTTATTCAAGTTGTTTTTTAATATTTTAAAAAATATTAAATTGATATTTTTTAAGGTGTTTTTCAGTAATTTTAATGTGTTAATGTTAAAAATAAAAAAAAATTAGAAGAAAAGAAATTATTTTATAATAATAAAGTGTTTATTTCAGAAAAAAACAAAACATGCCAGTTGGTTGAATCCCTCTAAGTTGATATGATGATGCGATTTGCATACAGAGAATTCTTATAATAAAAAGGATGTATGGACCAGAATGCCGAAGAAATCACTTACCAGTTGCCGAAGGAATATCAGAAATTCTTTAACAGGCTTCGAGTAAAAGAGAGTAGAATTAATCAAGACTGGCCTCTGCATCAGCAAGAAAGAAATTTCATGAGTTGGCTTCCCTTGCCTCCTTTTAAATATCAATGGCTGGCACTCCTGCAAATCTGCTATATATTTGTTCCTCTTTATGGAACAGAATCATGCCAAATCTTGATATATCTTGCTTCTTAAATAAAATCAATGGTAATGATTAATGATGTAAATAATCATCAATAGAATCGGGATTTCAAAATCATCAAGGGGGGAATTTTACACTGAAAAGCGAAAGAGAAAGAAAGATGGCCATTTCAAAACCAAAGTAACAAAGTAAATGCTTCAACTTGTATCGTATACTCAAGCAACTGTAACCCTTTTTATCCCCCACCAAGAAACGATTCCTTGATTCAGTAACAGTGCTCAGATTCTTCTCCGAAATCTCCAACCCAGCCCATATTAATGCATTGGACCGTGTAGGATCTTGTATAGATGGACTATACCTTAAAACATTCAAGCAAGCCTTCAAGGAATGCAGCAGAGAGCAGCGGTAGCTATTGTAGGAAACGAAATGGCTTGTATGAAATGTATGCACAGATGGACTTCTATAGCTTTTGCTTCCAAAAGACTTGAACCACTGAAGCTTCTAATCGGGTCTTCAATGTTCTAATCTATATAGATCTAGCACTTTTAAGCAAAGAATAATTTAACATGTTTGGTATTATAATAACCAACTAAAAAGTGTTTTTCACTTAGAAATTCATCGAAATAACTTTTTTATTTATTTTGTAAAACCTATTTTTAATACCAGCAAACCATAATGATCTCACAGCACCCAAAAAAAGTTAATTTGAAGGGAAAAAAAACAAAACTTTTAACGGGAAATCAACGAAACCTGTAGCAGCAATTAATGCACAGATCTTAATGGTTGCTTGGTGGATACACTAAGAAAAAGAAGGATGTTTGATTAGAAAAATGAAGCCCACTTCCTTTTCCGTTTCTTCTTTATGATACTTGTTCCTTTGCTTGTTCAGTAGGTTTTTGTAGATCTAAATAGAAAGAGGAATGGTGTGCAGATGAAGCAAACTCCTTGACCTTGAGGGTACGTACTGGTGAGATGTCAAGCTATCATGGCTAGCGTTTCAAGATATATAGATAGGTGAACGTGGTAGATCATGAAGCTGAGTTTGATTTTGCCATCCAAGTATAAGTAGCAAACTTTGTTACTGCACAAGCAATCGTACCAGAGATAAATACCTCGCATGGTTCTCGACAGTTACAGATCATACTGGGCCAAGCTCTCATTTTGCTTCTCTTCGATGCATAATTTGAGCATCACGACATCACCCTCGCAATACGAAGTAATTGTGATTTCACAGTATAACAGGAACCAGACAGACTCTTAATACCTCTTTCCAGGGATCTACTACTCATCTTGTCAATAATATTATGGTGATTCAATTCTAGTTTTTTAGCTATCGTGAATATAAAATTTCCCACCTAAAATCATAACTAATCTTGCGGCAACTAAAGCAAATCTTCGTCGGCAGGCATTTTCTCTGCCCAATCCATTTAAATTTCCATGGTTTGGTAATTACATGTCCGCGTTACAGTGCGGCTCCAATAAAAAAATAAAAAAAAACCGTGAGAAAATATGTTAAATTCATATGCAACTTGATCATGATGGGTAGGTCAATCTTGAAATCTTTGTTTGATTTCTAGTCTAAACAAAGTTTAAAATTAAATTATGCAAAGTTATTTTAACGTGATTAGATCGATTTGACAAATGCAAAAACAACTTCGATAATTAACAATTGATAAAAATCTTGGTTTAGCTTTAAAAAAAAAAATCAAGATGATTTTTTTAAAAAAAAAATATTAAGAGGGCAACATATTAGATTGATCTAGGTTTCATGACTTAAACCCTCATCAAGTTTGTGATTCGGGTCATTAACTCCACTAGGTTTAGGAACCTTTTTTTAAAACTATTTATTACTTAATTATACAATAACAAAAATAGACACTTGTAAAATCAAGCACAAATCAACTATCTGGACTTTTGCTTGAGACTGAGATAACCTCATAAAAATCAAATCAAAATAATTTATGAAAATGAATTCTTGATCAAAGAAATATTAAAGAATAAAATTAAAAAAAGAATAATAAAAAAGAGAGAGGCGGAAAATGCAAATAAAAAAAGGGTGACATCACACCACGCTGAAGGAGGTGCATTGCAACCTAAGTTTTCTAGTATAGAGTACTAGTTTAGAGGTTGCGCTATGTTTTAGGTCAAATAAAAAAATAAATGTAAAAATAATATCTAGGTTATGGAGAATTGTTGGCATTATTATTAAATCTAATCTGCAAATCAACTTTAAAACCTCTTGATCCAATTCATTATCTAATCCAGGTTTCAAATTAAATTGTATGAGAATTATCCCAACATATCTCATTGGACTTTGTAGATCCAAATCCAACCCCTACACCTAATAAAATGTGTGATTTAGATTTAAAAATATAATTCAAGATGATAGTTTTTTAATAATAATGCCCTAATATATTTGATTAATCGGGGCTACGACAAAAACCAAAGCAAATTATAAAGACAAATCCAAAACCAAGAACATGTCTAAATATGAAATTGGAAAAAGAAGAAGAAGGAGGAAAACAAAAGAGGGGGAAATGGAAAGGAAAGAAAAGGAAAGGGGGTGAAATGGTAAAAAAGAAGAAGAAAAGGGACTCGCTTTACAATTCATATCAACAATAAAAGGACTCGCTTTACAATTCATATGAAGAAAAAAGAACTAAAAATGAAGATACTTCATTGTTTATATATATATAAAGAAACACCGTAATGTTTTTTAAAACATTTTAGCATTGCTGGATAATAATAAATGTTGTGGTCGGCAAGCAAACCTGCATTCTTAATTCGCGCGCAGAAAGTCGGTGCATAGAACTGAGACCACGTCTAGATTCGAAGATTTTTATACTCTATTATTATAGTTTGATTAAACAAACATAAACGGCGAATCACATGACAATGTTTGTGTACTCGCAAGACATCTTAATTGTCCATAATTTCAGGTAAATATCAATCTAGAAAATTCATCTTCTCGTCTCTACAATCCAGGCTGAAATGCTAAGGTACCACTAAGGGATAAAAATAGAGTAAATGAATGCGCACTCAACGAAATACATACATACACTCCACGTCAATTAATATTTTGAGCAATTTTATTCCTCGTCATGCTGATGAAGAAATTAACGATTTCTATTCGATGAGAAGAGTTCTACTAGAATGTTCTTTGCATTCCTATTACTTAAAATGATAGATCTGAGTTCAAGAAGCTGTTTGGATTTGAGTTGATTTTGGATTTTTAGATCGATTTTAGCGTAATTTAAGGTCATGAATGGATTTATCCAGATCTTTGAAATGTTTTTTAGGTGTTCAAAGTGATATGTGTTGTTTTTTTTATATTAATTGATTACTATCTTGAAACAAAAAAAAAAAAAAATAAAAATTTAATTCTAAAATTGTTTGAAAAACAAATTTGTTTTTATATTTTTAACCAAACACTTTGTATCTTTTTTGATGTCTATCTTTTATATTCTAGAAAAGTAATCAAGAGCTTGTATAATTTGCTAGCAATATAAATTAGACATGTACGCACCTTCTTTTCCACATTAGGCAGTACTTTACAGCCAAGATTACATGTTTTGTAGGAAAATCTCGTGGGATCAAGAAACAAAAAAAAGCAATGAGCACATGCATGTTGTTATTGTTATTAATAGTATTAATGACTTTTTAAAAAATTATTTTTTAAAATTTAATTATTATTAATGACTTTTTCACATATTCACATATTTTTTTAATTTATTTAATTAAACATAAATAATATCTTTACATTTCTCAATTAAAACAAATTATTAAATAAATAAATATCAAGAAACAAGCAAATTGATAAAAAAAATATTATTTTAATATATTTTTAAATAAAAAATAATTTTTAAAAAAACCATTAGAATTCATTCAAACGAAGAAAACAAAAACCATTCAGAAAGGCAAAACACTATACGAGACACAAGTCATTCTTGGGAATGGGCGAAAGGCAAAACACGAGGGAGACAAAAAGTCATTCTTGGGAATGGACGAAAGGCAAAACAGTAAAATATGCTTAAAATCACATGTAATCCCTCTACTTTGTCATTTTGCTCAGATCAATACCTTTGATCTTTGAATTAGCTCAAACCAACCTCTATATTTCTAAAATAGAGAAATTTGAAATCTTACTTCTGGTTATCTTGTTACTGTGACATTCATTTGGTCATTTAATTGGTAAGAATCTTTGATAAAAAGGCTTAAATCATTCCTAATTAGAAGGAAAGGGATTGATCTGAAGCAATTTAAAGTAAATGATTTAATCTAACAAAACATAAAAGAGTAAGGGTACAACATGTGAACTCAACAATTATTTTCCTTTTTTTCTTATTTTTTAAAAGTTATTTTTAATATTAATATATTAAAACAATATAAAAATACTAAAAAAAGTTAATCTGAAAAAAAAATTAAAATGTTTTTAAAATACAAAAGTAAACTGCAGCGAGTGAAAAAAACCGACTCATCTGCGAGTTGATCTGGGCTAATAAAAGATCATCCCAGAACGCCGTGGACCCATTAGAGAATTATTTTTCAAATTGTCAACCAATAAAGTTAAAGCCTCTTTTCTTTTTAAAGCTTGAAATCCTGTCGAGCATCAGTTCCATGTCATTCGGGTTTAGCACTGGTTTGGAATTGCTGTTTAAATAGGGTCGGTTAAAATTTATTTATTTATTATATTTTTAAATTATCTTAATACAATGATTCTAATAAAAGAAATATTTTAAAAAGAAACCATACGATACTCCCAAACAATAATTCATTAAAAAAAATCACTCGTGGACAAGATAGACTATAGGTAGACACCTTAGTAAATATATCTCACGCAATTAAAATAATTAGTAAATAAGAGATCATAGTTTTAAAAATGAAACATAAAAGCAATAATCAATTAAATAATAACAAGTCGTAATGTAAAATTGTATCCTCAATTAATTCACCGTCCAGCACGATGCTATTCCATGTGCGTTTTGCTACTTTATTATTAACAAGATGATTACAGGTGATTTTTACCGGTACAATCAAACCGGGTTGTAATTGCTTTGAATTTGGATTAGAAAGTTATATTTTTTATATTAAAAAAAGAATTCAACTTTTATTATTAGATAACGTTTGTGCACACGTATAAGTATCCAGACATATATATATATATATATATATAATATATATATATATATATATATATATTATATATAAACCCTACAATTTTGCATTTTGTTGACATCAAATAATAATTATTTAAATATGAATTCGCTTATTCTACAAATAATTCAAAGAAATAAATCAAAAAAAATTTCAATTGCCTAAAAATCAATATTTTGAATTTTTGCAAGAAATATAACATTATTTCATAAAAATAGGAAAATATAATAACTCAAAATCTTAAAATCACTAAAATATGTTAAGTGGTTAGCCAATTGATAAACATATTTTAAATTAAAATGTTTTTTCCGTGTTAAATTAGGTGAGTTATAATTAAGAGTAAACTAGTTAATAAGAAAATATTTAACAAAAAAATTTCGTGCGATGTGTATTTTAATTATGAAGAAGTTTATTATACATAAATAAAAGCGTGTTAGTGGAGGTCGTTGGAATAGTAAGTGTCTAGCAAAACCCATGAGTGCTTTTTTGCAAATAAACCTAAAAGGTACCGACCTCTATGTTAGGGAAAAAACAAGAACAAATTATTCAACATAATGATTTTGCATTTGTGAGAAATTTCTATCGATAAATGCTGCGTTTACTAGAAATTGTAACCATTAGTTTTAATTTTTGCGTTTTGAAATAAAAAGTCTCTTTCCATCATATAAACTTTTTTTTTCATTGGCATATTTAAGAGATTTCTTTTGTGTTAATTTAGATTGCTTTAACATGATATCAGAGCTAGTTTTATAGAACGAGGCTTAATTTTTTTTGGAGTGATATTTGTTCAGTTTTCGCAAATTTGGTATTTCATCTTCCATTTAGTTTCTGCAAATCTGAAATTTCATCTTCCATTCAACTCCTGCAATTTGGTATTTGCGTTCTGTTTTTGTAATTTTTTGTTTTGGAGTAATCGTATAACTTTGAGAAAATATTTGCTCAGTTTCTGTAATATCTGTTTAGTTTTTATAATATGATATTTTATTTTTCGTTGCTTTTACATTCTGGTTTTCTTTGTTTATTGATTATGGCTACTAAAAGAGATGATTTGCTTTAGTCTATGAGTGTGAGATTGGATGGAAAGAACTATTCGTATTAGAGTTATGTAATGAGAAATTTCCTTAAGAGTAAAAAGATGTTGAGATATGTTAGTGAAACTTATGTAATACCTAAGAATACCGAGGAGGGGGATACTACTTTGATAGATGCATGGGAAGCAAGGGAGGTTTGGGATCATCTATAAAGGTTATTCACGCAATCAATTTTTGCAAAGCAGCATCAATTAGAGAATGACATACAAGCTCTTCACTAGAAAAATATAAGTATTAAAGAGTTTTATTTTGTTATGACACATTTTTTGGATCAATTGACTTTTACAGAATTGATAGAATTAAAGGCATGCGGTGCCTATATTGATCGTAGAGAGCAATAACGAATGGTACAGTTTTTAACAACATTTCACAATGATTTTAAAGGACTTAGAGGTTCAATTCTGCATCGTTCTCCACTGCGTTCTGTCGACTTTGTTGTTAGTGAGTTATTCTGAAAGAGAATTCTTTCTGCTTCAAATCCTTTTGTACTAGCAGTACCATCTAAGTCATTCTAAGATCATTAGAATAAGCTTTACACAAGGGTTGCCTTCGACTGTAAGTAGAAAGGTTATTGGAAGACTCAGTGTCCCAAGTTAAGATAACAGAATCAAGCTTGAAAGCCTGACAGTCAGTCACAATCTAATGCTCATAGACCACCTCAGGGTTATAAACCACTACATCACGAAACTACAACAATAGTTTCATCATGCTCTATCACAAATCCTAGTACTCTAGCTAAGAAATTTCAAAAGTTTCTCTCCCTACAACCATAAACAATATCTACTTCTTCTTCTATAGGCCAGCTGCCTCATAGTTCCTCGGGAATGTCACATTCCGAATGAGTCTTGGATTCTGGTGCTTTGCATCATATGTCTCCATATTCTTCATCTTTTATTTTTGTATCCCTTTCACCCTCTATTCCTGTTATGACTGCTGATAGCACTA
Organism: Populus simonii; assembly: GCA_007827005.2. Taxonomy (NCBI): domain Eukaryota; kingdom Viridiplantae; phylum Streptophyta; class Magnoliopsida; order Malpighiales; family Salicaceae; genus Populus; species Populus simonii. Next base: position 6,114,794 of record CM017469.2, read on the forward strand.
TCATACCCTTAACATGTGTTGGTTTTGCTATCACATCTCACTTGTCTCTCCCTAATGTTTATCTTATTCCAAAACTTAGATTGAATCTGATGTATGTTGGTTACTTATGTGATTCTGGTGTTTATTTAGTCATTTTTTCCTCTCTTTTTTTATTGTGTACAAGATCTGCAATCTCAAAAGCTGATTGGGACAGGTTGTAGGGAGAATGGACTATATATTTTGGATGAGTTAAAAGTGTCAGTTGATGTTGTTGTTATTGCTGCTATTGTTGATTTGTCTTCTTTTCATTTAAGTCATTCCTCATCTAATTTTTATTTATAGCATTCTCGTTTAGGTCATATTTCATCTTATTGTTTAAGATTTTTGACATTCATATGAGCTTTTAGAAAATTTACAAACTTGTTATATTTCTTATTCAAGTGGATGTAAACTAAAGAAATTTTTTGTTTTACCTTTTAATCGAAATATTTCTGTTTCGTATTCCACATTTGACTTGATTTATTCTAATGTATAAGGACCTTCTTCTGTTGCCATAAAAAGAGGTTCTTGATATTATGTTTCTTTTATTGATGATCATTATCATTATTGATGAGTTTATTTAATGAAACATCGTTCTGAATTCTTTGAGATATATACAACTTTTCAAGCTCTTGTCAAAACTCAACATTCTGCAGTTATCAAATATTTTAGATGTGATTTAGGTGGGGAATACACCTCTAAAAAATTTTATGAGTTGCTTGTCTTAAATGAACCATTCACCAAACTTCATGTACAGGTACTCTTGAGTAAAATGGAGTTGCTAAAATAAAATATAGACACATTGTCGAAATTACTCATTCTCTCTTATTATTTGTTTATGTTCCTAGTGAGTTTTGGAGAAAAGTTGTCCTTACTGCTGTAATTTTGATTAATACAATTTTATCTTATCATATTTCATGTTTTTCTTCATTCAAATAGTTATATGGATATACCCCTGATTATTCATACTTTAGAGTTTTTTGTTGTACTTATTTTGTTCTTTGTCTTTATGTAGAATGCAGTAAGTTGTCTCTTCAATTTGCTATTTGTGTCTTTTTTGGTTATGGTGAAGGTAAAAAGGAGCATCGTTGTTTTGATCAAATAACTCAGAAACTTTATGTGTCTTATCATGTTGTCTTTTTTGAGCATATACTTTTTTTTTCTATTTCATCCACTACTCATAGCTTGACTAGATTTGATTTTATTTATATATATCATTTTTCTAAGGATTCTGATAGTTTATCATTTCAGGTTTCTAGTACCTCAGATACACCTCCCAATGTTCGACCAATTTATACTCATCATTTTGTAGGTACTGGTATTTTACTCTTCAGCACACGTGAAACTCGATTCTCATCTATAGTCCTTTAAGCTTCATTTGAGATTATGGATCCACTTCTACGTCAATCCACACATATTTGTAGGCCCACAAAGCTACCAGATTTTGCTTATTCTTGTTATTATTTATTATTTACTTTCTTTTTAGCTTTTATTCATTGTCTCTCTAAGCCCTTTTTCCTATAAAGAGACAATTCTTAATCCTATTTGACAATAAGCTATGGATGAAGAACTTTATGATTTGCATAAGTTAAATACTTGAGATTTGGTTACTCTACCTCTTGGTAAGAGTGTTGTTGGTTGTCATTGGGTGTATAAGATCAAGATTAATTCTGATGGGTCTATGTAGCGATACAAAGCTAGGTTGGTTGTAAAAGGATATTCTTAACAGTATGGTATGAATTATGAGGAGATATTTGTCACTGTTGTAAAAATGACTACTATTCGTATTTTTACTGTCGTAGCTTCAGTTTGTCAGTGACATATCTCTCAACTTGATGTTAAAAATGCCTTATTGAATGGAGATCTTCAAGAAGAAGTTTATATGACGCCTCCTCCTGGTGTTTCATATGACTATGGGTCTATTTGTAAGATTAAGAAAAAGTTATATGGTCTCAAACAAACACCTCGTGCTTGGTTTGAGAAATTCTCTGTTGTGTTCTCGTCTCTTAGATTTGTTTTTAGTAGTCATGATTCTACTCTTTTTATTAAGTGTACTGATGCAGGTCGTATCATTCTGTCTTTATATATTGATGACATGATTATTACAGGTGATGACATTAATGGTATTTTAGTTTTAAAGACAGAGTTGACTTGACAGTTTGAAATGAAAGATTTGGGTTATCTTCAATATTTTCTCGGTATTGATGTAGCTTACTCACCCAGAGGTTACCTTCTTTCTTAGTTGAAATATGTTGCAGATATTCTTGAGCAGGCTAGACTTACTAATAACAAGACTATAGATACTCTCATTAAGGTTAACGCAATGCATTCTTCTTCTGATAGTTTACCTTTGACAGATCTTACTTTATACCATACTATTGTTGAGAGCTTGGTATATCTCACTATTACTCATCCAGATATTGCATATGTTGTTAATCAGTTTGTTACTTATCCTACTACTGTTCACTAGGTAACTGTTCTATGTATTTTGTGATATCTTTGGGGTACAGTCTTTTAGAATATTTTACTTTCATCCACCTCTTTCTTGAAGTTGTATGCATACTCTGATGCTGATCATGACAGTGATCCCACAGATCGCAAGTTTATTACTGGCTTTCGTATATTTTTAGGTAATTCTTTTATTTTTTAGAAGATCAAGAAACAATATATTATTTCTCAATCTTCAACCGGAGCAAAATATCGCACTGTGACATCTACTACCAAAGAGATTGTTTGGTTACGTTGGTTACTTGTGGATATAAGAGTTTCTCTTTCTCATCTTACTTCTATGTATTGTGACAATCAGAGTTCTATTGAGATTGCTCATAACTTGATTTTTCATGAATAAACTAAGCACATTGAGATCAATTGTCATCTTACCTGTCACCATCTCAAACATGACACCATTATTTTGCCTTTTATTTCTTCTTATTTGCAGATTGCTTTACAAAATCGCATTTTATTTCTCGTTTTTGTTTTCTAGTTGGCAAACTCTCGATGCTTGTAGCTGCCGCATCATGAATTTAAGAGGAGATGTTAAGAAATATATTTATTTTGTTTTATTTGTTAAGGGTAAAATAATATTTTTAGTTTAGTCTATATATAATTCTTTTGTATTTAGATTAAAACAAGAACTTTAAAATAAAATAATAAATGAAAACCTTAGCCTCCTTCTCTTTTCATATTCGTATTTTTTTAACAAATTTCACCTACAATTTTTCTTTACATTCAAACTAAGATACTAACAAGGGAAGCAAACCCCTTATTGACTAAGGTAGCACCTCAAAGTAAGATTCAGCCGAAATGAAAAGGCATGGATGAACTATATGATATGTTGATCAATTCTATCAATAATTGCTTCAAGACACCGAGCCTTGAACATCTTGGTTTGTAGAATAGATGTGGGAATTAATACTGTCGCCTAATTTCAAAATAAGAGTCTCGCGAAATACACTGTATAAGGATTTAGCAGTGTGAACACCTCCTTTTCCACTCTTGACAATCAGGGCAAGAATAAAGCAAAAGTTTAAGAGATAGAGAGTAAAGAGAGACACACACGCGCACATGATATATAGTCCAAAAGGGGCAAGTATATACTTACCTTGTCCAGAAACAAGAGGAAAAGATGTGTGTAGATATATATACGATCCTCAAGATCAGCATTCGCAGAATTCGGAGGCCTCTTTGATTTTGACTGGAAATATGCTAGGTATTTGGTTCTGGTTCCTTCCTGGAAATAGAGAAGATACACTTGGTAACGTGTTCATCAAGGTCAAAAGGGAAGAAGAATAGGAACAAAGATGGATGCATGGATGTGGTTATGGACAAGAAATAGCAATAAATTAAGATGGAGGAATATGTATATAAGCATCAAATGGCTGTAAAGACTGGATTCCCACTTATTAAGGATTTTAGTTGACGTGAAGAAGATGCTGGGCATGTCAGTGCGTACATAACTCGTATATACTTCGCTCATTCCAATCCGAAAGGGAAGTTCGTGGAAATTTCTGAAGTGGTGTCATGATCTAATCTATTTGGCTAGAATTTATTTATTTTTTCAAATTTACGAATTAATTATAACATCTCCTCAAAGAAGATATCACCCACTGGTTTGGGCTGCTTAGTTTCTTTGATCGTGATCCCCTCACCTTTTAATGTGTGTTTGAAAGTGGGATATTTGTTATTTTTTAAAGTGTTTTTTTTAAAAAAATATATTAAAATAATATTTTTTTAAAAAATTATTTTTCACATCAGTACATCAAAAATGATTTGAAAACAATAAAAAAAATTAATTCTAAGCAAAGAAAAAAATAAAAAAAATTAATTTTTGTTATAAATATTTTTAAAATATAAAAACAAACAAGATGATAATTAAAAATATTAATTCAACACTACGGATGCTTTTATACTCATTCATATGGTCATCAAAATCAATCATCTTCACTGCATGCTCCTACATCAATGATAAATTTAACAAATCTTTATGGATATTGATCTTAAAATTGAACTCAAGAGGTTGAAAAATTAATTTTTAATCATCAGATCAATCTTTTAGAATTTTTTTTATTCTGTTTATAGCAACATAATTATATATTCTTAAAAAGTTTACATTCTAGGTCTAAACTCGTGAACTTTTTTTAATTATACCCTTTAATTATATATGTTAGGCACCCCGAAAAACCACTAATTTTTTTCATTTTCCCGTTCTAGCCTCCCCCCCTGCCTATTTGTTTTGTTTAGATTGGATTATGTGAAGGTTTAATTACCTACTGAGCTGCAGAAAGCGATAAAGGAGAAGATAAAAAGGTTTAGGTGGGGAAGTTGGCCACCAACTTGTATGCTATTGTTGGGTAATTGTTATCTTTTTTATGAGTGCTATCAATTTTAAAATCTAACGTATATATATATCCACTTCGCAATCTTATGAAAGCCATATTTTGATCAAACAAAATTAAAACAACAAACAATATTAATAACAAAATCAAGAATTAAAACAACAAACAATATTAATAACAATATATATAATCAATTTAAAAGCAAATAAGAATAAAAGATGGCTTGTCCAAATTAAAAAAGAAGTCTAATTACTTAAATTCCTCCTCTTTCTCATAAACCAAACACATTTCCACCACTAATTCTAAAAGATAGAAAAAAATTGAAAGTCTGCATATTAGATCCTGTTTATTTGTTGGAAAATAATTTCTTTTTAGAAAATGATTTTTTTAAAAAATGAATTAATTTTTTATGTTTGGTAGTATCATGAAAAGTAAATTAGAAAATACTTTCTAGTATTTGACTATATCATAAAAAATAAGCTGAAAATAACTTATTAATATTTTATTTTTTATATTTATTAAAAGAATAAGAAACAAATCTTACAAATTAAAAGTTGAAATCACTTTTCAAGAAACAAACAAGGCTTTAAATAGAAAAAAATTGGGATACTTAAATAAATAAAAAAATTAAAATGTTTATACGCTAAATATGCAATAATCTCTATAAATATATGCAACTAATAATGTAATTACCCTTCAAGTAAAACACAAATTACTCTATAAAATAAAAATGCATTACACAAGCACAGAACAACTATATTATATATATATGATGTTGTACTTTCATCCCAGTCACCAAACAGTGACCTAAAAGAGACGCGGTTTCGTGTTCGTGGTGTCGCTTCATGGTGAGGACAGAGCATGAAAAGGAAAGACCAGAAAAGCAACATCTCATCTCACATGAAATGGATACTTCTTCCAATAGATATATATCGTACCTGTTTATGTGCCTTTTACATTGTGCAAAATGAGCCATCCTAGGCCATGAAATCAGATGATGCAGCGGATGCAAGGCCGGTGTTGTTCTTGCTCCCTACCTCTATATATTGTGATAGTTTACACAGTTGATGTAGTAGTGGTCTAGCTACTGAATTTCCTCGAAAAAACTCGAAGACGACGACCTTATCTGGGTCTTTGTGGAAAATCTAGAGCTGCAACCAGTCAAATACAAAAAGACGTGAAATCAAAAGTACTTGGTGTTAATTTAATACGTATGAACGCAATTGGGTGGTTACATAACATATTATTATATTTATATAAAATATATATTTATTATTAATAAAAAATTAATTTATTTTTAATATTTATCTAATATTAGATTTATAAATATAGAGTAAAGATAAAGTTTACGAGGCAGAAATACTTTATAAAGAAAATTATAAAATTATTATAATTATAAAATTCTTATTGCATCAAAACATTATTTTTAAAAGTATATATGGTCGATATTCTCTTAAATACTGGACATTTATTAAAGCCGTAAAGATTGATACATGTTGTGTTCTTTCTTTTATGAAATGAAGCGGTTGTTCTCATAAGCCGAGATATAAGAAATATCTAGAACTAATATGTAAGTGCTTATTATAAAACATGTACACTGAACTGACTCGCATAAAAATTTCATATGAAGAAATCATCTACGTTTATGAAAAGGCTCACGTGATGGTTGTGTAAGTAATTCTTAGACCTAAGATCACCAATTCATCTTATATAGAGAATATTATGCTTTCATCATGTTACATGTTATCTTAATGGAGGTAACGAAATGGCAAACATTGGAGGCAACATGAACTATATGAAGGTACTTGAGTAATTAAGAGAGAATTCATCATCCTAAGTGAATTAGAAAAAATATTCTATTTGTTCTCAAATAGTATTGACTAAGAAATATTTGACCAAGATGAAATGAGATTTAAAAAGAGTTTCAAATCTTATTCAAACAATCAATGACTATTATATAGAGAACAAACATGATTTAACATGACAAACATACTACATGCTTTAATATTAAATCAGAACATTATTGATAAAAGGATATTAATTACACTAAGAAATCAATCACTGAAAGGTTAAGTCAAACTACTAATGACTTTTTTAATATTTAGGGAATCATGACACATTGTTAGACAATACACATGATCTTTAACTAAAAATTAATCAATTGATGAATTGATAATAAATTAAATTTTTTAATTAAATTTATTTTATTTTATTAGAATTATATTTTATATTTGGACTAATATATTAGGAACCTAATGAGTCACATACATTAAGAATTATTAGTCAAAAATTAAATTGTGATGATTTAACACTACCAGAAAACCGGAAAAAAGCAACGGAATTACCGACGGACATTTTCCGTCGGTAATTTATACCGACGGAAATAATTCCATCTCCAAATCTGTCGGTATTTACCGACGGATTTATTCCGTCGGTATATACCGACGGAATATTTCCGTCGGTATATACCGACGGTTTCGCCGACGGGGTATACAGTTCGTCTGGAAACATGCAACGGCGTGGTGACGTCAGGAGATTTTACCGACGAAAATTACCGAGGGATTCAAACTTAGATAGCCGTACAGTGACGTGGCGGCATCACCGACGGAATCACCGACGGTAGGAATCCGTCGGTGATTCCGTCGGAAAAAAACCATTATATGCACCCATCTGCCGACACTCTCTTCCTCTGTTTCTCCTTCTTCTTCTTTCCCATCCCACCTCTCCCCTCCCAAACTGCAGCCAAACACCCATCCCAAGCTCTCCACTATTCTCAACACGAGCACTCAAGTTTCTTATATCTTGTACGTGGTCACAATATCCGTTTCTTGTAGATTTTATCATTTTTTTGTAAGTAAATCTATCCTTTTTAGTTTTAATATTTAATTGTGAATTTTATTGTTTTAGTATATGTATTTTATTAACGTTTGTACTTGTTTAATTGTTATTTGTCAAAGAAACTTGTAGTATGAATGTATAATTTTGTAGTTGTTATAGTTTGTTTTAGATTTTGTCAAATTATATTTGTTTGTAAATTGTTGAAATTTTGTTTGAATTACACCGAATTAAATGTGTCGTTGTGATGAAATAAATAATTAATAGCTTGTTTAAATGTCTTGTTTAATTGTTATCAATTATATTTTGAAGTTGTGATTTCTGTAAATTTATATATGTATAAATTTGTATGTATGAACGTTGATAATTGATAATGAATATTTAACATAAGTGTTGTTTTAGTTTGTTGGATAATGTCGGGGAAAACCAATATTTTTGTTATGTTTTATAGAGGTTCAATAGAAGTCATGGATGATCATTCATGGATGTATCGGGACTCACCTCAAGGATTGCGGAGGATGGATTATTATAACGGTGTCCAGGGTTTTATTAATTTCGCAACATCTATTCCGAGGAATTTTACTGATGGTGGTATTAGGTGTCCATGCAGGAAGTGTAAAAATTTAAAGTTTCTGCATCAAGATGTTGTAACGATGCATCTTCTAACCAAAGGGTTCATGGAAGATTACCTGTGTTGGTATGCTCACGGAGAACTATTTGTTCCTGATGAGAGCATGGAAGAACAGGTGGTTGGGTCAACTTCTAGTGCTAGCAACATGCATGAAGTTGGAAATGAGAACAGTAATCCTTACAGGAATATGGTTATGGATACAATGAGAATGAGTGAAGGTAATGTCAGGGAATGTCCAATCGTAGAAGAAGAACCTAATGCAGATGCAGCAAGGTTTTTTGATCTGTTGAGAGATTCTGACGAACCATTATGGGATGGCTGTACGAACCACAGTAAATTATCAGCCGTAGCACAGGTGTTCACCATCAAGTCAGATCACGGGTTGAGTGAGGCCGGTTATGACAAGATTATTGAATGGGCGAAAAGCATTTTACCTGAAGGGAACAGGCTGAAAGAGAACTTCTATGCTGCCAAGTCCATGATGAAACCCCTCGGTTTAGGATACCAGAAAATTGATATATGCCCTAACTTCTGCATGTTATACTACCTTGAAAATGCTGAGATGACCGAGAGCATGACATGCGGGCATTCCCGTTACAAACCCAGAACTGGTAGAGGGAAGACTCTCGTGGCATATAAAAAACTTAGATACTTCCCAATCACACCTAGACTGCAGAGGTTATTCATGTCACCAAGGACTGTTGAGCACATGACATGGCACCAATCACATCATGCGGTTGATGGAGTGATGGTTCATCCTTCTGACGGTGAAGCCTGGAAACACTTTAACAGTATGTATCCTCACTTTTCAGCTGAATCAAGGAACATGCGTCTTGAGTTGTGTACAGACGGATTCAACCCATTTGGGTCATTTGCTGCTCCTTATTCTTGTTGGCCGGTCATACTGACGGTTTATAACTTGCCACCGGGGATGTGTATGAGGCCGGAGTTCATGTTTTTATCTATGGTCATACCAGGTCCGAGCAGTCCGGGGAGGAATATAGATGTTTGTCTTCGTCCGTTGATTGATGAGTTGACGCAGTTGTGGTCCTCTAGAGCTTTGACTTATGACATCTCGAGGAAACAAAATTTTGTTACAAGAGCGGCTTTGATGTGGACTATCAATGATTTTCCAGCTTATGGAATGGTTTCTGGTTGGAGCACGCATGGAAAGCTAGCATGTCCATATTGTATGGAGAACAACAAGGCATTCACGCTAACAAACGGGGGTAAAGCTTCTTTTTTTGACTGTCACCGTCGTTTCTTGCCACATAACCACAGGTACAGAAAGAACAGAAAGGATTTCTTTGTTGGCAGAGTTGAAAATGATGTTGCACCCCCGCGTCTTTCCGGTGAAGAATTGTTTGATGTTGTGTCAGAGTACGGTGAAATTGTGTTTGGTCTCCAATCAAGTAAGCAGAAGTTTCCTGGTTTTGGTTTGACCCATAATTGGGTGAAGCGAAGTATATTTTGGGAGCTTCCTTATTGGAAGACCAATCTTCTCCGCCATAACCTTGACGTCATGCACATTGAAAAGAACGTGTTTGAGAACATTTTCAACACCGTCATGGATGTGAAGGGGAAGACAAAGGACAACATCAAGGCTAGATTGGATGTAGCGCTGTTCTGTAACCGTAAAAATATGGAGTTGGTTTGTGATGGGTCACGGGTCGCAAAACCAAGAGCAAGCTTCGTGCTAGAGAAAAACGCACAACTACTAGTCTACAAATGGCTTAAGAGTCTGCGTTTCCCCGATGGACATGCCTCGAACATATCAAGGCTGGTTAATATGAAGGAATGCAGATTATATGGAATGAAGAGTCATGACTGCCATGTGTTTATGCAAACACTCATCCCATTAGCTTTTCGTGATTTGTTGCCAAAGGGGATATGGGATGCACTAACGGAGATTAGTCATTTCTTCAGAGACATATGCTCCAGCAAGTTGAATGTTAATCACATTGAAAGGCTTGAAAAGAATATCGTCGAGACAATATGCAAACTTGAGATGATATTCCCTCCATCATTTTTTGACTCAATGGAGCATCTACCCGTACATTTACCGTTTAAGGTAAAAGTTGGAGGACCGGTCCAGTACAGATGGATGTATCCATTCGAGAGGTTAGATATTACAGTTGCTATGACATTTATAATTAAATGTTTTTATTTTTATTTTAATGTTTTTAATTGATAATTTTTTATTAATATATATATATATGCAGGTACTTGTTCAATCTTAAAAAAAAAGGTTAAGAACAAGGCGCATGCTGAGGCGTCAATATGTGAGGCGTATATTGTTGAGGAGATCTCAACATTTATCTCATACTATTTCGAACCTCATTTGAGAACGAGGATAAACCGTGTTCCACGACATGATGATGGTGGTGAAGTGCATTCAAGTGGGAACTTGTCAATATTCTCCAATCCTGGATGACCCACACCTAAAAATGCCGTGAGGGGAAGATATTTGTCTGAAATAGAGTTCAGACAAGCACACAATTATGTCCTATTTAACTGTGATGAGCTTAGACCTTTTATTAAGTAAGTGGATGTTCGACTTAAACTTTGTCAAGAGTGTACTATTTATGTTTTGTGATACCATACACTCATATACTTTGGAACAACCTTGCAGGCAACATCGACGATACTTATTGTCCAATAACTCACAGCTGACCGAATCCCAGATCTTTCAATTACAAGATGAACAATTTGCCACATGGTTTAGAACACATGTAAGTCCTATCACAAACTCATTATCTCTTGCAATGTAATTAATTGTAGTCAATGTTACATAATATCCGTTTATTGATTATTGTTGTAATTAATTTACAAGCTAGGTTTATCAAATGGGAGGTAGTGCTGCTGTTTCACTGTCTTTACTATGTCTGGGCCCTGAAAGAAAAGTCAAGTGCTATAATGGATATTTTGTCAATGGATATGTCTTTCATACTGAAGAATACGGGCATGGAAGAAAGACATACAACAGCGGTGTTTGTATTAAGGGATCGACTTCTAGTGAGTTTGAAGTTGACTACTACGGTAGATTGGAAGAGGTCATCGAACTGCAATATCATAGTGAGCAAAATAGAGTGTTTTTATTCAAATGCTATTGGTATGACACAACTGACAGAGGAATCAGAGTAGATCCTCACTATGGTCTCGTTGAAATCAATTCAAAAGCTAGACACCGCAACGTAAACGACGTCTTTGTTTTCGCAAAGCAATGCCAACAAGTTTATTACACATACACCCCTTCCTTTATAAAGGACCGATCAAGAGTTGATTGGTTATCCGTTTTAAAAACAAAACCCAAGGGTCGTGTCGAGGTTGTTCAGGATGAGAACGAAGACACAAGTGTGATAGATGAAGTCTTTCAAGCTAGTGAGTTGGTTGAACCATACCGAGTTGCTCCGTCGATTGACTTAGAAGAAAATTCGAATTTTCATGTTTTCAACGATAGTCTTGTTGATGTTGACGCAGAGGAGTTGAATGTTGTTCTGAGCTCTACTAGTGGAAAAAAGAATGTTGTTGAAGAAGATGATAACGAAATTGAAGAGTGCGATGAAGCTGATGATAACAATTCAATAGAGGACGAAGATGAAAATTCCGACTAACTAAACATGTTATAAAGCCTTATTTTTATAATGTAATAATTTGAAACATGAAATATTTATTCTTCTTTAAGGGTCAGCCTTTGTTATTGTGTTGTGTGTGTTGTAAGATTGCAATTCAAGATTTTTTGAGAGGGTTACATTAAAAAAATAAGAAAAATACCTTTTCACCGACGGATTTACCGGCGGAATATAAACCGTCGGTATTTCACAGAGAGTTGCAAAACAAATCACGGGATTTTGCCACATTCACCGACGGATTTACCGACGGCCTTACCGACGGACAACACATGGGTGACACGTGTCCGTCTGCAGTCGTACCGACGGAATTTCCGACGTCCAATACCGACGGCATTACCGACGGATAACGCATGTCTGACACGTGTCGGTCTGCGCCATTACCGACGGCATTTCCGACGGAGTTGCTGACGGATCGAAAAGTTTGGCGGGATTTCCAAACTTTTTGGTGCGCATTTCAATTAATTTCCGACGGAATTACCGACGGAAATTAATTGCACCGACAACAAATAATTTCCGTCGGAAATATTGCTATATATACCGCCCATCCCCCCACTTTGTTCATTTTCTTCTCTTCTCCTCTTCTCCCTTTCTCTTCTCCTCTTCTCCCTTGCTCTTCTTCTCTCATTTTATATTTAGCTTTTAGAAGGATTTTATTGTTTTGGTGGTAGTTTTAAAAGGTATGTATCCCTTTTTCTTTGTCTTTTTATTTTTTTTATTTTAATTATGATTATTTTTTTTGGTGTTCTTTGTTTTGTATATTGTTTGTAGATAAAATCTTAAATTTAACACATTATTAAGGTAAGCATTTTTTATTCCCAAATTTATTTTGAATTGATATAGTGTTTTTTAGTTTTTTAATTTGTTTGTTTTGTGTTTATGTTGTGTGTTGTGTAGTGTTTTTTAGTTTTTTAGTTTTTTAATTTTATTTATTAATTTTAGTTTTTTAGTTTTGATATTATTGTTTGTATTGCTATAATTGTTATTGTTGAATTTTATGTTAAAAATATTAATTTGTAAATATAATTGTTATTGTTGATTTGTTTTAAAAATGTTAATTTATATATATAGAATTGCATTTAATTAGTTTATCTTAATTTAGGATATTATTGTTTGTATTGCTATAATTGTTATTGTTGAATTTATGTTAAAAATGTTAATTTATAAATATAATTGTTATTGTTGATTTGTTTTAAAAATGTTAATTTATATATACAGAATTGCATTTAATTAGTTTATCTTAATTTAGGATATTATTGTTTGTATTGCTATAATTGTTATTGTTGAATTTATGTTAAAAATGTTAATTTATAAATATAATTGTTATTGTTGATTTGTTTTAAAAATGTTAATTTATATATATAGAATTGCATTTAATTAGTTTATCTTAATTTAGGATATTTGTATGACTTAAATCTAATGTTAGTACCAATTTAACAATGAATGTTCATAGTTGTAATTCTATATGATGTTATTGAATAAAATGTTGTGTTGATGATGATGAGTTGGGTTGAGATCCAGGATGATTGGATCGGGATGTGAAATAAAATTGGAAGTGTAATATAATTTTGTCGACAACTTGGGACCCCCCAGTACAGGGGAGACTCTGTCGAATTTTTTTTTAAATAATCGAAGTTAATTATGTAATTATTCGTGTACATTTGTGTAGATGCGTAGAATGAAATCTACAACACGTCGTCAGAAGATGGTTGCAGCTAGTTCTTCTAGCAGTGAGGAGGACGTATCCTTAGGTGCTGATCACGGCAAGGAATCTACGCCAACTGGTGATGCTGCCTCTTCTAGCGCGGTTTCACAGCGCAGAAGCGGTGTACCTTCACAGCGGGGTCAATTCACCCGCAAGTACTAGGCACAATGGAAGGATGACCTCTCAATGTAAGTTTGTTTAGGTTTTAGTTTTTTTTTTATATACTTATAACATAATTTATGAACAACTAATTAATATTAATTACTACTTTTATTTAATTTCAGGTTCACAAACATTGAGGCTGCAAGGACTATAACATTGGCGTTTAAATCGTCGATGGAGATTCCATTGTTTCAATGGAGCCAGGTTTCCAGACATCCTGAGTGGAAACCTAATATCGATGCATGGTTTAAGCGATTTCAGGTCGGTGTAAATTTTTAATTTCCAGCTTATTTTTAATAAATGATTTTTATAATTTTATATCTTGTACTATTTTTATTTTATATGAATTATTTATATACACAGAACAAATTTGAGTGGGATAGGGCGGACAACAATGTTGTGAGGAGGGTATGGGAGAATCACGCGGCAACTAGGTAACATCGAAAATAATATTTATTTTTGTTTTATAAGTTTATGTTTTAAATTTTAATTTGTTACTATGGAAGTAGGTTGCGTGATTTTTGGTATGACACCAAAAAAAAATCAAAAAGACATGCGAGGGATAACGGTCTTGAAGGATGGAATGGGTGGCGGTTTGGCAGGAATTCAGACCGCCATTCATCTCGGGGGAAATATGGACGGCATATATTGAGCACGTGACCTCAGAGCGGTTCTCACGGCGCTCACAGTCTGGCATCGACAACCGGAACCGGCAAATTCATGGTTCGGTGACCACGCACACTGGCGGATCCGTCCCATTCAGCGCACATGCAAAGCGGATGGTAAGATTAATTTTAATGAAATATATCGTTAATTAATTTGTCGTTCCTTATAATATATTTAACTTTCAACCTATTTTTTCCTTACAGGCTGCGTCTCTTGGACGTGAACCGAGTCCAATGGAGCTGTTTCTAGAGACGCATGTGCGGAGTCAAGACCGCCAAAAGGGGGTGCAGCAGTTCGTGGACAACCGTGCTCAGCACTTCGTGGTATGTTCGTTCATTCATTTTATTTTGTAAGTTATTATTTTCTTGAATTGCATCTTGAATTGCATTTGATGATTTTTTTACCGATGGAATTTTCAGGAGACCTATGATAGCCGGTTGAGGGAGAGATATGGGGACAATCCGTCGACCCATCCAGATTTCGATCCAGATTTGTGGATGGAGGCGGGATCGTCTGGTGGACCCGATAAAAATCGGGTCGACGGGCTCTCGAACACTACGGCTGACAACTTGCGTTACTCGTAGTGTCTCAACTGTTGGAAGCTCTCCATCAGTATCGAACACCCAGTCTGAGGAGTTCATTGCGTTGAAACAACAATATCAACAACTCTCGACGAATTATGATGAGCTCCGTCAAATAGTCATGGAGATGAGATCAAAGATGGGTGACGATACTTGTGCAGCTTCTTTTTGGCCGTATGGTCCAGGGAACAACCAGCCTCCTCCTCCTCCTCCGCCTCCTCCTCCAGCTCCGCCGCTATTCTAGTTTAATTTTGCTTTTTAAACACATTAAATTTGTAATGAATATTATTTAACATTACTTTTACATTATTAATGTTTAATGCATTTCTATTTGTTTATTAAGGTTTTTTACAATTAATAAATTTTTTTATATATATTTTAAATACCTACCGACGGATATACCGACGGATAGTATCCGTCGGTATTTAACAGAGAGTTGGCGAACAATTACCATCCATGCCATCATTACCGACGGATATACCGACGGATAATATCCGTCGGTATTACACAGAGAGTTGCACAAAAATTACCAGCCATGCCACATTTACCGACGGCCTTTCCGTCGGAATGCCGTCGGTAATGTTCCCGCGGGAAACTTTTTTTTGAGCGCGCGCGTATCCGTCTGTAACCCGTCGGCGTTTCCGGCGGTGGGTGGTTTTTTTATTTGCGACAGAATTAGCGACGGAAATGGGATTTACCGACGACTGTTTTACCGACGGACGTGTTTAGTCGGTGAGTCTGTCGGTATTATTTTCACCGACGGACTTCATTGCTGTCACCGACAAAATGAGTCCGTCGGTAACACTGGATAATGTTGTAGTGTAAATAAGTATAACTTGATTAAGAAGCCTAATGTAACATATTATTAAAATAGTGCACATAAATATTCAATAAGAATATATATATATATATATATATATATATATATATATATATATATATATATATATATATTTCATTGTTAATTTTTTTTTATGATTTTCATAAATTAATTATTCTTTTATTTTTTATGCAGTCACATAACAATTATGAAGATGTTATTATTTTTTAAAAATTTGCGCCTTAGATTATGGTAAGTTTTTATTTTTAAAAAACAAACTTCTAATAAAAAACATGTTTTTTGGTCAAAAATAAATAAAATTAATAAGAAAATAGGAATCTTGCCTCAAGAAATAAAATCTTCCATCCATAATTTAAATTTTTAGGACTCTTGAGAACATTTAATTTAATTACCATGGTTTGTTTTATAAAAACACACTATTAATAAAAAAGGACATTTTTTCATCAAAATAAAAAATGAGAACTTCTACTTAAAAATATATATTTTCTCACCCATAATTTAAATGACTTAAAAACTAGTTAGTACTAATTCAACATCTAAAAAAACTTATTAAATTTCTCTGAATATACTTAGATTAATAGGAGACTATATATTTAAAATCAGATATTCAGTATTGATTAACGCGCTAACTGTTTTGAAGATATAACCCTTACTGTTGAAAAAACAAAAACTAATTAAATAAACCACTTAATTAATTGATAATGACTTTCCTTCTCCTAGCTTTACGCTTACTGTGTGTTTGTTTTAGTAATTGTTTTTGTTTTTAATGGTAGGTCCACGTTAAAAATAACAGCAATAAAAACATGATTTTTATATTTTTAATTTTATATATACTGTTAAAAATTATACCCCACAACAAACACAAAGCACCTCTACAGTCTTCGACACTACGTTATCTAACCCGTCTATAGGCTATATGTACGGGATAGTATATATATTTTTTAAAATACAATATATATATATTTTTTTTAACCATCTAGGTGGTGGCCCAATGGTAAGAGCTTGGGATCAAGAGGTTTGCTCCCTCTGTGGTCTCAAGTTCAAACCCTGTGGTTGCTCATATGATGGCCACTGGAGGCTTACATGGTCGTTAACTTAAGGGCCCGTGGGATTAGTCGAGGTGCGCGCAAGCTGGCCCGGACACCCACGTTAAACTAAAAAAAAAAATACAATATTTTATATTAAAATCTTGATTATTTGGTAATTAAAATTATGATAGTAAAAATTGAATTTATAAATATTTAAATATTAAGATCTTGATATTACATTAAATAATTATTTTAATTTAAAATTTAAAATTATAATATGAAATGTTTTATATTAACTTTACGAGACGTTATATCATTCATTTCTTGCATGAAAAATAAACGAAGGGCAAGGAGAAAGGACATGTCAAGAGTGGGACAAAGAAATTGAAGTAAAAAACATCTCATGTGGCAAGCTTTATTTTCATTGTTCATGCTAGAAACATTAATTAAACAACTTAAAATCGGGAAATCAAAAGGAAAGGTGTCTGTATAGTTTATGATTTCATGGTTTACTTAGAACTAATGAGGGAATACATTGGTGTAGAAATCCAAATACTTTAATACAGTTAACTTTTTGTATTTTTATATCATTAATTTTTTAAAATATTTTTTATTTAGAAATATATTAAAATATATTTTATTTTTATTTTTAATATCTAAATATCAAAATTCTCTCACGATTATGGCAATCTCACCACATGCTGATGCATACATCTTCCATTACAGCATACTCTTTCTGAAAAAATCATACACCACAAGACTTCAAACAAGTTGATATAAAGTTATCTTGGAGTGGAAATCCATCCAACATTTGACATTTGAGAAGGAAAAATAATGGCAACTTCCGTAAGGACTATTGCTCACTGTCAATTCGGGGAAAATATTGCCACAAATCTCTGGAATAGATTTGCTGGGATTTGGAATAGATTTGCTGGAAAAGCGGTTGAAATCGTGTTTTTTTTAAATTAAATTTTTTTTTGTTGATTTTTTTAATGTTTTCCGATGGTTTTGATGTACTGATCTTAAAAATAATTTTGAAAAACTAAAAAACATCATTTTGATGTATTTTTAAATAAAAAGTACTTTGAACGCAACTGCTACCATAATATCAAACAGGTAATGGGACCAGGCCGAGTAGTGTAACCAAAAAACCAACCAATTGAACCTTCAGGCAAGGGCAGAGCCAGGAATTTTTCCTGTCCTGGGCTATAAATAAATATATAAATATTTTTTAAGATCATATTAACTCATGTACATGAATTTTTGAAGTTAACAGTAAAGTTTCAATTCAAATACACTACCCAAAATTTTAAAAAATAAATTTTAAGGTACATAAAATTGAAGTGAAAGTAAAAATAAACTCACTATTAAAGTTACTTTCTTCGATGTTTTGTGGAATATAATTCATCTATAATCGAATCCGAATCGATATTGTAACAACCTCTCAACCGGGATAAAATAAAAATCTCATGTCAACTGGAAAAAAAAGTAATTAAATTTTTTTCCTCTTTTAATTCCTCCTTCCTTCACTTGATTCTTCATTAGATTAATGTTTTATAAGTTGAATTTTGTAAGTTTACAAGGTTATTCTCTCACTTTTCTTATTTTTTTTCTTGGATTTTTTTTTTATTTTCCCCTTACTTTTATCTATTTCTCTCTCGTCTTTTCTTTTTTTTCTTTTTCTATTATGCTTCTGCCCAGTCGGCAACATATAAAAGGAATGAAGAGTTGATTTATTTTATTTTTTAATGGCAAATAATCATTTTACTCTTAATAAGTCGTTTTGCTTTTATTTGACATTTTTTTTTTGTTAGCACTATCAAGCTCCGTTCATCCTAAATTTTTAACCAGATTTTATTCAATATATTTTAAGATCCCTCATAAAATTTCAGCTCAATCTGATAGTTGGATTGAAAATTATATCCAATAACGTAAAACTGGTCATATTATGATTTTTCATCAAATTTTTAAATTTCTCCAAAATTTTTAAAATTTTAACCCAAGCTAAAACATCATATTAGAAGACTCCACGTAAATTTTCAAAATAATTTTAATAACTCAATTATAATTTTTTTTAATATAAAACTAGTTAAAAGAAATTAATAAAATCTTGACCAGAATTATAGGACACCCAAACCTTTAGCATGCCTCCACCTATGCCTGCAGGCTATCTAGCTGGTCCCAATCTACTGGTTGGAAAAAAGAAAAACTAGCTCGACAAACCCAATTAAGTCGAACCAGATTGACCCGTTGGTATCGCGTCAATCACTGGGAATATCATCTTTCGTAGATTATTTAGGTTGCAAGGAAAAGACCAATGCGATTGAACCTTGTCTCATAAGAAATAATTTTTGGTGGCATCTTCTAAAATCTGAACCAAACAACTCATATACTGTCGGAACTAAAACTTCAAGGATGATTTTAACCTTATTCTTACACGTTAAGAAAGCAAACGAAGGAATTATAAATGGGGTAATCATGTGAATGTTCATCGTCAACAAACTCATGTGCTGCCATAAATGCTGCCGGCCTATGATCAATTGTGCCAGGAAAGAAACATGTTTGAAATTATGATAAATGGTTAATTTTTAAAGTGTTTTTTATTAAAATATATTAAAATAATATATTTTTTATTTTTAAAAAATTATTTTTAACATCAACGCATCAAAATAATTTAAAAATATTAAAAAAATATTAATTTAAAAATAAAATAAAATAAATTTAATTTTTTTAAAATATTTTTAAAACACAATGCTAAAAACACCAATACTATTTGAAGTAATGGAAAGTTGTGGAAGACATTCAATTATTAAAGTTCAGGCAACAAGAATCGCCCGTATGTGGGTTGGCTCCCTTCCTTTGTCTAGCTCGACGTCTATAATTATCAATAATTATTAAAGTACATGTTGGCATGGACCAATATCACTTTTTTCATTGGTCCACGATTCTTTAATTATTTTTAGAAAAAAAAAACTGTTAAGATTTATAGTGTAAACTGTAAAGTGACAGCACAATGAAAAGGATTAATTAAACAAGAAAAAAAATATATCAATTGATGCCACTAGTGACTCCACACTATAAAATTTATCTATTTATTATAATTTAAATAAATATTAATAAGTGAACTTGTGATGTAAAGACTTACGGATTTCCTATCCTATATTATATATGATCATCAATTCATTTTAAAGCCACAAAACAAGGAGCATTTATTATTATTATTATTATTATTATATGATAGAACAGATAGAAACATTTAGGATGTGTCTCCACTACTTTTTTAAAAACATATACAAAATTACTCCAAATTTATTTCATACACGTTTCTATCTTTAATATTTCCGTCTCGTTTTTGACTTGAAACAGTAAAAAAAGTTCCCATTATAACTTTTTTTTTTTTTTATTTACGTGGGGTATGTAAGGCACCACGGGGGTGACATACGTGCACATAGAGGGTCGAACCCGGGACGGGGGCGGAACAAGTCACACGATTGACCACAGCAGCTAGACCCTCAAGTGCCCCATTATAACTTTATATGTCTCTTTGTTGATATATTGTCGTTAGAATATATGTCTGGTAGATAATTGGTTGGCTATAAGTGATACTGATTTTGTCCATGAAATAGCATGTTTATTTTTAAAATTTATTTATATTTAATTAATAAATCTAATGTTTAATTAATAAATTTAGATTAAAGATAAAGTCATTGGAAAAAAATACTTTGTAAAAAAAATTATAAAGTTTTTATAATTATGAGATTCATATTGCATCAAAGTATTATTCTGAAATGTTCTTAATTGATACTCTATTAAGACTACACATTAATTAGATTTGTTGAAAGATAAATATCTTTATATACAAAATATTATATTTTGATATCGACTATATGTTGTTCTAATTAAGAGTAAATAAGGATAAAAATTGGGTATAACATTAACTATACAAATATATTTGAGTGATTAAGAGAGCATTCATCATCTTATGTGAATTAGAAAAAAATATTCCACTTGTTCTCAAATAGTATCGATTATGAAATCCTTGCGCCAGATGAAATGAGATTTGAAATGAGTTTTAAATCTTATTTAAAGAATCAATGACTATAGTTTTCAGAACAAACATGATTTGACAAGGTATACATATTTTATGCTATAATTTCTACATCAAAACATTCTTGATGAATGAATATATTTACATTAAGAAACTGTTTGCTAAAATGTTAAGTCAAACCACTTATGACTTCTCTAATATTTAGGGAATACAACATGTTGCTAAACAATGCACTTGATCTTCAAATATAGATCAATCAATTATTGAATTGATAATAAATTAAATTATTGAATTGATAGTAAATTAAATTATTTAATTTATTTAATCCTAGTTTATTTATGATTATGATTTATATTTAAGCCAACTTGATAGAAATCTAATGAGTCATGCATATTAAGAACAATTAGTCAGAAATTAAACTTGGATAATTAATCAAGTATAACTTGATTATGAATTAGTTTTAGATATTAAGGACCATAATGTAATTAATACAGGTGATTATAATTCTAGACCTAGAAAAATCAAGTAGAGACTTGATTGAATAAATTTCTAACATACCTTTTGAAATAATATATGTTTTATTATTCAAGTAGAAAAATTGATATTTTATCATTTATAAGGTTATTAGTGTTTTTCTATAAATAAAGTGTTATGCCTTATATTTTAGAAATTGAGTTGTACAAATGTTATAGAACATACAAAGAAAAATTTTAAACACAAAAAGAAAAAGTTATCACTCAAAGGCATGATAATCTCCCTCTTTCCTAAAAAAAGTTTTAGAAGATTTCTCACTAATGAATCATGTAGATTACTGTTAGAGGTTAGACACTTGGACAACTTATGATTTGTGATGATAACCCAACCTTGAAAAAGTTGATCGCACCTAATAAAAGATCTAATCTTCAAGTAATATTTTCATAAATCGTAAAACAACACTAGATTATTTAATGAGATATTGAAACTCTTGAAAAAAATTTAAATTTATTGTTTTCACCGCGCATATGTATTTGTTTTGTTTCAAGAAACCAAACAATGTTTTACCAAAACAAAGAATTAAGTAAGAACCTCTTCAAAGGAAAACGGGTTGCCATTTAAAATAGTTAAGTGTCTTTTATGTGTGGACTCACTGCCTAATTCTTGCTAGTTCAAAAGGACCATGATGTTAATTTTTTTCATATCATGGATTAATTTTTGGATATAATTTATGGGTGAGTGGTTACTTTCAAGAATTAAACTACAAGAAAAAACCCGTCAATACAAGATTCTCAATTGATCACATATGTAAATATGAATTGAAAAATACAAGTATTATGATTTGAAGTATAAATATCTTCTTCTAATTCACTTCTTGTCATTTGACTATTGCTAGCTTAGCTAACAGCTAACTTGCAAGATGAATCCACCAAGAATGAATGAATCAATGAAGTCACCGCATAATGATATATTGAAATAAGAGTAATTCTATTGTCTAGGCACTTGCTAGATTTCATTGGTGGCGAGTTCCACGTGAGCTTAATTCTCCATGACGAGACTTGTAGGGCCTAGCTCCTCCTTGAAGCGAGACTCTTGGTTTTGTTTGCCAAAAGTATTTTGCAACAAGGCTGGAAATGCGATAACGAAGTAATGAATAGTGATGGAATGGGAAGATTGCAGTTTTTTGTAGCTAAAAGCCTTAAACATTAAATGTCAAGACTGCTAAACCAAATGGAATCCTTCTTGAAAGATAACTTGCCGTTTCGGTAGTTTTTGTTTAGTTCTCTGATATCTTTTTTGAATTTCTTTATTTGCTTATTATAATTTTAATAGAGTCAGTTGCTCCATCTGTTTAACAATAATGGAAGCCAAATTCTTTCGCTTTCATAAGATTGTGGGTTTTGGATATACAGTCATGAGGTTGAACTCACTGTTCTTCCAGCTGCTCGTATTTCTGCTTCAAGAACAAGGTAGTTTGCTGCACTGGAATTGACGAGGAAAGAATGCACCAGTTTGCTGTTTCTGTTCGTAGTTGCAAGCCTCCTGAAGTATACAAAGGCAAGGGTATACTGTACATTGATGAAGTGATCATGAAGAAACAAGAAAAGAAATCAAAATAACACGGCCGAAGATGCTTGGTGCTAATTAATACCTGCATGTTTAGGATACTTCCATTGATGAAAGTTCATCAATGCTTCTTTTTGTGAAACAAAACCACGGTTCCAACCGAAGCAATTTTGTAAGTTAGAAAGCAGTTTAGATCAGTCAAATTTCTGCAGTAATAAGAGTTGGTTGTTCCAAATATGAGCAAGGTTTTCTGCTTCTTTCATCGGTTTTATTACTGTCATTGTCACTTGCTGGAAATGTTGTTTCTTGCATTGCTATCTGATGTTAAAAATCTGCAGCAGCAGTTATTTATGAATATTGTAATAAAAAAAATTAGAAAGAACACAGATAAATTTAACGTGGTTTGATAATATACTTATATTTACAGGACCAAGGAGTTCTATTTTCCCGGTTATATAATATATATTTATAGTGAACCCTAAACCGTCTAAAAAGTCTAACCACTTAAAAGATATAAGTAATTTTCAACCATACCCTTTTATTATATGAGAGGGTGTTGTCTCTACACCCCCACCAACTTATCAATCATTCCGAGCATCAAAACAATAAATAAATCCCAAAAACCGCTCCACTCCAGCATGTCTACGAGCCACAAACTAAAACGACTGTCCATTCGAGAGCCAAATGCACACCCCATTTTCGCGGTCGGCACTTCAAATGTGAATTATTCTTTACTTCTAAGAGTTCATGAAATCTAGGAAAACAATTCAATCAACTCTCTTGAAGATAAAGAATGGTTTGCATCAGGTTTTGTTGGAGGCAACAAAGCGTTCTTATCTCTCTGTTCCTGTCTTCTGCTGTTGTCATTTGCCAAGGAATACAGTAAGCTTGATGTCAATCAGTTGAGACCTTAATCACTCGGTATTTGTAGACTGCCTAGTCCAGTAATAATTAATCCTGGCAATTTGTTTTACTAGTCGCGGTGTGGAAAGATTAATAGCTCTGCTCGAGGTGTGCAAATATGTGGTGGTGGTGGTGCTTGCCTGCACAACCTAATGAAATAATATCTTCAGCCAGAATGTTAAAGCTGCACCGTCGTAAACCAAACCTCACAAACAATCCGATTGCCAACAGGGGTTGGTTCAGTGATAATATGGCCTTTCACCTCACCAGAGTTGCTTGGGTTGAAGTCACGGTAACCCTTCATTGGTCACAACTATATATCCTAAATTTTGAATCTAACATAATATAAACAATTAAGGTATGAATCTTTTATGTTGATCTCGGCAAAACCATGACTCAAAATTTGATCGGGAACAAATTTCAGGTTGAATGTGAAAAAGTATTAATTTGATAAAACCTAATTAATTTGAAAAAGTAACAATTAAGGTATGAATCTAACATTTCGCAGGCGCTTGTTTCGTACGCTACATGTCAACCACCACCACTGCGGCGGCAGATAAGATTAATGTGGTGATGGATACGGTGGCGCAGGCGGCTCCCGCTGCGAATGAGGTTGCGATTGCGGCTGCGGATTCTTACTTTCCTGTTGCGGCTCTTCAGCACGTTATTGATGCTGTTCATAATTTTACTGGATTGAATTGGTAAGATTGTTTCCGAACATTTAAATTATACTAGAAATTGCGTAGAATAGGGAATTGTTTGCGTGTGTTTAAATATTAGGTTAAATTAATTGTTTGTTTGTTGGTTTTTGTTGCAAATTTTTTAGGTGGGCTTCTATGGTTGTGACTACATTGCTTATAAGAAGCGCGATGCTTCCACTTTTGATAAATCAGTTGAAAGCTACTTCGAAACTTAGTGTTAGTGGTTTTTCTTTTAAGTTTAATGATATTGTGGCGGAATATGAGTGTTAATGATTTGTTTGCTTGTTGAGTGCTGAATTTGCGTTTGTGTGCGTGTGTTTGAGAATAATGCTAATCTAACTGAAAGATTCTTCCTGAAATCGAGAAATCCATCCTTTGGATTTGTGTGGTCCACCAGTCAAGCTATTCGATTAATAAATGGGATTTTTGGGGAGTGATTTAGGAATTGTTGTTGTTGTTGTTGTTGTTGTGGAATTGATGTATCCTTGCACTTTGTACATTGTGCAAGTGTGTTTACTTGGTCATTAACAGATTGTGTTTCATTTCTTGAAATGTTTGAGTTACTTTTGGATGTTTCTTCCAGAAACCCTATTTTCGAAGTTTTGCAATGTTATGGACATTTTCGAGGATCTTGTGCTAGGTGGCATCTGTACAATCTTCTGCTTCTTATTCATTGATTTTATTTTCAGTTTTTAGTAGATCATCTTCTGTGATATTCATTATGCTGTGGCATTTCAGCCTCTTGTTGGGATTTTAAAAGCACAGCATCTAGTATGTAACTTATTAAGTTATAATGCCCATGTGTTTGCTTGGTGGCACCAGTATTAAGGTAGAAGATCAAGTTTCCTCCCTGGGGATAATGATGTCAATTTGATTATGTTTTTTAAATCACATATGACACATGCAATCCAATGGGTAGAACATTGAGTGCAGTGTATACCTAGATTTCCACGTGATTTTTTCTCCTGCTAGCCCTCCACAAAGATCTTTTATTTTCCTCTTGGTGCATGCAAAGTAAAACTTCAGAGTTGATGTCCTTATATCTCATGTGGATTTATGTGTATCCTGCAGATCTTGAGGCCGCATTTGGAGGAGGTTAAGCAAAGGGTGGACTGTCAGGTATTATGCTTGTTCTTTGATGGTTTTATCACTCCTTACTCTATTGACCTCATACTTACATTGTTGGTCTGTTTTCGGTGCCTGTACATCCCTATCCCTCACTCTTTGTTATGTTACTCGAAATTTTATTTGTACCAGTGCATTTTCTACTGGTTTGTCAACACTCATGCACATACCAGTTTGATCACTTGTTTTAGATGTCATGCTTTGTCATTCTGCATGCAGTTCTTGGTTTCTATAAGTGGGTGGTTTCCCCTTGGTTCTTGATATGAAATCCCCGTATAAAAAGGGGATAACTTGAAACAAAAGGGCAATGTAGGCAATTGCGACAAAATGTCCTTGGTTATAGTTGAGCAACTTTTTGTTTGGCCTATGCTTATCTCGGTTTATAATGTGAATAAAACTGAAATGTTTTCAATGATAGCATGAATATAACAAGGCACCAAAAGGTTGATGTAGCCTATGCACACTTTATACAATCCATTTCTTGTTTCAAAATGCTCATCAATCATGTTGCCACTATCTCTGTCTCCATCTCAGGTCATGGACCCTACTGCTGTTTCTGAAGGTCAGAAAGAAATGCAGAAGTTGTTTAAGGAGTAAGAAACCTTTTCATTTGCTCGTAGTGGAATTTAATTGTTTCAAATGATGAACAATTTAGTTTCTTAAAAGTAAGAAATATGAAGTTGTGTTCTATAGAGCAGTACATTATGACCACACTGGAATTTAAATATTCATGCCACATTAACCACCTAGGATGACTTGCAGGCACAGTATTGTTCAAGTGCTATCATCCTGAAGATAGGGTATTGCCAAATTGCTATTTAACTAGTCCTGCTTAGAGGATCATATGTACTTTTCTTTCGGGAAGAGGTTTTCAAAACCTTTTTCATTCTTTTTTGGTTTTAGATATGCTAAAATGTATTATCATTGAAGCTCAATTACTGTAAGCAATGCTGCAGGGAATATCGAGGCGAGCTATGCATGAAAAGGGTAAAAATAAAAAATGGGTCACCCTCTAATTTTATAGGAATTCCAACTAGTCTTTTATAGGTTCTAAGTAAGGGGCTGATTATGTAACAAGAAAAATAAACACCATTTTAGACATCTTGCCTAATATAAGTTGTATTGTTTGTTTTTAAATGATAAAGGTGCTTAATGGGTTTATACCTCGAAAATTTATTTTTTTATCCTTTTCACGTATAACTCACCTCGATGTCCCCTGTGACAAGTAGGTCGGTCAGGTTTTATACAGTATAATTATCTTCATGACTGTCAATTTCCCTGGAAAATTTAGTTCGTTTTGACTTACAAATTGCAGACATGGTGTGAGTCCATTTACTCCACTGAAGGGGATCTTTATTCAAGGTCCTGTCTTCATCAGCTTTTTCCTCGCTGTAAGCTAAACCTCTATCCGTAAATACACTGCAGGTGAGTCTTCTTTTATATTCGATCTTCACATTTAATATATCATGACAAAGTTTCCCCCAGATTTCAAACATGGCAGAAAAAGTGCCATCCTTTAAAAGTAGTGGAGCATACTGGTTTGTTGACCTCACAACCCCAGATGGTTTATACATCTTTCCAGTTTTGACAGCATTAACTTTCTTGCTAACAGTGGAGGTAGATACTTGTTCTATCCAATTAGGCGGTTATGTTTTTATGCTTGGATATTTTTTGTTCTTTAAAAAAAATAACAAAAATTGCTTGTTCTTGTTCTAATCAATTTTGATTTTTATTATTTAGCTGGCTAATCTGTGCTCTTCTTCAGTGCAATACGCAAGAAGGAATGGAAGGAAATCCTGCTGCTGGCACCATGAAAAATGTTTCAAGGGCCCTTGCTGTTGCTTCAGTTCCTTTGACTATGAATTTCCCAAAGGTTATCTTTTGATCACTTGCATGGTATTTGCTAAGCACATGGTATTATGAGATCATAATTAAGCTGTTTTCTGCATCTGCATCTTGAAAGTTGAGATTTTCTTTTGGTAATGGTCTGTATAAATGAATGTCAAGGAAAAGTTGTCGTTCATTAGATCCCCCCAAGATGGTGGCTTTAGGCTCTGCTCACTACCCATCTCTTCCCTCCACTGTTATTTGGAGTTTGAGAACTTGTTTGTTTTGGAGTCAATGACAAATTTCGTTTTTGTCATTGCAGGCTGTATTTTGTTATTGGGTTACATCCAACTTGTTTTCGCTTGCTTATGGGTTAGGTGAGTTTTCCAGGTTCTTAGATCTTTTTTTTCCCTTTTTATTTTCTGTGCAATCTTCAAAGATCAGTGGAGAGGTTGGCTTTTGACATTATTTTCATCTGATTTTCACTTTAACCACCTTCGGTACTTAATTCTCTACTTGTATTTCAGTGTTGAAAGCTCCTGGGGTAAAAAAAATTTTGCGTGTTTCAGAAGTACCCGTGGCACCTCCAACTACTGGTGCAAAATCTTCTCCCTTTGATCTGTTTTCAGCACTCAAACAACTCTCAAAAGGCAGAAAGGAACCTACCCCATCATTGACTGTTGAACCACCAAAGCTCTTACAGCATAAAAAGTCTTCATCTTCGGGAATAGGTAAGAGGATAAGCAGTCTAGAGAAAGAAGGCGAACGCTTCCAAAGGCGAACCCTTCAAGGAAGAAAGAAAAATAAGAAGAGGTGAAAATGGTTTCTCCATATAAGGAAACTGCTAGTGAAGTTCTCAAGTCAGTGTAATACTGCCAAGAAAATTTTTATTGGAAAAGCATGATTCATATATTGTTTATTAGGCTATAGGTTCAGCCTTGTTATTTTCAATAAACTGTTAAAATTTTGATGTACAAAAAATTTTGCTCTGATATCCGATTTTTCTTCTTTTTCTAGCATTCCATGATTGATATTTTCACTAACAGTCCTGACAATTCCAGCTTGAGCTCAGGAGTTGCCATTTTCTCTGCTCAGAACTTGGCCCAGAGCAAAACTTTTTTATTATTATTATTTTATTGCCGACAGCTCCAAATTGGTTCTTTTAGAGCTTTGACAGCCTGATTCTTGTCTCAACTGCGTTTTTCAGTCTGGCAACAGACTTCTTTTCTGTAAGTGTACTTAAGGATACTTGCACAAATTGAGATGCAGGTATCCTTAAGTATAATACACTTAAGTGTACTTAAGGGGATTTTTTGCCTCGAAATTTGATTCTGATTTTCCCCATTTTAGACCCAACGTATAATACACTAAAGGAAACCTCAAATAGCTGTGAGAAGCTAAACAGAATAGATGGCTTCCATTCTTTAGTTGACTCAAGTTAAGTAAGAAACGGGAAGGCAAAATTGTCAAAAGTTTGCTAAACGTACAGAAGCACAAATTGCCACATTGATGAATGAAAAGCTGTGCTTAGCACATGCAAGTAAAAAGGTAAAAGGACCAAAAATCAAGATTCATCACACGAAGATGTCACCACCGATCAATCTTCATCTGAGTAATTGAACTTAAATGAGTGGGATTGCAAATCAATCTGCCCTCCTCTGTATGTCCCACGCTTCTTCTTTGTTTTTTCATGCCTAAAATCCCTGAGAGCGAGAGAGAGATAGTTCGGTAAGAAAATTTTCATAATGTACAGATCCCCAAAATATTGAAGGCCTATACCAGTTACCTTTTTACAATTTCAATCTTTCTAACAAAATTTTCCTCAAAAAAACAGAAGATAAAATGACCAACAAAAACCAAAACCCTTGATTCTTTAAACATCCTAGGTTACATTAGTAACCACAAAACTCAGCTTTTACTTCCCTTCCTTTTAACAGCAATGCTTGGATCAGTATTACATAGATAAAACTTGCTGAAAGTTAAAACTACTGGAAGAAAAGAGGTTCCTAAATTGAAGAAAGTCTAGAGTTAGAATTAGAATAGCCAAGTCAGCAGTTTAGATCAGATCATTAACTCGCCAATAAAATTATTGATATGCTTCCACTGGTAGAAAGAATGACAACAAGATAGCAGGAACAACATTTTGTTTGCACATCTGAAACTAAAGAAATAGAAATGCCATAACTACAAAATGTACCTTCCTCTAACTTGACCAAGAACATCTTGTGCTTTTGCACCATAACCCTCCTCGGCACCATCCTACAGAGAATTTATGGAAACTATTAAAGAAAATAAACCAATGAAGGACCAAAAAACTCAAAAACAAATATGGAAAACTTGTCAAACCTTTGCCCAGTATGAATTATCTTTAAGCCTCTCATCAGAGAATACCACCTCATCAACTTTTACTCTTTGAAAATGCTTGACAGTCTTCGGCTGCAATAACATAATTCCAGTCCAAGAATACACACATAAAATCAATAATACACTTGAAGAGAATTATTCATGCTGATATAGACCGGCTATCATGAATTTTAACAAAAGAGCTTTGCTCATAACAATGAGAGTTTTTGAAGAGCTGGTAAGTTAATCGTCATGAAAAATCAGTTGTTGCTCAAAGCCTGGTTAGACATAAATACTTAAGGTTTTGGCTCCACCACATGGACAAATAGGTTTTAAGCACATGTATACAGGAAACCTGATAAACTTATAGCACAGGAACAATTTGAACATGCTTTTATTTGGAATTTTAAAGGGAATTCAACTTCGGAATTTACAGTTGAAAGTAACAAGCTTCCCTAAGTTAGAGTGTTCAAAACCCTACCTCAACTGAACCATTCTTTTCCTTCTTCAATGATTTCTGCAATGATGATTTCTCTCCATTTTTCTCAAGGTTCCCATTTGCCTGGCCATTTTCCTTTGGTTCTTCTGAACTTTCCATCTTTCTGCGTTTAGAATCTTCAACTGCTTTTTCATCAGCAGGTTGAGTGGCATCATCTTCAGAAGGAAATCTTTTCCTCTTCTTGGAACTTTTATTCTCTTTGTCATCCTTCTTTGAGTTCTTAGAATCATCCTTTTCAGTATCTACTTTATTTGATTTCCCTTCATCAAGTGTCTCAACATACATATTTTCAGAAACAACAATATCCTTCTTTTTCTTCCTTTCTTCGTACTTGACATTCTTGTTGTCATTACTGTCAGCATCAGCATCAGAAAGCTTGTTTTTCTTTTTCTTCTTATCCTTTGGTTTATTCTCTGTCTCAGAAACAGTTGCTTTATTTCCCTCTGAAGATGCCACATCCTTAGATTTTTCTTCTGTTGCCACGAGTTCCAATGAATGGTGTCCAACATTATCAACTTGAGACTCAGATTCCATGTTGCTTTTCTTCTTCTTTTTGTCCTTGCGTTTCTTATCAAGAGATTCACCAGCAACATTATCAGCAGGTTCCTTCAAAGCCTCGCTATTGTCTTGTTCCTCTTGTCCATGAGAATGAGAGTTCTTTTTCTTTTTCTTATTCTCTTTAGACTTTACTTCAGTAGACACTGTATCATTTGTTAAAATCTCTTCAACGCTCTCAGAATTGTTAACTTTATCGGCAATTCCTAGTTTTTTGTTTATGGCATCAGTATCACTCTTCTTTTTCTTTTTAGCAAAGTCATTCGTCTGTATATCTGCAGTTAAATAAAACTAGACAATGAGCTAGTATCAACATCTATCATATAAGAAGATTCTACTAACAACGTAGAAAATGATGATACAGTTGCCAACTAGACAAGCAATTTCATTAATTAAACACACCTTGCACCTGGCTGCTCTCTAGCTTTTTGCAGGTATCGTCACTGCAAAAATAGAGGAAGTCATACAATTTGAGAGTGCTCGTTCAAATTTGACACTTCAATCAAAAAACAACAAAACAAAACTTAAATTCAGGGAAATGCGTGAAACACATTCATTCTTAACGACTGACAGAAAGTTTGTGCATTGTTTTTATATCAAATAACAGCATCTTATAGCCATGGTTATCGATAAAAAAAAAATCCCTTCGTACAGTATATAGCTCCATGATAGAGATTCATACTGTTAACACGAGAATTACCAAAAATAAAAACATTGATTTTAAAATCATCCTACCTGGTCTTCAAAAACTTGCAAAACACCTCCTCCAAATCAATCAAGGAACCACCACCCAAATCATCTTTCTGCACAAAGAACACCCAAAAAGCCACAGCACAACACAGACACATAATCCCATTAGGCTTCATTAACCTCGATCATCTCATATACACCCAATACATTAACATCAAACCAAATCCACAAAACCCACTTGTATAAACACAAATTCAACTCAAAACACAAACAAAAATCCAATCATTTTATCTCTGTGACCTTGCATAATTTAATAAGCCAAGAGAGAAAGAGAGAGTGAGTAAATTTGTTTTGTATACCTCAAATTTGGCTTCTGATTTGAATTTCTTTAATGTTTTAGAAAACCCACCAGTGTTTTCAAGATAATTAGCTATAGAGTGAAGCAAAATTGTCTTCTGTTCAGGCTTCAAAGTTTGAGATTCGGTGTTGTTTTCTTGTTTCATGATTGGTGGTCTGTTAGAGTTCAACAGTACTTGGCGAGGCTTAAATGATAAGAGATTAGGGTTTATGTTTACTGTGTTGGCAACTGGGGTTTTGGACATAAAGAGAAAGATGGATAGCTAGGGTTTTGTGTGTTTTATACAGGGAAAGGAAGAGACTACCTGGGTCAGAGAGAGGAAGAGGTTAATAAACTCAACGGACAGAAGGGTTTTAGGGAACGGGTTTGGTTTGGCATTGATGCTTAGGACTTTAGAGCCGCTAGATAATATTAAATTATTTCAGGTTAATTAATTTAATAAATTTAAAAATAACTTGGAACACCAATAAAAATTAGATATAATTTTTTAAAAAATTAAAATAACTTTTTTAAAAATAATATTAAAATAATAACATCTTAGATTAACTAGAATTAGCTCATTAAATTTGTTACTAGGCTTATTGGCTCTACTAAGTTTAATAAATTTATTTTCCTGAAATTATTTTTTTTAATTTTATGACAATTAAAATAGATGTCCGTAAAAAAACAACCCAATAAAAAAAGATGATAATGGTTGGTTGTTATAAAAAATGCTTGCTGGTGTTTTTAAAAGAGGTTGATATAATCTTATTAAAAAATAAAGTAAAAATTGAATAATATTTAATAAAATAGTATATAAAATATATTCTTAATTGGTTTATTTATTTAATAAAATAATACATGTAGTATATTTTAAACAAATTACTGAAAGAGAAATTTAATTTAAATTCAAGGAAAAACACTAGAAAAAAAAACTCAAAACATGCCAAGCGCACAAGCTTAGGTGCCCAACATGCCTCGCCCATTAAAAATTAGGCCACGCAAGTAGGCCTTAAAGGCCAAGCTCGCTTGCTTGGCTATTTTTTTTTTTTTGAAAGGTGTCGTATGTTTTTTTTTTCCTCTAAAGGGCGACAGTCACCTCTTGCGGTAAATGAAATATGGCCTATTTGAAGGTCATCTCCTATGACAGGTAAATTCAACCCCAAAACATTCTAAAATCACTTTAAAAGGCAAAAATCAATTGAATTAAAAATATTTTAATAGATTGCGATCTAATTTTTCTAGCATGTTTATAGAAAAATACAATCCCTTATTAATCTCTTCTTGAAAAGACAAACTTATTGACATCAAAAATTATTATTTTCGTTATTGAAAATAGTCAACATATAATTTTCTCTCTCCTCACCCATTTTTCAATGACTCAGTCCCTCTTCTCTTAAATTCAATGATTGATATAAGAATAAAATAAAATTTTGGACTAAAATATATAATTGTCAAATTAAAAGGACTAAAAAAGAGCTGCATTTTTTCCTTAATTTTTTTTAATCATAAGGCATTTAAAAAATATATAAAAAATATGAAGGTATATTTTCTTTTTTTAAAAAAAAGGCACTAACAACACATTGTAAAGAAAGCAAAAAGGCTACATTTTTTTCTCATTTTGAGTTTTGATCCTTAAATTTTTAATTTCTTACAGGTAATAAAACCAAATATTTTTTGCAAAATTGAGCATCAATTCAATTTCAGGATTTTTTTTCAAGGCAGTGATAACCTTATAAAAAATAAATAAAAAACATTATGAAGCCCATTTCCTAGACAATATAGAGTAAAGGGATAAAAGAAAAAAACTTTGAAGACCAAAGATTAAAAAAAAAATAAGGACTAATAAAATCAAAATTATTGTTTCAATCCATAGTGAATTGTGTCTTAATAAACAATAATTCCATGACGGCTATTGTTCCTATAGCAGTGTGCCTTACTAACATAGCAAGTGGGTGCTCTTCCCTCACTAGCTCATTTAGTTATTTATTAATTGTAGGTCTATATTTACATGATCTGAGAAAAGAGAATACCAGTTTAAAGTATATAATTTTGAATTTTAAATATGAAGAAAATATAATTATTTAAAAGGAAAAACTTAAAAAAATGGGGTTTCATTGTACTCCTTCTCATGAAGCATTATTTATTAGAATAATATTTTTTAAAATATTAGATTTATTTTTTCATGGATCATCGTCCCACTCTCATGATATGGATTGTTAAGGCCAAAATTACTTTTTAAGCATAATAATGATTTTTTTTAAGCATGAAATCTCAATGATTAATAAAAAAAAATTTAATGCTTTATTGTTCTTCACTTGGCCACCTAAGATATTTGCAATAAACTTTCTAAAATTCTAATAACACCATTTTGTTTATATACACTTTCAAACAAGGTTAGTGAACCAAGAAAATAGACTTAAGTTTCTCTGGTCGAAGATCAAATGACTTAAACTCTAGATTATGAGTAAAATAAAGCACACAGTAGAGCATAAAAAACAAGGAGAAAAAAAATTCTGAAATCGAGGTGAGGAAGAGATGTAAAATCTAAAAAAATAATTTAGAAAACTCTTCCTACAACCCTTTTTTATAGTGAATTTTAAAACTAAAATTGATAAGAATTAACTATGATAAATACTAGAATAAATCCTCTCAGTTATCAATTTTAATTACCCACCATAAAATAAGAATTAAACCTGAAAATTTTGGTTTTAAAAGTTGGAAAAATTGACCAGATTATGAAAAATCAATTATGGAAAAAATTGAAGAAACTTATGAGACTTAAATCATGGATTGGGCAAGACAATGACCTAGAATAAATAATTTTTCATGGACCATATCCAAGCTCAAAATTAATGGAAAAAAATAATTTTTTGTAGCAATAAAATATTTTATGGTAAACCCAAACTTTTAAGATTTGAGAAGTTAGAAGTTTAAGTTTAAAGCTTAGCTTGCTTAGGATCTCCTCCTCTTAAAGTTTATGCCCTATTTGGATCAAATTTTAACTTCTCACATTTTCACCATATAAACAAGAAAAGTTTATTTTTTTTTTATACAGGGTAAAAGTTTTTAGAGGTTTTGAGTTTTTTTAAAATATATCAACTAAGAGTTCTTTGATATCAATTTCTTATTTACCAATAATTTATTTTAATTATATTAATATTTTATGTTAAAAAGCTTATGTTAAAGAACAATTTCTAACAAAGTTTTACCAAAAAAAATGAATGGACCTCACTTTTAATTTGACTTCATATATGCCCATTAACCTTATTTTAAAACATATTTTTTCAACAAATACCACAACATTTTCTTTTTCTTAAAGAAAATACCACATCATTTTTTCTTAATAAATTCACAATTGTTATGCATCAGATTGTCTGTATGTAAACAGCAACAACATAAAATTTCTTAAAACTTTACAAATAAATGCAAACGTGGGAAAAAAACATTTTCTTGACTCAATAATTTAATATCCCACTAATAGAAAAATATAAATGCCTTACGTTTAATAAAATAATTTTATATGGATTATTATACATATTTTTCATGTTACCTTAATTTTAAATAGATTATTGATTTTAAACAAATAGTTTTTTATTTACTCTTAAATAATAATCTTGTTGAAAAAGCTAGAAAAAGAACAAAATGAAAGTATACTTAGATTAATGTTGGGCTACTCCAACTTAGGGCCACATGATCTCAAGGGTTGCAACTTACCCAACAAGGCCCATACAAAAATCGACCTTGCTAAGAAACCCTAATCCTTCGTACACATATATTTTGCTTCAGAGCCGCGAAGTTACCTCTTCTCTCTCTGCAGATCGCAGTCGCTACCAGTAAGCCAAACAAGTAAATCTCTCAAATCCATACTCATTCTTTCTCCTCAGAGCTTTCTATCATATCTCCTTTTTCTGTTAATCGTTTTTTTAAGAAATTCTGTAATCACTTCTGTTGGATTTTGAAGCTAAAAAAGCCAGTAACTTTTCTTCTCATTTGGCTAAAACAAACCTCAAGAATCTACCTTTTTGCTGTCATTTTAAAAGGGTTTCTTTGTCTTTGATTTTGAAATAATGGGCTGTTGATACCAGTGTTGAACATTTGTCTTAGTTAATCAATTTTGAAGCTATTCTGTTGGGTTTAGAAGCTTAAAAAGCTAGAAAATTGTCTTCTTTTCTTGCTGTAATTTTAGGTGGTCTGCTCAGTTTTAGATTTAGATGTAACGGGTATTTGTAGTTTCTGCTTGAAATGCAGAAATTGATCTATTGCTCCCATCTAGTTTGGGGTAATGCTTTGTTTTTAGAGCGGTAGCATATTGATATTTGGTTGATTTTCGATGATTATTTCGTGTATAGAGAGAGATGGGCGGGGAAGAAGTTAAGGTAGCGGTACCAGAGTCTGTGTTGAAAAAGCAGAAAAGGAATGAGGAATGGGCTTTGGCTAAGAAGGAAGAGAAGCTAGCTATAAAGAAGAAAAATTCTGAAAATCGCAAGTTGATTTACAGCAGGGCTAAGCAGTATGCCCAGCAATATGATGAGGAGGTAGTATAACACATCATATGATCATTTGTGTGTTTATTTATTAATGGAATTTGTGATGTTTTGGTAGTAATATGAATCCTGACTGTTTAAAATGTGTTTTTTTGTCTTGATCAGCAAAAGGAGCTTATTAGGCTGAAGCGTGAAGCAAGACTCAAGGGAGGGTTCTATGTCAATCCAGAAGCTAAGCTGTTGTTTATCGTCAGGATCCGTGGGTAAGACTGTTGTAGAAACTTTAACTTGTAGTTCTCATTTTAATGGCGCATTTGTTTAATGTGGATTTTATGACTTTCAGTATCAATGCCATGCACCCAAAGACAAGATCCATCCTGCAGCTTCTGCGTTTGAGACAGGTGATGCTTCATTTCTATTCCAGTAAATTCCTTGATTCCATAATATGGCTCGTCTATAATTGTTGTCAATATTTATTTTCATTAAAGTGAACTGCTAAGTGTTGCATTTTAGTAGATGGTGCCGTAAACCTGAGGCTGATAGGTTTAGTGGCTGAGGCATTTGTTTCACTCTGTGTTTTTGGTTTCTTCAAAATATTTACTAAACAAATTAATGAAAACATCAACTAGAATATGAAATATGTGTCTATTCACATCTTTCTTTTAGCTTTTGCAATTATGCTAGCTCAGCTTGTTTAGGAATATTTGTT
Organism: Populus simonii; assembly: GCA_007827005.2. Taxonomy (NCBI): domain Eukaryota; kingdom Viridiplantae; phylum Streptophyta; class Magnoliopsida; order Malpighiales; family Salicaceae; genus Populus; species Populus simonii. The sequence goes on from CM017469.2 coordinate 6,151,989, forward strand.
TGTTTCATACAATTTGTAGTTTGATTTGTTTTTTGATAGGTGGTGGTGTGTTCTAACTTCTCCACAATTAAGATCTCAGTTTAGGAAGTTCAAGGACATTGATAATGAGGTCTTTTATAATAATGTGAAAATGTGTGTACTGGTCACAATTATAATTCTAAAGGATTCCTTCAGGTTGCAGTTGTTTGCCATGAGCAGCTTTGCAATGATTTAATTTGTGCATGTTCTTTTTTCCTGGAGATAAAATGGCTTAGGTACTAGTGCCATCATCTCACGAGAAACTGTTTCTTTTTTGTAAGAAATTGACATGGAATCATGTTTGATTAATCACATTGCCTGGTGTTCTGTTTGCAGATATTCAACGGAGTATTCCTGAAAGTAAACAAAGCAACTGTGAATATGCTTCACAGGGTTGAGCCTTATGTGACTTTTGGGTATGTTTTCATAATGATTCTAAACTGTTTACTTTCTGTTCTTAATGTGCTAAATTTCATGACTGATGCAAATGGATCTAGGTATCCCAATTTAAAGAGTGTTAAAGAATTGATTTACAAGAGGGGCTATGGGAAACTGAACCAACAGCGAATTCCCTTGACTGATAATTCAATCGTTGAACAGGTCTGTAGTTTGAACACTGTTCGAGTTATCAATGGCATTGCCAGAAATTGTTTATGTAATTAGTGAGCATGTTTCCTTTTTACTGCAGGGATTGGGCAAGCACGGAATAATCTGCATGGAAGATCTCATACATGAAATCATAACTGTTGGACCACATTTCAAGGAGGCAAACAACTTCCTGTGGCCTTTCCAGCTCAAGGCACCACTCGGAGGTTTGAAGAAAAAGAGAAACCATTATGTTGAAGGAGGTGATGCTGGAAACCGTGAAGATTACATCAATGAGTTGATCAGGAGGATGAACTAGTTTTGATGACATTGTTCAAGTTTTGATGTGGTCGTATTTTTGTCAATCAAAAGTTATCAGACATTGGTTAAGTTTAATGATAGAACTACTCCAGTTGACAGGGTGGTGGTCATTTGACCATGAGTTATGTTTAATCTACCACTCGTTTTTCAATAGAAGTTTTGTTAGCTTGTTACTGAATTTTTGCTTTATTGAGCACCAGTTTTATACAAATCCCAGAGGCAATGCTTTGTCATTCCTTGCATCCATCATACTTGTGCAATATAGACCATTGACCTCATCGTAGTTTGCTGCATGTCTCAGTGATAGCACGAATAGCTTTTGAAATCAGCATGGTGCCACCATTTTGTACGAAATTTAGGCAATCGTGCCTACTGAAGGGAATATATTCAGGCAACAGATGGGGTGATGCCAACTCCAAGATTTTTTTTTTGTTAAGTAAGGATCTTGGGTTATTGTCAAGTTGTTCATATGCTTAGACCGGCTCTGTACACAATATTGGTGTGATACTCGGACAGATGGCTTTCATGCAGAGTGGAATTGAGCTTGTAAGCTGCCAAAACCTGATTTGGATGTATAATTCAGGCTGGCTTTTATAGTTTTCTTTTGTTAGAGATACAAATTCCTTTTAAAAGAAAGTGATACTATTAAGTTTAGAGCTCATTGACACTAATTTTCTAATTGTTAAAGTTGAATTTAAGTAAAGAGACAAATTTTTATGAATATTTCTCAATCATGAGATAGCATTGGTGTGTGTATATCTATATATATAACTTTGATTCGTAAAAGCTCATAGAAAATACCACATATCAAGGGTGATTTACAGCTAGTTAAGATAATTTTATTACATTGACATTCACTAAATATAGAAGCCATACGTGTATTGTTCTGCTTCTTTGCATGTAAGAGCAGCCACTCCTCGCTGTTTAACAACAGCCACGCGTAAAAGCACTGCAACCCCACATTTCTTGCATCTGTATTTTAACTAAAAATGAGGCCAAAGAAAGGAGAAAAAAGTAGCAGTAGGAAAACTAGAGGCAGTGTAAGAGTATGGAGACAAAGAAAGAGAGAAAAGAGCAATTAGAGAAGGAAGGGACAGAAGAGAAGGAAGGTTCATCTACAAAGGGTGTTGATGATCCAATGGCAAAGATTTTGATACGTGAATCAATAATTAGTAATAGCAGTGATACAGTTGGTCCTAAAGAAAACAAGCAGGTTGATGTTCAAGATCCTGATGATGTTCTTGCCTTCTCCAGATCAGTTCACAAGATTGACTCTTCACTTGAGTGAAACTTGAAGGCAACGGAGATGATCAGAAAAGAAATAATTATATGTATTATTCAGTAATTCCTGATATGAATCAACAATGGTTATAATGACCTTTAGTTAATTAGAGATCAATGTTAGTTGTTGGTATGTATGATTTTACTGCTATGCTTTTATTTTATGCTTGTCATTTAATTTCCTTGATTTTCTTGATACGTCCATGGTTTCTGATGAGATGGCTCAAAAGTTGGTCCACGTACTTGTCTTGACGATCTGACAACAATCTCAAGGATTCAGCTACTGAATCCCTCGTAAAATATCCCTTCTCCTCATTTCTTGGTATTGAATACCTTTTTTCTTCTCTTCCAAAACCCTTGCATTTACCCCTTGGTCAGCAAAGAATGGCGAGAGTATTAAGAGCTCTGGCATGTTAAAGTGCCTCAACTACAAAACTCCATCCAGAATGAGTCAAGAATCCACCTACCGAATCATGTTAAACTCTTCCAAAAAAAATTTAAAAAATATTATTTTAATATATCTAAATAAAAAATATTTTAAAAAATAATAACAAATTACGAACTCCCATTTACCCAACATTTTATTCCAGGATATACAGAAAACACAAGAATGACGTGGGGGAACCGGTGATGCAAGGTGTTCAATTTTTTCAAGAAACAACATGCGGTTTAGAAGGAGAAATACTATGAACAGTATAATATTTGACATATGATAGGAAAATGCATTACAGATCAGTGTGGATTCAGCAACAAAATATGTTTTTTCCTTGTTAGTCGAAATCTGTAGACCGGTACCAGATAACCTGGGCAGCATTAAATCCCAAACAGAATTAGTTACTATACATTATCCTCCCTCCATTTTTTAGATTCTCAAATATTGAGTGTGCGCAATCTAGCAACTTTGTCCAGCAACAGACAATTTTGTCCAGCAACAAGAATCAAATATGGATATCAATGGCGCCCAGACCAAATATATTTCTTATGGTTTATGTATATCAAACAACTCACAACGATTTAGAGCTCAATTTGTTTCAAATGAGCCCGAAGCTCAGTAACGACAAACGATACTTGATATTTAGTATAATTATTATATAAAAGCAGATGCAACAAAGTTTTTCAAAAAAGTCAGATGCTGGCATCGTTTTATTCACTCGTTTTTTGGTTTCTTTGAATACAGCAAGAACTTGAAAACAGTTCTCCAGGTTTTCTTTATCAAATCTGAGAAAAAGGGTCCAAAAATGCAACAATTTTATATCCAAATGGAACGAGCACTACTTGCTATTTCCATATAAACTCCAACTAGTAGGCCAAACCGGCCCCTCATCACATTGGAAGCAATCGATGCATGGGACTTGACGAGGCAAGAAGTAGGACTTTTGCAGAGGATACAGAACCCGTGTGTAAAATTTATTGATCATCTTCTGCCTTTTGCAAAGGGGAACACATGCAGACATTTATTTGGTGGTGTGGTCCAATCTTCATTGCAATTTCCTCTCCAGTACTATTTGTCTTTCTATATATGATATATCATCTTCTGCCTTTTCATACGAGTTACAGTCTCTAGAGTGGCAAAAACAAATTAACCTTTCAAAGGGAACACAAAGATCACAGTGTTTTTTCTCCCTATAAATTAAATTGCAATTTGTGATTTTTCTTTTTTATTTGGTTCAGAGAGAGACTAAATGGACCTCAGGATACACGATGGAACTAGCCCTTCTGATCTATCCCTGAATCCCACCAGTACCTTCTAGGGTTGAGGGAAAGAAACTTTATATATGTTTTGTCGATATAAATCTAAATTTGTAAATGGTTGGTGCAGACGATCAATCTTCGTTGAACTTCTTAATTCCCTATGGTTCTTCATGGACAGCCATAATATTTGGTTGATGGGAAATCTAGATAGCTCTAATCGCTGCTATGAGAAGAGTACTAGTTGGCTTTTCCAATAAAATTAATATGCTCTGATCACATGCAACAAAGGAATATTGCTAGGTTTCCTGTCCTCCAACAAATGTGAGGTTGGAGCAGCCTTCTCTTTTCACTGAGAAGGAAGACGCCAAACCTGAAACAATGCATGTGATTGAGATTCAACCTCCCTCTTCTCAGTGAAAAGAGAAAGGCTGTTAATGTTATGAATCAGAGGCTCGGGGAGGGGGCCGGGGATATGCTCTCCAGCCAATATGTCCCTCTCTCTTCCTTTCTCAGTGAAAAGAGAAAGGCTGTTCCAACCTCACATTTGTTGGAGGATAGGAAACCTAGCCACATTCCTCACGTTACTTTCATGAACCAGAGACTCGGGGAGGGGGGATAATGGATATTGATAGAAGCATTGATTTTATTTATCTAAAATATATTTATTATTTTTAATATTTAATTAATGAAGTTAGAGTAAAGATAAAGTTTATAAAATAAAAATACTTTGTATAGAAAATTATAAAGTTCTTGTAATTATAATATTTATATTACATCAAATCATTATTTTTAAATGTTTCTAGTCAATGTTCTTTTAAGATTGGACATTAATTAGAGCTGTTGAGACTAGTATATATTATATTCCTTCATTTATAAAAAGAAACGGTTGCTTATAAACTAAAGTACGAGAAATACTTGAAACTAATATGTAGGACACATAATAAGTCCCACACACACAAGAACCATATGTTATAAATTAAAAACTTGATTGTAATAAATTCTAAAAATTGAGGACTACAATGTAATTAATACAAGGGTTATAATTCTAGACCTAAAAAAATCAAGTAGAGAGTTAATTGAATAAATTTATAAAATTATCAAAATAATATATGTAGTATTATTTAAGAGAAAAATTGATATTTTAATATTTATAGGGTTTTTAGATTTTCTTATAAATAGAATATTATGCTTTTTATTTCCTATGAGAATATGGGAAGAATATGCCTAAAAAACAAAAGAGAAAGAGTTAGCACTTTAAGGTATAATAATTTCTCTATTCTAAAAAGGTTTAAGAGATTTTTCATTGATGATTTGTGTGAATTATTGTTAGAGGCTAAACACGTAGACGACTTGCGATTTGACAACCCAACCTTAAAGCAATTATTTAAAGTTGTAAACAATATTTATTCTTCTGATTATCTTTACATAAACCGCAAACAACGCCTCTAGATCTATTTAACTAGATATTTGAGACTCTTGAAAAATTTTAAATTTACTATTTTTATTACGTATATGTATTTTGAGAAACCCAATAGTGAACATCATAAATTCAAAAATAGAAATGTCGGAGATCATTAGCTCATATGATTGAAGGATAAATTAAAGCTTTCGATGGTGATATTAAGTTGTAGGCATGGAGCTTATTGCTATTGAACTTGTCTTTGAAATGTGTTCTTTACCATATCTTCAATTGCATATGCCTCTACACTCCTTATAGCATTTATGGATCGCATCAATTTGTTTCCTATATCATTTACATATATAATAATCAGCACATACTAATTTTTTAGGCTGAAATTAGTGGCCTTAATTAGATGTGGGGCTTCTGATTTACTATGATCTAAAGACCTTGTAAAAGAGGGAAAAATTCTAAAGCACATGAAACCTAGGCTTAAACAAGAAGAGGAGATGAATCGAGGGAATTGAAAATGTTAATTAATGGCCATTTGGTTTCGCTGCAACAGTCACCATGTGATCACCAATATCCGGTGGCCGGCCAACAATAAATTGAATATTTGCTTGGTTAATACTTTTGCTATCATTTTATAGCAATTTTTCTTCTTCCTTTTCTCCTTCTTCTTCTCCTCTCTCTCTCTCTCTTAATGTTCTCATGGCGATGGAAATAATTAAATGCCATTTCCTTTCTTTTTGTAAAAGAAGCAAAGGGAGGGTCACCTTTTTTATTTTACAACAACACCAACAAAATCTTCCACGAGGCACACAATATGACAACCCTTTACCTTTTGTATGCTGGGTGGATTCTGCTGGTACATGAACGAGAAAATCTGATCGGCATAATGTTATTAGCCATTAGAGATTGATTTGTCTGTGGGGATCGATAAAGATTTCTACATAAGGAAAGCAGCTATAAGAATGCGATGAAGGCTTTAAGCGATCCTACACACCCGATCAACCTGGCAAATAAAGAGTTCGGATCGATGTTCTGGCTTTCCAATCTGCAGCCTTGTCTGCTTCTTTATTGGTAAAGCAAACTACAATATTTTGGTAGTCATTGAATTTGAATTTACCAATTCCTTTTTACTATTTTATTCAAATATGATGATTAATAGACCATCAACAATGTGCGATGCTCAAAGTATTAACCGTTCAGCAAACCCTAATGATAATAAAGGATGTACAGTAATTGAATCAAGATCATGTGGCATTGCCTTGATGCTTAAAATATTACTCCCGTGTGTCCCAATTAACGAGGAAAGTTTCCAGTTATGTACAGGACAGGACATGACATGATCAAGACAGAAGAAATTAATTTTGGGTCTAAGATCTTTCAAGTTCGTTATACCTTTTAGCGATGAACAAAGGACTATTGCTTGGTGAAAATTCAGATAAAATTCCTGGTATCATACTTAAACACACAGACATGTATTTTTATTTTTATTTTTATTTTAACAACCTAAACACACAGACATGGTTGTGTTTCAATATTAACTGGCTTATTTAATGTAAGTATTTCCTTGTCTCCTGAAAAACTCTACTTTCCTCATGAAATAAAATTAAGAAATCTATAATTAAATTATTTAGCTTTGTATTGTTATTAGATCCCCATGTTGTTGTTATGAACATAATTTATATACATTCTCACATTTGTGTAATTTAACATGGCCTGAGAGTTAAGTAGTTTAAGAATTTAAGTTAATATTTGATATTGTGATAACTTTTGCAAATATTAAAAAAATTATATATTTAAGAAAAACATTATTTGTTATGGTTTTAAAAATATAGATTTAAAAATATATGTTTTATTAAAATTACTATGAGATGGATTTTTGTATGAAAAAAAGAAGAAGAAGCATATCTCTATAAATGAAAATCGAGTTATTTGATCGATTTTGATCATCGTTTATTTGGCTTTTTATATTTTTTGAATTTTTTTTAATTTTATCCTTGAATATTTAATTTTATTTTATTTTTTAATCTGATTTGGTTCCTCTACTTTTGATTGCTCTATTTATGTGTTTTATACTTTTCTTGGTTATTCTTTTTTAATTTCATCTATAATTTTATGGCTTTTGTTTTCTTGATATATTTTTTGTCTTGATTCTTTTGATTGCTATATTCTTATCTTTTTTCTTGATTTATCTTTCTCTCAATTTTATTCCTAAATATTTGATTTTATATCTAGTTTTGATCATCATTCTTTCAATTGGCTTTTTTATTCTTTTTTTACTTTCCTTTTTAATTTAGCTGCTGATTATTTTCTTTTATTTTTTTATACTATATTTGATCTGTATTGTTTGGAATTTTAATTGTTTTTATGGTTGAATATCTTACTTTTAAAAAAAAAAAAATGGTTGCCTTCCAATAGGGCAATTTTTTATTGAAAATTGATTATTTTTAAAAATTCATATAATTTAACATTTTATTATTAAACCCTTAGCTTCATTGTTTGTTCCACTTTTATTTTTGTTGTATTATCTTAATCTCATGTTTCGAGTAATAAGTTAATCAAGTTAACCATAATTGATCTGAATTTTTTTTCTCAATTTTTTAACAAATTTAATTTTTTTTTACATTTTTATCTTTTAACATTAAATTATTGGCCCTAGCTATGTAATTTTTTCACTTTTCTTTTTGCTGGATTATCTCAAGTGCATATTAGTCAAGTTAACTCGGATTAACTTGCATTTTCTTACTGAGTTTTATTTATTTATTTTTAACAAAAATGTTTTTTTTTAAGTTTAATTTTATTTTATCCCAATGTCATGTGACAAGTAACAGGCTAATCAAGTTAATTTGGAAGGATTCAATTTTTTTCTTAATCTTTTTATAATTTGTTTTTCAATTTCATTATTAGCTTTGTCATTTCTTTGCAGTTGCTTTAGCTAACCGAGTCATTTTCTTTCACGATGTTTTGTTATGTTCAACTTCAATTTTTTTAGTAGTTTTTCTTTTTAAATTCTATTTTTCATGACATGGATTGTAGGCTAATGACGAGTTTACTTAGTTTTCTTCTTTTGACATTATATTTTTTTATTTTTTTTTAAATCTTTACATGTCTTGAACATTACAATTTCTTTTTACTTTTTTTTTCCTGCAATTTGTTTCGGTCTCGTATCTCATATCGTTGTCATCTAAGTATTTTTTTGTGTTGAAATAATTTGAACTCACCTGCAGCACAACGCGGAACACGTGTACAGTACCATATCAAACCAGGAGAAACAAAAAGCAAAAACATAACATATTATATGTATATTTGCTAGAGCGCACGCAATTACACATTTAGCCCCTCGTATCCCAATCCAAAACTTCATCAATCCTTTCTTTTATTTTCCTCGACAGAGACTGTATTAATCTAAAGCTGGGTTTTCTATCAATATCAATTCTTTATGCTAGCAGCAGCCTACTCTAATCATAGCATAGACCCTTTGTAGGAGTTAATCTTAGAAATCAAAGAGATAGAACGTCCCGCAAGAATAAAGGGGTATCCTTCTGAATTTTCAAACATCCCATTTCCCCTCTACCCAACGAAGAAGAACCCATTTCAGATTTTCTTTCTTTCTCATGGAGAAAAACAAAGGTCTGTAGATCAACGCAAGGAACACAGAATCTCCATAACCACTTAATATAGGTGCCATAATATACATTTAATCATATGAAGAAACCATCCCTCTCTTCACAACATAATAACGAAAGACATGAAAAAAATTATTAACAAAAATAAAAGAGCGAAGAAGACATGCAAGATAAAGAAGACATCTAGGAATCAGCGATTAAGTAGCTTAATTTTCTTGGTCTATAATCAGAAAGAAACCTCCTTGTCCTTATTAAGGAGATAATTCCAGCCGCCTGGAACATAAAGTACAAAAATATTTTCTCTTCATCTTGTAGCATATGGGCAAGAAACAGAACCTCCACCGGCCTTCAAAATCCACGGCTTGTACTTTACCTCCACAGTGAGGACATGACCCTGAAGCTTGTTGCCTGCCTAATTCCCTCTCTTCTTCGTCACATAAGAACACAAAACACATCTCTGCAGACTCTGCTGTACTGTCTCTTTCTTTCCTGCCTAAAGCTAATTAAGTTCGCTTGCTTGGTTGATGATGATCTGAGATTGATACAGTTTGTTTTGAGTTTAGAAGTTGAAAGAGGGAAGAAAAGAGGAGCGAAGGTGAAGAGATTGTTAAGTGCCAGGGGGTATTTATAGGAGGACAGGAGATTCGTTGGCTGATATAAATGAGCATAGATGTTAAACCGGTCCGGTCCGGCCGGATAGTGGAGATTTCCAGAATTCTATTTAAAAAATATTTCTTAAAAATTAAAATAAAAAATATTATTTTAATATTTTATAAATAAAAAAATATTTTAAAAAATTATTATTATTATTATAATACCAAATAAACTCTTAATATGTAATTGATATTATAATAGTTTTTGCTGTGGTAATTTAAAATATAAATTTTTAAAAAATTATAATTGTAGTGTTTTTCTAATAAATGAGAAAGTTTTTAGGGTGATATATTCAAAACTATAAACAAAATTAAAATCAGGTTCTTAATTCAACTTGCTAAAATTTTAATTAGTTTTTAATCCACTTGATTTAGCAACCTTTTTAATGAGTAAAATAACCCAATTAAACTCGATCTAGGCAACAACCAAGAAAAAAAAAAACTATAAAGAAGCATCTGGATTGTGGCCTAGCGATTCTGACAAGAAATTATCTTGCCTAACAATCCTAGTGATCTCGGCAAGAAATTATCTCTGCATTTTAGATTTGAATTTTTGTATGTATATTTGTTACCTCGCGGTGTCTTATCTGATTATTAAGTTTGTAGGGTATTTAGTGAATTTAAACATTAATCGTGATGCATGTAAGCTGATCTGGATATCCTGGAATATAAAAAGAAAAAAGAAACGCTCCGTTTAATCCATTCGCTTTTGGCTGAAACAAAACTTCAAAGTACATGGCTGCTTTTGTTTCATTCGGTCTTGTTATTTCCCTCTGTGCCCTTAACTCCTCCACCGCTTCCTCATCCAGAATTTATTCCAAAATAATACTGATCAATACAGCAGCAAAGAACAGAGTGGCTGCTTCTATAAATATTATATCAAAGCATAACTGCGTCATGTGCCTGGCAGTTTATCGAGTCCCTTCTATTTGATGCGCAGAGGAACATCAACATTAGGCGCTGACAAATCTTTCGAAGAATTTCCCACGGCTGTCAAGCTTCAACTAGGCAAATCCGGTCCTTTTGCCTCAACCAACAATGGTGTCAAACCAAAAGAAATCAAATAATCAGCGAAGAAAAAGGAAATTAACAACTGAAACCTATAAGCTCGGCCACCGACAACCCTATCTCCCATGGGAAACAAACTGACAAAGAAATGCAAAAAGGCAGCACATTCAGCAGCCATGGAGGGAACAAGAATCCCAACCCATCATCCATGGCACACAAAAAGCAAAGGAAAAGGACACAAAACGGTCTGGTTTCGACAGTAAAGGAAGTAGAAATCGAGACTAAAGAGATGCAGCTGAAAGGAGAATGAATCCCCTTCACGGCACGACGCCATTTAATATAGTTTTTTATCCATTAATTTATCCGGCCGGGAACCTCCGAGCTCCGACTAACTAAATATGACGTGTAGAAAGTTTTCTTTAGCGTTTGCAATAAATTTGGTTTTGTTTTCCTGGTCCAAATAACAAAGTTTGTTTTGAGCCCCTTTGAATAATACTTCGATAATAGTCGGGTTTACATCACTTTTATTGCAGGGCTTCAAAAGAAAGAAAAAGCTTGGAATGGACATTCCAACATGTTTGAGGTTTATAATTAATATGTAACTTCAGTGATAATATTTCAATTAACCTCTTCTTTACTCTTCCTTTTTTTTTCAATTTCAAATTATCTTTAAATCAGTCAAATTTATTGAATTACAACAACACAATTCTCGCATAAAAAGTTAGGTTAAAAAGTTTATTATTTTTATTATTTTATTAATAATTTTTTTTTATTAGTCAATAATGTTATTTTTTAACCAACAAAATCATCAACCGTATAACCGATTGAAGTTAATTAATTTGATACTAAGAATAACATGTTTAATTTCTCAAATAAAAAAAGAAAAGAATACTTAAGATAAATATAAAATTAATGTTTAACGCTTTCAGAAGAATATAGGGGATTTTTCATGCTTGCGCAGTAAAATGAATCTACAATGTAGTTTCTTTTGTATATCAAAAACCAATTATGAATATCAAAATTATTTCTTTTGTGAAGATTGTATTACTTTCATTCCAATCTAAAATTTAATATAGAAGAAGTTGAATTTTCATTAAATTTAAATTTTAAATCGAATCCGAAGAAGTAGAATTTTTCATGTAATTTTTAGTTTTGGCAGGCGTAGTTCCCTAGAGTTTAACACATAACTATGGCATGCATCTGCTTGATTATAATAATAATTATTTTTTTAAAATATATTAAACAAGGTATGACGTCATCAATGAACTAAACAATGAAGAAAAGTCATTGAACCACGTTTCAAATATTTGGTCAAACTTGTTGAAATCACACATCCCAATTGAATCTTAGCCATCGCGTCACGTTCCTCCGAAATCCCAAACAGAATCAGACTCCCCATGGGCAACAAGTAGCCATCACCTAGTCGGTCCCACGATGCCTTAAATTTCACGGTCCCACTTTAACAAACCTTGACGGACAAGATTCAACCGATCAGTGACAAGCTAGCGAGCTAATTGGTTCTTCTTTTCTTGGTTGTCCTTCCGAGGCCAAGGATTTTCCAGGAAGTTCACAGGGCAGCCCCGTGTGAAAGGAGAAACCGCGCCCCTTGTTTTTTGAAATTGAAAACCAACTGTACTACTGGCTTTTCAGACTGATGTGAGGGTGTGATTTGCCCACACTAGATAATGGTTTTAACGTGTGTACGGAGTGCTTCCCCCACATTATCACAATCAATAAATTTACTTTCTTAACTACTATATAATTGGAAAAAAAAAATTCACTTTTTCACTGCATGCACGACCATCGTAGTACATGCGCGACCTGTAAAACCTTCAGTTTCTAATTCTGTATGAAAAGTTTGCCCACTGTGCTAAAGGAGTGCGCTGCGGCTGGAACGTTGATCCCCCCTTCACCTTCACTGTCAAAGAGAGAACCAGCACAAAACCACCATCTCAAGTTCTCAACCACCAAACCAGGCGAGGCTCGCCAACACGCCAGCAACAACTGCCCCTTTCACCAACCTTCAAAACCAAAGCTCCACACAATAACCTCAGCCTCATTTGTAGCTTCGGGTCTAGAGAGGGAATTGTTTTCCCAACCAGACCAAACCAAATGCAAATCCTGCAAATATTGAAGAGTCAGAAACAGAAAAGGTTTCCGTTGTGTGGCCTTTGGTACTTTCAAGTTGTAAATCTGAACCAGCAAGACCCGGAGAGAAGCTTGATCCAGAGATGATTATCTAGAAGAATAGAAGGTTGGGTTTCACAGAATTAATTGTTAATTAATTAACAACCCGAAGCTACAAATCAACCCACACAGGCCCATTTCCTTCTTCCTCTCGACGTTGACAGAAGCCATAGATTCGACCACTTTATCCTCCCCATTGTTGATTGTAGAAGTAGACAGTAGGGTAATTCGACCCTAATAATGCATGAGAGAGAGAGAGAGAGGTTATGACGGTGAAAGGGTATTAATTCGAAGGACACCAGCTTTTCTTTACAGGTCTAGCATGCGCACCCAGTGATCGTGCATATAGCAAATGCACGACTAACAAGTTGCGCTAATACTCCATGCGTAGCCACTGTTTTAGGTGCTAGAGTAGGACTGTTTTCTTGCTAGAGTAGAAATTATTACTAGTTTCAAAAATAAATTTGTCCAATCTGTAGGAAAAAGCTCTTGTGTACTTGTGTTTGTCTCCTAGTTCTGAAGAGAAGATGTCCTTCTAGTGGTTAATGATCAAATTCATCTTCAACAAAAGTATCTAGCTAACCTTGGTTAAAGATGATTTGCCTACACAATAAATTTCATCACCGTCTATCTCAGAAGAGGTGATATCGACGGATTTTTCTTTCAGTGAAATCAGATTTTTTTTAAAAAAAAAATAGCACAATTAGAATAAAACTCTAGGAAAATAATACCGTTTCAAAAAAAATATTAAAAAAATAATATAATTTATCCCAACTGCTATTTAGAATCATCTTTTTAATATAAACTGATATTCTAAATCATGATTTTAATAAAAATTATGATTTAGAAAAATAGTTGTATAATATAATTGTAATTCTAATCGTGGTTACGATAGATAAATAATCACCCCTTATCATCTATAATTAGCATTCCTTTAAAAGAAAAAACCCAAAAAAAAGCATTCCAAAAATATTTATTTTTTTTATTTTAAATTATTTTAATGTATTAATATTAAAAATACATTTAAAAAATAAAAATATTATTTTAATATATTTTAAAATAAAAAATACTTTTGAAAAAAAACTATACTTTTAATATTTAAAAAAATATTATTTTATTTTAATGTATTAATACTTTTAATATTATTTCATATTAAAATAAAAAATAATTTAAAAAAAATTATTAAATTCAATGGAGTCCACGACCTAGATTTCAGGTTTGGAATGTTAACTTAAGTTAATCTAATGTGTTGTTATCTTAATGTTTTTTTAAGAAAAAATATCATCTTAAAAATACTTTCAAGTTAAATCATGTTTTATTGATTTTTCAAGGTTTTTTTAATTTATAAAATCAACTAGGTTATGTTAGAGTAAATTTTATATAATTTAATTTGAAATTTAAATTAAATAATGAGTTTATTTAAAAAGTTTCAAGTGTAACTCGGTAAGTTGAGATTAATGACACTATAAAGAGTTTCCAGTCACCTGAAACATTATTTTTGTAGATATAAATTGTTTTTGGCCAACTCGGAGAATTATCTAGACTCCTTACCTAACAAAACGCCCTCTAAATCTTTTTGTTATTGACAGTGTATCTCTTTGTTGTTCTTGATGATGGTATGTACAAATCTATACTGTCTTGACCTTTCAGGTTGAAACTTTTATGATAAATCCATACGCTATTTTGTTCATTAACTTTTGATTAGATTGGTAGTCTTAATTACGTTTGGCTGAGGAGCATATTCATCAAATCTTTAAGCTTTAGGAAGAACATTGGCCTGACAAATGGATTACCAGGCTATTGATTCAATGGATAATCATTTAAAAAGTTAATTAAAAAGTTAATCAATAATTAATAATTGTGTTTTGTAACGTTATTTGGATAATTTTGAAAAATATAGACTCTCTTATTTTTTATAGTTTAATTCCTTTTGACCCTTGTAGTTTGAAGGTCCAATATAGCACCCTGCCCAGAATATACATTCTTCTACCCCACGCCAAAGATATATAAATAAATTGGAAGAGAAAATCAGAGCAGATGACAACCTCCACTCAGGAAAGGGATCGATCGAAGAGGATGCAGATCCTGTCATGTCAATCTGGAGACGGAAACCTTGCCCTGCCCCATCAGAAAACTACAAATTCGAGTTTATTTTCCATTGGTTAGGCAAAAATTACAAAACAACTCCCCTGGTTCTAGCCCAAATGAAAAGATTGACTCCTTGTGATGCGTGTTCAGTACTAAGAATTTGATACATTGAATTATAATTTACTCTTACCGGTATCTAGATAGTAATTATCTTCTAAAATATTTATATTTAAAAATAAATTAAAATAATATTTATTTTAATTTCAGCCTATCAAAATAATAATAAAATTTAAAATTTTATCCATCCTCGTTTGATTCCACACAGAGAATTAGTTTTACCTGAGACTTGTTCTTTTGGGGTGGCACACACTTGAGGTATGGCAAGATAGTTTCTTAAAGTTCATATGAAATTAATCATGGGGGTATTTTCCATGCTTTCACTTTATAATAAGACACAAGTGTCAACTTTTATCTGCTCATCCTCTAATTTGACTTTTGATCCAAAAAATTCACTTGAATAACGTAAGAAGCTAAGAAGATATTGATGGTGTGCTAGGTAAATATCATTAGTTTCATTCTTATAAATTTTAGAATTATTAAAAATTTATATAATTATTAACTTTAAAATTAATAAAAATATATATAATCTAACTCCAACACTCATATTATTATTATTACTATTATTATTATTATTATTATTATTATTATTAAAAGAGACTTTGATGGGTGCTTGTCCCTCGGGAAATTCGTCTTGACAGAATTGTAGCTAGCATTCGTTTTATTTATTTCCTTTTAACTTTAGCCTAAACACGGCAGTCTAATCTTCTTCCTTCTTCTTCTTCATGTTTTTATTTCCGGAGTCCTTGTGTGTCAACCTCAGAGACAAGTTTATTCACAAATTGCTGCCCCTTAAAACCCATTTGGCCTTTTGCCTGAATAGCAACATTTTCAAATTTTACAAACTCTCCGGGTCAAAAACCCCGATTACACCTCTTTAAGAAAATCTTGAAGGAATTGTTAACGAGCCTGTGTATTGCTGAGTGTAATATTTTCATGGATCAAGATTTAATTTTTTTAGCACAAAACTCACAATAGTAATGGGCCCATATCTCACACCTTGTGGGTTCGAGTAGAGCACCTCATACACTCCAAGCATCATGTTGCGGGCATGGGCACACAGCTTGTGCGTAGGTGCTTAACAAATGCCTAGCCCTTTTTTTGGGCCCGGGCGGTGATCCTAAGCCCAAGCTCAAGAGGTGTGTCTGGCTTCCTTGGATCCTTGTCTTCTTTTTTAGCCTAATAACATGGTCTGATATTTTTGGGACCAATTAGTGTCTTAAGTCTATTTACTTCTTCCCTCAATGCATGTATAAGAGATATATATCTCTTATAAATGTTATCATGTTAAAATTACTTTTCATTCTCTTCACTCAAGGAAAAAACAAGGTTCAAGGGCTATAAATACCTCTTGAAGTATCCAGGTAAGAAATTTAACTTTTTACATTTAAAAGACATAAATTCAATACAAGAACAACTTTGTTCTTAGAATTAAATGTTCTCTAGCATATTTATTACTTCTTTTCTAAGGGTGAGTAAAAAAATTGAAAAATTGAGAAAATCAGAAAAAAATAACTGAAAAAACCAAACCATGAAAAAAAAAATCAACCGATTCAGTTTTGGTTTTATAAGTCTGAAACAAAAAAAACTGAACCGAACCCAAACCGAAAAAAACCGAGCCAAACCGAAAATCGAGCTATACTGAAAAACCAGTTTTTGTTCTAAAATAACCGAACTGAAATTGGTCGTTTTGAACCAGTTTTAGCTTTTTAAAAAAAGAACCGGTTTGGTTACTTTTTTTGATAAAAACTTAACTGAGCCGAAAATAATCATCCCTATTCTTTTCTCAAATCTTAAAAAAAATTATTTTTTTTGTAGGTATCCAAAGCATTCATCAAGATAATTTACTTTACATTAGAGAAGAGAGTTATTTGAATATTTACTTGATCAACCCATAATTCAATCATCAAAAAACCTTATTCTACAATCATTCTGAATTTTGAAATTCATCAATTATATTAACTTGTGGTTTGGGTAGGGTTTTATACTAGCAATTATTTATTATATTTTAAAAATTAAATAAAGTATGAATTTATCAACTTATCAACCTCTCTTATAAAACTTCCATTAATGGAATCACATTGACAACCAAGGTTGTCAAAATCGCGATTCAACTCATGAAATCATACGTTTTTACGAGTTGATATAGGCTTTACGTGCTAAATCACTTGTAAAACTCGAAAATGGGTAAAATCAGGTCAAAATCGGGTAAAATCAGGTGAAATCGCGTAAAATCGCGATTTCACCACCGATTTAACGATTTTGCCCGCAGGAAAAAAAAGCCATGTATCTGCCAGGTGTCGACCGCCTATTGGATTTAACAAAGCAAATGCAAAATTGCAAATGCAATGTTTCTCTTCAGTCTTCTTCATCATTCACGTTCAAAACCAAAAAAATCCCAAAATTGAAATCCCAAAATTCCAGTCATCCCTAAACTGAGGATTCCTCAGTGACTCAGTCTTTATCTCTTTCTCTCAGCCGTCCACGATTCCAGTAGTCCATGATCACCGTCCACTGGTACTCCACAACAGCCCTCGCCCCTCATCGACGATGTCCTTTTCACCAGCCACTATGAGAACCAGAGTCCACCCAACAACAACGGCGTCTCTCCAGTCTCCACAAGGTAAGTTACTCTGTTTATCTTGTTTCTCTAGTTCTCTCTTCTCTGTTGGTAACTACCAGCGGCTGGGGTGCTTTTTTTCCCCTGTCCGTTTCTTACTCTAATGCAGTAATGCTAATATTTGTTTGATTGGATTCGCAGGCTCCAAGTTTGACTGCAATATTGATCTCCCCGGTGCTCACTGCTCAGAACAGAGGTAAGAGTTTCTTACCTTGTTTGTAATATGTCGTGATTGTTGTTTAGGACCATTAGGTACTTTAATCTTTACAGTTTAATGATGTTAAAGATTGAGATTTTGATTCAAAGTTTCTGTGACTGTCTATTATTGAGATATTGCCTGCGAATTTTAGATTCAATTTTAACCGTGCGGTGTGTGTGTGTGTGTGAGTCTGTGACTCTGTTTTTTCACATAAATCAATTGTCTCTGTTTCTTGATCTGAACAAGTTAGAGTTAGGTTAGTAATCCATGTGCAATTTCGTTAGTCCTTGTTAGTTGGGTGTAATCCATGTGCTGATTCTGGGTGTAATCCATGTGTTGATTTCGTTAGAAACCTTAGTTTAGTAGTTTTGGTTCAGTTACCAAGCAATCTGTTTAGTCCTTGTTAGTTGTTAGTTGTTACCTCATCTGCAATGCTGCAATGCCTGTGATTGGCTAGTGAATTGGGCTGTAAAGCCTGTGATCATGTTGAAAATGCATGTTTCTTCTGTGTGCCTATGCACCGGTACCCAGCATGCATTTGCTATCATTGGGTGTTTGATGTTTTTGTTTCTTGCCCTTTCCTTCTGGCTTTTATTTCTATTTTTTTCTGGAAGCTGTAACGGTTACCTTATATGCATAAAATATTTGGATTGATTACAGGGTTGATTTGAATTGTTAAACTTATGGCATCTAGGAAAAATTCTTCTGGTAATTGGCTTGATGTGGGATGACAACATGGTATAGATATTGATGAATGTCTGAGGAATAATGAGGAAAATGAAGGCAATAAAGCTGGTTTTAGTTTACATGACACACCAGCAGATTATTTATTTTAAGTTTGTTAATTATTAGCTAATAAATAGTTATTTAAATTATGTATGGATTTTTATTTGAATCATGTATTTTAAGGTGCTTGAATTATGTATGGATTTTTATTTGAAGCATGTATTAACCATGTATTTTAAGATGCTTGAACTATATATGGATTTTTATTTGAAGCATATATTTTAAGGTGTTATGAATTTTTATTTGAAACATAAATTTTTTTTAATGTATTTTAAAATTCCTTACGATTTTACGATTTTACGATCCGAGTTTGGTTTGCATATTCTGTGCCGTGTCAAAATCGTGATTTTAACAACCTTGTTGACAACCACTAAACTCCCATGCCAATCAAGTTGATAAGAACATAAAAATCGCAATCCACATTCTAAAAATTCCATACCAATCAAGTTGATAAGAACATCAAAATCGCAGTCCACATTCTAAAAATTCCATACCAAGTTCTAAGATCCATGTTTCCAACCAGCGATAAAAACATTGTCTCGGGCCCATAAGACATCATGTCCAAGACCCAGTGATGTTTTAGGCTTGTCATGGCTTCACCCACATCACATGCACACTGCGACAAGTCATAACCTCGAGAAGACAAAAGCCCACCAACTTCCATACCCTTCCAGAAAGTACCAAAAGGAGTCTTTACCATCTTCTAGCTTTTATACTGAACTTACTTTACCTTCAGACATATCCATCGTCTTCCTACTCACAATTCAGACACCAAAAACCATGTCAATAGTTCCAATTGGCAACCAGGATGGCACAATCACAAATCCGTTCTCTTTAAACTCATGGGATCCTGAAGATTTCTTCACTTCACTAGACCTTTGGGACCCGTTTCAAAACTTTCCATTCCCTTCCGTACTTTCCACTCCATTTCCTTCATTTTCAAGGCAAACCCAGGTAAACTGGAGGGAAACATCAAGAGCCCATGTGTTTAGAGCTGTGTTTCCTGATTTTGGCAGAGAAGATGTGCTTGTTTACATTGATGATGATAATATGCTTCAAGTAAGCACCCAGGATGGTAAGTTTATGAGCAAGTTTAAGTTGCCTGATAATGCTAGAAGGGATCAGGTCAAGGCTGATATGGTGAATGGTGTGCTCACTGTTACTATTCCTAAGGAAGAAGTTGCCAGTTATAGGCCTAATGTCAGGGTTGTTGAGATCGAAGGTTCTGGCTGAAAATAATGTAATAATTAAGGACTATAATGTAGTTTGTGTGTGATTAAGCTGTAATTGGAGATTGTATGAGGGTGATGGTATGGCATGTGTGTCTTTTGGTTTAGCAAGTGTGTGCAATGTAATGGCTTTGTCTTGCAAGTTTAACAGTGGCCTGGTGTTTGTGTTAAATTATTAATCCTGTGATAGTCTGTGATGTAAAACTGAACGTGATTTATGCCGTGTGTGTTTGCTGGTAATTTTTTTTAAAAAAAGTGAATATTTTTTTTAAAATAATTTTTCTTTTATGTTTATTAATTTAATAAAAAATAAGTTGAAATTTTTCTAGTTTGATTATATTATGAAAAATAAGTTGGAAAATAATTTATTAATGTTTTATTTTTTTAATTTTATTAAAATAATAAAAAATAAATTTTATAAATTAAAAAATTGAATGTAAATGAAATTGAATAAAATATAGTTTCATAAATTATCTCATATAAAATAAATAATAAATAATCAAAATAATAAAGATCAAATCTAAAAAATAAAAAAATTAAAAGATGAAAAAATTAAAATAATAATAATTAATATTTTATAAATTATTTCAAATAAAATAAGTAATAATAAAAAAATAAAAACTAAATTTAATAGATAAAAAATTTCAATTAAAAAATGATAAGGAAAAAATAAATAACAATTATAAAAATAAAAATAAAAATTAATATAAAAATTAATTTTTAATAGATGAAATTGAAAAACAAATATTTAAAACAAAATATATATACCAATTAAAAGTTTGAGGATCAAATTAATATAATTAACAAATAATATGATATTTTTAAATTTTTCACAACTTCCGAAAAGTGTTTTCCGTCTAAAATAAAAGGAAAACATTTTCCTGGAAACCAATCCAAATTTTTTTTTGACTGGAAAATATTTTTTTTGTTGACTGAAAAATATTTTTTATTAACCAGCTTTTTTAATAACAAACAAATAAAAAAAAATTTAAAAAATAATTTTTTGAAAACCAGCTTAGAAAACAAACAAACAGCCCACTCGCAAAAAATGGATGTAATTCTATCATTATCCAGGAGATTGTTCATCTCGAAAATCAAAATTTCCTTGTGGGTTTTATTAATTTAGTAACAAAATTGTAAATCACAATCTCTGAGGTGTTGGCTTGCAGGTTGGTTTGTCATATTATTATTATACTCTGGTTTTTTTTAGGAGTTATTAGTAATTACATTTAAGAAGAGTGGTATTCGGTATTTTTATCTACATCCTTGGGAGAAAAGAAATTCCTTACTTTAGGAGTATTTTGTTTTTATTTTTTATAAGTCAAATTCTTAAATACCCTTAGAAAATATTTTTTCTTAAGTTTGGATACAAAAACACTTTAGGTATTTTGCCATGGTTTTTTTTAAAAAAAATTAGGGAGTGATTGAGATTTTTAATATATAAAAATTATTATTTTAATTTAAAAGTGGTTGGTATCGCTTGTGACTTTTCAGTGGTACGTGTATAGCTTAAAAAGCACCAAATATCATTTTCTTTCAGGACAGTGTTTGATATGCTTTACTATTTTTATCACAATGGTGAGGTGTGTATTCGCATTTGAAACTTGGCAGAGTTTTGGCAACATGTTTTTCCCTCCATTCCTTTTTCCTTTCTTCCATCCTTAAAAAAAACATGTTGGTCATTGCAAATATATATATATATATATATATATATATATATATATATATATATATATATATGGTTATTAATGTATTTGATCATAAATTATTTATTGAGTTATTTTATTTTTCAATTTCATTTTTTAACACTTGATTTTTATATCAGATTTGGTCTTTTTTTTTAATTGCAATGTATGTGGTCTTCAATCATTTATTGAGTTACTTTTTTTTTATTTCATCCCTTTACACTTGATTTTTTTTATTAGATTTGGTCCTCATTCTTATGATTTATTTTATTTTTATTTCGTGTCAAATTTGGTTCCTTTTCTTTTAGGATCTATATTTTTTAAATCACTTTTTTTTTTAATTTGTTTTTACAAGTTTATCCCTAATTATTTTGGTTGGTTGAGATTTTTGCTTTGTTAATTTTTTAAGGTTTATCTTTTATGTTGTGATTTAGCCTCATGATCTGTGTCACAAGTTTTGAAGGTTGGACTGAATTGACTTCAGTCATTTTTAATTATTTTTTGTCACGCAACATTTAATTTCATTTGATTTTTTATCTAGTTTTGGTCATTATTCTTTCAATTACTTTTTTTTTATCCTTTTCTTAGTGTTTTTTTTTCTTTCAATGTAGCCCATAATTATTTTCTTTCATTTTTTTATATTATATTTGGTCAGTATTTTTTGGTTTTAAATTGTTTTATGGTTGAATATTTTACTTTGTTATTTTTTTCATGGTTGCCTTCCAACCTTCCAACAGGGCAATCATTTATTGAAAATTAATTTTTTTTAATTTATCAGTTGACATTTAATTATTAGGGCCTTAACTTGATTGTTTGTTGCACTTTTTTTTATTGAGTTGTCATGATCTCATATCTCGAGTAATAGATTAGTCAAGTTAACCATTGTTGTTTTAATTTTTTTTAGTTTTTTTAATCTCATATCCTGGATTAATCAAATTAATCCAAATTAATTTAAATTTATTTTTAATCTCATATCATGAATGGTTAATTAATCAAGTTAATCCGAATTGACTCTTAATTTTAATACTCTAAAAAGAAATTGACTCGGCCCAACGGTAAATTACAGGCCATCAATCTAGTAATTAATTGATATTTGACACTGCCACCTCAGCACCCATCAAACAAACAAGGAGCCCACTTCAAGTCTTCAACTTTCTAGCCATTTCATTCTCTCTTCTATTTTTTTTAAATGGCAAACTGTATTTCAAAAAAATCTTCACTTGTCCTATAAAAATAAAATACTAATTCAAAACCCACCTTTTTTCACATGTATTTTAGATTTTCTATTTTTCTCTAATTCTTTCCTCTCAATCTCTCACCATCGTTCTTCTTTTTCCGGCCGATTTAAAAAAAATTCAGAGATAAGCAACGATTGAATGAATGATTCTCTCAATTCGACGGCTGTGATCGAGAGTTAACACTACAAATCATGTGGTCCTCCTTTTGGAGATCCAGAGATCGTTTCTCCTTGGATGAACTCAGGTTTCTCTCTCTTAATTTTCACTCATTTTTCTTTTTATTTCACTAATTGTTGTGAAATTCGCGATTTTTTCCTTTGTATTTACTGCAATCTAGAGTCCAATTCTCTGTCAATTTTTCAAGCTCTACACACTTTCAAGTCAATTACGTCCATTTTCTCACTTTTTTTTTAATTATCAGTAAAAATGTCACTGTCTGCTATTTAATTTGGATTTTTTTTGTTGATGAAATTCTAATTCTTAATTTTTGGTTTACTTTGTTTGCAGATATTTAACTGACCAGCTGCAAAAGGTTCAAATTGTAAATAATGTTAATAAGGTAAGTAATTTAGTAATAATCAACCATGAATTTATTTTTTTGTCGGTTTTTTTTTTTTACTCTGTTAGAACCTGATTGTGTGTTGTTATTAAAGAACTTTGTAATTGAGACGTTGAGATCGATATCGGAATTAATAACATACGGAGACCAGCATGATTCGAACTATTTTGAGTAAGGCTGATGAATAAATTTATAATTTTCTGTTTCGATTGTTAGGTTTCGATGATTGTTTTGTGAATTCTATGTGTCTTTCCTCGTGCTTTGTAGTTTTTTTATGGAAAGGCAAGTAATGGGGGAGTTTGTGAGGATACTTAAGGTTAGCAGAATTGTTTCCATTTCGCTTCAGTTGCTGCAAACAACGAGCATTATGATTCAGAACTTAAAATCCGAGCGCGCCATAAGTAAGTTGGTTCTGGACAATGTTGGATTTGTTTAAAGAGGTTTGAGGTGCTAGGTTTTTTTTTTTTTTTTTTTGCAGATTATATGTTCAGTAATGAGCATATTAATTTTTTGATAACTTATACGTTTGATTTTCGGAATGAGGAGTTGTTGTCATACTACATTTCTTTCTTAAGGTATGCTTTTTTAGTCATCGTTATGGTGGTAGTCAAATGTTTGTTATATCCTTGGTTTCGTTGACTATGATTTTCAAATGGCATGTTTTGTGGTTTGTGAAGGGCAATAAGTGGGAAGCTTGACAAGAATACAATTTCTTTGCTTGTGAAGACTCAAAATGTAGGTTTGTCTGTCTTTTGTACTTTGTTTATATTGCATGATACAACTGTTTTAATTTTTTATTATAAATTTTAAAAGGTAGGCTGGTATTTTTTTTTTCAATTTTCCATGCACCAATGCTTGTGCCTGAAGTTTCAAATAATTCTGCATTTCGATAACAAATAATGATAAAGTTGAGATTTGACATTAGTCCATATTTTAAGAGGGCCATCACATAGCTTTTTTGTGGCCTTATTGATGAGGATTATTCAGTCTGAATGACACTTTCAACAGTGAACAGCACTACCTAGTTCCTTTGAGTATTACCTGTTGATGTGAAGTACTGAAACTGAGATTTTAGGGCACCTGGTTGGTTGTAAGTGGTTCAAGCTGGCAAGAAATGCATGGCTTGCTGCCTAAACAGCAACAAACCCTCAATCCCAAACTCGTTGGGGTTTGCTGCCTAAACAACGCTTGTTATGTTAGTTCCACACCTTTATTCACTTAGTTTCTACTTGGCTATGTTAGAAATCAAGCCATCTCTGTGCATGCTGTAGCTTATAGATATTTTCCTCTGCTGCCTTGTTCATGTAGGAAGAAGTTGTTTCTTTTCCACTGTATGTTGAGGCAATACGGTTTGCTTCCCATGAAGAGAGTATGATTCGCACTGCAGTCCGTGCTCTGACACTCAATGTCTATCATGGTGAGTGGGTGTTATTCTATCCCTGCTCATTTTGTTCCAATTGTTTTTCTCATAATGTTATTTTGCAAGCTAAACAAGTTTTCTTCAATTTCCTCTTGGTTTTCAGTTGGAGATGAATCCGTGAATAGATTTGTTTCGAAGGCCCCTCATGCTGATTATTTTTCAAACTTGCTTACATTTTTTCAGAAGCAGTGCCTCTATCTAAATGGAATGGTCTCTGAAACTCTAAAGTAAGAGTACGATAATTAAAACTTTATATGACAGTGAGTTGAAAGATCTCGCTCCTAAATATTGTCTTTTTGTTGCTGAGACAGAAACCCAGACTCAGATACAACCACTGCGATTCTTAATGTTGTGGATGAAATTGAGGACAATCTCTACTATATTAGTGATGTTATTTCTGCGGGGATTCCAGAAGTTGGGAGGTTAATAACAGTCAACATTTTGCAACTTTTGATATTTCCTTTGCTTCTTCCATCTTTGCAGTTGGATGCTGTTGATGTATGAACTTGCTCTTATTTCATGCTTTCATTCATTCCTTAATCTTTCCCTTTGAGCTCAAGGGCTTTTAACAGTTTGTTGATGCACTTTATGATTATGTTATACAAATTTTTCTTACTTAACCTCTGATATCTTGTGAATTCAGGATATTCAGATTGGTGCTATCACTTCTCTGTATTTGCTCTGTTGCATCTTACGCATAGTTAAAATCAAAGACTTGGCAAATACCATTGCTGCCTCTCTTTTCTGTCCACCGGAGGCTTTTGTTCCAGATTCTGAGACTAAACTCAATGGTCATGCGCCTGATCATGGGCATGAAATCCAACAGACAGAAAATAAGAATGTGATTGAGGTGGATGGATGTTCAAAAAAAATCTTGCCGAGCTTGTCTAGTTCTTCTCTAGTTCACCCTGAAGATATTATCTCAAAAGGTGTTTCTCGTTTAACTTTGAGGTAAAAGTTACTAAATTCTGAAGCACTAAGTCTCTTTCCACTTTCCATCTCTTCACTCGAAGTCCAATTTTAGTCTACACTTTGTTTTTTTTTTGCTCTATGAAGTGACAATAATGTCTTCTTTCTTTAACTGGCTATCTCACCAAGAACTGGCTGCCTTCTATACGCTGCTTCTTGACTTGAACAGAACCTTCTGATTTATTAGCTTTCTAATTTTTCAGCTTCTGTTTGCTATCCCTTCTAATTTTATCTCTATCTTTGTAATACTTCAGGGATGCTTTACTTTCATATATTACAGCTGGAGATGATCTTCAAGTTTTGAGTTCTTTGAGCATGTTGGCTACATTGTTGCATACAAAAGGTTTTCTTCTTAGAATTATTCAGCTTCTGTTGCTACTGATTTCTATTGCTGTTATCTTATTGGTATCTCTTTAAGTAGAATTAGATGAAACAATGCTAGATGCTCTTGGAATCCTCCCCCAGCGCAAGCAACACAAGAAACTCTTGCAGGTAAGTTGTAGATATATTTTTCCCCTCAATTTTGGTAAATGTGGTGGAATTACTTTTTTTTTTTATTTCTCTTCATTACTGATAAATAATATTCATCTCATATTCCTTGCCGCTAAATTGTGAATTCAATTATGGTTATTAGCTAGATGTTATCAACAACTTTCAGTGATTAACTGTTAGCAGCTCTAAGATACCTCTGTATTTGTTAAGATAGCATGGATTTTAATTGTATCTAATACCATGGCTTTCAAGATCCTGTTGTTGTTAATCTAAACTAATATTTGGTGGAACCTATTATATGTTGATTGGTTAAGGAAGTGAAACTTAATCAGTTTTCCTCCTCTCTGCAGCAAGCATTGGTTGGTGAGGACTTGAGGGAAGATCAACTTTTTTCGTCAGGAAGGAGCTTTATAAGAGATGGATTTAGTTGTGAGCTCGATGGCTATCTACAAAATCTCAAGGTAATGATTTCATTCCCTTTTCTCTCCATCAAAAGAAATATTAGCAATGGTGGATCTTGTGCAATGGGAATTAGGAAAAAAATGGAATCTCGGTTATATTGAAATCAAGTATCGGAATTGGTGCAATATGTGAAGGATTATAGTATTCAATTAGGAGTTGATATTGATTGCTTATAAGATTATAAATTCAAATTTAATTTAGTTGCAGGGCAGAAGGTTACGTTAGCATCTGTTCGAATTAGTGCAGCTGGTATTGTATTGTGCTGCTGTTGTACCCTGCTTTTTTTTTTTTAATTATTTTTATTTTGAGGAAAAATTAGGGTTTTATTGTACAGAGTAGCATCAGGTTGATTCAACCACTCCGATCTATCATCATCATCATCATCTATACCTAGATGTACAACGTCCCTCTTCTCTGTGGAATCAAACTGTTTCACTACTTATATATCCATGCTCAGCAACTATTCTTTTGTGAAAGCATTTATAATTGAAAATTTCATTTACTGTGATTTCTTACACTTCTGTAAAGTTTATCCTTTTCTAATTTTCTTATTACTTCCTATCTTATTTTTGGGGAAAAAAATCCTTTCATTTCCACATGTTGATTTTTCTCTCTTCTATTTCTTTAAATAATATATAACAGGAGCAGTATGGGGTAGCATGCTCTTCCTTGGAGGTGGGAACAAGCCCCTCTGTACATAGATTTCAGGTACAATTTCCTTTTTGGAGTCAAATGTGAGCTCTTTTAATGAATCTGTGGCCTATCAATCTGAATATCTTATGGGTTAGGAATTTCTTTTTTATTGAACAAGCCCCTCTGTACATAGATTTCAGGTACAATTTCCTTTTTGGAGTCAAATGTGAGCTCTTTTAATGAATCTGTGGCCTATCAATCTGAATATCTTATGGGTTAGGAATTTCTTTTTTATTGAACAAGCCCCTCTGTACATAGATTTCAGGTACAATTTCCTTTTTGGAGTCAAATGTGAGCTCTTTTAATGAATCTTTTTTATTGGTCTACACTATGGTTGTCTGAGGCAGCAAGAAGAAACAGGAAAAAAGTACAATTTTTTACCTTTCTTTTCTGAAAAATTATGATGTGGGAAATTATGTCCTGAAAGCTTCTATTGTTCATACATGGACTTTACCACAAGCCGAATGTAACAAGTTGAAGTTCCTCTCACATAGCAGATGGGAATTATGCTTGCCTTTTTGTTCTTTGTTGAAAATTGTTTATCCTAAGGAAAATTGATATGGTTCAAATTCCATTTGGTTACAAAACGTTAATGAGCTCTTCTTTTGGAAGCTGTGCTGTTTGTGCTTGATGCTTGATCGGTCATGAAATGTGTTGTGCAGGTGCTTGATGCATTGGTTAGTCTTTTTTGCCGGTCTAATATATCCCCAGAGACATTGTGGGATGGTGGTTGGCTTTTGCGTCAGCTACTTCTCTATAGTGAGTCAGGATTCAATAACCAGCATCTTGAATTACTGAGAGTAAGTTATACCCCACAGTAGATTGTTTGAATAATGTGTCAATACATGATGACCACAACAGGTGCCAAATGCTGCTCCTAGTTATGAGAGTGAATCATGATGGGACCTTAAATATTTGTTACCTGCAGCCATTATTTGAAACTACGGTTTTATGCTACCGAGTTTCATGATGCATGTCTTACATTTGTGGCTGTTGTTTTGTTTCTTTGGATGATCTAGTAATATGATTATTTAATATCATTATTTTGTAATGATTCAGTAGACTTCTCGTACACAGGATTCATATAAGAATTGCACTTATGCTCTTCTTGAGGAGGCCAGAGGTAACTGGCCCGATCTACTTGTAACAGTCTTACGTGATGAATGGAAAAGGTGCAAAAGAGGTATTTGGTGGAACTCTTAATATTACAAATGGCTTGTTTGTCTAAGTGATTGACTGACGTATTTGACAAATAAATTTTGCTCTTGTAGCAATGGAAGCTCCATCTCCCCGGAAAGAGCTGAAGTGCATGCTCTTGCCATTAGACAAGCCCTCTTTTTATGGTAAAGCTATTGTGCAATAGATGTGCTTTTGGATGTTCTTCTCCCATGCATTACAGGGTTGTGGGTTTGTTAAAAAATATTCATTCAATTTTCCTATTCGACTTGTAGATGTTCTTCCCAAC
Organism: Populus simonii; assembly: GCA_007827005.2. Classification (NCBI taxonomy): domain Eukaryota; kingdom Viridiplantae; phylum Streptophyta; class Magnoliopsida; order Malpighiales; family Salicaceae; genus Populus; species Populus simonii. The sequence continues at coordinate 6,180,790 of CM017469.2, forward strand.
AAATCATCTTTTGTTGCTGGTGAAAGAATGTGCAAGGTGGTGAAGGTTCGTGTTTGCATTTGCATTCTTTCTCATTCATCTATTTATCTTCCAAGTAGATAAAGCTTAAGATTAAAATAGATAATGTGTACTGATATCATAGTTTCAATGAACTTAAAGATCCTCTCTGTATGTACACATGCATTCACAACCAGTGTATTCAACTTTTGTAGGGATTCTGCTGTGTTTCTTTCTGTATTATTGCAGTTTCTAATTTCTGTTTTTTTTTTTCCTATTTCCATTTCAGGTGTTTGTACTTCTTCATCAACTTCAAATTTTCTTCCTTGGTAGGGCTTTACCTGAGCAGCCTCCTACTTGTCCTCCAAGTGATCTCCCGGAAAATTCCCGTGCAAGAAATGCTGGCCTGGATGTTTCAGGTCCAAAACTAGGCTCTGAGTTGAGACTAGGTCAGTTTTCTATCTTGTCCTTGATATGATAAATTGATGATGATGAAACAATGACGACAATGATGGTGAGGGTATATGATACGATGATGGTGCATGTGTGAGTTCATGCAGGTTGTGTTGCTTGTATGATTATTGGCTAGATAAATGGTAATTCAGTGTATTTGACCTATTGCTTCTAACTTCTAAAGTATGGCTTTATTTTCTTGGAAATTTGTTGTGGGAGTCATGTGATTAAATTTTTCTTGGTTAAATCTCTCTGGTCACTGCCATATGCAGTTGATGCCGTGCCTTGTAGGATTGCGTTTGAGAGGGGTAAGGAACGCCATTTTTGCGTTTTAGCAATCTCTGTGGGCGCATCTGGGTGGATCGTACTTGCAGAAGAACTACCCTTGAAGAAACATTATGGAATCATCCGTGTTGTTGCTCCTTTAGCAAGTTCCGATGTATGTATGGATTTGTTGTGCCTTCTAGTGCTTAATATTGCTTCCTTGGATAAAAATTATTGATTTTTTGTTTTGTTTTTTATAGCTAGGCATGTATGCACAAACACATTTTCTTCTATGCATAATTAAATGTAGCACATATTTCACAGAGCATACACAACTCAATAATATGACCTACACATTTTCTTCTAATATTCTCACTGTCCTATAAGTTGGGCATTGGTTGAATGATTCTAATTTCACAATTGCTTCATCTTTCTTGATTTGTGTCTTCAGCCTACAATTGATCAGAAGTATTCAAGTTGGTTACACTTGCGAATCCGTCCATCTACTTTACCCTTTTTGGATCCTGCTAAACTCATTACTCATGGGAAGGCCAAGACAAAAGCTCCGGTGGATGGGAGATGGACCTTAGCATTCATGGATGATGAATCTTGCAAGTCTGCTTTGTCTATGATTCTTGAGGAGATTGATCTGCAAAGCAATGAGGTCGAGAAAAGACTAAAACCATTGCTCAACCATGAAGGAGCTATAGATGTTCCAGACACTTCTCCACATCCTCCTGATGATGCTTCCTCATCAACTGCAACACCTTCTAATTCATTGTAAGTTTCTACTTGGTTTGAGTTCTGAGTAATAGTTTGCTTTATGCTTTGGGTGGGAAAATATTATGCCTTCTCGCCCTTCCATATATGTTTATATGGAAACAGTAGATATACCCAACAACATAGATTAGCACCCCAATTTAGCTGTTAATTGTATACAAGCTTCCTTTGCCCTGATTTGTTGTTGCTCTAGGTGGCCTTTTTTTCACATTCCTTAGCCTCTAACCTTAGGCTTCTCTATTCTTTTTCCTAATTTTGTATTGTGTTACATTAATGTATATCTGAGGCAATTTGATAGTAAAAGCTTCATGTTTATTAATATTTAGAACGCGTGTTACAACTTTGTCAAATTTCTGAATGTTTAACCTAAAGCTTCCTTGATTCTATGGGTGTTAACCTTATCCTTCCTCCACAACTGACTGTTCTAAATACAGTCATTGTGCTCCTTGCATGCATTGATTAGCTAGGTACAGAGTAGATTGCTGCTTGAACTAGCACAGCTCAAACTTGATTTGAGCTTGAGACGACAGTTTCATGCAGGGTTGGCTCACAACAAAGTCTAGGAAAACTTGACTGGCTTGAATAAAATAGTCGCGGTGAGCTGAGCCTAATCCAGAAACTGAGTCACAGGTGACTGAATGCATTATACAAGACAAAAATTGAAATAGATGAATAAGTACCAAAAAATTAATACAGTAGGTTTCTTGCTTGCTATATTGATCTGATCGAGCTCATTATCGCTAATAATTGATTTAAGCCATACTTTTCCCTTTAATGTAATAAAAACCAAGCCCCACAATTTACTGAATAGAAAACAAGGAGAAAGGTAATCGGTGGCCCAAATGCATGACTGTTAATACCAGAAGGGAAGTGAAAGGGAAGATGGAATTTGCAAAGAGAGTTGTTGCGAAGCTGCAGGTTTTACATTATCTTCATTATTCATTCATAAGTGTTCTCTGCAAGTTCAAGCAGCTGAAGGTTTCATTCTTTTCTCACTTTATCATGTTGGTACCCTGTTGCAATTATAATTTAGCAGTAACAGAACCAATGCTTTCCTATTCATTCTTTGTTTTTAGAGGACCACCGATTTGATTTTCCAGAAATAATTATGGCCGTGGAGTTCGGGTTTACATCCCTTTTTTTCATCTGTCTCTCTCCCCTATCACTTTCTGGGATAGCTTTTGGTGGGGTTTCATTCTATTGCTGATCTATACGTGGCCATGTATTATTTTCAAGTCCCTATCAGCATTCCTGGTCTTGAACATTAAAGGGTGAATCACTCTCACCGTCCAGGTAAAGCTGTCTTCTTGTGATTGCTGTGTACATGTGGTGAGGATTCACATTTATGGACAATTTTCAACGACCTAGTATTTAGTTACTTGGTGTTCTTTACATAAACTAATGTGCCTCTATATTGAGTGGTCCCAGGGTTTCATGCCTTGTATGATAGAAATTGACATGCTTAAATCATTGAAGAATGCTGATTTCACCGAAACTTCCCCCCGAAATCACCTCTCGGAACTCTCATCCATTGAATGGGCGGCCCTGCAGGTAGATCCCACAAATCACTGTGGTGGGTTCTTGGGATGGTGGTTTCAGTAAGAATCTTGGGGTAAAATTAGCATTACTCTAAGAAGTTAAATGGCATCTCTGGATTTCAAGCGTTTTGATTGAAGAAAACGCCGAAGCTTCAGTGAGAATCTGTATCAAACTTTTGAGGTTGGGGCGGAGCTACAAATTAGAAATCCTTCAGATCTATAAACGAGCTCAGAAATGGTTTTCCACAGGATTAGGAGGGTCTTAGAAGGAACATATTTCTGTAGCAAAATCATCATGAATTGACGGTGTTTAAAGCATGCTAACAATTTAAATTCAAAGATTCTCGTCTATTTGTTCCCCCTTGGTCTCTTGTTTATTTTGACAGGCGTAATAAGCATTTCTGCTTATTTAGCAAATGCATTTTCGCAGTTCGGATCTCGGATTCTTGAATATTCAGAATTTAGCATTCCAAATATCACAATTTCTGTCCACATCGACTCATTCCATTCCAGAAATAATCACAGAAAATCATCCTATCATGTTAATAGCTTTTGATAGCAATCTCTACTTCCCAGTAACAAATTCGGTCTCAAGGGAAGGAAATCCTAGTTCCATGAGGCTCGGGCGGAAGGGACAGTGGGGTTGATTCATTCGGAGCCGGAGGAAAGTTTGTTTCCTAGTCATTCACCGGGGCGGGAAAGACCCCTAAATGGCTTCATCATTTACACCCAACTGAAGAAATACTTGTGCAGAACTTCCTGCATCCATTAGCACCCCCCCCCTTTTTATTTTTATTATTATGGTGGAAGGTGGACAAGCAAAGATAAAGACACCACCAATCAAGTCTCATGAAGCACTGTAATGGAGGATGTTAAAAATCGAAAAACTTGTCTAAATGCAATGGCAAGGAACAAGTGTCCATCATCACTCCCCAATCTTTCTTTAATTAATACGCTAGGACACTTGATAGCTTTTCTAAAGCAGTGCTCATCTGAATTTAAATGCACAACAACAAAAAAGCATATAAAGATGAAATTATTGTATGTTCTATCATGGGAAGACAGACCCCACTTCCGCCGTTCGATGCAATTATACCTTCGCTTATTATTACGAGCCCTTTAGGTCAAAATAATGATGCTACTTAGCTTAAAGAAAATAAATTTCTTGGGCAGAAAGTGTAGTGTTTGGCTTGTAGTGGAGAGGGGGGCTTCTTTTTGTGTGAAGCCAATCGTGTTTGAGAATGAAATATTTGATTACATGGAAGGATTGTTCATTATTGTTTCAGTCAAAAGAGTGGATGAATTGGAAATTAAAAATAATCATAATTAGGATAACATCTTTAATTAAGAAGACTTTCTTAAGAAGTGAGTGAGTTCCACATCTTCCATGTTAAAAACCTTCCACTCTGTGCTTAATCTTACACTAGGAGATGTATTTATTAAGCTGTTTAGGTTCTTAAGGTGTCAATTTCTCATCATTGCTGAGGCAATATGGTCTCTCCTTTTCCTTTCTTTTGCTTCATTATTATCTCATTATGATTAATTAAGTTTGTAATGAGGAATGGATCATTGCATGGCGTTTTATATGGAGCAATAATTGATGGATGCTGAGAATACAGCTCAAGTTGAATGTCTCCACTGCATGATAAGCTTGTATTAAGAGAATTAATTAAATGTTAATCTAGTCTAGTGCACTCTCCTGCAAAAACTAACTAGAGGGCAGGATTCGGGTTGTTGGTATTGTGCCTTCATTAATAACTACAACAGAACAGAAAAAAAACCTGTCTTGCAAGAAGATTTAGAATGTCAAGTGCCATAGTGACTTCCTCCCAAGAACTGGTTCAAAGATTTCTTATTGGAGGAATCCTACTCTTTGCCTCTGTTGGCCCAGCAAAAGTGTGGAAGAGCTCTGCTATCTAAATCCTAACCTTAGCCTTTAAAATCTTCAGTTTTATACTAGTCTGTTGATGCATATAATACAGATGACATTTGCTAAGGTGGAGGAGTGGTGTCAGTGGGAGAGTATTCTTTCAAACCAGCTTGAAGTTTGAATAGTGAGAAATGTTTTAGAGATTAAACAACCCATGTTAAATGCCATAAATTAGTCACAGTTTTGACTTTTGCGTATCCAGGGGCTCTTATGAAAAACGCAACCCTGGACTCAAACATTGTGTGCATGTCTGTTTTGCTTGGCCCAGGATTGTATTCCCTGCACAATGACCTAGTTGCTGTCATGCTATGGAACTCAGATGATGGTAATGAAATGAATCTCGAGGATGTAGCAGGAAAGGCAGAAGGGGAAAAAAAAAGAAACATAACACATCCTATTATGAAGATTAGCAGTTACACAGGGACATTGTGATCCAATGTCATTTGGTGATGGATTTTACAGAAGAGACTAGCTAGCCAGTCAGTCCGTGAAAGAAACCTGGATTTTCTTAGGGAGACATGTACCCATGAAACCATCCTCAAAAACTCTATCACTTGTAAACCCAAAACAAAGCCTAACACCTATACCTTCTTCTTTACCTCCCAATTTAACTGTTTTCAGGCTTGTTTGAAAGATGTCTTTTAGCCATTTCTCAAACTGACTATTCACAAAAGTACCTGACCCTTCTAATACCTCCCCTAATACCCTCTCTTCAATGCTAAAGTATACCCCGTTTTGATCCCCAAAAACCTCATCAAAATTTCTCTTGATCTTGGACGACAAAACCCCTGTCATTTCTCTATCACGACCTTGATTTCGATCGAATACAAAACGGTTCTTGATCATATCAAGAAGCCCTTTTGGACTAAGGTGATCGGATGAGGTCTCACGAGTCAGATCACTTGAAATGGGGCTGAATTCCCCCGGTCTTCCCTTGCTTTCATCGTCTTCGTCGGCCTTCAGGTTGAGATCAAGGGTGTTGAAACTTGACTGTCTTGAGAAGTTTTTCTTCTTGTATCCATTTTCATCAGGAAACCAATAAGCATTTTCCTTTTCATTGACTCTTGGAGAATTAGCCTTGCTTGAAATCTCCCACTCAGCTTTTCTCTTGTGGTCAACGTTGGGTGTTCCAAAACTAGCAGTTCTTGTTTCATTCACCTTCAGTGTCATCTTGATAACAGAATCATCCATCTTCCTGTCTTCATAGACGGTGGAGTCACCCTTGGACAAGATAAATATTACTTGGCTGCCATTTCCCTCTCTTTTATTACTTGATTCTCCAAATCTTTCAGTTTCAAATCCATCAGCAAGGAATTTCAAGAACTGTATATCAGCCAAATCTACATCTTCCACAAAAACTGCAAGTTTTTCTTGGTTTCTTAAGGTTCTTGCAAGCATTTCAGAATATGAGGTCACCTCATTATCTCTTTTCCTCATGTTCAAGTGTAGCAACAAATCAGCAGAGCCTAATACAGACTCCGAAATTGCAAGTGCCAATCTTCTTTTTCCAAGAGTGTCATTCCCTTGAATCAGTAACCAAGTGTCTTTTTCGGTTGACCTGGATTCAACCAAAGCATCCACTATTGAAGGAATAATTTCAGACTGCCAAGGGACATTCTCTTTCAGTAGTTTGCACAAATGATCACTTCTCCCCTTTTCCAGTTTGCCTATATCAGAAAACAAAGAATTACCAAGAGCAAGGGTGATCTTTACTTCCCTGCCTTCAGAATTCTTTAGAGAATCCAAGTTTGGTTCCTCTGGTTCATTCTTTTGAAAACCATTAACAAAGTTGAACTCAATATGGCATGATTGCTGTCTTCTAAATTTAGGCACATTACTGGAGCTGTAGTTAGGTTTCAAAGCTGAATCGGCAAAGGAGATTGAATTTGAATCTGGGAAGAAGCTGTTTTGGCTTGGCCACCAAGGATATGATGAAGCAAATGAGTAGTTTTTTCCAAGCATGCTTTGATTGTTGAATAAAGTAGAATTCAAATTGCTTTGCCTTCCTTGGTGGTGTAGGCTGTGGCACAATCTGTTCCATTTTCTCCTCAACTCAACCAATTCATCCTGAAAATTTAACTAAAGGTTTTAAATAGATCATCCAGTTGATATATATATATTCTGTTTTAAAAAAAATGTTGTTGAAACAAAAATCCCTCATCTTTTATTACCTTTTGATTGGAATTGGTGCCTTGAGGTTGAAGCCAAGGAAGTAAATGTTTCTGCTGTCCTGATTTAAGCAATTGAACTTCTTCTTTCTCAAAGTTAGAGGTGCATTCTTGACAACAAGTGAATTTATCCTGTTCCTCCTTGCCATTATTAATGAATGGCTTTGTTTCCAGCACATGAGATGGGTTATTGGAGATGCTGCCAATGGCAAGTTCGTTATACAAAATTCATATTAGTAAACACAGATAATCAAGGTCAGGGAGGGCAGACGCAAAGTGGACAATAAAAATGCAGAGCAGTATACTACTACTATCTTGTCTAGGGCCAATAAAAATTTAAAACATTCATCTAATAGTAATGTTTCAAGGTTGTTGGAGTGTCAAAGTTTTAGTTCTCCCTCCCCGAATCTGTGTGTGTATTTGTGTGTAGTTGTGTTTTGAACTGAGCATTATGAAAATATAGTGGCAAAAATGGAGCCAGTGCTATAAGAATTAAAAAGACAACAGAAATAGACATGTCAGAAAAGGAAAAGGTTGATTAGAAAATGGAGGTCCAGAGTAGACTTTATCAAGTATCGACTAAGATCTTTGTTCAAAATGGATGATTCCTACCTATATATTCTTTCAAAGAAATAAAGACTGATCAAATTTGAAGTCACTGATCATCAAAAAAGTAAAACAAATGCAACCTTGAAAACCCTTCATTTTTACTTTTTCCCTTTTTTTTTTCTTCTAATGATTCTGCTATAGGAAAAATCTGCAATGTGCAGTTGCTGCATGTATCCTGACAAAACAAAGTAACATAAGGACAATGATTCATATCTGTGATCTGTCTCACCACCAAACCATACTTTTCACAGTGGTTTTGGCCTCATTCAGACCATAAAGGTATGCACAGCAAGAAAAGTACAAAAACAAATAAAGCTTCAAGAAATTGATGACAATCAATGGGAAATTCATGCATTTCTCCATCCAGATATAACAACAGGTATCAGACATGAATTAAACAAAATAATAATAACAACAATAGAGCAGGAGGTTACCTGGATGCATGGAGGCTCAAACCAAGTCCACCTGAAGGAACCGAGACAGCTTGAAGTGCCCATTGAATCTCAATAGATGGTCGTCTCATCTGGCACTTCATGTATGTTTGATAACTTGCAGTGGCCATTAACCATACTTTTGTGTTTGAGCTACTATATTCAGAGAGTAGCCTGCCAATTTCTGTGACTAAATGATCTACTGGACTATAACCAGATACCTCTCCATTACCGACAGTTTCTTCAACAGCCCATTTCAGGTCCCCTGTATAGATAATGGCCCCACTTTCACCTAGAGAATCCACTTTTCTTTTCAGTTCTGAGAGATTCATTTTAACATCTTCCTTCTTCATGAACCTCAAAGAAACTGGTGCAAACTGGAACTTAATAATCCGAGTTTGCTTCAATTCCATTGGAACCTCTCCTCTCTCTAACCTTCCCATCAACTCTGCAATAAGACCTTCAGTTACAGGTACACAGTCACCAACTATCACAACATTCTTTCTCAATAAAACCTCCAAAACCAACTTGATATCTACCTTCACAGAACCAGAATCTGTGAAATAGTTGCTTGAAACTTTCTTCTGTGGTGAAAGAAGAACTGGGTTTTTCTCAGAAGTGTAATTCAAGAAATGGGTTTGCCAAAAGGTAGTGGGGTTAATGACCTCCTTTTGAGTTTCAGTAGCAGAAGGGGAACAAGGTGAAGAGAAAACCCCACCAGAAGTACTATAACACTGAAACACAGAAGAAGCCGAAGAGTCCTCTATATTGTTTTTGACGGAAGTGCTAGAGAACCCAGCCTCTCTCATAACCCTACTAACACTAGGGTCATCTAAGATGGATAATATAAGCTGTTCAAGCTCAACCTTAATAGTCAAAAGAGGCTGCTGCTGCTGCTGCTGCTGCTCTATGCAACCCCTTCTTTGATGTGCTTGAGCTCTTTTAAGGGCAGCAATCAAAGCATTGGACAAAGATGGCTGGCCATGAAGTAAAGGAACAGGAGTTGTTGGAAGTCTGTTTAGTGCAACATTAAAGCAAAGCTCAAGAGCTCTGCATTGAAGAGGATGTGAAGTTTGATGAGGCTGTGATTTGAGACAAGCCCTTCTCAAAAGACTAGTTCTTGAGCTCAGCAAGGTTGCAGCTACATGCAAAGGAGTGACCTGAGCATGGCCTCTCCTCCTTGCCAAGCTAAGAGAGTGCTTCAATGCTGAAGCAGCCTCTGCTGTGAGGGTCTGCTGGACCGTACAAGCTCCTGAGCGCATAACTTGGCTAAAACCCACCCCCCACGCCACCCCCTTTGAAAGAAACCTATGTATTGTCAGAACTAAACTTCTCTCTGTACTTTGTTTTTTCTTATGTTTTTCTCTCCCCCTTACACCACCCCCAGCACCTCTCTTTCTTGCAAATCCGAATGCTTTTAGCTTGAAAAAAAAGCTGGCTAATTTCCTCTCTTGTGCTTAGAGGAGACAAAACTAGAACTACGAGCTCGGTTTTGGAGGCTTGAACTGAAAATGGATAGTGAGATGTTTTGAAAGGAGAGCTTAGAGATCTTAGTAGAGCAAGTCTCGACCGCTCCACCTTCTTTATACTCCTTGTTGATTGCTGATCTTTTTATTTATTTTTAAATACAGTAGGGCAGCTTCTTTTTTCTCTCTTCTTATTTCCACTTATCCATTACTTTGTTTCACTGTCCTGAGTTTACAGTTAACAGGGCTACTGCTCCATCTTTTTATCACCTCCCTCTCTCAATGGTACTCTAATAGGTCACTTGATTTATTTATGTTTTGGTGATAATTATGATTAAAAAAAAAATAAAAAAAAGAAAAGGGTTACCTTTAACAATCATATTCTTTTTGTTGGGACTTGCAAGTATCAAAACCATACTGTAATTAAGATCTTAATGGCATGCCATGCATTATAGACTCATATTATATTTACGAGTTATACTAAATTTTCTCCCTATCTAGGTGATCAAAAGCTGCAAAAGGAAGATTTCAATCTAAATCTTACTACTTAATTTGTTTACCTTCTTCAAGAAAAACTTATGTGGGTGCATTTAATATTAATACATAGGATGAGATTACAAGAGCCAAAACAATATGATGGCTTTGCCAGTAGCAAAATCTTTTGTAGGATAGCATTTTTGGTGCTAAGTGTTGTGCATATTTTTTAGTGAGGGAATACTAATCAATTAACACCGATAGGAAAGTCGAATACTTTCTGCTGTGTTATTTCTATGCAAATTAAATGGTATTTCATGAGAAAAAGGGGTCAATAAACAGTACCCACAAGTCAGAAATTTGTACATAGGTAGAGAGATAAACTCCCCTTTCGTTTTTCCACACATCCTCTTTGAATGGACAGACAAACCAGCAGAAATTCAAAAAAAGTAGTAAAGAGAAAAGGTGGATCAAAAGAAGGCCAGACAGTGATGAGAGATAAAAAGGAAAGTTGGAATTTATTTATTTTTTCCTTTTCATGTTTATCATTTGTTGCTTCTATATAAATATTAACTATAAGTTTTCATTGAGAGATAAAAGGGTAAAAAAAAAAGGTGTCCCTCCCTCCCTCTCTCTCTCCCTCCCTCTCTCCACGCCAATCCTCGTAGAGAGACAGCATTTTATTCCCAAAGTACTCAAAAAGCAGCCCTCTGTCTGCTATCCTATATAGCATTATTGGTTCTTTTTCAGCTCTCTGTTTCTCCAACCTGCAATGGCATTTTGTCTTAATCCCATCTCATTTCCAACAAACCACTTGAGAAAACCCTTTTATATGTTTACTAAACAAAAAAACAAAAGGAGGTAAAAAAAAAAGAAATCTGCTGTGCTAATAGACAACTATGTTCACATCATGTTCATGCAAGCAACACACAGTCGTACTGTTGGTTGTCCTTAGCACATCAAGAAATATATATTCTTGATCGGTTTCTCATCCTTTTCCCTGTTTTCTTCCAATGGTTGTCCATGCTTGCACATCAAGGAGTATGTCATATTTTCTATATAATTTTGTTTCATAGTAACTGTAATTCTTTGTGTTCGTAATTTACAGATGATAGAAAATTTTGGTTAGTTTTTCACTATCGAGTATCGAATTGCTTTTTCGTTATTTGCTAGCTGCTTCATACTTGAATAATTATTGTCGTTATAGCGATTCAATTGTACTAGAATATTGTAGGGTCTTAATAAAAAGGGATCTCAACAAAACTTAACTTTACCGTGAGTTGGATAAATGTTTTTTTAGAAAAATAAAATAAATATGTAAGTTTTTTTTAACGTATTGTTAACATAAAAAATCCTAAGTATAAATAAAAAAAAAACTTATATATTCATTTAATTAAATAAATAAAAAACAACCTATGTTTATAAATGCAAAAAAAAAAAAAAATCGTCAACAATAACTAAAGAATAAACTGAAAAAATTAAGAAATAAATGTAAATCAAGATATTCGACTACACAACACGAGTTATTTATCTTATTGTGTTTAATGACTTTGTTTATTAGAATAAATTTTTTATCTATCAAATGTTAATAAAAATAGACACACACATGAAATCAATTGAATAAAATCAAAGGAAAAGGTTGCACACATTAACAAAAAGCTACCATTTTATATGAAAACTAAGTAAAAACTAAACGATTTTTAACCAAATAATAAATTGAAAAGTTCATAGATAAATATGGATATAGATTTCTGACCTCAAAACATGGGTCAAAGACTGACTTGTATTTAATAACATTGTTTTTTAAAACCAATGTTTTATTTAATAAAAAAAAACATGCATATAGAAAAATGATTTAATAAAATTAAAGAGAAAAAAAATTCAAGTATGGCTACATAGAAAGAATACCTCCTCATATTAGAAAAAAAAAACTAAAAGCGTATTCATAATTAAACTAAGTAAAAACTAAATCATATTTTATTAAAAAATATCTACCATCAGAACCAAACTAATTTTTTTTTTTTAAACAAACAACTCTTTTCTTGTTGCATTCCAGTTTGTTCTTCTTTGTTACAATTATGACATCTAATAATGTTTTTGATAAATTGGTAATGGATTTGGGCATAAATGGATGCAATTGAAGAAAAATAAACTTTGAGCATTAAATTATATAAAAAAATAAAAATTTCATTGTGAATTGCTATAGTGAAAAACCCACGTGTTTTAATATTTTGTTAATGTGTTATGTTAAAGAAACTATCGCACATCTTACAAGTATTAAAAAAAACAAAGTAATATATATAAAAATCACATATCATTGATTCTAAATCTTTTAAATCAAACCTAATTAATTTTAACTATCTAATTTAATAAGCTCTAATATTATTAAATGAATATCTTATTAAATAAACTCAAAACGCATATAATAACTCCATAAACAAATGATAAGCTAACCTCAAATCCATGAAATTAGTTAATATTATCATGCACCAATCATTTTTTAAGAATAGTTCTTTTTCTATTATTTTTTATAATCTCGACTCTCTCTTTATCATGATGTAGTACTTGTTTTTCAATTTGATTTTTCTTATTATTCAAGAATCATATACAACATAATTGTATTGAAGTAATAAAAAATGTTTTAGTGCATCATCTAAACATTTAAATATTAGAAGAGGTTCTAGGAATGATTTTATAATAGATCCATTATATCGAAAAACCATTTTCATTCAAAGGTTTGAACAGTTAAATGAAACACTAGAGTAGTTTTATATATATAATTTAGCTCAAGATTGTGGGGAAAAATTACTAGACATTATAGCTCAATTGTAATTATATATGATGAGAATCCTCAAAGCTAACTTTAGTGAATATTTCAAACTCTTGCGTGATGTGGGATGTGATTATGATAACTTGCCATGCAAAACGAATTAAAGAGGTTTAATCAACAAGGGGAAATGGACCCACATTAAAAACATTAATCTCCTCAAGATTTGCATGCATAATTTATTACTTTAGTGCAAACAAATAGCAGGTTAATTATCAAATTAAGAAAATAAACAATATTAGAATTTAACTTCTTTAATCTGAAGTTTGAACAAGGAGAAACTCGATCGGGGAGACTTCCAAGAATAGCATCTATACAGGACTTAAAAGATGGATTCAAGGGTTATTTTCCCAAGTTTTCATTGCATTAAAAGGAGCCAAAAGAAATTTGCAGATTGCTATGCCACCACCAAAAAAGTGCTTCAGTTTAAAGTATTTGGAAAAGGCACATGCAATTCGTAAAGCCAAAGAACACCAGATTCGTATTTACAACCATGTTGTTGTTCTCTATGTTAATCGATGAGACATGGAATTACTTTCTGAAGAAAAAATCACTAAATAACTCCTGTTATCGTTTCAGGGTAGAATCCAAAAAAATCGTCCATTGTTGCACGATAACACTCCCAGCTGAGGAAAAAAAAAAAAAAATTCTTCCCATGCACCATCTAGAAGATCCTCCTTAATCATGAAGTCAAACGAAATCGTCATTTGATCTCTATCCGAATGCTACATAATTATTTGATCCTCATCGTGCAACACATGAAAAAGTTTAGAGTTAATGTGCACAAATAAAATCCAGCGTGCCGAGTCAATTCTTGTGCTGGTGTACTCACAAACACCACCTCGAACGCTTAAAACAACCTTTTGTTTTTGGGTCAAAAAAGTAGAGAAATAACATTCATTCAAACATGGTCTTAGTCGTTTAAAGTCATAGATATCGTCTAGGAGATCATATTTTCGTGCTAGAAGATTTATTTATTATAAGGGTAATAGTGCTAAAGAAAATACTAGCAATAAATACCCTTTTAACGACTTTTATCATCTTGCTTATGAGGATCGAGAGCTTCATATGACAATATTCGATCCATTGCAAGAAAAGATGAAAAGTTAACATAGTGAGAAATGAAGTGGGGGGGCTACTCTTGCTTTAAAGAGATGGAGAGCACGATCCTGGCTATATACCTTCGTACGTTCTCTTTTGCTTGTATAATGCATTAGGTTCGTCTAGTTGGGTTATCAATGCCCCTTTTGCCTAAGAAAATTGTGGTCTTGATTGAAATAAGGGCAATTATTTTGAGGGGTGGGTGCCCAAATCATTAGGGCATAATATTTCAAGGTTTAAAGTTGGTGATGATCGATCAAGAGGGGAAGGATGGGGATTTCTCTTCTTGGAAGAAAAGTATCCCTTTATGAAATTAATTGAAGATGGCGTAATTCTTTTGTGTCATCTTTGGGAGTCCTCATGATTTGGTCAGTAATTTCCGAAACAAATTTTCAACAAAGGAAGAAAAGGGGTAAAATCACAAGCTACATTAAACGGGACATTAAGGCCCACATGATAAAAGCAAAACCATGATTTATAACCACGCACGGATCTAGCTTAAATCAGTATCACTCAATCAATCCCCTTTTGTAATTTTGTTTTGTTTTGGTTTGGAAATTATTAATCAATAAGATTGCTCGTGCTCAATGATCGAAGCTGTGATCACAATAAGATCGATGCTGTGGTTTTTTAGCCGTTAACTTTCGTGCTAGAGGTAGGATTCCAAGTTCAATTTTATAGGAGTAGGTGTCATTATTATGAATGCAAGCTATATATATATGCTGTGGTAATTTTCTTAATATATTTAGATTGTCTTTTTTATTTTATACATTTTTTTTTAATTTTTCTTGGATGTTTATCCTAGCTAGTTGCTAAGTTAGCTAAATATATACATATGATTTTTATTTTATAAATGCACCATGCATACATAATTGATCTATCCAAAATTTTAAAATAAATTACAATAATTTCATTGAGGTATTATGAAATTATAGAAATCACCTAATTAAAAGATTGATTATTATTTTAAAAAAAGTTATGCTAAAGAATCTTAAAAAATGAGAGAAAGAGGATATCAATAAAAAAAATGAATTATAAAAAACAAATCTAATCAAACTTAATAATAAAATGTGAGGTGTTGTTGCCCAAGAAAGCAAGGGTCACGTTTTTTAAAAAAAGAGCAAAAAGCAAGTCATCGGCTCAAGTTTTTTTTTTTAAATAGAATTGATAACATGCCGTTCGTCTAGGTGAATTATGTGTGGAACATTTTTCGATCACTTCCTGACTATAAAATTTAGGTTTGAGTTTTGGATTTTTTTTTATGGTCAATCGTCTAAACTCATTTTTTTTATATATATATATTTTAATCTTATTATCTTTTAGTTTTTTTATTTATTATATTTGGTTTATATTCTTTTGATCAATAATTATTTTATTTGAGATAATTTTTAAATATGAGTTTTTTTTACGATTTCATTCTCTTTTAATTTTTTTTCTTATCAGATTTGATTCTCATTATTTTGATTGTTATTTTTCTTTTTAACTTTGATAAAAATTTTAAATTGATATTTTTTTTATTTTATCATTCAATATTAAATTGGTTAAGAATTGAGTTTCTTGATTGAACCCATATCTAAGATTTCATAGGTTGCGAGTTTAGGAGATTCGCACAAGTTTGCTTGATTTTTTTTATCATTTTTCTAAATTTATATTTTTTCAATCTCATCCTTCAACATCTATTTAATTGGAGATTGAGCTCCATTATTATTTTTTATTTTCTTTCTATAAGACTTTTCACTAATTTTAAAATTGACCCAGGTTATCTCGGGTCTTTTTATTTGTTATTCTTTGTTAAATTCAACTTCTTTTAAAGAGGTTTTTTTTAAAAAATTTAATTAAGTTAATTGATTAAATATAATAATGTGATGTTCAATTCATAATATTTTGCTTGGTTTGTTTTTTAGGTCGTTGCTCTAACAACATGTATAGCTAGCCTCTTACAGTGTTGTCGTGCAACTTTTAATAGTGGCGTTAAAACTGTTTTGGTGAACTTTTTCTAGTGGCGAGGCAGTATTTATAGCAGAGTGACAATGAGTTTCCAATAGATTTTTTTATTTTCTTCTCCTAAGTATGATATTGTTAAATTATTTTTTATAGTAAATTAATGCCAAAAAATTTTGTTTGCTTTATTTGTTGTTAGTGTTTTTTTTAATTGTATTATTGTAATCAAGGTCTCAAATTTTTCATATTTCTTTGAAAATGTTGGCATGTCTTTTTCACGATAGGAAAAATTTAACCCGGTCTACAATGTATCATGTGCCACATCTCTTATATAATCTCATGCTTATATCTAACTGGAGGTTTGGCCCTCCAAGAAAAAATAAAGCAATAATGTTCTCACAAGTTTCCAAATGTAGCAATTAGATCCTTGAAATCTCACTTACCTTTTGATATGTAGTGCCACAGATGGTTCGAAAAAATAAAACTGTCATGGATGGAGTCCCCTGTAGTTTATGGGCAATTGTGAAGGGTACAATTGGGTTTTGGTGTGTGATTTTGGTTTTTTCGGTGAAGGTTTTTGGAGGGCAGCAGCTTGGGAGGGAGTCTCTCGATAGAAGTGGTGCAAATTTATGTAGCCCTCTCTCTATATGGGCTCGATGCCCATTATTGTTGACATTTCCTTGTCTAAACAGAGGAATTATTTAATGCTTTATCATTTCACGAGAACATGGGATTCATGAATATTTTTCATAATAGATCTCATGTTCTTATGAGATGATGGAGTACCACTCCTAGCATATATCTAATTATATCTCTAATATTAAAAAAAAATTATAATTCTTTTTCACGGTCAGAAAAATGAATTCTACTAGTAAATGGAAGATGAAGCTGAAAACTGGTGAATTTCTGAAGGCGTTGGAAATGGTGAAATTGGCCATAATACTTTAGATGGGGACCAAATTAAGGATAATGCCTATAACCATGCATGAGCAAAACTAGCTTCTGCCTTTTGGGGTGGGAATGTGAGGAAAAGTAAAGAAAGGAAAAAGAAAAGAAAAGGTAATGGCAGTAGTGCGTATAGCCCTTCAGCTGGGCAAATGAGCCCCTCTATAAATACATAATCCAATCCCAATTCTCCAAATCATACTTAAGTTATGCACATCTGTTTTTCTAGTCATTAAAAAAAAATCCCTACCTGACTCAGAAAGAAAATAAAAATAAAAATAAAAGGCAAAACATACATATATAGCTAGAGGAATATTAGAGATATTTGGAATTAAGAGGGCTAAATTGTAAGGAAATCGTGCTAGTTTATACAATAAATAAATGTTCACATTCACAAACAAACATCATATCATGTGGTCCTCCTTTTTTGCTTAACACTCTTAATTTTCTTCCGTACTCTCCCTGAGCGACTGAGTCACCTTACATTCCATTCCGATTCCTTTTTTCCTTCATGGGGATTTGCAATCCCTTTGTTCTATGCTAATCCACCTTATTACATGGACATGCTTGGAGCCGCAAGTTCTAAATGGCTGAGGTTCCTTCGAGCACCATATGGATGACGAATTGTTAGATGAATGAATTTGATTTATCGTTAGTCTATTCACACACATTTATGAACACTGGCTTTAAATTAAGGACGTGATAATGAATAATAAAACAAAGATTATAAATGATATATAAAACGATATCTTTCCAAACCTCCTCAACAGTCTTTGATTTGGACTCACAAAAGTTGCAAAGAGGAAGGGGAAATAGTTTATTTCCAAAGGGCATTTAGTTAGGCTAGTGTTTCGAATAGTAGCTTGGCATCAAAGAATGAGAAGAAAGGGTTGTTTTTTATTATTGTTATTATTACATAATTTTAGGCGTTGGCAGGTTATGTTTTTGAGGAAATAGCAGACAAGCTTTATTTTGCAGATTTTTACATGTATATGCCATTTATGAAATTTGTGGTCCTGCTCTTACATGAACTAGATTATGATCTTATCTTTACACACCCACACACGTATATTGTAAGGATTGCATGAGTAAGATTTATCATTAAATCAGCTGTAAATCTTACTCATGAATGAAATAATTAAGATTTAAATTCTAATGATTATGATACAATAGAGAAGGCTATATATCTCCGATCCATTCTATTACCGGGTGTAGAAGGGAAGATATATAATTGCAACAAAACGCAAAAAATTAATCTCCTGCCATTGTAATTGATTGAAGTATTTAAACTATAAAATGTTTCATGGACAGTGGTCCTTCAATATCCGGATAAGTATATATATATATGCCATAGATTTCTTGTGGGGTTATCACTCAACCTTTTCCTCTGCTGAAAGAACAGAACGACGATGGCACCTTTGTAGTCGATGGTGTGCTGTAATTATTAACTTGCCATGCATGCAAAAAAGGGTTGCGATCTCAATTAATCTGCTTGTCATGATACTGCAAACCATTCTACAAATCATTAATTTTGTGTTGAAATCTTATTCCAAAAGAAATAAATAAAGAACACAGAATTCTGCTCTTTCTTGGCACATGCAAGACCTTGCTAATTAAGGAAAAGATATAAATATTTTCATAGTCATTTCACATAGTATCGAATAATATAGATTCTTAACCGACTGTAATCGTTAATAAAAAAGAAAATCTATATCAATTTTCTTCTGAATATGCATATATAACAATATTATAGTACCAATATTAAAACTTTTTAACGTAGGTTAAATGAAGCACCACATAAGATTAAAACCCATGGAGTGTATTGACAACCTAGGTAGTTAAGAAAATAAATGTTAGAAATTTGACCGACAATCTCTTTTTTCTGGCCTATTATTTCTTTCGGATCAACAGATCTGATCACACCCCAAGGAAACATCGGTCCATCAAGTTGGACATGTAGGCAAGTAGGTCTTAATTACTTTCTATTTATTCTTTCCTTTCACAACACTTCCATTCTCAAAATGGTACTGGTTCCTGT
This sequence comes from Populus simonii, assembly GCA_007827005.2. Lineage (NCBI taxonomy): Eukaryota > Viridiplantae > Streptophyta > Magnoliopsida > Malpighiales > Salicaceae > Populus > Populus simonii. The sequence continues at coordinate 6,199,752 of CM017469.2, forward strand.
AAAGCAACTGAGAAAGAGTGAGAGAGAGATCAGATATTCATATTCTGTTCATAGGGATTAGTGAAAAAAGAAAGAAAGGGTGAGAGTAATAATGGGTTATAGGTTGTCATCGTTATGTATGCATGTAATTGAGAAAAAAAGAAAGGAACATTCATTTTCTCTCTTCTTTTATGTTTTCTTTCACTTTATATATATGTTTTTTTTAGTGATAATCAAAGAATATATCAAAATAGTCATTTAGAATATAGCCCCAAGAGGTTGTCTTAAATCATTTGTTTTTTAAAAAATTAAATTTTATTTTAAAAATAATTTTTTTATGTTTTTAAATTATTTTAATGTACTAATATTAAAAATAATTATTAAAATATTAAAAAAAATTTAAATTATAATCACTACCACATTTTTAAATATTTTTTTTAATATATAAAGCATCTACACAATTTAAAAGTAAGCTAGGGTTTGTACTTTCCACCAAACAAATGACCAAGAGACCCAAATTTAAACTTCATCCAACCTATCTGGCCTTATCGTGGGTGAATGTGTGTCCCTGTATCAACTAAACCTATCGTCACTAACCACCAAGACATGGCCATTTAAGCATTAGTTGCACCCACCTTTAATTAGGTTTAAAAATAATAGATGGTAAAGGGATTGAACCTTCTATTATTCTCTCTATACAAGTTGTCAAGGTTAATAGCTATATAAACAACTATAGATTTATAATCTCTCTTCTTCTTATTTATATATAGTCATCTTCTTCAATAGTACTTACATACTTGCATCAAAGCCTTTTTTAAGCCTTCACCCCTCTTTATTTTAGCTAATTTAATTATCGAATGATCCACGGATTCTTTAAATTGATATATTATAGACAATTAGTGATAATTTGAGCATGTATAAATCGATCATATGCAAATTAATTAGAAGAAATATATCACGTGCCTTTAATAAGAAAGAAAGAAAGAAAGAAAAAGAAATCATAGAGTGATATTGTCCGGATGATTATGTTTGGCATAAAATTGATAGAATTATAAGATTTGGGATTCAATTGATAACATGATTATACATTTGAGACTAAATTGAAGTTTTTCCATAATATAACAACCCCCACAGAGATTTCGATAGGATTAATATTCCCACAGAGATTTGCAATCAACCAAAAGAAGAAGAAGAAGAAGAAGAAGAAGAAGAAGAAGAGAGATTTGGATAGGGTTAAACTATTAATAAAACTCCCACTCAAATACACGAAACTATAGAACAACCCCAACTTTCCACAATTATGAGAGTCAGTCAGATCTAAACATTGAGTTTGTTCTATTCTCTGTTTGTCATCCTTTTTCTAACGCCTTTTCCTTTTCCTTGTCAGTTTTTGTTTCTTAAATAATCTAGCACAAGAGAAAAGAGAGGTCATGGCTTATGTCCTGGTTCACAGTGAGCTGATAATTGATGGACAAAAGCTTTCACTCAGCTAATAATTCATAGACAAAAGGCTAGCTTCCCTTCCAAATAGCTCTGGTACGTGACAGAGAAGTACGTGGAATCCAAAATTTCTATGTTATGGACTTATGGTCTCCAGCTAGGGTTATAATAAAAACGTTACCACGTAAGTGTTACAAAACAACAAAGTCCCTGTGCATGGGTGTTGGGTTTGAAATAGACCTCTCAAAACGCGAGTGATGGGTTCAAAATAGACGCTTTACAGTCCTAATAATGCTCATCATGCTGTGTTTTGAATAGACTCCACACAAATACTTAACCCGTTTTTACACTACTGTGATTGCCGATCCATTTAATTAAGCCAGAGTTGTGACAAATATTATGTTATTTTGCTTCCTTGATCTGGACAAGGGAAGAACACGCCTTCTACTCGAGTTCTGCAGTCAAAGCTAGAGTATGTATCAATAACAATATTTAAGCATTTTTTAAGCGATTAAAACTGATATATCTCATGTATAATTAAGTTCATAACTGAGAGAAATACAATAATTTGAGGGAAAATTGGCCCCAGATTTTTAAACATGACATTACATTATTTGATGGCAATGACTCGGAATTTCTCCCTGAAATGTTTTTCCTAATTAAGAACTAGGACAATTTGTTGAATAATTTATATATATTGATTATATTTTCGAAATTTTCTCCCATGTCCATATTTTTCTAATGTTTTCTTGTCCCACAATATTTCTTGTTGTTAAAAAATAAATGAATTAATATCGTTGTCTTCTCCAGTGTTCCTCAATTTCCACCTGTGCCCAAACAATGTACAAAATGGATCAATTTCAAGGAACAAAGGTAGCAATAACCCCAATTTTAATTTTTTCATTATTAATGTAATCATCAAGACAAGCGCGCTTGCTGCATGATTGAGACTAAGAATTCCTTAATTATAAAATAGCAACAGTTAATGCGTAATTTTACAATATCCATTAAGAAATATCTAAATATATTTATTGTGCTTCATTTGTTGTTGGATTGTGCTAAAAAATAAAAATCAAATATTTAAAGAAAAATAAATTATATGGATTATAAACATTAAAAAAAGTGTTAATTTATATGATAATATTTTAAAGTATTAATAATAAATTCTATAACTAAAAAAAGTCAAAATTAATTTGGAACATTAAATAACTATTAATAAATAATTTAAAGACATTTGTTAGCTAGCATTAATAATTTGATAATCAAATTATCAAGAAAGAAGATTTGGTTACTATTTTAAGACAAATAAAGACAATGAATATAGAAAAATGTTTGATTGAAATAATATCAAAATGTTTGATTTATTATTATTATTATTATTAATTTCAACACTCAATATAAATTAAAGTAAAAGAAATAAAATCTAATTATTTTTTAAATATGTAAGTTTAACAATAATACATATTAAGGATAAAATATTTTTTTTTATATTTTATTATGTCTTATCCACTATCAACTATATAGGATATATAAATTATTACTTTATCTTGTACATTACTATCAAAATATAATTATATTCTTGTAACTTGTTTTATTATCTCTTTTATCTCAAGATAGTAACCAAATGTTACTTAATAAATCTCTTTGAGGCCTAGGGTTTGACTTAAAGATGGTATGTTGTGTTTTATAGTATAACTTGTGCTTTACCTTTTCATTAAAAAAGAAAAAAATGTGCTTTAACCTAACCAATTATTTTGTGCTAGTAATAATTAACTTGATTGTATTTGAAATTGCAAACTCTTCTCTTATATATGCTCTTTGTACAATGACTGAAATGCACTAAAACTTATTCAATGAAAAAAAATCCAAAAGATATATATTTGATACACAACTTTTATGATTGCATCATATTACATAATATTCTTATTTGTGGGGTTGTAGTTGGGTTAAAAAAATTGGACGCTAGTGAAGATTCTACAAAATGCAAACATTAACTAAATTTCAAGCTCAATAGCAGCCAGGGAATAAGAATATCGAAGGATGGTTGAAGAGCCGCTGGACAGGGTAGACAGCAGAGGGGCTGAAACATTATTGGTCATAAGAGTAATTTTATGAAGATATTCATGGGTGAGTAGATGACCATGCAACTCAATATAAGTAAATGTCTTAGCTTTGGTGGATAGGCTAGTAACCAAGTCTTTGAATTCTCCACGCAAACCCCTGAAAACATAGAGATTGAATCTGCCAACGCAATGGGTTGTCAAGCGGTTGCAAGCTCATCAAAGAGAGATTTGGTCTTTTGTAAATAGGTATTGGTCGTGTCATCACCCTTGTCGTAGGTCCTAGAAAGACCCATAGAGTTGTATAATACAAGAATTTGATGGTGAGGCGAGAGCTTACTCAATATTCTGCCATATAGAGGACGAGGTATGGCAATCAACAACTAAGTGTAAGAGTTCAGTAGATAGAAAGGACAAGAGAGCACTCATAATCAAATGATCTTGTTGTTTCCATGACACAAATGTTGGACTGTGGACAAGAACAACCATGGATGATGGTATAAGATGAGAGGAGGGACATGGTAGAGATCCATCGACAAAAGAGTAAATACCCTAGCTTAAGAGATAAGGTTTCATTTGCATCCTCCGATATATATAGTTGTCATAAGATACTTTTAAGGAAATAACCTGTTGTGTGTAGGCTTAGGGAACCATAGAATGAAGATGAGAACCAAGAGCAAAATAAGTAACAAGAGGGGTAGTCGGTAAGAGTTCGACAAACTAAGGAGAAAACATTAATGCAGAGGATGATAGCTAATGAAGCACAAAACCAGATTTCATAATGGAAAAATAATAAAGCGACTGTGCAGAGGCTTGCAACTGAGATATGATTGAAGAAGAAGAACTTGTTGGCAGAACAACATAGCAAAATGACATTGTAGATTTGTCAACAAAATCAAGTGCAACGGTGATGTTTTGATTAGAGTCCATGAATAATAGATTTGTATAAAGCTCTAATATCAAATTAAGATATAATTAGTGTTTAGGAGGCTTAAACAATTGTATTAGTCATCCTTTGTATTCATACAATTAGGGTTATATATAATATTAACAATGCAACCCTTGCACACAATTAAAACTAAACATGGTAACATAATTTGCTATATAATTGTATTCCCTATAATAAGTATAATTAGCAATTAGTGATCATATGGTTAAAAATAATTAAATATTATTAAAAATAATTAAATATCATATCAAATAATCAATTTTAACTTAAAAATCTAAACTGTTAAATAATATTTTAAAAGTAATTTTATATGAACTTTATTGGATTTAAATTTTAGAAGAACCCGTGAGAGAATAACTTCTTAGTATAAACATAGATGATCATACTGAAATAACTTAGTTTTGGAGATTCTTACATCAAGAAATGAAAAAAAAAAAAAAAAGTATAGTGTGTGTGTGTGTGTGGGGGGCATGAGAATAAGCATGGCCTAAGAATGGATGGGAATGTAGTAAAACGCCAAAAGGAAATAACCCAGGAAAACCCATCAAAATTCCTTATTGCCAGAAACAGCAAAAGCACCAGCTCTATATCTATCTGCCTTTGAAGTTAGAGTAACGCATGCCCTATGAAGCTGACACAAACACACATACAAACACCCTAAACACTCACCTCTCTATCTTTTCTTTCTTTGATGGCTCACCTTTTCAAGCTACCAACATGGATTCTCTTAGCCAGTGCAAAGCCCATCACTCCTCTCAAGAGATAGTACTAGATTCTATTTTCACACTTTCTTTTCTCCCTTTCATCATCTATCATACATGAGAGAGAGATGAAAAAATAATTATTATTATACATATTTCTCTCTATAGTATAAGCAGATTATATATTGATGATGATGTGTTTATTTTGCATGGGAATATATAACAAATCATGAATCGTGATCATGATCCTTTTGGGTCATTATTTTTTATTTATTTCGAGTATTAGTAAGACCCCACTCCCACTCTTGCTGTCATCATTGCAGCTGAGATGGTGGTGGGGGATGGTATTTCTTTTTAACTTTGAACTTACCTTTTTTTGGGTAGGGTTGAAGGAATGTCTCTTTGCATGAGCTTGTGAATTTTCTCTTTTTTCATCAATCTTCGTGCCCTCCACTTGTCTTGGGACTATGGATTGTTGTTCACTTTGTGTGTGTGTGTGTGTTAAATGGAATGGAAGGAACTTTCAAGCTTAAGTTTTGGTTCTTTCTTGCTAATTAGTGATTAACGTTTTCCCATGTCAGTTTCGCTCTTGTCATTGTTAATAGACAGCTCTAAAACATTACTTGTGGTGATTTGCAATAAAGTTGGAGAAGGTGTAGGCATTACAGACAAAACTTAGAACTTTTGTCCATGCCCTGAAGAACTATTTCCTTTCTTTTTCAGAAAGAAAAAAAAACGTAATATTATATGCTTGCTCGCTCACACACGAAAGAAAAATAAGAAATATTTTTTGATAAATGAAATTTATCAAAAAGAACATATGATAAATTTGAAGAAGACAAATATTGAATATCCAAATTGATCCCACGTTGCTTTCTTGCTTGGATTTTATAATTAGATAATTACATGAATCATATCACTAACCTAATATATTTTTGAAAGAAGCAACCTGCTTGTTTCTCCACCTTTTTCACACTGATTTTCTTTCTTTCAATCTTGTTTTTTTTTTTTAATAAATTAGAAGCAATTGGCCTCGATATAGCATAGCATAGTTAAATTTTTTAAAATATTATAATAATAACAAATAGGAAGTCTCACTTTTATGGGATAACTCAGCATCTCAGTGATGGGTTTGTTTTCCTAGCGGAGTGCAGGGATGCTCAATTTTTTGTTTAATGGATTTGAAATGTACCCTGCAGGCCAGCCAATCCACTAATGAATACGATTCAAGCGTGTAGTCTAGGCCCATTGTAGGAGCTCCTTCTTGGGCCACCAACCCACAAAGCAAACCAAACTTTCTATACTTCCAAAGCCTAAATCCTGCATGGGCAACAATGACTTTTAAGCTTAGTCATGAAGTGGATTCCAATCTCGTTTCTGTTTGACAATTGGGGTTTTTGGGCCTGGTATCATTAGATGGGCCTCGTTTCTTAGGCAAATTTGTTTGTCCCCATTTGGTGAAGGCAGGGGGTGCTGGTATATTAAAACAAAAGTTAAAAGAGAGATATTTAATGTGCATTCCTTTATATTTTATTGACCCGAAATTTTCCCTTTTTTTTTTTCTTTGTTTTCTTGAATTGATTTTTTTTAATTTCATCTTTTAATTTTAAATTAGTTAATAATTAAGTTTTATAAATTTTTTTATATGTGGTGATCCTGGTCTTATAATCTGAGTCGTAAGGATAAAATTTTAACCTGAATTGAAATTGGTCTTTTTTTTAATCTTTTTTTACACTGATATTATTTTTTAATTTTATTATTCAATATTAGATTGTTGATAATTGAGTTTCATAATTTTATCATTTCGGTCTCATTTTATCCTTTTTCTTCTCTTTTTTTTTTAAATTATTTTTTAATCAATTTTCTTTTTTGATTCCAACTTTCAACATTAATTTTATTAAAGATTGAGCTTCTTTTCTTTCTTGATTTTGTTTTTATGAGGATGGCCTGACATTACTACCGAGTTCACAAGTTTGTCGCGCAAGCTCGAATTGAATTGGAGTTTTTTTTGTTTTTTTTTAATTTCATCATTTAATATTAAATTGTTTTAGAATTTAGTATTATAATATTTTTTTTCTTTTGACATGCATTTTTTTTTCCTACTTATTATTGTTATCACCTTTTCTCTGTACGTTTACATTAAATACATTTATTGTTGTTGCTTTTGGTTATGATATAGTTAAATTAAATTATCTTATTAGATTCACTAAGGTCTATAACTCAGGCTCAATGATTTTTGTTTTTGCTTTAAAACACATTAGTTATGCTTGAATATTATATTTTTAGTTTACAAAAAAAACCAACTCGGCTTGCATTCACCAATCTATTTATTGTATTGCAAGGACACCAGTCTTTAACCCATATGAATTTTAATTATTTTCATTTGAGTATATCAATTTTTTTTTTCAAAACTATCAGTCAAGTATTTTGGCTTTTTTATGTAATAATGTATTGCCCCATATTACTAAATTACGATTTTGCTGTTGTTATTCTCGAAGAGAATTTTCTCTGCTAAATTATTTTTCCCTTTTTCTACTTTTTGGATATAAAAACAATTTTTTTGTGTGGATATTTGCTATATAAAAAGTAGAAAAGGGAAAACCAAGTTGGGAGGGAAAGTTTCTATTATTAAAAATGAAAGGAGAAAATCATAATTTAGTAGTTTGGGGAGAAAGATATGACAGAAGTTGGGATAAAAACACTTGATTGATAGTTTTGAAAAAGTGAAAAGAATTAAAATCCATGATGAATAAAAGAGTTGACGTGCCTGTAATGCAATTATACCACAGATTATTTATTTATCAAGACTTCAATGGGGGGTTGGGTAGGAGAGTGAAAATGTGAAACAGAAATGGCCTTATATACATAATAAATAGCTGCAGCAAGTGTCCTCTTTTTTGTTTCCAAGGAAACCAACATGGGCAGATTCAAAGCTAATAAAAATAAGGTTATTTTTTTAACCAGCTGGGTGCATATATAAAAAGAAAGATTTCTTTAATAAAAAAGATCAAGTTGATGCTACGAGGAGATGAAAAATTCCAAATCCTTGAAAGACGTAATGATAATACTTATAAAGTGGATCTATTAGGTGAGTATAGTGTTAGTGCTGTCCCCAAGGGGCGTAGCGTGGTGGCAAAGGGCTTGAAATCTGCACAGCAGGTCTCGAGTTCGAGTCAGGGCGTGCACCTCTTGTAAGAGCCTGGGACAGCCGGGGTTTTACTCACTTACCTGGGCCCACAAAGTGCGCTTTCCGGGAAGTGGGGTTTCCTCGAATCCAAAAAAAAAAAATAGTGTTAGTGCTACTTCTAATGTTTATTATCTCTCTTTGTTTGATGTGGGTGATTGTTCAAGGTCGAATTTTTTTTGAGAGAGAGGATGATGCGATCCAAATCATATCAAAAGATCAATTAAAAGTTTCAGTTAGGTTAATTATAAGATCAAAGATAAAGAAGCTTAAAGATGCATTCAATGGATTTATTCAGAGTATTTAAGCTAATATGAATTCTAAAAAGACTACAACTTCAACAAGTGATGATCAAACCTTAGTGAATCTAATATATATGTAAAGAGGCCTGATCCATCTACAACATGGGCCTAATTATTTTATAATGGTGAGCTAATTGATTTTGACACTAGAGGCGGTTTGGAACTAATTTTTTCTAATGTGCAATCTTACTTTAGCAAGCATAATATTTTATCCGACCATTGAATCGGGATGATATGTTACCAAAATTTCTCAGAGGTCTTGTTCCATGTTGGATTAAAATTTCAAGGCAATCGGACATCGAAAAGGCTTTATGATAAGATCTAGAAGCTACTATATAAGAATTGTATTAGTTTCTTATTGATTTAATTAAACTTCTTTTTCCTATTTTATTTAGACTCTTTTATTATTTCTCCAACATTATTTAGAATGTTTTTTTACCTATTATAAATAGGTTTATTTAGCTTGTGTTTTGGTTTTATTATAGGACAAACTTTGATTTCAACAATTATTATATTGTGTGAGAGGTTTTGTTCATACCCTTTGGTTCTTCATTGAAGTACTTTGACTTATTGAAGAATTAACCAAGTTTTGTCGTGTCTTTTATAATTCTTATTCATGTTTTTTTTGTAGGTGTTGGGTGGGGGTTTGATTATTTATAGTTTTGATATCTCGATATAAATTATACTTATGTTAAGCTCAATCATAAGCTTGAATTTAGCTTTTTTGAAAATAATCTATTTAACTATGGATTTATGATATCAAAGAGGTTGACATCAATGTTACTCAACTTGTGAGTCGTAGATATCACATGCAACTCGTCAAAGTATGTTATTTTTCTAAATATTTTTCTTACATTGTTATTTTTCTAATTTTTTTTCTGTGCTAAGCTTTAAAAAAAGAAAAAAACTCTTGCTGAGTCCATATATTTAAAGATCAATGTCAGAGTGGAGACTTTTGTTGGCTGTTAACAACTGCTCCTTGCTTATGGAGACTTTAATAGGCGATTATACTGTTTTGTTCAGTAACTTAATGTTTATGCAATGGATGATGTTATCTGTGTCTCATTGCTTGGTGTGCTCGGATGCCAACTATTGTCTAGGGTTTTACTTTCATTCATAATTTTAAGCATCAGTAGCTGAAGCATTGTCTGAGTTGTTAAAACAGAGAAGTTCTTGTTACATTCAAAGAAAGCACGGTTGCATTTCCTTTCAAGGCAATTAATTACTTTTCTCCGTTGCTTAGAAATCCCATGACAAAATCTTATTTTCCTTCGGATCGTATCGTATCATATCAATCTCTTTTTTTTTCCAGGTTTTTGTGTTTGTATGCAAGGATGGAGTTAGGAATTTTTTCAACCCTAGGCTTTTAAATAAATATATAATTTTTTTAAGATAAATTATTAATTTATGTAAATAAATTTTTAAAGTTAACAGTAAAGTTTTAATTCAAATACCCTACTCAAAATATTAAAAATTAAATTTGAAAGTACATAAAATTGAAATGAAAGTAAAAATAAATTCACTAATATTAAAGTTACATCCTTTGATATTTTGTGGAATATAATTCATCTAGAACCGAATCTGAATCAATATTGTAACAACCTCTCAACCAAGATAAAATAACAATCTCATGTCAACTGAAAAACAAAGAAATTAAATTTTTTCCCTCTCTCAATTCCTCCTTTCTTCACTTGATTCTTCCTTAGGTTAGCGTTTTATAAGTTGAACTTTATAAGTTTACAAGGTTATTCTTTCACTTTTCTTATTTTTTTCCTTTGATTTTTTTATGTTTTCCCCTTACTTTTCTCTCTTTCTCTCTCGCCTTTTCTTTTTCTATTCTGCTTCTGCCCAGTCGGCAACGTATTAAAGGAAGGAAGAATTGATTTGTTTTATTTTTTTAATGGCAAATAATCATTTTACTCTTAATGAGTCGTTTTGCTTTTATTTGACGGTCCTTTTTTTGTTAGCACTATCAAACTCTGTTCATCCTAAAATTTTAATCAGATTTTATTCAATATATTTTAAGATTTCTCGTAAAATTTCAGCTCAATCTGATGGTCAGATTGAAAATTACACCCAATAACGTAAAATTGTCCAAATTGTGACTTTTTATCAAATTTCTGAATTTCTTCAAAAATTCTAAAATTTTAAACTAAGTTAAAACATCATATTAGAAAGCTCCACGTAAATTTTCAGAATTTTTTGATAACTCAATTAAAAATTACAAAATTCTTTTTATATAAAACTAGTAAAAAAATATTGATAAAAGCTTAACCTGAACTAGAGCCCACCGAAGCCTTTGCATTGCCTCCTCCCTTGTTTGTCTGTCTTGATGGGTGCCTTGGTCTGGTCGGGTAATGGATATCTGATATCCGACTTGATCAGGTTTGGATATCTAAATCTATACCAATCGGAGTGTCGGTTATGGATAATAGTTTGGAGATCCAAGAAATGCAGCAGATCGACGTGGAGATGTGCCTTTACGATTGTTTAAAAAAGAAACTTAATATCGGTTAATATGTAAGCTATTTTGAAAATATCCTGATCATCAAATAAAAGATTAAAAAAGAAAAGAAAATAAAATTTGGACATCTTTCTGTAAGGAAATTAGGCTCCCATGAAGGCCAAAGAGTACAGCTAAGAATGGCAGTGCAGGGCTAGTTAAGGGTTGTTTGGTTGTGGTATTAGATGCCCTCTAGCTAGGAGGCTTCGTTGTCTGGGCCCCATCAGGTAGATCTCGGCTAAGAGGCTTTCTGCTCTTAAAGTTTTGTAACCTTATCTTCCTTTTCACGCTAATTTATCCAATATCCAAACGATTAGAGCGACTTTCCTTTTAAGAAAAAACATACTGAATTTATTCTTCGTCTTCTTCTTATGACTGTAGAGATAATTGACAAAATTGTTGATATAAAGAAAGATATATAAATTTATAAATCCTTGTGTCATGTTATAATAGAGCTGAGAAAAAAAACTAAAAAACTAATTAAATCAAGAAAACCGATTAAGATTTTGAAAAAACCAACTAGTTCGGTTTCGGTTTTATAAGCTTAAACCGAAAAACCAAACCGAACCTAAATCGAAAAACCGAGTCAAACCGATCTGAACCGGTTTTTATCCTAAAAACCCAAACCGAAACCGGTCGGTTTGAACCGGTTTCTGTTTTTTTTAAATTTGATTTGGTTATTTTTTTTAATAAAAACCGAACCAAACAAAAAATAATAATCTTTATATCATATTTATCGATATAATTATATTGTTATCTTTGATGCATTCTATTGTATCATAAATTGTATCATTAAGCATTATCAAAATAGATTACTACAATTATGAAATCACACGATTTGCAAGAAATCGTGTATTTGAATGTATTTGAATATATATATATATATATATATATATATATATATATATATATATATATATATATATATATATATATATATATAAACAAGAGCAGTCATCTTCTCTCATTTTACAAAAAAATGTACACACATTCACGTCAATGAGCTTTAAGTTGCAAGGCTTCCAAGCTGGCATCCAATTTCGTGTTCTCGTTGACAAGTTAACTAAAATTCAGATTTCATGAGTGAGTTTTTTTTAAAAAATCAATTGTTCTCAAAACTCCACTTAATTATCCCGTTTCCTAATCATTAGTACTTAACAAAATAATCCCCCTTCAATTATGATGTCTCTTAATCTTCACATAATTGTGATCATATTGTAAAAATGAATGCTGTGAGTGCAATAGGTCCGCTAGTTTGCTACTTGCATTTATTGTTGTTGATGATAAGATCTGATTTTATTCTATGGACTTGAATACCAAGCCGACCTGGAATAAGATCGTTAAACTTTTTATTCTAGTATACTTGATTTGAAATGACTGATAAAATACCTGCAGAAGATCCTTTCCTTCAAGTTTAGAGATTCTTTGATGATTAAGTTAATATCATATAAGAAAAAAAAACAATTTTTTATTAGAAGAAAGCCCTAAAAATATATACATGTCTTTTTAATAGAGAAAAATTGAACCTGATCAATAGAGGTTGTATTGGTTTCTTTTATAGCTCCTGAGATCCCCTCCTTGTGCAAAGGGAAAGGGAAAGAGGTTTATATATCTATCAAATATTTTTATTTTATCAGAATAAAATATCTTTTGCTCCTCAATAAAAAATATCTCTGACTTATTTGAGTAAAATATTTCTGATCGTGTTTATGGAAGTTTGGGTTGAACACTTGGTTGAATTTGGAAATGGTGGGTATATCCGGGCTCAACAATTTGCTTAGCCCTAAGATGGTGCATGGGTCTGGTGGTTTGCCATACTCATATATGTTTATGTTCAATGTTTAGTTGAGTTTAGAAATGGTGGGTTTGATAGCTCACCAAACCCACACATATTTAGACTCAACGCTTAGCTGAACCAAAAAATAATAGATTATCACTCTAAACTTTGTTTATTTGCTCGGAAGAGGGGACTTAGAAAAAAATTATTAATCCATCAATTATTATTATTATTCAATAATAAATAATCAAAATAAGTAATACTATTATTGATAGTTACAAGCATGAAGTTATACAAGTTTCATTTCGAGTCATTGCATATTTATATTTAAATATAATTAGCTTCATTTATATAAATATTCTCAATTTTGGTTTCGATTCGTGAAGTCTCTTTAGAGATATTTAGGCTTGAAAACATAGTATTCACCATTAAATATGTGCTTAGTTTATTTATATATCGATTTTTTAATTACAAAAAATATGTAGATTTAACCCTCAAAATGTTGAATAAATTATTTCCCATGTTATTACCATCTTAATTTCAAATCAAAGCAATTTTTTTAATGAATATAAATAACACATGCAATACCCGATAGGAAAACAAAACTCAATAAATAAAAATTGGCACGAAAATAGCCAGACGGGCGTGGTTGTAGTAAGAAAAAAACCTTTTTACCAATTTTACAAATCACTATTCATTGTCTTTTTGCCATGCGAGTGGAAAAGAGAAAGGGAAAACCCTTGCCAACCAGCCCTTAGCTAGCTAATCCACCGCCCACAGCTCAAACGGAGAAAGAAAGATAATATATTATATTATATTATACTTAATTCATTATTATATTATACTTAATTCATTATATTTTAATCACTACTTAAACTTCTTATAATCAAGAAATTCAGGAAACTAATCCCTCACTGACACAAAAGGCATGAAACCTTGCTGAACACAACACCAAATATAACAAGAAAACATTAAAACACACTAAAAGAAGAAGAAGAAAAGGAACAAACCAAACCATCTCTCTCCCTCTCACACACACACAATGGCTGCCCCTCTTCTCTCTTTCCTCCTCCTCCTCCTCTCCACCACCACAACAACCACCGCAGATGATGCAGCCACCTTTCTAAAACTTGCCTCTGCCTTAACCCCGACACCAAAAGGCTGGTCAACAACAAACTCTAACGATTACTGCAACTGGAATGGTGTTAAATGTGACAACTCCAACAATGTCATCTCCATTAACTTAGCTACTCAAAGTCTTTCTGGGATTCTCCCATCTGAGCTTTCAACACTTTCTCAACTCCAAAGTTTGTCTCTCCAAGAAAACAAGCTCGCTGGTGCTTTACCTTCTCTTGCAAATTTAGCTTCTTTGAGAGAGATTTATATTGGTACTAATAATTTTACTAGTATCCCTCAAGATTGCTTTAAAGGGTTAACTAGTTTGCAAACTTTGAGTATGAATGAGAATATTAATTTAGAATCCTGGGTTATTTCTACTGATCTAACGGAGTCGTCTAGTTTAACTACTTTTGAGGCTAGCAATGCTAAAATCTTTGGTACTATACCTGATATGTTTGCTTCTTTTCCAAGCTTGCAAAATCTTAGATTGTCTTACAATAACTTAACTGGAGGTTTGCCTCCATCTTTTGCAAATTCTGAGATCCAGAATTTGTGGCTTAATAATCAGGAAATGGGGTTGTCTGGTAATATTGAGGTGTTGTCTTCAATGGAGCAGTTGAGTCAAGTTTGGCTTCAGAAGAATCAGTTTACTGGGCCAGTTCCAGATTTGTCAAAGAGCAAGAATTTGTTTGATTTGCAGTTGAGGGATAATCAGTTTACTGGGATCTTGCCGGTTTCTTTGCATTCCCTTCCTAGTTTGTTGAATATTTCTTTGTCTAATAATAAGTTACAAGGTCCGGTGCCTCAGTTTGGAAAAGATGTTATAGTTGATAATAGTGGTCTTAATAATTTTTGTGTGGATACTGCTGGTGTTGCTTGTGATCCACAAGTGACCGCATTGCTAGAGATTGCTGGTGGTTTTGGCTATCCTGTGACGTTGTCTGATTCTTGGAAAGGGAATGATGCCTGCAGTGGTTGGCCTTTTGTTTTCTGTGATTCATCCAAAAAGACTGTCACTACAGTGAGTTTGGGGAAGCAGCATTTTAGAGGGATAATCTCTCCTGCATTTGCTAATCTCACTGCTTTGACAACTTTGAAATTGAATGATAACAATTTATCAGGTCCAATTCCTGATAGCTTGGCAAAGTTGTCCCAGCTTTCACTTCTTGATGTATCTAACAACAATCTTACTGGGAAGATCCCGAGTTTTGCTACTTCAGTGAAGCTAACCACTACACCAGGTAATCCTTTTCTTGGGAGTGGTGGGGTTCCTGGAAGTGGAGGGGCACCATCACCTGGTTCAGATTCAAATACAACTGCACTTGGAGATGGTCCTAATGGAAAAGGAATTGGTGGTAAGAAGGTGAGTCCAGGTCTGATTGCTGGAATTGTTGTTGGTTTAGTGATTGTTGGTGTTATTGGCTTGTTCGTGTTGTTTAAGATTAATATCAAGAAAAAAGAGAGGGAAGTCTGGGAGAGTGAATGATCAAGAGAATGGGGATGGAATCAGTGCATTGGTTACGAATGGTTCGTCGGGTTGCACGAAGGGTTATGGGGGTTCTCAGTGAAATACAAAGTCAAAGTAGTGGCAACCATAGTGGCCGCAACATTTTTGAGGGTGGGAATAATGTAATTTCAATTGAGGTACTTAGACAAGTAACTGATAATTTCAGTGAGAATAACATTCTGGGCAAGGGAGGTTTTGGTGTGGTTTATAAGGGCGAATTGCATGATGGGACTAAGATTGCTGTGAAGAGGATGGAAGCTGGGGCAATGGGAACAAAAGGAATGAATGAGTTCCAGGCAGAGATTGCAGTGCTTACTAAAGTGAGGCACAGGCACTTAGTTGCTCTTTTGGGTTACTGCATAAATGGAAATGAGAGGCTCTTGGTGTACGAGTACATGCCACAGGGGAATCTGGCTCAACATTTGTTTGAATGGCAAGAACTTGGTTACCCTCCTCTTACTTGGAAACAGAGGGTTACCATTGCACTGGATGTTGCTCGAGGAGTAGAATACCTGCACAGCTTAGCACAGCAGAGTTTCATCCATAGAGATTTGAAGCCTTCAAACATACTTCTTGGAGATGACATGAGAGCTAAGGTTGCTGATTTTGGTTTGGTTAAAAATGCACCTGATGGGAATTATTCTATGGAGACAAGATTGGCAGGAACCTTTGGCTATCTTGCACCTGAATATGCTGGTAAGTAGAGGCTTAAATGTCCATTTTCAGTCATATTCATTCAATTGATAGCAAGTAACCTGAGCTTCTAATATAGTATCAATTCATATTTTGTCATCTTTCCATGCATGCAACCGTTTGTGTTAGAAATTATAGGAAAAGCCTAAAGCCTCCTCCATACTAGCACAATTTTTTTCAATGAACTTGGTACTTTTCTAGGCATATTGAAGTTTCAGAAAATGTGGCCCTTGATCGTGAGACATGGTCTTCATTATCTTTCAGTCATTTCTTGTTTATAAGATTTTTAGATGTTAGTATATTTAGTTTTCATATTCATCTGCTTGATCTTGAACATATTGATTTGTTGATGACTTTACTTATTCTCTTCAAATATGAACTGAACATGCTATGTTCTGCGCAGCTACTGGACGAGTTACAACAAAAGTGGATGTATATGCTTTTGGAGTGATTTTGATGGAAATTATGACAGGAAGAAAAGCTTTAGATGATACAGTGCCAGATGAAAGGGCTCATTTGGTCTCATGGTTCCGCCGAGTCCTAGTCAACAAGGACAGTCTCCCAAAGGCAATTGATCAAACTCTGAATCCTGATGAGGAGACCCTAGTGAGTATTTTCAAAGTTGCTGAGTTAGCAGGGCATTGCACAGCTCGCGAGCCATACCAAAGACCAGATATGGGCCATGCCGTCAACGTCTTAGGACCTCTCGTAGAACAATGGAAACCTACCAACCACGAAGAGGAAAGCACTTCTGGCATTGATCTCCACATGAGCCTTCCTCAGTTTCTCCAAAGATGGCAAGCTGATGAAGGTACTTCGACAATGTTTAATGATAGGTCTCACTCCCAAATCCAATCAAGTATTTCGGGAGGATTTACGGACACATTTACTTCAAATGATTGTCGGTGACTGGAAAGAATCTGTATATTTTTTTTTAAAGAGGACACAGGGATCGTGAGTTAAAGATTAATGGGGAAAGAGATAGGCTGCCATGCTGTTCAACCCCACGAGTTGCGTGTAAACGTTCTGATGATCAATATCTAAAACGTACCACTGTTTTACTACATTGATTGATTCATTTTTTTTTTCCAATGATCTTACTTATTATAGAGCCAAACTAATAGTCTTATGTTATTTTTTATAATTCCTTGTATCTATCCAATTGATTTGGTTATCCAGATAATGAGGGATGTTGTAATATATTTCTTCAAACGGTTCATCATCTGACTAAATTACTTCTTGTCGGTTCTTGATTACCTGGTCCCCTTTTCTTTCATCATTTTCCTTGGAATTTCCTCTCATCTACAATATCATGTTTGATTTTTTTCTTCTGAATACCGTGTGATGTGTTACGAAGTCCCACAATATTCTAAGTCATCTAGTAATAAGATTTATATGTTGGATAATTGATTAATTTTTTAATTTTAATTTATTTTTTCTAGCTAAAACAAGTTAATAATTGGTGCTTGGTAAACTAAAATAATCGGTAACTGATATTTATAAAAGATTTCATTTGATAAATGTAAGGATTATCGGATGCTTAAGTAGTTTTAAGAGAGAGAAAGTATAATAATATTTTAAAGAGATGTTTTGAAAATATATATGATAAAAATATAAAGAACAAAAAGATTGTTAACTTGGAGTTTGAATTATTCATGAGGTATTTATAGTCCATTGTCTTGTCTTTTTATGAAAATGAGAGACTGAAGAGCCATTTCAGTCTTGTGATATTTTAAGCTCAAACCCATGTGAATGTTTTAGCTCGTTAAATTTGAGTTTATTAGTAACCTCAAAATCTTTATGATATTGATACACAAAAACTTGTAAAAATACTCGGTTATCATGACGAATTAATTCATCAAATTTTTTTTGTATGAGAAGAGGGATGAAATTATTTATCGGATAGGGGCGTGCACTATGCTTGAAGAAATTTAAGTATGCAGAAGGAAACCATAAAGGAACCTACACTTAGAAAAATTTCTAAGAAGATGAGGTGAGATATAAAGAACTCTATATTTAGAAATTTTTTCTAAGAGATTAAGAGAAACCTACATAGAAGAGACTTATATCTAGAAGAATTTCTAAATGACCGGGGAAACCTAACGAGTCAGAAAAAAACCACCACTTTTGATACCATATTTGTTATCAAATTCACTCTCATTCGTAAAATTATTGTATCACCAGCACCATATTTGCGATACAACTACAAAGAATGCAAACTCATCTAAGGGTCAATACCCGAAACTTCAAACGAGCAAAACAATTTCATTTCTTTAGAATTTTAAAAGGATTTGAATAAGATATGGAAGATAGGATAGTGAAAACAAGTGATTAGTACCTTATTTGTTTTTGTATTTTCAAAAAAATATTTATTTTATTTAAAATTATATGTTTTAGTGTTTTTGGATTGTTTTGATGTGCTGATATCAAAAATAATTTTTTTAAAAATAAAAATATATATTATTTTGATATATTTCAAAACAAAAATCACTTTAAAAAGCAACCGCTACTGCAATGCCAAAAACACTCTAAGCCTTGAAGTTTTGGTCCTTTTTTGTAGTTTTTTTTATATATAAATAATACTTTTACTATCAAACTGCCCATTATGATTCCACTTAACAACTAAGTTGGGATTTAATTCTTGTATCAGCAATAACACTCTAGAAAATATTTTAAATGAGTCCTCATGTATATAAAAAAATTGCTCGGCCACTTCTATTTTTCAACCCATGCCAGTATACAAATTTAAACTTATAGTACAATTTTATTTTTTTCTGTATGCTTTCTACCTTATAAGCAATGTTAACACTAATAAGTGTTGAAACTACTAATCCAACAAATTCTAAATAAAGTTGATGGTGGTTTTTTTTTTCGCAGTGTGAGCACCTTTCAACTTTACTATCTTAAAAAAATTCAATATTTTATGGTAACCCCCATCATAATTACCATTAACACTTTATTGCTTGAACACATTATAATTTCATAAAAGTTATTGTTGAATGTTGAACCTGATATTCAAGAGAATATACAATATGACACCATTTAATTACATTCATTAAATTAATCTTAGTGTTGAAAGTTTGTCCAACCATTAAATCAGAACCGCCAACTAAATTTCTATGGTAAAAGATCAATCATTGCTAACATTATCATCTACTATATTATCATCACTAGATTCTAGAACAAGATACTTCATTATCTCATTATTATATGATATTTTAACCAATTCAAAACATTTTTTATCTTTATTATCACTAGATTTGGAGGAGTCATATCTTTTTCGATCATAATATGTATTGTTAAACATATTTTAATCACTACTTATGATAATAATATCTTTCACTATCCTAAACATACCAACAAAATATGATGTTTTTCTACATGGTTAAGCAAATGTAAAATTTAAGATAGTAGTGTCATCATACCACATATTAGATGAGAAGCTTCTTCGAGTAGGTTGACTACTTACATATAACTCCTTCATGTTTAATCTATTTTAAATGAATAATTTTATTATATTGTCAATACTTATATTACATACAATCAATACAGTAAAATACTGATATTCCCCAACAACGTACCTTTAAGTATCATGTATTTGTTCAAAATATGCTATTTTCCAACCACCTCTGTGTAATTTTGCTAAAACTTTACGCACAATGCTACTGTTCAAAGAATTAGAAAATAGGTGGGTTTGAAAGTGAAAGTACTTATCTCACATGGAGAAAGTAGGCGAAAAGGCATTCATTCGAAGGTGCAAAGCAACTGCCGCATGTTGGGAGGGCATTTAGAAAGAACCCTTTATCGATGGATGTCTTTTGCAGTCGTCTACACGTTCTATTCTGGATTCCAGGGTGACTTTTGGAGGTGCTGCACATGCAATGGCGACCTAATCTCCAATTCTATATTTGGGAAAATTGATTTTAACTTTGCAATTAACAAAAGTATTCACGAGTTAACTTCCGGATATCAAGCTGTTTAACAAGTTATCCAACGGGTTTGAA
Source organism: Populus simonii (assembly GCA_007827005.2). NCBI lineage: Eukaryota > Viridiplantae > Streptophyta > Magnoliopsida > Malpighiales > Salicaceae > Populus > Populus simonii. The sequence continues at coordinate 6,219,970 of CM017469.2, forward strand.
TCTAAGAAATCAACTCAGTTACAACCAAAACAACATGGAAAGAAAGGTTGAATGGAAGGGGGTGATTTAGATTTTCAAATACTATTTTCTTAAAAAAAAAAATTTGAGAAAGAAACATCATTTTAATATTAAATGTTTCAGTTAAGCTAAACATATTTAAACATCATTTTAATTCGAGATGACTTGAGGTAACCATGTGCCTGAGCACCAGACAAGCATTTCTTTTTCTACTTTTAAAACTGTCATCCAAGAGAAGAGTTCTTTGATTAGCAGAAATATATTTTCTTCAATTTTCTTTTATTTTCTTCAATTTTGATTAGTTTTGCGCTGACTGAAAATGTGGGGAGGATGCCAGCTAATTGTATCCTAATCGACCCTCCTTTCTACTGCGAAAATGAATTTGGTAGCTTCTGTTGTCTATCAACGTTAAACTTCTCTTAATGATTGCGAGTCACAATTCTCAACGGGTGTGCTTCAGTGTTAAAAACCCATTCATCCAGAGAGATGACAGATGGAGGAGAAAATAGGAGATAGAGATACTTAAGTGTCCCGGGATGGAAGAAACTCTGCATCATGTTGTCTTTGACGCCTTAATTCACCTGAGAAAATAGGCAAGTTCAGTTCAAAACTATATAATGCTTTGCTTCTAGGTTCTAATTTAGGATTATTGTTTAGAATAAAATCATGAAATTAGGGATTTCCAAATGGATATGAATAGGACTTGTAAATTTAACAAAACTGCAAACTCCATAGGCAACTAAATTACACGAAGCATGGGAAAAACCAGTGGTATTTAGAAGTTAAGGTTCTGGTTCATACTATTTCTCAAATATGTAAATGAAGTAGTAGAGAATTCAAGTCATGCTTTTTTGGAATGTCATAATAGAATACAATGAACTGGACGAGGATGAACGTACGTGTGCATGTATGCAGCTGTTCGTTATATTCCATATATAACAGTATAATCTTTGGGTTAGAAAAAAACTTACAGATCGACATATCCTGTCTCGATGCCAGAGTTATTTTTTAATACATTTTTAATTTCACCATTTAATTAAAGAATTGAGTTTAATGATTTTTTTAAATTAAAAATTTTTAATCTAATCATTTGAGTTACGGGTTTGAAAAATTAATACAAGTTGATATCAGTTCTTTTTTTTTTTAATAGGCTTTATGATTTTCATTGTTTTCTTTTCTATCCGGTTATTTCAATTTCATGACCTGCAAGTTTGGAGAAATTACTTGGGATGGCTCGACCTTAATTACCATATTAATTATAAGTGTATCATGCTAATTCGAGTTGATTTAGATTAAATTTTTACTTTTTTACTTAATTTTATCCTTTAATATTTATGGGTTAGGAATTGAGCTGTCTCTTTTTAAAAAATAATAATTTTCATAGGCTATCGTAATTATTTTTTAGCTTGGTCTATCTTCTGTTATTATTTTTTTTTTATCATTTAATAATTAAATTAAAACTAACTTATTTGATCCATTCACCTGATGTCTATAATCCAAACCATAAATTTATTTATTTATTTTTTAAAATGTGTTTGCAAAACTGAAAATTATGGACAAAACAATTGGGCTCACAAGGTATCACATGTACATATATAGCTAGTTTCCTATATATTATCTCTTGACGAATATATATATTTTTTATTAATATTTCAATACCGTAACCATGGCCCAAATCTTGATTGAAAAGATTTATTATACAAATGTATCGTAAGCTCCAAAAAAAGGGTGTTAAACATAGCATGGATATATCTTTCGATCGTGGTTCTCTTTTCACCATGGCATGTAGGGTCATTGTCACATGGCAGAAAGTTGTTGGAGTTTTACAAGTGAGAAATATGCACCCATTTCTCCTTTATTTATTAGCTCAAAATGATTGCCCTCTTCTATGATCCTTCCTTGGTCAATCACAGCAATTTTATCAGCTTTTTGGATGGTAGATAGTCTATGAGCTACAACCAGGCATGTCCTGCCAGTCATGGTTCTCTCTAATGCCTTCTGCACAAGTTTCTCTGAATTCACATCCAATGAACTTGTTGCTTCATCTAAAAGCAATATTGTAGGATTTTTTAAGATTGCTCGTGCCAAAGCTATCCTTTGCTTTTGTCCACCTGATAGTTGCACACCTCTTTCGCCGCAGTAGGTCTCATATCCATCCTCCATGGAGCTGCCCAGAAAAGCAGTAAACTTGATAAATTTTGGATTTTGAACGGATAAGAGAGAGAGAATGATTAGAAGGAAAGTGTTTTATAGAAGGGCACCTGATAAAATCATGAGCATTTGCAATAGTTGCTGCTTCGATTATTTCTGCTTCTGTTGCGTTCTCCTTTGCATATGCAATGTTGTCGCGGATTGTTCCTGCGAAAAGAGTAGGTTCCTGGCTTACCAATGCGATATGCGACCTTAAGGCCCGCAGGTTATAACTTTTGATGTTGATTGAATCAACGTCGATGGAACCACTAGATGTGTCGTAGAATCTCTCAATCAATTTAATGATGGTGGACTTTCCAGACCCGCTTCTTCCAACTATTGCAGCAACCTTTGCAGCATCAATTTGTAGGTTTACGCCTGTCAGGATCATTTGTTTTGGTCTATTTGGGTAGAAGAAATGAACTTGCTTAAACTCTATTTCCCCATTGATCTTTTCTGGTTTGATACCATCTGAATGTTCAGGGTCTATTTTGGTCCTCCTTTTCAGAATCCTGAAAACTGATTCCAGTGCACTGGTACCTTTTGATAGGTCTGCAGTTATGGTTCCTGTCTCAGCTATAAGTCTTCCTGTTGTCACCAGGATTAAAAATGTTTGGAATAGGTGCTTGTAAGTGATCTCTTTATGGTATAATAACCTTCCACCATACCAGAAAGTTAGAGCCGGAATGGCACCTGTAATGAACTGTGAGAGAAACAATCCAAATCCTGCATACCAAGACTGCCTATGGCTTTCTTTCTTGGAACTTACCTGTGTTAGCTCAAATAGCTTTAGAACTTTCTCCTGAAAACAGAATGCTGTAATAATTCTGTGGTTCACAACGGCTTCGCTTGCTAATTCACTGCTCTCGTTCTGTGCTTTGAGGATTTTCTTAGACATTGTCTGCATTGTCGTTGTACTAATGTAGAAGGCAGCAATGATACAGGGTTGCAGAGAAATAGCTACAAGCGCAAGTTTCCATGACAATATCAAACCTAAAACAACAGCCAAAGTTGTAGAAGAAATTGCTTGAGCCAGCATTGACAAGCGATCAGCAACAAGAGTTCTCACCATCGTGGCATCTGTGGCTAATCTTGAACATACGGCTCCGCTGCTGTTGTTTTCTTGATCGAACCACTCGATCTCGTATGTTAAGAGTTTTTCAAAAAGTGCCTCCCTGACTCTTTTTGTCAAGCTCTCTCCCATTATCCCAAAATAGTAATGCTGAATCACATTGGTCAGGAAAGCAAAAACAGCAAAGGCTAAAAATGCAAAGCAATAAATTCTTGTTTGCGACCTTAGCTCGTTGTGATCAGTTGTGAAGTAAACTGCTAGAAGTGCAGCCATGCACAATGAGTGCAATGGCTGAATTAGTCCACAGGCAAGAGCAGCAATGAAACCTATCAGGGTTGGCTTCCACTCAGGTGCTGCCATGCTCATTAACTGCCATAGTGAAGGGGAACTGTAATTATCATCTTGCTGCTGGTTGGTTTTCTTCTCATCGCTAAAGCTTTGTGAGAGACTTGTATCATCCTTTTGTTCTGCATTAGCAATTCCTGTATCAAGAACAACAGAGCTGCTAGATCCAGTATCTTGAGCTTTTGATGTAACTTCATCGTCTATGAAGTTTCTCTGTAGCTGCACCATTATTGAGTATGGACCACTCAAGTTTTGCATAAGTTGCTCATGGGAGCCTGATTCCACCAATTTTCCTGATTGAATTACAGCAATCAAGTCCGCATTGCGAAGAGCAGATAGGCGGTGCGCAACAATAATGGTAGTTCTTCCTATTGAGGCTTGATTCAAAGCATCTTGGACAGCTTTCTCAGAATGAGAATCCAGCGCACTTGTTGCTTCATCAAGAAGAAGGATTCTTGGATCCCTTAACAGTGCCCTTGCGATGGAAATCCTTTGTTTCTGGCCTTCAGACAATTGACTTCCCAACTGTCCCACCTGAAAAAGTTTGTCATTGTGTATATACCTTTATTCTTTTGATTCCTTTCTTTTCCAATTGCCATTCTTAGTTACACAAAACAGTAAGCAGCAAGATTTATTACAAACTATTACTTGGGTGAGGATGTCGAATAACAACTGATATTAGAGAAAATCCTATAGTCAGGACTTACCAAGGTGTCATATCCTTCAGGTAGTTGACAGATGAAGTTGTGGGCATTAGCAGCTTTAGCGGCTTCCATGACCTCTTCCATTGAAGCCTCCTCTTTTCCAAAACAGATGTTTTGTTTGATTGAGGTTGCAAAAAGTATAGGTTCCTGGCTTACCAGGCCCATTTGACTTCTCAACCATTTGAGCTGAAGGGTCTTTATGTCAACACCATCTAGCAGGATATGGCCCCTAAGAGGTTCATAGAATTTCTCAAGCAAATTTATTACTGTTGATTTTCCTGATCCACTTCTGCCAACCAACCCAACAGTCTGGCAAGCCATCACTTTGAGATTAAACTTGCTTAATACCAAGCTCCCTGGTCTTGAAGGATACTCAAAATCTATGTTTCTGAATTCCACTTCACCTTTAACTTCTGACATGATCTTGCCTAGTTCTTTTGCAGAGTCAATGTCCACAACTCTATGAATCATCTCAAAAATCCGAGAAGCTGCAATATTTGCCTCTATGAAGTACTTGATATTGATTAGAGCACCTCCTAGACCCCTGCAAAGTTTCTTTGTCATCATTTCAGATCTTTGAATGCAATGAAAGTTTTACCTCCTAATATTATACGAGTGCAGCATGCAACAGGAAATATTTAGTTTGCTTGTGGACATTGCTGTTGAAGTGATTCTATGTAAAAGGCAACTGGTATCTACATTTTCCTAATCCTCGCTGGCCTCACTGTTCAGATAAATTAGAAAAAAATTGATGCAAGTATTCTGTGCTTAAAATTATAATGCATTTTGAATATCAAAACTCAGTGAACTTACAGTCCTCCATATACAATGCAAACTCCAGCAGTAAAAACGTCTCCCCCTTTTGCTTTCTTATGCATGACCAGAGTACTTCCATACCAGCCCTGAAGTGCCCACACTGCAAATGTAACACCAATAGTACCGATGGCCATACCTTTCATCAATCCTTGTTTTATCCCATGCTTTAAAGTTGGTTCTAAAGAAATCTTGTAGGCCTTGACAGTCCTTTCCTCTCCAACATAGGAATAAACAGTCCTGATTGATGACACTGCTTGCTCCACTATTCCTCCTGCAACTTCATAGGCTGCTTGAATCTTGTTTCCAACATCACCTAGAAGCTTTGCGTATACGAATCCCGCAACTACTAACATTGATAACGCGGGGATAGCCACTATAGCCAGCCTCCAGCTGAGGTATAAAGCAGCAAGTTGGGCCGTAACGAACAATGTTGTGTTCGTAATGAAATTTGCAATCTGATTAAAATTCCATGTCAAATTCACATAAGCTAAAAACCAAATTAATAAGCTAAAAAATCATTTTACAAGTCTGAAATGAACCTTGTCTAGTGAGGATAATGTCTACTATCTAAGCACCTTTTCAGTAAGAACTCCTTGTATGGTGAGTGTGTCAGTTGAAATACTGGACACCACTTGAGATGCAATGGATGCACCATGATTTGTATCAAAGAAGCCAACATCCTGCCATAACACAGCTTGTAAATATTGCCTCCGTATTCGAAAAGTTTGCCTTTCTGCTGTACGTGCCCAACAGAATCCTTCTGTTCATAATCAAGACAACAAAATTAGTAATCCACTATATAACACAAGCCTATGGTGTAACTCTTTAGGTTGGCCATGGTTTCAAACAATTAGAAAGAAGAAGTACCGAGAAAGGCGCCTGAGCCGACACCAACAGCAACATAAATAAATGCCAACGAAAACTGCAGTATGAACAAAAAGATTATTATTGTTAATGAGACAACCCTAATTGATTACTATGTTAGTACTGCTTATGATGCTTACTTATGTAATGTTATTACAAAGTTGACTATTGTAGCTTTAAACCAACCTTGTTTACATCTTTAAGAGTGAAAGAAGCATCACCATAACTGTTCATGAGACTGCTGACAATCAGCATCATTAAAGCCATGGCAGATCCATCTGCGAGACTCCCTATTGATCCAAGTATCATCAATAACATATCTTTCCATTCTGACTGATTCAAGACTGTCTTTAACGACCCTGATGGTGCAGCACTACTACTAGATTTTTCCTTTCCATCAGGTTTTTTCCTTGATAGTTCGACATTCTTTTTTCTCGCTGAACTGCTCTCTGCCATTGTTTTCAGGTTAGTATTTGCTGCAAAGTTTCACTGGTGACATAATTGAGACATTTTAAATTGTCTCTGAAATGTATTCATACAGGATTCATGATAATCATTATATGGTAAGAGTAGCTAGGTGACTCTTGCCTCTTGGTGTCTAAATTTTTCGAAAAATATGGGATCATACGTTAAAAACTATGTCTTGTGATCATCTACAATATACCTTTCGACTGGGAAGCTATCCTATGATATCAGAATATTGCCATTGTTATTGTCAAACTCTGCCTAGGTCACATGTAAAGGTGTTTTTTTCCATCTCTATCCTTTTCTTTTTATATATATATATATATATATATATTCATTTGCTATTATTATTATTATTATTATTATCATCAGCCTATAATATCAGAATCTTGCCATTGTTGTTGTCAAACTCTGCCTAGGTGGTTTTTTCTGTCTCTGTCTCTGTTTTTTTTTTTGGGCAATTATTATTATTATTTTATTTTTGTTTGTTGCAAAGAAGATGTTCGAATGCAAGATCTTTTAAAATAAAAGTGACATCAATGCCAGTTAAGCTACAATCCATCAGTATCCATATGCTATTATTAAGAGGAGCGGAGACAGAATTACCAGAGAAGAAAACCCATCAAAGGAAAACTTCTCATTGCTATCAGAATTCTCAGTTACATTAGAAATTAGTCATGAAGATCCCACTTAGTATATATGTTTTTTTTCCTTATAATGTTTGCTTTACTTATCTAGTGTTTCATTTTAGTTTAATCCGCTCCAGTCTCCACTCTTGTTCTCATTTTTGGAATTTTTTTCGCTATTACTACTGAAGAAGACATAACTAAGAATACGAATATTTCCTAGATGATATCATCCATGTTTTTATCCATCTGTAACCTTGGGAACTGGAAAACTAAAGATTTTGTCCAGTCATCCGGCATTCTTGCAAAACCAAGAGTTACACGTCTCTAGTAGCTGGGAAAAAAAAATTCTAATTTGTACACTATGCATTTGGACTGCAAGACAAATAGATTATGAGGTCTTTTTAATTTAAAAAGCACTACTTTTAAGTATAGATTGCAGCTACACTTTTTAAAATTAATGGATTGTGGATTCTAATTCTTACAATGCTCTTAGATTAAAGTTGTAAGGTGAATTAATTTAATAATATATCTACTAGCAATCTTCTTCATTTTATGCTCTTTTTAGCATGTTTATAGAGAGAAGAATCATGTTGCTGATAACTTAGTCAAGCAAGGAGTTTTTAGACAGGCTAATTTAGTTGCATATGAGTTTAGCTTTTATCCAGAGATTTATTAGTATGAGAGGGTTTTGCTTTGTAAGTATAAATTCAGTAAGTTCAAGGTGTATCTATGAAAATTTTAAATTAAGGAAAAATATTGAAATAAATAATTTATATTTTCTAAGTAATTATATACATATTGTGCCTTTTCAGTAAGTTCAAGGTGTATATAGGTACGGTATTTTCAATGTGATAATTATGTGCTTAGTGTGCTTCATGCTTTATGAATTAATTGAAGTTCATGTATAAGATATCCGAAGGTCATTAGCGTACCTATAAATAACTCTTGTTAGTGTGAGTGAGAAAATAAAAAACTCTCTTCCTCCAAGCACTTCTTCTCTTTCTCTACAAAAACATTATCCTTTCTTTTCAAACAGTATACCACAACGAGATCCTTAAGAAAACTGAGTTCCAACTAGCCAGTCATGCATGTTTCCTCGCAACTTGGATTCCGTGGGATCTTACAGTGAGAGCACCCATCTGAATCACCAGCAATTTCTACCACTGATCTGGATTACATGCGCCAAATTAAACCAGTAGAGAAACAAACTGCAGAAAAAAATGGACATAGCGTCAATGGACTAGGGACGTTGTTCAAGGACCAACCTTCAACTAATTAAGGTCTTGTCAAAGTGCTTCCAAGGCTTCGGCATGGAGCCAACCAAAGCAGTATGATGACATTTTAATGGAGCTGGATATATCCTGACCATGTCTTGTTTTTTGTGTACAGATACTGCCCTCTTGATCATAGCATTAATAAATTCTGTTTGACAGCATGTTTTCATGCAGATGACTAGGAAAGGGCAAGTATCTATGCGTTTTATCTCAATCTCATTGTTATATTTTGGATAATTAAATAAGTTAAAATAAGAAATGATTTTATACCAACCATTTTTGCAAATTCTCACAATGAAAATCATTTTTATTATTATTTGGTTCCAAAAAAATGCAAATATTTAGGTATTATCCATATTTAGTTAGAATTCCTGTAATTTCAATCACATATTATAAATATTATATATCTGGATAAAAATTAAAGATAAGAAGAAAATTCTATCAAAAACCAAGGTACAACAAAGGAGATATTATACATCAACTTCACTTTTCGGATGTAAACTTCTCATAATCATCAAGATATATATGATTTTTATAATCTTTATAAACAAAAAACCTTTTCATTGTGTCGGTAATCTCAAGGTTTAACTTAGATTAGGTTTCTTAATTAATAAAGGAGAGTTAACCCAATATTGATCAAATTAAAAAATTCAAGTTGACTGTAAAGAACTTGTTGGAGTTTTTTATTTTTTTTTTAAATAATATTATTTTATCCTTTATAGTTCAAGCTTTATCTCAAATTAATTCTTAAATTGAATTTAATAAATTTAATAATAACAACCAACAATTTGGATAGATAGCAACTTAAGTTTAATTTATTATACTAAAATTAGATAACAATTAAACAAGCTCAAACAAAATTCCATAAAAAAAACATTATATTACAACCATACCATCATTGAACATAAATAAAGTGTACTTATTACAGCAATTGCCATATTATCTTTTATATTCTTAAACCTCACAGTTTTATTGTGATAATAATTGTTTGTAAAAATAATTTTTATTTAAAAATATATTAAAATAATATTTTTTAAACAATTTATTTTTAATATAATTATATCAAAATAATTTAAAAATAAAAAAATAATTTAAAATAAAAAAATTTAATTTTTTTAAAACTATTTCTAAAACAAAAAAATAAACAGGATATTAGTAGGAAAGAGAGAAACAGTCAAAATGCCCTCCTCGTTTTTCTCATTTGTTGGAGCTAGGAGCGAGCGAGCTATCTAGCTAGCTAGTTAGAAGAAGAAATGAACAAAATCATGGAATGGCTCTACTCTCTTCTTTATTTAATCTTAATCTTGACAATCCTCTTCTCTCTACACACCCAGATCGCTCACAAATTACTTATAGGCCACCACCCTCTTCACCTCAAGAAATCCCCACATCTCCCTCTCAGGTTCAGCTCTGATGGAACCTTCAAAATCCTTCAGGTTCTCTTCTTTTTCTGTGATTCCCATTCTTTTTTGTTGTTCTTGTTCTAGCTGTAGTGGGTTTCCTTTCTTGACTGTGTTTCTTGAAAAAAAATGGGTTTCTTTTTTCTTGGCATATGTAGCCCTGTGACTGACATGTGAAAGTAAACAGGTGGCTGATATGCATTATGGAACTGGGGTGCTGACAAGTTGCAAAGATGTGTTAGCTTCTGAGTTTCATTATTGTTCTGATCTTAACACCACTCATTTTCTTAAGAGGATCATTGAAGCCGAGAAGCCTGATTTCATTGCTTTTACAGGTATACATAATTCATTTCTGGTTTTCTCTCTTGATTTTTTTTTAATAAATAATGTAATAATGAATGTAGAGGATATAGATTTGAGGATGAATGTTGGGTTCTTAATTAAAATATATAATGAATTTACTTATTGCATGATAATAAAGGTGATCGTGCCTGATCTGATATAGAAATAATATAAATACATTGCTTTTCTTGTTTGTGAAAAATATGGTTTCTTGCCGTGTGCTTGTTTTAGATATAGACTGCTTAAATAGGCTATTATGGTAAAGTCATACATGAATCTAAGTTTGTTTTGACTTAGAACAGGACTTTTTTGTTGTTTGTACAATTTAAGTTGAATTTAATTTAGAGTTATGAGTTAGCTATATATCGGCAACTAAACTAAACTAAGTATGCTTTGTTGATGATGTGGACTGCTGCTTTTTTGCATGTTAATGGAATTATGAATTTCATGTATTTTAGATTGACATTCAATTTTTATATATAGGAGATAATATATTTGGTTCAAGCACTCCTGATGCTGCTGAATCTTTGCTTCGTGCCTTTGCACCTGCCATGGAATCTGGACTTCCATGGGCAGCGGTTTTAGGAAACCATGACCAAGAATCTACCATGACTCGACTAGAATTGATGTCTTTCATATCACTATTGGATTACTCAGTATCACAAACCAATCCATCAGTGGAAGATGCTTCTAGTGCAGCCAAAGGCGATACGATAACAGATATTGATGGCTTTGGAAATTATAATCTCAGGGTATATGGTGCTCCAGGTTCACATTCAGCTAATAGAACTGTTCTTGATCTTTTCTTTCTTGACAGTGGAGACAGGGAGGTTGTTCAAGGAGTTAGAACTTATGGATGGATTAAGGAATCTCAACTTCGTTGGCTTCATGGTGTTTCCAAGGGATATCAGGTATAACAAAGTTTTCAAATTGGTTGAAACCAAACCATGGTTATTGATATTTTAAAAAGATGCTTACACTTGGGTCTCATTTCATCTATTGATATGCAAATGTCAACGATTATGTTAAGATAAATTTATTGATATGATAACTATACTTTTCTGTTTTATGGGAAATAGGTTGTTTAATTTGCACGAAGTATAAACCTAAACTTTATTTTAGAATATTTAGGTGTATGTTTTCTTAATACGATGTCAATAGAGATGCATGTGCGTGAATGTGTATGGTTATACACTAAATTGAAGCTTATGCGAACACATAGTTTATATAAACATGCTTGTACCGAATTAACTTTTATGCACATGTATTTTTCAGCCTCTAAAGGAAAAGCCTAGCTCTGCAACTGATTGCTTAACTACTGTCCATGTTCTCTCAATTCCCACGAAGGGAGGTCTGCTAGATTTAGATTTTATTAACATGTTGCAGGTCACTCACTAACAGGACCGAAAGGAGGACTGTCATCTCCTGGAAGAGGCTTCACCATCAGCTGCACCCACACACTGTGCATTGGCATTTTTCCATATCCCAATTCCAGAAATTCGACAGCTATACTACCAAAAGATTATTGGCCAGTTTCAGGAAGGTGTGGCTTGCTCATCAGTTAACTCAGGAGTCTTACAGACCCTTGTATCCATGGGAGATGTGAAGGCTGTGTTCATGGGCCATGATCACAAGAATGACTTTTGTGGGAATTTAGAAGGTATATGGTTTTGTTATGGTGGAGGCTTTGGGTATCATGCTTATGGAAGAGCTGGGTGGTCAAGGAGAGCAAGGATCATATTAGCAGAACTTGAAAAGGGTGAGAAGTCTTGGATGGGAATGGAGAGGATCAGGACGTGGAAGCGTCTTGATGATGAGAAGTTGAGCAAGCTTGATGAACAAATCTTGTGGGAATTACACCATGCAAAATGACTCGATTGCAGGTATCGATGTACCACATTTTCATCTGATCATGCTCTATATCCTCTGTATTATCATCTGTATTATTGATGTGATAAGATATTCTCCACATGCTTAAAACTGGAAGTAATTCATGTTACATAGGCAACTTGATGTGAGAAGCTATCCAAAATGTTTGGCTTGTTCACCAAAGAGGACAACAGTCAACTTGACTCTCTTACTTTAATTGCACTCAAATTGGAGGATTGGATATTGTCAGGGTTTCTTATCTAATAATATTATTTGTTGAATAACATGTAGAAGTAGATCAACAACACCAAAATCGGCAGCAAGTTATCTCTTTTAGCTGTTAATTATCAATTCACATTTCAAATGTTACCTTCATTTTAACCTTCTTCCCCCAAACTAAATATCAATAAACCTTAGGGCCATATATGTCTTGTGTCTTCAGCTATTTGTACTGTCAAACCAGCTTGCTATGTATATAAACTGGTATTTATTATAGGGTTTGCAATCTGTATCAAATTTGTACAATGACAAAAGATGAGGGAAGTAGGGGTTTTTTAGACTAAGATGGGCATGACAACTATCCTTTGAAATACATAAATTCGAATGCTTGCATAATTGTAGTGATTCCTCATTGATGTTTAATTATTCAACAACAGAAGTAGTGGCAAATATGTATATAAACTTAATTGATAGCCTCTCTCTTTTTTTCCCCTTCTTTTTTAGCAGATAACCTCAGCACTGTTTTTGAAGATGAATATTGTGGTAGACAGGTGAATTCTTCTGAAACTTTGGAGCAAAAAGAGCAGACCATTTATGCAAGGTGGGAGAATGTTATAGTAGAAAGATGAATTCTTCTGAATTTTCAGAACTTAGGATTTGTGATTATTTTTTTTCTGAGGATAGCACATTTTGTTCCCTATTGTAGCAAGGTGTGATGCGAATACGCTGTAAAATATTGGTTGAACGGAATTCACTCTAGCTAGGAATATTGTAGCATCTTGCTCTCCAAATACTTTCATTTTATGAAAGAATAATGCAAGATATATTTAATTTCTTACAAAAAATGTTTTACTGAATTATGTTGCAGCACATGATTGGGGATTCATTGATATAATCAGAACCTTACAGGTAGACTTCATTTTCTTTCTTTGCATCCTCACAGGCAAAGCATATCTTCTCCTAAAGCCTTTCATTTGAGTAGCTCAAGTTACTTACCAAGATGAACGCTATGATTTTGGCTTAGTTTTACGCTATACCTTCACAGTCACATATGGTTTACGAGGAGAAAGAGAAAGTTCCAAAAGTACATATTGTAGGGTTAGCTTGAAGACATGGCGTGTGATTGATAATCCAGCTCTTAACATGCATTCTCCACTTTCCCCACCTTCGAAGGGAGCAAAAGGGACGTGAGGTAGTGTTGCTTTAGCCCTGTTTTTTAAAAAAATTAATTTTTTATATTTAAAATTAATTTTTTTTTATATTTTCAAACCTTTTTCATATATTAATATCAAAAATAATTTTTTAAAAATAAAAAAAATTATTTTAATATATTTTTAAATAAAAAATATTTTAAAAAAACAACTACCAAACATAATTACACGTTAAATGTTAACTAATCTTTGGTGGCCATGCTTCATTTTTCAAGGTAACTAGGGTCTACCTAGAGAAGTATTCCTTGGATCCAAGTTATGGCAAAGAATATCTTAAGACAATCGGATTAAAGATTAGGAACTAGCTAGCAGGTGCTTGTTCTGAAAAGGTGAAAACAAACAAAGTTTATGATTCTGAACCTACAGTTTGATATATGCAGAATTAACGAGGGAATTGCATGCCAACGAATCTCATTATTATTATTATTATTATATATTATTATTATTATTTGATAGAGATCTCATTAATTAATTTAGCATGTTAACGATGTTTAAAGAAAAAGATGGAAACACGTGTGCACATCGCTTATGTGACAATTAATGCTTTTTTCAACGACGATAAATGATATATTTAGATAACTTTAAATATTAATTGGGATTAAAAAAACACTACACGGTTTTAAATACATTTATTCTCATTAATTTAGTAATTTAAGAAAGTATTTTTTTTTTCTATTGAGCAGTAGTTTCAAATTTTGAATTAAAAAAAATACACACAAATCTCGAGAAATTTTATAGTAATTAGAGATTAGTTACTCATTAGACTCACTTCAAAGAAAAAAATACAAATAAAAAAGAGAAATTCTCAATAGAGTTATTCTTATTACTTCTTGTAGGTGATATGTTTTATTTTCTGTCTTTTTATATCTATTTCTTTCTACAAGATTGACACAATGAGTAATTAATAGAATGTCACTAATTCCTCCCTGATTTTTTAAATTAGTATGAATTTTATTGAATGGTGGTTTTAAAATTCAATTTTTTTTTAAAAAAATGAATCTCTTTAATTATTAAAGAATTGATGTAAATAGTTTTTTATCATTGAAATTACATATGTTGATGGAAAAATTTATGGTAACATAGTTATTCTAGGTAAATATATTTTCATTATTTTCTATAATTCAAGAATTTTATTCTAGGTAAATTTATGGGTGCAATAGATCTCTATCTTAACTTGAACAATGCAAAAAAAAAAAAGGGTAGTGTAGTTTAAAGGAGCTCTTTGAAGGTGCAAAAACCAATTTGAAGAAATTGTGCCTGTTTAGATTTTTTTTGGATGAATGTGATCAAGATTTCATTAATGAAAAACAAGTTTACAAAGCAAGCCAATAAATATATCGCTAAAGAAGTACCAGGTTAAAGCAAAATCAAGCACTGCTGAGCACAGGACAGTAAACTACAAGCCAATAAGTATATGGCCTAAGAAATTGTTCTTGGTTAGATGCACGTTGGAACGAAATCTTTTCATTAGCCAATTGAATAGTTTAGAGTCTCTCATCTTGAATTGCAGGTATCCCTCCAGTTTGAGAAATATCCAAATGACTCGAGAAGAATTGATCTCTTTCATATCTCTGTTGGATTACATAGGATCTCCGCCGTATCCCTTCAGTCTCTCAAAGGCGATATGACAATATTATCGATGGCTTTGAACATTATAATCTCAAGAGTATATGGTGCCCCAGGTTCCTATTTGCCCAATAGAAATGAAACAGGGAGCTCTTATGGATAGCTCAAGGAACCTCGCTATTTTCCATGTTCCTTCATTCCCACATGGAAGGTCTCCTAGATTTAGATTTGATTAACATGTTGCAGGTGACAAACTAACATGGCGAGGAGGAGGATCTTGTACTACCGAGGTTTGATAACAGCTCTATGTACAATCACCTAGGGCGGGTTATTGTTCTTATACAATTGCTTGGAAGGCCGGAGAATAGGAGCTCGAACTTGATTGTGAGGAATCAATGGTCGATACACTATTGTTCGTCCGTATATTCTCGGCCGTGGTGTTTGAAATACCTATAAACCCGATTTCTATTAGGTTTACTAGAAGATCTAGCCTCCAATCACAAATCCAGATTGAGTTCTGGATAGGTCAAAGGATCGTCCTTGTATTTCTCCTACAATCGAGTGATATATGTTTCCTGAAAAAAAATCAATTAATTAATTTTAAAAAATAATAAATTAAGAAAAAATATAATTGAAATCCAATTTACTACGAACTTCTGAGCTTAGCTATCCACAAGTTGTTGCATCCCTTTTCTAACAGCATCATTTTGCATGTGAGTTTCTACAAAAAGTTCCATCAGTCTTGGTTAACGTTCAAAAACCGTAACCTGCAAAAAAAAAGAGAAGCTATTGTTAGTTAAATATTTTCATATAAAACAACAATTAAAAAAATATATATAATAAAAAAAGAATCTTATCATTTGCTTTACATGCAAAATAAACGAAATGAATTTGCCAATATACATGGTAATTGAACCATTGATCTCATGTTCTGGTTCTCCGCACTAGACCATAACCGTCGCACGAAACATTCATTCATCATGTGCTGGATATAAGTTTTCACAAATAGCCTCCAAGACATATGGAGATCTAAAATCCCTCCACACGACCATATCTTTTTAATATGGAAGGCCTCTTTTTTGTGCTCTTTTTTCTTGCATGTCTCATGCTAGAAATTACTCCTATATAATAGAAATAAATTATTGATTAAGATAATAAAAAATAAAATCTGAATATTTAAATAAAAAATTATAACTGAGGTTTAAGTTGAGAGTGTTTGTTGGAAGGTTTTATTTAGAGGTTTATAGAAGAGGATTGGTTGAAGGATTTATTCTTTTCATTCTATTTATTTTGGGGCGATTGGTTGTATGCTTATTTGTTATTTATTTTATGGATTTTTCACAACAACTGATAGAGAAACTCTCGTCTGACACAACAATTACCTCCCAACCCCGCACAAGATTAAAGGCATGCTTTCTTACTGTGTGGAGTTTTAAAAGCCATATGCTCTGAAGGTCAATTAGGATTCAGGACATTCACAAAAAAAAAAAAAAAAAAAAAAAAAAAAAGGTTTAGATTCTGAAATTCCTTGGTTATTAAAAAAACAAAAGAAGAAGAAAATAATTTGGAAATAATTCGCACCTTGTCAGATGAGGAAGAAGAGTCACTTTTGAGTAACTTACAGGCCTTGATGGCCCTCAACATTGTCGACTAAAGCAATTCTACAGTTTACCTTTGTCCAGAAACCCTTATTCCAAGGTTGTTTTTGTTTCCCTTAAATACTAGAGACCTAAACTCGGTCTACTTGGGAGTATTCGACAGGAAAATTTCGTTTTGTTCCTTCTGTCTGTCTCCATTGATCAGATGGAACCATATACTTTTAATTTTATTAGGTAGCTCCCAGCTTGGAGACTCCTGATAAGT
Source organism: Populus simonii (assembly GCA_007827005.2). Classification (NCBI taxonomy): domain Eukaryota; kingdom Viridiplantae; phylum Streptophyta; class Magnoliopsida; order Malpighiales; family Salicaceae; genus Populus; species Populus simonii. Next base: position 6,236,817 of record CM017469.2, read on the forward strand.
TTATAGAATGTTTATAGCTTATTCTTTGGAAATATTCTGCTCTCTGTTCTTAACCTCTGAAATTTGTTGCCGATTTGTGAGATTTTGATAGAATATCCTTGCATTCCTTTCCACTGAAATTGGTAAACCAGTGTCCTGTGAGTATCAAAAGAGAGTTAAACATGATAATCAGGATAGGTAACAACTGTGGCATAGTAAAAGGACCCTTGCACTGCAAATTTCTACCAACAGAAGGCATCCGGAGCTTGCATTTAAACTTCATGATCAGTCGCGGGGCTTTACCTCATGGAGATGAGGCATCGTTGTGGCTGCAGGCTAGATTCTAGCTTACATTTCAATACTGAAACCAAGAGATATAAGAATAACAACAAATACAATCTCACAAATCGGAAATGATTTATCATCTATATATTAATTCAGAAAAAAATTCTATATATCCCTGCACATTCTTTATCTGGGTTCACTACTTGTAGTTAGCTACGGTCGTCATCAAATGACAGAAAGTTGTTGGAGTTTTACAAGTGCATAGTATGCACCCTTTTCTCCTAGAGCAAGAAGCTCACTGTGATTTCCCTCTTCTATGACCCTCCCTTTATCAATGACTACTATTTTATCAGCTTTCTGAATTGTCGACAATCGATGAGCCAAAACTAGACTTGTCCTGCCTGACATGGTCCTCTCTAGTGCCTCTTGAACAAGTTTCTCTGAATTAACATCTAGTGCACTTGTTGCCTCATCCAAGAGAAGTATTGCAGGATTTTTTAATATGGCTCGAGCAAGCGCTATTCTTTGCTTTTGCCCTCCTGATAGTTGCACACCTCTTTCTCCGCAGTAGGTCTCATATCCATCCCTCAGGGAGCTTCCATCGAAGTAGTAATTTAAGCAAATTTAGATTCTGAACTGACAATAAGAGAAAGAAATAAGAAGAAGAAAAATGAATAAGAAATTTCACCTTATAAATTCATGAGCATTCGCAATGCTTGATGCTTCAATTATCTCTGCTTCAGTTGCATTTTGTTTTGCATATGCAATGTTGTCGCGTATTGTTCCTGCAAAAAGAGTTGGTTCTTGACTTACCAACGCTATATGTGACCTCAAAGCCCTTAAATTATAGCGCATGATGTCGATTCCATCAACTTCAATTGAACCACTCAATGTGTCATAGAATCCCTCTATCAATCTGATGATGGTGGATTTTCCAGATCCACTTCTTCCAACCAATGCAACAAACTTTGCAGCTTCAATTTTTAGGTCTAATCCCCTCAAAATGATCTGTTTTGGTCTTGCTGGGTAGATGAAATACACCTGCTTAAACTCTATTTCTCCATTAATTTTTTCTGTCTTGATACCATCTGGATTCTCAGGGTCCATTTTAGTCTCTCTTTGTAGAATCTGAAAAACTGACTTCAGTGCACTGGTTCCCTTTGATAGGTCAGCTGTCATACTAGCAGTCTCCGCTATAACTCTCCCTGTTGACACCAAAATGAAAAAGATTTGAAAGAGGTGCTTGTATGCTATCTTTTTTTGGAACAACAGCTTCCCACCATACCAGCAAATTACAGCTATAAGGGCACTTGTGAGAAACTGTGAGACAAACAATCCAACCCCTGCATACCAAGATTGCTTGTTGCTTTCTTTCTTGGAGCTTACCTGTGTACGGTCATATAGTTTCAGAACCTTTTCCTGAGAGCCAAATGCCGTGATGATTTTGTGGTTTCCAAAAGCCTCACTAGCCAACTCACTACTCTCACTCTGTGCTTTGAGAATTTTCTTAGACATTATTCGCATTGTCATTTCTCTAAGATAGACGGCAGCTATGACACCTGGTTCCAGGGCAATAGCTACTAGTGCAAGTCGCCAAGACAACATCAAAGCTAAGACAACAGCCAATGTCGCTGATGAAACTGCCTGAGTCAGCAATGACAATCGATCGGTGACAAGAGTTCTCACCATTACCGCGTCTGTGGCCAATCTTGCACATATAGCCCCACTGCTGTTGTTTTCTTGATCAAACCATTCAATCTCAAACGTCAAGATTTTCTCAAAAACTGCCTCCCTAACTCTTTCTGTCAATTTCTCTCCCATTATCCCAAAATAGTAATGCTGAATCACGTTTGTCAGAAAAGTAAAGACAGCAAAGGCCAAGAATGCAAAGCAATAGATTCTTGTTTGAGACCTTATCTCGGTATGATCATTTTCAAAGTATACTGCTAGAAGCGCACCAAGACAGAATGAGTTCAATGGCGGAATTAATCCATAGCCAAGAGCTCCAACACAGCCTAATAGAGTTGACTTCCACTCAGGTGCTGTCATGCTTATCAGTTGCCTTAAATTTGGGGAACTGTCATCTTCTTGCTGCTGGTTGGTTATCATGCCAAAACTAGAATTTCGAGAGAGAGACTTGTCAGGTGTTTCCCCAACCCGAATGGTTCCATCATGAACAGGAAAAGCACTTCCATCCTCTGTATCTTCAGCTTCCAACAGAACTTCATCATTCATGTATGTCCTCTGCAGCTTCACCATTACTGCATATGTACCGCTTGAGTTTTGTATAAGTTGTTCGTGTGAGCCAAATTCTCCCACTTGTCCAGACTGAATAACAGCAATTAAGTCAGCATTGCGGAGAGCAGACAAGTGGTGTGCGATGATGATAGTTGTTCGACCTAGTGATGCCTGATTCAAAGCATCCTGGACGGCCTTTTCAGAAATTGAATCCAGTGCACTCGTTGCTTCATCGAGAAGAAGAATTTTTGGGTTCCTCAACAGTGCCCTTGCAATGGAAATCCTTTGTTTCTGCCCTTCAGACATTTGAGTTCCCAGTTGTCCCACCTGAAAAGTATGCAACATTGGCTCGAACATTAGTACCTTCCCATTCTTAGTTACCATAAAGATTGATAATACAATTACAAGCACATGGATGTCAACACTAATCCTATATTTAGGACTCACCAGAGTGTTGTATTTTTCAGAGAGTTTATTGATGAAGTTGTGAGCATTAGCAGCTTTGGCTGCTCTGATTACCTCCTCCATAGAAGCATCCTCTTTTCCAAAAAGAATGTTTTCTTTGATTGAGGTTGCAAAAAGTACAGGCTCCTGGGTTACTAGCCCCATTTGATTCCGCAACCATTTCAGCTGAAGGGTCTTTATGTCAACACCATCCAGGAGGATATCACCCCTAAGAGGTTCATAAAATCTCTCAAGCAAATTTATAACTGTTGATTTGCCTGATCCACTAGTGCCTACCAAACCAACAGTCTGGCCAGACATAACTTTAAGATTAAATTTGTTTAATACCAGGCTCCCTGGTCTTGAAGGATACTCAAACTCTATGTCTCTGAACTCCACTTCACCTTTGACATCTGATATGGTTTTGCCTTGTTCATCTGCAGAGTCAATTCCTGGGACACGATGAATCATCTCAAATATTCGAGCAGCAGCAATATTTGCCTCTATGAAGTACTTCACATTGATTAGAGAACCACCTAGAGCACTGAAAGGTTGATATGGTATCAAGTTTGATAGTTAATTCCACTGTAATGAAAGTGAATGAAACTGCTAATGACTATGAGAGTGCAGCAATCAATGAAGTTTCTTGGACATGATTGCCTTAAATATAACTGCTATAATGGCAATTCAGATGATCATCGCACCATGTGAATATGATCATCCCTATCATCGAGGTACATTTAACGGATAGCATATTAGAATATAAACAACGATTGAACATTAAAAAATGCAGTGAACTTACAGTCCTCCATATATAATACACAATCCAGCTGTGAAAACATTTCCGCCTTTGGCTCCTCTGTTTATAACCAGGGTGCTTCCATACCAGCCTTGAAGAGCCCAAACTGCAAATGTAATGCCAACCGTACCGATGGCCATACCTTTCATCAATCCTTGTTTGATCCCTAGCTCTAAAGCTGGTTTCAATGCATTCTTATAATCCTTGGCTGTCCTTTCCTCTGCAACATAAGAATAAACAGTCCTGATTGATGACACTGCTTGCTCCACTATCCCTCCTGCAACTCCATAAGCTTCTTGGATCTTCTTTCCAACCTCACCTAGAAGCTTCCCATATACCAATCCTGGAATGATCAACATTAACAATGCAGGAATAGCAACTATAGCTAGTCTCCAGCTGAGGTATAATGCTGCCGCCTGGCCTGTGATGAACGTTGTTATGTTTGAAATGAAATTGGCTATCTGTGATTCAAGTGCGATGTCAAAGTCAGTATGCTACACGAAACTCAGTAAGGAAACAATCAGGAATTGTTTAAATAATGTCAAAAGAGGATAGGACAAGAGGATAGGACAAGCACCTTCTCTGAAAGAACTCCTTGTATGGTAAGTGTGTTAACTGAAATATTGGAGACTACTTGAGAAGCGAGCGATGCACCCTGATTTGTGTCAAAGAAGCCAACATCTTGCCTCAACACTGCTTGTAAATATTGCCTGCGAAGTCGAAAGGTTTGCCTTTCGGCCGTGCGTGCCCAGCAGAATCCTTCTATGGATTACAAGAAGGCAATACCAGAAGGTGAGTGAAATAGCATTTACTATCTAGAAATCAACTCACACAATATATTAGGTTGGCCCATCAGTGCACACTATGTAATTGCTATTCTAAAAGAGTGCGCTCTCAATCTTACTATATCTATATTTGCTAAACAATAGACCAGCACTTGTTCAAATGCTGCTAGATGCAGCAATGGTAAAAACCTAACTTTGAACAAGTATATATAGTGGAAATTGAATAAAAATACAGTATATATTATGGTGGTATTTCTCCAGTTCTGTGATTGAACTCTCGAAAATCGTAATAGAAAGCTAATGAAGTTACAATTGATAAAATGTAAGCATCTGATTAGTTTGGCCTCTAACCCAAAGCCTTAAATTGTTGGGTTTTAGATCCTCTGAACGCATATCATTCACATATTCCAAGTGACATGGGGTCACCAAATTAGAAAGTAGGCTAGTAAAAGGGAAAAACAAATACCAAGAAAGGAGGCTGAAGCCACCCCAACAGCAACATAAGTTAAGGTCAAAGCAAACTGCAGTACTAACATAAACAAAAAGATCGTTAGATTTTGATTCCACAGTTTATGATGCTTGCTTTTATAAACAATTGAAGATTCTATTACTTGCATCTATGAACAAACCTTGTTTATCTCTTCAATAGTGACAGAAGTACCACTGTATTTGTTCATGAGGTCACAGAGAATTATCATGATTATTGCCATAGATGATCCATCTGCAACACTCCCCATTGATCCAAGTACCATAAGCAACATATCCATCCAATCTGACTGCTTCAATACAGTCTGCAATGATCCAGATGAGGCATCACTTGTTTTTCTCTTCGCTTCATCCCGACTGAGCTCAGCTGCCATTATTTTTCTGCTAATATTTCTTGCCAACTCGTATTGCTTTCACATGCGTTATATACGCTTTATTTCTGTCCACAATTGCTGGTCTAAAGTTGGAATTGATTGCAAGTCATAGTCAGCAGAAATAGTCAACGGTGCTGTTCGCATTTGTTCCGAGGATGGCTGGTAAACATGTCTCCTTGAAAAGTCTAGCTGGCCATACAAATTCTTGTCCTTTCTGAGAACTTTCAACTTGTTTCTTCACCTATCTTGCAGCCATGATATCGACACATGTATTGGGGCTATGTAGAAAATATCTGTTAACAAAAACTGGTTCCAGGATACGTTTTTACCGTTAAATAAAAAAGAAAAGGAATAATTGTGTTAAATTATGCAGCAAGCAAAATATATTACTATTATGGTGATTTTGACAGAATTTAACATGGCGACAAATATTGAGTGCCCGATGGCTTTTGGGGTAAATAAACACGTTAACATCTTGGAATCTACAATATAATTTAATATGGCACCTTGTTGCTGTCATCATTTGTCTTGGCCAGCTTAAAATTTTATTTCCTCTGGCATCATAATATGTATATTTCTAATAACAAAAGCAACTTGAACTTTGTTTTATGAATGATGTTCTAACCAGTAGCATAATTACGACAAGAATGGAGCTAGTAGCCATAGATAAATCAATTAATTACGACAAGAATAGAGCTAGCACCCACTCTCAAAAAGTCTTGTTCTCACATTATATAAGTGTGTTTGGTAATATAATCACAATTGTTTTTTTAAGTGTTTTTTATTTAAAATTATATTAAAATAATATTTTTTTTATTTTTAAAAATTATTTTTGATATTATTACATTAAAATATTTAAAAACAGAAAAGAATTAAATTTAAACAAAAAAATATATTTTAAATTTTGGCAGAACAAAATCTGAACCGCGTTCTCAAATAGGATCTAAATCTCCATATTTAACTCCAGTATCTACATTATAGTTTTAAACCCAATCCAATAATTAACCGGGCTCGAGTCCCAAATCACAAGTTTTAACTAGATTATCTCGGGTATATCCCAACAAAACACTATGACTCATTATAAATAAGAAATTTCATTCTCTCGGCTATTATTATCTTCTTTTAAAACTTATATCTCTTACAACTTGATAACCACACATAACCTAAGACCTTTTTTTTCTACATCAATTATATTATAGAATAAATCAAAAGAGATGCACCATCTCACAAAATACTATTTATTTTAATAATATTTTTTTTCTTTATTTTTTTCAAATTTATATTTTTTTTCTTAATCTTATACTTCAACATTTAGTTTATTAGAGATTGGATTTTATAATTTATTGTGATTTGCTTCATGCATGGTTAGCTCGGTATCATAACCTGTATCATGAGTTTGACTGGTTAACTCAGTTGACTTAAGTTTTTTATACCTTTTTTTAATTGATATTTTTTTCAAGTTTATCTTTCAACATTGGATTGATTGAGAATTAGACTTTATGATTTATTTTAGTTTGCTTTCTATGAAGTTATCTCGATCTCATGACTCTGGTCGCGAGTTTGGCATGTTGACCCAATTAACTCAAGTTTTTTCATCTTTTTTAATTGATAGTTTTTTTAATTTTATCATTCAACATGAAATTAATTATGAATTAAGCTTCATGATTTATTTTAGTTTATTTTCTATAGGATTATCCAAGTATTGTGACTCAGGTCATGTGTTTTATAGGTTAACCCGGGTAAACTTAGATCATTTTATTGTATCCTATTTTTAAATTGATTTTTTTTTTCAATTTCAATTTTCAACAATGAGTTTATTGAAAATTAAATTTCATAATTTGTTTTGATTTATTTTTTATGAGGTTATTACAGTCTCATAAACTTGGTCGCAATTTTTTTCTCGTCAAAGGAACTGCAGAGCAAGATGATAATCTTAACATCTGAAGGAGTAGGATTGCTGACAATTTATTTCTTCTCCATCTAGTTCTAACCATTCTGCAATCAATAATAGCATCATATTAATTAGCATTGCAAACAATGGCCAGTCTTCCAAGTTACTTGCAATTAGTGCTTGCGAATCAAAGCAACTATTGTCTCCTGCATTTCTTATCTGCTTCAAATTAAGTTGCAACTAATTCTAAGTTACATCAAGTTACAAGCGCACAAGGAGATCTTCTCAGTTATTGTAACAATAAGAAACAATAGCATAAACAGAACATGGAGAATATACAACATGATCAGATGATTCAGAAGGATGATATCATGATATGGTTTATCGACACCTGCAATCAAGTCATCTTGAATGACGGGTGTGATTGCCATAAGACTTGTTCATCAAGCTTATTCAGCTTCTCATCATCAAGGCGCTTCCACGTACTGATCCTCTCCACCCCCATCCAGGACTTCTCACCCTTCTCAAGTTCTGCTAATATGATCCTTGCTCTACGTGGCCATCCGGCCTTTCCATAACCGTGATACCCAAATCCTCCCCCGTAACAAAACCATATACCTTCTAAATTCCCACAAAAGTCATTGGTGTGATCATGGCCCACGAACACAGCCTTTACAACTCCCATGGATATAATGGTCTGTAAGACTCCTGAGTTCATTGATGAACAAGAAACACGTTGCTGAAACTTGCCAACAATCTGTTGGTTGTATAGCTGCTGAATTTCTGGAATTGGGATATGGAAAAAAACCATTGCAGGGGGTATAGCACAAACTGAAGCCTCTTCCAAGTGATTATTATCCTGCTTTTGGCCCTGTTAGTTTGTCGCCTGCAAAATGTTAATAAAGTCTAAATCTAGGAGGCCTCCCTTGTGGGGTTTGGAATAAAACATGAAAAGTTGCAAGAGTTTATAGTATAGATAACTTAATACAGTTGCTTCTATCTCATCATAAAAAGATATGACTAACTTTTGCAGATTAAATATAACTGAAGAACAAGCATAGTCTTAAAATGTCAAAACTCATGGTTTGGTTTCACCCAGTTTTCTCAGTAGGTTATACCTGATATCCCTTAGAAACACTACGAAGCCAACGAAGCTGAGATTCCTTAATCCATCCATAAGTTCGAATTCCTTGAACCACCTCTCTGTCTCCACTGTCAAGAAAGAAAAGATTGAGGACACTTCTGTTTGCCAAATGGGAACCTGGAGCACCATATACTCTGAGGTTATAATTCCCAAATCCATCAATATTTTTTGTCATGTCTCCTCCAGCGGCGCTAGAGAGATCATCCACAGGTGGATTGGTTTGTGAGACTGAGTAATCCATCAAGGATATGAAAGACATTAATTCTTCTCGAGTCATTGTTGATTCTTGGTCATGGTTTCCTAAAACTGCAGCCCATGGAAGTCCAAAATCCATGGCAGGACCAAAGGCACGAAGCAGAGATTCTGCAGCATCATGAGTGCTTGGTCCAAATATGTTATCTCCTAGTTACAAGAACTGAATTCAAGTTAGTGACTGAGGAAAAAAAACGAAGGGAAGTGGATCTCCACCCTTCTATGCCGCAATTCAATTGTATACTCAATAGAAGAAATTCATAATTTCATTACCAAGTAGAAACAAGGAACAGAACCCATCCTCTAAACCGCTATGCCAGTCAAGAAACAAGGCAAATTTCGCATATACCCGTCTTTGACCTTACTTCTCCCAGTCCCAAAACACAATTTTTATACTCGAAACACCTCTCCAAAGTCCATACTCAATCTCCTCATAATCCTAACTACCATCAATAAACAAATTTATACTATCACAAGAAATTACAATCTTTCATTTTTATGTGGTTCGTCGATGTCTATGTCTATGTCTATGTCTTCGTCTGTGACTATATGTCTACAGCCGAAGAAGGGAAATTTCACTATGATCAGAATCAATATAGTTTGGATCCACTGAAGCTGGAACAAGAATACAAGCCATATTCAACCAATTTTAAAATAGGCATCACCATCTTCACCATGCAATATAAAAAGGGTCTCTATATTCATGAACACAAAGCTATATTCTCAGCAATTATCACATGAAAACAAAACCCAAAAAATAGGAGTAAAAAGAATGAACAGGGTACCTGTAAAAGCAATGAAATCAGGCTTCTCAGATTGAATGATCCTCTTAAGAAAACGAGTGGTGTTCAAATCAGAACAGTAATCAAACTCAGAAGCTAACACATCTCTACACCGTGTCAGCATCCCAGTTCCGTAATGCATATCAGCCACCTGTTAACTTTCACAAAGACCATTCTTGATCACGAAACAGTACAAGAAAGAAAATCAAAATTACAGCTAAAACATGAACAAGAATAAAAAAGAATGGATGTCAAGGAAACAGAAAAGAACCTGGAGGATTTTGAAGGTGCCATCAGAATTGAACCTGAGAGGGAGATGTGGGGATTTCTTGAGGTGAAGAGGGTGGTAGCCTACGAGTAATTTGTGAGCAACCTGGGTGTGTAGAGTGAAGAGGATTGTAAAGACTAAGGTTAGATAGAGAAGCGAATAGAGTCCTTCCATGGTTTTGCTCATTTCTTCTGCTAACTAGCTAGCTAGTTCGCTTGCTTGCTCATAGCTCCAAGAATTGAGAAAAAGGAGACGGCATTTTTTACTGTTTATCTGTTTCAGACCGAATAAAAGACTATTGACAAGGAAAACTGTAAATTACTAATTTCAACCGGTTTCCTTATGTATTTTTAAAAAAAAATTAAAATTTTTTATATTTTTAAATTATTTTGATTTATTAATATTAAAAATAATTTTTAAAAATTAAAAAATTAAAAAAAAAACATTAAAAAAATAATAAATAATGTGGCACTTACTGGATTCTTTTTGGGATCTTATAACAGTAAAAAAAAGCCCACATAAAAAAAATATTTAACTATCAAACACAATTTTATAATTTCATGAAATGCAATTTTTATTGGCATATCATAATTGATATATAAAGTTGCATATAATAATTGCAACACAATTACAAAAAAAAAAATATGCACAATGACATGTTTTCTAGTAGGGCTGATCATTTTCGGTTTAGTTCGGTTTTTATTAAAAAAATAACCACACCAAAATTTAAAACAAACCAAAACCGGGTCAAATCAACCGGTTTCGGTTCGTTTCGGTTTTTAGGGAAAAAACAGGTTTGGCTCGGTTTTTCGATTTTGGCTTGGTTTTCTTGGTTTTGGCTCGGTTTTTCCAGTTTGGCTCTGTTTTTTTCTGGTTTTTTTGTTTCTGTTTCAGTTCGGTTCGGTTCGGTTTTTTCAGTTTTTTGCTTATAAAATAGAAACCAAATCGAACCGGCCGGTTTTTTCAAAATTTTAATCGGTTTTTTTCGGTTCTATTTTCTCGGTTTAATCGGTTTTTTGATTTTTTTTGCTCACTCCTATTTTCTAGCCTCTAACTCTCTATCTAGAGAAACCCAAACCAGTAAAATTCACTTACCAACACAGTTTTTCCGGCCTCAATAATTCACATAACTTCAATCACAATTCAGTCTTAATTAACAAAATTAAACATAATGAATAACATATCATAATATTTTATTAAAATTAAGCTAATTAAATCTAATTATCTATTCATAATTCTTATAACATTATATCATATAATGGAACTATTTCTAAAAACCACCAAAGCTCACTTGAATAGGCGATTTGATATTTTAATAATTATAAAATATAATTTAAAAACAAAAATGGTTATAATGTGCAAAGAACGTGCTAATGGATAGGAGATGTCGGCGCTCTTCGAGCGATGCATGCGATGTCTCTTGATGACTAAACATTGTCTTCTATGATGACATTGAAATTGTCTTGGTTGCCCCTCCATTTCTAGGTGGCACATATGGTTTATTGACGTTGGTTTAGCGTCGATAGTTTTTTTCCTTTTCTCTTTTCTCCTTGATTTTCACATGTTGATTCTTCAAATTTTTAAAGCAACCTTTCAATTTATTTTTCCTTCAAGTTTGATTCTAGTTCTTTTTATCACTATTTATTTTATTTGAAATAATTTATAAAAAAAAATATCAATTTCATTCTCATTCGATTATTTTATTTATCATATTTGGTTTCTATTTTTTTATTTGAGATATTTTTTAAAATCAATTTTTTATTATGGTTTCATCATCTTTTAATTTTTATATTAGATTTGGTCCTCATTCTTTTGATTATTATTTTTTTACTTTGGAAAATTTCTAATGGTTTAGAACATATCGAACACTTTAAATCCTAAAATAAAAGAAAAGCAAAACTGAGATCTAATCAAAGCAATCTTTAATTATAACAATAATAAATAAATAATCAATCTAAATTAATAACAATCTAGATAGTATCAATATTAATAATAAATTATTAATCCCCGGAAATGGTGCCACAAACTTAATGTGATCATATTTACAAGTGAACAAAATCGTAATAAGTAGTTAAGTTTTTGTGAAGAAAAAAGTGTTGAACCCACAAGGACTAATTATGCTATTGAGTTTTGAAATTTACCAAATTAATTACTATTTTGAAATCAAAACAAAATTTTATAGAATTGACCACCTAAATTAAACTAAAGTGTTTTATAAAAGTAAATTAAAAAAAAATAGAGTACAAAACTTAAGGTTGTAGACATAAGAAAAATAAATCTAGAGCTTTTGATTTCACGTAGTTATTCTGACCCAATTTATTATTCATTGTTAGAAAATAACAAAACCTCATGTTGAGGATTAAAAGATCCCTTAATTATTCAATGTTTTTTCTTGAATAATATTAAAAATATCTCTATCTAATAATTAAACATATTTATATGAAAATTAAATTATTAAAAGATTCATTAAGTTCTTGGGATTTTTTTATAGTCTTAATAATCGCAGTAAAGTATCTCTATTTTTCTCTCAACTATGGTCTTTAATCCTGACATTTTCTAATAATAAATTAGCTCACAATCTCAATATGATTTAATAGATCAAACAATAATTAACCAGAAAATTATAAGCATTAAGATCAAGGATAAACACTCAATATGAAAGAAATTAAACATAAAAGAACTTGGAATTTAAATGGTATAATCAAAACTAGACTACATCAAATCCCTAGAAAAATAAATTTAGTTCATAATTAATCTGAAATAAACCATGATTAATGCAGGTGGAAGCTAAAGACAACAATTAAACAAAGAACACAAAGTTTTTTTGTGGGTGAAAGATGCTACGAATGTAAGCTCTAAATTCACAACTTTATTCTCTCTAACTAATAATAATAAAGTATGTCTGTTTAGGAAGTTTACAAAACCTTAAATAGGTCAGAAACTCTACCTTAACTAAAAAAATAAAACAAAAATTTGAAACTACAAAGGAAAGAATCATAAAATCTAAAATAGCATGATATCCAAAAATAACAAAGAAAATCACAAAAACTATCAAAATCGGGGGTCTCAATGAGATTTTTTATATCTAAAGATCCAACGGTCTGTGTAGTGATGTAATGGATGGTATAAGAAAAAAACCTCCGAAAACTCTTATAAAAATTTAAGCATGGCCCAATGGTTGGATCAAAGTTATGATCCTTTTGAGCTGTTATTCTGGTCTGGCATGTCCAGACCTCCTTTTTCACTTAGAATTGTTCCTTTTATCCATAAATGCATCTATTAGGCCATTCATAAAATTTTTATAGGATAAATCCTTATCTAGTTATAATGGATCCACATCTAAGTGCTTAGAATCACCTATTATTACAAGCCAGACATCATCATCCATCTAATCAGAAAACTTCAAAGAAAATTTAAGGAGAAGAATAAAACTATTTTGCTTCGAATCAATTGACAAAGCACTCCACGACAACGCCTATACTCTTCTGGTTCTCTCTTCTTTCCTTGTCTTTTTTTGTTTTAAAAATATATAAAATCCAAGCACATCACTAACTTCTGGGTCTAAAGAGTATTTTTCTTAGGCATTGCTTACGAGAAAGTAATGGTCAGGAAAGCAGGGTGTGAGAAAGCATTACAATTTATTTCTTGGTTTTTGTAGCATGTACTCTAGCCTACTTTAGTAGTTCCTTCACTAGATTTTATTATATCCTTAGCTTGAGCTATAACAAGAGTAGTAGATTTGATTCATTCATGTCTATAACGAGAGTAGTAGATTTTTTCTCTTTTTTAAAATGTGCTTACCCTAAACGTTATTTTTACGGAAATTCTTAATCATTTTTCTCCTCTTATAAATGTTACCATATTTTTCTAGTTGAAAATCTATTTATAAGATTTTGCTTTTCAAGTGGTCATTTTATTTTAGCTTACTCTTCATCAGACTGATACCTTCTTTGTATCATAACTCCCTAGCTATTTTCTATTTCTTTTTTTAGGAAGAACTCTCTTTTATTTTATTTTATAGATGGTCTCGTTTGAGTCACTTTATCTCTTGTACAAGAAATTATCAACTTGCACTAAGACTTATTTTTTATGTTCTTTTTATGCAAAATCTCAATTCTTCTTTTGGGCTTTGTCATCTTGCACCTTCCATTTTTTTTTTATTCTTAGGATGTCATTTGGTCATCCAGATGATCTTGAGATTTCTTCTTATAATGAATTGATGTATTACTAATAAAGGATAATAAATAAAATATTTGATAAATAATGAAGAGAATTGAAAATAAAGTGTTTTAAAGTGATTGGATAAACATAAAGTTGCCTGTCAAAAAAAGCAAAAGCAAAAACTAAAAAAAAATTAGAATAGAAAATGATGTTATTATCTGATAATTTGATGTATGTTTTACATTCAACTCATGTAGAATTTATATATCCATATAAAAAGACACATAAAAAATAAAATAAAACAAATTATAAAAAATACTTTATCTTCTCCTTTGATTAAATAATAAAAATAATAATCTGATTGGCTTTAGTTGTTCAACTTCTTTATATCTTTCATTCATTTATTTATTAGGAAACAATCAAAAGAATATCTATCTTAATTAATTCCTTGATACGAAGCGACAGTAAAGCAAATTCGATTGCGCGTATGTAAGGCGGTTGTCCAGGGAAAAGGGGTGCCCGTGTCAATTCGGTTTACGTGATTAATTCAATTTCCACTTTAGTCCAAGGGTAAAAATATCATTGCAATATCATCCCAATAAAAACCTGTAATTGGATTTAAGTCACCCTGAATATAATTTATACTTCTTCACACATACATGTACCAGCATCCGACAAAAGATTGTTTGGACGTGATGAATTGCACAGTCCGAACTGCAATCGGCAACACAAGTCCGAACTGCAATCGGCAACACAAGTCTTGAACATAGAAATTACATGGCTATTTCAGTTTACAACTATGAGATTTTCTCATGGTAAAAGAAAAGAGTAAGGAACATGTCATTTAAACTATTTGGACGTGATTTCCAAGGCATTGTTGAAAATAGAGATCTTACTTCGATTGCATGCTCAAATGGCTATCCGGATCACTTACAGCTGAAAATGCTCTTTCAATTTTTATTATAAGATTATCTTTCTCTTCCATGTCTGCCTGCAAGATAATTTGGTGTCAGCTTTCATGATCCTGGCCAAATTTGAATAGTGATCGCTTCTTAATTAGCTGTATTTCTTGTGCTAAAATCGGGTTGCTGGAATATTTTTTTGTAACAAGTAAATTCTGTCAATTTTGTATATTAAGGCTATTCTCAAGAGTCGCTTTCTTCCTTGCTAAAGTAAGAATCTTTTTATTTAATTCACTAATGGTGACAATTAATATCTTTAATTCCTTATATTGCATTTCTATTTCTATTTTTTACATTATCATGAAATTGACAATCTTTATGATCCGTATATTTTTCTTTATATATAATTTGACCCAGTTTAAGTTAGTTTTCACAAAGTTTACAAATAACTTATATTCATCATTAATCTAAGGTGGGTAATTGCCCTCATGGTCAAGGTGTTGTGCTGTTAATTTTCTTAGCCATCAAAGTTCAATATGGATAGTCTATTTTTGTTTTTTTTATAAGAATAAAGAGGAAAAAATAATTTTGAAGTGCGAATACTAGCCCGGAAAGAACCCTGGCTAAAAATAAAAAACAAAAACCTGTTCGTATTTTGTGCTACTTATTGACGTGACAGAGAGGGAAGAAGGGAAAAGAGACGGACCTCAATCAAGACAGTTTTCTTGACCATCCCTGAGACAATTGCGACATTTGCTGTAATAATTTTCAGCTTCATGGATTCAAAAATCTCACAAATCTTAATCATGGCGTCTCTAGCTTTACTACATGTCAAGCTCACAAGCAGAGTCTTCTCTCCCATGGAATTAACCCTAAGCTGAAACACATCACCAAACATACCATAAGTGTTCTAATATATCCTCGACATCAGGGAAAAAAAAGTGTTCTAATATAACTGATTAGTCATTTTATATACATAGAGAGAGACTTCTTTCTGTGGCATATCTCCACTGTTTAGAACTGATTGTGTTAGTTCACTCCAGTTCTAAAGAGTGACTTACTTCATGAACTTTTATAGGATAACTTATGGGCGCCCTATGATCATAAATTTGGCCATATCTGCTTTTCTTGGGTCTTAACAAGACTGGTAGCTCTTGCTCAAAGTCAAAACCAGGATCTTTCTTCAAGCTTTTAGGTTCGAGTTCCATTATCTCAGCTTGAAGTCTCCTCTCTTGTTCTTGCAGATCTTGGATGTAGACGATAGCATCTTTGAGTGTGGAAGCCTTATCCAACTAAATTTGATCAACCCAAAAATGAAAAAAAAAAATACAAACCAAAAAGTTTTAGATTCAACAAAGTGATGAACAGTATTAGAATTAATTAGATTGTTAATGGCATGTCTTAATTAACGAGGCATATACCTTGCTGATTTTGGGGACTGCTCCCCTAAGTTCCAAAAGCTTGTCATTAAGCTTCTTCCTCCTTTTCCTCTCTGAAACCATAGTCTTGGAGGTTGTTGAAGCAGCTCCTTCCGGCGAGCTTGAATATTCATAGGACTGGGTAAATGCCTGATGCACTGTCCAACTGTCACAAAATAAAAATACTTCTTTTCTTAATTCGAAACCCCTAATACTAAAAAAGTTGTTTAACGTGGAAATTAAAACGATAGAACATAAGTTTGGTAATCGAAGACAGCTAAGAAGGCCGGGAGTATACCTTTTAAGCTCATCATTCGAAAACATTTTAGTCATCTCGCAGTAATTTTGGTCCGCAGCAATATTTTCAATAGTTTCCATGGATTGAGGTTGGGGCTGTACTGTTGAGGTAAAGGGAGAGAGAACTTGAATGATGCTTTGCTTGAGATGGTGGGTTTTGTTTCTGAATCATGTAGGGATTGGGAGACATTATATAGACAAGGTGATTGTAGGTGGGTTCTTTGTTTTTTTTTTTTCTCTAGATTACTCTAAAAACAAATTGATGTGACTTGATACGAATAGCTTACTAAAAAGAAAATTTCACTTTCAATAAAAAAAATAAAAAGGAGGTTAATATATTGTATGTTTCACATACCTTTAATTATTCCTCTCATCCAATTATTACCGTAGACATGACAGTGATATTTTTTATTAAGGAATATTATTAATATAGAACAAAGTAAAACTTCAAAAACAATATTATTACCATATAAAATTCAAAATCATAATGATAAAGAGAATCGAATTTTGTTTTATGTATATAAACTAGGCATAAACAACTACTTAGATTACACTACCAAAAAATTAATCAAAGATAACAAAAACACCGACAAAAAAAATTATGTCGGTACTTTTCAATTAAATAATGATAAAAACTTTTATTATTGTCTGCCGATGTAGATGATTGTGACAAAATATGTTTCGTCGACTTAAATCTATTAATAATGTTGGCATCCCTCTCTCATTAGTTCAACAACTTCCTATGAAGCTTCACTACACTAAATACACAACTTACTCATTTTTTTTTGTAACCTATTTATATTTTAGGTTAATTTATTGAAATTTTTTTGTACTATTTTTTTGCTTGTATGACTTTTATGTTAGGGCTTATTTCGGATTTGGGAGAAATTAATTTAATTTATCATTTGATAAAATTGAGTTTGATTTTATAACTTAAGTGTGTTATAATTGAAGAAATGATGGGTTATTTAAAAGGTACCAATTACATTTTGTTAATTTTATTATCAAGTTGAAAATTTGAGGAAATTTAGGGAAATTATTTTTTTATGGAATTGATAATAATTAAAAAATTATTAATTTAGGTTGAATAAGTTTAAATTGAAAAAATAACGGGTAATTAGTCGGGTATCGATTATTTGTTGTTGATATCATTATTTAGTTCACAATTTGACCTATAATTGAATTTGTGTAAAAATGTTAATTAGTAATTGAATTGTGAATTTGTTTTTAATAAAAAATTGAATTTAAAATTAATAGTTACATTATTAAAAAAAATATTATCATCAATGTTCTATATAACTTTTATAAGTAATGGGTAATTGTTCATTGAAGTATTAAAATTCTTCAAAGGGTTGTATAAGCAAGATTGTCTAAAATGGGTTAAACGTTTTATTAATTTTATACTTTCTAATATGAAGAATATTAGTGAAGATGAAATTGCATGTCCATGCGTGAAGTGCTTTGAATAAAAAGTCTCACCAAAAATATATTGTGATGATGCATCTGCTTAAAATTTTTTTTGTTAAAAAATACTTATGTTGGTTTGCATACTGAAAACCCTATGTTCTTTACATAACCATGTTAGAAAGGGTGGGTTGCTCAATTTCTAGTTCTAGAAACATAACTAGGTTTATATATGATTATAGTAATTCTTATAGAAGTATGGTGATAGATGTAATGAAAATGAATCTGGATTATTCAGTGAAGGTTTAAGTAACATCCCTTTAAATTAATAACCAAATGTAGATATTACTATTTTAAGTTTTGAAAAATTATAATGAACCATTATATGATGGATGTGCAACTCAAAGTGAATTATCGTTTATTACACAAATATTTACTATATATCAAGTTAGAATATGAGTTGAGTGATGTTACTTTTGATAGAATCCTTGAATAGACGAAAAACTTAAAATTAAAAATAAAAGTAAAAACAAAGGGCATGTGAGGCTTTTAGGGTAATAAAATGCAGTTTTTACAAGATGTAAATAAAATTTCAATTTGAACTTCTCCTGGTTGAATTTATAATTTTAATTTGGAAACCATATAAATAAGCCTATCCATCAGTCAATTTTTTTTAATACAAGAGGTGATATGGTTCATAATTATTTGGTTAAAGAGACTCTAGATCATATTATATCTGTTGCTACCCAATTTTTGACCCGTGTTTTGATAAATTTACAGAAAAAAACAAAAAAAGGCAAAAAACAATGAAAACCCCAAAAAATGCATTTTTGATATATTTGCATCGTTTTTAGCATTTTCAACGTCATCTTAGAAGAATTTAAATTTTCAAAGGTATTTCGAACGCGTTCAATTTTTAACGCGTAAATTTTACAATCACTGATTTTCTTTGTTGAGTTGACGTTGATATTGCTCGTTTTTAAAAATACAAAAAATAAGAAAAATCAAAACTTACAAAAAAAAAAGGAAAAGAGAAGGAAAGGAAAAGTTGAGGGACTAGTTTGAAAACCTAGCAAAACTTTTCCTATAAATATCATGCTACAGTGAAGAAAATGGGGGGGACGGAGAGAAAAATTTGAGGGATGGGGGGGGCAGAAAATTAACAAGGGGACAACATAGAAAAAAGACCCCTAAAAAAAAAAAGCCCTAACCCGATGCTCTGATTTTTTCAAGAGCAGAGCCGCCGCCGCCCCTCCCTGGAAGAAAACCAGAGAGCCCCTCCCTGCCATTGGGGTCTTCCCCCCATTTCCCTACACAGAAGACCCAAGTCCCAGCTGCAAGCCGCCACCTTTTCCCCCTTTGCCTTGGGAAAGAAAACCAGAAAAAACCCACACAAAATACAGAGAGGCCACCTTCTCCCCCTGGCCATTTCGTCTTCCCTCTTCAGCCGACCACAGACCCTCTCTCTCCAAGCTACAGCCACCGCCCTACCCTTGGCAAAGAAACCAGAGACCCTCTCTCGGCTACCCACTTTCAGCCGCACAGACCACCCGAACCAGCCGTCCTCACTGGAGATTCAGCAGCCAATCCTTTCTCCAGCCGAAACCAGAGAAGCCAAGGCAACCCCTCCCATCTTCACAGCGGCTCCACCGGACGCAGACAACAGCAGCAAGGCCATCCGCTGATGCGACCAGCAGGAGTGAAGACCATCAACGCAGCGGCCACCGCCGACAACCCCCCATACCGCTGGCCACTTGAAACAGAGGAGAAGGTGAAACAAAAAGAGAAGAAACAGATCTGAAACAAGGGAAGACGGACTCAGATCTGAAAAAGAAAGAAGACTGGGAACGGAGGAAAGAAGAGGAAAACTAAAACAGACTGTTGTTGCGATTTCGTTGCTTTGCAGGTGACGTTGCTTCTCACCGCTGGTGCAAACGGGAAGAGGAGGAGGAAGCCGTTTCGGATCTCCCCTGTCGCCGGTCTTTTCTACTGCGGCGCGTGAACCCACGCGCCGCCAGTGGCAGCTGCGCGTGAGGAGACGCGCATCCACTGCTCCACAGTTCCTGAGGGCCTCCGCGACTGTTCCTGGACTCTTTAGGGACCTTTTTGTAATTTTTACATGTTTGAATATGTATTTAAATTTCTGTTAAATGTTTTTAGTTTATGTTATGTTGTAAAAATTGTAACAGAAAAACATAGTAAAAAGTGACGTGGAAGTGTGTGATTGTATTTTTTTTTTTATTTATGTTATTGAATTATAAAAATAAAAAAAGACAAAAAGAATTAATTGTTTAATTTGAATATGATTAAATATCTCAAGGACAAATAAAATTATGTTATATTTTTCATGAAAATGTAAGAACATGTTTCTACATATATTCTGGGATTTAATAACTAATTTATTAAAGTCTTAAGAATTTGACTAATATTTCAAATTTTCAATTCACTTCAAATCGCAAAGCAGCTTACTTCAGGTAGGGTGTGTTAGGGGTGCTAATACATTTTCTAGTTACAATCAGTCCCTTACCTTCAGATCTCTGACAACGACCAGTAAATTTGGGTTTCTTAGTAACCTTCTATTAAATACTAGGTGGCGACTTTCAAAGAACCAATCAAGCAAACATAACGAAAAATCGATGAATCGCCGTGCGGGTGACGTGCGACAATA
Source organism: Populus simonii (assembly GCA_007827005.2). Lineage (NCBI taxonomy): Eukaryota > Viridiplantae > Streptophyta > Magnoliopsida > Malpighiales > Salicaceae > Populus > Populus simonii. The sequence continues at coordinate 6,257,394 of CM017469.2, forward strand.
TCAACCATTAAAAAAATAAAATTAATTGTTAAGTTCAAAACATAGTTCTATATCAACACTTCAAGTGGCCAAATAAGCCACTCAAAAGAAATACAGCCAAAAACATCTACAAATATTGAAAAATGCTTTGCTTGAGATGGCGGTTTTGTTTTCTCATCCAGGTAGGATTGTGCGGCTTTATACAGACAAGGAGGGTTGTAGTTGGGGTTCTTTGTTTTTTTACTAGATTACTCTATAAACTATTGTTATGACTTGGTAAAGATCCAATGGATCTTTACAGCTCAATTTTTTTTACTATTTAATTGAGAGAAGGACTAATCTCTTATAAAGTGAAAAAATATCTCTAATTTTATTATAAGAAAAATATCTTTGATTCTATCATATGTGTGTGAGGTCAGCGCTTGATTAAGTCTAATGATACTAGGTCTGGATGCTCGTTAGATCTGTATATGCTTAGGTTTAATGTTTGTTTAAACCCAAAAATTTTTAATTTGACAGTTTACCATATATATCCATATATGTTTAAGCTCAACACTTTGATTATTAGATAAGCCAAAAATAGTAGGTTATCACCTTTAGTTCCTTTAAATGAGGATAAGAATCAAAATATGATAATCCATCAAATATATTGTTTAAATAGAAAAAAAAGAAACTTGATGGGGAATTTTGAGAAAGTTCTAGATGAATTAGTTTTAATCATGATAAATAAATTTGAGGTATTAAAAGAAAAGTGATTATGGGCTATTATTTACTTTCAAATTTGTTTTTTTCTCGGGCATTATATTTGCGAATTAAGCTGAAACCAAAGAAGCAACATTAGCATTTTACAATGTAATTAACAATGTTTTGCTAATTGAAAGCAACATATTTTTCTTGATTTAAAATAATTGGATTAATATTTAATATCTTAGTTTTTATCTTTATTTGGGGTTATCTGGTGAATGATGGTTATGCAGAGAAATTGATTTGGCTGGAATCAATATCATCCTCTATTGGGTGCTTCTCTTTTCCAATGCAAAACCCAATTTATCTTTGCCTAACAGTGATCAGTTGCAGCTGCATATTTCTGATTTTTTTTTAAAATTTTTCGTAGTGGAACAAAGAGATAATATATAAAGACTAAGATCGTGTTTGGCAGTGTGGTTGCGGGTGCTTTTCAAATAACTTTTCGTGCCGAAATGCATGCCAATAATATTTTTTTATTTTTTAAAAATTATTTTTTACATCAGCACATCAAAACGATCTAAAAAATACAAACCGCATTTAATTTTAACAAAAAAACAAAAAAATTTAATTTTTTTAAGAACGCAACCATAACCGCGTTTCCAAAGGCTGCCTAAAGGGTACAAGAGAGCGATCTCCAAAGTTGATTCCACTGCATAAAAAATTGAAGTTATTCCCTTGGTTGACACGCCAAGGGAGAAATCCAAAAACAATAAACCGTGGAAAACAATTATTGGCTTGGAAGGGATCCAGGGGGGGGGCCTATCATATCTGGAAAAGAGAGGCCGCTAAGATTAACAAGGTCGAGGTGATCTTGATCTTGACCTTTGGTCTGTTGTTTCGTGAGTTGACTAGCACTTGATATATTTCGGCTTTCTTTGAGCATCTGCTTTTCTAAAAAAAAAAAATAGCTCCCATATCAATATCTTGCCTCACCTTAGCTAGGATCCGTTACTTGGATTATTGAAAACTTTTATTTTCTAATTTTATTTTCTAAAAACTATGATAAAAAAGGATGAGGAAGCAATTTCTTCGTTAAATTCTTTTTAAAATCCATCTTAAAACTTATTGATTTTTTTTGTAAATTTTTGACCAAAATAATGTGATTTTTACATATTTATAAAATAAAAAAAATTAGTTGTCCGGGTAACCCTAGCCAACCTACCCGACTTGTGACCCGGGACTTGCCCAAGAATAACCTCCAGATCGAGTTTAAAAACCATAATTAAAAAAATAAAAGCGCAATTTCCTTGTAATTTTTTTTAAAAACCCATTGATTTTTTTTTTTTTTTGCCATATTGATCTAGGTAGCCTTGACCAACTCACTCAATTTGTGACCGAGGACTTGCTTGGGGTCAACCCCTGGTCGGGTTTAAAAATAAGGATTGAAAAAATAAGGATCAAATTTGATATTAAAATCAAATAATGAGGGATGAATCTGAAAAAAAAATTCAATTAAGAAAATAAATGAAACCAAAAGAAATTATATGAAAAGAATAGGGACCAAATTAAAACAAAATCAGGTATGAAATTGAAAACAAAATCAATTAGAAGAAGGGTGAAAAACAAAAAAAATATCAATTAAAAGAAATATAACCAAATTTAAGATAGAAATAAAATAAAATAAAATAAAATGATAAAAGATGAAATTGAAAACAAAAATAAATCATAAAAAGAATTTAAAGCAACAATAAAAACTATAATACAAAAGGTTGGAACATTTTTTTAACTTTGAATGGGTGGAGGAGAGAGAAAAGAGGGTGGAGAAGAAGAAATCCAGTCGTCACCTAATAGCGGCCCTTAGGACAACACGCACCGGTCAGGATGCAACGCCGCCCCACTACGCTTTGCCTGAGATAGTGGTTGGGTGTTTTTTGATACCAGTGGAGGTGTTATGCGCCGCCCAAATGGCACGGACAACCTAAACACGTTGGCGTGTTATTATCACGCGCCAACAACTTTTTATTTATTTTTATATTTTTATAAATACCAAAACACCCCTAACCCCACACGAAATTTGCAAAAAAAAAAAAAAACTAGATTCCGAAAGACGCTAATACCCCTAAAGACAAAAATATTTGTTTTAAATTCCAAGGTTATTTTGATAAACTCATTATGCTCTAGAATAGGAAAAATCGAAAAATCCCCTCTCCTAAAGAAAATTGAATTTCTACTTTCAAGGGTATCTAGGACTTTATACTATGCAATAAAGAGAGAAAAAGGCATCCATACTCCCTCACTAATTCTAAAATACCAAATATATCCCATGTAAAAGTCAAAAAAAAAAAAACCCTAAAGCAAGCATTTGTGTTTCTCTCTTTTAGAGATAATTTGGTAAATTCATTATGCAAATAAGGGGTTACAGTAAAACCATGAGCTCTTTTATTTTTTTTTAATAAAAGAAAATCCTATTTAAAATTGATTACTGTATACCAATCTAATAGCTTGCGCTTTTTAGAGATAAGGTATAGCATGCAGCTTTTAGAAGATGTGAATAAAATCTCAACTAGAAGTCCTCTTAATTGAAGTTAGAATTTTAATTTGAAAACCATATAAATAAGCCAATCCATAATTTTTTTTTTCCTTTTTTTTCAAAAAAAGGTGGTATAATTGAAACTCTAAACCATTTGATTAAAGAGAATCTCATATTATATCAAAAGGATATTTCAGTCGAAAATTTAAACTATCAAGTCAAATGAAAAAATAGTTATATATTAATTTTTTAACAATATATAAATAATAAAGTAACTATAGATTTTTTTAGGATCGCATAATCTTTTACTATATATATATATATATATATATATATATATATATATATATCCTAAAGTAATTAAATAGGCCACTCAAAAGAAATACAACCAAGAAGTATCGATTGATGGGTGACAAACAATCTACATGAGATCCATGAAGATCCATCTGTCTTATGAGCATGTGAGAAGGCTTCATTGAAATAAAGACTAAAACATGTGGGAAATATTATACATATACCATGGATTACTTTGAATTGAAATAGTAATAGCAAAACTCTATTTTTTTCTCCTAATGAAAATCCAATGGCCATACATTGGGTGTTATTATTATCTTTTCACAAGGTCTAGTATTATGAAATTAATTTGGTTTTGTAGAATGTAATTACTTGATTACTTTTAAAAGCAATAACAAAAAACATCCCTTACAAATCCTTACAAGAGAAACAAGTATCGAAACCCGTACATAGGCGGGTAGTAATGATAAGGTTATCCTGATGTGTTAGCCTTTGACAGCAGGACTACAAAGTCTTTTAGTTGTCTAGAAATAACCAATGTCACAATTTTCTTTCCTGTTGTAAAAATCATTCTTAAAATTTAAGAAGTTCTTAAACAAGAAAGAAAAGATGATAGGTGTTCTGTGTTTACCAAAAATATGTTTCTTGCACAGTGAAACTTGCTCTCGTACAAGGCTCCTAATATAGAGAATGCAGAGGAAGATTTTGGAAAAAGTAAAAAATAAAATTAAAGAAAAAGATGGTTTATGTAGGTCATTGCCTCTTATTCCATAGGAAGCCTAAATGCCTAGCTCATGGAAGCCTAAATGGTGCTGTATTATAACCATAGGAAGCCTAAATGCCTCCCCCTAGTAGCGTTTCAAATCAATATAAGGAGACGTCATTCTTCTAAGGTCTTTTAAATCTTTATATGTTATACGCTAGACTTGAGGGGCAACTAACGAGTCGGTATTTTGTACTCACAAATTTTTAGAGTACTTAGACTTAACCATGTGTTAAGATCATGGTTACATGGATTTGATAATTTGTCAAACTCAATATATTTGGATTCAATTATGTATTGACTTAAGACAAAATAAATTGGTAATTTTCTAAACTCAATACACATGGATTCAATCATATGATGACCCAAGGTAAAGAGGGTATGCTGATTTGTCAAACTCAATATGCTTTACTTTAACCATAAGCTTAGCCTAGTGCTAAATGGGTTTCTAGCAATTTGTCAAACTCAATACATTTGGGCTTGACTACACACCAAACACAGTGAGTTTATAAGTCGTCAAAGACCCATGTTGAGACTGTGAGTTTCATCCTAAGATTAACATGAATTATTCATATTAAAGATAATTATCTCTTTACATCTATAGAAGTGTAAAAGGTCTCTCAAGGGACATATCATATTTTCATCTCATTAATGATTTGTAACGGATATTTTTTCCTCACAAAGTTCATGGATTATAAATATCACTTGAACCATTCAGATAAAAGGTTTATTTTTTTTCCTACTCTTAGAGCTTATATATCTTAGAGCATTAATAAATAAATAAAACTAAGAATAAATATTCTTGTTCTTCGAATATAATTTTTTTTCATTTATTATCATTCTCATTTAAAGTTACTGAAATTATCATTGAAAAGTTTTTAAGTCCCACTAATGCTGATATAGACTATTTTTGTAGGCATCATAATTTCTATCATCAATTTTATATTTTTTGGAAGGCTAAGAAGAAAAAAAATATTAACTTAATATTTAATTACACTACCAGAAAATCGATAAATACAAACGGAAATACCGAGAAAATTACAGAGGGAAAAAATTAAAACAAAGCAAAAAAAAAAAATGATGACGTGTCATTTTTACCAACGGAATTTATTCCGTCAGTAAATTCGTTGGTAAACTGTGAACACTGTTCATCATGTCAATTACAAAGGGAATCACCAACGGAATTCTCCGTCAGTATTTTCCAGAGAGTTCCAGAACTATTCACTTTCCAATTGTACTGTTAATTGTTGTTCTTTACAAACAAAATCACCGACGGATTGAAAAGTCGTCGGTGTTATTTAGCAGTTTTCTGAAAAAATTCAATTAATTTAAAATTTTCATTTAAATTTACCGACGGAATCCCTAACAGATTGAAAAATCATCGGTGATTGTTGGCGGTTTATGAAAACTTTTTATGAAATTAAAAATTTAAATTAAATAGTACGAATGGAATTATCAACGAAATAATTAAAAAATATTAATATTTAATTATCCGTCGGTAATTCCGTCGCTAACGCGCCCTAATAAAAAACCTGAATCCCCTTATTTCATAAGAGACAGACTCATTTCTTCTTCTTCTTCTTCTTCTTCTTCTTCACTATATGTAAAAAACATCAATATCTATTTTTTTCTCTTCTCTTCTATCCTCATTTCCTTCTCTTCTCTTCCATGCTCGAGTATGTCTTCTTTTTCTTTCTTCTTTTATCCTCTTAGTTTTTTTTAATTAATATGCTTTACAAAAAAATTTCTCTCTCCTTAGCTTCACTTGCAACTACATTAAGGTAAGATTTTTCTTTTTTCATGATTTTTTTCACTATATTTGTTTTTTATTTTATTTTTAATTGTTGTTGTTCTTAATAATTGTATAAATGTTGTTGTGAGATTTTTTTTATATGAGATCAATTTTTAGTTGATTTATTTATAGGATTTTTAAATTTTTAGCAATTGCAACTTCATTTTTTTCATATGACTTTTTTTAGTTGAATTTATTTTTTCGTTTTATTTATTTGTTGCAAATTTGTTTGAGTTGATTTTCTTATTCTTTTTTCCAAGCATTTTGAGTATATATTATAGAGTGTTGATTTATGTTAATTTAATTATTTTATAATTTTATAAAATGTTCTTAAATAATTACCAATGGTATTTTTCGAGGGATATACCGATGGAATGAAGCGGGTAATTTTTTTTACGCGTCTACTTCGTCAGTAAATCCGTCGGTAATAATATTTTTTTTATTACAAATGGATTTACCGACGGACAAAAAATTACCGATGAAAGATTCACTGATAGAGCATTTTCGTCGATGATTTCGTTGGTAAATTATTTATTGATAAAATATATGTTTTACGCTGATAAATTTTTTTTATCAGTAAAACTGTTAAATGTTGTAATGTTAATCACTATTGAAAAACTAAATAAACGGTTCCTTGAATTATTTAGATTTTGGGATGTCATCACGTGGCATGCCGTTTTATGATCTTGACGTTAATTATCTGTTGATTTTGTTCTGTTCTTTCCGTCAAAACAGAGAAAGAAAACAATATCACTTTAGTTATTGATATATTCTCTTACAAGATTTACGAAAAGCCGTTGATTGTGTTAAATATCTGTGGATACAACGTAGGGAATTGGCGTCTGATACCTGGCCGCAAGACTTTTTGAGTCTCCCTTGTCTACTCTAGAGTCGTGGTTGACAATGAACAATACACAACGTGGGTTAAATTGATTTCCCAATAAAAATTTAGATGTTCGTGATACATTGTAATAAGACGTGGTTCATGTTTTGGCCTACCTTAGCCTCCATTGAAACAGCATTTCCTTCAAATTATGCGAAAAAAATTTCTTCTGTTGCCGGTGGACAGTTACTATTTCTTCGAAGAAAGTTTACTTTCCACGGTCAGCTCAGCTGTCTCAATCACTATTTCCTCGAAGAAAGTTTTCTTCCCACGTCAAGCTCAGTTGTCTTAATCACTATTTCTTCGAAGAAAGTTTACTTTCACGTTCTCTTAATTTCTCAGAAGTTCACTCATTGGTGTGTTCCCTTTTCAATAGATTTGAAATATTCATAAGGGCCCTCTGGTTATTGGGCTCCACTAGATTTCAGAAAATCTTAGCATTGTTTTTGTCACGGTTGACAAAACTGACCTGGGAACTAAACCTGTAAACATGTCGGTACGTTTGATTACGGCTGAAAAGTAGATTTTTTAGGAAAATGAATTTTTTAAAAAATAATTTCTGAAAAAATAAATTTTGAAAAAGTATTTTCTGATATTTGGTAGTGTAATGGACAATAAATTAAAAAATAATTTTCAATGTTTAATTATGTTATGAAAAATGTTTGATAGATAAAAAATTTCACAAAAAAATGACAAGGAAAAAGCAAATAGCAATTATAAAAACAAGAACCAAAGTTAATATAAAAATTAAATTTAAAGAGATGAAATTAAAAAAATAAATATTCAAAACAAAATATATATAAAAATCAAAAGTTTGAGGATCAAATTTGATATAATCAGCAAATAATGACATTTCTAAATTTTTCACAATTTCCGGAAAGTGCTTTCAACTCAAATTTTCCAGGAAAACACTTTCCAGAAAACCAAGTCAAATTTTTCTTTTACTGGAAAGTGTTTTCCATTGATCAACTTTACTAATGACAAACAAACACATGAAAGTTTGGAAAGTGTTTTCCCGAAAACCACTTTCCGAAAAACAAACACAACCCAAAAGGAAAAACACTTTTTTGAAAACCAAGTCAAATTTTTTTTTGACAGGAAAGTGTTTTCCCTTGACTGGAAAGTGTTTTTTGTTGACCACCTTTTCTAAAGGCAAACAAACATAAAAAAATTTGAAAAATAATTTTCTAAAAACTACTTTTCAAGAAACAAATATAGCTATCGTATCCTTTCATAAAGATTGATTAGCAAAATAGTAAGAATTGTTCGTTCTCATAGCTAGAATCTCACCCCCTTTAACATCCCCTTATATTTACATTAAAATTTACAATTTATTTTTATACTGATTTAATTTCTCTTCTTGCTTGCTATGTATTTACGAGTCTCAGCTGTAGCCGAAATTAACTAAACATTGCCAATGGCCTTCAGTTTCTCATTTTTCATGAACAGTAGAGAAGCATGCGTTAGCTTGCAATAGAAGTATATAATTCAATACCCTTTTACTCAAGTTCCTCCTACACTATATTGTTTTTTAGGTATTATTAATATTTTTTATAGTAAAAAAAATTTAAATCATGTAGGAATTGATTTAATGTGACTCGGTCATCTTAGTGGGTTCAAAGACAATTTAGATAGCCTATAGAGATATAGTCTGACTCAAAATAAATGTTTAAGGAGAAATTTTTTTTTAATAAACATTGAGAAGAAAACATTTTGAATCGATTTTGGTCAACCCGAGTTAACCTGTCAATCCTCATATTAAGTTATGAGATCAAGATAACCTCACAAAAACTATATCATAAAATAAAAAATAATTCAATTTTCAATAAACTCGATATTGAAAGATGAAACTTGAAAGAATTATTTAAAAAATGACACTAAAAAATGATGTAGATCAACTCAAATTAACCTATCAAACCCTTAACTCGGGTCATGAGAAATTGAATAACCCGATATAAAGCATTAAAATAAATCTTGAAGCTCAATTCTCAAATCGAGTCAACCGAGTTAACTTGCAATTTGGATCATGAGTTTAGAATAACTTCATTAAGAGTAAATTGAAAAAAAAAATATGAAACTTAATCTTTAGTAAATCTAATGTTGAAGGATAGTTGAAATTGAAAAAAAAAACAAAAGAAATAGATTAGAAAAAAAATTTAAATAAAATATTATTTCAATAAATAATATTATGTAAAGAGATGTATATTAAAACCCCTCCTCCTTTAGTTTTTTTTTTTTTTTTGATTAATGTTAACGAAGTCTTCATTATCAGGGGTAATTTTCTTTGACTTAGCCGAAATTATGTAAATTTAATGGTTTCTGTTCTAATTTTGTGACTAAAGAGAGTGACATATATACAATTACGTGCTTGATTGCCAAAGGAAATGCCACACGTTTCAAGATGCAGATGCCTCAAAATTTATGAGGTTTTTCTTACGATTTTAGCAACTCCATTTATTGAACGAGTTATGCGCCAGTCATAATTTTATTTTATTTTATTTCTCAGAAAAATACAAATAAGTTCTTTTTTAAAAAGATAAATGACCAAATGAGTTTGATGATATTTTTTAAAACCACTACGCTCAGTTTTTAAGTTTTTTTTCTTTTTTCAAATAAGTTATGTATTCTTGTACTTTTCAACATAACCTTTATATATTATAATTTGATTTGAATATAATAAGAATATAGATTTTGATTATAAACTAAAAGAAAGAAAGAAAATCAATAACATGATAAAAATAAACTTAGATAAACTTATAATATTACTATACAGGTATTACACAACATTGTGAGTCAAATTATTTTTTTTGATATAAAAAAACATTCAGACATTGTTAACATTTTTTAAAAAAATTGTGTGGGATTGAACCTATGTAAGTTGACTTAACGGGTCTAAAGATAACCTGGACAACTGATAAAAATATAGTTTGACTTCAAAATAAATTTTAAGAAGACCTTTTAAAAAAAAAATTAAATCGACAACATATTAGATCAATTCAGGTTAACTTGTCAAATTCATGATTCAGGCCATGGGTTCGTGATAATCTCATAGAATACAAATCAAAATAAATTAAGAAGTTGAATTCTCAATCAACCTAATATTGAATGATGAAATTAAAAAAAAAATTTTAAAAATAATGACCCAAAAAATGACTTAAGTCAAATTAGGTTAACCTGTCAAACTTGTGACTTAGGTCATGAAACTAAGATAACCTCATTAAAAGAAAATCGATATAAATTATGAAGTCTAATTTTCAAACAATCTAATGTTGAAGGATGAAATTAAAAAAAAAAACATAAAAAATGACCTAAAAAGTTAACTCAGAGTAACTTTCCAAACCCGCGACCTAGACTATAGGACTAGGATAACCTCATAAAAAGTAAATCAAAATAAATTAAAAAACATAATTCCTAATTCTCAATGTTAAAGAAAAAAAATTGAAAAATAATTTAATTAAAAAAAAACTTAAAAAACTTGAGTCAATTTAAGTTAATTCACCAAACTCACAATTTGAATAATAAATTAGGATAATGTTATAAAAATAAAATTAAAATAAATTATAAATCATAATCCATAGCCATCTAAAAAAAGAAAGCATTATTTTAGTTCAAGAGTAAATTCACCTAATATTTTTATAGTTTTTAATAATAATAATTGTCACGCTTAGACATCGCGACGACTGATTAAAAAAATAATTTTTCGATTGGAAAAAGAATAGATATATGACTTCTTGTTCTTTTAAGGGAAAATATCTTGTTCAAGAAGTCGCTACCTAATATTATGGTCACTAGAAACCCTAACTGGTCAACAGAGATTTTATGGTACGGGACTGATTACATAAAAGGGAAGATACCATCACCCCTTAAGCATCCTACCTAAGACAAGCTGTATTACTGGTTTTGTTTTAAATTGCTAAAGGTTTGTTTGTGTTCCGTTCTTATGGTCATCCTATAATATTCTCGAATCTGGCGTCAGTGAATATTCACCTATGAATATTTTTAATTCTGGTGTTGGTAAATATTGTGTAACTCAAAAAGTACGATATTTTTTATTCTGATGTCAGTAAATAAACCTGTAAATTTTAAATTAAAAAAAAAATATTATTTGAAATAGATCTAGCCTAACAAAATAGATTGTGCTGGATCCGGTTCTCCAAGCATACACGCGTGAATATTTCACGCATGCATGCAACCGTAACAATGTATTAAGTTGCTACAGGCGATGAAGGAGGACTTACCCGCGCGAGCACAGCTACTGTAGGAGGTGAGGAGGGAGACGGCCGGGCGCTGCTAACGGTTGAAGGTCCAGCTTGCTGTTCACGGTGGAGATAGCGTTGGTGGCGTAAAGGAGGGTTTACAAACGTTGCTTTAATGGAGGACGAGAGGAGCACGATGAAGCTTGCCTGTGCTATTTGCTGTTGCTGCACTGCGATACTGGTGTTGCTCCCGGCTGCTGGAGCTGTTTGATGGCGCTGTGATAGTAAGGGAGCTGGCATGAAGACGCCGCTGCTGGGGGCGTTGGAGGCTGGGGGCCAGACAACCTTTGAACAAACCTCCTCTGATTCTGGTGCAAGGGCTGGATAGAGAAGTTTGGGCTGGAGTTGCTGCAGTCGCCGGTTGAAAGCTGGTGCTCGGCTGGAGAGGGGAACTTTAACCAATGCTACCCGCGGCTGAGAAGTTGACCCTGCAGTTGTCCATGGCTGGAGAAGAAGGTGCCGCTTTTTCTGCTGGAAGGAAGATCTTCATCCAATGTTCACTGTGTTGCTGAAGACGGCACTGCTGCTGCTGGGAAGGGAAGATTGCTGCTGATTTCGGCCGGGACGGTGAAGACTCCACTGTTGCCGTTACTGGAAGTGATCAAACCCTGCTGCTGCTACTGAGGAGTGCTGTTGTCTTGAATTCGGACTGTGGAGAAGGAGAGCTGCTGACGGGGTGGTTTATCTCAAGTAATCATCTCAACCCAATAGCTTAAGCTGTTAGGTGAGGTCCTAGGATATGATTTATATTATTCTCTAACACACCCTCTCAAGTGAAAGCCCTTTAAGCTTGAAACTTGCACTGGCCCATATTACCTTGTGCTTATTTTTTTTATCAAATAAATGGGGATGGTGAGATTCGAACTCGTGACCGCTTGGTCATCAAGGCTCTGATACCATGTCAAAGAACCATCTCAATTCAATAGCTTAAGCTGTTAGGTGAGGTCCTAGGATATGATTTATATTATTCTCTAACAGTTTATAGACTGAGCATAGGAGAACGGGTGCAGTGGCGATGGTTACACTCGTTGCAGGCCTGCTGATTTGGTACCGGGCTAGAAGAGAAGAAAGTGAAGATGGGGATTCTTCCCCTATATATGTTCTGTTCTTGCAAGGAAGAAGGAAAAAAAAAAGACCGAGGGGGGGCCGGCGGCTGCTAGTATAGGTTTAGCATCTCATCTTCTCCTGCCTTTTAAAATATTTTCGTCTCTTCCTTTATTTATTTTTATTTTCCTTTTAATTATTTTTATCATTATCCCCATATCTTCTAGTTGCTTGGAGAAGGGTAAAAAACTTATGATTATTTTGATTCCTCTTTCCTTCCGTGATTATCATTTTACTCACGAATATTTTTTAATATATATATATATATATATATATATATATATATATATATATATATATATATATATATATATATATATATTGCTTTGTTTTGTTTTTTCAATATCTTAATTTTTGAAAATTTGTTAACATGAATATGATAAGCTCAAGCATAAAAAAAATTATAAATGGCGGCAATTTGGTTGAATTACATCGACAATGCATTTTATAGAAATATATATAATAAATGAATAAAAAAATAATCTCATTGAGAAACGGATACCTATATAATAAATACAATAACAAAGTTTTATGGAAAGACGACTATCTTTATAGTCAAAATAAAATAGTCACAATCACCCTCAACATAAAATAAAATGATATAGTTTCAAGAAAAAAACAACTACCATCAAGATCAAAATAAAATGACATGGTCTCGTCAAAAAAATTATTACCCTTGAAATCAAAGTAAAAAAAATCTCATCAAAAAACGACTACCCTCAACAAAAAAATAAAATGACATAATTTCAGTAACGGCTCTCATAATCAAAATAAAATGGTTCATAAAGAGGTGATCAACCTTAGCAAAAAAATAAAATGATATACTCTTCCCAAAAACTGACTACCTTTAAAATCAAAATAAAATGTTCTCATCAAAAAATGATCATCCTCAATAGAAATTAAAGTAAAAAAAATCTCATCAAAAAAAGACTACCCTCAACAAAAAAATAAAATGACATAATTTCAGTAACTGCTCTCATAATCAAAATAAAATGGTTCATAAAGAGGTGATCAACCTTAGCAAAAAAATAAAATGATATACTCTTCCCAAAAACTGACTACCTTTAAAATCAAAATAAAATGTTCTCATCAAAAAATGATCATCCTCAATAGAAATTAAAATGGTATAATCTCATCAAGAGACTAACCATCCTCAACATGAAATAAAATAGTCTTGATTATAGAGTTTAATTTGAATTATCTAGTTATGGGATTCTGCTATGAACCTCTTTATTTACGAGGCTAGAACCTTTTAACATTGAAGCTTGAAATCAACTTGTGATAGGGATAGAAATATCCTGATGGCAAGGCTTTAATTTCCTGATGACATGGCTTGAAATCTTCCTAATAACATGGCTGACTTCCTAATGACGGAGTTGAATCTCTCGATTGTAGAGCTTGATCTTCTAATTTTATAGCTGAATATTCCTGATGGCAAGACCAAATCTCTTGATTGCAGGGATAATTTCCTAATGGTAAAGTTGATTCCTGATAGCAGTGCTTGAACCTTTTAATTGTAGGGTTGAACTTTCTGTTGGAAGAGCTTGCACTTTCTTGTTGACAAGGCTAAACTTTGTAATTACAGGGCCTGAGCTCTCCTAATGCCAAGGCTTAAACTTCATGACTGCAGGGCTAAACTTTCTTATGGCACGACTTGCATTTTTTATTGTTATAGGGCTTGAAATTCCTAAGAACGGGGTTGAACGTCTTGATTGCATGGCTTAAAATCTCCTAAGGACATGTTTGAACTAAAGATTTTCTTTCTTAGAATTATATTCAAGAAAATGTTGAAAGTTAAAATTGATAATTAAAGCTTTCACCAACTTAAATTACTTTTGAAAATAAGCATTTTACAAAGCGTTTAATTAGCTTAAGAATATCATTAATATAAAAGGTATACCTATCGTAACAACTTATTCTAATTTTATTTGGGGAGCATACCTTTTAAAGTCAAAGGAGAAATGTAAATTGCACATTTTGAAAGCTCAATCTTTCTTTTTCATTACAGGTTTGTCTTCTAGTGTCCTCCATTTTTTACCACTAGGTATGGTTTACCAATCATGTTAACTTAGCCTGCATTAGCTCTTCTTGTTATTACCCCACAAGTGTTGTACGAGGATATATATGTTAATTATTGTTGTTATTTATTTTTGGGTTTTCATATAAAAAAATAGAAAAAATACAAAAAATATATATTTGAAAGAAATCTAAAAAATAATAGAAGCGAGAAAAGGATGCTGAATACTCATAAAATAGCTAGGAATTGGTTGAGGAGGTTCAAAAATACAAGAATTGAAATTTAACAGTGTTGACAAAGAAAATTCAATTTGAGGAAGAAAAATCCAAAATCAAATATTTATGGACTCAATTAAATTTTATCAAGGGTTTAATTGAGTTTATAGAGGGTTTGATTGAAAGAAAAATTAATTTTTAAGTCAATTTAGGCTTTTATTGAAAAAAATTAAAGTTATGGGGTCCAATTATAATTGTAAAGAGTTGATTCGGTCAAATCAGGGGTTTAATTGCATAATTATTGAAGTTTGATGGCCAATTAGAGATTTAATTGAAACTTTCCTAAACTAAGGACTAAACCAGAAACGATGCTAAAATCAAGGGATCCAATAATAATTTTTCCGGGGGCTTGATTACAAAAATGCAACAAATTGAATGATCAAATCAGAAGTATCCATTTGAATTTTAAAACGGCGCCGTTTCTTGGAGCACTATTCATTGTCTTCTTAAAAGCAAACGGCGGGGAAGTAAAGGCAGGGGAGGCATTTTAGCAGCGACAGGGGAGCCGTTTCAATCAGGAGGCACGTCTCGCGGCTGACATCCCTCGCCACCGTGATGCACGCCGGCCGTTACCAAGAAATGCCTGCATCCTCTGGCTATAAAAGCCAGAGGAGGAACCGAAAGAAAGGAAGAAAAAAAGGAGACAGAGGGGGAGACAGAGGAAAAAAAAGGAGGAGAGGAAGCAGTGTTGGTGGAACAGCCCATCCACACTGTCATCTTCGTCTGCAACTGCAAGCAGCAGGTTCCAGGAACCAGGGTGATTCTCTTTTCTTTAAGAACAGAGGCAAAGAGAAGATGAGGGGAATAGAACCAGAGGAAACAGTGGGCACATAAGGAGAACAGAGACAAGCAGAAAAAGAAGAATCACGCAGAAAAAAGACCACTGACAACAGGCATCACCATCGTCTTCTTTCCTTCATCTCAAAGAGCCGGGACAACAGGGTAGATAGCCACACTTGGGGGGACAGAGAGAGACAGAGGGGAGAGACAGCACAGGAGAGAAAGGGAGGGAATACAGAGGAGAAAGAGAGAGAGTACAGGGGAGAAAAGAGTAGAAAAAAAAAGAGAAGAGAAAAAATAAATAAGAAAAAAACCAGCGTTGATCGTCTTCATCACCAGTCACCACCGATCCTGCGCAGAAATTTCATCGCCATCGTTTTTGTCTGTCTCAGTTACCAGAACCAGTCACCATCGTTCCTGCGCAGAAGTTTCATCGCCATCGTCTCTGTCTGTCTCAGTTACCAGGTAAGCTTCATACATTCTCTTCACGTTACATTTGTTCTTTCATTGCATTGCATGCATTTTGTTCTTTCATTTGGTATTTTATAATTCACTTGAACATTGAGCATGCACGCGTTAGCTTCCCAGCCAAGCCAGTGACGGGGTTAAGCTTGCTGGTCCAGCCGAGCCACATGTATCAAGCTGGATCCAGCCCAAAAAAAACAAAAAAATTGTGATTTCTTTGTGTATTTTGCTTAATATTAGTTTGTATTTTTATATCGTAAAGATACAAATCTAGTATTAAAATATATCCAGTTTTCGTCAAAACATTAAAAAATATATAAAAAAATATTTTTATTTTCAAGCATACGACCACGTATCTCAAAAAATATATATCATATTTTCATATAACAAAAATTCAAAAAATAGGTATTAGCATGCATTTTGGCTTTAATAACCAATTTATTAAAGCCACGAGAACTAGGGAATATTTCAAAAATTCTAAAAAAAAAATTATTTTGTTTTCTTTTAATATTAAGGATTACAAGTTTATACGTAAGACGTATTCTCAATATTAAAAAAAAAGTTTTCTTTAGTTGACATAGAACGGTTAGGTTTTACCCTATGAGATAAGAATCTCCATACCGAGGAGGACTTTTCTTAAACTATAGACGGACCAACAACTAGAAAACACGACAAGACTTTAGATTATATCAAACAATAAAACAATGCAGCTTACCTTATGTAGGACGTATTTGGGGTGCTAAAACCTTCCTTTTACGTAATCAGTCTCCGTATCCAATCTCTAAGACCAGTTAGGATTCCTAATGATCAAAATATTAGATGGCGACTTCCATTCCTGCTTTTCATAGATAAAAGACAAGAATTCTTTGTCTCTCTTTTTTTCCTATTATAATAAATAAAAAAAATATTATTTTAAAACAAAAAATACATTAAAAAACTACGGATTCCACAACCAGAAACAACCCTACAAAAAAACACCTGCTGCCTTGTAGAACATGTATTAAAATAATATTTTTTTATTTTTTAAAAATTATTTTTGACATCAGCATATTACAATGATCTAAAAACACCAAAAATATATATTAATTTAAAATAAATAAAAAAATTTTAAAAATTAATTTTTAAAAAAAACACATTAAAAACGCAAAAACAAATATTACCGCGGCAAACCATGAATAATCAAGTACCAAAACCGCAGCAGCAAGCAGCACATGCTAAGGCTATCAAAACTTTGACTGAAGATTGCCCAATGCGAAGAAGGAAGAGCCAGCAGCAGCCTAGGTTGAAAGTGCAGAAGAAACACAGATTGCAGCATTAAATACACACTGAGAATTAACATGATATCGCGAGCTCACAGGGAAATAATCAAGTACCAAAACCGCAGCAGCAAGCAGCACATGCTAAGGCTATCAAAACTTTGACTGAAGATTGCCCAATGCGAAGAAGGAAGAGCCTGCAGCAGCCTAGGTTGAAAGTGCAGAAGAAACACAGATTGCAGCATTAAATACACACTGAGAATTAACATGATATCGCGAGCTCACAGGGAAATAATCAAGTACCAAAACCGCAGCAGCAAGCAGCACATGCTAAGGCTATCAAAACTTTGACTGAAGATTGCCCAATGCGAAGAAGGAAGAGCCTGCAGCAGCCTAGGTTGAAAGTGCAGAAGAAACACAGATTGCAGCATTAAATACACACTGAGAATTAACATGATATCGCGAGCTCACAGGGAAATAATCAAGTACCAAAACCGCAGCAGCAAGCAGCACATGCTAAGGCTATCAAAACTTTGACTGAAGATTGCCCAATGCGAAGAAGGAAGAGCCAGCAGCAGCCTAGGTTGAAAGTGCAGAAGAAACACAGATTGCAGCATTAAATACACACTGAGAATTAACATGATACCGCCGGAGCTCACAGGGAAAAACAGCAGGCGTTCGGGATGCATGTTGTTGACAAATATCTGTCGACAAATATTTCAACAAGTATCTGTCATCTTGGAAATTTTCTGTCCTCGAAGAAAAATGTCGACAAATATCTGTTTCGAACAAACTGTCACTGTAGTCATAGCAACTGCTTCGGAGAACACGACAAGCAATCCATCGTCTGAAGACACTGTAGAAATTTCACAATATGGACGCTGTGGCCGGCCCGTGAGCCATCGATTTATTAATAACATGTGGCTAAATTAAAATACTAACTAGAGGTTTGTTTTAAAAATATATTCTTAAAACATGTAGCTAAATTAAAAATGGATCCTTGATTAAAATTCATTAAAATTAATTTTTTAAAAATACTAGCTACAGGTTTTTTTTTTATAAATATATTTTCTTGCAAAACTTTTTTTTTTGTAAAATGAGTCAGTTTTTATAAAAATAAAATAGCTATTTTTCATTGAAAAATGTAGAATAGAGGTAATACTAAAAGAGACAAATGTTGATGACAATGATTATAATATTGGTAGTAAATGTGGTGGGATGGCCGTCGTCATGGATATGGTTGTGGTAGTTATATTTTTACAGAGAAGTTCTTCATCAAAAAATAAGAAAATATATTAATATTATTATTATCTTTCATTAAAAAAGATCTAAAGAATAATTTATAATAGTTATATTTTTTATATTTGTGACAATTTCACTGTGAAATATAATTTTATATCTTTCTAATTAAATAGTATAGTAAACGCACTTATTAACTCCAAGAAAAGAAATGTTTTATATTAAATTTATATTTTTTTTAAAATATGACATTAACAAAAGAAAAAAACATAAAAAACAATGTTTTATAATGATAAATATGCTTGTATATAAAATAAAAATATTGTATTATTTATCATTTTATTTCTTTTTCATTTGAAAAATTTATTATAAAAAACATAAAATATGTTCTCAAAGTAACTGAGATTTTTTAAACTGGTACTTTGAATGAGTTAAACTAGATTTGTATATCAGTTCTTTGTCATAAAAATTAATTGGGTTGATAGGCTGTCAGATTTTCTATCCAATTAATCGATTAACTACGTCCTCCTCTCTCTAAAATCAGCGACAAAATAATCTATGTTGATATATTTAATTATCAAGCAAGAATCTCGAGCAAGTACGTAACAAGATATATTTAATTATCTAAGAAATGAAGCACATGACAAAATCAATAAATCATAAAGATATTTATAAGAGTGAAATACTATAAAATAAAAATTGATGGATTATGTTACATACTAAAATAAGAGTATTTATTGTTGAATAAAAACTTATCAAAAAACAAGAAATTTATGTCATTAAAAATAAAAAATTATACTTGGTAAAATATTGTTACCAATAAACAAATAATTAGATATCAAATCAATGAAATTATGCAATAAAGTTAATAAATTTAGTAACCAAATAACCAAAATAAGTAACAGTGATAGCAAATCATGAAAAAAAATATTTAAGTAGCTATACTTTTATATTATTAATTATCAAATAATTTATAACTATAATTTCTTAAATTACTATTTTTTTGTGACAAAAAAGATGAGAGGCTTGAACTTGTGGTCAAGTGTTCCATAAGAACAATAATACTATTATTATAATAATATTAATAACAATAACAATTAATTATTAATTGGTGTTATTATTTAATTATAAACCATTATATGTTTCTTTTAAATTCATTTTATGCATGTCATTAACTATCCAAGTTGTTTTTTAAACTTATTCACAAGTTATTTATTATTGATGGATATTCGTAGAGTTAGTGTCTGAACCTAAACAGCGAGTCTGCCACTTGATAATTTTATTTATTTATTTGTATTTTTTACCCTTTTTTGTTATCATTTTAAAAACAAAAAGTTGAGTAGAATGCTATATTTCGATCCGTCTCTAAAATTAGAAGACATGTCGATTAATCATTAAAATTCAAGTTTACTCAAAACATGACGATAACTTAATGAAAATTCATGGACTCATTATTGCATTTTTTTAAAAAGTTAAAAATATATGATAGGACTATGTCAATCTTTAAAAGCTAAGATACATGTTAACTTGACTGTTAAAATATAAGTTTTATAAAAAAACATAACACTGACTTGATGAAAACTTGTTAACATTGTTTTTTTAAAAAAATAAAAATTTACACACACATAAATACATAAAAGGATTAAAGCATAGGTTTACAGAATAAAACTAACATTAACATGAAACCAATAAAAATCAGTAAATAGTACCCTATTTTTTCACCAGCTTTAGACCAAATATGTCCCCTGTCTGGCCGACCTTCCTCCACCGCCACGAGGTGCCAACAAGGCGAGGAAACCGCCACCAACAGTTCAGCAATGGCAGGACTGTTGGTGTCCCTACCCAACCAAAACACAAAGTCCCAAACCTTATCTCCACACGAAGATCATTATCCTGGAAAGATAAGGATCAAAATTCCCGCAAGAAAGCCTCTAAGAAGACACAGAAAAAAAGAAGCAAAAGCCAGAAAAAAAGAGAATTAACTTAAAAAACCAGAAAAAAAAAAGATGACAGAGCAGAAGGGAAGCCAAAAGAAGAGAGTGGAATCCCAGCTTCTTCCCAAAATTCCAGCAACGAGCACCAGTAGGGTCTTCGTCCAGAATGCCAGCACCAGAGAAGTCGACATTGTCTCCCCCTCCTTTACATTTAATTACCTGGTGACTGTAGCAAGCGTGCGTGAACAGTGCACGCACGCCTGCATAGCAAAGAAAAGGGAGAACCAGCTGGTTACTAGCTTGGGCCAGAAACCGGGCTAGTCCTGATAGATCTTACTCAGTCTGTATAGCTTTACTAGATCCAGCTCAATTTTAAAAAAGAAAATGGGTTGGAATCGGGCTAGGTTTATGCCTTAAGCCCACAATCTCCTTTGGGTAAAGAGTATGTATGGCAAAGCACACCCTTATGCTATTTCCCATTTATTTCATTTTTTATGTTGAAATTTAGCTAAATGAGCCTTTTTAAATATCATAAAATTTTAAAAAAAAAAATTGGGAACCCTTTTTAATTTATTTGGGAGTCCCTTGCACTATTTTTATTGACTTTACTATATATTTGGTTCATAGACTTTTACTGTGAAATGCAAATCTGATATACAATACATGTTTGTGTTTTTTTTAAAAAAAGAAAAAAAATAAAAATATATTTTTTTTCAATCCAAATTTTACTGATTTATTCACTAGTATCAGAGTCAAGAATACCTTTTTTTTGGGCTACTTAATATTTACCAACACTAAAATTAAAAATATTTATAGTCAAATATTAACTAACACCAAATATAAAATTTCCCTTGGTATTTTTGTAAATCAAGACATGATATGGTTTGAAATTTGGGGTTGTTACAAGGTTAGTATGATTTATTTGTAATTTATTTATATATATTTTATATAGATTAAATATTTATTTTGTATAATATGTAGTGCGTGCAACCTTGCACAATATTTTTTTTCATTTTATCTTATTCAATAAATTTTATGTGTGTATTGATTTATATTACAAATTGATTTTAATAAAAAAAAATTATTAAACATAACCAAGTAAATAATTTGTGTTGTGATATTAAATATCTTGATCTATATTTGTTTTTTACTTTTTTCAATTATGTTTTTATTTATTGTTAATGACTTTTTTTTCATTTATTTACATAATGGTTTGTAATTTATTTAATTAGATGGGTACATAAGTTTTTCGAATTACTTTTATAATTTTTTTATGTAAAAAACACGTTGAAAAATTCTATACATATTATCATGTATTGGTATTTTCAATTTAATCTTTATTCTTATAAAAAAAAATTTAATTTTACTCTTCAATCCATATTGACAGTGTATTGTTTTTTTCTCTCTCTCATTTTGTTTCCTTTCTTTTCGATTTACTTTTATAATTTTTTTTATGTAACAGACACGTTGAAAAATTCTACATATTATCATGTATTGGTATTTTCAATTTAATCCTTATTTTTATAATTATTTTTTAATTTCACTCTTCAATCCATATTGATAGTGTATTGTTTTTCTCTCTTTCATTTTGGTTCCTTTTTTTCTTTTTTCTTTCTTAAATTTTCATTTTTTATTAATGTCTTTTTTATGTTTTTTTAAAATAATTTTTAAATTTATGCTTTAATTAATACTTGTTATTTTTTTCTTAGGATTTTTTTAAATAGATTTTTTAAATTATATTAAGTGTGTTGAATTTTTTAAAAGGTTAGTGTGATTCATCTGTAATTTTTTTATATTTTATATAAATTAAATATTTATTTTTTTATATTTTTAATATGTGTAGCTTTATATATTATTTTTTCTTTTTATTTTATTTCATAGATTTTATGTGTGCATTGATTTCTATTATAAATTGATTTTAAACAAAAAAAACTCATTAAACACAACTAGATAGATGAATTATTTTTTTTACTTTATATCATTTTATATATATATATATATATATATATATATATATATATATATATATATATATATATATATATATTGTTCTGTTTTGTTTTTTCAAATATGGTTGAAATAAAATCAGTTTAATTAATTAATTGGAATTGTAACTCAAATTATTGAATTGTTTTATAAAAATAATACAATATTTTATTAAGAAAATAATACAGATATACAGTAGTAGCGCGGGCAACAATACAGTAAACGAACTATTCATCGCCTTTTTCAAAAGTCGTTGGCCTTCTGAGAAACGAAAGAGCAATTATTGACAGCGACACCTCACTCTTCTGCATAAAATCCAACAACATCTGCATCATCCAGAAGGCAAAACCCACCTCATCTCAAACAATAATCATTCGATTTTTCTCTCTCCCCGTCTGTCACACAGCCCCAATCCATGGAAATTACTGAACATATTGGAGAGTGCCAAAATTACTGGGAAACTAACTGGTTTTGGAATGAAGAGCTTAATTTTAGGTACCCCTTCTTATATATTTACATTCGATAACAAAACTTTTGTTTTATTATATAATTTGTATTGTTCGTCCATGTCCAAAGTTTTCAACTGAAAAAATTATTTTAATTAGACACAGTTGGGCAACGAATGGGCAATTTAATCTCGGGAGCAATGATTCAAGCGCGACGGATGGAACCACTTCAACAATAATCTCTAAAAATATTGTTTCAGAGAGGAGCAGGAGGAAGAAGCTCAGTGACAAGCTCTTCGCACTTAGAGAAGCTGTCCCCAAAATCAGCAAGGTAACCCGTCGATGTAATATTTATTAATCAATAATATTAAAGTTTATTTTTTTTTGTTGGATTTTAAAATTTAATTCTTTTTTTTTTAATTCTTAATATTC
The DNA here is from genome assembly GCA_007827005.2 of Populus simonii. Classification (NCBI taxonomy): domain Eukaryota; kingdom Viridiplantae; phylum Streptophyta; class Magnoliopsida; order Malpighiales; family Salicaceae; genus Populus; species Populus simonii. The sequence continues at coordinate 6,280,512 of CM017469.2, forward strand.
TTTCTAGTAACCCCACTAATTAATACAAGTCATACTGTAAATCAATTTTAAGCAACATTTATTAATTAGCAATGCTAATGCTTATCATTTTGTTTTCGGGTTTGAAATTTTTTTATGTTGTTTTCATTTTTGGGTTGAACATATTTAGTTGGACAAGGCTTCTATAATCAAAGATGCTATTGATTACATCCAAGATTTGCAAGAACAAGAGAAGGAACTCCAAGCTGAGATAATGGAACTTGAATCGAATAGATTGAAGGAAGATCTTGGTTCTGACTTTGATCAAGAGCTACCAGTCTTGTTAAGATCCAAGAGAACAAGATATGACCAAATTTATGATCACAGGATGGCCAGAAATACTTGTCCCATTCAAGTTCATGAAGTAAGTCGATCTCTGCTTTTAGTCTGGTATGATATAGTCAGTTTTTAAGTAGTGGAGATGTCTCACTACCAGTAAAATTATAATAAAAAAGGGTACCGGTAGCAACATATATCAGATGATTAATTAATTATGTTACTTATGGTCTGTTTTGTGATGTGTTTTTCAGTTTAGTGTTACTTCGATGGGAGGGAAAAATCTGTTCGTGAGCTTGACATGTAATAAAACAACAGACGCTATGAGTAGAATTTGTGAGGTTTTTGAATCTTTGAAGCTGAAAATTATCACAGCAAACATCACAACTCTCTCAGAATTGGTCAAGAAGACAGTCTTGATAGAGGTCAGCCTCTTTTCTTGTTCCTCCTTAATTTCCATTATTCCATTCCAAGTGACACAAATGCAAATCCAAATAGCTGTTCAGATATGAAAATGCAACGGCTTACACTTTGGAGTCAGAGAAGTGTTTTTTTAGAATAGCTACATGATTTAACATTATATAGTGACAAATTTTAGTTGATAATAAAGGTAAAGAATATTGTCGGTTTTAAGGGTTACCAATATTTTAAGGTAAAGGATTTTAGTTGAAAATCATGATTTAAAGAATATTTTTTCCCCACAGAAGGTGGAAAAGTTATCAAGGGTTACCGATATTATAAAATGATAAAGGAGCTTTTTCTTAGAAAGTAACCACTGATCTAGGGAATAGCTATTCATACAAAAGAAATTTGATAGAATTTGTTTCAAGACAAAAATTGCAGCTCAAAAAATTCTGCCAAAAAGCCATGCACCTAGTAAAATTTGGTCATCATCATCATGAAAGTTAACTACGATATTTGTCTTGCAGGTAGATGAAGAAGAGAAAGAGCATGTAAAGATAAAAATTGAAAGAGCCTTTTCAGTTCTAAGATCCACACATGGTACCAGGATGATGTAACTAATGGAAATCGAAGCACAATTTCTGTCTTGCCTTTTTAATAACATTTTCTTGGTCCTCTTCTGATATTGCAAAATAATTGGTTGGCAGTTGTAATGTCTGTTTAAGGAGGAGTTTTGGAATTATAGTGTCTCCAGAACTCTCTCTCTCTCTCTCTCTCTATATATATATATATATATATGAAATGAGTTCCTTCTTGATCACAAGCAACCTGACTATGAAGCATAATTGTTAGCTACAGTTAAAGCTCTAGAATTATCCTTCGAGAGAGAAGATTTGTGATTTTATGGCATAGCTGTGATTTACTCAGATAAGTTTCTAGTGATTTGGTGCTCAAGTAAAGATGCTGGGGGATTCTTATCTCTATATATGTTGTTTTTATTATGGCTGAATTTAGGGATTATGCTTTTCGGTTTTAGGTGTTTTATTCCTGAGTCAGAAGAGCATGGAATTCAAGTTGATCAGAAAAACATATCTCAAGTGTCGACTTTCCTAATAGTAACATAACACCCTTGAGTTTTGCTCTGAATAAGGGCTGCATGAGGACAATGCGACCTCCTAGTCTTGTTTTGTTTCATTTGTAAAAATTGGTTTACTGCAAACTGGTCTTTGTTTTTCTCACCTATATTTGTGGCGTATTAATGTTAATTTTACTTATATATATAAAAAAAATATTTGAGTCAACCCGGATTAATTCCCTAACCTTGTGACCATGAACATAAAATTAGGATAGGAAAAAAAAAAATTTTAAATGAAGATCAATTCTTAATACATCAAATATTAAAAAATAAAATTGAGAAAAAAATTTAATTTTTAAAAAAATAAAAAAAACATCAAAATCAACCTGGGTTACTTTCGAAACTTATAATCCTAGTTACGAGCTAGAGACTAACCTTAAAAGGTAAAATCTAAAAAGTAGCAAGGGAAAATTCTAATTTAATAAAATGTTAAGGGATAAAATTAAAAAAATACAATAAAAAAGAATCCAGAACAAAGAAAATAAAAATTAACATAATGGAGATTAAATTTGACATAAAAATAATTTGAAAGAGAAAAAAATAAGCACCACATTTTATATAAATATTAAATAAAACCAAATGATGAGAGATTGAGAGGTGAAATTGAAGAAAAATATCAATAAAAAAATAAAAAATAAAACAAATAGCAATTAAAAGAATAAAAACCTAATTAAATTAAAAACTAAATGAATTGACATCTTATATTTTGACGAGGAGAAAAAAGAAAGGAGAAGAAAAAAGTCCACTAGTATTTTTATGTACACACGCCACACTACGAAAAACCACGGTGGGACGCTTCCAACATTACCTTGGAAGGTAGCATTCCTTGTCAACTTGTTTATTACAAATTTTTTTTTTTGAAAATACGAAATAGCTCTTAGATGTAACTTTAAGATTCTTTTGTTTTTAAGTGTAAAATAGTCCTTACATTATGCTTTTAAAATGTAAAAAGATATGAAAATGATAGAACAAAATATAAAAAAAATAAGGACAACATTTTATATATAAATTAAATTAAACAAAATGATGAGAGGTGAAATTATAAAAAAAATCAATCAAAAAAAAAAGAAAGAAAAAACAAAATAAATAGCATTTAAAAGAATAAAAATCAAATTGGATAAAAAATATTAAATGAAATGACACCTTATATTTTGGCAAGGAAAAAAAGAGAGAAAAGAGAGAGAGAAAAATCATCGATGTCTTCATACACACGTGCCACACTACCAGAATAACCATGGCGGGAAACTTCCAACACCAACCTGGAAGGCGGTGTTTGGATATAGGATGACACCACACACACCCTTATCAACTTATTTATTACAAAAAACAGTATGAAAATACAAAAAAGCTTGTAGATGTAAGTTTAAGATTTGTTTTTCCTTTAAGAGTAATATAGTCCTTATACTATATTTTTAAAATATAAAAGCATCGTTCAACCTCTATTAAAAAAATTGCTTTTTTAAGAAATATAATTATTACGTTATATATTTAAAATATAAAAAGATCAAATTGTCTCTGATTCATTTCATGATAACTAAACTAATGTACCATAAGAAGAACAAAAAAATTCTTTATATTATATAGCAAATTCATTGATTTTTTGTTGTGAAGGTAAAATAGTAATTATACTAGTGTGGTGAAGAGTAATATATGTTTAAGTGCACAGTGAAAATGTCTGGGTGCACCAGTTTCTGGTTAGTCGTTACATTGCAAAATTAAAAACTTGCACGGTGGACATTAATTGAAGAACTGTTGATTCCACTAGACGAAACAAACAATCTCTCGTCAAATTTATTAAAAGGATTAGACCTATAATTTCTTGTAATAATTTTCTTGACTACTGTTCATATTATAAATTATATATGAATATGGCATAAGTTTTTATTAATCCGATACAACCCAGTACATTTTAAGAAGAAAAAAAAAGGAGAAATTATCATTCCCGCACAACACTGGAAAATTTATTTTAATCACCTTTAATTTTTATTTAAAAAACCATGTTGCCAATAAAAAAATTGTTTTTTTTTAAGTACATGAATAAAAAAAGAATTTTTTTCTAAAAACATTTTTTTCAGAATTTAAATTGTTTTTTTAGAATATCTATTTTAATTACTACATAATTAAATAAAATAAAAAATAAAAAAGTGTCTCATTGTATCGCGTGGACACACTGACTAGTACCTAGCTAATCCTAAAGAAGATTAATTAGACTTGCATCCGGAGGAGGACCCTATGGTGTCAATGATTTCTTGTTGAGTTCGAAAAATGGAATACAAGAACTTGGCAAAAATGTCAAGGGGAATCGTGTGAAGCTAGAGTATCCAACGAGGTTTGGGGGAAAAAAAAAAGACATGTAGCGTTGAGAATAATATAAATCTCACCTTCACCGATTTAATTTGAAACATTTCCTAACAGTTTAAGCTATTAGATTGATATGATTATTTAACATGATATCAGAGTCTTGATAACCAAGCGATTACGAGTTCAAATCTCATCATCTTTATTTATTTGATAAAAATTAAACACAAGGTAATGTGGATCTGTGCAAATTTCAAGTTCAAATAACCTTCACTTCACTTAAGGGAATGTAATAAAAAATAATATAAATCATATATTGGTACTTTAACTACCCGACTTTTAGGTTGAGTAACAATTCAAGTTTGTGTCAATAATACTAACAGGAGAACTCTTGTTAGGTTCGGTTCTCCTATACATGTTAGGAACAGAACACTATCAATCATGTATTAATATTGTTTATCATTAACTATATTATTAAAATCAGATACATTCATTTTCAATTTAATTATTAAGATTCAATAAACATTACCAAACGTTAGAAGATCTGTATCCTTCGAGGTGAACAAAGGGACCACTCTCTTGACTCCAACGCTGTTTGCCTCACGTTTTCTACTCAAAATAGAATGGACCAGTGCCTGGACCGAAATGGACACATTCTGCCCTGCAAGACGTGTTGCGTCCTCTCAGATAAATGTCAACAATCTCTGTTTTATAAAACTTCAAGAAAACCGTTTCAGGCTATAACTATTAGTATAGTAAATAGTATTTTATCAGACTTATCTGTGAAATAAATTCATCCTTGAATAGGATTGTTTTGGGCTCGTATGTTAAGGCCATAAATCATATTATTTTAGCCTTATTTATGAATAGTTCTATATCGAGGCTTATCTATTTACCATTTTAGTAAATAGTACTATTTCAAGCTCATCGGTGAAACTCATCCATGAATAATATTATTTCAATCTTATTCATGAATAATACTATATCGACCCTCACCTCTTTCTCTCTCCCCTTCCTTTCTCTTTCTTCTCTTATTTTTTTTGAATTACCACCACGTCAACCTATATAAGCTACAACTTCATCTAAAGCTACCATAGTGAAAAACACCACCTTTCATGGTAATATTTTCCAGATATTTTCTAATGTAGGCTGTATATTCTCTGGTTTAAATAGAGAGAAGGAGGATGATTTATCTCAACAATGTTGGATCATTAATCCAACGTTGGGCTTATATGAGAATAATTATGTGTTTGTGGACTGTCAAATAAGGTAAAGCCTAATTAAAAATGATCTGCTAAGTATTTTTAGGCAATTGGGTTTTGGTGTATCTAATAGGGTGTGGACCTTTAATGTGTAGAGATTAAGGGGTTATTCCTAATTTTAGTGATGGGTTAAAATAGGAATACCAAAGGGTGGGAATGCCAAAAGGCATGAATACCAAAAGGCACTTGGTTGCTTATATATATGGTCATGGTCCCCAGATTACACGGTCTTCTGATTAATTCTCATACTGACATCCCATTATCAGAGAGAGAGAAACAAAAAAAAAAAAAAAAAAAGGAAAAGGTTAAGGCAAAAGAGAGAATCAAAGGGCTCTCTAAGGTGAACGTGTTAATCTGGAAGGCCATCCGTACGACTCTAGATAGCGACTTCCGGATATGGATTCAGGTACGCTTCCGCTTTATGGTTTATGCAATTTATGCGTTCTTGATAATTCGACATGAACATCAATTTCTATATGCTATGAAATACTAGATCTAACAAGTGGTATCAGAGCCATTTCATGTTGAGTTATTGGGAAATCAATTAGAAAACTAAAGTAAATAGCACTGGATTTACGTTGAAGAAATAGACTGTGTATTTGAAATATTTGTTTATATATATATATATATATATATATATATATATATATATATATATATATATGATGATACTGGCAGCCCGTAGGCTGCCAGCAAAGGGAAACCAACGCTGGCTTTGCAAGCCAGCGCTGGTGATGAAACTGGCAGCACGTAGGCTGCCAGTGAAGGTGAAATATAAAGAGTTATGTGTATGCGATTTATGTTCTTATTGATCGGCCCAAAGGAAGGTCAATATTTAAAGTAAATGCATGCGCACATGTAGTAATCAACATGTGATGATTATTTGGTTTTACATGTGACTAATTAATTGACCCAAAGGCCAATTTATTTTTCGACATGTTCTTATTATTAATGTTTGATTACTACATTAAGATATCACTTACAAATTAATCTTTTATCCAAAGATAAAATATTAATGGAGTGCCCGATATCTTAAGATGGGTTTTACCTTTATTTGAATTATTTTTGCTCTTAAGATAAGTTTTGTTTGTGAGCTTGTTTTCAATTGTTGTTGTTCTCTTTTCAGCGATTAATTCTGCTAATATAACTGCCAGTATCAACTCAATTCCAATGCTTAATGGCTCTAACTTCAAATCTTGGAAAGACAATCTTTTGATTGTTCTTGGAGTTATGGATCTCGACCTTGCATTAAGGACTGATTCTCCCCCACCTCTTAAGGATGAGAGTACCTCTGATGAAAAGAGGGATATGGAAAGGTGGGAGAAATCAAATCGCATGTGTATGATGATCATGAAGAGAGCCATTCCAGAAGCATTTAGGGGCACAATGTCTGATCAAGTCACTACAGCTAAGGAATTCCTTGCCAATATTGAAAAGAGATTTGTCAAGAATGAAAAGGCTGAAATCGGTATGCTCTTGACAAGTCTTATTTCAATGAAGTATAAAGGCAAAGGCAATGTAAGGGAGTACATTTTAGAGATGTCTCATCTTGCTTCCAAGCTCAAAGCACTTAAGCTTGAACTCTCTGAGGACTTGCTAGTGCATCTGGTTTTAATATCCCTTCCTACACAATTTAACCAGTTTAAGGTGAGCTACAATTGTCAGAAAGAGACTTGGTCTCTGAATGAGCTCATCTCACACTGTGTTCAGGAAGAGGAAAGGCTTAAGCAAGATAGGACAGAGAGTGCTCACTTAGCCACTGCCTTTAAAGACAAGGGAAGGAAAAGAAAGAACTTTAAGGATGCTGCAGGTACAGTACCTCAAAAGAAACAATTAACGAAATCACATGATTCCGTTGGTAGTAGTTGTTTCTTTTGTGGTGCTGAAGGGCATAAAAAGAAGCAATGCACCAACTATCACGCTTGGCGTGTTAAGAAAGGTATGCTTCTTGCTTTGGTTTGTTCTGAAGTTAATTTAACTTCGGTACCTAGACACACGTGGTGGTTAGATTCTGGTGCAACAACTCACATCAGTGTGTCTATGCAGGGTTGCCTGAGTTGCCGAAAGCCAAATGATGTTGAAAGATACATTTATGTGGGCGATGGCAAGACGGTTGAAGTTGAGGCAATTGGAAAATTTAGATTATTGTTAAAGACCGGACTTTATTTGGATCTTAACGAAACTTTTATTGTACCGTCTTTTAGACGGAATTTGATTTCTATTTCTGCTTTGGACAAATCTGGTTATTCTTGTTCATTCGGAAATGGAAAATTTAGTTTGTTTTATGATTCCAAATTATCTGGTTCCGGTTCTTTATCTGGTTATGATAATCTTTATTTGATTGATACAATTGCTTCATTTAATGAATCCCTGCAATTAAGTACACGAGGTACCAAGAGAAAATTAACTACTGAGAATTCAGGTGTATTATGGCACAAACGATTAGGTCATATCTCTAAAAAGAGAATAGATAGACTTGTGTCAGATGAAATTCTCGATCCCTTAGATTTTACAAATTTTGACATTTGTGTTAATTGTATTAAGGGTAAACAAACTAATACAAGGAGATTTGTAGCCAAGAAGACTATGGACATCTTAGAACTAATACATACGGATATTTGTGGGCCATTTCCTACCGTCGCTTGGAATGGTCAACAATATTTCATAACATTCATAGATGATTTTTCCAGATATGGCTATGTATATCTCATAAGTGAAAAATCACAGTCACTGGATGTGTTCAGAAGTTATAAAGCTGAAGTTGAAAATCAACTCAGTAAAAGGATTAAAAGCGTCAGATCTGACCGTGGTGGTGAGTACTATGGTAGATATGACGGTTCAGGAGAACAACGTCCAGGACCATTTGCTAAATTCCTAGATGAATGCGGTATCGTCCCACAGTACACTATGCCGGGTTCGCCCACTATGAATGGTGTTGCTGAAAGACGAAACAGAACGCTTAAGGACATGGTAAGGAGTATGATTAGTCATTATACCTTACCAGAATCACTCTGGGGAGAAGCACTTAAGACTGCAACATATATCCTTAATCGAGTACCCACTAAAGCCACTACCAAAACCCCTTATGAACTTTGGACAGGTAAGAAACCTAGTCTAAAACACTTACATGTTTGGGGATGTCCAGCTGAGGCAAGGCCTTATAGGCCTAATGAAAAGAAACTGGACTCTAGGACGGTAAGTTGCTATTTTATTGGATACTCGGAAAGATCCAGGGGGTATAAATTTTATGATCCCACAACTAGGTCAATTTTCGAGACGGGAAATGCCCGATTCTTTGAGAATGTCGAGTTTGCGGGTGGTGATAAAGATAAAGACTTTGTCTTTGAAGAGGAATATATTGATATTCCCACAGGTGTTATTAGCATTGGTCAAGATTCTATTTTTGACCATGTTGAAAACACAACAAATCAAGACAATGTCGAAGCACCTCCTATTCAAGAAATTGTTCCAGAAGAACAACCTCGAGCACCTCTAGAATCTATGCCATTAAAAAGATCCACTAGAGAGAAGAGAAGTGCAATATCAGATGATTATATTGTATTTCTCCAAGAACATGAGATAGATATTGGTGTGATGGAAGATGATCCTATCAGCTTCCATCAAGCCATTGAAAGTTCTAACTCTCAAAAGTGGATTTATGCTATGAATGAGGAGATTAAGTCAATGAAAGACAACAACGTGTGGGATCTTGTCCCATTACCTAAAGGTGTGAAACCCATTAGTTGCAAATGGATATTTAAGACCAAAAGGGATTCGAAAGGTGATGTGGAGAAGTACAAGGCACGTCTTGTTGCAAAGGGCTTTACACAGAAAGAAGGTATCGATTATAAAGAGACTTTCTCTCCGGTATCTTCGAAAGACTCTTTCAGAATTATAATGGCATTGGTGGCACATTTCAATCTTGAGTTACATCAGATGGATGTAAAGACGGCGTTTCTCAATGGTAACATTGATGAGACGATCTATATGTTGCAACCAGAAAACTTTGTGTCTGGAGACCCAAAGAATATGGTTTGCAAACTTAAGAAATCCATCTATGGACTCAAACAAGCATCTCGACAATGGTATTTCAAGTTTCATCAAGTGATCATCTCGTTTGGTTTTGAGATGAATTTGGTCGATGATTGTATATACCATAAGTTCTGTGGGAGTAAATATATTTTCCTGGTTTTGTATGTCGATGACATCTTGCTTGCCAGCAGCGATATGGGCTTATTGCACGAAACCAAGAAATTTCTAGCTAAGAATTTTGAGATGAAAGATCTTGGTGAAGCCTCTTTTGTATTAGGTATTCAGATACATCGAGATCGCTCTCGAGGTATTCTTGGATTATCACAAAAGAGCTATATCGAAAAGGTTCTTAAAAGATATGGCATGCAAGACTGTAAACCAGGAGATACCCCTGTGGCTAAGGGAGACAAATTTAGTCTCAATCAGTGCCCTAAGAATGATTTTGAGAAAAGGGAAATACAGAAGATTCCTTATGCTTCAGTAGTAGGGAGTCTAATGTATGCTCAAGTTTGTACGCGTCCAGATATTGCGTACATTACTGGGATACTAGGCAGATATTTAAGCAATCCAGGAATAGACCATTGGAAAGCAGCTAAACGGGTCTTACGGTACTTACAGAGAACAAAAGACTACATGCTCACATATCAGAGTTTGGCTAATCTGGAGATCATTGGGTATAGCGACTCCGATTTTGCTGGATGCCAAGATAGTATGAAATCTACATCAGGCTATATTTACATGCTAGCTGGAGGTGCTGTCTCCTGGAAGAGTGCTAAACAGTCACTTATAGCCTCTTCCACGATGGCAGCTGAATTCATAGCATGTTATGAGGCATCCAATCATGGGGTATGGCTGCGGAATTTTGTCACGGGGCTGCGTATAGTGGATGATATTGAAAGACCACTAAAATTATTTTGTGACAATAAATCGACAGTTTTATATTCCAATAATAATAGGAGCTCGTCGAAGTCGAAGCACATCGACATCAAGTTCCTAGTTGTTAAAGAAAGAGTTCAGAGTGGACAGTTGTCTATAGAGCATATCGGTACAAACTCCATGGTTGCGGATCCGCTTACTAAGGGATTGCCACCCAAAATGTTTCATGAGCATACTGCTCGTATGGGTGTTTTGGCAATTGATAGTATTCAGTTTTAAAGGGAGTTTGTAATTTCAGATGCTTTTATAATATAGACAATTTTTCAATTTATGGATATTTATGAGGTTATTTTCTGCAGAAATAAAGTCTTTGGTTTAATTTACACTCTGATTTTAGTATGGTTTGATCTCACTAAGGTTTAAGGGTGGACCAGTTGGAAATAGGCATGTTAAGATCATATTGCATGAAATTTCCATGCTACATATCCACATCATGATCCATGTCATTTAATTGTATTGGCATACGTGACCTTTGATAGGTTGAGTTATGATAATTGTAACAAAACCGCTTAGATCCTATGTTGGTATGATTACTGGACCGGATTGGTTATAGATACATTTGTTAATGACAGCAAAGATTGAGCTCATTTAGTTATTTTTGCAAAACATAATTATAAGGTTATACATATAGCCCAAGTGGGAGATTGTTGGATCATTAATCCAACGTTGGGCTTATATGAGAATAATTATGTGTTTGTGGACTGTCAAATAAGGTAAAGCCTAATTAAAAATGATCTGCTAAGTATTTTTAGGCAATTGGGTTTTGGTGTATCTAATAGGGTGTGGACCTTTAATGTGTAGAGATTAAGGGGTTATTCCTAATTTTAGTGATGGGTTAAAATAGGAATACCAAAGGGTGGGAATGCCAAAAGGCATGAATACCAAAAGGCACTTGGTTGCTTATATATATGGTCATGGTCCCCAGATTACACGGTCTTCTGATTAATTCTCATACTGACATCCCATTATCAGAGAGAGAGAAACAAAAAAAAAAAAAAAAGGAAAAGGTTAAGGCAAAAGAGAGAATCAAAGGGCTCTCTAAGGTGAACGTGTTAATCTGGAAGGCCATCCGTACGACTCTAGATAGCGACTTCCGGATATGGATTCAGGTACGCTTCCGCTTTATGGTTTATGCAATTTATGCGTTCTTGATAATTCGACATGAACATCAATTTCTATATGCTATGAAATACTAGATCTAACAAACAATACTTAGGATCACCTCTCCACTACAAAATAAACATATCTCTTCACATAGAGATCTCTTCTCTATAAAATATGATTTTCATATTCTTAATTTTTTACCTACTTTGTTTGTCACTGAAGTAACCAAACTCAAGAACTTATTTAAGCATCATAGTTTCTTTCATTCCACTAAAGACTTGTTTGTCAAGTATAACTCAAGCCCAGAACTCAACGAGGAAAAATTCAATTTTTTTGTGAAGTTTTTCTACGACTATAACTTAGGCCCGGAACTCTCTTAGTAAAGATTTATTTTTGTGTGAATTTTTTCTATGACTTTATCAGGGCACTTTCTATGGGAACGTGAACAAAAAAACATGTTTATTCCCTTTCAACTTCTACAAAATAAATTTCGTGGTTGATGAGACTCTAATACATGAAAGAGTAACTGATCTTTCTATAAAGACTCTAGTTCTCTCTGGTATCCAACAATTCTCTCAACAAGTGCAAGTACTTAAAATGTTAGTCTAGCCATATAGGAACATCTTCGCTCTCTTTAGTAAAAACTCATAATAAAATTAAATTTAATGTTAAAGGATGAAATTAAAATAAATAAATAAAGACAAAAAAAATTATTCAAGTTAACTAAAGCTAACTTGTTGAACCTGAAATTTAGGTCATAAGTATAAGATAATTTCATAAAAAACAAATAAAAATAATTACAATGTTGAATGTTGAAATTGAAAAAAACAAAAACTAAATCCATGAGATCGAGATATATATCTCCATAAAAAACAAATTGGAAAAGAAAAGAAAAGAAATGATGTTTGCTGAAATTTTCCTTTTGTTAAATAAATCCACTGGGTCAATACTTTTGGGATAGTCTTGGGCATGCTCCATTGCAGGCCAAGCAGGTTTATAAATTTCTTCCACAGTTTCCAAACTACAGTACAGTGAATAAAGAGGTGTTATACTGATTCTACAACATTATTACAAAATAGACAGTTCGCATCCTCCAACCTGATTTCATGTCTTCTACCTTAAAAAGCCTTAGTATCAAGTTTTCTATGAAGCACCAACCACATAAAAACATCAATTTTTGGAGGTGATTTTCCTGTCCAGATGATCTTAGAAGAGAGAAAGATTACGTGAGAGAAGAATTATGTCAATGACTGTTTTGGCTGACTTAGTAGAATAGTTACCATCTGCTTCACAATTCCACCTCCTTTTATCTGAAGCGGATTGCTTTAGATGGACCTCACAAATTATTGTGCTTGACTGATTAGCTTGTTCCAACTCACTGTTACTCAATATTTTCTTCCACTTTAGCTTCCAAGACCAACATCCCCTCCCAAATTCTCCCATTTCCGCAATCATGGCAGCCAGCTTTATAGACAGAGCAAACAGCTCAGGAAATTCTGATCTCAGTATAGTATTTCCTATCTAGCAATTAGTCTAGAACCTGACACCATTTCCATTTCCCACCATGAAGCAACAACTAGCGAGCAACTTTTTAGACATCGGACCCTCGGTAGCTATAATGGAATAAATCCCTTGCCATATAGCCGGAAGAGAGGCATGAAAAATAGTTATCCCATTCTGAAATTCAGGATTGTACTTCTTGATGATTACATCTTGTCATCCTCCATTATTTTGTTCTCCTAATCTCCACAACCAATTAAACAACATGGCTATGTTTTTGCCTTGCAATGAACTCCTAACCCTCCTTTACTCTTCTCTTTTACTACAGCATTCCTTTTCAGCTTGCATATTTTCCTTCCATCAGTGTTGATGCTCCCTCCAAAAACATATTTGAATTGACGTTATAGAATGCTTTACCCCCTTAGGCATTCGAAACACTGACATGTAATATAATGGCAACCAATTCAAAACACTGACTTACCCGTCCTGTCATGCTGAGTAACCTCCCTTTCCATAAACATAATCTAGCCCGAATCCTTGATAAAATTGGTTTCTAGGTAGAAAGTCTTTTAGGATTTGCTCCCAAAGGAAGTCCTAGGTACCTAACAGGTAACCTGTCCCATCTTCTGAGAATAGAGCTAGCCATACCATATGTGTAATCATCATCTAGATTAACTCCATTCAATGAGCTCTTATGAAAATTAGCCCAGAGTCCTGATGCTAATTCAAACCATTTAAGGATGCACTTCATATATATATGAATTAGCATGTTGTCATCATTTAGAATGAAAACAAGAGTGTTGGAAATGAAACTAAGTTGTGCTCAGTTCAAGGATGCAGGAATTCACAGCAAGAAAATGCTCTTTGGTGTTAATGTCATCATGGGATCTGCCAAAACTTCTTTTGTGTTGCTCTCAGCTCTTTTTCTGGACCGGTTTGGTAGGCGGCCTCTTTTGTTGTTGGGCTCAGCTGGAATGGCGTTGTCGTTGTCGTTTGACTTCTTCCAGTGTTATTTCTTTTTCTAACCAGCTTGATTATACAGGAGAAAGCTTTTTAAACCTTAAAGCTCCAATACTGACCCTTTGAAGCCGACACTTAGAGAACAAACTTGAGAGGAAAAAAAACTGCAGCGACTACTATCTGGATTGAATGTAGAGAGCTTTCATGTGTAATTCTTGAAATAAAATTACGAGATTTTCTAACAGTAGATGCTCGATGGAAGGATTTTTTATTCCTGTCTCCAAGTCTACACCAGAGCTTCCTAGACTTTAGCTTCCAAATAGCCTAAACATTCTTACTAATCTGCCACTGTTGAGAAATCAGATTACTAAGATCAGACATCTCTATTTCTGTAAGCTGAGTAACCTCTCCTTTCCCTTCAAGCTTTTGAATCTGATTCTGTACATCTAGAAGCTTTTTGTCTTGATTACCAAAAACTGCATGATTCCAGATTCTGGATTTTTTTGCCATGAAACTCAACTTTCGTACTAGGTTGTACCTGCCTGGAAATGTTATACAACTTTCATTCTAGAATCCTTTAAGATCATTCAAAAATTGAGGGGGAGAAGTCCAGCAATTTATGAAGCGAAAAGGCCTCTACCCCTAGTTTTGCAATGATTGCCCAAGGACTAGTTGGCAATGATGAATCAATGAGATGAAAATTGCTGGTGTACTGCCGGAGATGCAAAAGCCCGATTATGCGACTCTTAGATTTGCCTCTAAATCAAGTAAATCGATGCCCCTGGAGAGGATATTCCATAAGATCACATTCGAAAACAAGATTTCTGAAAGCCCATGAACCTTGCCGGTTTAAGTACCCACTACTTGCTTCACTAGCACGAAGTGTTTCATTAAAATCTCCTACAAGGATCATGGGAGGTCAAAAGTAGATTTCAGAATTTATTTCAGAATTTTTAAATCAAACCATAATGTATTTCGGTCATATGTTGAATTGATGCATAAATTCCCACAACAGCACTATGGAAAGATGTTTTAACATACACACCAAAAATGGCTACCCATTGACCACCGTAATCTACCGATTGTACCTGAAAATTCTCTTCATTCCACGTAGCTAAAACTTGATGTGGTTAGAACTGTAATAATAAACGATTTTGAGCAGGTATGATCTGCCATAATTAAATGAGAATCTACTACAAATAAATTATATAGATGACCTAACAAATATATTTATGAACCAGTAAAACATGTATATGTTCAAGAGGAGGTTTGGTTGTGTCATACTAGAATAAAAACTCAAAAAAATCATAACTTTTGATTCGATCATTACATCGTGTTCAAATTTTTACAGAAGTTTTCAGATATTGTTTTTCTTAAAGTAAATCTAAGAGACGCTCAAAGAAGCATGAAATCGCTACTTTGACTGTTAGATCTTTAGATTTTAAAAATCTCACCCTAGGCTTCGGTTTTGACAGTTTTTGTAATTTTTCTTGTTATTTACGGATTTCATTCTTTTTTTTCTTTGTAATTTTGAATTTTTATTTTGTTTCCTAGTTGAGATAGAGTTTTTGATCTATTTAAGACTTTATAAATCTTCTACGTAGAAGGACCGGAGGATTGTTATTCTAAAAAAAATAAAACCGATTTACATCTGCAGTTTTTTTTACTCAATAAAATTCCCGTATTCTTTCTTTATTTGTTACTGTTCAAAACTCCTCCTGATTTTTTAATGGGGAAATGGGTTTTGTATTTATTGTAGTTAATATGTTCTTAAATATTGGTATATTTTATCCTTTGCAAAAAAACAATGATGCTTCTGCAACTCAAATTATTTTTTAAAAGGTGGTTGATTTGTAAGAGTTATTGAACATCATTACTCTTTGATTGAGATAACAAGTTTTTTAGTCATTTTTGGTAAATATTTTGAAGGACATGTGATAGATGTACTGAAAAACACTCATTAGCTTTTGTGGAAAAAAAAAGTAGTATTATTTGTGATTTAAGAGACACTGAGCGTACCATACCGTTGGATGTGGGCGCTTTCTGGAAATAGTTGGAAGAGAAAGACAAAATACCCAGTGGAAGATTTGTGCGCCACACATTTCCGTGTAATACATACGTACATATATATATATATATATATATATATATATATAGACATATAAAGTGCATGATTGAGATGACAAAACCACTCTCTATATTAAGCGAGAACCATTCGGTTTTTCTCTGTCTCAATTCATGGATATCATTGAAAATATTGGAGAGTACCAAAATTACTGGGAAACTAGCTTGATTTGGAACGAAGAGCTTAATTATAGGTACCCCTTCATATATATTTTCTTTTGGTGCCCAAATTTTTATTTTACTATATAATATATGCTGCTTAACCATGTCCAAAGCTTTTACGTATAAAAGTGCTTTAATTTCGAGACAGTTGGGCAACGAATGATCAGCAATCTAATCTCGGGTACTGTGCTTCAAGTTTGCCGGAGGGAACTGCTTCACCAATAAGGACTAAAAATATTGCTTCGGAGACGAACAAGAGGAAGGAGCTCAATGACAAGCTCTTGGCACTTAGAGAAGCAGTCCCCAAAATCAGCAAGGTAACCCAGAATTTTTTATTTTTTTTTTGTTACAGGTAGTCTCGAACTTGACATCTTTTGATGGAAGGAAGACATGATTAATGCTGGTTGAGTGATATGCTTATTGGCAACCACTAACAAATTAATACATGCCATACACCGATAATTCTAAATTTAATGCTACATTAATTAGTTAATTAATAATGCTAATGTTTGTAATTTGTTTTGTTTTGTTTTGGATTTGATTTTTTTTGTTGTTGTTGTTTTCATTCTTTTTGTTGACCAAATTTAGTTGGACAAGGCTTCCATAATCAAAGATGCTATTGGGTACATCCAAGACTTGCAAGAACAAGAGAGGATACTCCAAGCGGAGATAAGGGAGCATGAATCCAAAAGATTGAAGAAACATCCTGATTCTGGCTTTGAGCAAGAGCTACCAGACTTGTTAAGATCCAAGAGAACAAGATATGACAAAATTTATCATCACAGTTTGGGCAGAAGTAGTTCTCCGATTCAAGTTCATGAAGTGAGTTACTCTCTGCCTGTATGTAAAACATGCCACTGTGTATCTCAAATGATTAATAGGTTACTTATGATGAGTCTGGTGATGTTTTTCAGCTTGCTATTACCTCTATGGGAGAGAAGACATTGTTAGTGAGCTTAGCATGTAATAAAACAACAGACGCAATGACTAGGATCTGTGAGGTTTTTGAATCTTTGAAGCTAAAAATTATCACAGCAAATGCCACAGTTCTCTCAGGGATGGTAAAGAAGACAGTCGTGATAGAGGTCAGGCTCCCTTCTCTTTCCTTGATCTCTCCAAGTCACACAAATGTAAAACCAAAAATATGAAATGGTTGTACGGATATAAAAGTGCATAAGAAGAGCTATATTTTAGAAAGTAAAACGGGTTCAATGATTTATATATTAAAAGAAAATATTGATGGAATTTGTTCCATAAAAAGATTTCAATCTTAGCACAAGAAATTTGATCGGGAAAGTTGACAGCAGCTCGTGTCTTGCAGGTCGATGAAGAAGAGAAAGAGCATCTGAAGATAAAAATTGAAAGAGCTGTTTCAGCTCTTAGATCCCCACATATAGTCCAGTGATGGGAAATTGAAGCACAATTTCTCTATTTCCATCATGGCTTTAGGAGATCAAATCCAAATAAATTGTAACCATATATCATAAATGTAAAAGCAAACCCTGCAGTGCAATTATTGTTTAATTTCTCTCTGTATGCCGAAGTAAAATGAACGAGAGCGTGTCTAAAACTCCTTGTTATTAAATATTATGTGCAATATTTTTTTCAAAAGTTTTTTGACGGCTGAATCTATCACCATATATACCAGCTTTCATGTATAAAGATTAAATTCACATTTTTTTGTCAAGCCAAAACGGACTATCTATAAACAGTAAATTTATATAAAAAAATTATCCCAAAGGTGATTTAAACCTATTTATGTTTATCTATTGGTATAATATTATAAAAAATTAATTAACATGGATGTCCGGAACAGCTCACGTATATCTTAACTAATCTCACAAATATTAAAATTAATGATCATATAAACCTTCAATGATCTTAAATCAACTCAAACTCGTAATTATTAAACTACAAACCTAAAACTTAACGTATAAAACTACCTCTCATAAGCAACAACTTTTGTCCGTGGACTCAAGGGGAACCTGTATTCTTCACGGGAAGCAAACTAAACATTTGCACCACATGAGTGAGTACAGACTGAATGACAAAAGTGAAAAATGCTCTCTTTTTTCTAAAAAAAGAAGCTTTCTTTTAAACGTACCAAAGTGAAAAATGCTTCTTTAAGATCGTCTAAAGAAACTGGTCCTGTAATATTCTTAACATTAAATAAGACCACAGTACCGTCCATGACCAGCTTGACAGTGGTACGTACGTTCTTTCTCTAATTTATTGTTCCAACCAATAGTTCACAATTCACGTTTTTCCTTTCAAAAGTAATTAATTGCTATAATTATACCAACAGAAATTGTAATTAAATCGCTATTTTGAAAATATCACCCTTGCTCTTTGTTTCTGTATGTTTGATTTCAATGAGGCATTTCAATAATAACTCGAAGTAGCTTTATTTATAATAACTTTATTATATCATTTCCCGCATTATGTAAAAAAGTATCTAGATGTTATTAATATATTTTTTAGAAGAAAAAAAATAAATTATATAAAAATTAATTTGATATAACCTGGTTAACTTTACAAGTTCAACAACAACTCGGGTGACCAATAAAAATATAGTTCAACTCAAAAACAATATTTTTTATATATATTGAAATGACAATATATTATATCAACTCAGATAAACTCAATTTTCAAGCAACTCAATGCTAAATGATAAAATTAAAAATAAAATTTAATTAAAAAAATAAATCGAGTTAATTTGGGTTAACTTATTAGACCTGAGTCATAAGGTCGGAAAAACCTCATAGAAAAAAATTCAGATAAATTATGAAACTCAATTCTCAATTAACCTAATGTTAAAAAATAAAAAACATTTCTACATTGTAATTTTTTTTATAATTTATGTTTAATAAGAAAAATGTTTAACTATGCATCTACATTGTAAAATATTGTGTTATGTGCCTAGTGTAACAATTTTCATAAGTTTTATAGGAAAAATTTAAAATAATTTATTTTGCTTACTTTAATTTTACTGCATAGTTACCTCCAATTTAGCATTGGGCTTAGTGTTTTAAAATCAATTAAACATATAATTTACATTGATTTAATTTTTTATTGGTTGTTATCTTCTTTAAGAAATTATATAAGTGTAATAGGATATTGAAAGATTCTACAAGCATATATTTTTTTAAAAAAAAAAAAGCAAGAAAAGAGATTAATATTACAAGTATTTGATTGAGTATCTCTTATTTATATGGTATAATTGAGCATTAAAAAAACTACAAGTGCCTATTAATTTAATTTGCTTTATACATGAGCATTTATTGTGAGATGAAGTAAACTAGGTAGATAAGCTTTATACATGAAATTAAAGAGAAAAACATAGTTTTGAGATTTTATAGGACAGTAATAAAAAGAAAGGAAAAATAAACTTAAAAAGGAAATAAATAACATTCCTTTACCATGATTTTCGTCTTTCAATTATTAAAAAAAAAACTCTCATGATCTTATATTTAGATTTTTTGCGATTATAATAGTATTGAATAATTTTAATTTACCTTAGCAATATAATTATTTAGTTAAACATCTGTAAATTCTATGTTATTTATCTAAAATTAAACTTTATATAATTCTTATTATAAAAAACGAAAACTAATTATATAATGCCTTAGTTATCAATTATTGCTCTCAATTCAGTATTGATTTTGGTGTTTAGAAATAGAAAATAATATATATTTGATTTTTATATTAAGTGTTATATGCTTTTATTAATTTATAAAATTATTCAGAGTTGAAAGACACAATAAGTATTTATTAAATAAATAAATAAATAAATAAATAAAATACTATACACGATTATATATATATATTGTCAGTATCTGTTGATTTTTACGAATACAAATTCATCAAATTTATATATTGTCACTACTTGTTATTTATGAGTACAGAGCCTTATAAGATACTGCAAGTGTCTATTGAGATTCAAAAAATCATCTATATATATGATTTAATTTAATTTTTTAATATTGACTTTAAATGTCTAATATAGGAGTGCTGTTGAATTTTATAAAATGATTTAATATTATTTATCAAAAAACGTATTTTTTAATTATATTAATACACTGGTTGTACCATTTTAAGGTTTTTGTATTTTCATAAGAATTATAATTTATTGTTATTTTAAGGGTTGTTAGTTTTTTTATCCAACAATTAAATATGCTTGAACTTATTACGATTATAATTCTTTCGAGTTGCTGTAGCAACCACTCTCTCTATGACCTTATCAATTAACCAGCTATGGGTGATTTTTTGTATGTTGTTATATATTTATGTTATTTCCAAATTATTATAAACAAAAAATGTAAGAGATTTAGGACTAATGTTTTTCTATAATAAAACTTTGCATGATTAAAGTGTCGTTTGGAATTTTATAAAAAAATATTTTTTTATTGGAAATTAATTTGTTATATATATTTTTTATACTAATATTAAAAATAAATTTTAAAAAATAAAAATAATATTATTTTAATATATTTTAAAAAATATTCATGATAAAATATCAATCTTTCAATAGCTGACCCGATTCATCAGCATTTCTAGTAAATAGTGCGTTATAAGATATGAATAATAATTTTATAATGTCATGTATTGGACAGAAGTAATTATTATTTTGAGTAGGAGTAGCCGCTGGCCCGCTGCATGCTCGAGTCAATTCATTTTTTAGTAGGAGTAGCCGCTGCCGTTGGCTCCTACGTTTGATCATCCAGCACGAGTCAAATCAAGGAAGTATTACTCTCATCAATCTAGTGGTGTCACAATAATAATATTAATAAAAATTTAGAATTAGTTAAACTGATCTAAATATCAATATTAATAAAAAAAAGTGAAAATATCATTTTTAATCCTGAAAAATAGTTTAATTGCTCAGATCTTAAGTTTGCTTTTTAATAATCATGAGTTCGAGTCCCTTCAAAATTACTAAAAGCTTATATAATTGTTAATTTTAATAATTATGGGATTAGTTAAAATATACATAAATTATTCCAAATACTCATATATATATATATATATATATATATATATATATATATATATATATATATATATATATATATATATATATATAAAGCACGTACCACCCCCTTTCTTTCCCATAGTGAAGTCCTCGTGCCACAAATTTCCAACAAGTGCAAGCAAGCGTGGAGTGTATCGAAGTCACGCCGTATAAATTTAAAAACCCATGTCACATCTTTTTGATAAATTATGTTTTTGACACTTAATTTTTGCTTGTATTATTTAATTATTTTATAACATCTCTTATAATGTTTTATTTATCATTTATAAATAAATTAAAGCAATTGGGAAAATCATGATGAATTGTTTGACCTGCCGGGTCAACTTGGAACACGGGTGACTCTGCAAAACCCGGTAAAGACCCGTTTTTCTTTTTTAAAATGTGTTTTTTCTCTTAGTTAAAAGTATCTTTATTCTCATTTTTTTCAGTTAGTTATTAACCCATTTTAAAGTTCACTATATAAATATTAGAAGAATGTTTTATTTTTTCAATGGGGGACTTGAAGCCTTTTAGTATATATACTCTATATTCACAAGAAAAAAAATTAAGTTTTTTCAATATGGGATAAAAAATCCTTTTGTTTTAAATACTTCAACTTAAAAGGATAAGATAATATCTTTTCAATGTTAAATAAAAAACCTTTTAAAATAACCATTTAAACTTCATTGTTTACATCATGTATAACTTATATTCACATGGATTGTTTCTTAATTTTTTCAAATGAAGGCCTCGTTTGTTTGACGAAAAGTGGTTTCCTGGAAACCACTTTCTAAACTTTCCTGTATTTGTTTGTCATTAGAAAAGTTGGTCAACGGAAAACACTTTACGGTCAAAGAAAAATTTGACTTGGTTTCCAGGAAAGCGTTTTCCTTTTATTTTGGATGGAAAACACTTTCTGGAAGTTGTGAAAAATTTAGAAACGTTATATTATTTATTGATTATATCAAATTTGGTCATGGAAAATCAAATATCATCAAACTTTTGATTGCTATATATATTTTGTTTTGAATATTTTTTTTTCAATTTCATCCCTTAGAATTTGATTTTTATATTAACTTTGGTCCTCATTTTTATAATTGTTATTTGCTTTTCCCTTATTATTTTTTAATTGAAATTTTTTATCTATCAAATTTGATCCTCATTCTTTTGATTGTTACTTATTTTATTTGAAATAATTTATGAAATGGTAATTATTATTATTTTAATTTCTTCATCTTTCAATTTTTTTTATTTGTTAAATTTGATCTCTATTATTTTGATTATTATTTATTTTATTTGAGACAATTTATGAAATTATATTTTTTTTCAATTTTATTCTCATTCAACTTTTTAATTTGTAAGATTTGTTCCTCATTATTTTAATAAAATTGAAAAAAATAAAACATTAATAAGTTATTTTTCAACTCATTTTCCATGACATAATCAAACACTGGAAAATGTTTTCCAACTTATTTTCCATTACACTACCAAACATCGGAAAATAATTCATTTTCCCGGAATTCACTTTCCAAAAGGAAACTACTTTCCAGTAAACAAACTGAATTTGTTCTAAGGTTATATGTTTGATTATAGACGATCCTTTACAATAAAAGTATTAAAGACATGATAAACCGTCATGCCTATACTCATAGGTGTGTATATAAGGTCTCTTAGGGACCTACCATACTTATTATCTCATTAATGATATGTAAGAGATATTTGTTTTCCACTAGTATCGTTGAAAGTAGAGGACTTTCCGGTCCTTTTCTTATCTAAAAACGACAAGGTTAATGTATATAAATACCCCCGAACCATCCAAGTAAAATGTCAAGAGTTGAGGTTGTGACCCAGCGGTGAAAGGGGATTGTTCCCTTCCTCTGCACCGGGGTTCAAGCCTCACTTTGCACGCTTGTCACCCCCGCGGTGCCTTACATGCTCACTGGGCTTGCAGGATGTTCATTGGGCCCGAGGATTAGCTGTGGTGCGCGTAAGCTGGCCCGGACACCCCGGGTTACCTAA
Organism: Populus simonii; assembly: GCA_007827005.2. Classification (NCBI taxonomy): domain Eukaryota; kingdom Viridiplantae; phylum Streptophyta; class Magnoliopsida; order Malpighiales; family Salicaceae; genus Populus; species Populus simonii. The sequence continues at coordinate 6,303,751 of CM017469.2, forward strand.
AAAAAATATCAAAACTTTTCATCTTTTAAGATAAAGATATATGGATTTCATCACATTAATCAACTTAAAACTCAAGAAAAAATATCTTGTTCCTTGAATTTAAGGTTCTTTTAAGTCATTTATTGCCTTAAGTCATTTAATATCTTTCTCATAAATATATTGACTTTATCATTTGAGGGTCTTTAATTTACCCCAATTGGAACTCAAGCTTTTATCATAAACCTGAAGTTTTTTTTATATTAAGAAGAAGAAATCCAAGCACTTAAACATATTGATTAACTATTATCTCAAACACTAAATAACTCTTTATTTATATATCTTAGATTCTGAGATATCATTGTTAAAATAATTAAGATCAAATACAAAAAAGAGGCTAGAATTCTGAATAATCTGTATATTATGAATGCTTAGTCTAAACCTAAATACAAATAAAGTATATATAGTTTAAACTGAAAGTACTATTCTACCCTTAATAAATAAGACTACATAAATATTATTTAACATCTCCCCTCAAACTCACGATGCGACAGCTACAAGTATCGAGAGTTTGCCAACCAGAAAACGAAAACGAGAGATGGAATGCCCTTTGGTAAAGAAATCTGCAATCTGCAAGGAAGAAGAAACAAAAGGCAAAGCAATGATGCCATGCTTGATATGATGACGAGTAAGATGACAATCGATCTCAATGTGCTTAGTTCACTCATGAAAAACTGAGTTGTGAGCAATCTGAATAAAACTCTGGTTGTCACAATACATAGGAGTAGGATGAGAAAAGAAAACTCTCATATCAGTAAGTAATCAACGTAACCAAACAATCTCTTTGGTAGTAGATGTCATGGCATGATATTCTACTTCAGTGGATGATTGAGAAACAATATATTGTCTCTTACTCTTCCAAGAAATAAGAGAATCACCTAAAAAGATACAGAACCCGGTAACAGACTTGCGATCTGTGGGATCACTACCATGATCAGCATCAAAGTATGCATGCAACTCCAAGGAAGAGATGGATGAAAGTAAAAGACTCTGAAAAATTATACCCTGAAGATATCGCAAAATATGAAGAACAGCTGCCCAGTGAACAGTAGTAAGAGAAGCAACATGAGGACGATGAACGAAACAAGTACAACCAAAGACTCCAAATGAGGAATAATCAGGGACATACCTATATAACTTTTCAAAAAGAGATAGACCCGAACTATGAGAAGATGGAATTGTGTTAATCAAACTTGCAGCAATAAGAACAACTTCTCCCCAAAACTCACTAGGAACAAAAGCAGACAACAAGAGAGAACGAGCAGTTTCGACAATGTGCCTATGTTTTCTTTTAGCCACACCATTTTGCTCAAGAGTATCTGTACATGAAGTTTGGTGGATGGTTCCATCTAAGGCAAGCAATTGACAAAATTTATTAGAGGTGTATTCCCTATCCCAATCACACTTAAAGCATTTGATCACAGCACAATGTTAAGTTTTGATAAGAGCTCAAAAGCTGCATATATCTCAAAGAATTCAGAACGATGTTCCATTAAATAAACCTAGTAATAACGAGTATGATTATCAATAAAAGAGACATAATATAGAAACCCTCCTTTTGTGGCAACAGGAGAAGCTCCCCATACATCAGAATGAATCAAATCAAATGGTGAAGAAAAAACAGAAATACTTCGATTAAAAGGTAAAGTGAAAACTTTTGCCAGTTTACATCCACTACAATAAAAAATGTCACAAGTTTTCAAATTTCCTAAAGCTCCTGTGGATGCCAAAAATCTCAAACGAGAAGATGAAACATGACCTAGACGGGAATGCCATAAATAAAAACTAGAAGATGAAAGACTCGAACGAAAGGAAGACAAATCAACAGTAGTAGTAGTACCGGCAGCAGCAACAACTGGCACTTTTAACCCATCTAAAATATATAGTTCATTCTTCCTACGGCCTGTCCCAATCAGCTTCTAAGACTGCAGGTTCTGTACACAACAAAAAGAACCAGAAAACATGACTAAATAATCACCAGAATCATATATTTGACCAATAGACGCAAGATTCAATTTGAGTTTTGGAATAAGATAAACATTAGGGAGAGACAAGTGAGGTGTGACAACAGAACCAACACCTGCTAAGGGCATAGGAGTGCCATCAACAGTCATAACAGGAATGCTCAACAGAATTGTTGATCCAAGTAATGATCTTTGCATTATTTGCTTCTCATGAATCTATCAAAACAGCATCCCCCTTCTCAATATTCTTAGGTATCATATAAATTTCACTAACATACCCCCATATCTTCTTACCCTTAAGGAAATTTCTCATTACATAACTCTAATACGAATAGTTCTTCAATTCCCATCCAACCTCACACTCACGGACTGAAGCGAATCATCTCTTTCAGTAGCCATAATCAATAGTCACAGAGAACCAGAATGCAAAAGCAGCGGAAAACTAAATACCAAATTGCAGAAACTGAACAGAGATTGCAGAAACTAAACAAATATCTTCTTGACGTAATACCAAAATAATTACAGAAACTGAACGCAAATATCAAATTGCAGAAGCTGAAGAGAAGACGAAATACCAAAATTTGCAGAAGCGGAAGACAAAATATCACTCGAAAATTTTTTTGCCCCGAACCCCGGCAAGGGCGCGCTTCACCCTGCAAACCCCCAGCCAACTCACCGCAGAGTTGGACCCGCAAAAGCTGTATTCGGGATTAAGCCTCGTTCCATAAAACCAACTCTGATACTATGTTAAAATAATTAAGATCAAACACAAAAAGAAGGCAAGAATTCTGAATAATCTGTATATTATGAGTGTTTAGTTTTAACTTAAATACAAATAAAGTATATATATGTTAAACTAAAAGTACTATTCTACCCTTAATAAATAAGACTATATAAATATTATTTAATAATCATAATAAGTAATTGCTATTCTTTTTAAATTCAAAATCCTAGGTCACTATTTGATGGCCCAATATAATTTTATTTATAAAATTCTTAATTTATTTAAGAGCAGACTATCTAACTACTTGTTGGAAATGAAACTTTATAGAAAACATGGGGCGAACCTTTTTATTGTTATTATTAAATAAGTTATGTGCAAAACATTGCATGCTTAACCGTAAAACATTTCATGAATCATTTCCATGTAATATATATATATATATAAAAAAAAATTAAATGTAAGATGTGTTTATTAACACTTATTTTGTCAAAAGTCTTTCTGTTGGTCGTGTCAGCCTGCTGTAGGAGAAGTTACACGTGTCAGTTGTCAGTCTTTCTGTTTGTCATTTTCAAGAACAATAATCTGTAGTCATTAGTCAAGAATGCGTGAGCTCAGCATAGTACATAATTTAATGCTGTCTAGTAAGATGTTCGGTCCCATTCAAACATAACGAGTGTGATTGGTTTTTCGTTTAAAATCTGTTTTAAGATTTTTTAATTTTAAATTAATCTTTTATATTTTTATATTATTTTAATGTATTGATATTAAAAATAAATTTTAAAAAATAAAAATAATATTATTTTAATATATTTTAAAATAAAAAAATATTTTAAAAAACAACATGTAAGTACCAATATATCATTATCAGGGGTGATTTTCAGCAAGCTAGCTGAAATTATGTAAATTTAGCAGTCTTCTGTTTCTCATATGCTGACTGAAGAGAGTGACATATTTGATGCTTAATTGCCAAAGGTTTCAAAATGCAGGGCCCCAAACTTATAATTTGCCACGTGTATGATCCTCCTCGGGAAGGCACCAGGCTCACCAGTATTAGTTCGTTTTTGCTTTAATTATTAGGACCACGAGGAGGAAAGATGACTGATGCCCATAACTATCTATTGTGGAAGTACATTAGTCTATTGTGTATTTTTCTTTTTTTGCTTTAATGATTAAAATAAAATTTGATAACTATAAAATAAATTATAAATAGGTATATGATATAGTATAACTATACAAATCTTACTTGTATACCCTCCTTTATTTTTATCAAGATTTACTTTTGATAATTATAACAAAATACATATATGTAATTACATGCGTATTTACTTGGCCTTGGCCCTCCCTTTTTGTGCACTCAATCCCTTTTTATGATGATTAGAGTAATTGGTTCGTGCTCGGCTCCGGCTCAGTACTCAAAGAGTTAGGACCTGAAGAAAATAATATTAGAAATAAAAAAAAGTTAGGACCTGAACAAGAAATTATATTCAAAGCATACTCTACATTCAAATAAATTATAGAATCTAATTCGGATTTTCCCCAAATCAACCTGTCAAATTATATAATAATAAAGATTAAAAATAAGGAGGGGAGGCCTGACCGGATAGTGGGAAGAGGAGAAAGAAGATGGCCAAACCAGCCCAACCAAAGGGAGAAGAAAAAAGAAGGAGAAGCTCAACTGAAGAGGAAGGGCCTCACCGTGGAGGAGAGAAGAGAGGAACGAAGAAGAAAAATAAAAGGAGAAGCCCAACCACATAGGAAGGGCCCAAACTAAGAGGAACAAAAAAGAAAAAAGAGAAAAGCCCAACCAAAGACAGAGAAGAGAAGCCTCGCTAGACAACCTTAACCAAACAAGCCCAACGGGCCAGTAAAGGAAAAAAGAGAAAGAAGGAGAAAAAACATAGAAAAACCCAACCAGACAGCAAAGGACAAAATCCATGTGATCTCTCAAGGTCTGTAAATACTCAAGATCACCACCGGGCATGAAAAAACCTGAACAACGAATCATAACACACGTACAATCTCCTAAACAAAACACTCTCCTGTATTTTTCTCCTCTTTCTTTACATTATATTTCTCTCCGTAATTTGCAAACTTAATCATCAAAATCCTCTATTCTACCAAAAAAAAATTGTTTTGTAAGAGTTTAAAAAAGCTGTGGAATATATGAAAAACCCAGAGAAGAACGGAACCTGGGTTTAGTGCCAAAGGAAGAGGACACCGCTTGAGATTGAAAAAAGATGTAAATGAAAAATCAAATAAGATAAAAATCATAATCATAATCCACAGGCGTAACGGAAAGGAATTGAAAAAAAAAACAAATAAAAACCTCAAGCATATCTATAGCCAAATTGTCTTTTACGCCTTCCCCTTTTGCTTACCGTGCTATGGTTCTTTCTCTCTGGTTTTTTTCTACTGGTATATTCATCGAAATTGTTTCTTTTACCCTTCTCTTGCCTTCGGGCTTCTTCTGCACTCCCATCATGCTTTATATTGCTTGGTTGCAATTTCACGTTCAGCGATAGGCCTAACTGCCTTTCCAATTGAGGACAGCCTTTGTGTGAAACTTCTGCCTCCACTAAACAACACAAAACAACCAGTGGTAGAAATAGAGGGGAAAAAAAAAGAGACAAACAAAGAGCAAATTACACAGTAGAAACTCGAGACTGCCCTGGCATGTAAGAAAAGGAAAAAACAATGACAAGAGAGGTCTGGCAGCAAGAGAAAAGGGGAAAAAAAAGACAAAAAATATGGCTAAGTTTTAAAAAAATCATCATAAAAAATATCTTTTTTTAAAAAACCATTTTTAACATAAAAACAAAGAAAAAAATCATTTTGCATGTTTTTTCAGCATTATAAAAACTATGTTTTTGAAATTTGTTAAAAATAAAAAATATATTTTGTTCAATGTATTTTTAGAGTTTATGACAAGTTATTTGTCCTAAACAAATACAAAAATATAAAAAACTCATGTTTTTTTTTAAATAATAATGATAAAAAAAAATAACAACAACAGCAAGAACAAAAATAAAAAATAAACAATAATAAAAAATTTCTCTATTTACAAGATTTATTTTAACAAAAGGGCTAAAGTCTATTTTTGCCATCATCCGAAACCATTTCTCATTATTCATATGGATTCAACGCCCTTTTTCAATAATTCAATGCTCGTATTCTTTCGCGTGTCAAATTTTTCCTTTACCAAACAAAAAAAAAAATCAACATATAAACTTTCATAACCTAAATTTTGATCATTTTATTTTAATTATTATTATTATTTTATTTACTGAAAAGATATAAAAAAATGATGATGAAAAAAATAATAATGATAAAAGGCAAGTAAAATAAAATAAATAAAGAATGAATTAAAATTTGGGTTAAGGGCAACATAATTAGAAGTTTTGAGGTTTAATTAAATTAATCTAATTAATCCAATCAAGGGTTTAATTGATGAATTGATAAGTTTTGAGACTTAATTAAACTTGAAATTAATTTAATTAATCAAACCAAGGGTTTAATTGGATAATTAATAAGTTTTGAGACTTAATTGGACTTGGATTTAATTAAATTAATGAAATTAGGGACTTAATTGAAAAAATAGCAAAATTTGGGGTTAATTGAGGGTCAAAATTGCAAAATTAAAATTCAATGACTACATTGAAAATGGCACGCAAATGCAGGGGGCCAATTACAGTTTAAATGAAGGGCTTAATTACAAAACTTTTAAAACTTCAAGAGCCAAAATGAAAACAACCATTAAACACAAAAATGGTGCCGACACTGTTCGTCTTCCTCAACGGTTCAGCCGCCTGCCACCACCATTACACCTGCAATCAATGGATGAAATGGCATTGTTCTCTGGCTATAAAAGCTAGAGAACGAAAGGCCACAAGGAAAAAGGGGAGGAATCACAGGGGGGAGGAACCATAGAGAACCGGGAAAGACTAGAGAAAAAAACAGACTTTCGTTCCTCTGTTTCTTCTCAAAGAAACAAAGGAGGCTAAAGAAAAAAGGCCACGAACAGGAGGAAGAAAAACTGGGGAAAAAGGGCAGACAAGGAAAAGAAAAACGCAGGAAAATAGAGAGAACGAGAGCAAGAAAACAGAGAACAGAAAAAAACACAGAGACGAACAACAATAAGAAAAACGCAGGGGAAGAACCCTCGTCTCTTGGGTGCAGACCTCCATCACCATCGACCATCGTCATCGTCTGCGTCTTAGTTTTCTAATAATATCACAAGCAACAGCTTAGGAAAGGGAAACTAGGGAAGACGCATGCAGAAAAACAGAAACAGGGGAGCAAGCTTCCATTCAACCGACAGCACCTAACATCTTCATCACCATCGTTGATGTCCTGAGCAGAGGAAGCACATAAGGAAGACCAAGGAAAGCAGTAGACAAGAGTCACCACCAGCTTCACAACCGTTTTCGTCGCCTCCAGAAGCAGCAACTCCAGAGCTCCATCTTCAGCAGCCACTGCACCAGAAACAGGGCACTCCAGGAAAGAAATACAGGGACGAACCGGGGAAGAAAATGAGGAAGAGAAGGAAGAAGAGAGGAAGAACAAGAGGAGGCAGCGTCGTTCGTCCAGCACAGTGCGCCATCGTCTCCGGCTACGCCTTGCTGCACCAGGTAAGTCGTCCCTCATCTCTACCCTTTTGCATTTTAATTCACTGCTACAGTAGCAGTGAATTATAATTCACTTGCTACTGTAGCAAGTGAATTATAATTCATTAGGCAGGCGTGCGTTACGCACACCTGCCACCCAGCCGGGTCACTGGTCTAAACCAGTGACCCAACCCCCAAAAAAAAAGAAAAAAAAAGAAAAAAAAAGTAGAAAAAATAAAATAAAATAAAATGAGTATGCATGAATAAATATAATGTAAAATATAATTCACTTGCTACTGTAGCAAGTGAATTATAATTCATTGGGCAGGCGTGCGTTACGCACGCCTGCCACCCAGCCAGGTCACTGGTCTAGACCAGTGACCCAACCCCCAAAAAAATAAAAAAATAAAAAAATAAAAAAGTAGAAAAAATAAAAAAAATAAAATGAGTATGCATGAATAAATATAATGTAAATTTATTGGTTTATTCACTGACGTCAGAGTCAGGAATAAAAATATCGGTTTAAATTTATATTATTTTTATTCATTGTATTTTATTTTATTTAGCTAGAAAAATAAAAAAAATATGTGCATGCTTAAAAATAAATTTATTTTTTCACTGGCGCTCGAGTAGGGAATAAAAAATATTGATCTAATTTTTTTTTAGCTACGTAATATTTACCAACGCCAGAGTTGGAGATATTCGTAGTTGAATATTCACTGACGCCAGAGTCATGAATGTTATAAGCAAATTATCATAGCATAAAGTAATAAACATTTAGCAATTTAAGACAAAACCAGCAATGCAGTCTGCCTCAGGCAGAACGTTTAAGGGGTAATAATATCTTTCCTTTTACGTAACCAATCCCGAGCCATAGAATCTCTGATGACCAGTTAGGGTTTCTAGTGACCGTAATACTAGGTGACGACTCCTCAAACAAGACATTTTTCTTTAAAAGAACAAGATGCCAGAAATCTGTTCTTTTTCCACAATCAAGAATATTTTTAGGGCCGCCGCGATGTCGGGTGCGACATAAACTTTTCCAACATGTTTTTTCACATGAAACAAATTTCTAAGGGTATGTTTGTTTTCTGGAAAGTAGTTTTCAGGAAATCACTTTCCAAACTTTCCTGTGTTTGTTTGCCATTAGAAAAGTTGGTTAACGGAAAACACTTTCCGGTCAAAGAAAAATTTAGCTTGGTTTCCAGGAAAGTGTTTTCCTTTTATTTTGGGCGGAAAACAGTTTCCGGAAGTTGTGAAAAATTTAGAAATGTCATATTATTTGCTGATTATATTAAATTTAATCCTCAAACTTTTGATTGTTATATATATTTTGTTTTGAATATTTGTTTTTCTATTTTATCCCTTAGAATTTAATTTTTATATTAATTTTGGTCTTTATTTTTATAATTTTTATTTGCTTTTTCCCTTATCATTTTTTAATTGAAATTTTTTATCTATCAAATTTGGTCCTCATTCTTTTGATTGTTACTTATTTTATTTGAAATAATTTATGAAATGTTAATTATTATTATTTTAATTTCTTCATCTTTCAATTTTTTTATTTTTTAGATTTGATTTCTATTATTTTGATTATTATTTATTTTATTTGAGATAATTTATGAAATTATATTTTTTTTTCAATTTCATTCTCATTCAACTTTTTAATTTGTAAGATTTGTTCCTCATTATTTTAATAAACTTGAAAAAAATAAAACATTAATAAGTTATTTTCCAGCTCATTTTCCATGACATAACCAAACATTGGAAAGTGTTTTCCAACTTATTTTTCATTACACTACTAAACATCAGAAAATAATTCACTTTCCCGAAATTCACTTTCCAAAAGGAAACCACTTTCCAGCAAACAAACGAGGCCTAAATGTGAATCAAAAAGCTTATACATGTCTCTAATTAAGTAAATCAAGAATTATATATATAAATAAATAAAGTTATTAACGATAACTAAAAAGAAAACTTAAAAAATTAAGAAATTGATAGATAGATATATCAAGATATTTAATCTCGCAACACATGTCATTTACCTAGTTGTATTTAATGAATTTGATTACTAAAATTATTTTTTATTAAACTAAATGATAATAAAAATAAACGGGTATGCAAGGTTGCATATATTAGAAATATTATTCAAAAATAAATATTTTTTTATTTTCTTAAAAAAATTCATATATATATAATATAAAAAACAATATAGATGAATCATTATAACATATTTAAAAATTAAATACATACAACATAATTTAAAAATAATTGTTATTTAAAAAGACTAAATAAGGCAAAAACAAAATCATTGAGAAAGGATATTAATTGAAATATAAGTTAAAGATTATTTTAAGAAAAAGACATATATAAGGTAATAATTTAAAACAAATAAAATAAAAAAAGAAAGAGACAAAATGTTATTGGGCTTGGTAAGTTAGGCTAGGTGCTTGGCCTATTAGAGCACGCTGATGCGCCCAAGCTTTTTTTTTTTTTAAAGCTAATGGGACTGATGACATGTCGTCCGTCCTGATTTTTTTTAAAAAAAACAATATAACAAATAACACAGGTCTGGAATTCTCTGGATTCCAACCACCGTAGTGGTTGAAAAATAAAAGCTCTTGGTTTTTTTTAGCTTAGAAACCTATTTTTCAACTTGTTTGTTTTTCTACCAAACACCTAGAAAAGACCCTAAACATCTTGATAAACCCATAAATGGTTGTACAAAACCTAAAAAACTGCACAAAAACTCAAAATCAACCTGAAATAAAAAAATCTTCTCGAGCTTATATATAGATTTTTTTTTGGAAATTTAAAGGTTTAAAAGCACCTAAGTTGAACCCCTCTCACTAAATGAAACTTGTTGATACCAAGATCGATAATCTTAGTGATCAGAATCATTGTCAACTTGCAAGTCACTCTCTCTCTTCTCTAAGGATGAAATTAAAAAAATTAAACTTCACAGACCTACGAACCAAGTCAACTAGTCAAACTTATAAATAGTTCCATAGACTTTTATAAAGTTTAATGACATAATTTCTCTCTGAAACTATTTTTTTTAACTATATGAGAAAAAAAAAGATGATAAAAAAATCAAATTCAATTAAAAAAAAAACACCCCACCAAACTCGTAAACTAGGGCAACCTAGGTTACCCTAGCAAACCATGCTAACCTTATAGAAAGGTAAAATATAAATAAATAAATAAATTATGAAACTAAATTCTCAACCATCTCAATATTAAAAGATGAAATAGACAAAAAAACATTTTAAAAAAAAATCATAACAAAAATTCAAAAACAAAAAGAAAAAAGAAAGAAAGCAAAATACTATAGATTACTATTGTCATTCATATTGCAATGTGTGTGGGTGAATAGTGATTTCCTCACTCCCTTTAATTTTTGTTACTTTATAAAGTTCAATAACATGAATTTTCTCTAAAACTATTTTTTTAATTATATGAGAATGAAAATAGACTATAAAAATAGTCAAGTTCAATTAAAAAAATAAAAAAAAGACAACTTACTAAACTCGTTAACCGGGGCAACCCGAGTTGCATTGACAAACTCGTAAACCACATTAACCTTATATAAAAGCAAAATAAAAAGAAGTAAATTACAAAGTTAAATTCTAAACAATCTCAATTTTAAAAAATAAAATCGATCAAAACGTATTTGAAAAAAAAATCATAACAAAAATTCAAAAAAAAAAAAGCAAAACACTATAGATTACTATTGTAATCCACAGTCCAATGGGTTTGGGGTGAACTGTGGTTTCTCCACTTCCTTTAATTTTTGGTACTTTATAAAGTTTAATAATATGATTTTTCTCTAAAATTATTTTTAAAAAAACTATATGAGAAAAAATATACTATAAAAAAGCCAAGTTTAATTTTAAAAAGAAAAAAAACCCATAAAACCCATAAACTGGAGTAACCTGAGTTACTTTAACAAACTCGCAAACCACACTCATCTCATAGAAAGACAAAAGAAAAAGAAAAAATTTTGACAAAATTTTTTTAAAAAAAAATTATAAGAAAAAAAATAAGAAAAAACCATGTGTTCAAGCAGAGAAAAAGAACAGCAGGGGAGATACGATAACAATATATTAGTTCAGTGCTTTCTGCATGTGCTTTAGTTTACGTACGTTAATTAATATATTCTGTGATTTGTAAATTGTAATACTTCATTAGAAATTATTGTACTTGGTCGCTATTAATTCCTCGTGCACCTATCTTTCTTTAGCACTGGCGAAAAGCAGGATAATACTATTTGGCACCTCCATGAACGAAGAGCATACACTTGGCTTTGTTACAGATTTGGGGTCCCTGGATTTTGAAACCTCTGGCAATTAATAATCAAGCACATGATATGTCACTCTCTTTGGTCACGAAACGATAAACAGAAACAGAAGCAGGCACCCTTTACATAATTTTGGACAGATAGCAGATGGGAAAGCGCATAGAATTCAGAAATCAGAAAAGAAAAGGACTCCTGATAATGCATACGAACGTACAAGGGCATGTTCATGAAGACCATTGACGCCGTGTTATTTCGGCTAGAGGAAGCACGCTGACCTGGCTAAGCATGTATAGTTAAAGACAAATTAAGATAACAAAATTGACTTCTTATTAATTCTGGGGATCTCACCAGGATCTTCAACTTTGACAATAAACAAGGGAATGTTGGATTTCAATTTGGATATGCATAAAATGTTTAAGGAGGTTGAAATACTGCTTGAATTGTTTACGTGTGGTCTTCTTCCTCTCTTGAACTGTAGTATGCCCAGTTCTTTCAGCTGGTTTCCATATTGCTCCGACAGCAACGTAAATAAGACCACACCGTCCATCACCAGTTGACCCCATTAAATGATGTTGTTGGTTCAAACCAATCTTCCTTTTTCTTTTAAAGCTGTAAAAATTCCATGAAGCTTCGTATTTCCTCTCGTTATGCATATGGAGAATTCTACCAGCAAATCTCCACTTCACTCTTGCAATTTTGAAAGTGCTTGCTTTTATGGCGGTTAGTCATGTGCTAGCTAAGTCCCACCCCGCCCCGCCCCCCTCTTTAAGAAGAGAAAGTAGAGTGATTTCATTGATGTTAAACAAAATACGAACGAGCTTATCGATTAAACACCTAGCTTCCGTATAACAACCGTGAGTATTTAATCCTATTAGTAATTTTTTAGGTTTTATTTATAAAAAAAACAGACACAAGAAGAGAAAAAATAAAATAAATAATTTCACTAAAGTGATAAAATATATTTAGGAAAAATTTCTCTCTCAACCTTGTATCTTTTTTTCTTTTTTTTCTAATGAATCTCAAAGAATAATTAAATAGATGTTATTAATTATTCTTTGAACACCATAAAATTTTTCCTAACGTTACAAACTAAGTGAATATCTTCTTCTTTTTTAACTAAAGCTCACTTAATAATTAAAAGAGCTATTTTTGAAAGAAAATAAATAAAAATTTGAATTCATATACATGTATATATCGCGTCAATGGATAAAAAATTATTTGACATGTAAAATAATAGAAGTTTGTTTTTTTTTCTCCTTGGACTGAGTAAACATGTGCTCATTGCGGGAATCAACTTAAGCATGTGCACCCGATTAGCCTATTATCGCAGCTAGCCTTCAGTTTTGTCTCCATCGGCTAGTGTGTAGAAATTAAATTTTCCGTCCATTCAAAGCACTTTGCTCCTGAAATGGGCATATCTGAACACAAGCGTTCACATCTCTTAGTAAAAGCATCATTATCATTTATCAAGTTTGAAAAGTTTCTGTCTTTTTTAGGTTAGTCAAGAAAGTTTTTGCGGGCTTCCATGTTCCTGCAACAATGTGAATACGACCATTTTCTTTCAATGCCGTACAAATCTTGTAATTTCTGTTTAAAAGAGTGTTTTTTTTAATTTTTTAAAATATTTTTTATTTTGAAATACATTAAAATAATTTTTTATTTTTAAAATTAGTGTATCAAAATAATCCAAAACATATAAAAAAAAAATTTAATAAAAAATATATTTTAATTTTTTTAAAATCCAGGTTGGCCTGTATTTTCAAATGCGATTGAGAAAGAAGTTTTCCACCCTATACCTGAATGTTATTGTATCAACTATTTTTGCATGCTTCCATGCATGCCTTCCTGGATATAGAAGTGCTCCTCCACTCCTACCTTTATAAGGATAAATAGAGACGCGTCTGTATGAAAGCCGGTGGTAATTGACTTCCCTGCCATAGAGCCTCTTATTTCGTCCCATGACTCCAGGTGAGAGCTATCTTCAGGTCTCCGCTTCACTTGGCCTTTTCGAAAGGGCTTGGTACGTCGGATTTTTAGAGTTTTGCAAAAGATTGTTTTGTTAGGGTGTTTTTTTAATTTAAAAATATACTGAAATAATATTTTTTTATTTTTTAAAATTAAATTTTTATATTGACATATCAAAACTATCTAAAAATACTAAAAAAATCTAATTTAAAGTAAATATTAAAATAAAAACATTTTTAAAATAAAAAAATAAAAATAAACGGGATATTAGATTTGGTTGGTCATGTAAAAGCTTTTTAAACTGATCTAATGCCAGCTTGAAAATCCTAACAAAATCCTATCATAGTTTAATTCCTGTTTAAACTAATTCCACTCCCTGCCATCCTACCATCATTTTGTTTCTATAAACAAAAGTGAGTAACAATGCTAGATGTAACATCTTTTTTTAGATTTATATCCTTTTTCTTCTTTTTTTTACACAAGTTTTTTACACTAATATTAATTATAAAAACCCGAATTCAACCCGGTTTCACTTAGCAGATGGATTTTCAGATGGGTGTCATGTAAAAACAAATAATCTCTGAAGGCCGCGTGACGAGAGACCCACCACAATACAGGACACCGAGTCAAGTCAAAGAGGCATCTCTCTCTTTCAAAAATAGTAGAGTCCTGGCCCTCCTGGGGGCCATGATTCTCCCATGGGTACGGTACCACATCAGCATGGCTGGACGGAATTGACAGAAGCCGCGCAGCGTCTAATTAAGACCGTGTTTGACAGTGTGGTTGCGGGTGTTTTTTAAATAGTTTTTTGTGCCGAAATACATGTCAATAATATTTTTTTATTTTTTAAAAATCATTTTTGACATCAGCACATCAAAACGATCTAAAAAGTACAAACCGCACTCAATTTTAGCAAAAAAAAAAAATTCAAATTTTGACGAAACGCAGATAGAAACACAATACCAAACGCTCCCTAAATCTTGGATTTTTTATACTCTCATGTTTCCATAAAACAATGGTGGGTTCAATCGAATTCTTTTTTTCTAATTTCATTTTTATGATAGACTAAGTCTTTCAATTTGAATTTAATTATTTAGATTTAATGAATATAACCCACAATTGATGATTAATACGGGTCATAGTTTTGTTTCGTTTGGAAACAATTGTGAGTGAAATATCTCATTTCGGCTAAAGGTGAGAGGAACAAAATGCTTGTATTACAAAAAAATGAGGGTTCGTGACTCAGTAGTTTAGGTTATTTGAACAGGAAATGATAGCCATTATTACATATAATCTCTGTGCATGTACAAACCTCAAACTTATCCATCTCCTTTAATACAAACAGCAATCTTGAAGATGAAGAAATGGATCATAAAGAAAAAGACGACGGTGTTCAGCACCATGCTTTAAGAATCAACGGCTGGAAAAGTAAAAGTAAACGATGACGATGATGTCAATATGGTGAGGTAAAATGGATGACGTCTGTAGATAAAGGTAATTCATGACATCACAGAAAGGAACAAGCATAATTCTTTTTAAAAAAGCGTCCTCATTCAGAGATGAAATTTAAGAAGAAGAACTTTATTCTTTGACGACAAAAAAAAAATTGCATATATAGATGATGGTTAAAGAATCATCGAATAAAATATCTTAGAATTTTATTTAATAAATTAAATTTATATAAATTTACACTACTTTATGTATAATTTTTATCATATAAATATGGATCATAAAATTTGAATTCGTGACCGCTTGGTCATTAAGATTCTGATACCATGTTAAAAAACAATCTCTACTAAAAATTTAAATTATTAAGTGAGATTTTAAAATATAATTTATATTATTTTTTAAAATTTTCAAAATACTTTCATAAATTTGGGTGAATAAGATGTATCGTTTTCAAGCGATGGATATCCTACATATGGAGTGGAAGAAATACTTTTCTTGTTTTTAACAACAAATACATGAGGCATGTACTCAAATATGAAGTCTTTTTTTACGGGAAAAAAAGAAGAAGCAATTTTATTATACTAAATACAATATAAATACGTTATTAATTTAAAGAAAAAACTAGTTTGCTTACAAGTTTTACTGTTTCTTCTATTGTGGACCCACTGTTTGTCTTATTTTTTCATCCTTTGAAGTTTCTTTTATTTTCATTTTCGTGTTAATTTCTTTATTTTCCAATAGGTCTTTTCATATTCGATTGGCCTGAGATTTAGATTGGTAGTTTGATTAAGTATGAGGTTTTCACTATAAAAAAAAAATATGATTTTGGGTTGACACTCAAATTTGCAAAACAAATATTTTGATTTTTTGGTTCTTAAATGATTAGAACTAAAAAGACTACAATAAAAGATTAATGAAAAATCCAATCTTCTTTTGTCCAGGAAAAGAGAAGAAAAAATAGTAATCAAAGCCACACTAGACCTTTTCTTTAGACTCGCGTCACATTGAAAGAACGATCACAACAAAATGATTCTAACGACATCAAAAAAAGCTATTTTTGAGCTCATGATTCCTTCCATTCGTTGACGTGTGGTTTGCACGCACCAACCTTTTGTCTGCCCTTTTGTTCACTTTAGTCCCTAAATCTATAATAACTTCTCAATTGAGTTTCAACTTTTATTCCACCAGAACTCAAGCCCTTTTCTTTCAATTTAGTCATTGTTTCTCTAAGAACTCTTCAATTTAATATGGATTTCATCAAACCCGGGTCCAATAAAGGCTCGATATTGAAAGGGAAAACAAAGAGATAGATGGACCATCAGGTTAGCGTATTCTAATCATGTTCATTCCCCGAGTTGTAAAATTAACAGTTAACTCAAGTTGTTCAAGGCCAATCCAACATACCACCATCTCAATATTAAAAAAAAAAATATCACCTGAAAATTGGGTTGGCTGAGGTCTTAATTAGATAAAGAGATTTTTTTTATAAAAAAATTAACACATTTGTTTTTTGTTTCACAATCTCAGCATTCTTGAATGTTGAAGCAAGTACTAGCATTGCTTGCGCTTTATTTTTCGTTGTTGTGTATAACAAATTTGCTCTTACGAGCACTGTATAATTTGTCAAACCCACAATCTAAATTATATGACTGGAATAATCTGATTAAAAATGAAAAGAATTATAAAGCCTTTTAAAAATATATATATTAAAATTTTTTAAACTCGTGTCCCGAGTCACTAAACTTGAAGCACTCAATTTAGAAAAATCATGAAGTTCAATTCTTAAAAAATTAAATATTAAATGATGAAATTGAAGGGGGGGAACTCTGATCATACAAAAGGATATGATTTTAAAAAAATAGCAATTCAAAAAATCAAAATCAAAATTACTATTACAACTATCATTATTATCAATGTCATTATTGTTATTGTTGTTGTTGTTGACAGCGGAATAGATTTTTTATCGTCAAAAATTGCCACACACACCGCACAAAATGTGTGGCAGTTCCAATGCGCTGGCACTTACTCTACAGGCGTCAGCAGTTTTTCAATTAAAAAATCATTATTTTAAAGGGGAATTACATTATTGCCTTCAAATTAACAATAAAACGTAGCATAAAAGACTCAAATGCCGCTAACTACAATGAACTAATTCTTTTGATCTAGGGATCATGTCAAACCTAAGGTGCTTGGGTCTAGCTTGGCCACCAAACTTAAGAGCCTATAAAAAATTAAAATTAAAATTAAAATTAAATAAAATAATTATGATTTTTATTGAGGATACTTCAAGGACATTTTAAATGTTTTTTTAATAAAAAATAATTAGAATTTCCGATTAAGATACATTAAGAATAGTTTAATTTTTTTAATAAAAAAATAGAAAAAATTTATGCAAAAAAATTATTTAGGATGCTTTAAAGGTAGTTTTAATGTTATAGAAAAAAAAACTTTATAATAAAATTAATTAGGATTTTTGTTTAGAATACTTTAAGAGTTGTTTCAATGTTTTGTTAATAAAAACAATTATAAAAAAAATTTATTTAAGATATTTCAAGGATAGTTTTAATGTTTTTGTATAGAAAAAATAAAAATAAATTATAAAAAAAATAATTTTCTTTTTTGTTTATGATACTTTAAGGGTAGTTTAAATGTTTTTTTTATAAAAAACTTAATTAATATTTCTATTTATAATACTTTAAGGATAATTTAAATGTTTTTTTTATAAAAAATAAGAAAAAATTTTAAAAATTTTAATTATGATTTCTATTTAGAATACTTTAAGGGTAGTTTAAATGTTTTTTTATATAAAACAAATTAATTAGGATTTTTATTTATAATACTGTAAGACTAGTTTAAATGTTTAAAAAAAACAAAAAAAAAACATTTATAAACAATTTAATTAACATTTTGTTTTAGTATATTTCAAGGGTGGTTTAAATATTTGTTTATAAAAAATAAAAAAAATTTATAAAAAAAATAATTAACACTTCGGTTTAGGATACTTCAATGGTAGTTTATATATTTTTTTATAATAAAAAAAAAACTATAAAAAAATTAATTAAGATTTCTGTTTATGATACTTAAAGGATAATTTAAATGTTTTTTTTTATAAAAATAAAAAAATAATTAGCATTTCTGTTTGGGATACTTGAAGAATAGTTTTGAATTTATTTTTATAAAAATATTAATTAAGTATGGCCACCAAACCCAAGAGACTTGAGTCTGGATGTCCGCGAGCTCCAGGTCTCTTGGTCTGACATTGCCTTCCAAAACTAAGTCTCCTGGCTCTCTAACTTGACCTCTAAATCCAAGACAATTAAAATATTATTTATATTTTTTAAAAATTATTATTGACATGTTTATTCTAGTGTGTGTGTATATATATATATATATATATATATATATATATATATATATATATATATATATATATATATATATATATGCTTGGAGCCTAGGACGCATGTTGCAGTCTTTTGTAACAGAAGGACGAAAGTTAGTTGAGGATTTGAGTGAAAGACATGAAAGGGTTAAAGGGTGGTTCTTGACTTTCTCAACAGAGGTGAGCGAGAAGGACAAGAAGATGAACATTTAATAGTTATATTCAAAATATTTAAATCTTATGGTGAGTCACTTATTTTTAATTTTTATTATTACTTTGTATTCTTATATTTATTGTATATAAAGTATATGTTTGTTAACATTTCTCTTGACTTTCGGATTGATAAGTGGATATTTTTCTAGACATTCGGCTAATTTAAGGTTTCGCTATCATACTGATTTTCACATTTTAACCTGAATTCCATAAATATACTCAAGTCATATATGGTGGTTGGTTCATTATCTTTGTTTTAAATTATGCTTTTATATTAATTAATGTGGATATATTCACAAATAATATATGTTAAATGAAGAATACGAAGATAGGTGTTAAGGTATTTTTTTTACTTTAATGAAGTTTTGTTATTATATTTTCTACTTAATTTATCATATTGTTTATCTCAGTCTACGAGCTATATTATAGATTCCACTAAATTAAATAATTTTACTTTTTTAAAATAAATTTTATTTAATTATATGACAACAAAAATAGATGCTCGTAAAATTGAGTATCGATCTAATATTGGGATGTTTATGTTAAAGGATAAAATTAAAAAAAATATTACTAAAAACACATCAATATTAAAAGATAAATTGAGAAAATAAAAGGGAAAAAAAGGTTAGGTGTACTACACTGGCCTAAGTCATCTGACCCTTTTCTTTTTGAAAAAAAAAATATAATAGATGATGTGTTGTCTACCTGTCTAAAATCCAACCACTATAATAATGGCTGAAAAATCAAGAAGCTATTTTTTAGCGTAAAAATTCATTTTCAACATAATTTCACCTATAAACACATATTAGACATCTTTAGTGCCTTGTTTATTTCAAGGAAACCAAATTTCAGGAATTCATTTTCCTTATTTTCCAATGTTTGGCAATCATCCGGAAACTTGGTCAAAGGAAAATTAATTCTGGTCAACAAAAAAAACTGACTTTACCCGCAGAAAAGTGTTTTCCTTTCCTTGTCAAAAGGAAAACACTTTCCTATCTTTACTGATAAAACACATCTAACTCCTCTCTGTATCTTTGTCCAAAAACAATTGAAAAGCAAGAAGATTTGTCATTCGGTTTCTCATTCCCCTGTCAATCGATTTCTGAGAATCACACTCTTCATTTCAGGTATTTTTTCCCTCAAATTTCTCTATTATTTTTCAATATTATTTCCTTTATGTTTTTATCTTCTTCATATTTTTTAGATCTGCAAGAATTATAGCTAAAAATCCTTGATCTTGTTTGTCTGTCCTGAAAAACTCTATATTTTCTCTGTTTTATTTATCTTTTGCTGTATTTCTCTATTTAATTTATCTTCTGCCTGTCAATTTTTTTCCCATACCTAGTTTTCTTCTTCATCTTCTTGTCACAGTAAAAAATGCTCACAGAAAAACCCAACCAATTTCATCACAATCAAGCCATAAAAAACACATTTATTCTTGCACATTCGGCAGCTTCTTGAGAGAAATAAAAATCCCCAAACAAGACCCAACCAGCCCTTACCCTGTTTCCCTATCACCGGATCCAGCACAAAGAGAGTGACGCGAACAGGAGGGGAAACTGTCGGGTGAGAGAGGGATGAGAACTGGGGATGAGGAGCAAATCAGTGATAGGCGAGAGAGAACCGAGAGAGAGAGAGAGAACAGGGGAATGGTGATGGTGTCCTGCCCCTTGAATCTGTGATGGTGTCCTGCTTCTTCAGAGAACAGGGGAATGGTTAGAGAGAACCGAGAGAGAGCAGGGGAAGAGAGACAACCGAGAGAGAACGAACAGTGAGACGAGAAAAGCCAGGGGAATGAGGGGATTTTAGAAACTAAATGAGGGGAATCAGAGGGGAGTGAGAGGGGAATTTGAGAAACCGAATGAGAGAAACCGATTGAGAAGGGCATGAGAAACCGAATGAGAGAAACGGATTGACAGGGGAATGAGAAACCGAATGAGATGGGAATGAGATGGGAATGACAGTGGAATGAAACCAAATGAGAGGAGAAACCGAATGATGATGAGATGATGTCTTTAATTAGTTATGGGAGAGAGTTAGAGATAGGCGAGAGAGAACAGAGAAAACGGTGGGGTTTTTTTATAAAGGCTGTTGTAGTTTGTTCATGTGGTTGTAGTAGAACCCCACACAGATCATGAGAACTAATTATACTATATTTGTAATTTTAGTTATAAATTATGTGTTTAATAGCGTAATGAAATATAATGTAATACAACTCTAAGTAGGTATTGTTCCTCTAAAAATAGAGATTAACAATAAAATCTCCCTAATTTGTAATTGATGATTGGGTTGATTAGTTTTTATATCATACAAATATTATGGACCAGCCTTGCCTACCTATTAATGCTTAAACTCAACAATCTCCATGGTTATAACTAACAAATCAAAATAGAATAGAATTGAACCTAGCCATGAACTCAATCGTGTGTTGTGTTGCCGCATACGAGGTGATTTTTGAAACTTATGTTTATTTAATTATTCGATAATCACATTATTAAGAATTAAAATGATTGATCTTATTGATCATTGTGAACTGATGAATTGTATATTGCCAGCTTCTTTGAGCATAATTTATTGTATTGATTGTGTAAGTATTTTATATGCTTTTTTTAATATTTATTTCCTTATATTTTTAGGTTTTGTTATCAGAAAACTTCACTTTCATGTTATGGATAGTAAGATAATTAATGCAGCATGTATGGGAGCAGCTGTAAGTGTGGTAGTTACAGGGGTAGCTATTATTGAAGAAGAAAGAAATAGAATTTATATACCAAGAGAACCACGTATAAATACAATTGCTCAACGAGAATTCTATATTGACAACATTTTGAATCGAGGTGATCGACATTACGTTGAACAAATTCGTATGAAACCTGTTGTATTATATAGATTGTGTGATGTTCTCACAAGTCGTAACCTATTATGATCAACTCAAAATGTGTCTATTAGGGAGCAAGTAATTGTGTTCTTACAAATTGTAGGCCAAAACCAAAGATTTCGGGTTATTAGATTTAGTGGTATATACTATAGGTCTGTTGAAACTATCCATCGTTACTTTAGAATTGTTTTAAAAGTAATTCTTAAGTTATACAAACACCTTATTAAAGATCCAGATGATACAGTTCTAGCAGAGATCATGAATAATAGAAGATTCTATCCTTATTTTAAGGTATGAAAATAAGATCAATATTTTTATGAATTAATTAATTACATTCAGAAGAAAAGGTTATAAATTATTTTTTCATGTTTATATAGGATTGTATGGGAGCAATTGATGGTACCCATGTTACTGCAAATGTTCCTGTTGAGATTCAAGGAAAGTTTCGAGGACGAAAAGAAGGAACAACACAAAATATTTTAGCAGCTATAACTTTTGATTTGAAGTTTATATATGTTTTAGCTGGCTGGGAAGGAAGTGCCCATGATTCACGGGTTTTAGGTGATGCATTATCAAGATCTAATGGTCTAAAAATTCCAGAAGGTATATAATACAGTATGTATTATATGCAATAAACATATAAAATATATTATTACATAAAGATAGTAATAGGTTTTTTATTTTTAATGTGTAGGGAAATATTATCTTGGTGATGCTGGTTACGGTATTTGAAAATGAATCATTTCTCCTTTTCGTGGAGTTTGATATCACTTGAATGAGTTTACAGAACGTTCACCATAAAATGAAAAGGAGCTATTTAATCTTCAACACTCTTCATTGAGAATCGCTATTGAGCGAGGGTTTGGTATTTTGAAGAGTCATTTTAGATCAATTGATGAAAAATCTTTTTGGTCTTATGAAACACAAGTAGATGTTGTGCTTGCATGTTGTATTATTCATAATCACATAATGGGGGTTGATCCTTATGACTTTCTTATGGAAGAAATATGTTCGGATAGTGAATCAATTAGACGAATAATCAACTTAAGTCAACGGGAGGAAAGGGAAGAGAATAGGGAGTGGATAACAAAAAGAGAAATGATTGCCTCAACCATGTGGAATGATTATAACACTCAAAGAAACTAGTAATTGAGTGTTAATTATATGTGTTTGTTTTTATTATGTCTTGCTTGAGTTTGTATTATATTTGTTATGTATTTGGAGTAGATGTTGACTTTATTATAATTTCTCTTTTAATTATTAATTGTAGTTTTTATATGAAATTTATTAAATCTAAATATTGTATGATTTTATTTTGTATAAATTTGTAATTTCTTTTTTATAGAAATGAGTTCCACACAGAATGAAAAATGCAAGGACAAGCACTTCACATGGTCTAAGCCTATGTCTCACATGTTGCTTGAGATATTAGCTGAGGAGGCACTTAAAGGAAGCAAACTTTCTTCCACCTTTAAAGCAGAATCTTTTGTTAAGGTGGCTACAGAAATCAGTCAAAAGTTCAATGTGCAATACGAGCCTAAGCATATGGACAATTATCTCAAGACTGTGAAAAAAGAATGGGGAATAATTACCAAGCTTAAAAATAAAAGTGGCTTTGGCTGGGATGATTGTTTGAAGATGATTACAGTTTCGAAAGATGTATATGATGAAGAAGTAAAGGTATGATAATTATTATACTCTTTGTAATTTTTATATTTATTTTTGGTTCTAAAATGTTATACAATGAACTAAAAAATTGCATATTCTATACTTTATGAACAGGCGCATCCCAATCATGACAAGTATCTCAACAAAAAACTTGATATGTACGAAATAATGACAATTGTTGTTAGAAAAGACATGGCAACTCGGAATTATGCCAAATCATATGCTGATGTCAACTTGGAAGAGAACACTGAAGAGCAATCAATTTCAATTGAAAATGAAGGGGAATATGAAGAAACTTCTAAGGGAAAAGAGACATCTTCCTCTAGTACGCAAAAGAGGCAACATAGGAAGAGAAATCGCATGTATGAAGATGATGGTGTTGAAAAGTTGTCTAAACAGATTGGAGATGTAGCACTTGCAATTCAAAGCCTCAGCAAAAATCAACTTTATGTTAATGCGTTGTATGCGAAAGTGATGAAAATTGAAGGCTTTGATGAGATCACTCTTGGGGAGGCATTTAATCATTTGGTCCAAAATGAAATGTAGGCAAAAGCATTTATGGCAAAAAATGCTAATTTAAGGAAAATTTGGGTTCAGAATTTTGTGAACCAACACTACTACAGGCCTGCTTGCTAAGATGGTTTGACTATATTTAAAATTTGGGTTCAGACTATGTTTGTTATTTGACAAGTATGTTTACTTGTTTAATTCGGTCTAGCATGTTTATGTTTGTAATTTGAACTAATATGTATGTATATGACATCGAAACTTAATATTTATGCATGACTTTGTTTGATTTTAGATATTTATATTTATTTCTTGATGCTTATTCGATATATATTAAAGGGATATTAAAGGGATAATTGCCTTTACCCGTAAAAAAAAAATATTTATCCAAAAAACCTATCAAAATATTTTTTGAATCTATTTATCTTTTTTAAAAAACTTCATACAAAAAAAAAACCCCAAATATATAACTCTTACCATAAACTAATTTGGCTTTCTTCATATGAAAAAAAAAACTTATTTTAAGCTTTTAAAATTGAAAAAAAAATATAGTAATAGGTTTTACTTAAAAAATATTTCACAAGCTTATTTCTATATAATATGATATGACATATATAGTTATATTTTATAAAATAAGCTATGTATTAATATGTATTATAATAAAAAAAATTCATCATTATACTTTTTAGATTTCATTCTTTTATTGTAAGTGATTAAATATTTATATTAAATATTTTATATATATTAGATAAACTTGAAAAAAAAATTAATTTATTAATAAATTATTTTCCAGTTTCTTTTCCATAACATAACCAAACACTGGAAAGTGTTTTCCAGTTCATTTTCCATAACACTACCAAATATCGGAAAATACTTTCCCGGAATTCACTTTCCAGGAATTCATTTTTCCCGGAATTCACTTTTCAAAAGAAAACAACTTTCCTGCAAACAAACAGAGCCTGGAACCTTAAAAAAAATCAATTTATCAACTCAAAAAAATCCCAAAAACTCTAGAAACACAAATCAAACTAGGAAAATTTTTTTTTCTCTTTCAACCCTGATCTATTTTTTCAAGCAAGATGAATGTTCAAAAATAACCTAATAGGACCCTCTAGTTAAATGGAACCTGTTGGCACTAAGATAATAATATTCATCTTCAAAACGGGGTTATTCACAATTTTCTCTCTCCTTTGTTGGTTTTAGATGATTTTTTCTCTACTCTCTTAAACTTAAGAACTAAAATATTAAAAAAATAAATTTTTAATTCAAAACTTGAATTGCAAAAACTGAAAGGATAGAAAATTAAGAAAAAAGAAGAAGTAGGTGGACTAAACAAACAATTCTATCAAATTTAAGATTTGTCATGGGATCTCCCCTTGTTTTATAGTTTAGTTCTTTTTTGGTGAAATTTTGTTTTCCTTAACAAAATTTACGAAATTGGTCATTAAGCTACAATTAGAAAAAAAATTGAGAATGAAAATAAAAAAAATTGAATTATTGTGAACTGCTAAAATATTTTCAAAATGGAATGTAACTTGTTATTTCATATTAGTACATTTTGTAATAATTGTTAGAACTATTATGTTTGTTAAAAAAATCTCAAATTTTGTTTTTAAAATGTTAAGTGTTTCAATGTCGATCAAGGACTGAACTTGATGTTTATAAGTATACTTTAAATTATTGAAAATGTAGAATTCAGATTAACTAATTAACCCCTATTTGTTTTCTCATTTTATTGGTATATATTTAAAAATTAATTAAGTGTTTTTGCATATCATTTAGCAAATCCATCTAGCATCACAAAACGTGAGATTTTTGTTCACACCATCCAAATAAAATACACTCAGCTCCAAACTTAATTCCACACACACACACACACACACACACAGAGGGTTTTTACAAAAAAAAAAAAATAATAATTGGATGTGGCATCACCCAACAACCTATGGACGGTTATGATCCTTCCAAGAAACATCTAATAAGACATGGGAGCCACATGTGGTTTCATAGCTCCCATTCCGTTCATTTTTCACCTCTTTCCTCCCCCCAAGAACAACACCCCACTTCTTGTCGATTCTTGGAAAAAAAATAATATATACACACACGCACACGCACACCAAATCCCACCATTAGAGGAAGGCATCATTTCCCTTCTCTATCTCTCTTCTTTTCTCTCTCAGAAAACACAAGCTCACCCCCTTCCACTGCTCCCATGGAATCTATTGAGAATATTGGTGAAGAATACCAAAATTACTGGGAAACAAAAATGTTTCTCCAAAATGAGGAGTTTGATAGGTATACCTTCTCCATGCATGGTTCTTGTTTCTTTTTTGTCCTTTCACTTGATTAGTTGGGGTCTCGGAACTTACCAAAGGAAAGATGTTTTTTTTTTTTTTTTTTTGAGGTAGCTGGGCAATAGATGAGGCTTTTTCAGGGTACTATGACTCCAGTTCGCCGGACGGAGCAGCTTCATCGGCAGCCTCTAAGAATATTGTTTCAGAAAGGAACAGAAGGAAGAGACTCAATGAAAGACTCTTTGCACTTAGAGCCGTGGTCCCCAACATTACCAAGGTGATGACATTAACACACACTAATCAATATTTATTTTTTATTATATAGGTACTAGCTAAGCTAAATCATTGAGTGACTCTGAACTCTACATTTATTATTATTATTATTTAATATTTTTGTCACTCTAGATGGACAAGGCATCAATAATTAAAGACGCTATTGAGTACATCCAAGAATTGCATGAGCAAGAGAGAAGAATTCAAGCTGAAATATTGGAACTAGAATCTGGGAAATTGAAGAAAGATCCGGGTTTTGATGTATTTGAGCAAGAGCTACCAGTGCTTCTGAGATCCAAGAAAAAGAAAATTGATGATCGATTCTGTGATTTTGGACGATCCAAGAATTTTTCTCGTATTGAACTTCTTGAAGTAAGTCCCTCATCTCTCTCCTTAATTATGGCATATATAAAGATGGTGGGCTGATTTTGTACTCTGCTCTACTCTCGCAGCTAAGGGTTGCTTACATGGGAGAGAAGACATTATTAGTGAGCTTGACATGTAGTAAAAGAACAGATACAATGGTGAAACTTTGTGAGGTTTTTGAATCTTTGAGAGTCAAAATTATTACAGCTAATATCACAACTGTCTCAGGGAGAGTATTGAAGACAGTCTTCATCGAGGTCACTCTCTTTTCTCTTCCACATCTTAATTTCTCTTCATACATCATCTCACTCCACGTGTCACACATACGGCACTAAAACAAAAAAACTCGAAGTTTTTTGGAGACAACTTTTGTGAATATTTCTCTTAAAAAAAATAAAATTAAGGTGATTCATGATTGCTATAACTTTGATTAAGGTGTTATATCTTCTACATTAATTGATAAAAATTATGATTTGATTTAGGATTAAGTCCTCTTTGTTTTCTTCTGGCCAAATTTTGAAATTTTATTTTTATTTAAAATTAATTCTTTTTATGTTTTCAATCGTTTTCAATAGCATTCATAGTTAAATGTAGAGTAGAAATTTCAACTCAAAGAAAGATAATTGAACTCCGCAACTTTCAAGATAAACCACCTCCATTAAGACAGACGTACAAATCAAGATTATTGTCCGATTAGAGCTGCAAATATCAACCAATTTTTCGCCGGTGTCATGATAATAGTTTAGTTGTACCGTGGATTTGAACACTTTTTTTTATTTTTTCCGGCTTGTATGCACCTAACCAGATTAAAGAAAAAAGATAGAGAAAAAGATGGCGTCCTATCATCACATAGAAGAGTATCAAAGGGCAAAGTGAAAATAGTGGCATAAAAAATGACGGGCATATAGGGTTGGGAACTGATAAGACTACTTTAATAAAGTGGGATCATGCCACTAGAATAATGTTAGCAAATTAGAGCAATCATGAGTGGTGTAAGCCAGAGTGTTTTCGAATAAAACAAGTCGAGAGAACAAAGTGATGGAAGGACCCCATCAATTTTCCACCATGTACAAGCATAAATAATCTCCCCCCCTTCTTCTTCTTCTTTTTTTTTTTCTGTTTTTTGTGATAATCTACAATTGTTTATGTGGCAAGTGGTATCTTTCCTTGTTTGATCAAGATGTTTGCCCACTAAATTTCCACAAACAAGAAACTAAGATCACTTAATTAAAAAGGGGGTCTTGTAACTCATTATTACATCATGAATTGTGTTAGGCACACAATTAAAAACCAACTAAACCAAATGTAAACCTCAATGATCAATGAAAAAGGAGTATTTTACAACATTAATATCCTATTTGTTTTTATGTTTTAAGAGTATTTTTAAAAAAAAATCAAGTTTTTTATTTTTATTTGTTTTAAATTCATATTTTATTTGTGTTTCTATATAATTTTAATGTATTCATGTCAAAAATTATTTTAAAAAGAAACAAAAATCTTACTCTGGACACCCCTAAAACTCAATTTCAATGGCTGTTATGTTTGAAAAAGACATCTAGATTTCTTACAACATTTTCAACAAAGACAACTAAATTGTACTTACAACAGTGAAACGTAATGGCACCGCAATAAATTAGCTGTAAAAAGAGTTTACAATGTATATTGCTTACCCAAAAATAAGGCGTGTTCCCCGTATTTTCAAATATGGAGAAGCAAAAGCAGACAAATCTCATGGCATAAAAGGATATGAGATGTGAACAGATGCAATAAACCGTGTTTCAAATTCTGAGAAGCCGTGTTGTCCGTTCTCTTCTTGATTAGGTAAGGGCTGCGGTTTGCTTTAGATCAAACCTCCAAACAGAAACCTTCCATCTTTGTAAACAAAGCCAAAAGCCACAATCCAAAAAGCTAAAATGGGCATTTCATGAACAGTTCTGTTTTAGTCACATTCTGGTGTGCAGCTGTTTAATTTATGGATCATTTTTTTATTCTTTATTTTGATCTTGTTTTTCTCCAATCTTGTTGGATCGATCACATGATATAAAGCTAACCAGACATTTTTTTAAACCCCAAGCTCTTGTTGACATAAAGATATAGAAATTGCAGGTATCATTGTTATTATTATCTTGGTTGCAAGTCTTTTTCGGCTGAGATTGCTAGATCTTTTTTCTCATTTTTTTTTCCCATCATTCAACTAGCTAGAGATGATTTTGTGCATCGCGTCAACCTGTTTTTCGAGCACAGTGCTCTCATGATTAATTATAAATATATTTTGAATTACGATTATGACTAGCTAGATGACGTTTGTGCCTACTAGCTGGATTATAATTAATACTCCCATTAGATTTTATTTGCATTCCTAGCGTGAGCTCTTCAATATTTGCCATTAGTATATTTTTTTAATGTTTTGGTAGCCTTACAAGATGATGTTTAGGGCCCATATAATCTTTTAATTCATGAATTGATGCCTGTATTTTGTTATTAGCTCGACATTAAATTAACTCCTCCACAGTAAACGGTTGGATTATGTGGACAGCATGGCATATTTTTAGTATATGTTAAGAAGGAAAGAATATAAAGTATTTAATTAGCTGGATTCTGCTTTAATTAATGTGTGATAGGTATAGCATGATCTTATGGAAAACTAGAGTTCATCAACATTTTGTCGTCTATATAATTTTTTGAATTATTTAATCAACTGTTCTTTGTTCTTAATTTACATTTAAAAACCCTACTTGTGTTCGAACAGTGTGGCCCCTGTTCCACGGCGGGCTTATGCTATGTAGGGTTAATCTATACTCCATTGTCCCCTTAAGTGATCTCTAATAAGATTATAATAAATAATGGTTGCCCCCTTAAGTGACGCAAGGGTAACGCACTAATCTCCATCTTCCTCCTGCGAAATAGCATTGGCTTAAGGGATTAATGAAAGCAAAAGATCCTGGATTTGCACATTTGAGTTTTGGTGAAATAAAAGACTGATATCGGTTTATTTAATGAATAATATATATTTTTTCCATGATAAAGCATTTGCCAAATTTGTCTTGCAGGCAGATGAAGAAGAGAAGGATAATTTGAAGACGAGAATTGAAACAGCTATCGCAGCTCTTAATGATCCTCTAAGTCCTATGAGCATGTAACTAACGTGACATCCACGCACAATACATATCACTTTGCAACCATTGTTTTTTCCTCTTTGTTGAGGTTTTTCCATCCTTGTTTCCTTGATGAAGAGTCTGTAGTTTTCTTCTTCTTCTTCTTTTTTCTCCTGGACTTTTCTCCTTCTGTTGCTAAGTGAAGCCACCATCAAATAATAATTGTGCCTTCCAGAAATATATTTCTTCCCAGTTACGACTTTTCAGCTCAAAACAAAGCCTTGAGTATATACAAGGAATGATTTTCTCGAGGTGACTTGAGAATTTACAAGGACGCCACTAATTATTCTATGCACTATAGAATTTATCAGCAACGATTATAACAGCAGAAATCATATTTTCTGAAAAAGATTACCAATTTGTCTTTAATTTCTGGCAGGTGAAAAAGAGAGATCAAACCTAATCCAAATCTCCGACCACAATTGAGTTTCCAATCTCCGACCACTTGCTGTCATGTAAAGATGTAATCTTTTTTATTGTTTTCTTTTCTTAATTTATTACTCTAAACAAAAATATAAAATAAGAATAAACAGCGAAAGTATCAAAAGATTGTATGTTTCGTCTAGTGGAATAAGAATTTGTTCACTTCAACGGTGAAAACCTAGGCGCCATGACTTCTCGTCTCCCCCATTCCAAACCCACCAAAACCTCAACCCTAATCCTTCCAAATCCAACCTTTACGTCCGTCTTCTGCAATCTAACCAGTTCGTTCTTCCATCACAACTAACCAGCTACAAAAAAACCTACCCTTTATCCCTCCAACACAAACACTTGTCACCAAAAAACCAAATCTTTATCCTTCACAGCCCCAACGGAGTAACTCTGTTGGTTTTTCTACAGAGACCAGGATTTATTTTGAGAGATTTCCTGCCTGGCTTGACTACCAGACCCTTAGGAAATCTTTTACGAGGTTTGGCCACGTGATTCATCTCTTTGTATCAAAAAGGCGAAACAAGAAGGACATTTATGTTTGGATGAAGAATAGCTTGGTTGGGTTGCATTACAGAAAGGGTAAACTATCAGAAAATCAAAATGGATCTGATTGATTGTGGCGTGCAATTTCACGATTTTCGATTCATGGGCGCCTCTCAAGCCTTGATATCACTCGAATTTTCCGGTTCAATGATGGAGGCATTTGAATCGGACATTTAAGTTTGGCCTAATTATTTTGAAGAATTATGACCATGGATAAACTCGGGCTCGCCTAGATTGCTATAAATGACCTCCCAGTTATGCCTTGGAATGTATCTTGTATAAGGAACATTCTGTCAAAGTACGGAAGGGCTATCAGTTCTTATAGAATCATTCTTCGTTTCAATACAACGGATACTCTAATGAAATTCCTGATTGGAACGCGATTTACAAGGGTAATTAAAGAAACATTATTCTGCAGTTCAATGGAAAGGGCTACAAGATAAAAATTCAGGAATTGGATGATCCACACTATTCAGAATTTGAAACCATTGATTATAGTATGAAGAATTCCAGTCCACAGCTATAAGAAGATGATGAGGATGATTCTCGATTCTATAATGACAGTGAAAGAAACATGGATAAAATCTGAGTTCAATCAAGTGTTGATAGGGAGACTTGTGTAGATGAGTTCATGAATCCTTGGTTTCAGTCTCCCCCACTCTGCTTCCTGGTATTTCAGAGGCTTCGGACAGGAAAAATAAACATGAGAATTACGAAGAAGAAAAAAGAAAAAGAAAAGGTGGGTTGGGCTATCTGTACAATAGGCTAAAAGGCCATCATTCCTCAAAAAGAAAAGGTGGCCCGTCTTGTTCAAGGCAAATATCATTATTAGCTCATTTTTAAGCCAATTTCTTTATAAAATTTTTGGAAGTGGTTACAATTCTTCTTCTTTTTTTATTCAACTAGTTTACGTGTGACTCAAAATTATTGTTATTTTTTTCAATTTTAAGGTTGTATGTTTTATATTGACTTATATTTAAAAAAAAAATTAGATAATCAACACCTTTTGCAACTATACTCTTATTTTTTTATTTTTTTATTATTATCCTTTTGGAAAATTCTTTTTTATAGATTGTATTATTTAACATATCTTTTTTCAAAGACCATACTCTTCCACTCATAAACCACGAGAAAATAACACATGAGAATTAAGAAGAATAAAAAAACTTGAAAAGGTCTCAAAAAGCGAAATGCCTTTAAAGAGAAGAAAACCTAACCTAGGTGAAAATCTCTCATAAATGTGGAAGTGTGAAATGTATCAGAAGCACCAATAGCTTTATAGAATAATTCTTACACAAATGAATGCATAAATAGTAGCCAATTGTTCCACACCAATATTTTCTTCTTTGTTTCCCTTCAGATAATATTGCATTCCATATGAAGGAAGACATCAATGCTTAACACAACATCTACTACTAGAGCATACATACTATTTACATAATCTTTGATGAAGAGGTTAGTGGAAATTTTCCAAATAGAATATGGACTTTTCATGGTTGTGTCCTGGCTGAACTGATAAAGTGACTAGGCTGATCTCTAATGGACTTGATTTAAAAGTTGGATGCTTACCTAAAAAAACCAAATTCCTTGTTGGAATAAAAGATCCTTCATTGCTTAAGTCATAAAGTGCAAGAGCAATGTAGTGTATAAAAAAAATGCACAAAGAGAAATGTATAAAGACAAAGAGTTATGGTCCAAGCTTAAAATGACATGATTGGCTTTTATGGCCTTGAATGACATGGATAGCTAGAATGACATGGTTGGCTTTTATAACATAGCTGGTTTTTATAGCCAAAATGTGAATGTATGTTGTCAGCCTAGCTTTCGACAGCTAAATAGAGCTTTGTCTGGCCAAGGATCGATCTAGTGACTAGGTGTATTTATACACCTAGACCTTGAAATTTTTTCATGGAAGAGATGCATTATTGATGGAAAAATTGGTGGTACTACTATTGGCTAGCCATGATGGTTCATTAATTGTTGTGTCATGGTATGGTTATTGTGTTATGCATGTTATTGGTAGAAATATTGGTGATGAGTAGTGTCTTGATGTAGAAAATGATGTATGCTTTGCATAAAAAAACTCGTGATGCAGGAAAAATTATATGCATGAAAAGTTTATATGTATAGTTCATTGGAACCCAAGAAATGCATAGAATGAAGTGTCAAAGTAAGATTGGATAGACTAGAGTTGGTATCAGTGTTAGGGTAAGATTTAAGTTGTTGGAGGTGGAATTTGGGTTAGAATTCCATCTATATAGATATAATTTTTTTTTTTTAAAAAAAAAAATTATGTATTATCATCCCCCTCCTTAAAACATGTATGTTTAAAAGACTTTGACCGGAAAAAGTAACGGAGAAAACATTTAGTGCATAAACATTGCCTTTGTGGCTATATTTATATGAAATATATTACATTTGTTGCTATGCCTTTATAAGAAAAGAATGTTTGCCTTTTGTGATTTTTGTTAACATGAGAGTTTTTTCTATGAGTGATATGGGGTTTTATCAAGTTTTAGTAGGGAACATTATTATTTAGAAAATAAAAAATACCTTGTAATCATAAAAGACATTATGCAAAGAGATGTTATCTAGAGATGTAGAGATTTAAACATAGATTCCTAATAGGGATTTCAATAGAGATCTCATCGTGTAGATTTTTTAGGGAGTTATATTTGAAGAAATGAAAAAATTAATGGAGATATGAAGACCTTTCCATTGAGAGATGGAAAATTTAATGAAAACATCAAGATCTTGTTGTAGAGATTTTTATGGAGTCATTCAAGACATGGAGAAAGTACTGTTTTTATTCAAAATATAAATATTTAATTTTGAGAATTATCTGATCTCGAGTATTGCATCGTATGAATTTTTATCTATTTTTGTTTTGTTGCATCTCTTTATTTATAAATTGTTAGAAAGTATTTTCTAGAGATCAATTTTTTAATCTTTTTTTTCATGGCATGATATTCTTCAATGTCATGATCATGATGAGGTAAAAATGACACAACTTGTTATAATTTCTTGTGCTCATGCTATTTTTTATTGGATATGGATATTGTAACTAATTTCGACCTCACATCCAAAGAAAAAATAAAAAAAAGGTTGGGGAGCAAAATGAAAACCAAGTGAAGAAATAGGGATAAAAAAGAGAGAGTATCAGTCTCTCAAAAACATAAATGAAATGAAAAGTTCAGGAGATAGAGGGAGAAAAGGATAGGCAGGTAAAGATAAGATACCAGGATTAAAAATAATAATATTATAGAGGGCCTATAAATAAACAGATAATACAAATATATATATAGAAAAACATACATAAGGAGAGACAAGAAAAATCACGAGAGAATATGAGTTTAGAGACAAATTTACAAGTAATCAGAGTCATAAAAAAAGGGAGAAATTTAATAAAAATATTTAAAAGAAAAAAGAAAAAAAGAGAGAAAATTTAAACTTTAGCCCAAATTTTTGGTTCTCTCAGTTGACCCTCTCTCTCACACAAAAATAACAGTACCTCCATAATCAACCATGTATATTGTTGTCCCTTTTCAATTCACACCACGACAGTAGCTTGCCTACTCCAAAATCAAACCTCCATCATAGCCACCAGAAGTTTCTTCTCCCAGCAGACCTAGTTCCTTTATCTTCTTTCAACCATTAAGACTAGTCATCGTTCCCTCTTCTCCAGCAGCGGTAGTGCAGTAGCAACCAACAACGACTCTTATCTCTTTCTCGTGGTCTCTCTCCATGTTGTTAAATCATGCAATGCCCAATGGCATTGATTTTTCCATAATTAAATGCTATCTTTATTAGTTTTTTTTTTTATTTGGAGAAACTACAGAGTGCATCCGATTCCTACAATTTTTCAGTATTTCACCTCGGCCCTTAATGTTTAAAAATTATCACCGTCAACCTTGTAGTTTCAATTTGTTTGCTTATCATCAAATTAGTCCTTAAGCTCCAACCTACATTTCAATCGAGTCATCAGTTGAGCAAGGCAGAGCCTCAACATTGTGACCGATCCATTGAGCAAAGGCTTCATTGAACATTCTTCACGCACACCTTCTCTCTCTCTAACCTCAAATAATTCCTCCCTCTCTTTCTCTGCCATGGACTTGATAGCCAGCTATGCTTCTTCAGATGAAGAAGAAAAAGACCAGCCCCAGCCCCAGCAACGGCACCAAACTCCAGCCTCTCCTCCAGGAAAACCCTCTCTTTTCTCTTCTCTTCCGCAGCCCAAATCTTCTTCTTCTCTCTTCTCTTCTCTTCCACAACCCAAACAAGAACCCACCTCAAAACCCCAAGTTATACCCCAAAACAACAACCTTAGAATTGATAATTTCAAAGAAGAAGATAAAAGGCCAACCTTCAAATCTACAACCTCTCTTTTCTCTTCTTTACCACAGCCAAAAACCGAAACTTTACAGCAGCCCACATCAAATTTAACACCTGTAGACAGTAATCCCAAAAGGGTTGTTCAATTTAAGCCTCCCATTAACAGGCCTTCAATTTTAGACGAGGAGGATGAAGATGAGGAGGAGAAGAAGGAGAAGGAGAGAAAAAGAAAAAAGACTGAGTCTTTGTTGCAATCTGATTCTTCTTCAGTGAAGGGTTTTTTGTCTAGTATACCTGCACCAAGAAATTCATCTACTTTAGGGGTTGGTTCTTTGGGTTCTGGGTCTGGAAGGAGGTCTGTGATTGAATCTGAGGGACCCACTTCAAGTTCTGGCGGTGTTGGAGCAGAAAACGAATCTGGGGTTGATCGAAGTAGTGAGGGACATGTGAGTTATGATGGTGGTTATGTAGGTTTTGATCACAATGGAGGGGATTATGTGAATTATGGTAGTTATGAATCTGGGGCTGATCAAAGTGTTGCTCAAAATGTTGGTGGTGATGGTGTTAGTTATGGAGGGTATGAGAGTTATGGTGGTTATGGAGATTCTGGGCAGTATGGGAGTAATTGGGATGATGGGTCAGTGGCAGCAGTGGCTGAGACTGGAAGCGGAGGGGCAGCTGAAAGTGCATTGAGAATGATGGGGAAGAGAAGAAGGAATGAGATACCAACTGAAATTATTGAGGTGAAGCAGGATGAGTTGATTAAGAATCGACCAAGGGAGGACCAGGTTAAGTCAACTGGAATCGCTTTTGGCCCAGCTTATCAGGTATTGCATTTATTACTTTTTGTTTATTTGCGTGGTTCTTTCAGTTTGTTTGTTGAAGATGATTTTACTTGTGTGGAGATTTTGATTTGTGGTTTATTTGTAGTTGGGGAACTTATGTAATATTGCATTGATTGGTGCTTTTCAATTGATAATGAGTTTATTATACATATATGGCATAACTTATATTGCTTTCTGAATTATAAAATGTCCGCTCTCAATGAGCTATACTGTCCTGTTTCATCTTATCAATGTTTGCTTTGACCATGCCAATGCAATGCCTTGACTGCTTTAGTGCTGTTACAATTGTTTGCTGAAGAGGGATATGAGGTTTTTATTTTATGTATCAAATGCTTTAGGAATTGCAGTTCTACATTGGGAAACAAACGTATGGATTGATAATTCAACTTTTGCAAACATGGTATTGATGTATCAAAATGGTTACTTGTGTTTTTTGAAACTATCTATTAGTGTAGTTAAGCTAGAGTTCTATTCCTGTATCTGTTTCCCTCTGGTCAATCATATCTGTGAAGCTTAATTCCATCCAAGGCTAAGACTTTTATTTGAAGTTGGTTCTTGATAAGAAAACACTACCGAACTACTGCAAGTGACAAGGCCTTGCAAGGCATAGTACTTGAACCCTGGTCTGGGTCTGCATCTTAACATTTGGTACATAAAGCGTCATTTTTCCTACATAATCTAGTGACATGAGATAGTGTGTATTGGTGTTTTGGCTATTTGAGGAGCAGTGAGAATCTCCAACTAAAGTGGAGGATCTCTTTCTGATGTCTTCCCTATTGGGCTTTCTGTGAGGACTGCAAAATGCTCTTGTTTGGAGTATAGGATGAGAAGCTCTAGATTCTAGAATCCCCAAGAATCATAAACTGTATTGTTCTCATTTTGTTCATCTTCATGGCGGACTCATAGAAAAAGTAGAATGGACTTAAAAACAAATTCTGAAAATGGGCAGTTCTCCATGAATATTTTCAAGTCCACTTCAAAATGCCTTTTCTTTCCACATCAAGTACACACTCGAATCCCTAGAGATTCTACTCAGACTAAATTACAAAAATAATTTTACTACTATTTCAAGTGCAGAACACATAAATCATATAATGTTTTAAGAATTTAAGAATAGACTACTATGGTCTGACCTGTAAAACCATGAAAAGTTTGCTTCTACTGGAACCGGACAAGAATCAGCATGTTGGTGACTCAAAATTCGAATTTCAATTTCAATTTGAATGATGATTGTTTTATATTTCATGAAAATTCAATGTGTAATTTTAGCATTCAATGTGTATTGTTATATTTGGATGTGAAAGGCATCTGGTGTTCAAACGATCCCTCTGTCGCTCTAGAATGAAGGGGGCGGTTACCATTGCTGTACTATAGAAAGCTATTGGGTGTGAGTCAATGAGTAAGGCGGGAGTTTGAGTATCACAAGTGTTTCCTCATAGGAACGTACTGCTTTAAATTCAGATGACATCTGATATCATTAAGTCAAAGATCATTTTAATGCATACTGGAGAAAATCATCAGTTTGTGTGTGATAAAACCTCAAGATCTTTAGTCATTTAAAGTCAAAACCTTGTTATATGTTTCAATTTGGTAGATTATTAAGGTTGGAAACAAGAAAGGGGCCATTTCCAGTGCACTGGTCAGAATAAGAGCATTGGCAAGTCATTATGAGAGTAGACACTTAATGCAAAATTCTGAAGAATAGGACCCTACCTGGAATAATTGTCTTGTTGTCTCTTAGAAATAAAAAATAAATAAAGAAAAAAAAGTCTGTAACTGTAGGTCTGAGAAATTCCACAAATTCAAATTTTATGTAGAACAGATGACTTTCTTTGTATTTATGATAAATTCAGGTGATATTAGCTATCAATAAGTTGAAAGTCATTTCCAATTCCTTGTCACCAGAATAGTTACTGGAGGAAAACATCTATTAATTTGAGATGATAAATTCAGATTTTAGTCTTTAGGTGGAAAATCCTTGGTAACTGTTTCATTTTGGTAGATTACAAAGGTTGTAAACCTGGTAGAGGCTATTTTCAGTGAATTGGTTAGAGTTTGGCTCTTCAGTGCAAGACTGGAGGCAGGGCCTGAGAGAAGTGATCCATGCCGACACTAACAATTAGGAACTTAACTATACTTTGGCTGGTCTCCATAAAGTTTTTCATTTTTGGTTAATTAATCATATCATGGAGAATATGGGAAGTCAAAAGTCATCATGGCCTGTTTCTCCTAAATGTTGTTTCATGTCTGGCACAACCTGGGGAGAGCTCTTCCAGTTACCAGTGACTTCAACCTAATTGCCTAGTTAAATATCTCTGTAGTGTGATAAATTGCTAATTTTGATTAGACTTTGTTGAGCAAGAATCTGACATGACCGAAAGAATTTGATTAGTTAAAATCCATGGTTTATTGAACTTGTTTTGTTAGCACATGCCTGGCTTAATTTACGAGTACTTTTAAGTTTGTCTAGTTAATGTTC
Source organism: Populus simonii (assembly GCA_007827005.2). Lineage (NCBI taxonomy): Eukaryota > Viridiplantae > Streptophyta > Magnoliopsida > Malpighiales > Salicaceae > Populus > Populus simonii. The sequence continues at coordinate 6,342,160 of CM017469.2, forward strand.
AATTTCATTTCTCTATGTGATAACATATATTTGTCTTCTGTAGCCTGCTTCATCGAAAGGGAAGCCATCGAAACTGCACAAGAGGAAGCATCAAATTGGTACTTTGTACTTTGATATGAAGCAGAAGGAGACAGAATTGACAGAGCGGCGTTCCAAAGGGTTTCTCACTAAAGCTGAAACACATGCCAAGTATGGATGGTGATTTTGAGATGATTTCCATTTTTCTGGTATCAAACAGCTGATGTTGGCTCCCCTCAGATGTTATTGTGTTTTTGATATTATTTTCACTGCACTTTTCTTTTTTTCATTCGTCCCGCAAAGAGCCATGCTGATGGTTATAACTTACTAGTAGTGTAATTATGCTAGCACTGTTTTAGAATGTTTCAAGGTGACAATGAACTTAATAGCATCTGATTCTGCTCATGGGAAAAAAGAGGCGGCAGCATGCATGAGACAACGGAGCAGTTTGAGAATGCAGCCCACGCTGCTCAAATAAAAAATTATTTTTTTTAAATGAATATTTTTATACTATTGGATGATGTGCTTATATTAAAAATATTTTTTTAAAAAAAAATATATTATTTTGATGTGTTTTCGAGGGAAAAATATTAAATCTCTAATTTTGTTTTTTGTTTTTTGGAATTGTTGCCTAATATTATATTTTTGGTAGTCATTCTGGTACCTCGAAAGAAAATCCATTTAATCATGCAAGTTAGATATACAAAGGCTTGCAAATTAAAAAAAAAACGTCATCAAGGGATGAAGTCCAGTTGCTTTTTAGGATTTTTGTATGAATAACAAGCTTTAATATAAATAGAATTTCTTTTTTATGCAAGTGTAATGAATGCTAATCTAATACTTGATAAGAACAGTGAAAATCATTTTATTAGATTTTGAGATGAATTATTGTTTTAAAATTTTATGCATTGAAGAAACTATAAGAACTGCAAATAATGCTTATGGTTTATAATATTTATAGTGAAAAAATAAGGTAATTTATAGTATTGGTTTCACTTGGAGCAAACTACTGTCTTGTTATTGATTCTTCTAAAGTTGAAGGTCTTCGAAGATGCAAATGACATCAAATAAGGAATATTGAGCTTTTAAAATGTGCAGATTATGTTTTCCTCTCAACCTTGTAGATGAAAAAACCCCTGAAAGTAGGTTCCGAAAGGTATTTTTGTCACTGCATTGTGCTAGCCGAAACAAAAGAACGAAAATGGTCATGGGTGGAATTTTTTTTTATTATTATTTTTCAGGGTAATTCAATAATTGCGTTGTGCTAAAAAAAAGAAGCTAAAAACCGAGTTGTCTCCGGTGAATTTCATAATAAAAAATGTATCATGTGAAAATACCAAATCATCCCCAAAGGCAAGTTCATTGATTTTCTTGGAAAGAAAGAAAAAAGTAATTGCACTCTCATGGTGAATAAACCTTCTAGATGAAAATTTTTCATTACTTTAATACTTTGTATCTCAGTCCTTGTACTGCATATGCTTCGAGGTAGGAGATGCGGAAAAGCTTACAGTGAAACTCTGAAATTTCACATACAAATATTCTTCTTTTCTGATCTATCTTTTTGCGAAACACCGTTCTCATATTGTAAATCTTAGGCAGAAATTAGTCAATGACACAAGCAAAGTGGTCTAACTGTTCACATTTATGCAAAACTTGGAAGAAAAACTTACATGAATGTTACACAAGAGGGAAATGTACTTCATGGACCAAAAAATTTAGAATTTAGTCTTGTACTCTGGAGAGTTTCCATCCACAAACATCAAAAGGCAGCATAGCATCAGGAAAAAGAAAGAAAAGGAGAAGGAAAGAAATGCTGAACATTTTAATCTTAGGTATAAAAGGATTTATGGAGCACTGCCTTTGAGAAAACAATAACTTGAGAATAAACAATCACCAGGTTGAAATCCAAACATGGCTTCAACATGCTACATTAGCCATATACAGGCTTACCTATAGATTTGAATTAACTAGATTTAGAGATCATCAGAAAGTTGTGCCGTTAAAGCCGAAGAACGGGCGCTGGAGACAAAAGAAAAAAACAAAGATCAAGATAGGTTTCAAAAAACAAGTTTCCCATCTGGAATGCTATAACCAGCCAAGCAGTATATATTTGAACGTGCATGTATATAAAGTACAAGGATATTTTTCATAGCATGACAAAGACTCACCCTTTTTAAACCACGTTTGTCACTGCATTAAATAGTGCATGATATAGAATTTCCTCCAAGTTTTCCCACTTGAAATAAACCGAGATAGATTATCAATTTTTTTTTTGTCACTTTTTCCAGCAAGCAATTGCTTTGAGACTGAAAGACTAACCTAGTGATGTAAGTAAGCGACAAACACATGGCAGTTTAATCAAGTTTATTGACAGTGAAATGCTAGCAGCTTTGCCCATTTCCCTTATAATTACATATTCATAAACCCCTCTTCATTTCAAGCCAAAAATACTAAGCCAGTGGAGTAAGTAATAGTGAATCAAGTTCCAGTTGACTGGAATGCTAGCAGCTTTGCCTATTTCATATCAATTCATATTAAAAAAAAACTCTCTTAATTCTAACCCACAAAGCCTTAAAAAACAATAGAAGCAAAACTAAATGTAAATGAGGCCAAAGCCAAAACCAGAGCAGAACCAATTAACTTACCGGGGAATCGAAAAACTTTATATAAAAACGGGAGCTATCAATGGAGAGCTTAGTTTGAAGAATATCTGCAATAGTTGAACTCAGTTTTGCGTTAACACTTTGCCCAAGTCCACCAATGGAGATTACTTCAGCAAACGCAGCTGGTGCTTCTGTTCCCGCAAATACAATAGGTACCCCTCCATGCATCACAACCATCACATACTGAAAAATACAGCAATATTCCGTCATGACACATCACTGTCAATTCCATCTTCATACAAGTCCAGCATTCAATAGCTTCATGAAAAAAGAAAAAAAGAAAAACTAAACTAAACACATGAAAAGAAAGACGCATTTGATGTGCACGCCTAGACTGGAGAAGAGTAAACAAGGTTATCCTACGACAAGAAGAAAGATAAAAATTCACGTGGGACACACAAAACATCAGCACAAGCATAGTTGTCCAACCCTGTGTACCGAACACATGCTACTAATTTTGATGTGTCACAGAGTTATTTCATCAAACAGAACGCAGTCATTTAAAGTTTTACAAGAAAAACAAGGACAGAAAACTGAAGCAAAGACACAATTAGTTATAAAGGAAAGTGGTTAAACAGGGTACTTAACAGATTCAGGTTTGCCAATGATTTTAGAAAGAGCCTTGGTGGCATCTTTGAGAATATCGGAGGTTGTAACAGCATCAACTGGTATGTTTGTGAAGAGATTCAAGGTTGGCATTTCTTCTTCTTTCTGGTGGGAAGGGGAAGGGGCTATGCTGGCTAAGACCTTTCTTTGTTGTATGAAACTATGAATGGATGGATGGGATAGGTTTGGAGATAGATAACGCTTCCTTCCTAAACTACTAGAAGGGAGCTTTTCTGGGATTGGAGGAAAATAATAAATCTAGGCTCAAAAAAAAAAGAAATGGACAGTGCTCGATTTTTATACGACCCACTTAATTTTCAAAAAAAATATGGTAATAAATATTAATTAAGAATTAGATATTGAAAATGACCGTCCTTCAGCTCGATTATGAATATTATACCTTGAATTTGGGAGATATTTAGTTTGGATAATAGAAGGAGCACGACAAGATAATCCAAGGATAAAAGAAATAAAAACTTTGAATTTTGACAAGCACGAGGTAATCCAAAGATACCTCAAACTGATTATGAAAGAATCATTTAGTTTCCATATATATAGTATGAGAATACTTGGGACAGACATCATTTCAATCCAAAAAACATCTGGGTTTTTCATAGAGAAATTCATTCTTTTTTTGTTTATTTATTTTCGCTATATAATTTCTATGGCAATAGGAAAAGTGCAACTTCCATATGAATTCCGGGGTTTGGAGAAAAATTTTTTTGGTAAACTGCAAATATTTCATTGCATTTTCTTGTTTTTTTTCCGCCAAACTCAAAACTTACAACTATTTAGCTGATGATGGCAGATAAGCAGAGGTGGACATTTCCAAGACCCTACAAAAACTACGTCCCAAGAGGATTTCCTTCCCTAAATAGTAATCTCAGAAGTAATCAGAAGGAGTTCAGACCACATTTTGTCATGAGTTGCCCGCTCAAATCCTATAACCACTATAGCCTCCCAAAGCAGAAGATCCATAATCACCGTAGAGTCGTCCCACCGCTGAACTTGCAGGATAAGATGTCTCGTCGTTGTACACAGACCGCACACCGCTTTCATGCTTCTCGTAGCTTCTGGTGACTGGTTCTATATGGCTGGCATTGCTTAAACATTCCTGCAGGAAACAGAAGAGAATTCATAGTATGGATGAGCGTTCAGGATTCTATAAGCAAAAACCAGATCATCAATATTGAAAAAAATGTTTTCCTGTGAGAAATTGCCATTCATAAATATTCTATGCATATATAGAAAAGCAGGGAACTATTATTGCCATAACTACATGCTCCAACCAAAGACCTATTCGGACAATAAAACAAATATTATGTCTGCACACGTATTGTTATGTCTATGCTCTAGAGGGAGAAGCATGTTCACAAAGCTCCACTTGTTCCCACATTTTTGTCCCAACTTGTCATAGGATATGCTTTTCCATTATCCACAGTGCTTTTCCCTCTAAGTTATCTACAAAAGCTCACTTCAACTGGACAAAAAACAATAGTTAAAACGAACGGAAGATTATCTATGAAAATCAGTATCCATCCCAAATACTCTACAAGACCTTAGGCAATTGAGATATATGCCGAGAAATGTGATACCTGAATCAGTTGTTGAGCTGTCTGAACCTGCAATGAGGTTCCTTTTATCTCCACAATTACCTGATCAGGTGATCCCACGCTTTCTTTCACACTTATCGTGGCTCCGCTAGAGTTTCGAATATATGAAATATTTGATTATTTTTATTTTAATAACTAAATAGCCTTAAATCATCAAAATAATATGGTGCTTGGAAGAAGTATTTTAACAAATAGGTTATATACATCTTTAAATGAAGCATTTTGACATTAAATTGGCCGGGTTTCAGGCTACACCCTGAAGAAATGACAAACTCCTACGATCAACAGGACTTATAGCTTCAGACAAACCAAAATACCTTATATCCAGTTCACTTGTTGATATGACTGCATTGTAAGATCACAATCTCCTCTCGATGTTGGCTAGCTTAATAAGATCTTAGAAATGTACTAAAAATATGTATCGTATTTGACAATAAGCAAGAATGCAATTTGATCACTAAATGGTATATCATGATAACATGGCTCACTAAGAATGGATTTGGGGAGGATGCCATTGATCTGTTTAATCAATCCAAACATGGAGGACTGAAACCTTAAGCACAAATTTTTGTTGGGGTGTTCTCTACTTGTAATGTCTTGGGTGATATCAACAAGGGAATGTTGCTCTCTAAGTCCATGTGGAAAGAGTTCAGCATTGTCCCATCAATGGAGCACTATGTGAGCATTGTGGACATGTTGGGAAGTCGATCACCACGAATCTCTACCTCCTCTAAACCTATAAATTTACCAAGAAATTGCAGCCATCTTCCTCGATCGTTAAACACATACTCTCTCTCTCCCTCGCACCGTCAAAGGCATAACTAAGAGGAGTGTAAGCTTTGACTGAAAATCATCTCTAAAGTTAAGTAGTTATTGCATTTCATATGAGTTTGAACATTTTTTATATGTAATGCCTTTCAAATAAAAGAGTTATAACTTCATTAAGTTAAATATATACTTTATTAAAAAATGTTTTAATTTAGATAATATACGGGGGGGGGGGGGGGGGGGGGGGGGCGTTAATAAACAAATACAATTCAAAGATATATTGGAAAATCTCACCCACATACATGTATGAAGGTCTATAAAACTGAAGTATATTCTCTCTGCAATCTTTGTGAGTATAGCTACTTACCTTTGCCTTCACAAGACTCTTTGTTGGTAGATGATTACGGTGGCATGAACATGCTTAAACATTGTTTGGCATGCCGATATTTCTTCTTCTTCTCTCTTTCTATGTATTTGCTTGGAGCCTAGTTGGGTCATTTTTCCATTTTCTCTTCTTCTCTTCCAGCTTGGGCTAAACTAGGAACTCGATTGAGAATTTATAAAGAATGAAGAACTTCAATGGGAAAAGAAAGGGAAATTGTTTGGCGTGTGAACAAGGCTACAATCTACCTTTCTGATGATTTGGCAATCTATGGTGGTTTTATTTGGCTTCATTGAATTCATCTCAGCAAGTGTTGCCTCATGGTGAGATGATTTGGCAATCTACCTTTCTGATGTAGTTGGGGTAGCAAAAACATAAATGTTATGAGCAATTATTAGATGGAGTTTTGCCACAGTTATATGGAGATCTTCCACTAAGAGATCATGGGGATAACCTAGCAGACATATTCTGGTTGTGCTAGACCAATTTATTGACAACATTCAATTTAATCATTAGATGGAGCTCAAAATTTTTCAAGTGATTCTAGATGTCCAGTTCTATAGAAAACTTGGCTTGCTTTAACAAGCCAAGTCTTGAAAAGCTTAAAATTAGGTCATGAATATACTATTTGAGCTAGTTTTGTTTTGTTTTTTTTTTTTTTTTTAATTTTATGTTTTTTTTATATTTTTAGTTATCTTTCCTTTTTGTTTTAGAATTTTAATTTTTTTTCTACCTTGGTTTTCTGACCTATTTAAAAGTAGTGTAAAAATCTTATAAAACTAGTACTTATTTGACTTTATATTAGAAATAAAATTACGATTTGGGGTTTTATTGTGATAACTCTATTTTGAACATTATGCTGTCTTTTTGTGCTTTGTGCTATTCTTTTTTGTGCTTCCGCAAGCATCGCCAATTCTTTTCTTTCTTCTCCTTGGTTCCAAGGTGGTTTTACACTCAATACCTGGTTTTTACCATTCTTTTTTCCTGTAGAACTCACGTTTGGTATTGCGTTTCTACTTGTGTTTTGTTAAAATTTAAATTTTTTTTTTGCTAAAATTGAGTGCGGTTTGTACCTTTTGGATCGTTTTGATGTGCTAATGTCAAAAATAATTTTTAAAAAATAAAAAAAATATCATTAGCATACATTTCAGCACAAAAAGCTATTTGAAAAGCACCCACAACCACACTGTCAAACACGCTCTAAAAAGATAAGTTCCATATACCCTGAATCCATCGGGTTCCTTGGATTGCGAGTAAACAATGACACGAATGATTATGAAAAAGACATGATCTTGAAGATCTAGTACCATGTATTCTGTTTCTTCCTCTATCGTACGTGTCGATCCCAAGATGAACAAGATAACATACGAAGCTGGCTAATATTTGCAGCACCGAAACCTAGTCACATGCATCATGAAATTTCTACAGTCATAAACCCTTGTGCTAGAGGTTATCTGGTTTTAAAGGCTATGGGATTTCCAACTCACCCTTGGAAGGATAAGGTACTGTCACATTTTGTCTTCGGCCTCTGCATTCAGGCTGCAACTAGAGGATGTACTTTTGCTGCCAAAAGTGATCAATGCCCGATTGCCAACTAGTTATCAATTCAGACCCTTATTCTTAAGAGACTCTTGTCCTGCCCTGCGCTCATTTACAGTTCGGATAAGTTTTTTAAGAGGTTAAAAAAAAATACTCGGGATTTACTAATGTTTTTATCTTGCACAGAAAAAAAAATATCTTTGATTTCATTTAATTTGATTGGTTCAAAGAAAATATAAATAATCAGTTTAATTTAAATAAAAAATCTATTTTAAACACTGAGACGATAATATATTGAATTGACTCGAGTTGATTTGTCAAATTCACAACTCTAATAATAAGATCATGATAACCATGTGAAAAATAAATTAAAACGAATTGTATAATTTCTAATTAACTCAATGTTGAAAGATGAAGTAGAAAAATAATTCAATTAAAAAATAAGACATGAGTCAATCTGAGTTAATCTGTCAAACCCGCTGTCAAACTCGCAATCAGTGTCATGAGACCGGGATAACTTCATAGAAAATAAATCAAAATAAATTATGAAACTCGATTATCAATCAACTCAATGTCGAAGTATGAATTTTTTTTTAAATCAATTAAAAAATAACAGAAAAAAATAACTCAAGTCAACTAAAGTGAACTCGCTAAACTCATGACTTGAGTCATGAGACTTGTATAATCTTATAGAAAATAAATAAATAAAATAATTAGAGTTAACTCATGGTAATTTACTAAACTAATGACTCAGGTCATGAGGCTGGGATAACATAATAAAAGACAAATCAAACAAATTATGAAGCACAATTCTTAATTAATCCAGTGTTAAATGATGAAATTGAAAAAAAATCTATTTTTAAAAATGAATAAAAAAAATACCCAAGTCAACCTAAGTTATCTCACTAAACTAATGGCTCGGGTAATGAGATCGGGATAATCTTATAGAAAGCAAAGTAAAACAAATTATGAAACTTAATTTTTAATCATCAAAATATTAAAAGATAAAATTAAAAAAAAACATAAGCTAACTAGGTGAACCCACTAAATCCATGACTTGAGTTACGAGGCTATGATAACCTTATAAAAAATAAATAGAAATAAATTATGAAACTTCATTCATAATAAATAAAAAATTAAAGGATAAAATAAAAATAAAAATAAAAAATAAAAAATAAAAAAATTATTGAAATCAATAATATTTTATGAGATAATACACAATAAAAATATATCTTTTTAGTATTTTTTTGTTAATCGTAATGGATCGCCGGCCATTGAGCTACTTTTTCTCACGTTATTATTCATTCTGTATTTGAGTTTAAGAGTATATAAAGAAAAAGAAAATCCAATTTAAGTGTAGTTAAGAAAAAACATTCTCTCTGTTTTTGTTTTTTTTTTTAAATGAGGAATAACTTTAAACAAATTTCTATATTAATTGCAATGAAATCGAGAATACATCGGAAATTATTGGGGGATAAAAACCAAATAAATAATATATATTTTATTTTTTAAAATTTATTTTTGATATTAACCTATTAAAACAATATAAAAAACATAATTTAATTTAAAAAAAAACAATAATTTTAAAAAAACCAACACCACACGGCAACAATAAATAATCTATATTGGGAAGTTACTGGCGAGGGAGAGGGGGGGAAGAAGACAAGATCCAGGTTATTCCGGTGAATGTGACATGTGTTTAAAGACAGACAAGATATTTACGGTGGCATAAGTGTCTATGTTGCGGATGACTGGGATATCTAGAGAAAAATATCACGAAAAGGAAAAGCCTAGACTCTTGAAAGCCGAGGCCTAAAACCTTAAAAGAGCAAAATATAATGACTTTGTTTTTATAAAAATAAAACATTAGCATTCTTTTTTGTACTAAATAAAACAATAAATACTATATTCTATACTATATTAAGATTTATGTAATCCATAGTTTATCGATTGTTATATATTCAGTTACATCAATCTCTTATGTTATAAAGTTTTAGCCCATTTACGTGCATAAATTATTTTCCTTGTCTTAGATATTTAAGGAAATTAAGATTTCTATTGCCTTTTTCCAAACAATCTCAACGGAAATTATTTTCTTTTTTTTAATTATTATTATTATAGAAAAAGAAAAGGAACCAGAAGTTAACGATGCTAGTAAGCCCAACGTATGCTACCCATCCGCCACACAGAGGAATGCAAAAGAAACCAAAAAGGTTCAAATCATTGCTCTCTGCCTCTCCCTCTCCCTCTCCCTCTCCCTCTCGCTCCCGTGTGTGTGAGATCCAAAAGAAACCCGATCTCTGCCTTGATACACGTGATGATCCTCTGACCATTAAAGTACTTCTTGCCATCTAAGCACTGAAAAATCTAAGATATCCAATGAGATCCTGCCATCTCAGCAGATAAGAAATCTGCCCCGTAAAATCCCACTTAAATTAATCTATTCTAATGGCGAGTTGCAAATTGGAGATCGTTAATTTGATACTTTAATTTTAATATTGTGTGATGATAGTTATTTTTTAAAGTTATTTGTGATATTAATATATTAAAATAAAAAAATATAATTTGAAATAAAAACAAAATAAAATTTAAATCTAAAAAAAACTTTTTAAATACAAAAACAAATGTATTTATTATCATATCCCTTGTGATCTTCTTTTTAACTTCTTGGTATACCCTTTGAATTTAGTAGTTGTGAAAAATACATAGTAAAATGGGATTCTTGTATGCTAAAATCACTTTTAGGAGGAGGGAATTGGTTTCTTACCATCAAATTCTTTTTTAATTTTTTCTTAAAATAAAACAATTAGGTATACCATACAAATATACTTGTACTTTCTTACTTTAAAACCTTAAAAAAAAAAAACAATTAAAAAAAGAAAAAGAAAGAAAGTCATATGAGTTAGTGCGTTGGAAGATCACAACTATCATAATTATTTTTCTCTGATTGTAAGATTAATAAGTAGTAGTTTAGATCTTGGTTGTGAAATAGGGAATAACTAATTTTAAGCCAACAAATAAGGAGAGGGCCAATGATGTAAATAAGCACGAAAAAATAATTGGAAAGAGAGAAAGCAGACCAAAAGGAATGGTCCCGCAGCGGGAACTAGCATTGTCTCTTCCCCTGGTCTCTTCTAATCTCATCCCTTAACTTCTCAGTCCAGCCCAGAGGGTGGCATTCTGTCTCTCTGTGCTTTTGCCATGTATCAGCAGATCTTTTTCTTTCTATCTGCCTCTACTCGTGACCTTCTTGCTAGCAACTTGGCTCCGGCTGTGCCCACAAATTAAAATCTCTTCCCTTTTCTTGTTTTATTCATTTTTATTCTCTTTATATCCTAAATTTATCAGTTTCTGGACTACAGTTTTTTCTTCACTTATTGGTTAGCTTTCATTTCTTATGCAATCTTTTCCTTAACTAACTCTCATGTTAGCTACCGATTCTGGGTTTTTCATGGGGTTTTAGGAACCCCTTGTTTTTTAGTCAGAGAAAAAGAAAAGCTGAACTCTTTTACTATTTTCTTCTTTTCTTTTTCTTTTTCCTTCATATGGGTTTTTAAAAATGGGGTTTGATGTTAAAAAGGGATTTCCTTTTGTTTTAATAAGGTTATAGGTTCTTCCTCTTTTGTATAACATTCTTGGCCTTTTCTTAAGCTACAGAAATAATTGATACTTTTTCTCGTTCGTTGTACTTTTTAGGGTTTTTGTTACTTCCAAGTACATCATCAAAAAGGTGGAATCTTTTAGCTTTTTCTAGCAGTTCACCTAATTCTACACGGGTTCCTCCAATATTCCAGGTTTTCCCTTGAATTCCCTAGTTACTAGTACTAATCTTTTTTTTAGTCTTTGGAATTCTCAGTTTTACTTTATTTAATGATCTTATATTTGTTGGATTGAAATCCCACTTGGATTCAAGGCTACAGACCTGAAATTCTCAATAAAGTTTCAATCTTTTTTGGTATTTTTCTTGTTATTGTCGCCTTTAAAATGTCTTCTCCATGTATAAGTGGAGGTGGTAGAACCTATGGATTTGATTTAGAAATAGTCAAACCCGCATCTACTTCCTCAACAATAACATCACACACATCTTCACCATCTTCAACTATCTCTGAATCTAGCAATTCCCCGTTAGCAATCTCGACAAGAAAATCAAGAACTCCTCGTAAAAGGCCTAATCAAACTTACAATGAAGCAGCTGCTCTTCTTTCCACTGCCTATCCAAACATTTTCTCCACCAAACACCTCACAAAATCTAGCAAATTCACCAAACCCCAGGACAACAGCCTCCTCCTTGACCAATCCTCCGACTTGTTTTTGCCTTTTCGCGTCTTCGACAACTCTGGATTCCTAATTCACCAACCAATCCAAGGAAAGCCCAGTTATGGAAACGAGTCGAGATTTGCGAATTTTACAGATAAGTCCTCTTGCCAGAGCAGCGGGGAAGTTAATTTCCACGGGAATTCAGTGGAATTGTGTGATGGACTCGATGAGGATTTCGACGCGGAATCCATTCTTGATGAGGAATTTGAGGAGGGTATTGATAGTATTATGGGGCATTCAAGTATAGGCAATGAAATGGTTGACGAGGTGCCTAATGGCATTAGTTCTAGTTTTGGTGGTCAAATGAATTCTTGGTATGGGAATTCAATGGGATATAATTTTGGCGGGAAATCACAATATGGTCATGGAATTGCAATGAGAAGAGGTGTTAGAGCTTTGAGGCATGTTGATGAAGGAAATTGGTGGGATTTTCTGATTGTTGATATGTTACAAATCTCTCCAAGACTCACCACCACCGTGGCCGCCACCGCAAATGCCAATAGCAACAATGGTCCAGAATGCAATTCAATTCCAAAGCCAAAGCCAAAACCAAAGTTGAAAATGAAACCCAATTCGAGCAGCGAAAAGAAGAAAAAGAAAGTGGAGAAACCAGCGGTGATGGAAGAGAAGAATGTGGAGTTGAAAGATGAAAATCCAGTCAAGGAGAATTCTATTCCACATTCCAGTCAAGGGTTGATATTGAAATTGAATTACGACCATGTATTGAGCGAGTGGTCCGACCGTGGCTCGCCATTTTCCGACGAAAGTATGGGGTGTGCCGAAGGAAATGATGTCTCTGTATGTTTCTCATCTCCTGCCGGGAAATGAATTTCACATGGAAAAAAAAAGTTTCAAACTTTAATAGATTAATTAATTGTTAGGTTATAAATGTGTTTAGTAAAATAGTTGTAGTTTTCGCTACATGCCATTAAGGTGGTGCCAATTTTTAATATATAGTTTTAATTTTAATCTTTTAAGTTGATATTTTACATACGTTTTGATTTTTTTGAGTATTTTATTGTTTTTGAGATTTTAAGAAAATAAAAAAGCATAAAGAATTTTTTTCGGAAAGAGCTACCTACCATTACCAATAATAATCCAGCCAACGGTGCTAATGCTACGACCTTTGGTTAATTAGTGGGACCTTAATTATTCTTCTTTTTTTTTTTCTTTTTTGAGAAGCTTTAAATATGATTATTCTTTTTTTATTATTATTTTTTAATATTATTGCTCTAATCTACTCCTTTTTTTTTTAATGGTGCTGGCCTTGATTCCGTGTGATAAAGTAGTAGCCTTTTTTTAACGTTTGCTTTGTTTTTGTTTTTTGAAACAATCAAACTCAATTTTGCCGAGCAGGCAATTCAATTTGGTGACCCAAGATTTGTTTTTGCTTGCGTGGCATTTAGGTCGAGGCATATTGTGGTGGCATTATTGTATAACTATATTAACTATTTTAATTTTTTCAAAATTAATTTTCTCGCAATAATTGCTGTGGGATTATTCAATTTATTCGAATTGCCACTAGATGTTTATTGAGAATTATTTGTGTTAATTAGTAATAAATGAGGCTGAAGGGATAGGAATTGGTGATTATTTCATGGGTTTTGAAGGTTCTAATTTGTTTTTATTTATTTATTTTTGCGGCAGGCCAGGCTGGCACAGATTGATTTATTCTCAGAGAATGGAATGAGAGAAGCTAGCGTCCTGCGCTACAAAGAAAAGCGGCGTACACGCCTTTTCTCTAAGAAGATCAGATACCAGGTCAGAAAAGTCAACGCTGATCAACGGCCCAGAATGAAGGTACACTTCTTTCTTTTCCTTCCTCCATGTTATTTACTTTCCTTTTGCTGAGATCACTCTTGGTGATTTCAGTTAATTATACCCTGAAAAGTGGAAAGTGGGAGGTTGATGGTATATCTTCTATATTACTTCTAGCTTGTTTTTTTTTTTTATATATATAAATATTTTTAAAATATAAAAAAATTATTATTTTTAATATATTTTCATATATATAATTTTTTTTGAAAAACAATAAAGAAAACTTTTTAATAGATGATGATAAATAAGTCTATGATAAATTATTCAAATAGTTTATCATATTTTAGTGTAACTTTTGGGATGCAAAACATATATTTCATATAAAATAAACTTTAAATTGAAGGAAATGATTAAAGAAATTCAAGATCTTAGAATTAAAATATAAGATTTTTCAAAGTTTTGGGGGTGCCATTGCCCCTAACCCCTAAAAAATATTTGCCAGTCTTTTGTTAAACTGGCAGTTCTTTCTGCAAGAAATTAGCCCTTTTATTGAATTTACTGAAAATAAAAGGGTAGCTTGAACCTTCTTCTCTACTCTAATTTATGATTCTTGTAACGTTACAGGGAAGGTTTGTGAGAAGGCCGAATCCAAGAAGTGATGAACAAGAGAAGAAGAAGAAGCTGTGAACATCATCATCATCACTACTTTGATGATGGTATCTTTTGTTTTGCAATATTTACTTGCTTTCTTTTCATCTCCTACGCTAAAACCCGAGGAGATGGAGGCTGGTTAAGGAGAGGAGGATATAGAAGTATTCGCCGACGAGTTTTTTTCGCCTAGGCTCTATATTTTCTCTTTGTTTTCTAGTTTTTGGAAAGATGCTGCTTGAGTTTTTTTTTTTTGGTTCAAGAAAGTTATCGATAGCATCATTTAGCAGCTAAGAGGCTCTTGATGGTTCAATATTAATACAAAGTACAAATTAACTCTCTTTTCTTTTTTAATTCTTTGAGTTATGATTAAGAAACTTAATACAAACAGAGCCGAACTAAGTTTCTGTTCTTGAACGTGAGTTTGTGCTGAGATAAATGTGTTTGTTTTTTAGATAGTTTTTGTCTTCATGGTTTAAAAAAAATAAGTTTTAAAAAATATGGTTAGTTGGATTCGGGTAGCTGTAGTTAGTTGGATTTATATATATTTTTAGTAAAATTTTATAGTTAAAGTTTATGTGTAGTAAAAAATATGTATAAAATGTTTGGTAGTTCATCGTTGTGTTTGGGAGTGTGGTTGTTTTTTAAAGTGTTTTTTACTTGGAAATGTATTAAAATAATATATTTTTTTATTTTTAAAAATTATTTTTGATATCAGCTAGCGCATCAAAATGATATAAAAACATTAAAAATATTAATTTAAAGCGAAGAAAAAAATAAAAAATTTTAAAATTTTTTCAAAAGCATTTTTGAAACGCAAAAATAAACAGGATTCTAGGAATTTTTACGAAACTCAGTTAAAAAAACATATAAAAACTACATTTCAAACTCAATTTTTTAGTGGATCCCGCAACATAAAATACAATTTGGTTTGTTACCAAACATCTTGCTGTGTTTGTTTCACCGCAAATGCAAAAACTTGCCGAAAACAAACACAACTTAGCTTGTTTGTTTTTTTGTTTTAAAAGTATTTTTTAAAAATTTATTATTTTTTACATGTTTCAAAATAATTTTTATAGTGTTTTTAAATTATTTTGATGTGTTAATGTTATAATATTTTTTAAAAATAAAAAATATTATTTAAATATATTTTTAAATAAAAAAATATTTTAAAACCATTATATTTCCAAACATCTCATGTCTTGTTATAAAAAAAAGATGAGATCAAAATATATAGAGCACAAGGCATTGCCGTTCGAAATAACCAAAATCATGTGCAAAATCACATGAATATCATGAGAAAAAACGCAATCTAGCTACTCTCATTAATGCTCTTATCGGCACCTAATTCCGTCTCAATTGGCTCATCAATTTGAGTTCGTAATCGAAGTGCATGTGTACGCACCAAGATTATTCAATATGCTGGCTTTACTCTTCCATTATGAAAACGAGGAAGCCATGACTTTCTTAGTTGCAAAAAAGTTGGAGCCAAGGAGTCAATCAGTGATTGGAAATGTGGTTATACTTGTATTTAAAAAAAAATAATTTTTTTATATTTTGAATCATTTTAATATACTAATTTTAAAAAATAAAAAAATATACTATTTTGATGTATTTTGGCATAAAAAACACTTTAAAAAACAACCACAACCATATTCCCAATCAATCATCTACCATCATTAGTTATTTTAAATTGATTATTTTTATTATAAACTCGTAAAGTGATCGTAACCGTTTTAAGAATTTATTGATTTAATGATAAATAAATCCATAGATATTTTTCATGGAAAATAACAGTTGTCAAAATTCTTTATAAATACTAACGTGAATAGTTTAATAAGGCATTATTTATCTTCCGTGAGAAATAATTTAATAAATATAAATACTTTTTAAAGGGAATATATTTGTCCTTTCTTAATTTCTTAGGTTTTCAATAAAGAGCAGACCTAAAAAAAAACACCTCACAATTATATTATAGGTAGTCTTATTCAGTGTTTTAAAACTTGCACCTACCAGTGGGTCAACCCAAGAACTAGTAGACCCGGGTTCTAGACCGTTTCGGGTTCATTAGAATAGCTCCTAGGAAATTCGCATGGTCAAACCTAGGTGACCAGCGGTTGACCCAAGGATGAACTTTTTTTATTAACGACGTCGTTTTGAACAGGGGTAAAAATCATCGGTTCCCAAGACAGGCAACCACGAGGTTGTATTGAAATGTTCGGACTACAAACTACGCTCGGAAAGTCGGGGATAAGTAAGAAGAGAAGAATTTGAAAGAAAAAAAGAGAAATCCCGTAGAAATCGAATCCCTAATTCCACCAATTGGGTGCTTCTTCTTCTTGAACGAACCTTCAATTCAGGCTTGAAATATATTCAATTTCAGCTCTTCTTTTTTCTTCTCTTCACAGTTTTCAATACATAGTTTTTACGCTTGGACCTCGTTTGTGGTGGCTAAGGGTGGTGGTGGAGGCCGAAATCAACAAGAACGTGCACTGAGAGGAGAGAGAAACTGTCGTGAGGATTGGTGTCAAAATCGCGATTTAACTCGTAAAATCTGGCGCCACCCTCCTCCCTCTATCTCGCGCAGCGCAGCCAGCAACCACCCCTCTCGCTTAGGTCAGTCCCAAAATTTACTTTCAAAATTGAATTGCAAACATTATTTAGCACATTGTCCTTTCTATCACATGATTATTTGCCAAATGGGCCAATTGCCTGATTAGTCATGCTTTGCTTTTCAAAAAGAAGTGCTGCACATTGAAGTTTTTTTTCTGCTTGTAGAATATAATTGACTTGGGCAGGCTTAAATATCCATTTTTTTTTTTGGAGCAAGTGAGAGAGAGGTAAAAGGAGGTGGTCCTTCTTGGATGAAAGGTTTACCTTTTGAATGCTACGTATGTGTTTAAAACTGGGTTTTGGTTGGTTTATTTATTGATCTTTTTTACCAAATTAGTAGACCTTGTAATTATGATGGTAATGGGTTGTCTTTATTTTTGTTTGAGTTGATTTCTTTTCAGTGTTTAGCTCATTGAAATTCAATTTTGAAACGTGTTTGCAGGAGTATGTTATTGAAACTTGCTCTGGTTGTCTCTCTGTTTCTGTATACGCAGACCTTGACAAACCAGCTCTTGACCTATAGCTCTGAGAGGGTGTTTGAGAGTGGGGTGGTGGTTGTTTTTCTAAATGTTTTTTATTTGAAAATATATTAAAAAAGTGTTTTTATTTTTTATTTTTTTAAATTCATTTTTATATTGGTATATCAAAACAATAAAAAAAACACTAAAAAAATTAATTTGAAGCAATTTTTTAAATTTTTTTTGACGAAAACCAGGTTTAACCTCAATGTCAAATACCGCATAAATCATAAGTAAACTGCAATTTTATATTTCATTTCATTTGTTTTCTTCTTCTTATGCATATACAAGAAAGAGAAGAATGATTTTTTATGCAAGAACGCTTCACACAGCCTGATTGTTGTTCTTGTCACGGACATAAACTGTTGTGTGTGAATTTGTGATCAGACTATTGGAAATAGATTAATGGAATTTTCATTGCTTGAAAATCTTCTTTTTATCGCAGTGAGCCTAATTTTTATTGCTTGTTTCTAGAACCACTCCAATTCCAAGTCTTATTTGCCTCTGTAACCAACACGGCAACACATGTTTATGGATAAGTACAATGCATGTCATAACTGTGGAGCCCATTTCTTAATTTTGCCGAGTCCAGTGTGAAGCATCAATTTGAAAGTGCTATCTTTCCAAGTGTGGAACCAGAAGAGTTTGCTTTGGACTCCCCCCCCCACCATAAACTGTTGATGTTCATTGTGGTAGATCTGTTGTGTGTGAACTTGTAATCAGACTATTGGAATGCCCATGCACAAACATATTGTCCTTGCATAACCATTCATTCATGATAATCTGTTTTCGTTTGCATTATACATAGATGGTTATTTCCATTTTCTTTTAGGCACCTTTTCTTCCTTCATAATTGCTTAGGTTACAAGGGTTATATGTTGCTCTCAATCCATCAGGATTATCTTTATTCTCTTTAAGATTAGTAAAATGGGGTTTTATTTTATAAAGGGATTTTTTTTATATATGGTTCTAGGTTCCTCCTTTGTAAAATATTCTTTTTACTCTTGGCCTTTTCTCCTTTTCCTCTACAGAAATAATTGATACTTTTCTCGCTTGTTGTACTTTTTAGGGTTTTTGTTACTTCACAATTACATCACCAAAAAGGTGGAATCTTTTAGCTTTTCTAGCAGTTCACCTAATTCTACACGGTTTCCTCCAAATTCCAGGATTTTCTTTGAATTCCCTAGTTACTAGTGCTGATTTTTTTTTTAATTTTTGTCTTTGGAATTTCCCAATTTTTACTTTGTTTAATTATCTTATATTTGTTGGATTGAAAATCCCACTTGAATTCAAGGTTATAGACCAGAAATTCTCACTAAAGTTTCAATCTTTTTAGGTATTTTTCTTGTTATTCTCAATTTTGCTTTATTTAATTATCATATATTTTTCTTGTTATTAAATTCAAGGTTATAGACCATTCTAAATCCTCATAAAGAAACACCTCACTGAGATGCTAACAACAACCACTTGCACTAGCCAAACTGGAAGCTTCAAAGCTTGTAATTTTGTTTAGGCATTTTAACAAACAAGTTAAACACATCACTGAAAAACCAACAGACTTGAGTTCTTATTGATTCTTTTGGTGATTTCTCTATCTGAGCATTTCATAGATGGATTCTCATGTGGAAGAAGGGTGTTCTTCTGAGACTTTGGCATTCATGGAGCTCGCTATAGAACAGGTAATCCATGCAACCTTTGTGTTAACCGAGATGATTATTTTAGGCAAAAGGGTAACCAGGGAATGCTTTTTTATCGCTTTCAATTTAGAATTTTGTTTACATTTCTGGGTTTAATTTATTTCTTCTTTTTGGTGCAACAGGCGAAAGATGCTCTGAACAACCTTGAAGTGCCAGTCGGGTAAGCTTTATCCTATGATTATTTTTCTAGTAATAATGTTAATCTTTCAAAATACTTTCTTGAGTAATCTCTATCATTGGATTTGTGGAGCCAGATCGCTCGTTCAATGAGTTAAATTTTTATTTTATGAGCTTTTGCATCTTTGCTAGTGAATGCAGTGATACCTCGTATAATAAGTTCTTATGACATAGTATAAAATGTGGCTACCATACTTGCCTTTTTGCTTTTGTATATTTATTTTCAATGACCTAGACATGAACTCAACCTTATAAGTGACTAAAATGTAGGATAAGAAAAAGTTCAGGCTATTGTATTCGTGTTTTTTATATTTTATTTGAACGTTGACAGAGTTTTAAGCTTTAACAATCGTAATGCGATTCACCAATTGAAGATTTGCCACTGAGCAACTCTGAAACCTTAGCCTTTGAGGTTGGCCATTTTAATTATTGAGCTATCCCGAATACTATTTTCGGTCAGTAACCTTATACAGCATTGTTTTCACTGCTTGGTGTTCCTTTCAATGTGGTGTCCAATTTAATTGTTGGGATTCTATAGCTAAAAGCGTTTTCTTCTAATCAGTTGGGAATGTTTCATAGTCAGGTCTTGTTCTATGAAAAACATTATGATGTCCTTTGTGACATTGGATGGAGTTGAGTAATGATTAAGTTTGACAAAATTATGAAGTGAGGCCGTGTTGGGCTGGGCCCATGCCTGACTTTGTAACAGAGTTAGCACCCTGAGTTCATCTCTACCCATCTTCAAATTTGAGCTCAATTATGTGAGCACAAAGCATGCCAGGAATCTACTGGATTGTTTGTCTTCTCTCGTAAATCTCTTGGTGACATAATTGTTAGGCCAAGGTTCCCTCGATTAGTGTCAAGTTTGGCACTTGGTAGTCTGTCACCTTATTCCCCAGCTTGACCTTGTTTCAGATCCCACAATCCCAATCTCAGCACATTGATCATATGGATAACCGGATCATAAAAATCGGAAACCCAAAACCTAAGATGGTAAGTGGGAAAAACTCAAAAATAAGGAAGTGCAAGCATCATGTAAGCAAAATTTACAAAATATCTAGGCAGAATTTGCTTGAAAATATTCAATAAATCCATGACTATTAACGAAATTGAGTAATAGGCTTATATTATTTTTCTTGCATTTATATCAAATGACCTGGGTGAATGCCTCCAAGCAATTAAGCATGCTGCAATCCCAAATGTTGATCCAATAAGCTGACCTTGTTGTACCATCTACTGGTTAAAGTATCACACTTTATATTTCTACCAACTGGTCTGTAATGATGCAACCAAGTTACAATTTTGTTTTTCCAATGATTAATTTTGTTTTTCCATTTAGAGTCAGTGGGGTTATTGAATGAAACCTTATGTAAAATTGTTATGTTCGACCAGTTGTGTTATTGTTGAAGATGGGAAGGTCATTGCATCTGGGAGAAATCGAACAACAGAGACAAGAAATGTAAGCTTACCAATTGATCAACTTTTTGCTTGGTTTAACTCATACATTGTCCTTTAGTTGTATTATTTAATAGTTTAGTTGCTTGAACATTTTTAACTGTCCTTTCTTTCTATTCAAGTGCAAATGTGCAACTCAGTCTAATTGGTCTTAGGAATGCTTCTGATCCCAAATTTAGTTGAAATTTGAGCTAAACTTTGAGATATCCATGCTGCATAGTTATGCCAAAGCTCAAGCCCTTGAAGCGTCAGGCACACGCCTGAATAAAACAAGGCGCTATGCTATAAATTCAAAAAAATATATGTATAATATTATACTATATAAATCACAAATATATATATGTTAAAAATTAAGATTAGAAAATCAAAGTGAAACTCAAAATGTTTTAACATAGTCATAAAAAGTTATACTATTCACCCTTAAAAACAAAATAAAAAAAATTAAAAGAGCAAGTACATTAAAATAGTTAAACTTAAAATGCTAAAGTTTGGAATAAACTAAGTTGAATAAATAAATAAAAAAGAGAATAAACTGAAGTTTCAGACACAATAAACATGGCAAGAAAAAAAATCAATTATGAAGTTTGATGAGTGATGAACTTGAGATTTGAAAAAAATGTTCTTTTATTAAAAAAAAAAAAAGTAAAAATTTCAGCAGCATAACACGTGGATATTTAAAGAAAGAGAAGAAGACAGGTAAAGAAGAAATAAGATGGAGAGAGAGACTACATAAGTGAAAAAAGAAAAAGAAGAGATAAAATAAATGAAGAAACAAACAAAAAATGTAACTGATTCTTTGGAAAAGTGTGGCTGCCAAATGTGCCTCAACTCTATTTTGATGATCTTTTTTTTGTCTTTTTAAATCCTATTCTTTACTTTTACAATGACATCCTTAAATTACTTTTGGTGGTGAATAGAAAGAATATGGGCAAATAGGTCAAAACGCATATCAATTAAAAAAAGGGGAAATAGAACATATATTTTGACTAGGCACTCGCTTCAGCGCCCGGTGCTTGCACTCCAGGTGAGCGCCTAGTTAAATTGCCTTGCCTGGAAAAATAAAAGGCACTGGGGTCTGGCCTCTCCTAGAGTACCTAGGTGAGCACCTCAGCGCCTCTTGACAACACTGGCTCAAGCAAACCAAATATCAGGATATGTTTAGCTTTCACTACTTTGGCCTCATTAGTGTTTCTTGAAAGCTGAATTCTTATTCCTTAGTGTTAAATAAGTTCACCACTAGGATCTGGAGGTCAATCAGACAGAGACAGCCAGTCTCTGTCGTGAGTTAGGACATTGCCCTATATTTCAGCTTAGTAACTTGTGGTTGTAAATTGGGTTGGTGTTATTCCAAAAAGAAGAAAAAAAGGGTTGATGTGATTTGGACAAGAATTGGAGACAGTATATATATGAAGGCATTAAAGACATCAAATCTACCTTCTCTGTATTCTTGTACTCTCCTTCGAGGTTTGTGTTGGGGTTGAGATGGGGGAGCTTTGGTAGCATGCATTCATTAATAAGGTGGCACTTCCCCTTTTCTTATGGCAGGCTACAAGACACGCAGAGATGGAAGCAATTGATGTTCTTCTTGAACAGTGGCAAAAAAGTGGACTTTCAGTGTCAGAAGTTGCTGAAAATTTTTCAACATGCAGTCTCTATGTTACATGTGAACCATGTATAATGTGTGCTGCAGCTTTGTCGATACTTGGTATGTTGGTTCTCCTTTAATGGCAAGACTCCAATCATTGCTAACTTACTTTCTTATTTACAGCTAGTCTGATCAGTTACTGCTGAATCTGTTCCCCTGACTTAGGTATAAAAGAAGTATATTATGGATGCGCAAATGATAAATTTGGAGGTTGTGGATCAATATTGTCATTGCATTGTAGCAGCTCTAAACTACCTAATAGGTACATATCTATGTACCATATTTCTGTTAGTTCATGATCATTCATAAGTGGATAATGCATACCAGACCTCAAAAATATGCCTTGTTTGTGCATTTTGCACAAATGAATAATGTGATGAAATGGAGGATACAAATTCATATACCAAAGAGAAAGTAGCTAATATGAATATGATGATGGAATATGAACCTTACTGCCACTTGACATCAAGAAAAATTAAAAGAGAGAGTTTTCATTCTGAATAGTTCAGATGATGGAATATGATGCTTAGGGTCACCTGGGTGTTTTATGGTTTGGATTTAAATATCAAACCTCTGCTTTCAGATTGTTATTACAAACGAAAAGTATAATTTGTTATGGACTACTCATGGTAGAAGTTTTAGGTTATTGTTATGTGATACCCTGCTTGTCTGGTTCCCAGTGCAAGGTCCTTAAATTATTTGGTAGAGATTCTCTTTTAGAAACATCTTCCATTTATTAGGGAATTGTGCAATTGAATTCATGCACAATATGTTCCACGTTTTGTCAGTGGGGGCATTGCACAAAGGAAAGATTTCAAATGTACTGGAGGAATAATGGCACTTGAAGCAGTCTCTCTTCTACGACGTTTCTATGAACAAGGGAACCCCAATGGTATGAAACTCGATTGCCCAGCTACAGCCATACATGATGCATATGGGCACATGAACTGGAATTTTGTGAAATGAATGGAAGGCAATTTTTTTGAATGTCTTCTAGTAATTATTATGACAAAACCAACTTTGGAGTCTGAAATGACTAGCACTTTGCACACCCTCTTAGCAATTATTATTTGATTATATGATGCGTATTGCAGTCATAATCTCTTGCATGCTTTGATGTTGGCGATTCCCTGAACTGTGAAGATCTGTAAGAAATTATTAAAAATGATGTACTTTCACCTCATTTCTCCTCTTGGAAGAGAGATAACCACTGGGACACCCACCCACCCATGCACCATTATTATATTGAGGTCAGCTTTAGCATTTTGCAATGCACATTCATCAATCCAACATGTCGCATGGGTGGGGATGCATCTACCTTGTTTGCTTATCTATACAGTCCTACGAGTATTATATGCTAAGCACTGAAAAGTTTAGACAGTAACATCATATCTTTAATTGAATTTGTCTTCACTGGACCCTCGATAATAACTTCTTTTTTTCAGCTCCAAAACCTCACAGGCCACTGGTTCAACAGGCAACCAACAACTAGACTACCAACAATATTTCATACTTTCTTGCTTCCAGTTGTCTTGATGTAAGACTTGCGAGATAATCAAGTACCTTCATCATCTGTGGGAATTCAGGCAGAGGAATGTGCTGGTTCATCAGCATTGCTTCAACACTTTATAAGGGATCTAGGAGCAAAGCTTTCTTGATTAGTAGATTTGATTTTACACTTTCGCCTGTACAATCTCTTCTCATCAGTTTCTTTCAAAACCCAGATAAAATCTAAGACGTGTAATAAGAAGTATTTTAGATAGAAACTGTATACGGTGGACCAGAAATTGAAATTTGTGTTTGTAGCAAATATACTAAGATCTTTTTCTTTCGGCAATAAGAGAATTTGTTACGATGGATCATCAATGTACACGAAGTTTGGATTCGCCGAATGGAAATTTTGTTACAGGTAACATTTCAGGTAAAGAAGAAGAGTAGCAGTACAAAATCTTGAAACCTTTAATCAATGGTCACATGAGTACTCATTTCTGTGCTTCTGCTAAAAGAATTGGTGATGGTAGTGGTAGCAGTAGTTCTTGGAAAAAATGTTTTCATGCAGAATCCCTGGTAAAGATGCTAATTTGTGATAATTGTGAAGATTGATTTCATGTATCTTGCTGCAGTCCTCGTGTAAAAAGAATACCGGTTGATGAGTGGTTGTGTCGTTCATGTTTGAAGAATAAAGAAAAAATTCCAAAGGAGACAATTATTAGAAAACCTCTCAATATAATTCATGATATGGGCAGATGTAGAAATGCTTCATCTGCAGATAGAAAACATCTCAATTTAATTCTTGACATAGGCAGAAGTAGAAATGCTTCGTCTGCAGGTGAATCAAATACTGTATTAAACTTATGGATTTGGTGAGTTTTTTTAAATTTAACTTGATTTGTTTATAGTTTAATTTTTTTTTATATTGTTGAAAAAATAGTTTTAAAGAAAAATTATTGTATTAAACTTTATAAAGTAATAAAAATTAAAGGATGCATGAAAAACCATTATTCACCCAATACTCATTGCATTATGGATTACAATAGTAATTCACAGTGTTTTGCTTTCTTTTTTATTTCTCTTTTTTTTTTAATTTTTTTTAAAATTTATTTTTATCAATTTCATCTTTTAATATTAAAATTGTTAAGAATTTAGCTTTATAATTGATTTATTTTTATTTTTATATAAAGTTAGCGTGATTTACAGATTTACCAAAATAACTCGGGTTAACCTGATTTCTGAGTTTGGTGGTTTACCTTTCTAAGTCTTTTTGTTAGGTTTGTTGTGACATTAGGGAATTCTAATGTTTTCAATTGAAGAATAGAATTAGGCTGGATAATTTTATTCATATCACCAAGGGGTATTTATATTGTACAAATATCAATCATTTAGGTAAGTCAACTATACAATTGAATGGGCTACAATCCTGGAGCTAAAAGTTAGGCTAAAAATCACCCAATTAATTGACAACAGTCAGCTAACTAATTGATAGTTGTATACAACTAATATACTTTAACTAATTAGTAGGTGGTATAATTATAAGAGTTTGGTATTAAGGGGTTTGTTTTTTTATAGTCTCAGGTTCAAACCCTGTGGTTACTAATATGATGACCATTGAAGGCTTATATGGTCGTAAACTTCAGGGTCCATAGGATTAGTTGAGGTGCGCACAAGTTAGCCCAAACATCTACGTTAATATATATATATATATATATATATATATATATATATATATATATATATATATATATATATATATACACACACACACACACACTTTAACTCTCTCCCTTAAGTCACACCTGCTCAACTTCGATAGTGATACATGAAAAAGACCATTAGTAATAACATGAGTTATTATATTAACGAGCTCTCTTAGTACTAAGAAATCTCAACCAGACAACAAAATCTAGATTATCTTTGATGTTGAACTTGAACTCTTGTTAAGTTCAATATGATTGGTTCACCATGCTAATTCAGATTATTGTTTTTAGATTAACATGGGTGTTTGGATTAGTTTGCGTGTATCTCGACTAATCTCATAAATCCTGAGGTTAACGACCATATAAGTCTCCAATGATCTTAAGGTTTGTAGGATTTGAATCGGTAATCTCTATAGAACAAATCCAAAATCTAATCAGTTGAACTACACCTCTCAATATTGCTTAACCGGATTTTTGGTAAACTTAATAGTTGCTGTGTTTTCAAAAAAAAAAAAAAAAACACTGTTGTATTTTTTGTATCGTACCCAATTCACCAGAGAGAATTTTGTGCCAAGTAAGCTTTGTAATATGATGGAGGGCACGGTATTCTGCTTTCGCACTGGATAGTGATACAACATCCTGTTTTTACTCCTCCGAGTTACTTAGATACCTCCAACAAATGACACATACCTTAAGAAAGATTTTCCATCTAATTTGGATCCAGCAAAATCAAAATCAGTATATTCCACAATATCCAGGTGGTTATGTCAAGAGAACATAACACCTTTACATGGAGAGGATTTCAAGTAAACCAAGATACAATTTACATGGATGAATTGGCTCACAACACTAACAGCATTGATCTCTACAACCTTTGATGCCTCTCGTTATTCGTTTGAACCTGATCCAGCTAGAAAGCAAGACCATGGTTCATCTTAATAAGAGTATCCACAGGTTTACATGCAGAGTAATCAATTTCAGTCAGGAGATCTAATATGTATTTCTGTTGTGAGAGAAAGAGTCTTTGGTTGAATTGAGACACTTCAATGCCCAAGAAATATTTTAAAGTTCAAGTCCTTATCTCAAATTTCTTGGCCACGTAGTTTTGAAGTTTCTCTAGCTCACTTATGTCACTGCCTGCAACAATATGTCATCAATATAAATAAATAGGCAACATAATATCATCACCTTCCTTTTTATAGAACACAGTGTGATCTGCCAAGACTTGTTTGAAACCATTCTTCTTCATCGAGTGACTCAACCTGCTGAACCAAGCCCTCGACATTTGCTTCAGTCCAAACAGTGCCTTTTTTAGCTTGCATGCTTTACCTCCTTTAGGCATAAAGTTTGGAGGAGGGCCCATATACACTTAACAGGCGTATATATCAATGTTTGTTCTTTCAATTAGTCAATGATAATTGATAACTAGATATTTTCTACTGGATTTAAAAAGTATACCATATATATATGTTGACATTGCATTAATTATTAATGAGAAAAAAGGAAGAATTCAGTCTGGGGAGATATACCAAAGAGAAAGTAACTGGTAAAAAAACCTTACTGTTGCTTGACATTGAAAAAAATTATAAGAATTCCCCTTGGAGATTTTGTTATGAATAGTTCAGTGATAGCATATGATGCCTCGGATCTGTTGGGGTGTTTTTTTGTCTGGATATAAATATCCAACCTCTGCTGTAATTCGTAATGTACTTCCCAATGCAAGGTCCTTTGATTGTTTGATAGAGAATCTAGAGATTTTGTTTTAGATACATCTTGCATTCAGGGAATTGTGCACATGAATTCATCTATAATATGGTACTTATTTTGTTACTGGGGAAATTTCACAGAGGAAGGATCTCAAATGTCTTCAGTGGCTCTAGATGAAGTCGCTCTTCTACGAAGTTTCAATGAACAAGGGAACCCTAATGGTATGTAGCTTGATTACTCAGCTACAGCCATTTATGATGCACAAGAGCTCATGAACTGGCATTTTGTGAATTGCTTTGTCTAGAAAGCAAATTTTTGAATGTCTTTTGGTAATTATTACGACAAAACCAAGTTTGGAGTCTGGAATGACTTCCTTTTTGCACACGCATGAACACGTAGGCAATTATTATGTGATGACATTATGCTTATTTCATCATAATCTTTCTATGCTTGAATGTTAACAATTCCCTGAACTGTGTGGAGATCTTTATGAAATCATTAGAGATGATATTAATTACTTACACCTCTCTTCTCTCCTTGGGAAAGAATTAACCACAGGGACGAACACACACAGCCTCGTTAGGATTTAAGATATTGAGGTCAGTTTTAGCATTCTGCAATGCACCTTCATCAATCCTAATATGTTGCGGGGGTTTGGATGTAGCTACCTTGTTTTCTCATCTTATCAGACCTATGAGTATTATATTTGCTATGCACTAAAAAGTGTAGACAGCAACATAATTTCTGCTAATTGAATTTATTTTTTGTTCACTTGACACTCAATACTCAGTTTTTTTTTTCCAGATCCAAAGCTTCACATACTACTGGTTCAACAGGCAACACACGACTAGGAATTTCATAATTAAGCACCTTCATCATCCGCAAGATTCAGGCAGAGGAATGCGTTGATTCATCGGTATTGTTTCAACTGTTTATGAGGATCTAGGAGCAAAGCTTTCAGAATTACTAGTAGTTTTGATTCTGCATATGATGTTACAGTATTGTACAAACTCTTCATCAGTAGCTTCTAAAACCCAGATAAAATCTGGGCTTGAAATAAGAATTCTTTCATATAGAAACTGTATATGGTGGACCGATGATTGAAATTTGTGTTACATTTGCCTTGGTCAATGAATGGAGCATTTTTATTGTGATTTTTTTTCCATTTCTCTTTACAATAAGAGATGCTATGTGGTTTCAGTTGATGTCATGCATTTGAAGGGAAAAGTGGAAGAATGGAATTTGTGGTCTTATGTTAGTGTCATCTCCAAGCTTTCTTGAAGGACTTGATTACTTTTCATGGCGTGTAATCCATGTACAGTCTAAAATTAAGAAACAATTGCAAGATTGTTTATCTTGGCCATTGCTGTACTGTCACAACTGAGCAGAGCAAACCTATCAATAAATTAGGTTTCTATATAAATTTTTTACCAATAATGCACCATGAAAAACACAAATGTGACATATTTGGAAGTTTAAAAGAGAAACAGCATGACCTTTAGAAGGCTTTATTACAATTGTATCAATAATGGAAACTAAGACATGATCAAATCTATAATCTGAAAATTTTCCCCATTAAGAACAAAAACAGCATGACATAATTAACCCATATTCTATAATTTAAAAACTTGTTACAAAGCAGAAAGTGTTCATTCTAGCAACATTCATTAAACAAGAAAGAGGAGACAGATCTGGAGTTAAAAGTTTTCATCCTGCTGCTGCTGCTTCATTTTTTCTCATTACTACCTTTTGCACATCTACTACTATGGGCACATTTGTATTATACATTCTATTTTATAACAGGAGATGATAATCTTGTTTACTCCATGTTTTCAATTCAAATACCAAGTCTAAGGAAAGATTGTAAAATTTCATGTAAGTATATTATTTGGATGCAAAATACGAGATCAACTCGCACATGATTTATGTTTTTAGCTGTGAAGAACATTATTTCGATGTTTTTTACAAGAAACGGAGATTACATCGTAAATGCAACCAACACTTAAGTCTTGATAGATATACAAAAGCATGTCTAAAAATGTCTCGAATCTAGATCATTAAAAGAACTCATAGTAAGCAAATAATAATAATAAGCACATAAATTGAATAGCAAGTGAAAAAAAACACCTTTACAACCGGTTGCACACAAACAACTATTCTGTCCATAAAAAAAAAAAAAAGGGGGTCAGGGTAAAAAACAGAGTTTTAAAGAGAGAGAAGGGGGAGAGTTTTTAGTTTTAGAGAGATAAAGAGAGAGGGGCTTTGTGTCGTGGCCAGTTTCTTATAAAGAGGCCTCATTGCCAAGCCATTTCCTTATTGTTGGAAGGCTTTTGGCGATCAGGTATAACTTTCTTGTCATTTTTCCTTTCTGGGTTTTGAATTTCTCTGTTACTTTGTTTGTTTTTTTTCATTGCTTTATGTTTCAGATATCTGAATGTTGATGTTTGTAGGGCATTTACAGCGATTCTTGAATGGATTTTATTTTTTTTTGCTATTCTTTCTTTAACTTTGTGTGAAAGAAATCAAGACGAACAGTATAGGAAATTGTGAATTGAATTCTAGGAGTTCTGGAAACCTGAAAAAGAACTTAGGGCATTTTATTTTCAGTCTTCAAGAAGGAATCGACAAACCCATTCTTGATTTTAAAGAAAATCCCTTGGCATTGTTAGAATAAGTTCTTCAAACTTAGTTAATAATGTTTTAATTGGTTATTGAAGCTCTAGATGGTGTTGGGTTTAGGTTTTGGTGGGTTAGATTTGATAGTTGTGATTTAAGGATGTCTTTTGTTTTCTTTTGTGAGTAAAAGAAGATGTGTTCAGGTTTTCTTTTTATGGTTTATTCTATAAGTTTTGTTTGTTATTTGGATGATTTTTGTTGTCTTTGGGAGCTTGGGGTTTCTCTTTTGTGGTGAAGTTGAAGTTTTTGTGTGTCCACCCATGAATGTCTACTTGAACACAAATGTTATAAGCCCTAAAATTTGGCAACCAATGGTGCTGTTTAGTTTGTCTTTTGGAAAGTTGATGATTAGAGAGCTCTTAGTTTCATATAGTAATCTGACAAGTTTCCATAATGTTATGTTGTTTATATGCTTCTCCTTATACATGCAAAACATTCTTTAAACCCTTTAATTCTTTGGGTGAAAGGAAAAAATTATTGAGGAAGAACATGAATAAAGAATCCTAAAGGTATGCATCTTTCTAAAATGAAAGATAAAATTCACCTAGCTCAATTTGCAGGATAAAATTAGGAAGCCTAGAAAAATACTCTCACCATGGTTGTTGATCATAATGTGATTGATTTCTTAAAATTCTTGCTTCTCTTTCATCCAACACACCAAAAAAGAAAGTAAAAAACTATTGGAAGATCTCTCTCCTTTCCATACCCCCTTTCAGAAAAGCCCTTAACAGTTGTCAAGTGGTTCTCTGTAGGATGAGCACTAAAGATCTAGTGCAATTAAGGAGTCTATAAGGCATCATATCTTGATGTTCAATGTATTCTATGCTCTAACAATGCTAAGAATCAGGGGACAGGGGCTTTTTTCATAAGGTTGTCTTGTCATTAAAGTATGCTGATAAGCTTTTTGGTGTTTGTGGTGAATAATGAATGTTATTAGGAGTTCAAATGTCTGGTTGATACCTCTACGAGTAGCACTGTGAACTTCTTCAGCTTTGTGCTGTGTAATGTTTTAAATTTGGAAAATTGTTAGTACCATTTCTTCAGTAAGCAAAGGGGGGCATTTTTATGGTCTATATCAATCACAAGTTTGCATCATAGGAGGTTGCTAAGCAGTGGCTTCGATTTGGAGTGCAAAAATCACATCAGCTGGATATTGGCTGAGTTTTCAGGTGAAAATGTTGATACAGAGTTCCCTATCTACTTCAATTGAATGTACTCCATTTCATGTATCTGACCAAGGGAAACAGGATTTATTTTGTGACTGGATGCCTGGTACTGAAATTTGGCAGATGTGCTCAAAATGTCATGAACACTGCCATAATTGCTGTAAAGATGCTGCTTCAATCACCGAGGAAAAGGAGAACAATTATTCATGCCTGTTAAGTTTTCCGAGAGGTCCTCATCCACCAACTATCATTAAAATGTCTGAAAGTTCAGCACCTAGTTTTGTATATTGTAGAAGGAAGTTACAAGGAAACTCTGTTGAGTTTTTATCAGCAATCACAAAGAGAAGTGGAGAGGATTGTCCTTATGCCATCAATTCTGATGGTCCTTCAGTTGCAGTTAAGGAGCACTGTGTAGTTTCTGAAGATGAGCATGAAACCGGTACTGTTAGAGTACCTCTCATGCCTCCTATATTATGCAATGGAGTTGATTGTTCATGCCCCTTTTCCTTTGGAAGAAGTACTCAACTTGCATCTGTCAGTTCAGTGTCCGAAAGTGCTGCCACTAATTTTGTTTATGGGAAAACAAAGCTACGACAAAACTCTGTTTCCTTTTTATCAGCAATGGCAAAGACAAGTGTAGAGGATTGTCTTTCTGTGATCA
Organism: Populus simonii; assembly: GCA_007827005.2. Classification (NCBI taxonomy): domain Eukaryota; kingdom Viridiplantae; phylum Streptophyta; class Magnoliopsida; order Malpighiales; family Salicaceae; genus Populus; species Populus simonii. The sequence continues at coordinate 6,373,981 of CM017469.2, forward strand.
GTTCTGATGGTCCATCAGCTGCACGGAAGGAGCAGCGCCTAATTTCTATACACGTGCATGGAGCTGCCCTTGTACCTCGTCCTCCAGTATGCAATAGAGCTGATTCTCCATGCCCATTAAGTTCACAAAGAAGCCCTCAGCTACCCACTGTCAGTAGAATGTCTGAAAGTTCTGCATGTAATTTTGTATACAGCAGAAAGAAGCTGCGAGGAAACTCTGCTAGCTTTTTATCAGAACAGGTCCCTGCAATGGCAAAGAGAAGTGGAGGAGAGGATTGTCTTTCTTTAATCAGTTCTGATGGTCCATCAGCTGCACGCAAGGAGCAATGCCTAATTTCTCAACATGAGCAAGGAGCTACCCTTATGCCTCCACCTACAGAATACAACAAAGATGATTCTCCATGCCAATTATGTTTACAAAGAAGTCAGCTACCAACTGCCAGTACAATGTCTGAGATTTCTGCATGTAATTTTATATACAGCAGAAGGAGGATGCAAGGAAAATCTGTTACCTTTTTGTCAGCAGAGGTCCCTGGAATCACGAAGAGAAGCAGAGAAGATTGCCTTTCAGTCATCAGTTCTGATGGTCCTTCACTTGCAGTTGAGGAGGCACATGTAGTTTCTCAAGATCATCGAGATCAGCATGAAAGGGGAACTGGTGGAGCTCTTATGCCTCCTCCTATAGCATACAACAGTGATGATTCTCAATGCCGATTAAGTTTACAAGGAAGTCCTCAGCTACCAACTTCCAGTACAATGTCTGAAATTTCTGCACGTAATTTTGTATACAGCAGAAGGAAGCTGCGAGGAAACTCTGCTACCTTTTTGTCAGCACAGGTCCCTGGAATCACAAAGAGAAGCAGAGAAGATTGCCTTTCAATCATCAGTTCTGATGGTCCTTCACTTGTCATTGAGGAGGCATGTGTAGTTTCTCAAGATCATCAAGATCAGTTTGAAAGGGGAACTGGTGGGGCACTTCCCAGGCCTCCTTTAGTATGTTATGGAGAGCCCCATGTTTCAAAATCAGAATCTAGCAGTGGACTTGTTGAAGACCTGGTTTCTGATGAAGCTACAAAAAAAAGCAGGCCAAAAATCATTGAGGTTGACAGTATAAATGATAGCTGCTCATCATCAAAGTCAAATATGGATCTTGTTTCAGATTCTACAAAGACTGTAGGAGATGATAATGGTGAGTGCTCTTCATCCAGTATAGTGGCAGCAGAGGTCACAGGGGAAGATCAGTCTGAAAATGATCAGTGTATCTCTATACTCAGAAGGCAGGGGGCTTTTGAGGGAGTTTGGCCCGGCAAAACCCATGCTTCTGCTAAAAGCATTGGTGATGGTAGTGGTAGTGGTAATGGTAGCAGCAGTTCTCGGCCATGCAAAAAATGTTTTCGCAAGGGATCCCCTGTAAAGATGCTAATTTGTGATAATTGTGAAGATTCATTTCATGTATCTTGCTGCAATCCTCGTGTAAAAAGAATACCAGTTGATGAATGGTTGTGTCGTTCTTGCTGGAAGAAGAAACGGATAATTCCCAAGGAGACAATTTCCAGAAAATCTCTCAATATAATTGGTGACATGGGCAGATGTAGAGATGCTTCATCTACTGGTGAATCAAATCCTATAGCATTGATGTTGAGAGATACTGAGCCATATACAGGTGGTGTTCGAGTTGGAAAAGGTTTTCAAGTAGATATTCCAGATTGGTCAGGTCCAATTATCAAGTACGTTGTTTTGCTAATCCTCTTAATTTTGAATATGTGATGCAGACATCCATAAGAAATAGCTAGACTGAATTATGTGCAATTTAATCTTATAGACTGTCCTATTAGCATTCATATCCACGTCATTTTTTATTGTTGGAGTAACACTTCATCATACAAACTCGTTTATCTGGTTTATTTGCTTCTCAGGGGGCTTTAAAATCTGACATATGAGAGTTAGTTCCTTCCTTTTTTAATGCATATGTTCCATCTAAGTTACTGGATTCCATGTTAACTAAAGGATGCCCATATCAGGCATTTGTTTGCCTTTCAAAGCTTTTTTGGTAGGTCTCACAAGTCATTGAGGAATTCTAATGGATTCCACATAATAGAGATTGTATAAGTTGTTTGTAGAGAATTTTTCTGAAGGAGAGAGTTGGTACTATTATTCTGAAAGGAAATAAGCCTGATGCTGATGGTCTTGGATTGTTCCAACGTTTTCAAGAATGAGATCATTAAGCCTGATGACCATGTTCTTTTGTGCAGTCCATTGCTGTTTCTTCCTGATCCTAGAAACACAAGTGTCTGCGAGTCTTGCTGGCAACCTTACAAGATTTAACAGGCTAGGAAGAGGGAGCAATGACTTTGGCCAAGAATTGCTGTTTTACCATTTATTAAAAACGTTACATTCTATTGTTCTTTAGCTATAGACTTTGGTCTTGCAATAAATCTTTTTTTTTGAGATGTTATCAAACTTGATACATCCCATGGTGTACAGATGGATCTTTTATGCCCCTTTCACTTAGTAGCAGAGGCACTAGTAGCTTGGTAGGATCAAACATAGCGGCCATTTTGTAGGCATCTTTGCAGACTGAACATGTTTAGTCTCTTTTCTTCAACGTGTTGATGCACAACAATGTGGCCCCATGATTTGTATTTTGAGTTGATTATGGGCTCTTTGAGGAATGCATGCTTAGAAGGGAGAGAGCTGACTCTTCAGTAATCTGTTTGGTTGCTAGCAGTGCTAAATGGCCTGAAGCTAATTTTTTGGAGGCAATAGCCTTACAGTTTTTGGACCCAAACGTAGAGGAAACTGAAAATTATTTGGCTTCATTAAAGCAAAATGTCTTATTTTTTTATAGTGTGAATATAAGTTCCCATTTTCAGAGCATCTATGTTTAATGTGCTGAAAGAACAAAAAGTAGCAGTTAATAGTTTGCGGGTCAGACAATTGTAGGTTATAAGGCAAAGAAATGGTAGGTTTAATTCCATGAAAGGTATACAGGCAAGTACAGGAATTATTCCATGAAAGGGCTCTGTGTTTCTTTGATCCTTCAGTCTGTACCGAGGCACAGTACGTTGGCTTGTGTCAGACACAAATTTTTTCAGTGTTCTATTCCTTGTCCTCTCCTTTATATTATTTGCTTTCATATTTCTTTTTTCCTTGCAGGACTTTCCTTTTAAAAAATTTAAGAATGATGCGAGACTGTTTCTAATTATCACCAGGATGTCCTAGACTTGTTACTTTTAACATCATCTGTTATTTTGATTTTCATGTAGTGTCGTGGACATTATTGGCAAACCTTTGGTATTGGAGCCATCATACTTTGTCAGTTTGTTCGTAAGTCTTCAAATTGTTTATTAGTTTCAAGTTTGTCAGTTTAGCTGCAGATTTCTTGGTGTTTTGAGAGAACTGAAACATCCTCTTGTGCAGGAATTGAAGTCCAACAAGTCTTCTAAACTTGGATCTATAGGCAATTGGCTTCAGTGTAAACAGGTTATAGATGATGCAGCAGAAGGAGGCAATGTAACTATATGTGGAAAGTGGCGCAGGTAAACCAAATAGTGATCTCCTCTCTTGGGTGATTTTGCTCTTGTGTTTTTGTTTATTAACCTGCTTTTAGTTGGACAGCCTCAAACTCAAATGTTTTTGTTATTTGTGGGAGAGTCCAATGCACAATAAAAACCCGTACTAGGACTTTTATACAACTCTCAACACTTGGCCCATCCATGAACTAGTGTACTGGCAGGTTTTAGCCTAGCAATGCCTTGGTAGCGAAATTTTGTAATATTTGTGTTAGCAAACACAATAAACAGTTTGAAGAATTTAAACCATCAAGCTTGAATGTTTAATCTCTTTATAGCCGTAAGTTTTTAGCAGTTCATATCTTGTGTAGAAACGTTCACTAAGTGAACATATTATGAAATATGAGCAAGCATTACTGCGCACTCAATTTAAACCAGGTACTAAAGTCAACCATGAATGTTTAATCTCCTTAATTCATATTGTTCAACTAAATCCTCCAGCGCTGAACCGATTAATTTTGGCATTGCCTTGTGTCTATCTTAGTCTTGCAATTTCAGGAACAAAATGCGGGTATAATGTTAATTTTCTCGTCTTAAATTGCTATTGACAAGAATGAAGCTTGGCAAGTCCTTTCCTATCATTGATACATCTTTGTGAACATATTGTATCATCTGCCCTTTGTTGTGCTGTTGGTTCAAAATGCCATTCCACTTGGTAGGAGATTAAAGTGGAATCAATTCAATTATCTATATCATGTCATGGCTGTAGCTTTGTGAGAGATCCAAAATAAATTAGTTTGCTAACTCTTTCCCATAGACAATCCCACCAAGTCATAATTGATCTGATAGATCTAATATTTATCTCTTTCTAGTTAAGCTTGAGAAGATTAAGTTCTAGAATGTTGTTGATGTAACAGGGCTCCTCTGTTTGAAGTCCAAACTGCTGTCTGGGAATGCTTCTGCTGTGTCTTCTGGGATCCAATTCATGCTGACTGTGCTGCACCTCAGGTGAATTAGGCTTTTATGTGAAATCTTTGGAATCATGGACTTTCTATGTAGCAAACAAATTGTTTTTGGGTTCCTACCATCTTTATTACTTTAATTATAAGTACAAGTTTGCGGAGATTATTGAATATTCTTAAGCTATATTTAACATATACCTCATATTTTATCGTAACCAAATTTTGTTACATGCATCTGCCTCAGGAGCTGGAAACGGATGAAGTTATGAAGCAAATAAAGTATATTCAGATGGTATGTTTTGGACGATATTTCATGATTTTAGAGTTTTAGCACTAGCGGCTTGGTCATTGTTATTTAAACTTGCTTGTCCTACTTACTTTTTTCCAAGAATACACTGCTTAGGCTGTGATGAAGGGCCGAATCTACTATACAAATTATTCTGCTGTTCAGAGCAGACACATGGTTAGAGTTGGTAGAACCTTGAATCTTATCATTGAGCATGGTCTTGGTGGTTCGATTAACAAATGTGGAATAAAACTGACTGTAATTTGTCAAAACTTATTAACATAGTTCATCTAAGTGCACTTGTTTTAGGATCCTTGGCATTTCTTTTGGTCAAGGACATGCAAATTTCTCTTATCTTCATTTGTTAACATGTCATTTGTTGTGCAGCTAAGACCCCGAATAGCAGCTAAACATCAGAAATTGAGGCGTGCCAGCATTGGTGATCTAATGGATGATTGAAAGGAGTGATAGTTGCAAATTTCCAAGAATAAGCAAACACTGCTCGATGATTTCAATGAAGTATTATCCATACAGCTTGCTTTGTACATTCATTCTCACAGAAATCCACAGCTGAGTTTTGGAGTTAGGTATTCACATCATAACCGAAACAAAATTATTTTTATATTAGATTGGTTTTTTAAATGTTCAATATGATATATGTGAGCCTTTGGTTGAGCCTGCTTGTATGTCCCGATAGGAAATTTCATTGATCATGGGATATTAATTTCGCCAATCACTTCCTAGTGAAACTCATTTGTGTTGTCATTCTAGTTTTCTCCCTTCCTAACCCATCAATCTCGATAATTCGAGGATAATATTAGTGCAATTTGTAGGAGAGGGACCTAATCTAAATATGTGTAATAGGTGGATAGTGCATTGGTAGGTTGCTCTACAGTGGAAGCAGAGTGAAGTTGATGATGTAACTGATGAAAAATCAGAGGTAAATGAAGAGAGTCGGTGGATTTGTTGGAGGGTTATGAAAGAGAAGTGACTGTGCTTGTAACTGCTGTTCTTGTACAGAAGTCCAACAAGAAAATCTTCCTGTGTATATATATTTTAGCGAAAACAAAAATATAAATGCCAGCGATGTCTGTGGATGCACAGACTCTATCCTTGAGACAAACAAGTGGTAGCATTTGTTTTTGTTTTTTGGTCAGAAATACATGAAAATAATGTATACATATTCTCAGCTTCAGGTCACAAATCAATGTGTTCACGTGATTAATTTTACTACAAATGTAAATTACTAAATAGCCTGTCATTGGAACTGGTAGAAGGCATTCACAGCCTAATAAATAGGGTGAAAGGACCAAAATCCACCATAACAGCAAAGAAGAAAAACCAAGTAAAATTTATAGTCACGCACTTACACTGTCAAAGGGGTGTTTAAAAAAACCGATTAAACCGAGAAAACTGGAAAAAAAAATAACTGAAAAAACCGAACCGTGAAAAAAAACCGATTAAACCGATTAAAATTTTAAAAAAACCAGCCGGTTCGGTTTGGTTTCGGTTTTATAACCAAAAAACCAAAAAAATCGAACCAAAACCGAAAAAAACCAGAAAAAAACCGAGCCAAAACCGGAAAAACCGAGCCAAACCGGAAAAAACCGAGCCAAAACCGAGCCAAACTGGTTTTTTCCCTAAAAAACCAAACCGAAACCGGTCGGTTTGACCCGGTTTCGGTTCGGTTTCGGTTTTTTTTTCAAATTTTTTTTTTTTCGGTTTGATTACTTTTTTTGATAAAAACCGAACCGAACCGAAAATGAACACCCCAACATACTAGTCATGTTAAAACCTATAGCTTGAACTCTAAGGAACACGCCCAAATTGCACTAGAAGAATCACAATTACACAAATGGAGCAAACCGGAGATCTTCGTACTGACCCAAATTGCCTTGAGCCTTTCTTTTGTATTTTAACTTCTAAGAAAATAAGTACTTGTACAAGGAGTGTCCATAACACAGATTAGAAACAAAAGATAAAACTACAATGCCAGCCCTACCTGCAAAAGTGTTTAGACAAAATGCTGTGCAAATAATAATAGGTTGCACGGTGTATCAATTTTTTCCCCTCAACTCAGCAATGGGAATGTAAACGATAAATTCTTCAAGTGGACGGGTTTTGGATGACTTCCTAGCTTTGCCATTTTGTAGCTTCACCACTTTCTGCTTCATCTTCTCTAATATAGCCTTCGCTCTACAGAGTCTCTCCATATCATATTCAGCCGCTACTGAAATAGGATTAACCTTTTTCTTTACTCCCTTTGGTTTTGCTTTTATCAACTTCTTCAAGCTCACATCATCACTGCACTCAGCATTCATCTGAAAGTGATAAAAGCTAACATATGTGAGGCATGAATAAATAAGAACTCTATGCTGTAGGTGCATCAATCCTACAGCAAAACTCAAAACGATAATAACTCTGAGGATATCTTTTCCCATATTAATGCATAGCCTCCCAACACCAACCTCACACACACACAAACCATTGCCCACAAGATAATACACAATTGTCAACTCCTTATCCAATCACTCAAGACTTCTTTGTTTTTTATCACAGTGCAACCAGAGAAGCAATATAGACAGATAAAGAGAGCACACGAATTGGGCCTGAAGAAAAAATAAATAAAGAAAACAATCAAGTACTTATGATAAAGAATACCTCATTGCCTTTAGTAGGTGATTCGTAGGAACCTCTTTTCTGTTCATTTTTCCTTAAACTTCTGCTTATTGACTTCAGCTTCTTCCTCTGAAGGATCCTTTTCAAATTCTTTGGGATACATACCTCAGTTTCTTCCCAAGAATCCTGTGAAAGATCAGCAGTTTTGCCCTCCATGACATTTAATGTGGGTTCAGCAGAGACTTTGGAACTAGAGTTATGAAGTTGTTCTCCTTTCTCTACCTGTTGTGGAAGTGAATTGTCATACACAAAACTGAAACACATAGAAAGACCTTGAGAGAGAAGATTTGAAAGTTTCGACTCTCAAATAATCACATGAACATGATAACTACGAATAATGCATCTCATGTTGACACAGAATTTATACTTTTTAACTTAGTGACTGATAAGCATGTAGGAGAAATGAATTATTCTTTCGTCAGTTCTAAAGACATTATTTGTATTTGAGAAACATTAAGGTCAAAATATTAACAAAGAGTATAAATTTTTATTAACAGTTCAAAACATCTGCATAGAAAGAGTCATGAAAGTCCACAGCAGAACTTTGAATACTACTGCAAAAATATAACTGTTGCATTTAATGTACATGAAGTACTAACTCACCTTCCGGGACTTTAGAGCTAAATAACGGGAATTCTTGAACCATTTGCTAACCTGAAATTACAACTTAATTGTAAATATCTGGAACTTAGAAGAAATGAAGAGCTAACATGTGAAAGAGTAATCCCAGTGGACAATATAATGTACTACAACACCAAAGTAACACTTTTTTACAGATGAAAAGGAAAGGAAGAAAAAGTTGATTTTCCACTTTAAAATCACTGATTTGATATGTATGTATCCTATAGTAGTTCTGTAAGTTCAATTTCAAGGTATCATTATGCATTGATTCAGTAGCTTAAGTTGTTACCTTCCCAGGTTCAAGGCCCAATTCTTTTGACAGATTCTCCTTGACAGTTCTAGATGGAAGTTCATTCTCTACAAATACTTGGCGAAGTTTCTGGGACAGCACATGAAAAGGGAAAGATAACTTGCGCAATTTACCAAATTAAATTACAAAGTAATCCTTAAGAGAGACAGAACATAAAAAAATTGTTTGGCAAGACACATGTGTGGAGTGGAGGAAACTACTACCTCAACTGCATCAGGGGGGAGTCTGAAAATTGGCCTTTGAGTTTGAGGGGGAAGCTTCATCATCCCTTCAATGGTCTCATCACTTTTACATTTTTTTTTACTTTCACACAGTGTCATAAGGGTGCTGGCTGCATTTGACTCCTTCTCCCGTCGCTTTCTTTTGCCAGGACCCCAATCTTCATCTTCGCTGGCTTGCTCGTGTGCAGGAGCATCCTTTCCAAACACCTCCTGATAGGAAAGAAATTCACATTGCCTTAGATAAATGATTCTGAACTATCACTTAAGAAATAGACAGCAGAAAAAATAAAATGTAAACTCTGCATCATTAGTTTCCACAGCATAATTTTAAGAGCTAAATAGAAATAGACAGCATAATTTTCATCACTCTTGTTTCTTGGGGCAAATCATTGGTCCAATACATAGGCATCTATCAAATGCCTGCTTTAGCTATATCGCTGTCACACCCCCTCTTCCTGCAAGCTACTTCAAAAAACAATTCCAGAGAAACCTATTAACCTTCAATAAGAACACCAAGAAACTAGTCCCAGGAGGTGGAGGAAGAAAAGCAAAGTCTAATCATACATCCCATCCATATATTTTTCTTGACCCTTGTTTTTTTCTTTTTTGCCTTTTCCTAAATTTGACCTGTAAGTTCGAAAATACATTATTACCTCAGCATTCCAGATCAAATATAGATTAAACTTGCCATAGCGGATATAGTTTGAAGTTTTAAACAGAGATTCTATCACACTGTGTGCATAACCACTAAAAATCACTGAAGATGCACTTCTTCCTATAAAAAGAGAAACAACCTATGAAGTTGATTCAAGTTGTCACACCACCATAAATTTTTAGTTTTATGCGAAGCTAGTGATACAATTTTATGTTACAAGCATTTAGAATACTCACATCATATAACTTCTTATAGTCAATTGCTCTTCTCTGCCTACGGCCACAAACAATTTCTCCATCACTGGTTTCATCAGAATCTAAACTGCTATAAATAGAATTGTTTCTGAAGTCCAAGCCATGCATCTCCCACCTCCTGGATCCCAAAAAAACCTCACCATCTGAAGACCAACCCAAGCTGGTTGGACTGCTGATGTCATCAGATGCATCATCATCAGTACCCGCTTCACTCATGATGTTGTCTCTCCTCTCTGGATCGTAATTATCATCTTCAGAATCATCTGAAGGCCATTCTTCTTCGGGGTTTAATAGCACATTTCCAGCATCAGGAATTGCTGCTTCTTCTGTGAAAATATCCTATTTCAAGATATAGTGAACATCAGATTGGTTACAGGGCACCAAAACCAAGATTTTTTTAATTCCCTTTCAACTTTTTAGCAAAGAAAAAGGCTCAACAATATTTTAACAATAACCTGCCAACTGCTGTCCTCTGAGAAATGGGTTCCCAAATGAGCATTCATAGCTTCTATAATATCCATCCTGCATTCACAGAACTTGCAAAACCATCCCTGATCTCCTGGAGGTACTGCAGGAGTGCAAATTATCAAATGTACAGAAAACCTTAGAAACAATCCATTTGTTTCGTAACTCAGTAGAAAAAACTTCACAGGAAAAGAAGTGAGTAGAACTGACTACTTTCAGTATCCAAGGGAGGTTCAAGGCATTTTTGGTGGAAAGCACAGTTGCATGTACCATCACAGAGTACAATATCATTATCTGGGGAAACTTCATTCAATTTGCACTTCGCACAGAATATCTAGATGAAGAGATGGAAAAGAAAAAATAAACGTAAAGACACAAGTAAATAATAACACAAGATAAAGCAAGTCAAGGGCCTCCTACCAGCTTATCACTAAGCCAATTTTTCTTGGGGCCCAAGTTAATGTAATATCAGTAAATCCAAATTTGAAGAAAAAAAGGGACTTTTCAATTGATGTTGAGAAAAATAAGCATGCTTCAACTTTGCTTAGAAAATATTTCTGTCTCTTTGTGCCTCAACCAATTTCATGGCCCAATTACTGAATGAGCATGTGCCTTTTCAGCTCTTGAAAGTGAGAAGTAAGAAGTGAGTTTGCTCATTGAGAACTGACAGCCCAGATTTAGGAAATACTGGGTATGAGTCTTTATTAGCAAGAATTCGTCAAAAAGATTGAATTCTTGTTTAATGCTTTACAATTCTTAACATTTTCCAGAACACTGATGCTGCTTGTGCTTGCTTACATGTTCATGTGAAACAGATCCATCTGGAGCCATAACTGTCTCTTCAATACATCCTACTGTACTAAGAGAATCCACCTGCCGAATTATATCACGTAAACCAAGTTTACACTTCAAAATCTGCTTCCTTGCTCGCAGTAGTTCCTTTTCTGGCCTGATCTTCTCTCGACTGTGGCAGAAATTCAGTAAAAGATAAGAACAAACATAGTTCTTTTATCATTTGAAGCTTCTATCAATTTCGAACTTCCAGTCAGCGGAGTTCTTCGTGTTTTGTTTTGTTTTGTTTTGTATCATGCATGTAGTAAAATGGGAATCATTCATTAGTTCTGAGAATAGATCAGGTAAAAAATTTCAAAATTTTGAAGAATAAATGATTGAAAAGGAAAATTAATCTAGAAGCATAAGCAGATAAAAAAATTAAACAAGGTTAATGTATCCAGATTCCTTCGGCCGAACTTACAACGAAAATGTCTTCGAGCCAATCCCAAGTCCCAACTTCAATAGGGAAATATTCCATCTCATGCAATATATGATCAGAACTTCCTTGAAATATTTCAGATAGCTTCAAATCTGGTAACATGTTCAAATATATGCTCCTAATAATTCATGATAAGGACTAAGAGAAAGAAGGGCAAACAATATTCATTCCGCATCCAACTTCTTCCTAGACTAAACTTGCTTCTACAAGACATGGTTTAAGAAAACGAACCATCTCTGATCAATAGTTTGAAGACAATTATTTCACCTTTTTTTCTCTCACATATATCCATTTCACAGATCAAGGAGTGTTAGACTTTAGATGGAATTCTTAAATCACGGGATTGCAATCACAAGCTTAACTTTGCTAGGAAGAGTTCTTTATTTTTCCAAAGGAATGATATGTAAGAAAATCTTTTTACCTTTGACCTTTCCAGCCTTCTCCAGAGTAAGCATCTATAAGGTTCTGGTCCAGCTTCATTTTAATCATCAGGTACCTTGCTCTCCTCTGCAATCGTGATGGTTCATCTAGCTTTACCTTGTCCCTTTGCCTTTTCTTAGGCTTCCTCGTCTTGAGTTTTTTAATTGCACCTTCATCACCATTTTTTCCATTTCCCTTAGAATCAATATTTGACAATTGTAGCTCTGAGGAAGCCCCCTTCCTTGAGGCCTTCTTATCAAGTGCTTTATGCAGAATTTTCCTATGAATCAGTTTTCTACTGGTAGAGCCATTCCCAATGCCCTTAGGAGAAACTTTTCTTTTTGATACAGCTGAACTGATGATAGTTTTTAGATGAGGTTTTGGTTTTGGTTTTGGTTTTGGTTTTGTTTTCGTTTTTTGGCCTTTTCTAGGAGATATTTTGCTGTCCTTCTTTATCTTCAATGATTTAATCAGCAACGACCCAGTCACTGTGTCAGAAGGTGAACATTTGTGCGAGTCTTGCAGCTTTGACGTCTTTCCAGAATCACCCATAATGATCTCTCATGTGTGAGAACTGAAAATACACTATAGATGTATAGGTAATCTTTTTGTTACATAGTTATTGCTCACAAACAAGGAAGAAGCTCAAAATCTACTGTAAAGATAATTCTACAGTTTCCACAACTTTTCACTTCTAGTTTCACGCAAGACAAACATGAAATTCTAACACCATTGAATTCCATAAAAGTCAGTTTTTTCAGCATGTTTCATCTAATATAACTAACCATACATTTGACTTTTTGTGCAGCATTAGTAAATCTAAATTTGAAAATGTTTCTTCATAAACAAAGAAAATGTAAAGTCCAATATTCAGTAAAATGAAAAGAATACTTAATTTTCTTTTAATCATCTTTAAGATGCAAACATCTATAGAAAATAAATAAGAAACCAATGAACAAAACCAAAACCAACAACTTCGACAATTAAGGACAAATTTTTTGAAAAGAGTCAATATATCATGCATTTCAAATCAAAGAACTGTCATCCATGATCAATCATTAACAAAATCCTTGGAAGTGATCACTGAATTACATTCTCAACTCTAGTAAGCTACAGGAAACAAATTATTGATTCATAAATCAAAATCATCCATGATCACCAACAGAAACATCACAAACAAATCACCCCAGAAGGCAAACATCATTAGCACTGAAACCAATCTATAATCACCACAAGAACAATTCAAGAAGAACCCAGAAGTCAAATCAAAACCAATACCTCAAGAAAGCTTCACATTGAAACTAAACATAAAAAGAATGACAGCCCAAGAAAGAAAGAAAGAAAGAATCCAAGAAAGCAAGCTCAAAAGCAAAAACAAAGAAAAGGGTACCTGAGAAACAAAAGAATGAGACACCTCTACCTCCTGCACTACACTATAAAATAAAAGACACCGTGTATTTATAAGACAGTCAGAGAGAGAAAGAGAGGGTTTCTTGATTGATTTGAGGCCTAAAAAAGGCTCCAAAGTTTTGAAACTGGAAATTTGACATATGGGATTTGGTGCTTAAAAGGAAGTGAAGTGATAGGTTTATTTGATGATTGAATGAATGATTTGCAAAGAGGTGGCTGTTTCTCAGTTCTGTTGCCTTCCCTCACCCTCTCCCTCTCCCTCTCTATTTTCCTATACGATTGCTAGTCTTCTAAAGTCTCTGTTTCTTTGACTAATTGTAATTACTGGTCCAAAAGGGAGCAACAATTAGTTACACTAATATCCTGTTTTAACAATTCAAAGTAATAACTAAGAACAATTAACTTCCGGGCATCAAGATTTACCTTCTAGATTTGAACCGTAATGATGACACATAAGGAACAAACTAGCTTATCATTCAAAACCAATAGAACCCTTCGAATTATGTTGCTTATGCTGTTACTTGTTTTCCTTTATCTGGGTTTTTTTTTTTTTTTAATTGTTACCGTGACTATTCAGTCAGCTTATATATATCTTTAAGTATACCTCAATTAATTTATTGAGATTTTAAAATATGAAATTTATAATATTTGAATTAGTGATATTTAAAGAATAAATTCAAAATCTGATTAAATAAACTATATAAATATGTTGTTGCAATGGGTGGGTCATGGGTGCCTTATTGGACTAATTTGCTTTGTGTGTGAAAAAAGAAAGGGAAATGAAATTTCCATACCCTTTGTGTTGGCATGTTTTGTGAATATGAATTCACTATCACTATTTGTAATCGAACTAATTTACTATGGAGTGAAACTACTTTTCTAGTCTTGTAATGGCTTCTTGTACCAGCATTATTTGGATTGACTCCGTGTTTATGATTTTTATAGCAGTTATTTTTTAAAATATTTTTTATTTAAAATTATATTTTTTTTATTTTTGATATTATAACATCAAAACAATATAAAATACTAAATTCAAAGTAAAAAAATTCAAATTTTAATTAAAAAAAAAAAAAACAGGTTTAATTTCAATACTAAAAGAGAAAACTTCCTACACTGGCATCAATGATTCCATGTGGCCAAGCTAGAGATGTCTTGTACTCTAGTTTTGAAGCAAAAACTTAAACAAGCTGGAAAGTTAGCGTTGAGGGGCAAAGAAAGGCACTAATTACTATTCTTTGATGGTTGATTATATAGTTTTTGGCCCCAAATATAATCAAATGGATAGCCATTAACTTATAAGACGTTAAGATAAGGTAAGGGTCTCACTGAGGGGAGCGGCGTCTACCCTTGCATAACCTATCCAGTATCCACAGTTTCAAGATTTTTTTTCCAATCGCTTTAATTTAATTTTTATATTAATATATTAAAATAATTAAAAAAAATATCAGAAAAATATTTAAAAAAAAAAAAAATTGGCTGGAAACAAACGAGCTGCCTCTTAAGCTTGGTCTTCGTTTATTTTTGACGATGATCATAGAGACCAAGATCGCCACGAATCCAATTTTCCTGTCCCGGAAAGTGAGAGATACCCATAGAAGAACGAGTCTAATGGCTAAGCTATAAAGGCGCGTTGCCCCCAACACCATAAAATTGCTTGCGAAATTAGCTCCGGCCGCTTGAAAATGGAGGTATCTACATGTTAAGGCATAACACAGTCAAATTGCACATAGAAAATCAACATCCTAAATTGGAAATTAAAATGAACCCGTCATTGATAGTGTGGTTAGAATAAAAAGGAACAAAAACACAGTTGTTTCTCTTATAACCATCCATCCATTTAACAATAGATCACAAAAGTAACAAGTTCAACTAGTCAAGTGTAATTTATTTCATCATTTCAGGCTGCCAACCATTGGCAAGACAGTATCTTCCTGCCTACAATACCCAGAAATACCAAAAAACACCAAGCAAATAAATGGTCAGCAAAGCAACTCCCAGAAGGTTCACCAAATCCTGCAAAGAGAAGCAAAAATATCAATGCCATAAAACATGACGACCTTCATAAACAGAGACATAGACACAAACACCCACAAGGTAGAGCAACAATCCACATCAAGTTTGATCTGGTTAGAGTTGCGGTTCATTTAATGAGATTTTAAGCAGCACAACACAGCTGATCTCAAGCCCACAATAGTTGAGGAAATGTAGCACAAATGAGCACACCAAAACTCAGTTCCAAAGATTTTTGAAAAAGAACAATATACAAACACACATTCATGAAGAATTTCATAAAACATAGTTTTCTTCTGATTGACAAGTATGGCAACATTCATTAAATAACTATAATAATTTCGATATAAAAAAGAACTGTACTAGTTCTGAGTACAGATTTATATCGCCCCTCACAAAAACTACATAGCATCCTGTTTCCATCAAAAAGAAAATAAGAGAAAAAGTACCAAAAAAACCCTATTCCAAGAAAAAAAACCTATTGCCCACAGTTAAAGTTTCATTGACCTAAACCATTCAGAAGTTTCTCATTCAATTTTAGAAAGGACAGAAAGGATGCAAAGACAGTGAAGATTCCATTCTGAGAAAGAAACAGTATTAGAGTTATTTTATTGTTCCACCACCAGATGGATCGCCACCTAGCATAACTGAACAGTAAAGATGAGGCCACCCTAACTGCTACCATAAGCTAGACTCAAGTCTTGGCATCGAGAAAATGCCTATTGGAACCCAACTTCATACACCATTCTTATTAGTAAAGAGCGTGAAAAACAAATCCTGTAAATATACATGTAAATCCTATGCATTAAAAGAACTACCTTGTAACTATACAAATAAGCCATTATCAAAAGAACTTATTTAATTCCCACAAACTAATAAGAAAGAAAGAAAGAATAACGTGTGCCATGCATGCATCACACAACCACGTTGACTTCAGCATGTAGAACAGTAGAAAACAGAATATTAGCAATTGCTTCAGTGGTATGGTTGTCAATTGTACAATGGTGTGCGTATGCACATAATAGATGTATACATGCAGGGATACAAACACACTCACACACACACACACACATTGATTCAGAGACAACTATTTGCAAAGTTGGGCACTTTATAATGCAAGGGGTGGTAAAGAGAAAGGAAGACCATCAAGATGTCAAAATGTACTTTGGCTTAACAGTGAAGAAAGGAAAAATGGATGCATACACTGAAAATGTCCTTTACTATAGGTTTGTGAAGAAGGATAACTTCTATGAAATTAGGCCACGTAGAGGACAGATACCATAAAATGATCCAGGCAGTTTTTGGCATAATACAAACTGAGTTTTAAATCCCCCCATAATCCCTTTTCAGTTCTTCCAGCCTTCTGATTCTAACAGGTAATATAAGCAGAGCATAAAGTAGGTTTAGAAGAAAATTAAGAAAAAAACACAAAGGTCCTCTTAGAAAACTACATAGCCAATACTCTGACAATAGAATACTGTAAGGATCCAATAAAGCAAGAGAAAAACAGTAAAGAGGAGTCTACAACACATTCATAAAATATCTACTTATCAAAACTTCTGGATTATGAACTTCAAAATTGGTAAGTGGTAGCAAAGAAAATGTAGATAAAAATCAATAAACATTACTGTCAACCACAGAATTCGCAATGAAATTCTGTAAACTCAAGTATTTCCCACCATGCTCTTTTCCACCCACCCCTCCTCATCCTCAACCTTCTTGAACATATTCCTTCAGTCATCCAAATGAACAAACATTTGTTAAACACCATTAGATTTTGCATCAACACTAACAACTCCTACCAATCAAATCACTTCTTGTTTTTTACCATATTCGACCTGAAATGACAAAATGAAATGCAAAACCAAAGCATTTAAACCAAACAAAATTACTATAATGAAAAGTAAATATCCAGTAAAATCCATGAAACCAGGATTCATTTAGTAGGAGTAGCAAGAGGAAAGGAGGGGAACCAGGCAACACAAACTAATCACACATTACAGTACTCTCACCAGATCAAAATCCCAAAACACAAATTCAACACATTATCTTCCACATTCTCTCAGATAAAACCAAACAAACAAAATCCCTAGATGAAACACAATCAAACCCACAAAAAAAGATCTATAATTAAATTCAATTAAAACCATACAAAAACTACCAACAAAATCACCAATCACATTACAAAAAAACCATACTACCAAGAAAATCACATTACAAAAAAACTCAACTACCTACATTTCAGATACCAATAAAAAACAACTACCAACACATGCCATAGCACATCAAATTAATAATAATAAAAAAAAAACCATCAATAAAATCATCCAAGGAATCAACCCCTAATCAATAGGGACCAATTCCTTTCTAGAGACTACCAAGCAATCCCAACTCAACCCTTTTTAGCTTCAACATCCTCACTAACAAAACCCAACAATCTATCCCATCAATCAATCAAATTCAATCAAAATACACAGAACCCATCAACAAAAATCATCAAAGTACACCACAAAGACGATACCTTTAATCAAAAGACCGATAAAAACCGTTCCTCTCTAATGCCCACCATGCTCCTTAGAATGTTGCTGGTGTTCAAGATGACGGCGTTCCTCAGGAAGAGCAAGAAAGTAAGATAAAACCATGCCACCAAAGCAAACATGATAAACTGGATCAACTGAGCTTGTTTCAATATACTTAGCATGGTAATTATCCATCCCTCTTTGCACTGATTTCTTCACGTAATCAAGTGACAGCATGGGCTTCACATGGTTAGGAAATTCTTTCACTTTCAGGCCCTTAATTTCGCTGTAGAACTTTCTTAGTGCCATTTGATTGAGTGTGGATTTGAGGGTTCGACGAAACCCTAGCCCTAATTTTTAAAATTTGGGGATCTGGTTTTTTTTATGAACGTAGAGAAATGTATATAGAGGGTAAAAACTGGGGAATGATTCGAATGAAGGATAGATTTTGGGGTGGTTAGTTGGATGGACGGTTAATTCGTTGCTATTGGTGGGGTCCACAAAATTAAAGAAGACAAACAGGAAATTATTGATTTGAGTTTTCTTATATAACTTCTAATTCCCAACATTTAATTAAATATATCTTTTCCATTCTATTAACACTTAAAAATAAATCATAAATGATTAGTGTGTTTATGTTTTATTCTTCATGTGGGGGTGTTCGGGTCAGCTTATGCATATTTCTACTAATTCTCACGGGCTCTGAAATTAACGATTAGATAATCCTCCAATGGACATCAATATTGACAACTATATGACTCGAACTTGAGATCACAAGAAAAGCAAACTCCTTGGTCCCAGGTTCTTACCACTGGATCACCTACTAAATGATTAAAATTTAATTGTATGAGTGGAGTAGGATGATAATTTTAAAGTTATTTTTTTATATAACAATAAAAGATAGGCTTACAGAGATAATGTTTTTTTTCTAGAATATTTTAAAAAAAATCTTAATTCTAAAATTATCCCTTTCTTTTTCAAAATTTTCTAATTATTTTGAGTTGCAAAATAACATATTCCTTCTTTTCTTTTTAAGCTCAGTTTAGCATTGCGATCTGACCATATTTTTGAAAAACAAGTTAACTTTAAATTATTTTTTTGGCTTTTTTTGGATCATTTTATTGTCTTAATGTCAAAATGAATTTTAAAAGATAAACAAAATATTATTTTGATTCATTTCTAAGCGAAAAACACTTTAAAAAACAACTCTATTACACTCTCAAACAGGTTTTAACTGTGTATATATCAAGAGATTAC
Organism: Populus simonii; assembly: GCA_007827005.2. Taxonomy (NCBI): domain Eukaryota; kingdom Viridiplantae; phylum Streptophyta; class Magnoliopsida; order Malpighiales; family Salicaceae; genus Populus; species Populus simonii. The sequence continues at coordinate 6,392,834 of CM017469.2, forward strand.
TTCATTAAGCTAAGCAGAAAAGGAGAAATTTTGGTTTTCCAATCACAATTTTATCATTTGCTTATGCTTATCAGAGTTTTTTTGGTTCTTAGCAAAGTAAAAAATAGTAAAGTAATACAGTATAGAAAAATGTTTGGGGATATAGCATGTTTAGCGAGTCATGAATGGCATCTGCGACTTAGATATCACAATTGACATCTGTAACATGTGATTCACATGTCATTTGTGACTTCAAACAAAATTAAATCTCAGAGTTCCTTTTTTCTCATTTCTCCTTTTATATTCCTCATCTCTCTCTCCATAATCAGCTGTCACTCTTCTCTCCTCGCTTTAAGCAACCACCTTTTCTCTCTTTATATAGTAAAATACACCCAAAACATCACGAGATCTCCATACCTTCTTAATCAGCCATTCGAATGATGACTACGATTATGGATAAGATACTTAGTTGATTGTGTTGACAAGACTAAAGCTATAGATAAGATATTTAGTCAATTATATTGAAGAGATTAAGGTTATGGATAAGATACTCAGTCGATCGTGCTGACGAGACTAACGCTATGGATAAGATACTTAATCAGTCATGTTGACGGTGCTAAGGATATAAATATAATAATTAGTCGACCATGTAAACGAGACTAAGATTATGGATATGAATTAAAGCTAGGCATTTGAACATAGACAAACTAGTATTGGGTAATAATTAAGGTTGTGGAAAACACTTGGGCCATGGATAAGATATTTACCTAGTTGGCCCAAGGTGACTCAGATGAATTTTTTTTATTTAATTTATTTGTTGTTGTTGTTTATTTTTTATCATATTATTAAATTAAACAAGTTTATTGAATCCGATCAAGTTAATGACTCGATTCTTGAATTTTTTTTATTTCTTTAAAAACATTCCCATCTTTGGAGTTACTTCTTATTTTTTTTGTTAGAAAAAAAAATTCACTCATGACTGGTTATTTCTCAAATTGGTTGGTTCCAACATAATATTTTGCCTCAATTGGATTTCTTAGAATTTTAATTTGAGTTTCGTATCTAAAAGTTTCAGTAATTTTTTACAAAGAATACCAAGATCCGTACAAAACCGGTTTAATTTTTATGCAGAACCATCATTCATGGAGGAATGTGGGCAGAGGACTCAATTGAGAATTTTCTGAACTCTGAGGTATCCAATTGGTGTAAAAATATTCTTTGGGATTCTGTAAAGAATTACTTATAATTGGAGACTTATTTAAGGATTACTTCTACCATTGAATAAAACAAAAATTATTATACTTTCTCCTTTTTTTTCATTTCATTTTTGTTTTTACTTTTAAATTTCATCATTCAATATTTATTTTATTATAAATTTATCTTCATAAATTATTTTAGTTTTTTTTAATTATCATAATCTCAAATAAATATCCTAATAATTGATTTGTGCTCAATTTTATAATCATCTGTTTTTATTATTGTATAATTAAATAAAAAATAATTAAAAACAAAAAAAAACAAAGTAATGAAACCAATGAAGTTCATCACTTTGATCATATATTTGATGGACTAAGCTGTGAAATCTAAGTTGATATAATATATTATTTTTTTAATATTAAAAAAAATCATCTTGATATTTTTTTAAAAGTTAAGTTATACATCCGTATTGTTTTTGGACCCGCCAAACTGACTGGGTTATGTTTAGATAACTTCTATATGATTTAATTTTCAACCTAAAATAGATAATGAGTCAAATCAAGAGATTTCAAAATTGATTCATTAAACCAAGTTTAATGATAATATCAAATAATTCCTTATAACTGAAACTTTTTTTTATTTATTTTTTTTTCCAAGCTGTGTCATAGTAAAACCCCTAGTGATAGCTATATCTAAACCTTTTTATTATAAAAGAAGATTAGAAAATGTGGCAAAATTCACGATTCCATAAATGGGACTTGGGTACACATTTTTACTGCACTATGAGCTTAGAGATGGCATAGAAACACTATACCATCATTGTTCATATATTGTATGAATAATTACAGAAAATTTAGCCTAGTTTTTTTTTATATATATATAAATGTGTTTACTTTCATATTAAAATTTAAATTTCAGAGAACACCACAATAAAATATGTGCTTGTAAATAAATTAATTTAGATGTGAAGGATCTACTTCAAAATCTAATTTGAATTAGAGAATTCTTACATGAAAACACCCTTATCAGTAGGAAAAAAACCCTACAAAGTTAGTAAAATAAATGTATAATCAGGATCAACCCTCAATCAGGCAATGTTGTGTTCCTATTCCATCTAATGCCTCATTTGTTATATTTTTCAAAATCCCTTTTCTTTTTTATATCACAAGCTTTGCAAACTTATTAACACGAAAATGATGAATAAAAATCATGAAATGACCGAATTATATATTTTTCTTTGAAATCTTTATATTTTTATATTTTAAAACAAAATAACAAAATAAATGATCTAAATAAAAATCAAAACAAATTACAATAAAAACTTGTTAAAATAATAAATTAAAAGATTAAAAATTATGAAAGGATCAAGAATTGGTGGAGTTGCATAAATAACATATTTTTTTAAGAAATTTTTATATTTTTCATGTTAAAAAATAATAAAAAATGATCAATTTACAATGAAAAATCATTAAAATAACAAACAAAAAGATTAGAAATCATGAAATTGCCGCAAAATGATTAAATTGCATAGGAAAAGAACACCACCTGTCTTTTCTAATGCTAGCGTGTTTCGAAATATGGTTGTGGTTGATTTTTAAAATGTTTTTTATTTATAAATATATCAAAATAATATTTTTTTATTTTTAAAAATTATTTTTGACATTAACGCATCAAAATGATTTAAAAACATAAAAAAATATTAATTTAAAGTAAAAAAATAAAAAAATTAAAGTTTTTAAAAAATACTTTTAAAAAAAAAAAAAAAAAAACATTAAAAAAACATTCTCATGATTCCATCTCATAGACAAACAGAATACCCCCCTTGAACTCAACTCTTTACAAATAAAAATTAGTAAATTATTATGAACAAAAAGTCAAACCCCATCATGGTATTTGGATATTTCAATTCAATATATATATATATATATTATCAAAATTGGAACTATACCTCTAGGCTCTAGTTGGTTGGAAGTTAGTGGTTAGTACCTTGGGAACACCAGGCAGGCATTGCCAGCTTATCCAAGTACAGTTCCCCACGTTGGACCAACTTAATGACCAAACAGACCATACCTTAAAACCCCAAAAATCAAACAACAATGGTCATTTATGTGATTTCACAAGAAAAGAAAACATCACCCGCCTTTTTCTATTCTCAAAAAAAGGAAAGAAAAAACTAAAAAAAAATCACCCCACCATAAAATGATCAAATTCCTGAATTATTATTAATTATTAGTAATCTAATCATCGGACAGTTTGTCCAAATCACCAAAAAAGCCCGTTTTCCTGCATTTTGGAGATTAACAGAGAAAGCAACAGACAGGTCTCTCTGTTTTTTTTTTTTTGGGATTTTTTCTGGTTCTCTTTCTCTCCTTTTCGTGTTTGTTTGAAATCTTAAAAAAATAAAAAAATTTAAGAATTTATAGTATATAAGTTTTGATAAATGGCAACGTTCACAAGTTTTAGAAAAGCTTATGGGGCTCTCAAGGATACAACAAAAGTTGGCCTTGCAAAGGTCAATAGTGAATACAAGGTGAGATTTTTGGATTCTTCATCAATTTTTGCTTCACAGGTTCTATTCGTTTTATGATTTTTAATTATGGAATGTTTCTTTCTTTTCTTTTTCTTTTTGGATTTTGAATGGAAGGAATTGGATATTGCCATTGTAAAGGCTACCAATCATGTTGAATGCCCTCCTAAGGAACGTCATGTTAGAAGTAAGTTTATATTTTGATGTGGGGAGTTTAAGATTTTGATCTGTGATTGTGCTTTTGAATGGGTTATTGAAACGTGGAAATGGGTTTCTTTTGTGATTCATGGTTTCGAATTTTTTTAGGACGTAGATTTGATGATGTTAGTTTTTTGTTTTCTTTGTTTTATTAATGTTATTCTTTGTTTTTTCTGGTGACTTACAGAAATATTTTCCGCAACATCAGTAATAAGACCTCGAGCAGATGTGGCATACTGCATTCATGCACTTTGTAAGAGATTAGCCAAGACGCAGGATTGGATTGTAATGTTGCTCTGTCTCTCTCTTTTAAATTTCTTAATTTTGATTAATTATTGTTGTTTTGTTAAGCCATGTAGGTATTGTTTTAAATTTCTTTGATTAATTTTGCTCTCTCTCTCTCTCTCTCATTTGAACTTGTATAAAACGAGTTTTGATCTAAGCATTGTCGTGTCATAACCGTAACTTGACAGTTCATCAATGTAAAAATTTCCCACAGATAATAGATCGAACTTGGGTCCTGAAATTTGGTTGTCTTTATGCAGGTTGCGATAAAGACGTTGATAGTCATTCATAGGACATTGAGAGAGGGAGACCCTACATTTCGAGAGGAGCTCTTGAACTACTCACATAGAGGAAATATTCTCCAAATGTCCAATTTCAAAGATGACTCTAGTTCGCTGGGTATGGAGCCTATGTTCAACATTGTTTTTGTCATTTTGCGTGAACAAGCTTTGAATTTTGAATATCAATAGCTTTTTAGATTGCTTTTTCTGAGATGCAGCCTGGGATTGCTCTGCATGGGTTCGTACTTATGCTCTTTTTCTAGAGGAAAGATTGGAGTGTTTTAAGGTTTTGAAATATGACATTGAAGCTGAGCGCTTGAATAAAGCATCACCTGTGGCAATCAAGGTTTCTTCCGTGCTGTGCATTAATTTGGAATCATATTTTAACCTGGCATCAGATTATTTTTTTATCATGGAACGGCATTAACTATCTATTAATTATAACAGGTGCATAGTAAAACGCGGCTCTTGAATGGAGAAGATCTGTTGGAGCAGCTACCTGCATTGCAGCAGCTTCTTTATCGTCTACTTGGTTGCCAGGTAAGGGTTGATACTGGTAACAGATTTGCTTAATTGTGGTTACGGAACAATGAGATTTCTTTGGGTGGCTTTAGTATCTCCTAACCACTGAATTGTCTTTCATTATATAATCCTTCCCTATCCCCTTCCTCTAATTTTTGCAGCCTGAAGGTGGAGCTTATAACAATTATCTAATACAGTATGCCTTGGCTCTGGTATGCATGATACAAATATGTTTTTCTTACAAGAGTGTTTTCAGCAGTATGTTTTGCACAAGTACTTGTTGGAATTCTGAATGACGGGGGAATTTTTCAGTGAAAAACCAGTGCATATATAACTGAAATTTAAATTATTTCAATTGCCAGATGAGCTGTGAATTTTCTTTATTGTACTGACCAGTGACAATGCACTTTCTTATCCTCATCGGCAGGGTAAGATTGTGCAGTGAGCTACAGTCCCTTGTGTTTTCTAAATCATTCTCTTAAAGCATTATGGTGTTGTCTTTTTAATTCTTGTGACTTGCTAGGGATAGAGTAAAAGGATGCTTTAAGTGTTTTTTTCCCCTTTTCTTGTTAACTGGGACCAGAACTGGAAGCCTGCCTGCAGTGCATGATTCTTGAAGTGTTGATACAAATAATTCGTGAATTTGTTATTCCTTGGGGTTATTTTCATATTGTATCCAAGATCTTCAAGCTTATGGTTTCTAGAAGTTATTATTTATAACTATATAATACATCTAATTTTCTATCATGGGTCATTATACCAACACCTTTTGTTGTATTCCTCTGTTTTTTTAAGTCATAAAATTGTTGTTTTTCATGCAGGTCTTGAAGGAGAGCTTTAAAATCTACTGTGCAATCAATGATGGAATTATCAATCTTGTTGACCTGGTAAAACTTGCATTCAAGCGTGTAACTGCCTCTTGGACTAGTTGTATTTTTCCTCTTATATTTTTTCCTCGATTAACATAAATTCAAAATATTTTTACAGTTTTTTGAAATGACAAAACACGATGCTGTCAAAGCTCTTAATATATACAGAAGAGCTGGCCAACAGGTTTTACAAACGACTGCTTTTAGTGCCAAATTGGGGTGCCTTATTACTTGTTGTCTAGTTTTTAATTCAATTTTGGGCTGTTCAGGCTGAAAATCTTGCTGAATTTTATGAACATTGCAAAGGCTTGGAGCTTGCAAGGAACTTTCAGTTTCCAATACTGAGACAGGTTCTCTTTTCCACCAAACTGAAAAATTTAATGAATGCTCATAGTTGGTTCTTACAACTTTTCTGTATTGTGCAGCCCCCTCCAACTTTTCTTGCAACAATGGAAGAGTATGTTAAAGAAGCGCCTCAGTCAGGTTCTGTCCCCAAGAGACTGGTGAGAAATTTTATCCATGTGGGAGTTTGCTTTTAAATGAGATGGTTAAATAAAAGTTTTTCCTCTGCATTCAAATGTATTGAAATATGAGAAAATGGAATGCGACACCTTCTCTATGTTTTGGGTTTGTGATAAGCATGCTGTTTCACCAACAGGAGTATACGGAGAATGAGCCCGAGGAACCTGAGGAACCTTCAGAACCTGTAGAAGTTGAAAAGGTTGATGATGAAAAAACACTGATAGATGTGGAGGAAGAAACTAAACCTGAGGAAGAGGTGGTAGAACCTCCATTAGTATCAAACGATGCTATTGGGGATTTGCTGGTAAGATCAACATTTTTCTGCATGTCCTTTTTAGTTGATTTCTTGAGTTCTCTTTCACATAGTGTCTCCATATGTTTTTGTTGCAGGGTCTGAATGAAATAAATCCAAAAGCTGCAGAGCTTGAGGAAAGCAATGCAATGGCTCTTGCAATTGTTCCACCTGGTAGTGCACATATCAATTGATTTATGTTTATTAAGAAATTTTTAGTGCACGTGTGTGGTAGAGTATAGTTCATTTTGGAGTAGTGTTTCCATGTCTTATGGATTAAGTGGCCCACCAATCAGTGATATAGAAATGCAGTGCACCTTGTTTAAATGGTTTATGTTGCCCTTTCTCTTTTGAAGTGCTGATGGGACATAGCAAAAATGTCTTATGAGTTTGTGCAATGATTAGCATCACTCAAGAACCTGTGGAGTTATTCTCTTTCATCTAGTGACACCGTCTTTGTCGTCTACGGGTGAATTTGAGTTTTCTTCTTTCGAAAAAAAAAAGGAATCTTGACCATCTGATTTATCATACATCTCATGTCTTGAATTTTGTAAAATAATTAATGTTACATTGATGCAGGTGCTGATCCTCTGTCTTCATCAAATGCTTTAAGTGAACTTGGTAAGCCAAATGCAACAGGTTGGGAGCTAGCACTTGTTACCACTCCAAGCAACCCAACTAGCCAACCAATGCAAAGCAAAATGGTCAGTTTATTTTATCCTTTAAAAAAAAAGTATTGAGACTTTGAATCTATGCCTTTTCTTTTCTCAAAGAAATATAACAAAAAAATTTGTTATACACATGAATACTGGTTCCATTGGAGTTTTAAGTGAAGCACTGAGCAAATGACCTTCACTTTGTTTTCTTTTTCAGAGGTTAGAATGGTTTGCTTGTCATCATGAAGTTGGTTGTTTAAGTGTGCAATGATATGTCTTTTTGAAAATCACCAACCTGAAGTCTTTAGTTTAATCTTTTCTGTAATATAATGGAGCTAATTGAAACTTAGATAGAGCTTTCTCAAGGATTAGGTATTTAATTGCATAGCGTTGAATTGGTGCCTTTTGATTTGATGGAATTGACTTGAAACACTGAGCCTGGTTGATGCAACCGATCCTGAAGCAAGCTCAATCCAAGTTTCTATTGACTCCAATAAAATTCACTGGCTCCAGTTTAGCAGCTTTAGTGTCGCATATTGCCTAATTGAAGGTTATTGAATCCTTTTAGCAACTGAATCAAGTTGGATACACCGACTCCAGCTTAGTAGATTTAAAGTCCCATATTGCCTCATTGAAGGTCAATAAATCCTATTTTCAACTGAATCATTTTGCCAGTGTACTCCATGAAAATGTGATACTTGTTTTTGCTTACTCATGATCATGTTCTGGTTTTTGGGTCAGGGTGGTGGTTTTGACCGGCTATTGCTTGATAGCCTATATGAAGATGATACTGCAAGGAAGCAAATACAAATGCAAAATGCAGGGTACGGATATGGTGCCACAGCTGTGCACAATCCATTTGAACAACAGGATCCATTTGCAACATCCAACAGCATAGCACCCCCAACAAATGTGCAGATGACGATGATGGCTCAACAACAGCAGCAGCACCAACAGCAGCAAATGATGATGCAACAGCACCAACAACAAAACCAGTCGATGATAGGTCCTTGTCAATACCAACCACAATATCCTCAACAGCAAATGCAGCAGGTGGGACAGATGGGTCCTGCCAACCCATTTGCAGATCCATTTTCGAGTTTCCCACAAAGTTCTGAACCACAGCAAGGAAACCACATGCTAATTTAGAGGTCCTTTTTGCCCAATTTGAGTTTATTCTTTGATTCTTTGGAGTAGCAGAGAAATCTTTTCGTTTGCTACGAAGTCTGATTAGTTTATTCTTTGTTTTCTTTTACGATGAAAGCTCATAATTTGTTCAACTAGTAAATAATAACTTCATTTATTTTTTGCATTGAGGAACAACAGACCCTTCATTTTGGATCATTGGATGTAATTTCTCTGACACATCTTTGGACATTGTTTTCAAACATAAATGAAACTGACTACAACATAATTAAGATGTTCACGAGGGAATCGAAATGTTGTACATCTGATTATTTTACTAGAAAAACTTTCAGCATATGTAAATTATTGAAAGCTAGAACAATACTAATTCTTAAGTGGATTATTTGGCATGCTAGGAGTAGGAACATGTTATAGAACCAGGCTCTGACAATCAGAAATCTCAGTTGTGGTTGGCTCGAGAGCTTCACAAGGATACTGACACTTACATACAGTGTTTAGAAACTAAAGTACACCGTTCAGTGTTTTTGGGACCGTGGTTGTCTAGGACTGGTGTATGGTGGAGGTACAGCACTGATAGAGTCGGAAATCCTGGCAATGCGGGTGCTGGTGGTGTTTTTCGTGATCATCATGGTGATTCAGGTTCACGATCTCTCCTGCTATATCTGTATGACTTGTGTCTTGTCCTGTTAAGCTCAGCATAAAAAAAAGATATGCAGGAACTCACACTCTCTTCAATGCATGTGCAATGTTGGACAGATAATAATTTCACCCGACCTGAGTCGGAGGAAAGAGTCATGTAGGTAGTGAAAAAATATCTTGGACCAAAAGTAAAGTGTTAAAGAAGGAAAGAAAATACTCCATTTTTCAAGGTTTTTAAAAACTGGGAGAACCTATTCATTTACAAACATAATTAATAATACAGATACTTGGCAACATAATACCATGATATAGATGAATTTCATGAAAATTTATTTTTGAGAAAATGAATTACTTTATGATGTTTTGTTGTATGATAAAAAAATAACCGGGAAATAAATCTTTTTATGATTTTTAAGTTATTAATTTATTTCAAAATAGTAATATGAAATTATTTTTTTCTAGGTGCACCTTACAATAAATTTCTTTCATTTGGTATTTATTTTTTATCATAAAATCTATACTGTTTGATAAATATGATAATTATATAATATAACATGTTGTGTTATAATTTATTTTCTAGCGTTATAAATTAAAACGTTATATTATATGCAATAGTATATAAACTAATATATTATGTAGTACTGTGATAAGATATATATATATATATATATATATATATATATATATATATATATATATATATATATATATCTTATCCATTAAAGGATACAAAGGGAGTTGTACACACACACACACACACACGGTAGAATTGGGTGTACAATAATATATTTTTTTAAGGAAAAAAAAACTATCTTCTATCAAAAGGCTATTAAAACCTTCATAAAAAAAAAATAGAAGAAACTTTTCCCTGCATCAGCTGCTATATGGAAAAAATTGTATTTATGCTGAATCATGCTACTTCTCTTAAAGAAGGTGGTCATCAAGCAAGAAGCAAAATAGCAGGCATGGGATGGAGGTGCACGTAGAAAGGTCTATGAATAACAGCAAAAAATTTCCAAAGATGCAATACTGATCGTCCAATGAATGTTTTGGAGCACACTTTAGATGAAGATTGCCCCTTTTGTTCTTGATTTCTGTGGCTGTTCTTTATGATTAACCTTAAGTTTGTTTGAAACTAATGAAGAAAAACTGAGATTCCTAAATCAAATTAGTATATAGGGATGGCATCTCGATGACACTTAAATAGACTTTATTTAGCATCCTTGCTATTCAGCGTTCTCAAGACAAATTAAAGAGGGAACTTATTTTATTTGAGTTTTCTGGAGATTCTGGAGTTCTAGCAAACTAGGAACTTGTTATCGAACCAGGTTCTCAATCGGGAATTTCGGTTGAGGTTGGGTAGAAAGCTTAACGAGAGGATATCAAGACAGTATTAGGAATCTAGGAGTACTTTCGGGGACCATCCCTTCCAAGGACTGGTATCTAGCGGAGGCTGGAGGCTGTTGGCGTCAGAAATCCTTTCAATGCAAGTGCTGCTGGCATTGTTCAATCATCATGGCATGCAGCTAACGAGACCGCTAAGCTCTAGGCTATTCGGCAGGGGATGTAGTTGGCTCATCAAGGCCAGCTTGGTTGTGTTAAGAGTTCACATGATTGCACAGGATTCTCAAGATGCTACTGGATGCATGAATGCTTCTGTCTAGGACAATGCCTGTGCACATTTTGTAGCCAGGAAAGGTGCAACACAGAGGTAGAATTAGATTTCCGATGACCAACATATAAATACCAAAAATCTAGGCTATTTGGAGTCAGATATCCAGTTTGCTATTCAGCCTGGCCGTGTTAAGCTGTAGCATAGAATTATAGGATTTACAGGAATCAATCACCACCAGCTTGTCCACTCTTCAATGCTTGTGCAGTGTGTAGCCAAGAAGACAGACGCAAAACAAGGATTGGACTCAAGACCACTCTACTCTAGACCTCAATTGAGAATCCAAAAACACAAATACCAAAATACTCATACTCGGAAGCCTTTATTTTTTTACTTTGAGGTATTTTTGTTATTTTACTATTCATAAATATATTGAATCAATCAAAATATCTTCAAATAAATTATTATTTTTCATATTGACCATTTTTTTTTATAATTGAATTGATTTTTTTATCTAATTTTAAATTATTGAAAAATAATTTTAAATAAAAAAATATTTTTTTAACAAATAAAATTTTGACTGCGACGAGAAACATACACTTAGCCCAAAAAAGTTTAACCGGGTAATTAAAAACAACAAAAAATTTATCCCCCATTGTTTATATTTCCACATCTTCCTGTCCACATGGCATATATTTATTGGCTAACTATGAAAAAAACCCTATAATTCTTCTATTTTTTTCTTGTTTTTTACAGGAAGAAAGAAAGTCTGATCTCACACGAAAGACAGGAGCAATGGCAGAACAAACAGAAACGGTGTCGTCAAGCGAGAATCAATCTTCTAACCCACAAAATTCTCCAGAAGAGAAGCTCAAGCAACCATCGGTATTTCTCAATTTCCGATTCCAATCTCTAAATTTCTTTAACCTTTGTTTTCAAGCCTTAATTTTTCAATAATGGCTAGCCCTTAAAACAAAATGGGATTCATTGTTCTTATATTTTTGGTTTTTTTTCTCAATTTTTTTAAATGGTTTTTCGGTTCTATTGAGATTTTTGGTGGTTTAAAAAGTTAGGGTGCTTTTTATTTTGTTAGAATTTTAATGGGTTTGGTAGGAATCGGTCATTTTAATGGGTTTTATTTATTTACATAATTGGAATTTGATGAAAAGGTTGAATGTTGATGGATTTGTAGTGGAAAAGTTTGGAGCTTTACAGAGAAATAATGATATTTTTTGAAGAAAATATTGTGAAACTGACCAAAAAACTAAATAAATAAAGTGAAGTTTATTTATATATTTTTAGCTGTTTTTCAGTCCGATGATGTTGGGATTGATCATTGATTGTTTTGTTAACTTAGGTGCCACCGGCATTCTCTGGTTTTCCAGCTTATGCGGATGGTGGTTTTCAGATGTATCCTATCATGTATCCTGCACCAGTTCCAGGGTTAAATCCTATGCAAAATCAAGAACAAGAGAATCATGGGCCGGGAATTTATGCTGTAGCTGTTCCACAATTTATGGGACCAATTGCTGGACTTCCTTCAAAAACACTAATTCCTCTCACGCTCAATATACCTACGTAAGTATACCTGTGATGTGTTAACTGTTGAGAGTTAAGGTTTATAATGTTGTTCACAATAGGATACATGCATGTATTCTTAGATGCTGTAATCAATGCTATTTATCACAGTCATTCCTAGTTTTCATTTACCTGCTTCTGAGTAATGATGCTTGATGATGGTTAACAATGGTGATATATCTGTGTTGTTAAAAGAATCACATGAACTGCCAAATAATGATTGCTGTTTTTTTCTTATTTTCTGTTCAACAGTAGGCCAAGTCATGAGGCTGGGGCAACTGGTGATCAAACACAAGGTGGACAACAACAACAACCACAGCAGCAGCAGCAGCAACATCCTGCTCACCCAAGACAAATTGTTGTTAGGAGATTTCAAGTTGCGTTTCAGTTGGATTTGTTTCTCATACTTAAGCTGGTAGCCGTAATCTTTTTGTTCAACCAAGATGGCTCAAGACAAAGGCTGCTTGTCCTTGTGTTTTTTGCTTCACTTGTCTACTTGTAAGTAATAAACTTTGGAATAATTTGTTATTTGAGATACATTCTTCACATGGCTTTTTATTTATTTATTATTGGATACTCTCTTTTAAGTTCTGGAGAAGGAAGCTCTCAAGTTAACCAATCAAGCTCATAGATGTCATATTCCTTGCTTTCAAAAGTTCTTCTATTTCCAATCACAAATAACACATTAAATAATTCACTGTAGCTCTCCAAGCTGTACCCCTTTTATTGTTCATATGAAGCTACTTTCGGTTAGTTGTGCAAGTGGAAGCTCAACCTTCTTAATGTGTGTTGCAGGTACCAAACTGGAGCTCTGACACCATTAGTACGTTGGCTCTCACAAAGCATGCAAAGGGCAGCTGTGCCTCCCCGTCCACCTAGGCCTGCTGCCAGGGTGGAAAATGCTGGTGCTGCAAGGCAGAATGAATATATTGCTTTGGCAGGTACCTTTCATTTTCTGAATGCATACTAAGGATGTTGAATGTTTTCTGGATTTTAATTTATTTATTTATGAGGGAGGGGGATTCATGGTCATATTTGATATCCAATTGTATGGTATGCAAGGGTATTTCTGCACTTTTGCACAAGTAACCGATAGATGAACTGATGAAGCTTAAACCCATATCAGCTAAACCAGACTAACTGAAGTTTATTTTGCTCTGTATCAACAACAATTGTGAGGTTGATTAATTAATCTTTCAAGTTATATTTTCTTTTTCTTGACCTGGTGATGAAATTCCTTGCGTATCCATTAGATATACAGTAAGCAGAGTTCATTCAGCGCTCTTGCTCTACAGTAAAACGCTCTTGCTCTACAGTAAAGCAGTGTGCTTGTGAGCCCAAGAAAATGACTTTTTTTTTTCTAATGGAAGGATCCTTGTGTGGTATTAGTTTCTTTTTTATAATTGAAGTCGAGACTTGAGAGGAAAATATATTTCTGATTTTTCTTTGTAACTTCTGGCAATCACGTGACAACTTGTTGCAGAGGGACAAGCTGGGGTCGAGAATGAGAACAGGCCTACAGAGGATGGTAACCAGGCAGCTGAGAATGAGAATGTTGCTGAACCTGGTGGAGACAATGGTGGCCACCGCTGGTGGGGAATTGTGAAGGAGATTCAAATGATTGTCTTCGGCTTTATTACCTCTCTTCTCCCAGGCTTTCATAACATAGATTAGAGCATACTTTAGCAGGCCACAAAACCAGCTTAGAAGCCGGAAAGAAATGTTTCTATCGTTTTCTCCCGTTCTTCCCCTTTTGAATAAGAGTTCTGCCCCCTTTTCTATTTACTGATAACTTTGATACATTTTGTATGTATTTGTGCAATTATGTCTCCCCTAGAATAGTTTCTATTATGATCGTGGATTTAGGGTTTAACATGTACTAAATTTACGTGTACTGATAACTTTGATACATCTTGTAAATTCTTGCAACGCAATGCACTAAATTTGATTCTTGGTTTGTGACAGAAGAATCAGAATTTTCAGGCTGCTGTTACTTGTTGCTTTCTGAATCTTTTATGAAATATAAATGTCATTTTTCTAACAAATCAGTAATAGTTGAGAATGAATATTTTTTTTATAATCACCTAAACCAATACTTCGAGGCAAATGGAGTTGGAATTGGTTCTCTGTTTCTCGAGTTGTCTCTTGTTAAACCAAAGATGAGTGATCAATCCAGTGAACCAAATGGTAAAAGTATTGGGCTCTTTATCAGAATGGCCATATTCAGAGTCTTGCACATTAATCCCAGTTGAACTCCGTCCCTCAAAGGCCTGCCTTTGGTTCATTCCCAAGTTCAGAAATAGAAGACTCTGGATCCCGGTTCCCCGGCTGAAATAAAACCACCAAGATTTGTCGTCCAAATCCTCGTAAGATTAACAGCAAAACCTCTTATCCGTGTCCAAACACTGGCTTTCCCTCATCTCCAGTCCTCAATTATTTAGCTTGAAAATCCCAACAAAATAACTTCAGCCCTTTTCTTGCATAAACCATCTACTCAACAATTCCAATTCCTCTCTCTTGCTCATGATTAGATCACTTCTCTTGCACCAAAGACCTTGGCATCAAGATTTTGCAGTCTTACAATGTCTCACTCCTTTGTTCAAGTTCATCTACATTGGACACCAATGGTGAGTATCATATTTATAATCCAACTACCGAGCAATTCTTGACTCTTAATCCTTCAGTTCTTGACGATACATCTTCACTTCTTTTCAGCATGAGCTTGACATTTGATCTTTCTTGCCATTGCAAAGTTCTATGCGTTCCAAGTTCACCTACGCAGATGAAATATCAGAGAACTTTTACTACTAAATAGAAGTGGTTTGACGCATGATTAGCATTTACTGTAGATAAGAAAAACCAAGATAGATTTCACGCATCTTTACCCAAAATTAGATGTATACCACGTATGCTATTTTCTATCATAAAATATGTACCCAGTGCTTGCCAATTTAGACGAGGCTAGTTATAATTGTTAGGGCCAGTTCTGGTATATTGGCTGCCTCTGCATCAACCCATATATGAAGACGTCAACTTTGTGGCGTTAAGATTGTCCTTTCAAGCAGCTCTCTTTAAGCTTGGTCAAGCGTCAAGTGTATGGGGTGTGAATACTCAAACAATTAAAATAACAATTCCAGAGACAGCATTCTTCAAAGATCGGATCACTTAACCTTAGCTTTTGGATAAAGTAATGATGTATCTCGATTTGTTTAGGTACCAGAAACAAAGGTTTCCATGAAAGTTAACCAGTCTTCCTCCTATTTGCAATTTTTTAAGTGATATTTCCTGAACCTCATTGTCAGGTTATTGTACGGATTCCACAGTGCGAGTGCACAAGGCAGGGTTAGTGAAGGCAAGTATCAAGAGGCATTTGATTGTATAACCAAGGTCATGACAGAACTCATATTCAGTGTCTTCAGAGCTTGCTTTGGGTGGGGGGTGGGGAGGGGAGGGGGTTGGCTTGGAGATAGCAGCAAGAGAGAAGCCAAAACTCACTTTATTTGCACCAAAAGAATAGTAATTACAAATATATATACAGATATACATAATTTAAGCTCAACTCACATCTCAGTTAAGAGATTGCTGATTTTCCGAAGCTCTTTAAGTGCTGTGAAGGCTGTAACTTGTCCTTTGCCGACTATAACACTTTTGGAGAAATTCTCCAATGAACCTACCTGACCCCTATCTTGCTGGAAAACTGACTCAATCACCTGCAACACAAATGATTAAGAAATGTTCAGTTTGAATACCATACAAAACATTATATACCATGTCAATTAAGGTTTGCTCGCTGATAATTCAAGGAAAAACTACAGTCTATGATTCCCCAGTAACTTGAAACCTATATCAATTATAGGTGAAGCAGAAACAAAGGAAGCAGAGAAAATATGATCCATCTCCCTAGCAGCACATACAAGGCTCATACTGAAATAAACCTATCCATATATGAAACCAAGATTCCACAATATATTGTACTTTTGTTTCATGTTTTAACAATTTCAGACTGAACTGTCTTAAAAGCACCATCTTTGAAAGTAGAAAGATCTGTTGACAGAAATCACGAGACAAACATTAATCAAGAGGTTACCTGAATGTGTTCAAGCATGGACTGCCCAAGGTTCCTCAATGTACCCATCACATTCTGGTCCACGCTTTCTCCTTCGCTACTGGCATAAGAATTGCAGGAACCATTGACAGATGAAGATCCTATTGAATTAATCTGATTACTGGCATCATTGCCAGGTTTTGTAGTCTCAAGTGTGTCGCTTCCCTTTTCAGATGTCTCCTCACCGGCAGTATTCCGTCCGAACTTCCAAATCCATTGAAATTTACCTGAAAGAAGCTTCCTCTCCTTAGGACCTGCAACCTGTTTTCCAGTAGGCTCATTGTTGGTCCCAGAATTTAAAGACGCAGCTTCAGGGGGGTGGGAAACAGGTAGTGTTGAATCTTCCTGGAGAGCCTCAGGCTGATCATCATTTTCATCAACAGACATATTTGAGGCAACACTACTTTTCTCTGACTCATTTTCATGGTCATTAACACCACTAAGAGAACTAGACGGGTCTGAGAACACGGATGAAGTTTCCTCACTGCCAGCAATTCCACTAAGACATCTCTCCAAAGTTGAGCATGTGAAGTCATTGTTAACATTGACTGGTCCCCCTTCCTCAACTTCTGCAGTACGATGGTCCTTCTCACCCGAAACTTCATGGCAATCTGGTTTTCCAGTATCTTCATCCAGCCCAAGTTCACGCGATAAATCTTCTAACAAACTACGCCTAACAGATGACTTCTGATCCTTCTTCCCACTCCCTACGCTTACAGGAGTTGGAGCAGATTCTGTCCTAGATAGGGGCAATCTTACTTTTTCTGTCCACCGTTTTTTCTGGGTTGGATTTAGTTTCCCTAAACTATCATGCTTGAGTTCTTCTGCCTTGTGCATTACTCTCCATTTCTCCTCCCAATAGCTGTCAGGCACTGCATTTAGAGGAGTTTTTGGGGAAACAGAATCAGATGAAAGTGTATGAGTATGACCTCTCGTGACCATTGATCTACTGTGGTTATAAATCCCATCAAATGGAGGAGACACAGAGGACATATTAGTATCCAGTGCAAGTGTCTGTAAAGACTTCGCCTTATTTATCAGTTTTCTCAGATCTATATTCTCAGGAAAATTCAACAGTCTCTGGAGACAAGTAGTTGCATGCTCAGTGGAAAGGAGGGAAGATCGCAGATGAAGAATCATGGAAACAGCCATAGCTGGGATCAATGCTCCCCGAGGTGATCTAAAGATACGAAAGCCAAAGTCTGCATCATCTTCAGCAACTTTGTCTAAGACGATATTATTATCTGCCGCAAATATTGAATCCCATATTAACAAGAGGTTTTCTAGTGAAAATTCTCGACCAAATAAAACCCGTAACCAGCGAAGTGCGAAATACTGAGGTTCAACGCCCAGCTCAACAAGGTGCTCGTGTAAAGATGAATCAACAACAGAAAGCAAATGGTACAATGCAGCAGAAGCTTCAATGACAGGGGGTAAGCCAGAATGGGACCCACATGCAGGGGAGTGAGAGTAGAAGTCCACAATGGCAACTGAACCATGAGACCCACTCATCAGTGCATCAAACATACAGTAAGCATCATGCTCCATGAATTTCTCTGACATGACAATACCCAATTCACCTTCAGCTCCGTAAGCATCAGTTAGTAATACAGTCATTTGTATCTCAGGATCAAGCTCATTGAGAGACTTGACTTTGATGGTATTACCATGGGAGCCAATTTCATCCTCCATGGAATCTAAAAAAATTTTAAAATCAAAATTGTATGTAAGATCATTTTCCTGAAACGCTGAACCATCAAATTTGTCTGTGAAATGGTCTTCATACTGCTTGCGCACTTCAGAGAGACACTCCACATCAATGTGAAGAACATATAGAAAAGGAGCCAGAAGTTCGTGCATTCCTGTAAAGGAAAACCAGAAAGACAAAGGAAATATCAATTTCCCTGTAAAAAGATACTTTAACACATCGGCATGAACAGATGTAGGAAGAAAACGAAAAAATTAATGATTGAATGCTTGTCTGAGTCAAGTTAACAATATATGATGAACAGCTTAATTAATGATTGAACATTGGTGTAACACAGAGAAAAATACCAAAACAGGCGAAAGGATTATGAATTTCTTTCAGATGAACAATTCAATTTACCTTGTCTATAACCATACTCTGGATGCCTAAGGCACCACAACAACAAGATTCGCCTTAACATTCCTTGGCAGCCAGGAGTCTGGAAATAGCTACCATGTTCTGGATACAATCGTGATAGATCCTGGTCAAGTGTTTTTTCCAGTTCAGCATTCCGAAAGAAGCGACCCCAGGTGCTATCTGCATGCAGCATTCACGCATCATCATTAAAACCATGTACTGACAACATTTTCTTATGACATACCGTAGTAACATTAAATTTATTTGAAAGACATGTCTATGTCAAAACAGATAAGATCAGCAATTAGCAAAAACACATGATGCCCTATTACAAGCAACAGTCTTTACTTCCATACATCAACATTTTCAGGAAATGCAAACTAGAAGCAAAGCCTAAGCTACAGCAACAGCAATCTAAAATATGATGGCTTTACAAAAAAAAGGTAGTCATGCCCAAAGTCAAACAAGGATAAGGAAAAAAAAACAAAAAACCGTACCACCAGGAGAAGTGAAAGAAGGAACATGACGCCATCAATGGAGGCACTTTACATCCAATTTTCTGAGCAGATATACCATAGATGCATCAACCATAGCTAATATATTTTAATGAGTGCAAAGATGAGAAAAAAAGCAGTAACCTGGATTTTGTGACAGTGGATTGTCTATTACAGGATCAGGTGAACTACTTCCTTCCTTTGACATATGTGGATCAACTAAGAGCCTCCTTCTCAAACCGGCATACCTGGCAAAGACAAACATTTTGATTTCCATCAACACAACAAACAAACCAGCAATGCATACAAAAGCAGACTTTCAACCTTGACATCCAACTGGAAACTCCCTCCTAATTGATTGACTTTTGATAAACCAAAAATAAGAGAAAAAAATAAAAAACAACTGATCACAACCAAAACCACTACTACTTGGTTCCATTCATCAAACCCTGGAAAACAACGAAGGATTATATTATAACTTTCAAGGATAATCAACTAATTATCTTCAAAATGGAAACATAACAAAAAAAAAAGTGTCACCTTTAAATTCTAATTTAAAGTAAATTAAAAATGATAAAAAAAAACAAGTACAAAACCCCTTCTGCTTTCATTAGCCAATATTCCACTAATTTATAAAAAGCCAAAACATGACCAAAAAAATCCACTCTTTTTTTCAACAGAAAAAGGCCAAGACTTTACCTTCTTCTAGAATTAGCAGTAACTCTACGAAGATCATCAACACTAGAAGAAGAAGGACAAGGCAAAATCCCAAGATCTATCCTCCATTGAACCCCTCTTAAATTCTCAAAACGACTCCGATTCCCCTCTCCGGCTGGCATTTCCTGCTCAATTGAAGCTGACCCCATGATTTTTTTTATCAAATTTTAAGAGAACCCAGTTCTTCAAATCAACTCTAAACACAAAATCCAGCGAAACCCATTGAAAAAAAAAGGTCAAGAAATTCGTATGGTTTCTGAAATTTTAAGAGAGACACAGAAGACAGGTTATAATTATATAAAGATGGAAACTTTGAGCAGAAATAGAAAGAGAGATGAATTGGGAATTGAGAGGTAGATAGTTTTGGGGTTCGGAACGAGAAGGAAAGAGAGAGTTGCAAGGAATTTACTTCCAAAAAACATGGGTATAGACATGCGTCTATGATGAAATGAAGATGATGGGGGGTAAATAACGAAGATAGATAGAGAGACAGAGTCTTATTACTAGTTGTAATTTATTTATTATTATTTAAAAAAACTTAATAGAAAAAAAGTGGAAAGGGAAATTATAGTTGTTATTTTTTGTTTTTTCTTAAAAAGAAAAGCAATACTATTCTTTCCCAATATATTCCTGTTTAATTTTTTGTTTTTTAAAAATTATAAAATATCTTGGGAATGCTTAATATAAATTGATGAGTGATACCGAGCATTAAGAAATTCCTTAAAAATACACAGGAATTATTAGATTAGTGAAAGTCATTATTGAATTTTATATTAAAATCAAAATCCAAAATTAGCTTTTTTATCCATTTTGAATTTTATTTTTTAAAATAATATAAAAATAGCAATGTCAATGAATGTCAATAAATATTGAGAGAACCATCTAGTAAATGATCTAGTGATAAAAGTTTGGGATCAAGAGATTTACTTTTCATGTGATTTTATATTCGAGCTATGTGATTACTAATATGATAATCACTAGAAACTTACATGGTCATTGATTTTAGTATTCATGATATTAATTGAGTTATGTGTAAATTAATTTGAATAGCTATATTAATAAATAAATAAATATTTAAATATTTAAAGAAAAAATTTAAAAATGTAGAATGAAGTGCCGCCCAACTATTTAAATAGTTTCCTATCAAAACATTCAAAGATGGAAACCACCAGCTATGACCTACCAAATTGATGAACAATTGCACAATTGCTTTCCATTATATTTTCATTATCAAAAACACATAAAAATATATTAATTTTCATACGAAAGCTCTCTTTTCCAACGACATTAGAGTCAAAGCTGCAGCTCTTCAAACCCGTTTTAGTATTATGGCTGAAATGTTTCTCAGCTCTTTTAATATGATGATCTCTTGAAGTTTTAGCTAGTTTATATATATATATATAGCTTTGATATCTCAAGACTCAAAATTAAAAAGAAAAACACATAAAAAGCTTGGCTAAAAAGCGAAGCTCTTCCTGGAATTGCATCACTGCAGGCATTTTTGGATTCATCTTCATTATTGGTTGCTTCAGCTAGGCCTTGCGTGTCCATGGAGACCATCCTATCCTTGTCTCTCTCTTTTTTCTATCTTTTTGTATGTTAGCCCGCTGTTATATCCACATCCACCCCACCACCTTGCTCTCCCCAATCTCCTGTGTTTTGTTTTCTACCCTCTTTTTTCATCGCATCAGAATCTTTTTTTTTTTAGTTTAATTTGGATGTCCGGACCAGCTTGCGCGCACCTCGACTAATTTCATGGACCCTGAAGTTAACGATCATGTAAGCCTCCAGTGGCCATCATATGAGCAACCACGGGGCTTGAACCTGAGAACACAAAGGGAGCAAACCTTTTAGTCTCAAACTCTTACCACTGGACCACCACAGTTGCATCATAACCTTTTCTTGTTTCTACCTTAGATGCACTGTGTCAACCTTTCCCCCTTCTCTTCCATTCTGTCTACATTTTTCCTGATAAAGAAAATATTCTTTGTATGGTTCTTTATGCTGTCTAAATCTTCGTTTCTTTGTTTATTCATTTTGCATCTATAGACAAAATATATTATTGTGTGTATAGTTATTTTAATTTAATTAGTGGAATGACTTGGCTTCTAAGCAATTAAGCTGAGATTACTTCTTCCTCTCACCTTTTACAGTAGTGTTAGGGATTAATAATGAAAACGATTGATTCTAGGAGATAAATCGGATGGTTAAAAGCTTTGTGTCCTTGTTGATTTTGTATATTGGAAGTAGTGCATTATATCAATATGAAAAACGTATTTTTACATGAATAAACATTTGTGGGATGTTCATAGTCAAATCCCAGAATAGGGTAGCAGAAAATGTTAACATAGCTAGAAAAGACAGCCGAAGGGAGCCAGGGAAGGGAGATTGGATTATTAAATATATTTGGACAACTGATTAATCTCTTCGGTGACGAGGATAGAGAGATAATATATAATTGCAAGCAACTTTCTTTTTTTCTTTTTGACCATGCACAATCATATCTTTCTTGAAGATTTTGTTGATGGGTACTGTAGATAATTATTAGGTCCCCCTTGGTGACCAGATCATCAGTTGGAAGCAGAAAACGTCAAGAATGTGCATGCCTCACTAGAAAATATTGTCTTCTCCCATGGTAACACAGAGAATATATAACAGGAACTCAAGTACTAGATCTGAGGCTTGAGCCTTCGAGGAGGAAGACTTGCCTTGAGATGTCAGGCTAAGATATTTTTCCGCAGATCATGAGTAAAACACAATTAATTGGAGATTACTTTCGAATGTCTTGTTAGTGAGATGTTTGTTCATCTTAACCTACTACGTACGTACCATAAAGACTAATCAAATATTGTTTTAGGGAAGAATTCAAGAACTAGAATGAAAGGTGGATCGAGTGCTGCTCTACCTAATGCAAACAAAGCAAGACAAAACTCCACACTCATACTCCATGAATGATTTTTCATGAAAAGGGTTTTCTATTCTCGTATTTTTGTTGCCTTTTGGTTGGATTTTTGAGTTGATGCCTCATTATTTGAAAAAAAGAAACTGCCCCTTGTGCTTATTCAGTCGTCTATCATACTTGAGGGGAGAGTTGCTTCATTAAACTATTTGCTCATGATCATCTCAAGTTAACATGCATACAAAGAGAACAATTCTTTTTTGTCTTGAATCAGCCATTAAATTAATTAAATTAATTCCATATGATGGTCAACCAACAAGAAGTTGAAGGAGGTGCATGTTAATTTGTTGTATGCAATATTAATTTCCATATGATGGTCAATTCTCTCTCTCTGTCTTAATTATTGGTTATTGTTGCCTTGAATATATATGATGATGGATGATATGATATCGTATTAATGTCCTTGTCATGTTTCATATAAAATATCGATGGAGGGTATATATTGTACTGTTAGATCGATAGGGTTTGTTTGGGGAATTAATTCTTCACATGCATGCTTATAAAGGCTTAAGAGCCTGTCTCGTGTAGATGTTTGTGTGAGGTTCCAAAGGAGCCGTAATGGATCCCAGGCACATGAAAGTAGAAGAAACAAATACGAAACGCTTCATCAAGAGATTCTTTACACCACTCTGTGTTCTTATCACTAACAAAAAGTTCCTAGCAAGTTAATTACGTGATGTATGAACAGATTATCCTTAAAAGACATTAACGTTAACGTTAATAAAAAAAAAAAAAAATTTATTGTGCTTTTTTTTTTTAGGCAAAGAGTCTTACGGGTTAACTCGGGTTATTTTATATTTTTTAATTTATTTATTTTTTTAATTTCATTATTAAATATTATATTAGAAATATTAGACTAGTTGGGAATTGAATTTTGTTATTTGTATTGATTTGTGTTTTTATGATTTATCTAGATCTTATAACTTGGATTGTAAGTTTGACAAGTTAACTCAAATTACTTTTTAGATCCTTTTTTTTCTATTTTATCCTTTAATATTGGGTTGATTAAGAATTAGATTTCATAATTTGTTTTTATTTGCTTTCTATAAGATTATCATAGTCTCATAACCTAAATCATGGATTTAACATGTTAACTCCAGTTGACTCTAGTCAATCCAATATTTTGTTATTTTAATATTAAAAAAAGATATCATCTTGAAATTTTTTTGAGTCAAACTATGTTTTTACAAGTTGTTCAAGTTGCTTTTGAACTCACAAAGTCAACCATGTCACACCGATCAACTCCCACATAATTTAAAATTTTTTTATCAAAAAATATATATTAGTAACATCTAAATATTTTTTTTTTTCGCATTCAAAAAAAATCTCATCATATTTATAATGTGGCGCGGGTCAATAATATAGTAAATACTAAAGGAACCTAGAGATTTTAATGTAGTTTCACACTCTGCACACAAACATAGTGCACTGTAATTGCTTTTTTTTTATTATTATCGAACTTTTTTTCTCTTCGGAACCATTCTTTTGTAATCAAGTTAATGATCATTTTCTTATAATTTTTTGTAGCAAGGCATAATTAAAGAGCATAGGATTAAAATGTAAGGCATAGAAAAATAACATGGTCAATCCATAATTCTCACAAAAAAATTCTTTTTGATCCCCCTAGTTATTTTTCTTTTTCTTTTGTCACAACCCCTTTAGTTTTTGAAAGTTTTGTTTTACTTCAAAACTTTATTATTTTTATTTTTTTAGTTTTTATATTGAAAAATAAGAGAGAGTACTTGAAAAATAATGAAAAAAAAAGAAAATCATGACAATATATCAGTCATGAAAACGTTGTTTCATGTTAATGAATTTCATTTAATGAAAAAAACTCTATTATGGTGTTTTTTGCCCTTCATCTTACTGGTGGTGAAAGTAGATTAAAGTGAGAGAGGATTTTTTTCTGTTTAATTGTGTTTTTAGACTATTTTAGGGGTGCTTTGATTTGATTATTGGTTTATTGTCATTACAATAATGTTTATTATGTGTTTTTACATCAAAGTAGATTGAAAATGAATTTTTAAATAAAAAGCTTCAGCATGATTTTCCAACCATCTTTCCTCAAAAACCAAGGAGGCAAACGACGCGTTGCTCATCTTTAAAAAAAAAAGATGAATAATGTCTTTTTAACTACATACAAAAAAGACCAATTACACGTGATCTTTTTTATTAATGGGTTAGGCACGCTAAGCCAACCACCCCAAGCACTTACTTGAGCTTTTTTATTATTATTATTTAAATTAATTATAATATATTGATTAAATATATATGTGGGATGTTTAATCTAGCAAGTATCCCATTTTAATTCAAATTATAAAATTTATAAATACAATGAGGTTGAACCATGTATGTTGCGAGATCATATATATATATATATATAGTTAGTTAATATTAACAAATTATTTTTACATTTACCGGTATATATGATTATCGTTAGAGTGGAAATAAGGTGATGATTGAAAGTTGAAAGAATAATTTGTCCGACTAATAATATAATAATCAATTAGCTCAAAGTCTTCTATAGACTAGTAGAAAATTTAACTTGATAGGCAAGCAAGCAACTTATCATCCCTGTCATTAATGTCATCTTCATATATATACAGCCATCAACTCATGATCCTCTCAGATCTCAATCAACCTTACCAAACATTCAAGGGACTACACGCACGCCCTAATCAAGATGTCATACGACTTATAAGCTTTCATTTTAATTAGGCTGGTCAAACAAGGATTAATTTCTTCAAACCTCATTAATTATATATAGCTACACCTTTATTGATCAGTTGTCACTACAAGTTAGAAAACGACAGCAATAAATTACCAAATTTTTAATTAATTCCTTGCATGTTCTGCAAGAAATATACATAATATGTTGCAAATTTTCTTATTGAAATGATGTATGATAAGAAGAGGATGCATGCAGAGACGTCTCGTGTTGAACTGATCAAGACGTGTCTGTTAATTTTAGGCCGCCGCCGGCCGTTTCTGCTTCTGGAAATTTCTTTTATATATATAAAAGAAAAAATTCCGAGGGGAGGGGAAGAAGAAAGGAATGTGCATGAGAAATTATCAGGATCAATCAAGGGAATGCATATTTTAGTATTTAAGTACGAAGCAAATTTTATTTTTTTTCAATGATAGTTCAGCTTTTACGTCCCAAAATTATTGTTTTTCTTAATTTTCAACAAGTTATTTATATGTAAGCAAATATATTTACGATAAATATCCTTTTGAAACCTCACTTAAATTTTCAACTATGAAGGATATACTCAGATAACGTACGTGGGTAGTAATCAATTAATATTCTATCCACAGGCCAAGGGATATTTGAGAGCACCATCTAACTGGGGTTTAGAAAAGAATTACTTTAAATTATCTTTTCATGTTTTTTAATCGTTTTATTATCAAAAATAAATTTTAAAAAATAAAAAATAAAAATAATTTTAATTTATTTTTAAATTAAAAAAAAACTTTTTAAAAAACAATTTTTATCATTATACCAAAGAACCTCGAGCCCATAGCTAGCCAATATGTCCCCCTTTTTCTTCAACCATGTCGAAGTTTTTAATTTCAAGATGTTTTCTTTACTTTCACTTGGTGAGATCTTATCATCAACTTTTGCGAAAGCAGATGCAATTCTTACAAGCCTTCTCAACCTTGTCCAAATCAACACGTTTTGGGTTTAACAATGATATAAAGCTACCTCGGCAACAAAAGAGTTTGATCAGACTTAAAGAAAAGTAGAAATCATGCTGTGTTGGATGATCATAACTCTGCTGTCTTCAATGCAAAATGTACAAATTTATTATGAACTCGATCTTCATTAATTAATTTGATTAACAATGTTTAGGTCAGCCTATCAAGAAACAAACATGGGTCAGCCTGCATCAATCATGCACCTGTGGACCTGTGGTGCTTCCCAGAACAAGGAAAAATGATGCCATGACAAGACACCTGAGAGGAGCGTGGTAATTTATGATATTCCACTCATTTTAGCTGCTGTTGCGAGTTATTTCCAGCTCTGGACATTGCCAATTATTCCTCATTTCTTTGTTAAGAACAATAAAAAAAAAAATGAAAGGTTAAATGTCATAACTTGTAGCGTGTAGATTTTTTAATTTTTTTTTTACGTTTGCTATACCATGATTCACAAGCTGCCTATTTTGTTTATTTTAAAGGAACAATTGGATGGTTTTTGGGGTTTGCTCATCAGCTGTATCTAAAATTGCCAATTAAACGTCACTGTTAGGGTTCATTTTCTATGTGTAGTTGTGTACTTGAAATAACTGCAAGGCAGTAATATTTGTACACTACCGGCAATTGATTTCAGGCCAAGAATTTAAGGCTGATAAAGGCCCACACACCGACAGCGGTCAGCTACGCTGCAGCTGTGTCTTCTGGGTTATATCGGCCACTCAAGCATGCGAGTCATGTAGAAAACCCTCTAGGATATGGTTCTGCCGACCATATATACCATTGCTAGATGACCAGCTAGCACTGCTGATCTAGAGATGTCAGCTGTTTAGGAGCTGATCTTTTGTTTGTCACATTTTGTGATCTGTAAATGAACTCGCACGACATAGTGGCCACTGACCATTGATTCAAGACCATAATTTTTTTGAGGTGAAGGGATCACCGACCACTCTTCAGCAACTCTAAATCTTTATTCACCTGAAATGATTCAGTACCCTGATCAGAACTCTGGAGAGACAAACGGAGAAGGAGAGAGCCATGGTGAACTTGGCCACATTACAGTCACAGTGGAAGGTTAGTGTTATCTGTCAGGGGAGAATGTTTTCCGTGGGAAAATTGATTGCCAGTTAGTCATCGCATGCTCAAATCCTTAACTCTAAAGAACTTGAGTTTAAAAATACTAGGCTAGAACAGCCTTCATCTTTGATCAATTTAATTCCTATCATGATGATACAATTTTCTTACCTCGTCAACTAGAAACTACGAACTGTCTAATTAGATCATCAATCCAAATGATGAGATGGAAAAGAAAAAATGAATTCAATCAATCTCATCTCCTTCATGAAGAGAAGGGGAAGGAAATATTTGAATTCCAAGCAAAACTTTCAAGACAAGTCCCCAACATCTGAGACATATTAAGAACAAAATCCTTGTAGCAATTTATTGACTTTACGATCAATCAAGAAAAATCTACACGTGCTGAACTTCTTTTCCTAATACCCTCATCCACTGATTTTGTACGCTACAATTTTCTTCATCATCCTATCACGCCAACTACACATTCAGCAACTCTCTGCCAAATAGAACAACTCGTCGCCATCAAACGCCAAACCTACATTTTCCGGCAGTTTGGTTGTCATTTTCCAAAGCTTTAACATTTCAACAAGCATTAGCTCATGTGAGATGCCCCCAACCTTCCTTCCTCGGGAATAAAATAACATCAGCTCGAGGAGCACAAGTCAGATTAAAACACTGATTCGAGAAGCAAGATACCTTAGCTGCAGCCTGTTTTGTTTTTGCCTTTGCTTAAGCTTCAAAACATTCACCTTTCATCGGTTTAATGGCATTTTTTTACCCTTAACTATTGGGTTTATGGCAAACTGAGGCATGTACTATCAATTTGATTAATTTTGTCCTTAAACTAACATAATTTAAACAAATATTGTCTCTCTGTTTGATTTAACTGGTGTCATTGACCAAAAACCCTTTTTAAAAAGATTTATTTTTTGGTATTTTGAGCTGAAGATTTTCATAAATGTTAAGAAAAAAAATCTAATTTCAAACATTTTGTAGGTTAAGAAGAATTTTCTTAACATTAAATATTAAAAAAATTGCAAAAAAAATATAGAAGATAACTTGGAACATCCATAATTTTGTTGGGGACTCTAAAAAAATCATATAATTTTTTTTTTAGTATGATTCTCAAAATATTTACATGGTTGAATACATTACCTAACCAATCTAACCAAGCTTAAAATAAGCAAACTTTGAGGACCACATACACACAAATTTTAAGAACCATACTAAAATTACCAATATAAATTAATATAACCTCCTTAGGGCTCCCAAAAAAAATTGAGATAATTCCAGCATAATTTCTATTTTCACAATTTATTGAAATTTTATTGTTTAGGAAATAAATAAAAAAATACTTTCTGACTTCAAAATTTTTTGAAATTATTAGTTATAGTGGATTGAACTTTTATTAGCACATAATAAAAATTTCAGCTCGAAATACCAAAAAATGAACTCCTTTTAAAGCAGGTTTTAGTTAATGATAACAGTTAAATCAAACAGGCGAATAATATGATAGATTAAGGACAAAATTGATCAAATTGATAATATAGACCTTAGTTTGCCACAATATCAATAGTTCAGGGACAAAAAAATGCCATTAAACCCCTTCTCATCACCATAAGCCACATTGACCGCATTGAGGCTGGATCAAGCAATCAATTCTATCAATGAAAGTCAGAAAATGTCAAATGCATAAAATTAGCTTACACGAGGTTCTTCATCTGCTAAGGAAGCTATGCAGTTGCATGTTACATTGTCGTTGTCATCCTTCAAATCGAATTCAACCTACAAAATTGAACAGATCCACACCAATGGAAAAACAGACTTTACAGAAAATGAAGCTATGTATCTAAATAAACCTATGACATTCCTTGCACTGATTGAGTGAAATAAAATTCCTTGCATTGATGGAGTGAAATAAAATTCTAGCATTTGAGGCGAACTACTTTAAAAGACATGAAATGTGTCACAACTGTATCATGGCAGCAAATTTGAGTTCCTCAGTATCCTCCCTAAAGCTACAAAGTTTTATATCCACATAAACTCATTAGCAGCTCAATCGATGGACTTATAATTTGAGCTTGAATATAAATGCAGTGTAACTCAGAATAGATACCTACGTTAAACATACCTTTCAAAGGACCGAGTTAAATGACTGAAACTAAACTTCAATTGCTGCCCACCTTAAAGTTTTGAGCATGTCCATAATCTCTTCAATCCTTGAATGTGAAAAATCCACTACAGTAAACTTTTCAAAAGTCCCCTTCACTTCAATCAGACTATGGCCAGGCTCCTTCTTCAATCCACTGCCCTTCAACAGCTTCCAGGCCTCTGCAACACCATCCCACATTTCATCTGAAGCATACAAGTTTGATAACAAAACATAGGGTGATGTAGTCACTGGCTGAAGTTTCAGAAGTTGTCTAGCAAAACATTTCCCAGTGTCAACATCTCCATGCAACCGACATGCAGACAGCAAGCTACCTAAAACAACAGTATCATGCCCAAAAGGAAATTTCTTCATGTACTCTTTTGCCTCGTTTAATCTCCCAGCTCGTCCCAATAAATCAATGAGACAAGAAAAATGCTCAATTTCAGGGGAAATCCCATAAGTTTCTTCCATAGAATTGAAATAGACTAGCCCCTCATCCACCAGCCCTGCATGATTGGAAGCTGTTAGAAATCCAACAAAAGTTACAGAATCTGGCTTTACTCCCATTGTCTTCATCTTAGCAAAAAGTTCAAATGCCTTCCCTCCAAATCCATGATTTCCAAATCCAGCAATCATGGTATTCCACGAAACAAGATTTTGATGCTCCATCTTGCTGAATATATAATAAGCCTTTGCGATGCAACCACATTTAGCATACATGTTTATAAGGGCGTTACCAGCACCAACATCTTGATACAACCTTGTCCTGATTAAATGACCATGAATCTGCTTTCCATTGCACATTGACGCAAGACCAGAACAGGCGGCAAGAGCACTAGCAAAAGTAAATTCATCAGGCCTCACGCGACATTCATTTAACATCTCTTTAAAAGCTTCCAAAGCTTTCTCATGATCATTACAATGAGAACAAGAGCTTATAAAAGTATTCCATGAAATGAGATCTTTCTCTTCAATTGATCTAAAAGCTTTCTCTGCTTCTTCTAACAAATTCAACTTTGAGTACATTGTGATTATCAAATTACCAATAAATGCAGTAGAGTTAAGTTTAAGCTTTATAGTTTGACAATGCAAAAGTTCCCCTCTTTTCAAATCATCACGACTATTACAAGTCCCCAACAGCCCAACAAAAGTAAACCTATCAGGAAAAAAACCATCTTGATACATCATTCTAAGCACTTCAAAACCCTTGGCAGGCTGTTGATTCTCAACAAACCCAGTAATCAAAGCATTATAAGCAACAGGATTAAGCTCTAATGCCTCATTATAAGCCAACAATGCATCACTGCACTTACCACACTTCATATACATTGTAATAAGTGCATTAGAAACAAAAGAAACGGAATGAAGCCCAAATTTCAATGCTTGACCATGAATTTGCTTTCCTTGAACTAGTCCCTTTAAACTAGCACAAGCACTAATAACACTGGCATATACGTACTCATTAGGCACAATATTCAATTTTGAAAACAACCCAAGTGCCAAAATGGGCTCTCCAATCTGTTCATAACCAGAAATCATAGCTGACCATGAAACCAGATTCCTTTCAGACATTTCATCGAACACCTGGCGTGCTTCCCTTAGTTTGCGACATTTTGCATACAAGTTGAGGATGTGGTTAGAGACAATAACATCAGACCTTGTTGCTGTTTTTATAGCTATTGCGTGAAGCGGGAGACCTTGTCTTAGAGCCTTGGTTTTTGAACATTGGTGTATTAAGGATCCAACGAGTTCTGGGACCATCATTTGATTGCAAGGGAGAGCAGTCTGAGCTGCCACCGAGAGATAAGGTAACTGTTCAATTTCATGGGCTGGTTTGGTTTCAATATTGGGTCTGCAATAAATTTATAGGATCATGTTTCATTAAGCATGTTCTATTTTGTTTGGTGGCCCAGTAGGGTTTGTGGTTTTAAAACAAAAGACCCAATGAAATTGCTGTTGATTGTAGAAGAAGTTGATACAGTGGGTATCCATTTTTTTTCCTATGGAGGTTTGCATTCAATCACCTGATCTGAATGAAGGCTGATGATATTGAGAGATTTTCTTCAAGAATTACGGATTATTTGTGATTATGGTTAGAATGTTAAATGTTAAGTGGTTGTTTTGGGTGCAGTACGTGTGTTTTAAAGTTCTTTTTATTTAGAAATTAATTAAAAAAATTAAAAAAAAATTAAAATTTATTTTTGACATTACTATATCAAAATAATCCAAAAATATATATAAAAAAATAATTTAAAAATCAAAAAAATCAAAAGTTTTCAGAAGCACAGTTGGACCGTAATGTCAAATATCTTCCAAGAATCATATTTAAAACACAAAATTATTATTATTATTATTATTATTGAAATATTAGTTTTTTTAAGTATTTTTATATAATTATCTTACCTTTTCTTTTGTTCATATTCTAAAAGAATAAGAGTAACAATGGTGGGAGTTAAAATTATTAATATATTAAATTTGATAATGAATAATCCACTTGTTTTGCTTGGACTCTTTATTTACTTTTTTATGTTAATGACATGATTATTACTAGCAATAATTCTTTTTTAATTCACATCTTTATTACTCGACTCTCCTAAGAATTTTCTATGAAGGATTTAGGTGATCTTTATTATTCTCTCCGCATTGAAACGAATAAGAAGGGTTTATTTCTCTGTTAATTAAAATATGTTTTTGATATCTTGCAATGTGCTTTCATGATTGATGCCAAGTCCAATTGTATACTTTTTATTGTCGATCAACATCTATCAGGCAAAGGAAAGTTGTTCTCCGACTCTATTTTATTTTGTTTTTTAATTGGTGTTCTCCAATACTTAATTATCACCGGGCTTAATAGTGTAAATTTCATTTGTCTGTTCATGTATGCTTCTATTGAGGAGAATCATTTTCTTGCTCTTAAACAAATCATGCCTTATGTTAAAGGCACTACTCGTCATCGACTTACTTAACTTCATAAACAGTTTACTCATGAACTTTTTGCCTATTATGATGCGAATTGGGCTAAGATGTCATGATACATGTATTTCCACCACCGGCTATGCTATGCTATTTGTTTGACGCCAATTTAATCTCTTGGTCCACTAAGAAGCAAAGCGTTGTATCTTGTGCAAAAGTAGAATATCCTCCTTAATTGTTGGCACTGTTAATATTGCATGGCTTGTTCCAATACTTTGGGATCTTAATTTGTTTTTCACTCTTAGGGCCACCTATAGTTCTTTGTGACAGCCAAAACGCATTTTTTATAGCAGTCAATCCAGTTACTCATCTCTGTCAAAACATATTGCGAACGATTATCATTTTAGTCGTGAACTTGTTGCTAATGGCACTTTGAGAATTACTTTTGTTCTTTCCCATATGCAGCTTGCTAACTCGCTAACCAAAGGCATCACCACACCTTAGTTTTTTTTTTTTTTTCCAAAGCAAGCTCAGCGTTGTCTCTTCAGCCACGCTCGCCTTGTAGGGGATGCTAAGAGAGAATCAAATGTATCTCCATATATAATAGCTACTGCATTCAAGTTCCTATTACCATATATATACATATATATGTATGTATGTAGATGTGGGAATATTTTGAGTAATTGTATTTGATTTTTTCTTGTTATATAAGATTACACGATTGTGATTGTGATTGTGATGTATATAAAAAGAAGTTATAGAAGGATTTCAGCCATTTAGTACTGTGTGTTGAACATCTTTAGATAATATATAACATTTGATCATGGAAGATCCGATTCTCACCGGCAATAGCTAGAGAGCCATTTTGTTTTTCTTAATTTCCACACACACAGAGGTTAGCGCGATAAATGCTGGGTAGCTTTTGATGAAAATCCCAAGTCAAAGCATCCTAAGAAAAAAAAACAAGCAATTTTTTACCCACCTGCCTCGTAAAATCAAGGTCGGATTGATCAAATGGACGAAAACAACTAGGCCCCAAATTCAATGTTTGTGATTATGATTATGATTCATCAAATCCCAAAAGAGAAAAAAGGCAGATAAAAAGATGGGATTACTGAGGATGATTTGGTTTGTAATCAATAGAATAAATAAAGATAAATAAAGTCAAACCTTTTGTCTCCTTGAAGACTACTTTTGTTCCCCTTTTTAACAGAAAACCTTGTGAAGGTCATTTTCACCCATTCATCCACGGATCTCCTATTTGCATACACGTACTTGAGAAAAAGGTCATCTTCATGTCATGGCATTTCTCATAGAATCGGCTCTCTCTCGTAGTTCAGTCATCGGGCTCGAGCTCCATCACAAGGGCAATTCACAGATTATTAGCGATTAATTTTGTGTTATAATTCGTTCCCCCTTTTAACTTAAGCTCAGTAAAAACCCTTCATTTATGTATGGATACCATGAGGGTAGTACTGATGCTTCTACCAACAGTAGTTTGGAACAGTCTATCTATATATATATATATATATATATGGGATTGCCATCCGAATACCGAGTAAGAACACAGGCTCCAGTTTGCCGGAATGTCGTAACATCTGTCAATCTCTTCAACCCCACTTGATGATTATAGCCCTTTGAATTCTAAGCATCCATGATAAGCAGTGTCTTGTTTTTCTTAGCTACACATGCACCTCACATCACCAAGCTAGGAAAAGGTGATTTATTTTGAGGTGATTGAATGTTTAGAGTAAAACGCATATCAATACTGTTGTTTTACTGTGAACAGAAATTTGATAAAAGAGAAATGTGAACTGCAGGGAATTTCTTACTGCGTTGATGTTAGTGTTTCATCAATTCAATCGATGTGGCATCAAAATAATTATCACAAGTGGGTGAAGAAATATGTACATTAGGTGAGCAAGTAATTTTCTTTAGTCATCATAGAATAAGAATATAGTACTCATGTTAATTATTAAGGAAGAACTTTAACTTGGGAAATTCGACTCATGAGTTTCCTCTTAACATTATTTTAAATATTTGTTTTATTGTGTAGTTTAAAAAATAAATATGAGGAGTTAATAGATAGATAACTTATAAACTATATAAATTATTAAAAAAAATTAAATATAATTTAATTATAAAACTTGGTATTTAAGATTTAGGATTTTTATAAATAAAAAAAGTCAAATTAAAGGTGGATAATCTAGGTTTTAGATCACGGGAATTATCAGCGTTTGAGATTGTGATTTTTTTGAAATAATTTTTTATTTAGAAATATATCAAAATAAATTTTTAAATTTTTTTTATTTATTATTCATATAATAAACCAAAATTAACTTGATATTTTTTAAAACCAACAATAAATTTTAAAAAGCAATCTCGTGCAACTCAAAGCCTTTAAAGGAGAGAAGAGTCATGTCATGTCATGAAATTTATTGGATGTGATGTGCCCAATCGGAAGCATACAATTCATAAAATGGGATCATCAATTTCTTTTCTTTTTATGTTTGGAATCATTCAAATCACATGCGGTGTGCAAGCATCACGAAAAACTTTGGTGGGGGCAACCCTCACATGTGCTGCCATTGTTACAAAGCTCCAAAACTCCATTATCCAAAGACACAGACCCATAGCCACCATGTCAAAGAAACGGGAAGCAAGAAGTAAAAAGAACATCACCAATTTCTTCACTATCTCATCCTCCCGTATTTTTCAATATTATTTTTTACTTCACATGCTCTTTCATGCATGAACAATCGAGAATGTTGAAATAAAAATTAATTTTACAGGGTAAAATCATGGATTATATTTAAAGGACAAGATCAATTGACGAAAAAAAACATCAAAAAAATAGAAGAAGAGAGAAAAAGATCGGTTAGACATATTTTATTCATGAAGAGAAAAACAATCTTAATATCAATGATTTTGTCTTGCAAATAGGAGTTCGATGAAGGTAGTTTGGATTCTTTATCTTGCCATGAAAGAAAGATAGGGCTCAGGTTTGGTTTTTTTTTATCATTAGACTAATTGAAGGGTATTTGGAAGGTTAAAGATAGTGTTTGGGTTAAAAATAGATTTAATAATGTTATTATGATGTTTTTTAGATGTTTGGAAGTAAAAACAAGTTGAAAATAAGTTTTTAAAATTCAAAAATTTAACCCTAACTTTTCTATCACCGGAGATAGTAAAAATCTACACCGTAAAACAACACGGCGTCCATCTATTACAAAAAACCAGGCACATGAGCATGCCCTTTCAGGCCCATCCTTCTAGGCATAGACATGCTCGGCTTGTTTGTTAAACAATCCTAAGCTATTTTTTTTTTAATTTTAAAATAAGTTTATCCTTAAATAAATTTTTTAAAATGATAATTAAACAATAATGAAAATTAAAGGCTTTTATGGTGATATTTACAGTTACATTACAATTAATTATATATTAACCTGATACGGAGAATGGGAAAAAAAATGTTTGTTAATATTCAATAAGAACAAAATATCTATTTTGCTAATTTTTACATAATTTTATCATTATTATTATTCTTAGATTTATTTATATAAGTGCATAGAAATGATAAATTTATTATTTTTAAAATTAAAATTTTTTTTATGATCATAATAAGTTTTTTAAGCAACATTTCTAATTAAAAAAATATTTTTGTAAAAAAAAAGAAATACACGAATAAAGAAAGAGAAGTTTTAAATAAAAAAAAATACATTTTTTCTATTTAATTGCACGAAAAATATGTTATTCTTTGCCTTTTTTTATAATCAACTAAAAACGCTATATCGGAAAAGCAAGTAAAAGTTAATTACAAGAGAGAAATATGTTATTCTTTGCTATTTGTTTAATCAATAAAGAGTGTGGTTGCGATTATTTTTTAAAGTATTTTTTATTTAGAACTACATGAAGATAACATTTTGTTATTTTTAAAAAATTATTTTTAACATCAGCACATAAAAATAATTTGAAAACACTAAAAACATATAATTTGAAACAAATAAAAAAATAAAAAAAACATTAAAAATTTTTAAAAATATTTTTAAAACGCAAAAACAAATAGCACCGAGTCCATCCATAATTGAACCACAATAATCAATAGGTCCCATGTAGAAAAACTGTGTTTTATATGTTAACTAAATAATAAAAATTTATGTTTTCTTCTGAATGCACAAGCTGCCACGTAAACAAATGCCTTATAAGAAATAAACCTTCAATGACATCATTTTCTCCTTCTTTTATTTGTATTTGTTTTTAATTAATCCGCTATCTTTAATTCCTTTTGACTGATGATGAGATTTCAACTTTTTAACCTCATATTCTGTATGTTTTTATATGTATATATTAAAGGCATTCCTTCACCGTTGTCTACAATATCTTTCTGTGATCTCTCTTTTGATATTTCTGCAACATTTTAACCATATTCTATGAGTCATCCATCGGCAAAGAATGTTGTAAAGTCAGAAATTTTGACTAATTTGATTCCAATTTACCTTGTTCCTTGGCCTTCGTACGTAATTGTCAAGTTATGTTCAAAATTATGTACTGTAACTTTTGGTATTAAGCTTGGATATTTATTAAGAGGGTGTTTAACGTTGCGGTTTAATTATGATTTTGAAAAAAAATTAATTTTTTTATATTTTTTTATTGTTTTGATATGATAATATTAAAAATAAAAAAAATCATAACAAGTTAATTTTAAAGGTGATCCACCTAAGATAAAATATTTGTATTTTTTTTTATCAAATGAAATATATTCTGTCAAATTTATCAACATAGTATTTACCCATTGATCTGGGAATTGTTTTGTTTCAATAATTGTCCCTTTCGCCCAAAAAACAACCAGGTTTTTTTATAAGAATTTAAAACCTTAAAAAAAAACTATAAATAGCACTTTACTTTTTATGGTATGACGTGTTTCTCTATTTAAAAAATATCTACGTTCCACTCATGCAAGTGGGAAAAAAAAGATTAAAAGCGGGTTTGACACCAGCTCGACTACCTTTTAGTCCCTGAGTATGATAATGGAGTAAAGATTGACTTAAGCATAATACTTGCATTATGCAACATTAGGTAGACTACCAAGATTTTTGCACCATTTTAATAATTTTTTATGCTTCTTGGGTTAATGATTCAAAAGGGTGTTTGTTTTTGCGGTTGAAACCACATCATAAAATCTTGAATTTTTGTTGCTTGAAATTAATATTTTTTAGTTTTTAGATGGTTTTAATATGCTGATATCATAAATAATTTTTTAAAAATTTTAAAACAATATTTTCATGCATTTTCTAAAAAAAATACTTTAAAAAATAATCACTATCATATTCTTTTTTATTATTATTAACGTGGGTGTTCGGGTCAGCTTGCGTGCACATTGACTAATTCAACTGACCCTGAAGTTAACGACCATGTAAACCTCCGGTGGCCTCGAGATTTGTGGGACTTGAACTGATGACTTCTAGGGAGCAAACTCAATGCCTAACCACTTGAGCTACACCCCTCAAGGTTACCACTATCATATTTTTTTTTATTCACGTGGGGTGTTCGAGTCAACTTGCATGCACTTTAACTAATCTCCACGGGCCCTGAAGTTAACGATCATGTAAATTTTCAATGGTCATCAATATTAGTAATCTCAAGGCTCGAACTTAAAATTATAGAAAAAACAAATTTCTTGATCTCAAACTTTTACCAATAGATCCTACTAGATGATTTTACTATTATATTCTTAAACACTAGCAAAGTGGGAAGTCCCACTCTAAAAGTAAGGGTCCATGCCTTGGCAAAGGATACTGCAATTAATTATCAATTCTATGCTAATTTAATATCAAAATCATCTTCATCATCATTATTCAATTCTAAAAGTCATGAGCTTTCGGTTGCGTGCGCCAATCAAGGCAACCAATCAAGCCTTTGTTCATTTTATTTTTATTCTCAGGCCGACTTTTCTATGTGCACCGAATCAAGATTTTATTTCTAATTTAATTAATGGTTATAAACGATCTTGCGAAAAGAAATAGTCATTTGCAAAGAAAAAACTCTTTCAGTAGAATTACTTATGACCACACAATTCGTTTATTTATCATATTTGCTCGTTGCATAAAAGAAAGGTTATTAAAAGAAAATGACAATATTTGTCGTCTGGAGCGGCCAGCCTTTACCTGGTTCAGGGACTTACCGGCCAGGTGCTTCCACTGTATGTGATCTTTATGGGGTCTTATCTTTCCTTCTTTCGTCAACTGTGCCAAAAAAAACAATTAAAGAAGAAAACGACATTGTTCAACCAAGATTATCACTATTAAAAGATGAATTCTGAACTCATTTCACTCAAAAAAACAAAAAATATGAAAATTGAACTGTAAATACGAAATCTACTAATTATTATAGATTAACAAACACTTGTTTGTTCAGAAAATTCAAGTATCAGAATTTATCTATAAATAATCAATTTCATATTATTTTAAATTACATAGTATTTTGTTAGCAGAAATGTTCCTTCGGAGATATTTTTTAATGTTATACTCGATTCTTGATCGTGCTATATTGGAGGCCGGATCATTTTTTTCTATCTTTAGAAGAAATATAAAGGCGTCGCTAATGTGTTTTTTGGCAAAAAAATCAATTATGAACCTAAAATTCTGATACATATTCGATAACATGTTTTTAAATATTGAGATAGTGACATATTATATGACATATGTTTTTTTTAAAAAAAAAATATTGAGACGATAATTTATTGGATTGATCCATGTCAAACGTGGTCAACATGTAAAACTCGTGTCCGGGATCATGAAACCATGATAATCTCGTAAAAAGTAAATTAAAACAAATTAGAAAATCTAATTCCAACCATCCAAATGTTGAAGTGCGAATGTGAAAAAAAATATTTAATTTTAAAAAAATCCAAAAAAAAAGACTGGAAAACATAGATAAACACGTCAAACTTGTGATTAGAGTCATGAGAATAGAATTATCCCATATAAATAAATAAAAATATGAAGTTTGCTTCTTAACTAACCTATTAGGTTTTGCTCCCCTTTTTTTCCCTCCACTTTTGCTCCTTTTTTTATATAATTTTTCCATTAGATTGTTTTTATTTGACCCCATAATTTTTTATTTTTTTATTCAATCCTTTTAAAATGAGTTGATTTGCCTTTGGACTCGATAATTTGTTTTGTTTTATTTGATATGAGACTTTTGAAATGTTGAAAAAAATAATGGCTCTCAATTAATGCTTCTTGATTAGGCTCAATGGAATTCAATGTTATGGATTTAAAATAATTAAAGTTTTAGGCACCGAATTTGAAACCAAAACAAATATCATGTATCTTTTCTACCAAATTAGGGGCTAAATTGAACGAATATAAAAAAAATAATTGGCACGTATCAACTTATAAAGGGCACAAGATTGTGATGGTGTGCGAGGCAATCACCAAGCTTTGGATGCAACCTTTCGTGGTACAAATGGGATTGTCTTTCTTACTTGGTAAAGTGAAAGACAAAGGCCTTCCGGTATGGCTTTGACAACCCTCTTTGCTTTTCTTTTCTTTTCTTTCTCTCTCTTGTCTATCTCATATTCTCGGTTTATACACCAAACACTTCATTGTTTTTGTTTTTTTTTTTTTTTTATCTCAAATGTGATCCCAATTTCTTTATTGCTATTTTTAGCATCAATTCTAATTTGATTTCTCAAAATTGATACTCGGTAAACCATGAAATGATACTTAAAATTATAAACAAATTAGACAATACGAGATGGAAGAAATGTTAAAAAAATGATAGAAATGTAACATCAGAGGAAATCCACAATGTTTTCTTTTTTTCTTTTCTTTTTTGTCACTTGACTTGTTTTTTATTTTCATTTTAAATTTGATCATTTCATATTAAGTTAACTTGGGATTGTGTTTGATGTTTTGTTTTGGATGACTTTAAATGTGGTTCTTGCTATTTTTATAAAAAGTTTAGACGTTGACTTAATGCTTGAGTGGAAAAAATAATATTTTATTTTATTGATTCAATTAAAATAAAACTTTAAAGATTCGATATCAAACTCAAATAAATATTCAGTTTTTTTTACAACATATGTATCTTAGCCTTTAACTTGATTTTTGGTTGGAACAAACAAATTTATTATTATTTATTAATAAATATAGTTCTTGATTTATTTTATTAAATTTAATTTGCATTTATATTTTATCTTGAAGGTAAAAAAACAAAAATAATTTGGAGACCATTAGTATTAAAGAGATATGTTTCACCTCTTAATTCTTTTATTTCGAAGCATAAATCTAAAATTTTAATAATTTTATCTTGTTTAATACATTATATTAATGATCGAAATAGGAGATAAGCTGACCAATCCAATTTTTTTTAAAAAGGTGTGTGGTCAAAAACGAGGGAGCAACGAAAACTACAAGTAATGAACGAAAGGGCAAAATGGAGATATAAGAAATGGTGTCGCTGTCTTGCCGTTGACGGGAATTAAATGGTTGCACACAGATTTTGGCACGTGGTGTTTGGAGACTGGTGATTAACAAATCCCTCGGGTTTTCCGGTTACCTTCTCAGGTGCTGTTCTGTCATAATCATAAAGATTCAAGGCTATTCTTGTCACTTCGCTATAAACTTCCCGTGACAGCGTACGCCCCCAATCCTCCCTCTCCTTCTCTATCCATCCCTAACTCAGAGAGAGCGAGAGAGAGAGAGAAGAAAACCATTTAAAAAAGGGTATAACATTTATGGATTGATAATGAAATATATGATTATAAGATTTCACATAAAATTCAATAAAAATAGGAAGCGGATAATTTATTTTTGTATTTTAAAATCCAAGTATCAGTGTATTCTAGGAAAAATATTTTAGATTAATTTTATTATTCAATTTTTATCATTTTTTCACAAAATAATTTAACAGGCATGCCTGTGTTATATTTACTGGTGTAATTAAAGATTATATGATTTCAAGTTCGAGTCTTATGGTTATTACTATGATGATCACTACAGGTTTACATGGTCGTTAATTTCAGGACCTATGGAATTAGTCAAAGTACGCGCAAGCTGACCCGGACATCCATGTTAATAATAATAAAAAAAAAGATTATATGATTTCCCTTTAGCCATAAAATCTATGATTATTATTTTTAGAAACATAACACAATCACATGAAATTTTGAGAGATGTTTGCCAAACCTCAACATAATATTTGCCTTTTCTTTTATTTTTTCCCTCTAGTTTATAGTAAAATATTACCTTTTTGTTCCTGAATATTTGTTAAATACTAAGACTAAGTGATTGTTTAATAATATGATATAGGGTGCTTTTTAATTAAAAAAATATTTTTCTTGGATTTTTTTTACATAAAAAATAATTATATATATATATATATATTAAAAAATAATAAATTGAAAATAGAAGCTAAAACGAGTCTTAAATTAAGTGTTTTGTAATCAGGAAGGTATCGCTCACCACCTAATTTGTTATTTAAACTGCAAATAAAACCTTGAAGTTTTCGTAGCTGAGACCAAATTGAAGAATGAAATCATCATGAATGATTTATTTTTAAATGAAACAAAGAGTTAGATGTAATTTAGTTTTGATATTGAAAAACTCATCCAAAGATACTTTTAACCATAAAAAAACTCTTCTACCATCCAGAATTCTTTTCCCAAACAAAGTTTTAAATAAATGATATTCACATCCGAAATAAAATACCTCCTCGAGAGTTTTTTCTTCTTCTTCAAACTATCCATAAAATCTAATCCGACTCAATCCAAGATCATATTATATTAATATCAAATAAATAATAAATAAATAATAAAATCAAAGTTATTAAACTTTAACAAATATAAATTCAAGTCAAGGTTAAACAGTTTAATTTAAGATGGAAGGATCAATTTAAAATAACATCTTTTTCAAGATTTTATTTTTTTTTAAATAATATGACATTTTTTTTACTTTTTAAAAATTAAATTGTATTTTGACTGAGTCAATTAAGTCACAAGTTAATTTATCAAGTCAAATAAATTTAATAAGATTAATTTATATTTAATTTAATTTATATTATTTAAAATATAACCCGAGTTAAGTTATAGGTTATTTGAAAATCAAATTAGCCCATCAACCATCTTTAATAGTATTGATCCATGTATAATTAATATTATGGTGTATAATATTTTTTAAAAATATTTTTTATTTAAAAATATATTAAAATATTTTTTTAATTTTTAATATCAACGTATTAAAATAATAATAAAATAATAATTTTAATTTTTTAAAATAAATTAGATTTTTAAAACACATAAAAAATAGAAGCTAAACTCCCAAACATTCACTAAAACACTTGATTAAAATGAATTGCTGTGATGCAGTATCAATTAAATATAATAATAAGTGTACAAGTAGTCCATCATCTTCGGTCCCTGTCTGTAAATCACAGTGATCTCTCTATGATTAATAATTAAATTAACAATATATAAAAACCCTAACTACCTCATGCTCTCTCTCACTCAGTCCCCCCCTCCCTCCTCTTTGCTTCCCTCCTCTCTGCTTCTACCAGACACCATCTTTCCCTCCTTTTCTCCTTCCTTTGCTAAATAATGCAAATGCAAATGAAAATGGCAATGACAATGTTCATCAGCATCTAAACTCGCATTTGCTTTTGCTGTCTTAATGTGAACAAGTTATTTATTTATTCCTCTTCTTTGTAAGTAAAATATCTACTTTTTTTTTGGGTTATTTTATTTGATGGGATCTTTCTTTACTACCAATAAATGTAGATTCTTTGCTTGTTTAGGTTCTTGATAGATAGATTTGACTTTGTTGCTGCAGATTCAGTTGCTTTTTTTTTTTGGTTTGGAGTGTTGAGTAATGTAAGTAAAGAGAGCGACAGCTAGCTGCTGCTGTACTTTGATCAGAAGAGCTTCTTTCTCTCTATTTGGTAAGTGATATTAATTAATGTTTAGTTTGGTGATTGATTTTCAAGCTTGGAAGTATCTACTTGTGGTAATCGAGAACTGATGATTTCATTCTTTAAAACAGTTTGTCTTATTTAGAAGTTCCTGTGTAAGCAATCTGATCGATTATAGAAAGTGTTTTTCTTTTCTTTTAAGGGGTCTGTGGGTTTTTTTTTCTTTTCTTCAAGTGGTTGAGATTTGGGTTCTTTCTAATTAATTATTTAATTAATTAATGAAATGTTTTGACGAGGAAAATTTGTCATACGTCTGAGTATTATTTTATTTTCTTCGGTCAAAAAAATATAAAAGAGAAACTGGGTTGTCATGATTTTTAAGATTTCGAGTGTTATTAGTGTTACAATATGGAGTTGACTAGTTTTTTATTGTGTTGGATGGAGCAGGTACTGTGGGAGATAATAGAAGTTGGCAGGCAGTGAAAATGAGGGTGGTGGAGTTTTGGCGTACAGTGCTTGTTTTATTTGCTTTGTTGATAAATGGGAAAGCAGAGGTGTATATTGTGACCATGGAGGGAGAGCCTGTCATAAGTTATACAGGAGGTATCCCTGGTTTTGAAGCCACTGCTGTGGAATCTGATGAGAAGCTTGACGCCACCAGGTAGGTACTTCCAAGTTGCAAGTTTCTTTGCTTTTGTGTACCTGTAGCGTTGTTATACTAATTTTCAATGCTGGGAAACGTGTTGTATAGTTGAAACATCCTAGTGAAATTACTATCTGGAATTTTAATTTACCGGTTGTTTTTCGAATAATCGTAATGTGTTTGCTGTGGCCGTGTACTTCATGCTCACAGTTTGATATGGATCATAAAGGTTGATAAGTTATATACCTCTTCACCAGTTGCAGGCCATTAATAATATCTTGTAACGAAAGTCGGAATAGAAATAAAGGGCACCGTAAAGACTGTGCGCTGTGTGTTTCCTGTCCCATGTTTACGTTCTGTTTGCATCTCATTTTCTAATCATTGAATTTGTCTTTATGGTCCGCTGATTTTGGTAGACTATAACTGCTTTGGGAATTTAGTATAAATCCTATTCAAATTGCTTCCCAGTAGAATTAAACGACCATTGGTTG
Source organism: Populus simonii (assembly GCA_007827005.2). Lineage (NCBI taxonomy): Eukaryota > Viridiplantae > Streptophyta > Magnoliopsida > Malpighiales > Salicaceae > Populus > Populus simonii. The sequence continues at coordinate 6,437,396 of CM017469.2, forward strand.
TGAAAAGATTCAAACATATGCATGCATCTAGTCATCCTGTCAAGCATTTAACCCTTGACTTTTTGAACAGTTTATTTGCAGCTAGTAGCTCATCTGATATGAGGATGTTCTCACCAGCCTTAGTGTCTATCATGATTCAATTGGTGGTTCATGTACCTTATTCAGTCAAATCTAATTAGGTTCCTTGTTGTTTTGCACTGTCTTATGTGTTACCTTGCACTGTGATATTTTGTTTTTGATAAAAGATCGTCACACCATGATTGATAAAGGAATAAATGGAATTGGTTGAAACTGTTTCACTTGACTTATTCACTCTCTATCTTTCGGCCATTTTTCAGTCAATTGGTCACGTCCTATGCCCAGCACCTTGAACAGAAACATGATATGCTTCTTGATTCATTGTTTGACCGTGGGACCTACAAGAAACTCTACAGCTATAAGCATCTTATAAATGGCTTTGCGGTTCATACTTCCCCTGAACAGGTGAAACTATGAATTACTCTCTCTGTACATTTGTCTCTATGATATTCTTAAAAGGATGCTATAGTATTTTCTTTCTATTTTTGTATCCTTACATTGTTCCCATATATTAGTAGGCAGAAACCCTGAGGCGTGCCCCTGATGTGAAATCTGTGGAGAGAGATTGGAAGGTGAGGAGACTTACAACACACACCCCACAGTTTCTGGGGCTTCCAACCGGAGTTTGGCCAACAGGGGGTGGCTTCGACAAGGCTGGAGAAGACATTATAATAGGATTTGTAGACTCAGGAATTTTTCCACGCCATCCAAGTTTTGGATCTCCCAGCAGTGACCCATATGGGCCTCTTCCAAAGTACCGAGGAAAGTGTGAAGTGGATCCTGATACCAAGAGAGAATTCTGTAATGGAAAGATCATTGGAGCCCAACATTTTGCTGAAGCTGCAATTGCAGCTGGGGCATTTAATCCTTCCATTGATTTTGCTTCTCCCATGGATGGAGATGGGCATGGAAGGTTAGAACCTATGCCATCTTTATATGCAATTTCCATATAAAAACTGTGATGCAATATAATCCTTTAATTATTTTTTTTTCTGACTGGAATTTTAACCTGTTATGATTGCTTGCGTGACAAGCAGCTCAATTAATGGTTTCACGAAGTGAAAAAATCTTTTATGCTTGCATGGTGTGTGGGTTAGCACATACTAATGAAGAAACTTTCAGTTGGCTTGCAATGCATATTAGAGAATGTTATAAATTTGATGGAAGGGTGCACATGAAAGGAGAAAAAAACTATTTTCATTGGGACCTGGAGAACAGGAAACATATATGGTAAAAAAAATTCAACCTAATACTTTTTCTTTGGTTTTTTCTGTAACTTGATTCCAGTCACACAGCAGCTATTGCAGCTGGAAATAATGGTATTCCTGTGAGAATTCACGGCCATGAATTTGGGAAAGCAAGTGGGATGGCTCCTCGTGCTAGGTGAGCAGAATAACAACTTCAATTAGTCATATTCCCTTTGAAATTTTAATATCATGTCCTTCTTTGACATGGCAAGTGATCTTATTTATGACCAGGATTGCTGTGTACAAAGCACTCTATAGGCTTTTTGGAGGCTTTGTTGCAGATGTGGTAGCTGCTATTGATCAGGTGTGCTCTCATTTGGTTGCTAACCACCCTTAACAGATTTGAGGATACTGTTCATAACTTGTTGCTTTTCTTGTTGTCTTGTAACCTCAAGTCTTGCACCAGAATATTGCTTGTAATCTTATCCTTGTTACAGTACAATCAACACCTTCAGGGTGCTGAGATCTGATGGACTTTTTTTGTGGCCATATATATCCTCCCATCTCAATGACAAGCGAGCAACAATGTGTGGTTTAAATATCTATGAGTGCTTGGTGGCCATTTACAAAGAAAAGACTTCCCTCTTCTTGATTTTTGTCACTAGAAAAATCTTCTTGGTGTATCTCCCTTTAAATTGAGTTAAAAAAAGTGACACCTGCCTTGGATTTTGAAATTCTATGTTGAAATGGAAAAAAAAAGATATTATTTCCTCGGTCTACTATCAACATGATATTAGAAAGGATACCAATTTCCCATCAGTGCTACATCTTTTGATGGTTATCTCTTTATTGAACAACTTTAATGTGCAAAAACTCTTGTGAATAGGCTGTTCATGATGGAGTGGATATACTCAGCCTCTCAGTGGGTCCAAATAGCCCTCCAGCAACCACCAAGACAACATATTTGAACCCTTTTGATGTTACACTTCTTGGAGCTGTGAAAGCAGGTGTATTTGTTGCACAGGCAGCTGGAAATGGTGGTCCTTTTCCAAAAACTCTGGTTTCTTATAGCCCTTGGATAACATCTGTGGCTGCTGCAATTGATGACCGGAGATACAAGAACCATCTGTACCTAGGAAATGGCAAAGTTTTACCTGGAATTGGTTTGTCACGTAAGTTTTACACTCAAGCCTTTGGTTCTAACTTGATAGCCTTTGAGAAGAGATGCTGCATAATGTGGGGGTACTGTTGAGAAAGAATGTCAGTACAAAAACTAAACGTGGCAACTATAAATTTTCCCAACCTATTCTTTTCATATTGCATTTTTTTTGGGAGATTGAATAGAATAGTAATTTTGTCCTTCGTTATAGTGGATCATGCGCTAGTTTCATGTTTTTGTGTTTTTTTCATTCTCTAGCTGCCTTTTCCATTTGTTTTTAGCTTTATGTTTCCTTGATATACTGACATTCTTCTGCCTATGGTTGAAATCTTCTATAGCTCCATGTAAGAATCAAATGGTACCCTCTTTTCTAGTGAAATCAAGTGTGAAAATGAATTGCCGGAAAGGTTTATCGCGATTGACCAAAGACAATTCACCATAGAAATGATTTCTTTTATCATTTTAATAGCAAGTTTGGAGTAATTTACTTTACTGGTTTTTCTTTTCTTTTCAAATATGAACTTAAGCAGCCACAATGAGGGATGGACATTCATGTGGTGTTGGATGATTAAATTATGTTTCATTAACTCTCTTTTTTTGTCCTCCCTTCAAGCTAAAATCTTTCTTTAATTTTTGCTTTTCTGATTTGTTATCTTTTCAAATTGTTAAAACCTGTTTCGAAAGTTGTCTCAAATGATTCTTGTTTGTCACTAAGCTTGTCCAGCTTTTGTTGAAAATTTATTTTGTATAGCTTCTTTGGCAGAGCATCATTGTAAAAGTAGCTCCCTGACCCAACTGCTATGGGTTCATGCTGGGGATATTTAAGTAGCCAGTCATCTTTGGATATACCTAGTGAGAAAACAATAGTTCATGGCTTTATCTACTGTTCTACAAGCTAAAATTTAGTTCAAGGAAAATTCATTGAGAAGTCTAGAAGCAACTGGAAATCTTCTGAAGCTTCTGTGTTGTCATATTCTAGCCTCGAGGAATGAGTGGATTTCATGACCAACTTTAGAGACATGCTGCTGATGAACTAAATTTAAATATTCCTAAATCTAACAATTTACTAACATAAGAGCGTATTGTGAACATGTGCTCTAATATAGTCCAACAATTTACCATCACAATTTCTTGATCTTGTTTATTTCATTTTGTAATTAATCTCACGGTCTGGTTCTTCAATTTATAGTTATTGCTTTAGGCATGCTGTAGCTAGTAATTGCGTAGCAGCTGATAATTATCCACCAGTATCTGGATTCAAAATCTGAAATAGGTCCAATGGATTTCTGCAGCTTCTACACATCCAAATCAAACATACACCTTGGTTGCTGCAAACGATGTATTGCTGGATTCTTCGGTGATGAAGTACAGTCCTTCAGACTGCCAAAGACCAGAAGTATTGAACAAGAACTTGGTAGAGGGGAACGTTCTTATCTGCGGTTATTCCTTTAATTTTGTTGTTGGTACTGCATCCATCAAGAAAGTCTCAGAAACAGCCAAGAGTCTTGGTGCAATTGGATTTGTTCTTGCTGTGGAAAATGTTTCTCCTGGAACGAAGTTTGATCCTGTCCCTGTTGGTATTCCTGGAATTCTAATCACGGATGTTACCAAGTCAATGGTATCTTCTTTCTCATTTATCATTAGTCCACACTTTCTATGTCATAAGTTTTTGATTTTTGTATTGCCTGTCTTGTTATTCTCTTATATCTTCATGGTCTTGGATCCCCCCCGAATCACAGAGTTTGTTAGTTGTGTTAAATTATGACAAATGTGAGTTGTCAACTGTAGGATCTTATAGACTATTACAACACCTCTACACCAAGAGATTGGACTGGACGAGTGAAGAGCTTCAAAGGTACAGGAAGCATTGGGAATGGCTTGATGCCTATTCTCTATAAATCAGCACCACAAGTGGCATTATTCTCTGCTAGAGGGCCCAACATAAAAGACTTCAGCTTCCAAGATGCTGATCTTCTCAAACCAGATATCTTGGCTCCTGGATCTCTCATTTGGGCTGCTTGGTCTCCTAACGGAACAGATGAACCAAATTATGTTGGTAAGTGAGTTAATAGATCAAATTCAATATCTCTTTAAGGCATTAATCTTTGGTCTCACATCACATTTGTTCTGTCTAAAAGTGCAACCAATTCAAGAAACTTTGCATAACTTTTGTTTTTTTGGGGGGGGGGGGGTGGGGAGGTGTTCAGGGAGTTTAGTGTCTCTTGATTCCAATTCCATCTGAGACTTGGGTCACTTTGAAAGGAGGATTATAAGCTCTTGCAATATTTTATTTCTCATTGTGTGAAAGCAAGTGGGAGAAATTATTTTATTTCTCATTGTGTGAAAGGAAGTAGGAGAAATGGTGTATGCAATTAACAAAAAAATATTATTTTCATCGTGAAAACTTAAAAGAGATCAAGGAGCCTACTTAGAGGAGAAAGAAGAGATACTGTTGTCCTCCTTGAAATAGATATCTGCATCCTAAGCATCTATTGACTTTGAGCAGGAGAAGGATTTGCCATGATATCCGGAACCAGCATGGCAGCGCCGCATATAGCAGGGATAGCTGCTCTTGTAAAGCAGAAGCACCCACATTGGAGTCCTGCTGCCATCAAATCAGCATTATTGACAACATCAACAAAATTGGACAGAGCAGGAAGGCCTCTTCAAGCACAGCAATACTCTGAAACTGAAGCCGTGAAGCTGGTCACAGCAACACCCTTTGATTATGGGAGTGGTCATGTTAACCCAAGGTCTGCTCTGGATCCTGGACTCATTTTTGATGCAGGTATGATCCTCGCTGCCTTTTTTTCTTGGTGTGGTTGATTGCATGCAAGTTATTGCTAATTTAGTTTCACAACATGGAGTCCTTTAAAGTGAGCTGGTGTTCTTGGCTACTTTCCAAGTGAAGTTTTGGAACAAATACCTGGTAATTAGCAAGCAACTAAAGCTATAATTTTGAATCCTAGCAGACTGAACCCAAATCATTTTTCCCATGCTTTGTAAGAGTTGTAAAATGATGGCATACACAATGATGGTTTCAAACTCAAAGCTGAAGCTAGCTAGGCTTATGAGTTTCTACCAGTATTTATTAGTCTTGGTAGTTTCAATTGGTGCATAGTTGACCAAAACCTCAAATGACTTCCTGACCTTTTTTTTGGGACTTGTGTTAACATTGTAGGTTACGAGGATTACTTGGGTTTCTTGTGCACCACTCCTGGCATTGATGCCCATGAGATACGGAACTACACAAACACACCCTGCAACTACACTATGGGTCACCCATCAAATCTCAACACCCCATCAATCACTATCTCCCATCTAGTGAAAACGCAAACAGTGACTCGCACAGTCACAAACGTTGCGGAGGAAGAAACCTATGTGATCACAGCCAGAATGCAACCAGCTGTTGCCATCGAAGCTAACCCTCCAGCGATGACCCTGAGACCTGGTGCATCACGGAAGTTCACGGTGAGTCTCACTGTTCGATCAGTAACTGGATCATACAGTTTTGGTGAAATTTTGATGAAAGGCAGCCGAGGGCATCAAGTAAGGATCCCAGTAGTAGCCATGGGATATTGGCGATAGAAGGAGTTGGTTTGTCGTCTAAATTAAGGTTGACGGTTACAAATAATTCTTTGTAACATGTGGTAATAAGATATAAGGCTAGGTAGATTTGTTCGAAATATATATGTGGAATAGCTGTAAAGATAACCAGTGCATGCATGGAAGATACTCCTAGTTTCTTCCATTTATAATTTTTGCTAATTTGTTTGGTAATTTAATAAAATGCTTACGATTTCTGTATTAGGGTTTACTTTTCATCCATCTATGCACCCAGATTCCATCCTCTTAGGGATTTTGACAAAAAAAACTGAGCAAGTTAGTTGCTTTCCCTTTGCTTCATGAGCAACAACTAGGGTGCTGGTGGTAGTGGTGACCCGGTGAGCAGCATGTTTAAGATGGAATCTATTCATCACTTGTAAGAATCTTAAATAGAGTTGTGTGTTTAGAATTGAAAAGAGAAGTGACATAACGCCTCTTATTTCATTATCAGGCATCAATTATATCGTGTAATTTTTATTTTTTCTAATATATTCTTTTTGTTGTCTTGTTTGACTAGTAGAATTGTTTAAACATTTTTAAAATTGAATTTTGGCAATTATAATAATAGTAAAAATTAAAAAATATAAGGAATAATCATTTTATTTCTTTTGTTACACATAATTTTCCTTGCAGCAAGTCTTAAAAATAATAGCATAACCAGATAATTATTTAAATTCTTCTATTAAAAAAAACCTAAATTAAAGAATGAGTAAAAGTGTACTACAAAGCAACGAGAACAAAGCCAAGCGCACTAGACCTAACATGAAAACTCAGATAATGTCTAGGCTTGAAAACTTGGGCCTGTATATCTCAATCCCTTCTTTATTCTTTTTCTTAATCATCAATCCCCCCCTTTTTTTTTTTAATAAATTAAAGTCTTGAGTTTTTTAATTTTAAAAATTTAGATTTCAATAATTTTTTCATCTAAAAAATTAAAAAAAGTCACATGACTTATTATACAATAAAACACATTCTAACATAGTTTTCAGACACGACCCGGTCCAAGGTCCGGGTTTTGACTGGGTTGTCCGGGTCAATTATTATTTTTAAAAAATTAAAATGATGTTTTAGTAAAAAAATAAAAGTCAGTGGGTTGCAGCCGGGTTTTTGACAAGGTCTTGCAGGGTCAACCAGCCGGGTCAACTGCGTCATATCGGGTTTTTTTTTCCTTATTTTTTCTTCTACCCGGTCCGATTTCAGCCCCGAATCGACCCGTTAGGCCAGGCTGGGTTTCCAAACCATGGATTCTAATCAATCTAAAAATGCAAAACCAAATTAAATAAATAAAAGAATTTCCCAACTCCAATATATATTTTTTTCGTACTATTAGAGATTGAAACCACATCCATTAAATTTTACTATCAAATATAAATTCATAAATATCAAAATAGATGTTATTAATGGTTGGAATCCGGTCACCCAGAATCTTTGTCTCTTAAGAATTTAATGATGACTTTGTCTTCTTTTTTAAAATTTGAGGGGTTGAAACCTAAAATAAATAAACTTTTAGACCCAAATTTGTTAATGTTTTTCATTATTCTATACAATAAAACAGTACAATTTCGAAAAGAATCTGTCATTTTCCACCATTTTTTCCAACGGTTTCAAAACAAAGGACACAATTGAAATATAATGTATAAATCAAGGGCAAGAATGAAAAAAGTAAATTACCTTGGGATCAAATTGAGAATCAAACAATACATTATGGAATCTATAAAGGAGATAAACAACACAGTACAAGTAACGATCTATCGCTGTCAGCTCTGCTTTCATTTAAACAGGTCATATAAACGCGCTCTCTCTGATTTCCCTGTCTTTCGTTCTCTGTTTGGAGCATTTCGTCGAACGAAAGATGCTCATTCATTGAGTTTCTTGATGTTAGTAGAGGTCGTTGCTTAAATGCACTTACATGTTCGATAAAATGCTTCAGAGAGTATTTTCTTTCCTGTTGTGTCTGATTCCTGTTCGTTAAGATGCCACGACAAATTCAAGTTCATTTCTAGACGGAAAACTCTTTTTCGTGGTTCTTGTATGAGAATCTTGAATATTTATTGCGTTGTCTTTATGTCTTCTCTAGATTGATATATTGAAGAGAGTGTGTAGATTGAATAACAGGAAGTGTATCTTGTCTTGTGCAGTATAATTTGAAAGTGCATTCTTTTTCATCAATCAAATGGAGGAGAAATCATTTTTGGATAGAATGCTTGGTCATCTACGCGAAACATGCAAGTAAGATTGATTATAGCTTTATGATTTATTGTTGGTGGTAGCTTATTGGTGTCAATTTAAGTCCTTTCCTTGTCAAATATTTTAATGCACTTCATTTTGTATCACTTTCATGCTTGTTGTGATACAATCTTGTTGTCTTGCCTTTTTCGCTAAGGTGTGATCAATTTCTTTAATTGTTATTGAATTCAAAACCCCTGGATTTTAATTTTTCTTTCAAATGTTCATAGATTAACTTAAGAAGCTGGCTATTTTCTTACAAAACTTTGTGCAAAGGGAATATTATGATCTTATCTTTTATTTTTTCGTCTGGATGATTTGAAATTTAAGGTACTCTACTGGGTATCCCAAGGATCTTGGGCCATCACGGGTTATTCACTTTACGTCAGAGCGTGAGTTTGTCCAGCTTCTTCACCAAGGGTACCCGGTTGTAGTAGCTTTTACCATCAGGTGACTTGAAATGAATGCATCTTGTTATTCTCTCCTTGTCATCGTAATATTCTGTATTTCTGACTATTCATTTTGGATAGTGCAGAGGCAATTACACCAAACACCTTGACCAGGTTCTTGAGGTAGCTGCTGCTGAATTTTATCCACATGTAAAATTTTTGCGTGTAAGTTGTTTCTGTGAATGAGTTCAACCTGCAATATATTAAAAATAATTCTTTCTTCTACGTCATTGAAATTATCAAAATCTGATGGAGTTTTATTTATTTTATATTTATAAATGAGTGGTGGACTATGGTTGAAAATTAAGGTTGTATTTTAAAGGCATTTTTGGCATGGAAACTCCACTGAGGAATCGGGTTCTTTTGGGATGGGCTTTCCTAAGCGAGCACCCAAAATGAGTTTCATTTGGAAGTCTGTGGAGATAGCCACCGAATCCCAGTATACAATTTAGACTGCTGATGATAGGAAGCCCATTTTGGGTGTAGATCAAATGCTACCTAAAAGTTTAGGTGCTGTTTCTACATGTTTAGAGCCATGTCCACGGTTAAGGCATATCTTTTATAATTTTAACAAGTTTTAAGGTTATCATCTTCAGCCTATTTAGCAACCTTAATATTTTGTTAATCATGATTTTTGGTGTTGTTTTTTTCCAGGTTGAATGTCCAAAATATCCTGGCTTTTGTATAACTCGGCAGAGGAAGGAATATCCATTCATTGAAATATTCCATAGCCCAGAACAAGTAATATATTCTTCTCTGCCAATTTGTTTGTTCAAGGTCTTCATGTCACCGTGCCATATATATGTTTCGTCCCATCAACCAGTTGTAGGAGATGAAGGTTGTTCTTGTGTGATTCAAAGTGGGGGCTGATTGTCTATGAAGGGCTTAAATTAGGAAGCCGGTAGGGATCTGTCTTTCATTTAGCTTAGAAATATTGTTGTTGTCTTCTAGCATTGATATTTAGTTTTTAAATGAAAGGATTTTTGTTACTTCGGGCTGGTGGTTTCTTGGCAGCCTTGTTTAGACAAGAAAAAGAGAAAGTAAATGTCAAGCGAAGGAAAACTGTTATTTTCTTGGTATGGTGAAAAGAGCTTTTTGGGCACGGAATAATTTTGTACTATTCTATCTGAGCTGATCCTTTCGTGCTTCATAAACAACAAGGAGTGAATCAGGTGTATTTAGGCAAACGGTACTATCAGCATGTTCTCTTGATATTGCTTTTTCAGAGCTGCTTAACAATGATAATCGATGTCCTGGTGCAGGCAGCTAATCGGGGAAGGGTTGCTGGTCCAAATATCACGAAATACTCTGTGAAGGCTCTTCCTGTGAGTACCGGGTCTTGCTTATCTTTCATAGCGCAAATAATTTGACTCATTCTCATCATAGATTCTCCTTTTGCTATTTCATGTTCTTCCAAAATAATGGTCACAGAATGTTCACAAATTTGGTTAATCTGAGTGTTGGAAATGATCTGCTGTGGAACAGAGGTATAGTGACAAGTCATAGGTAGATAAAGCTGTGGTGTTTTGCTTAGTTGATTGCATCTGCAGTATAGTTTTATAGTTTGATTTTGGTGATCTTGTTAATAAATTTTTAAGTAGAACGACGACAAGAAGAAAAAACAGAGTTGAAAATTACATGCTAAATCTCTTTTGTCCTTGAAGATGATTGGAACTTCAAATCTTTTCATAAAAAGGCTGCCCATGGATACATAATTCCTGTACTCCATTTTTTAACTGGGTTTTCTTTGTCTGTGAGAATGGTAACTGGATATTCATTTAACCATCAACGAGGTAAAGCAGGTAGACTAAGTCAGAATTCAGGATTCTATGAACTATGAAGTTCTATTGAAACAGTGTCTTTTCCTTTGCGCGTGTTCAATGCGGATATCTGACTTGCCCTTATATATCTTTATTTGTCCAGTTCAACTATGACCTGAGTGCCTATGGATTCAGAGAATTTTTCAAGCGTCATGGCATACAATCATCGCGGGAGCCAAAGTAAAAAGACCTTGTCAGAAAAGTACTGGTGTATGGCTTAAGGACCATGCCTTGTAAAAAAAATATCTAAATATGGCTGATAAGCATTAGCGGCCTGCGGTCAAGTAAATGATGTCATGTTTAAAAGTCATGCCTACTTATCGTGGTACTTAATGAAGCTTGAAATATTTTCAATGAAAAATCCTGTATGTGTTGAAGCCCTTTTATAGAATTTAATTCATTTACAGAAAATGTTTAATTTAAATGACAACCACTCTTGAAATAAATCCGTTTGTGTTTTTCATACAATATTTGCAAGTTAACAAGTGATTTGATTTTTAATATTTAGAGCCAAGTTTATTCATTTATTATAATCTTGATTCAAATAACATGCTGCTTAAAGCCAATTTGATCTTCACCAATTTAACTGCTAACATTGATCTACAAGTCTTAAAAATCTCTTGACATGTTCTGTTCTCACCCTCCAGCTACCTTCTTCAATTCTTGGTTCACCTGCCCTTCTTTCTTTCTTTCTTTCTTTCTTGTGCGTGCTCTTGGTGTGTGAATGGCCTCAAAATCTCTCATTATAATGTGTGCTTCCTGTTTACTGTAAATCACAATACCATAACAGAGAGTCCTTCTATTTCTCTCTTCGCAATTTGCAAATCTTTCAGTCTTTTAGATAGAAAGTTGTTGATGATTCATCGTCACTCTATTTTGGCTCAAAAAACGATGCTCAAAAGTCAAAACAATCTTATTGTCAAAGGCTTATTTCCTGTGCGATTCAATTAAGAAGAAAAACAAGAAGATAAGAGAATCCCAAACATAAAGGAGGCCTGATCTCCCCCGTTGTCCTGCAGTATGCAACAACACCTGTATCAACAAGAAGAAGAGGTTGAACAACTCCTTATCTCCCAGAAAACACGCTTATGCTTTAATAGTGACAGTGCATGGGTCCATGTCCATTACTATTATAGCACGTTTCCAGCATCTTTTGAAGGGTATTTCCGACCTCTTGTATATTTCACACCTTATTTCAAATAATATTTAATATACTGTGTGATTTTTGAAGTGTTAGAGTCTATGCTGCAGCATGGAAACTAAGGGGTATGAAGACATCGAGGAAGTTTTCTATTGAGATGGAACAAAGTTGGGAAGCAATACCTTGCAATGCTGCATGAAATTGGATTGTTGTTTGATGGTTTTTGTTATGTTGATGTGTGTTTTGGTTGCTTGATTTGTGTTCGGTTTTGTTTTTGCACAAGAAATCATGTCATTTTGAACTACTTGCTTAAAATCATGGACATTCCTATTTGCATAAAAATAATTTGAATTAACCAAACCTCATTATATTTTATTTTGATTTCAATGAAATTTCTCTCAAATACAATTTCATTTTGCTCATATATTTTGTATATCTTTTTATTATTATTAACATAGGTGTCCAAGTTAGCTCGCGCGCACCTCGACTAATCCCACATACCTTGAAGTTAACGATCATATAAGCCTTTAGTAGCGCTCAGGTTTATGAGACTTGAACTGGTGATCTTTAGGAGCATACCCAAGATCTGATCAATTGAGCTATACCCCTCAAGGTTACATTTTGTATATCTTGTCTTGACTTGTGATTGCCATTTTCGTCTATATACATTTTATTGTTTTTTTCAAGTTTTTGTATGTGTATATATAGTACATTGAAAATAAATCCAAGGTTATGATGGCAATCATATATGTTTGTGTGTTGATTGAAATTTGTGTGATTGGTTGTCTCTGTTTTTGCACCATTGAGTCTTGAAGCCACAATATTCCTAGGTTTTTATTTTGTTTAATTTTATGTGTTAGTGAATTCTTTTTCTTATCTAAGAACCAACACAATGATTTTAAGATGTATGATAATGTCTTATCCCTTTAAAGTTGAAAGAAAACATAAGTGGTCAATACATAATTTTATTTTCAAAATGATATTAGTTTTTTTGTTTTGTTTATGGACCTATGATTTTGATAATAACCCTAAAAATACATTTTTCAATCCAGTTTTTTGATTATCCAGTCAATCATCATCCTATTAGCAGAGTTACTTTCATGGTGACGACATTTGATTATTTTTTCTAAGAACATATACAATAAACAATTTGTAAATATTATTTAATAATTATGTATTTAAATTCTAAATGTGTGTGAATGCTCGCTTAAGTAAAAAAGTACCCTTGATGATTAATTTAGGATAGATCATTAGGTTTGACTGCTTAAAAAAACTGTATGAGCTTGATAGGGATTTTGGTGAGTTATAAGAAAAGTGTTAGAGTTAGAATCTGCTTGATGACTTATACACACACACACACACGCGCACACACACACACACACACTAATTCTTGAGAATACATAGGAGGACTTGTTTATGATTTTGTACTTGGATTACCCCATGCAAGGAGAATGAATTTTGTATTTGTTATTGTTAACAAATTCTCAAACATAAATTTTATTTCTTGTAAGGAGACAAATGATGTTTCTGCAGTTGCTTGGTTTTTCTTTCAAGATGTGATTTATTTGTATGGGGTGTCGAAGACTATCACTTTTGATAAAGACAATAAGTTCCTTAGTCATTTTTGACAAACGTTATGAAGGATCCATGATTTGTCTTTACCGTTCAATAATACAACACATCCACAAACAAATGGGTAAATAGAGTCGTTAAATTAGGCTATTAGCAACTTGATTCAAAGCATTTGTGGTGACAAGCCAAAACAATGAGATTGTGCACTTCTACAAGAAGAATTTACATATAATGATAAATCAACGTTTAAGATTTATATTTGCAATGTCCTAAACATGTGCTTAATCTCATACCAATTTTAAAATGTGTTAGATATTACAATAATGTCATGAAGATAGCTCTGAGTATGTAAGCTATGATAGATGATGAGAGGAAAAAAAATATTAAAATCAACATCAAATATAAGAAGATTGTCAATAGACACTATCATACTAAAGTATTCCAAAAGAATATAAGGTAATTGTGTTTCTATACAGAGAGAGATTTCTCTATGGGTTTGTATTTCAAGCTAAAAGAAAAAATGCGGTCATTACACCATAATAAAGAAGATTAATAACAATGCTTATATTATTGATCTTCTAAATAATATGGGTATTTCCGAGACCTTCAATATTTTAGATATTTATCTTGATTATGATGAAGAGTTATTATATCTAGAATTTGGTATTGACTTGAGTTGAGTCTTTAACAAGTAGAGGGGGATGATGTGGAATATGTTGTGGATATGTTTATGGACCAAATATACAAGGTAAAGCCTATAAAGAAGCACAAATGCGTAAAAAAAAACAGTCTAAAAATTTTTAGATACGATCATGAGATTGAGCTTAAATTTGCTCAATAGGATATACATACCAAGTTATATAGGGGTTGGCTTGCTATAACTAGCCGAGGTCTCAAAGACCTTCAAATTATTCACAAAAGGTGCTAGTTTTGATATTTTAATTATTTTTCTAGTTAATTTTGAATTATAATTTTTTTTCTACCTATTTATGAATTCTTTTGGTTAGGCTGATCTTACCTCTATATAAATAATTGACGTGTTATTTTTTTCACTAGATTATTAAATTTCTATTTTAAGAAAATATCATAGGTTTCTCTAACTATTTCTCTACAAATTATGACTACAACTTTAGAGTTTAAGAACCCTAATTTTAATAATGAAACATTAAAAGAGGTAGTGCTTTTACTGTTTATTGTGCATCAAGTCACAAAGCACTATTCATTTCAATAATGCTTTGTTTTTTTAGATTTATGGTTTTTTCAATTTAAATTTCATCTTTTTAAGTAATGGACTTCATGATTTGTTTCAATTTATTTTCTTTAAAGTTATCATATCCTAATGACTCGGGTTATGACCAATTCACTCAGGTTTTTCTCTTTTTTTTAATTAATTTTTTTTCTTTCTAATCTCATCATTCAATATTTTATTGATTAAGAATTAAGTTTCATGTTTTGTTTTGATTTATTTTCTATGAAATTATTTCGGTTTTATGACAGTAGTCACAAGTTTGACAGTTATCTCGATCTTATTTTTCTAGTCTATTTTTTTAAATTGATATTTTTTTTTCAATTTCATCTCTCAATATTTTATTGATTGGGAATTAAGCTATATATTTATTTTGGTTTGTTTTCTATGATGTTATACCGGTCTCATGATTTTAGTCACAGGTTTGATGGAATAACTATAGTTAACCCAGATCTATTTAATAAACCACCAATTTAATATTAAAAATAATAATATTAACTTGTATCAAGATAAAGTGAGAATTATTCCTGAGCTGGCAGGTATTTAAGTTGTCAAAATCTTTGAATGCAGAATTTAATGCAGGAGGGTAGATGTGAATTGCATTTTTGTTTGGGTTGTAGGTGGCTTAAGGTTTTTTTTATGGATTCACATAAAAAAACATGTATTTTTAATTTTTAAAGATATAATTTATATTTTAAATGGATTGTATTTTTTTTTTTTAAAAAAAATCATCACAACTTCCACCCAACCACACTATTAAATATGAAATAACAAGGCAAATAAAAAGAGGTCCCACATGATCACCGCGTGCTTGATATTATTATATACATTCCAAGGACGAGTGTACGGTGATTTCGGATGATGATAGATTATTTTAAAAAAAAACAAATATTAGTGTGATGGGAAAATGCAAGGTGAGGACTGCCTTCAGGAACTTCTTTGTAATTTATCAAGGACAAGATTGAAGATATAAGAGCAGCTTAAAGCTTGGATGATTTTTCTGGGAATTCTCAGTAATTGCATTACATTATTTGAATATAATAACTTCAATGTTTCATTGCTAGGGTTGAATTAGATGATGCTATACCATCATAAAAACTATAAAGACAAACTTAAACAATCAATTTTTTTTTTTAAAGTTATGAGAATATGTTATGAAGGATGCAAACACATGACTATGAAGAAAATAAGATTTTGAGATACCATGCATGGCCTCCAAAGGATAGAAAGATGGTTTATTTTTGTAAGTCTATTTGTCACATCCAATTTGGAGACAAATCTAAGAAGAATTTGAATCATTGTGCTAATCACGAGTCTTTTCGAATAAACTATTTTTTATAGAAATAACATTGTTTTTTTTTTTCTTTTTTATAGGTATCTTTTTTTATTAACGTGGATGTCTGACCAGCTTGCGCGTACCTCGACTAATCTCACGGGCCCTTAAATTAATGACCATGTAAGCCTCTAGTGGCCATCATATTAGCAACCACAGGGTTTGAACCTGAAACTATAAAGAAAACAAACCTTTTAATTTCAAGTTTTTTTATTAATGTGGATGTCTGGTAAGTTTGTGTGTATCTCGACTAATTCTATGGGTCCTGAAATTAACGATTATATAAGCCTCCAGTAACCATTATATTAACAACCACATGATTTGAATCTGAAACTATAAAAAAAAATTTAAGTTTTTATTATTAGACTAGTATAGATCAAACAAGTGGATGGAGAGAATATTTAATTTATTATAGCTAGAACCCACAACTCAAACGAAGGCTCGATATCATCTCAAATTCTGCAGAATAACTTTACTATCTCACAGGGGAACACAGTTGGTAGAGCAATAAATTCAGGAAAAGATGTGAAAGAAAGAGAGAAAAGTAATCTATGGCTTCCATGGAACCTTTCTCGGACTTCTTGAATCGCCAACTAACTTGGTGGCTACTTGTCACAATGTGAGATATAGAGTTCCATCACTCAAAGTTGTGGCGAAATTGAGCAATGAATTCACTCAATTCGATATATATTTTTTAAAAAATATTCTTAAGAAAGCATCTAAAAAAATAGCAACCTCACCCCTAAAGACACCCATGTTCGTCATCTATCTTCGCATCAACAGTACAACGTCTTCCTAGTTACTATGATCTTTCGCATTGATGAATCCTGTCGGTGGTATTAGATAAATTATTACAAGTTAGACAAAATGGTTTCTTTGATTTCTTTTTTCAATTGAAGAAGCAATTAAATAGTTTAAAAATCAAGAAATTTTCAACTACGATATATGATAATAATTGAAAGATTGCAGGAACAATGACCCAAACAATAAAGTTGTTGAGTAGGATATATATATTATATATATATATATATATATATATATTATATAATATATAATATATGAACTGGTGAAACATCCTTCTCCCCTTGTTCTCTGCCAGCTTGCAATTTTATTTTATTTTCTTTAGTATTTTGGTCTATGGTTGCTATGGACCACAAGGGACGGGGAAGATATATGGAGGAGGACTTGGTGAAATTAATTTCTCAGTTTTCCATTTTTTCGAATATATATTATTTGATTGTGTGATAACGGGGAGAAAAGAAAGTCAAGTGTACTAGACGGTGTCAAATTGTCAATAGCATGTAAGAAATAGCCTTTTTATAAATATTTGATCTAAAAAGCCATTTTCTTTGGGCTGAAGAATCCTTTTTTTTTTTTATGCAACTAATTTTTACATAGAAAACTATTTTAACCGCTGGTGATATTTTATTGATATTAATACTGGATGATAAAAAATAATATATATATATATATATTAAGCCCACAATATTTGTATTCACATTAATATATTTGTCATATATATTTTCATTCCTTAATACTATAAGTGTAATATTATATTTTAGTCTATTTTTTTTATATAAAAACCTCATGAGCAATAAATAAATCATGAATTTTTTAGATGTAAAGTTCAGAATCTTTATTCTTTATCGTATATTTATTATCAAAGTATTTTTCTGTAATATTATTGTATTTTCTCTATAAAAGTTATTGATTTTATCATTGGAAAGTCTCTAAATTCATAAAAAAAAAAAAACCTTTTGCATGTATTAAGCACTTATTTTTAGCCACATTAGCTAGAGAGAATTGATCAAATTACCAAAATTATGCCAAAAATTAACCAATTATTCTGAAATAAATCTTGCCCTTAATCCTCTTGTATTTTTTAGTACATCATCACCTTTTGCACTTCCAAACTTGCTTTCTATAGATTCTCTATTATAAATACGTAATTTGGATTTTAAAGCAATGAATTAAATTTTACTAATATATATATTATCTTTCAAACCGTTAATTTAGATCACTTTTGAATATTGCGTAAATGAATTTTTGTTTAAGTGGTTGGCCAATACAAATCATAAAAGAGCATGAACAAACCATATAATTAAATTCATCAATTCCGTCTAAGTAGCTAAGCAAACAAAATCGGGCTGATTGAATAATGCCAAAAAAAAAAAATTTAATGATTTTTTTTTTATTTCATACTTAATTTAACATTGAATTAGACTTCTTGCTTGAATCTAAATTTATAATTTAATAGGTTGTGAATTTAAGAGATTAACTTAAATTTATAAAATTCATCCGAGTTCATTTATTTATTTTTTCTTTTATAAGTTCATGTGTTTTTAATTTTATCATTTATTATTAATTTGATTTAATTAGAGATTGAGTTCCATTATTTTTTTTTATTTGCTTTCTATAAGAATTTCACTAACTTTGAAAATAATCCAGGTTATCTTGGATTTTTTTATTTGTTATTTTTTTTATAAATTTAAATTATTTTTTTAAAAATTAAGTTTTGAGTTAAATTAAATATAAGTATGTTATGCTCAATTCATAATGTTTTTGTTTGTTTAAATATACTTTTTTTTAATTAATTTTATTTTTATTTTTAGTCTTCAGTATTGACTGATTAGAATTGGGTTTCCTTTTCTTTTTTTTTTTAATTTGAGTTACATGAGATTACCATGTTTTTATATCACGGATCACAGGTTTCACAAGTTAACTATTATTAATTTTAGTCGAATCAATATATTATCTTCTCAATATCTAACCATCTAAAAATCTTAATTAAAAATATTTTTTCCTGTATTCATGAAATTCTTTACTTTCTAATATCTTTATAATTTTTCTTTAAGATTAAAAAAATAATATGACCATGGTGTAGGCAAAAGAGCTACTAAAATTTAATTAATGTGTTTGAAAATATAATTATGATTACTTTTTAAAAATATTTTACTCAGAAAAAGTATTTCAATAATATTTTTTTATTTTTAAAAAATTATTTTAAAATTTAGTATTAAAATGATTTGAAATATAAAAAAAATATATTAATTTAAAATAAAAAAAATTTCAAATTTGGTTGAAAACGCTTTTCAATGACAAACGCCCCTCTGATTATCGTTTTGTGTGTTCACTCCCAGCTCCCTGAACCCTATAAAAAAACGTTGTACCTGGCAAGAAATCACCCCGCAGCTCTCTCCGCGTCTAAAAAGCTCCCCCTCTCATACAGCAGAAGAACCATCTTCCTTTACTGTAGTACCGAGCCCATCTTCTTTCATCAAATGGTACGTATACATCTATCAACGTCTCTGCTATTTTGTGTTTATGATCATGATGGTGCGAGATTTACGAAACCCTCTTTTTTGTATTGATTCCCCTAGCTAGTTTCAAGAAGCTTAATGTTTTCCTTTATATGTTCATAAAAAAGATGTTTTCCATATTTTCTCAAAGAAGAAAGACAGAAGTTGTTTTCGGCGAGAGTAAAAAGCTGTTTTTCAACAAGCAAGAGTAGTTTGCGATGGCTCTATCTGTGTGCAAGATCGATGATATTGATTTTCATGGAAGATTTACTATTTGTTATGCTTTGCTGTGGAACATTTTAGTGGTATATATTTGGCATCTTTTTTCTGTTTGTATATTTCTTCGATACGAAGGTAGAATAGAAGATAGCAATAGGAATTTGAAGGCTCCAAAAATGAGCTTGTATTTTTATTACTATATATATATATATATATGAAATCAATTGTTATTATAGCTAGTATGAACATGCACTTAACAAAGATTTGGATGCTTAATTTATCAATTAATCTGGTACGTTCTTCTGTAATTTTGACGTAAATTTTATGTAAATAGTTTTCATATTTTACTTTTTATTTGCTTTCGGCAGCAAGTTAGCTAGAAAGTGAAGATCATGTGGGCTAGATAATCTCTTTTGTTTAATTGTTTAATATTGCTAATAATTAATAAAGAAGGTATAAAATCTCAAAACGCTGACAATGCAATCACTCAGCACTCTTTTCTTCCCTCTCGTGCATGAAGAATTAAGACAAGGCAACAAGAACACTTTGACTTGTAGCCGTTAAAGATTATAGTGCCATTAGATTTTATCAAAGGGAATCTAAAAGCTACTGTTAAATTCTTTCGTCTTTCTGAAGATTAATTTGGTGCATGAAAGATTCTTTTCCTCTCCCTTTTGATTATTGTTTTCTCTATTGCTCTTCATAGGCTCACCCGCACTTTTAAGCTAATATAAACTTTTTATTTATTTATTTTTATAATATAGTAAGCAATTTAAACCTCAGTTGCTTCTAGTAGGGATGTTTTGCCTAATTACTGGCCTGGCGTATTGATTTATGATACAGTTAAAAATTTAAATCGACTTGGGTAAAACCCAATTCTCATTACTCGATTCTTGAATTGATATCAAATTAAGTTTTAAAACTATAATATTTTTAGCTCTAAACTTCACTTTCAAACATATAATTTCTTCCACGCTTCATTTATGTATTAGAAAAGTACAATAATTGAAGAAGATATTAAGAAATGCTAAAGTAAACTTGATATCTCAAGAACATAAAATCTTAGATTTTACAGCAAAGTCATATCTAGAAGTTAAATCATCAACGCACCATATGTTTGCTATCTTAAACAGTGAACGAAAAAAGAATAAAAAAAGACATGAAGTGGGTGAGGATACCAATGGAGCATCGATGTCCACATCACATTCACTCATTCTCTTTTCTTTTCTTGCAGAGAGAGCACAAGGAATATATATATATATAATATATATATATATATATATATATATATATATATATCCATTCGTTCTTGGACATTGGTTTATGATTTCTTGTATGAACGAATGCATGAGACTAAATCAAAGTAAATAAATAAAAACTACTATTATATATATTCCACAAGTAATTTGTCTACCTCTTTTGCGTATCCAATTAATTATTCTCTAATTTTCTTTTATATATTTGATTGGTACAATGTGAGACTAACGTGTTAATTTGGTTTAATATTAAAAGTTTATTTAATTTATTTAACATAACTTTTCAAAAGATAATACAACACTAGTATAGTTGATTTATGATTTCGTGGAAAACATGCATTTAATTAATGTGTTTTGTTTGATTAATTAAGTATATGTTTGACGAAAAATATTTTTTAATTAAAAATAATATTTTTTTAGATTTATATTAAAAAAAAACCTCTCAATAAACGCAGGTCAGTGAAGGTAATGGTGATATGAAGGTTGTCCTGACCAAGCCTTTATCATTGGATGGAGATGCCTACGCCGATTACAAAGCTCCAAATTTTGCCCAACGCTTTTTAAGTCTGTTCAGGAATGTACGGCCAGGATCAGATCTCACCAATTTCCAGGCAAGTGATTTTCTTGGATAAATTATATTATTATCCTCATAGATTTTTCAATATTTTACTTCGACTATTATAGTTTGAAACCTCTCAATGTTATCCCTATAGCTCATAAAATGTTCCAATTTTGCTCTTACTACTCAGTAACTAATAAATTGCTCGCATTTTACAATTTTTTTTCCCATTTTTTTCTCTATAAATCCCATCGAGTGACAATTCACAAGTAACGCTTACTTTTGGACCAAAGTGTTGATAAATGTGTCCATTTTGCAAGCTCAGCTTACACCTCAATTCAACATTCCAAAGTCCCAGCTCCAATGTTTTGGTGAATCAGCATACAGCTTTGGCAAAAATTTGCTGCAGCAGTGCAACAATGCCGAGAGCTCACTTGAAAGATTCATCTCTGTTGTAGCATGGAGCATATCCACCACACGTCCTCCTAATTTTGGTGTTGCCCCTTACAATCCCATTCTTGGAGAGACTCACCATGTCTCCAGGGGAAGCCTCAATGTTCTACTCGAACAGGTAGTTGATTCATTTACCAGTTAAGATTAATGTTATTTTCTTGTTCTTCAACATGAGTAGGTAGACTCAATTTATTTTTGTTCGAACCAGGCCAAAGTGGGCAAAATATTGTTGCTCAAGCTCGTTCATTATTAGTCGGGCCTAAATTGATGATCTGTTAGGCTGTCCGGCTCATTAACATATCTCGCTCAAGATTCGAAGTATCACTGGGATAAACACCCGGTGGTGGTTGTATTATGTAGTTAAATTCTTGTGGTTGCAGGTTTCCCATCACCCACCAGTTTCTGCCCTCCATGCAACAGATGACAAGGAAAATAGGAGTTCATTTGGTGCCAACATCCTGTTCCGAAATTCTATGGTAGTATTACTTTTCCTAAACTTAGATTTTGGTCATCTGGATTTTAGCAGCCTTTTCTTTCTTACAAAGGTCAATGCTAAATGTAGGTACTAGAGTTGAAGCTGAAGTGCTTGGCAAAAGGCAACTTAAGCTTCTGAACCATGGAGAGACTTATATGATGAATTCACCAAAGCTCATGGTTAGGTTTTTTCCACCTCGGGTTGATTGGATAGGCGATGTAAACATTTGCTGCCAGGAGAGTGGTCTTGAAGCAGAGTTATGCTACGCAACCAGTTCTCTCTTTGGACGTGGAGGACTCCATTCTGTTAAAGGCAAGATTTATCAGTCTTCATCCATGAAGACCCTTTATGAGGTCGAAGGGCACTGGAACAGGTAGATATATATTCACTCATAAACAGTGTGAGATTAATGCTAATCTCACTGAAAGACTGTTCCCGAAATCACTTCCTGAAAAAAATCCAACCATTGGATCTATAGGATTCGCTAGCTCAATGCATGAGATTGTTTGGATTTTTTTTAGGAAATATATTGTTAATATTAGCATTACTTGTAGTGTGATGGATGTGAGTTTCACTTGCTAATCTTTTGAATCCAGTACTGTGAAAGCCAAGGACATCAATAGTGGTAAGGAGACAATTATATATGACGCAAAGGAAGTGTTTTCCGAGCTCAAGATTGCTGTCGTCGAGGATTTGCAGGTACCTTCGCAGTTGTTACTTATTTATCACTTAACGATTTTTTTTTTCTTGTGCTTCATATTAAAAGATTGTAAGCAATGATTCTTCATATGACCTACCAAATTCTGATTTAGACTAAAAACGTTGAGTTCTTTGTTTCGCCAAGGTGGAGAGATCCCTCCCTGCAGTAATCAATACATTGTATTGCTGATAAAAGGCTAATATGCAAGAAATCAATACATTTTTTTAGTTGTGTCTATAGTGTATTTGCAAGAAATCAGGATGCGTGCATTTGACTTGATTTATGATGCTTGTATACCTGCCTGATAAAATGCTGGTGTTTTTCTTTGTCAGGGAATTCGGCCAACTGAATCAGCTGCAGTATGGAACGAGGTGAGCAAAGCCATACTAAGCAAAAACTGGACCAAGGCAAGAGAAGAAAAGAGCACTGTTGAGGATAACCAGAGGAAGCTTGCTAAAGAAAGGAACTCAAAAGGAGAAACTTGGGTTCCTAATAATTTCACTGTATCTTATAGCAAAGAAGATGGCTGGGACTGCTCACCTATTCAAGAGAGAGTCCCACCAGCCCCCATTGTTGTCCCCATCTAATATTCTTTGATTTCTAGTAATCTAGAAGTTCAAAGTGAACAGCATTTATGTGTTATATCAGGTTTCCTTGGACAATAATAAGACAGGATCCAAACCATGGATCTAGTTACAGGATCATATGATTAGTTTCAAAATGAATGTTCTGGTTGATCCTAGAGATAGAAGTCTCTGCCACCAACGCAAAGCAGGATCTGGTCTTCCCTTGTGTAATCACTCACTCAACTATCTTTCTTCCAGACCTTACTCACCAACTTGCTTCGATACTTCATGTGCCTTAAGAGTACCTATCGGACACTCAAACATGGGTATATACACTTGGACACTCCAATTATATAGAAAAATGAAACAGTTTTTTTGAAAAAATAGCCTAAGTCCACCATCAATACTCATGTCGGCCATGCATCGGAGGAGGACATGAATCTCGTGTCTGAGCTGTTAAAGTTACGTTTTACTGACACATACTGTGTATTTCTGCAGGTAAAAATCTGCATTTTGATGTTGAAATCTAGGGACAAATTAAAAAAACCTTATCTATATAACAAGATTCATATTAAACTTCTATTGATATAACTCTAATGTCATTAATTTAGAAAATATTAATACATGAAATATACTATTAAATTTGAGTGTATCAGAGCTTATATGTATCAAAACTTTTTATTTATTTATTTATTTTAAAAAAATTATAAATACAGATTGTTTTAGAAATTTTGCTTCGTAGGTCCGCCCGGGAGAGAGGTTCTATAACATACTGATCCTAACAACGAAAAGCTTTTTGTATACTGTATACATGGTTGTGAACTGTGAGTATTCAGCAGATGACACCGACCCCACCAACTGGGGATATTTCAGAATTTGGAATGGCAAAAAATTCAAGAAATTGAATTGATGAGGATAAGAATGAACCTACAGTACAAATGAAAAATAATAAAAGCAAGCTAAACAACATACCTAATCAATATTATATCACTCAAAATCTAATAGCTAGCCACCATTGCTAGAGCTGTTGTTCACTTTTAGAGCTACAAGAATACAGTATACCTCAAGCTACTATTTGGGGTCTCGAAATCCATTTCCCGTAGGTCTGATTCACTCCTCCGGTTGAAAGACTTCTCTCTGATGGTATCCAAAACCGGCTTCCATGACCTTCTACCCGATAATCTACACATTGGATTACTCTGGCCCAACAAGGAAGTAGTTCCTGAAGAATTATCCTGAGTCTGACAACACTTGCTAGATTTTGCTATTGAAGAGAGCCTCTTTACTAAAGCAAGAAAGTCCACAGGAGAAACATCAGGCTGTAATATTGAGTACGGAAGCAAGAAGTAGAGTTGGCCCGTTTCAAGCTGAGCATCAGGCTTTAATGGTTTGGACTCTGTAGAAAGAAGCTGAGCAGCAGTGAAGACGAGATTCTTTGAGGATGATTGGCCTGTAGTCACTTGGCTAACTGAAACGGGATTTTGGAATTCTTGAACATAACCATTCAGGTGAACTACACGAATGTTGTTGAATTCTGTAGAGGATTTGCAAGACAAACAACCACCCATTTCTCCTTGTTTTCTCTCTTTCTCAATGGATTATCGTGTTTCTAAGGAACGGAGTCGTTGCCTATAATTGTATACCATGTATGACCTGTTCATTAAAAACATACATATATTGGCTACTTGTTCGGCCAACCACTTCGTAATATTTTATTGAAACGTAGCCCCCTGAGATTTATATTAGTTTGTTTGCTATACAATGTGTGGACGTCTTCTAGTCTAGAATCAAAATCAAGTGAAGTAGGTTTAGGGTTACCAAGTCCACTAGAAAATTGTAGATTTCTTTAGTGGTGAAATTGTCTTCGCTCCCACGAGAAAAGGTTTATGGTAACGGAATTGATGGAGTCCTGCATCATGAAGTATCGGGTGATTCTAAATATTTAGATATGAATTTATTACATGAGAATTTGCTCTAAATAAATTATATAAATAATTTAGAATGTATATTTATGGACTAACAAGATAGATCTAGACTCAAGAAAAGATCTGGTCATGTTAAACTGCAATAATTACTAAAAAAAATCATAACTTTTAATCTGATTATTGAATTGAGCTGAAATTTTTAAGGAGTTTTTAAAAGTTGTTTTTTCTATAACAGCGATTATATTTTTTTATGTATCATTAGATATTTAGATATCAAAAATCTTGTTCAAACCCCTGGTTTTGATAATTTTGTTATTTTCCATTTGTTTTTCGGATTTCCTGGTTTATTTCGGGTTTTATGCTCTTTTCCTTTAAGTTTTTTGTATTTTTTTTCTTAGTTTAGGTAGAATTTCTAATCTATTTAAGGTTTTGTAAACCTCACAAGAACAAAATTCATTATTATTATTTCAAGAGAGAATAAATCTATAAATTAAAATTCATATCTACAACTATTTTCACTAATTAAAACTCTATGTTTTTTTTTATCTATTGGGATGTTTTTAGCTGCCACATAGAACCAAAATCAAGGTGACTAGGAGAAGAATGAATTTTAGATTTTAGATTTGAGATATTCTATTTCGTCTACTAGGATTTGAATTAAAAAAAATTACTTCTTTTTTCTTCTCATTTTTATTTACTTCAAGGATAAAAATTGCAATCTTGAGATGGTCAGTAGAATCATTACGGTGGACGACAAGATTGCTTGACGTCTTTGTTAGGAAAAGCGTCGCCATAGGATCGGGGTATTTGAAACTGCGGTAAGGGTAGTTTTTAAGATGAATTTTTTAAAAAAATATATTAAAATAAGTTTTTAGATATTTTATTTGTTCTTAGCATTATCACATTAAAATTATTAAAAAAATAATAATAAAAAAAATATATTCAAGCTAAAAATACAAACAAAAACGAAGGCCGTGACAAGCACCTCTGGATACAAATATTGAGAAAAGCGTGTTCCACAGCTGACCATCTTCATAAAAAGAGCATTAAATAGGAAGCACTCCTGGAAAGAAAGATGCCTGCACATGTTTACATCTAAAAAGCGTACAGTTTTGTCTATTGTTTTAATTAGTAGATGGGCAAGTTGCTTCAGTGTTATCCATTTAGGAAGTCGTCGTTACTCCTCGGTCAACGATCCAGTTTCATTAATTTAGGGTATTTTTTATACCACTACAGAATTAACTATATGAGATGGAAAATTTCTCTGCTAACATAAGAAAACACGTCTAAATGGAAATCTTGATTTTCTTATGTATATTTTTCCTTTTTAGTTTTCCTGAATGACCTCATTATTTGCCTCACTTCACCTTAATTAATCCCTCTTCTTCTTCCTTTTGTCTTCTCTCCCGCCATTATACTTGCGCTTGCTAACTTTTCCTTGCAATAAATGCTCAATAATTAATTATGTTCTTGAAGATAATCATGTAAAATTAACTTTGGTTGTTTTGAATAAACATGCAAAATGACAAAGCGAGCTTGCGTTTTCAACGGGGCAAGCATTAAAGAGAGATTGATTGAGAGTGACGGGAAACGCCTAAAATCACTGTATCATGTCCAAGAGGCAAAACTTCGGTGCCATATTTTTTACGTCCATCCTTTTCCACCGGAGGCCCAGACAAAAGCTAGAGTCACTGTGCATTTGAATTTCTATTTGTATTTTACTGGAAATTGTCCGTTTATATGCTAATGTTTTTTAAAAAATGTTTCTTTACATATAATAGGTGCTCTTACGAGCCATCATAACCTAATGATTATCTGTCTAGCTAGTAGTTTCTTTTAATAAAATAGGTTTGAGACTCAATATATAACTGGATCCATGTTATTATGTAATTAATTATTTCCCATTCAATTAATAGATTTCATGAGAATATATAGAACATGATTTAAAAAAAAATATAACATTAAAGAGATCAAAGAAAGATTCATTAAGGAAAGATATATAGAGTCATTTAACTCAGTTTTAGTTATCAACAAAACCATTCATTAAACTTGCGTACGTTGGCAAAATCAAACGTTAAAGGAACAAATTAAGGCCGACACCGTCTGCGAGGAAGACTTTTTATAATCTATGTTTAATCTTATCATAAGCAAATGGACCCTCAATATGTATATATAACAAAGTCAAAACATTAGGAAAAAAGAAATATTATTCTGTCGGCTACGAACAGGTGGCTATGGGAGCACATAATAATAAAACAACGTTGAACAAAACAAAAAAGAAAAGGGATTTTTTTAAAACTAGGAATTCAAGCAAGCCAGGCTATAAAAAAAATTAAACTGGTAATACCTTAGCCAAAATCCACATGCCTTGTTATGCTGTAATGACACATTTTGTGCTTGAGATGAGTTGCTGCTCCTGGTTTCCATGGATTATTTATATATTGAGGTTTCTTTTTTAATTTTTGTTTGCGAGTTCGTTTTGGCTCCTGGGTGTTCCCGATGAGTAGCATATAATAAAAAATTAATAATATTTGAATTAGTTTCATGAGAATTAATTTCTTCTCAGCTTTTATTTAATTATCATGAAAATCCTGCTTGCCTTGTGATCACTTAAAATTCGTGGGGTATCCTTGGGGATTGCGGGACAGTCCGATCTTTTTCCAACTAGGTGGATAACTAGATTGCTTGACTTGTTCATGTAATCTTAAAAGCACACCATCCCTATATAGATAACACTAATTGTTGATTATTACTTGGAGAAATTCAATAATCTTAATATTATATTGATACCACAGCAATTTATACCCACTGACATAACACAAGCATGCCTAGAAACTGTCAAAAGAAACAACTTGCAAGTCCAGAATCACACGCATTATCGCGTATCATATAAAATTATATGGAAACAAAGGCTTTTTTTTTATTATTATTAGCATGTTTGTTTTTTTAAAAAAAAAAATTTGTAAAAATAATACAATTTGAAAAAACTAGTGAAATAATATAGTTTATACATGTCATGATTGACAAACATGACTTTTAACCTTGTTATTATTCAGAGAAATGTAATATCAGTTCCGTTAAAAAAATCTCAATAAAATAAATCTAACAATACCAAAGTAAAACCTATTAGTATTCATGAATTTATACCGCATGAGTTTTTTTTTAACACATGTTAAAAAAATATTTGACAAGTTAGCATATCATGGAACTATTTAAGCAAATAGCATAGTTTTTTAATTATATTATTGGGAACAACACAATTTATTTATTTTTAAGATAGAAGGTTATATTATTTGAAATAGCGCAATCTGATAAAAATATTTAATAGATCAAACAGATGAGAATAATATAACAACTTAAAATCTTAAGTGGTTAAATTTTTCGGAATAAGACAAGCTTTATAAAAGCTGTGCTATTTTCTCATTTATCTTTTAGATTGTGTTGGTTAATTTAATGAATATTATTTTGACATGTATTACTTAAAAAAAATAAACTCTGTATTCTTTTGATATGTGCACTTACGTACCATCAGCGTACTCAGAATTGCATGAATATAGATAGATGGATTACCACATTCATCAGATGATCATGGTAAATTTTGAAAGTTTGAGGACTTCGAGGGATCGAACCTTGGACCACTCTATGCAGCCTGTGCATTGAACCTGTGTTGGGTCACTTCCATTATCCATGGCAGCGAGTTGTGGTACAGCTGGCTCTCCAACAGAGAAATTCACAAGAAATATGTTGTTGTCTGGAAAAAGATTGCTTTGTGCATCGTTTTTGGAGTCGTTGAATGGGGGGAAAGTAGAGTGGCGATGAACTAAATTGGTAACTAATAGTCGAGGTTTTGTGTTTGCAGTTAATTATGCTGGGTAAGAAAATTAAGGAATGTGCAGGTTATGAAAAACAGTTGCTGATGAAAGGTCACAGTCATGATTTCTTTCGTGCAATGAAAGAGGGCAATTTTCAGTCTTTCTGAAAATTAGTGAGTTGCAAGGAAAAATATAGCATGGTGTTTTATTGTGTAGTGATCTTCATGAAATAGGAATAACACACTATATATATGAAAGAAGTTAAGGCCTGTCTCGTACCAAGAACGTGCACAGGAAATTAGAAATAGTGGCAGGTGAACCAAAATCGAACAAGGTAGAACTTGAAGAGTGAGGCACAAAACATGTTCAAAGTTGTTGATCATTGCAGAAGAGCAAAATATGTGCTTCCAATTAATTTCTAGTTGCTGCAGAAGAAGGGTAGATGAACTGTAGCAATTAAATGGTCAGCAGTCACTTTTTCTAATCCGAATTTTGTTTACACTTAATATAGTCTATGAACGTTTTAACAGAGTAGGTGAAATTGGCATAAAAGATTTGTGCTGATCAACTAAAGATTATGGTGTTCTTAAGAAACCCTCGAGGCAAGTACTGATGGATATCAAATTTGAATTCAATAGTTTGCCAAAAGAGTCTGCTACCACAGAACCCAGGTTCCCTCAGTTGCCGTAAATATTATACACTTCGGCTTCATGCTACGTAAAGAAAATGAAAACTGTATGGCTCCAAGAAAATGACGATAGATAAGTAAATATAAGTTTTTGGAAAGATTTTTATATTATTATAAAAACTTACATTCTCAAATGAACGCTGCTTTAAACTTGTATAGAGCTATATATATATTATTATATTTTAATTAAAAGAAAGAATTGATTGTTATATTTGAACAGATCACTGTTAAGAATTTATATATATCCATATATATAATGAAACAAGTAAGAAAATAGAATAGAATAAATTATATTAATTGATCGAACTTCTCCATTAATAAGATGATTGAAGTAATTTATTAACTGTTTTTATTATTCAATCCCATGAGTTTTTCTTTATTGATTAGAAAATAATTTATTTAGTTTGTTTAATTAGTTGCTTTAAACATTTATTAACATGACACGCGCGACAATTAGTTATCAAATACTGCTTTTATTTCATAACATAACACCAAAAATAGTGCAATAAAACAGTCATAGCATAGCACAACACAGCAACACCAAATATGTCCCTTATATATTGCAGAGTGGCATAAAAATCAAATAATATTAAACTAGAAAGGTTTATAGGCCAATAACAGACTTTTACAAGGTGAAAATAAATCAAAATCCTAAATCAAATAAAAACAACAACATAAAATTCAATAATTCAACTATAAATACAAAAAATAAAAAGAAATTATATAATAAAAATGACTCAAGTAGCATCTTTCAATTCTAATTTGAAAACTCTCTGCTCGACCTTAAATGGTTGTAGTCAGCCGGGCCCCTAGTAAAATTAGGTTTGTAGAATTTCATGTTCAAATTAAGCTTGATCCAATAATTGAGTTGAAAGTTATGTATTTTTTCATTAGACTGGTCATTTGACGTGATCTTGGACTTAGCTCTTTCTTTCTAGTCCATAAACAAGTTTATTAGGCTTCCTATGTAAACCAAATATGATAGATATATTGGGTTTTTGAATATCATACACACAATGAAAATAATAAAACAAAATTATTTGAAAATCCTTAGGATCCTATTAAACAGATCTAGAGTTGTTTAATGATTTATTATCTAAAGATCTGATCTTCTCTGGTTTTGAATAGTTCTTTAAAGGCTGAGTTGTCACAACTACAAGTTGTCCAATTGTTCAACATCCAATGGAAATCCATACGAACCACCAGTAAGAAATCTCTTAAGTCTCTATTTAGGAAAGAGAGATTGTTATGTCTAGAGTGTTAATTCTTTATTTTGTGACTTACATAATTTTTATGTCTAACAGACAACTTTTTAAAAATAAGAGGCATATTTTATATTTGTAGGGAATCCTAAAAACCCAATAAATAATAAAATATCTATTTGCGCCTTAAATAATATTCATATATTATTTAAGAATAATTTTAGAAATTTAATCAATCAAGTCCTTACTTAATTATTCTAGGACTAGAATTATAATCCCTGAATTAAATACATTCCGGTGCTTAATTTCTAAAATTATTTTCAATCAAGTCATGCTTAATTAATTATCCTAGTTTAATTTCTAACTAATTGTTCTTAATGTGTATGACTCATTAGGTTCTTAATATGTTGGTCCAAATATAAATTATAATTCTAAATAAATAGAATTAAATAAATCAAACAATTTAATTTATTATCAATTCAATAATTGATGAATTTATATTTGAAAGATCAAGTACATTGTCTAGTAACATGTCATGATCTTTAAAATATTAGAAAAGTCATAAGTGATTTAACTTAACCTTTCAGTGACCGGTTTCTCAGTGTAATTATTATCCCTTCATCAATAATATTTCGATTTAGATATTTTAGCATGAAGTGTGTTTGCCATGTCAAATCATATTTGTTCGCAACATTATAGTCATTGATTATTTGAATCAGATTTAAAATTTTTTTTAAATCTCATTCCACATTATATAAGGATTTAATAATCAATACTAATTGAGAACGTACAGAACACTTTTTTTAATTCATTTAGGATGATAAATCCTCTCTTGATCATTTAAATACCTTCTTTATATAATTTATATTATATCCAATATCTATTTATTTATTATATTTATTAAGATAACATGTAACAACGTGATATACTGAATATACTCAATCAGACAAACCTGATCCAGCAGCCTTCTCCCTCTTGATCAAACCAACCCAAATCAACACTATCATTGTGAACCAGACCGACCCATTCAGAGCCTCAACAGCCACGCCTCATCTTCTCCTCTATCAACACCTCATTGGGACATACATATTAGCAAACTTCAACTCCCATATTAATCAAGAGAAACAAATTAATTAGATCCCCCAAAAACCAAAGAAGTTGAATAAATTGGTCGGAAAACAATCTCCCCTTTGCGTGGAATTCAATTCCTCCCTAGTCGGGATTAATTCCCGTGTAAACAGGCGTGGCCCGTCAGGTTTTTGCTGTAGCATCATTCAAATCTCAAGTTACAACCTTCACAAGCATCGTGGAAAAGGCTGCCGACTCCCAAATCGCCGTTAGAGCCTCCAGTAATACTAACTGAAAGGTGGCACTGGCATCAGAATAAAAGCGTTTACAAAGACACCCATCAACACTCAACAAGCACCATTCCAGAAGCAAGATATTTTGTCCAGCTTCAGCGACCACGTGCTTTCAAAGGTGAGATTGCATGTACACTTCCACAATTCAGAAGGAAAGTAGGAGAAGGGTGATTTTAAGCTTACATACAATTTCTTGTACATTTTTCAGACTTAATTTTGACTCTAAGCTTCTGAAAGACTTTGAAAAGAGTCGTACCAAGTTTTGTAATTGCAACTTCATATTTTTTAGTCAGTTTTTACAAAATATCCAACCATGAAACGAACTAAAATAAATTCCCCAAAATTCACTATACCAAAGAACATTAATGGCCCAAAATGAAGGGAAAAAATGGATAATAAATCACCCACTCTTGTGGAAGCAACACTAACTAACTCTGTTAGCCTCCAACCCATCTAAGTCATCCCTAACTGCTCTCAAAGTTGCCCTTGCACACAAGAATTGTGCTAGGGGAACGGAGGATTCACACCTCAATGTCACAGCATTTACAAATTTGTAACTTGTAAGATTTAATAAGAAACCGAGATGGGAGTGGGTGGTCGAGAGCAACTGCGGATTCGATCAAAGAATTTATGTGTCAAAACTATCTCACTCAAAGTGATGTGTAATTGGAGAAAAGCTTCAACAAATTATCGGTAGTTTCAGGGTGGAATTTCCTCGCAAACAAGTAACACGGCCGTGTGGTACCATTCCATAGGCAAGGTTGCACCTGCACATCCCTCTATAAAAGCCCAAGGGGAGGAGGAAAAAAAAGAACAGAAGTCAGCCAACAGCTTATAAAAGAATACAGTACCCAAAACACCTTTAAGAAACTGTACCTTTTCATCACTTGTCACATGAATACTCAAATCAATTGACTGCAGAAAGATAAAACACTCAAAGTGTTACAGTCAAAACCATAAGAATAACACAGTTCAAAACGAAAGTCCATGAGAATAATAACTAGAAATATAACAAGAAATACCAATCAGCCTTTAGACCGATTGATAATGACCCGCTGCATTGTGCGAGCTGGTCACGGTTTGTCCCTAGAGGAGACAACCTCACCCGCACTTCCACCTTTGTAGACACAATAATAACAAGGAATATAAGATCCATTTACACATGTAAATATAAAATTTTTACACAATCTTATATTTACATTTATAAGATCCCTGTTGTATTGACTATGTAACATGATATGATGGGCTTTCTGGAAGGAAAAGAGTAGGTATTTGATGGATGTTAGTAAACTCCAATCACTCATATTCAGCAGTGTCTGGAAAGAACAAAGACTATTGAGTCTGAGATAAACCGAACTCTCACTAAAAGTGCCAATGGCAGTACCCTTTCAACAACACACATTTAAATATGAGGCAAGACCATACCGTAATATTCTTCAGAAGTTCAGAAGTAACATCCTGAGTCCTATACAATTTTGGATGCCACTTTCTCTCAGACCAGTCAACATGTGTTACAGACCAGTTTGCTATTCCACCAGGATCAACTATCTGAATTCACATAAAAAATGAAAGTCATAAAGAGAAACCAAGATAAGGAAGGTAAAGTTGAAGGAATATGAGGAAGATTCTCACATGGAAAAATGTTGGCAAATAATGTTCATCGGCAATGCAATTTTTCCCTTCCAAACCAGGCTGAAATTATGTAAACAAAGAAAGAAAGAAAGAAAACATGTCAATATCATACCATACACAAAATTTAGAAAGTCTAATTTACAAAATCCCAAAAGCAAGCATAGTCACAAAAATTTGAGCACAGTTGTACAGTGAACAAATGCAAAATAACAGATAGTGCTTGAGCTTAAAACATGGAAGAAGGGTCCCAATGTAAAGCTCAATGTGACACACCATCTGAAACATTATGCAATTTTGATTTTGATCATCCCGCTGTTCAGTGATGACATCATTTAATATTATTATAGGATGTTGCCCACCCAAGTTATGAGAATGTGATACGGTTCCAGGTAGAGAACAAAAGTACAAAGAAATTGTGCTTACAAAATATTTTGTTGGCAAAAAAATTGCACTTACTAGGTTTCATATTCCAATCAAAGTACAAAGAAAATGGGCAAATAATTAAGAAATTATTAAAAAACAAATGAATAACCAAAAAAATTAAAGCACTCATCAATCATGAACAAATAAAGAATTCTATATTCTGATTTTTGACTCCTAACATCGGAGTTCCATTACCAAGGCAATGAAGATAACATTAAAAAAATGTTCACTGTATGGAGGGCACATGGATCAAACAAATTTTAGGAAGATCTCTTGAATCTTTTCTTTATTGAAAACAATTCCCTGATATCTCAACCTTTCTTTAATATTCAACTCTGAGAATCAAGAACAAAGGGTGCATCCAGCAAACCAAAAATCTTGGTACACTCACAAAACACAAGTAACATGATAAATATATAACATTCATACACATGCAAGTAAATCTGTAGCTGTTTGAATAGAATGCAAGCCATATAGAACAGACCATACGCCTATAACAAAAGCATAGCTTAATTCAGAATAAAGGAAAACCTGCCTTGCAGTAATCGCGGAATTTGGTGTAGTAAAGGCTGTCAGCCATAACTATCACAGCATGTTGTCGCTTCATTGAGAACCACTGCATAAAAGTTCATTCATTAAAACTGCACAAATAAACTAAGAATCTAAATCAATGTGATCTATGCTGAAGAATCTAAACAAAAAGCTCAATTGCCAACATGACACCATGTCCAGAACTCACACACACATGTTTCTTGCATGTTGAGCATTATACACGTATTAAATCAAGAACCCACATTTAAGGTTAAATAGACAAATGCTAAGGGATGATCATGACTAGTAAGAATTACAAAAGCCAATGATGGAAAATATGAAATCAACATACAGCATTATTTTCCTTAGTTTGATCTAGCATAATAATAAAGGCCACATGAAAAATAGAGCCATATGGTCATAGTGGCTTGGAGAAAGTATACCTGTGCACCCTTTCTAAAGTCTTTCAACTCAATTTCAGGTAACATGTGCTCTGAATACCTACCATTCCCATGTGGACCAGGATCATAAAAGCTGAAAACAAAAGGACATGTCCATCAGGAAGGGAAAACCAATTTGGAAAATAAAGATCTTCAATTTTACTCCATTACTTGCGATTGACCTCTTGCAGTCCAAACGATAACATTTTTATAGAAGTAATAACGGACAGGAGAGCCTAACACAACAGAAGAACACAGGGTAACTACCGTGTAAGAGAACAGGGCTTACCAATCAAGATAGCTCATGTTCGAGTACATCAGATAGTTGTAGATGTGGTCAAACTTGTACAATGGCACACAACTGCAATGTCAGGTGGTCAAAATTATATCAAATTCAGATTATTTTATAGATTGAAAAGATAAAAGCTACAAAAGATATAATGTTCTACCTATCAGAAAGTAACACAAAGTGTTGGTTATCAGGATCTCCAAGAGCATTTGCCAATAGGCGTCTCTCTGCATCAATCATTGAAATTTGTCCCCATATCACCTGCAAAAATTTGCCCATGCAGAATTGATTAGTTTTCATTAGTGATTTGAGAGATATGGAATCTATTTTTCAGTCTAAGAAACTTAAACTACAAAATATGGTTTTCATTATGTCTATTTTGATGGGATAGTTCAACCATTCATCACATATATAGGCAGTCCCACCACTGATAGTCACAATGGTAATGTTAGTGTTATCATTACACCATAATATGGATAAATTAACTAGTTTTACCAACTGCTTGGGGCTTAAGCGAAGATTTAGTACATCAATATCCGGCAGTACAATAATGATGTTGAAACAAATAGCAGTCCTTTACCAATAGTCTGCCAGCATGTTTAGATTATCCCACTCTCAGAGTAACTTTTAATCTGTCAAAATTTGTTTTAAAGCTTCATCTATCACAAACAGGATAGTTTTTACAAGATTAATGATGATGTTTTGGTTCATCATCATTACAGAGGGCTGACCACAGAACAGATGGACAACTGAAGAAGGCAACAGGCCACCACTGATTCATCTTTCAAAGGCTGACACTTGACATTATTAACAAAGCAGGGGAAAATGATCAATCAGGGAAAGGAAAGTTGACACCTTATATAAGGAACAGGACTCCAAGAGCACCATGGCGTTATCCTAAAAAAGCATCTTATATGGGTGGATTAAAACAAGCCAAATCCTATAAATTCATCTAACATGTCTTTCTTTTCTTAAGAGCTCCTGATACAAAATACGAGATCTATGGTGCAAGTACGTTTGAGAAATCATTGCCCAACTATCTACCCTTGATAATACAGAACATGAACCTAGAAATATCTAATCAATCTGTTATGTAGAAAGCAGACCAGGTACCAGAAGGCAAGAAACTATATATAACTGAAAACTAATGGAGAAACTAAAAGACTGCAAAGCCCTTAAACAAATGTAACAAATAGGAAAGGTAGAAAAGCAATAAGATATGCTTTTAAACATACATCCAAAAGTGTGGAAAATTAAAGTAAGACATGAATATATTAAATACATGAAGGCAGACATAGCATATTGACATTAAATTTACAGACCTGGTCGCTGCGTACATCTCGATCAACAAAGTAACGGCT
Source organism: Populus simonii (assembly GCA_007827005.2). Classification (NCBI taxonomy): domain Eukaryota; kingdom Viridiplantae; phylum Streptophyta; class Magnoliopsida; order Malpighiales; family Salicaceae; genus Populus; species Populus simonii. The sequence goes on from CM017469.2 coordinate 6,474,404, forward strand.
CACATGAACCGGTTTTTCCTTGGATGCATGCACATAAACAGAGAATCTGTCCTCATGGCCCTGCCAGAAAGATAAATTAGCTTCAGCAACAGATACAAGTAGTGTAACAGAACATACAACAAGAAGGAAAGTCCACCACAAACACTAACAGTTTTGACATTTATTACAACTTATTACCATTCCATCACCTCAAAACCTAAACTACACAGTCGACATCATGCACATCCACAGATATCTGAGTTAGCTAAATCATTTGTGCAAACTGCAAACCACCTAATATCTATACACTGTATATATGCATATATAACAATCTAAATCATTAAAACAGTTTCGCCATGTTCAGGAGCATCAGCAGTTACAGTTCAGAACAGCTAGCACCTTAACAATATTGACAATGTTTTTCAATTGAAACTTCACTGGAACATGTTATACCAGTCAATAATGTCTTGACTCTTGAGATATTACAATTTCTTTTGGGACAAGAATCACATCTCCAACGATAACTGCTGGAAATGAATCTTTGTTAAATAAGCTTCCAAGCAAGATTATTTGTACAACTACATTTTGGAGTCCTTGCATCATGTCTTCAAACATATTAATGGATCTAAAACTAACAAAATGATGTCTATCAGTATACTTTTTTTTTTCCTTCTAGAGTTCTTTTACATTTTTTTTCCTATTATATGCATGAAAAACCTTTCCCAGAAACTTCCTTAAATAAACTTGCTTTCATCCAAATCATTTGAGCATTCATCAAAACCATCTTATCTATATTAAAAATTTAGAATAGCAAGACTTCTCCACTAGTTAATGGAATGTACCAATTTTCTAGCCCATCTGATCCACAAGGAGAAAAACTTTAAATGCATATATGGACAAGTTAAAAAATGAAAAATTCATAGATGGGAACTAACAGTCCTCAATTGATATAGAGCAAAACCTTATCTATAAACTCAAGATTGGTGAATAGTTCAAATATGCTTACATATATACTATGGAAGCTGGTCAGAAATATGAACACACAAAAGCTCCAACTATGCTTGTGAAATTTATAAACCAAAACTTAAAAACCATTTCTTTGATCCAATAGCTTTAAAGTCAATGGTTGACAAAAATTCCAAAAGTAAATGAAAATGAAGAGAATGTCTAAAAAAGCAATGCATATTTAACATAAAAGTGCGATAGAAAGCTTACAGAGAAAAATTTGTCCCAGAGTTTCTCGAAAGGTAACAAACTGGTAGTCAAAAACATAAAAGCAATTTTAGCTTTTTTTGTAGGAATAGAAGGTGTATTCAAAATTTCCCTAACCACAATACGAGAAGCAATTTCTTCATCCGTAAATTCCCTTGTAGGAGCAGGTGGAAGCCAGTCTGTTAGAACCTTGCAACCTCTCGAAGAAAATACATAACAAGCGCTACTGCTTTGTGGTGGATAGATATAAGCACAGACTAGAAACAGGCTGACCATTGAAACCAAAATTATAATCCACATTGGCCTCTTCAAAGGAGGGCGGTGGCGAGCTCCATGCAAGATCTGCACATCACCCATGCCTAGACGCCACAATTGAGGTGTCTTCATCTACTACAAGCACATCTGAAAAGAAACTCCTAATGATGCATCCCTTTCCTCACAGCCACATTTCACCACTCTCTCTCAAACAAGGAATTAGGACTTTAAAGCAAGCAGCGAGTCCCCAACAGAGTGAGAAAAATCTGAAGTCAAGGGTACAGATAATTAATTGGTGTAACATAAACCATCAATTATTACACCATAATTGAATTTCATAATTGATAATCAGGTGTAAACCCAGGAACGAGTAAAAAAAGAGAAGTTTCCTTTTCAAAAAGTGGGACAGAGATTCTTCAATGCTTTGCAATATCCAATAGGAAACCATTTATAAGCAGATACACCTTTCGCAAACAAAATTAGAAAAAACAGCACCATCATGACATCATTAACCCAAACTAATCAACAGAGAAATTATAACAAAACCATTAACCGAAACAAGCATGCAGCAAACTCCAGAACATAAGAGATAATGTAGGAAGTGTGTAAAGTCTCTAAATTCTAAAACTTAAAATCTTTACTTTCATTCCCTCTTCTTCCTATCTTTTGTAAACAAACAAACAAAAGGTGCATGCTCTTTGAACAATTAAAGATAAAAACCAAACAATAACAACAGATCAAATAAAAAAAAAAACATGATCAAGAAACTTAAAGAAATAAACCAAGCTGGATACTAACAATTCAAAGTCCTCAATTTGCCCAACTACTAAAACCAAACCCCATATTCCCAACTTCACCGATAAATACATATAAAAAAACCATCCCCTAAAAAAAGTCAAACCAATCCAACACACCCTCCTACAGTTCCAAGGCATACCCAGAACCAATTACTCATTCAAAATCCAAATCCAAAAACAAAACCAAAATGCACCATCAATTGCACTTTAGCCAACCCCTTCCCTTTCTAAAATTCAAGATTTCCACACTTTCACTCACACCCCTGTTTGGTTCCCGAGATAACACAACCAAATAAAACACAAGAAAGAAAAGAACCAATTTTCTCTTGCATACTCGATCAGCCATTCACTCAACCTGGATAAAACACTCACTTAGATCCATGCAACTATACAAAGTCCTAATAACAATAAAGCCACGTCCAAAAGATTCCTTCTTTCCTCTCCTTCCACTCTCTTTTTTTCTCAAAAACCAATCAAAAAACAAGAATCAAAATCTCTCCGCGTCAACGAAACATCCACAATGAATGAGACTAGAACAAGAAAACCAACGATAACCATACCTGATAAAGCTGAATAGAGAAGAACCAGATCTTAAATCATGTCAATCTATTCAAAAACTGGATTCAAAAAGATCAAATCTTTCACCTCCTTATTGGCTAATCAAGATCTGGGGCCACACAAAACAAGAAATAAAAAACACAAAGACCCAGAAAGGGAAAGACTATATTTATATATAGAAAGAAGCAAGAGAGTGCTGAGTTTGTATTCGTTTATGTGTTGTGTTTTGTTGTAGGTTTCTTCTACATGTTGTTTAGTGCCTTTTCTTTCCTTCTTTCTTTCTGTATATTTCTTCTTCTTTTTTTTCCTTTCTTTCTCCCTCTATGTAATGAAATGAGAAAGTCTTATGTAGTATCGGTCGTTGTTTAGGGCTGCACTGTTCCAAACATGGAAACAGGAAACAAATTAGAGCCGGCGAATTATATTTGTTAATTAAATTTATTTATTTCACAATAATTAAGGTTTTTTTTTTCTTTTTGTGTTTAAGTGGACTCCTTGCTTTGGTTATTGGAAGGACAAATCAGGAAAAGTACAAAACTAATAGGAAGTGTGGTTTCGGGTTTGGAATCGCGTTTTAATCGGAGTTTTTAATAAATTTAAAATTAATTAATTTAATATTTTTATATTATTTTAATAGACTGATATTAAAAATAAAATTTTAAAAATAAAAAAAATATTATTTTAATATATTATTAAATAAAATACATTTTAAAAAACATTCAGTCATGAACACCCGTTTCTTACATTTTTTTATATATATATTATCAATTTAATGGCTAAGAATTTATGTTTCCTATTTTTTTAAGAAGTAAATTTAATTTTGATAGATTAAAATTAATTTAAGATACCATCAATCATAAAATAAAACAATGTATTATTTTGCAAAAAATATTTCTTACATATATAGATTTGTTCAAATTTCCATAAATATTAGGTACAAGGGAAGCATTGGCGGAACAATTCAAACGAATATTAGTACAACAATATACCATAATATATTTGATATTGTGATAAGTATTAATTTTTAAAATATTATTTATTTAAAAATATATAAAAATAATAATTTTATTGTACTGATATCAATAATAATTTTTAAAAATTAAAAAAATATTATTTTAATATATTTTTAAATAAAAAATATTTTAAAAAGTAACTTCAACTATATTTTAATATTTTTGCAGACTAATCTCACTTCTTGTTCTTGCAGGCTAGGTTGCATCAGCCAAACGGTTCAAGGTAAGCTTATTTTAATTGACAGTTGAGACATATGCATATTTTTTAAAAAAAATAATAATAATTTAGTTTTCAAAATTATGGGAAAGCATAAGGAAAGGTCTCCGTTGATTTGATCTATCTGAATGCTCCTAGCAATAAGCATTGAACGTTCCTAGAAACACACTACTTGCATTCTTTTCTCTTTATCCTTTTTTTTATTTATTGATAAAAAAACATATAAATAATTTATAAAGTTATTCAATTACAATAATTTTCTTGCATATTGTCATTAAAAATATTTTATAAAGTTATCAAATTCTTCTTACATCTATCAATTAAATATTGATTTAACGATTAAAGCATTGTTATATCTCTACAAGTGTAAAAATACAATTATACAAGTTCGATCTTTAAAAAACGTATTTATTAAGAGGAACAACAACGAACCATAAACAAAACTAATCTTATATTTTAAAATAGTGTGAGAATATCTGCATAAGAAAAAAAATTCTTCTAAAATCTGTTTTTAAACAGATCTTCTATACGTCAAACCGATATATTTATATAAAATTATTTTATTTCTTATAAAATTCAAACCTCAAACAATGATACGTGTAAATCGGGGAACCTACCAATCTTAGATGTTTACTAGTTACTAATAACATAATCCTTTTTATAATTAATATTGGTGGGGTCCACATAAATATTAACAAAATACTTCACGTGGGGAGGGTCAGCTGTTAGCTGTTCACCTTATCAAGTATCCATGGACTCCTATCATGGGTCCAACACTCATATGCAAATACAAAATAAGATTCCATTGTACACACAAATTTTTGTGTAGTAAAAATAATATCAAGATTACAATAAAAAATTTAATTAAAAAACCTCTCTATTATGCATAAATTCTTTATTTAACTGTTATATCTGATTCTTACTTTAGATTGGAAGATATTCATATCAGTATGAGATTTTAACTCGATTTGATTTGATGAAAATTAAGAGTATTTACATGAGTTTGAAAGTTTTAATTGTATGAGATCTTAACTTATTTTGATTTGATGAGGACGAAAGGTATTTATACAAGTTCGAAAGCCTCAATCATATGAGATCTTAACCTGATTTGATTTTAGGAATGAAAGGATTTTGATCCTTTACTTACTTGGTTTGATTTACTTGGTTTGATTTGATGAATCTAAGGACTTAGATCATTTGCTCTCTTGATAAATTTGAATTTTTTTAGAGAAGTTCCAAATATATGTGCTTGGTATTTAGTTTCTCCATGTTGTCCTTGTTTTTTATTTTATAGTTTAGTTATTTATTTATAGATTGGTTTATAATTTACCTCAAATGTGCTTTATCCAGAATATATTAAAAAAATATATATGAAATTTATTTAAAATACTCTTATTTAGAAGGGCATTAAAGTAAGAACTATAAGATGTATTTGGACTTAGTTTTTAATTTATTTTAAGTCCAAACTCAATAAATTTAATCACGCAAGACTTGTTGTAATTCTAATGTCTATATCTTCCTTTTCTTTTAAATTTTTGTAACATGGCTTTGTGCATCACAATTATGTGGTCACCCTAAGAGACAAATTAATTATTAATATTTTTTATGATTAATTACTCTATTTCTTTTAGAAAAATATATTTGTTATCATATAAGATGGACACAATTTCACATGAGAAGTTTTAAACTCATAAATGTTTTTAGTTCTGGAATAGCTTCGTTACTCCTTTCTTTTTCTGTGTATAACTCGTGGAATTGTCATTTTATCATGCAATTATTAGGGTCTGTTAAAGCAGAAACTCACCATTTCTTCTTTAATTTATTTCCTGTTAAAATAAGGTATTGTTAATTTCTAGAAGTACTAGAATGGTCTCCATGCACTGCTTCTGCTTCTGCTTCTGCTTCTGCTTTATTTGAATTGTATTTCGGAGTCTAAGACTTGAATTTTGACCATTGAAAGGTGAACGGTAAACGTGAGACAAAAGCCAGGTCAAAAGAGAAGACCTTTTCATGGATTGTATATTTGCTTAATTATATATTCTATAAAGGTGACTCGTGATATATTACAGATCATATCAAATCTTTTCTATATATAAAAAAACATTCAGGTAATGAAAGATGAAAAGATATTAATGAAAAATCCTATAAAAAACAAAAAGAAAGAGGTTGAAATCAAAAGAAAAATCAATTTTAAAACTTATGTTAAATAAAATAAATAGAAATTAAAAAGAAAAAAAACAGATCTAATTAACACGTGAAAAAACTAGAGGAGGATGGAATTAACAAAATTCTAAATCAGACATGAAAATTAAGGTAAAGAGAGAGAAAAAAGTTCATCAACACTAAATCAGAGGTTGTTAACCACACACGCAACTGAAGGATAGAGGAGCTGCCGAGACAATTCAAATGTTGCTCTTGAAATTGATATATGGCTTATGGGTGATGATACATGCCTAATCCAAAAGGCACTACCAACACCTATATCAACCATCTTTTTATTAATATTTATGATAATTAAATTACTAAATCACCACATAAAAACCATACTAATAAGATGAAAACACCAATGGACACCAACTTTTTCTTTTTAATTTAAAAAGTAATTAAGTCATTTCACTTTATTGAAACAAATGAAAAAATCAAAAAGCATGTGAATGCCAATTTAATCTATTTATAGTGGTCATTCAGTCATTTCACTATATCAAAAAAAGTGAAAATAATCAATTTGTCCAAATCAATATGATAATGGCCAATAAATCATGTGAAAAACATAATATTACCCTTACTAGCAAGTTATTTAATTTTGTTTGATATGGATAAAATATTCATTTCACTGTTCCAATCCATATTGATATATGTCTTGGTTTACAGTGAATGACTAAGCACTTTAATTATTATTTTTTAATTTAATTGTATTGTTACCAACACAAATATGAGAAACTCAAGTGCCTTCTTATATCTAGTGTGAGCATTATAGTTTTGAAACCTGGCCTGGCCCGGCGGGTCGATCCGGAACTCGATCGACCCGGGGCGAAACCAAACCGGGTTGAAGAAAAAATAGGAGAAGAAAAAACTCGGCTGACCCGGCAAAACCGGGTAAAAAACCCAGTTACGACCCGTTGACTTTTGTTTTTACTAAAATGATACCGCTTTGATTTTTTAAAAAAAAAAATTGACCCGGGTGACCTGGTTAAAACCCGGGATCCTGGCGTTGGACCGGGTCAGGTCTGAAAACTATAGTGAGCATGATCTACCTTTTAATTTCTCATAAAAAAATATGGTCTCATTTGCACTCTATAAAGAAAATTTAATTATTTTGAACAACGTGAGACCTTTCATGGTGTAATTTTTGAACCATGAACCCAAAATTTTCCATTTAATTTGATCAAAATACTTTGATATGATAAAATACATAGATTTGATAAAATGCTTCGAACCCTCTCTCATCATGTAATTTTCTCTCACATTTTTTTCACTTTTCTTATATGCTTAGGGGGTGTATAATTTGGAACTGACAACGACTAGTTATTGTTTATATTGTTAAACCGCAGGATCAAGTGATAAATGAATTTATTTATACTATTACCATTTCATATATTTGGATTTCATAATTGAACTTATGCATCCATAATCCTTAATTTATTTTATTAAACTTATGCATAAGTTTTGAGTTCATAATTATTATTTTTTTTTACTAAAAAATACATTAGCAATACATAGATATATATCCTTTTATATTTTTATTTTTTTTTATCTATTCTACATTGTAGTCAATGTCAATGATCTGGTAGGATGTAGGCCAATGATCTAGTTACCTAAACACACTGAAAGAACTATGTTACGTTACGGAGCTTCACTACTCATATGAATAGTGAAGTTCCTCATTCTTCTTCTTTTTTTGTATTTATTTATTTTTTATTTAATTTAATCCCTCTCTAGCATAATTATATGAAATTATGGTAGATTTATAAAATTAAAAGACAAAAGACTGGGATGTGAGACACAAAGATAATATTGTCTAATTCCAATTTTTTTGCAATTTTTATTTTGGCCATAAAATTTATTTTTGTCAATTTTAGTCCTTGGATGAGAAAGTGACTCGCTAGAAGATGGTTGTAAAGAGAAAATATTTGATTGTTGCGATTTTGGCAACAAAAATGATCAAATTTAATGTCAAAATAATTCATTTTATGAAAAGAGTTTGATGATATTTATTTTTGGTTCTCATCTCGTTGGAAAAAGTAAATTCGAGCTTGAAAATATTTTGTTGATTTGATTTTTCAGCTTTTAATTTATTTTTTTTGCAACTTTAAGGGCACAAGTGAGTTTATTAAGGTTTGTTAGGTGCTTCTCATGTAATTTTAGATGAAATATTGGTTGAGAAATGGATTATTTGGTAAAAAACACAAGCTTGTTTTTCTGCCCAATTCCTAGCCACTTTGACTACCTGAAACTAGACAAGTGTATGACATGTTATCCATCTTTTTAATAAAAAAAACTTAAAGCATGGCCATACGCATGGGCCTGACCTTCAAACACACCTGTGTTTGCCTTCAAACTTGCTTGTGATTGATCTGCTGAGGGTTAAGCATCGAGCAAGCTCGTTTTTTTTTTATCTCTTCCCTTTTTTTTTCCATTTTCAAAATGTTTTTTTTAGCTTTTAAAATTCTTAAAGAGATTTCGAACATGATTTTATCATATTTATGATTTTTTTTAGCTTTCAATCACACATAAAATATGGACATATTATTTTGATATTTTTTTTTAACTTGCTTTAACAATCATAAAATATTTTTTTAACAAAAACAATGATTTCAGTTGAAAACCTTGCGTTCACTAAGATAAATAATAAATATGTTAATAAAAAATTGATTATATACTTAATAAATATATTTTTTGTGCTTATTTAAAATGACTTACTTTTTTAACAAAAAAAATGTTGTTCTATAATTAGATCAAAAGTTTAAAAAGCTAAACCTGACATAATATTAAATATTTTAATTTGCATCTTTATCTCAGCAACTTAACTCAATATTTGATTTAAATAAAAAAAAATTGTTATCATTTATTAATGCATATAGTTCTCAATTTATTTTATTGAATGGACATATTGATTTTTTATTTTTAAATGAAAGTTTATCTTGATTGAATATTTTTTTTAAATAATTTTATTTTTATGTTTAATAACAATATCAAATAATTTTTTAAACTTAAATATTGTTTTTTTATATTAACAAAATTTCTGATCCCAAAACAATATTAAATTTTTTGCAACTTTAAGGGCACAAGTGAGTTTATTGAGGTTTGTTAGGTGCTTCTCATGTAATTTTAGATGAAATATTGGTTGAGAAATGGATTATTTGGTAAAAAACACAAGCTTGTTTTTCTGCCCAATTCCTGGCCACTTTGACTACCTAAACTAGACAAGTGTATACAAGTGTATGACATGTTATCCATCTTTTTAATAAAAAAACTTAAAGCAGGGCTATACGCATGGGCCTGACATTCAAACACACCTGTGTTTGCCTTCAAACTTGCTTGTGATTGATCTGCTGAGGGTTAAGCATCGAGCAAGCTCGTTTTTTTTTTATCTCTTCCCTTTTTTTTTCCATTTTCAAAATGTTTTTTTTAGCTTTTAAAATTCTTAAAGAGATTTCGAACATGATTTTATCATATTTATGATTTTTTTAGCTTTCAATCACACATAAAATATGGACATATTATTTTGATATTTTTTTTTTTAACTTGCTTTAACAATCATAAAATATTTTTTTAACAAAAACAATGATTTCAGTTAAAAACCTTGCGTTCACTAAGATAAATAATAAATATGTTAATAAAAAATTGATTATATACTTAATAAATATATTTTTTGTGCTTATTTAAAATGACTTACTTTTTAACAAAAAAAAATGTTGTTCTATAATTAGATCAAAAAGTTTAAAAAGCTAAACCTGATATAATATTAAATATTTTAATTTGCATCTTTATCTCAGCAACTTAACTCAATATTTGATTTAAATAAAAAAAATTTGTTATCATTTATTAATGCATATAGTTCTCAATTTATTTTATTGAATGGACATATTGATTTTTTATTTTTAAATGAAAGTTTATCTTGATTGAATATTTTTTTAAAATAATTTTATTTTTATGTTTAATAATAATATCAAATAATTTTTTAAACTTAAATATTGTTTTTTTCTATTAACAAAATTTATGATCCCAAAACATATACAACCTAGCCACCCCCCCCCCCCCCCCCCCCCTCTAAATGTTAGGAGAATAAAGAACAAGTATTTTACTCTCGCTGTTAATTTTAGTTTTTTGAAAGAGGAAGGAAGTGTGTGTCTATATATATATTAGAAATATACTAAAACCAGCTGATAAAGAGGAAAGGCTGAGCTGTTTCTTCATTTTTTTTCTCGCTTTTTAAGCTTTTTTTTCTTCATTTTTTTTTATTTTTTATTTTTTGATGCCTTTAGTTTTTTTTTTCTTTGTTTTTTTTTTAATAAATTTTGTTTTGTTTAATTTAGTTTAAGCTATTTTTTTTTATGCCTTTAGCTTTTTTTTTTCTTTCTTTGTTTTTTTTCTCTTTTAATAAATCTTGTTTTGTTTAATTTAGTTTGTTAATGTTAATATTTTTTTAATTTAGTTATCAGACTTTTATGACATTGATCCTGGGTTTAATAGGTTAACTTGGTTTCACGAGTTAACCCGAATTTTTTTTATTTTTAATTAATTTTTTTCGTTTACTTTAGTTTGTTAATGTTAAATTTCTTTCTATTTAGTTATCAGACTTTCATAACACATATCTTAAGTTTCACGGGTTAACTTGGTTTCACAGGTTAACCCAGTTAATTCTGGATTAACCCGTCTATTTTTTTTTGTTAATGTTAAATTTTTTTTATTTAGTCATCAGACTTTCATGATAAGGATCTCAGGTTTAACATGTTAATCTGGTTTGACGAGTTAACCCGAAGTTTTTTTTGTTTTTTTCTTTTTAATTAATTTTTTTCGTTTACTTTAGTTTGTTAATGTTAAATTTCTTTCTATTTAGTTATTAGACTTTCATGACACATATCCCAGGTCTGACGGGTTAACCTGGTTTTAAGGGTTAACCCAATTAATTCTGGGTTAACCCGTCCATTTTTATTTGTTTTTTTTTTGTTAATGTTAAACTTTTTTTATTTAGTTATCAGATTTTTATGACATGGATCCCAGGTTTAACGGGTTAACCTAGTTCGACAAGGTAACTCGAAGTTTTTTTTTCTTTTTAATTATTTTTTTTGTTTAATTTAGTTTGTTAATGTTAAATTTCTTTCTATTTAATTATCAGACTTTTATGACACATATCCCGGGTTTGACTGGTTAACCTGGTTTCACGGGTTAACTGAGTTAATTCTTGGTTAACCCATCAACTTTTTTTTTTCTATTTAGTTATCAAACTTTCATGACATGAATCCCAAGTTTGATGGGTTAACCTGGTTTGAAGGGTTAACCCAGTTAATTCATATTTTTTTTCTTTTTCTTCATTAATTTTTTCTTCATGTTGGTTTTTTTTCATTTTAATTAATCTATTTAATTATCATACTTTTATGACACGATCTTGCAGCCAGACCCACATCCAAGGCTCTTGGATCTGGTGTTTCAGTCAGACTCACTTAAACTTGAGTCATGTAAGTTTAATATTATTATTAATATTATTAATATTACTCTTGGGGTCAAGCGTTGCAGTTAGACCGAAGGCTTTTAGGTATGTTTTTGCAGAAAGACCTAACACTCTTAGATCTTAGCTTTTTTTATATTTTTTATGCAAGAAAAAAAATTAACCCGTGGGTATGCCTTTGTTTTTTTCCCTTTTCTTTTCCTTTTTAAGCTTTTTATTGTGGACTGCACAGTGAAAAAGCTGATGCCTTAGTTTTTTTCTGGTTTTTTTTTTTGTTTTTTAATTATTTTTAAATTTACTTTCTTAATATTAAATTTTTTCTATTTAATTATCAGACTTTTATGACACAGATCCAGGGTTTGACAGGTTAGCCTAGTTAATTCTGGGTAACCCGTCAATTTTTTTTTTTCTATTTAGTTATCAAACTTTCACGACACAAATCCAATGTTTGACAGGTTAACCTGGTTTGAAGAGTTAACCCAGTTAATTTAGATTTTTTTTCTTTTTCTTCATTAGTTATTTTCTTCATGTTGGTTTTTTTTTCTATGTTTTTTTCTTTTTACTTAATCTATTTAATTATCACACTTTTATGATACAGCCTTGCAGCTAGACCCATATCCAAGGTTATTGGGTCTGGTATTGCAGTCAAACCCACTTAAACTTGGGTCATGCAAGTTTAATGTTATTATTAATCTTATAAATATTATTCTTGGATCAGACGTTGCAGTCAAACCTAAGACTCTTGGGTATAGTTTTGTAAAAAACCCTAACACTTTTAAATCTTAACTTTTTTTTTAATATTTTTTATGTAAAAAAAGATTGACCCGCGGCATCGCGCCGGTCATCTTACTAGTATATATATATATATTTTAGCTAAACAACAGGGCCAAGGGTCCAAAATTAAAGTCTAACCGACAATATAAAATCATGAAAATTAACAGTACTTTATGAAATAAGGCTGACGGCCCAAAACAAAGAACTGAATAACACTATCTGCAGAGAATATTCAGAAGGAGATTGCTTTATTGGGTTAATGAAGAGGCCTTGGATGCCGCATAGAAGGAAGGAAATGAGCTGATAAAATTTAGTTATATTCAGCAGAAATGGTCCAAATTTCACTGCAATAATAAAATCAATGACCAGATTTTTCAAATGCATAATAACTAAGTGTTGGTGTAGTGTAAAATATTATTTACAACCAAACTGTAAACTTAATTAATTTATTAAAAAATATTTTTAAATGCATAAAACCATAAAATATTTTACAATAATTAATAAACAGTATCATTCATTTATTTCTAATATCATTGCTCTACTCCTGCCCTACCACCACTTCACCATCAACCCTATCATCGTCCTTATTGCTGCCACCACCCTTTTAACTAAGGATCTTGTCATTTTTGCAACCTGGTTGATGCATGGCCGAGTAAACTTCCTTGCTTCCTGTAAGAAATGCCCTTGTCACTGGAAGAAAAGTCTAGCAGATAACCATAATTTAGGAGAAAAAGGTTTCAACTTCTTTTGTCTTACTTTCAAGTAAGGACCAGCCATTTCTTGTACGTTGATAGCATGGTGTAATGCAGTCTTCTTCCATGCATGGAAGAGCTCATCACACTTGGTAGTTTGTGGTGGAATGCATTCCCAAAGATAGCTTATACAGTTCAACAGCCAGTCCGTGAACATGGGGATCCATTTCTTGACAATGAAAGATGGACAGCAGAATCAGACTAAACGATCCACTTGATTTCCCCATAATTCTAACACTTCAATATAAATTGGAAGTAAAACATGTAAATTAACCAAAATCTCCATCTTTCTTGATTCTTTGTTGCTATGTTCTCTTGTGTAGGACTAAGATACATTGACATAAAAGGAACTAGAACAAAGGAAATTCTACAGATTGAGTTTGCTTTCAAGAAATTTATCAAGAAAGTTGTACTCTGTTTTGACTTCTTAGCAAGAAGCACTAGGAAAATGACGAGAAGTTGTTCGGACAACTCACATTATAAATTGTTTCAGTGTGGTGCTCGGCCCACTTGTCAAATTGAGATTTCTTTTCTAGCACCTGGTGATCAAATAAAAGAATTGTTAAATCAATCAACGGGAATTATGTACAATAAGTAGGATTCTTCAATACAAGATTTCTCTGGAAATCTATCAAGATGTTTGTTCACAGAATGTTCATAGTTGAGTTTATTGAATTGTAAGACAAACAATCTAAAGGATCAAACCTTCTGAACTGTCATATCCAAGGCTTGTCTCCCGTGTTCATCCCAGTGAGTCACCACATGGTACTGCTTATGGAAAAAACAAGAGAATGAGAAAAGGAAAATATTTTGTAGAAACACACCCCCTCCAAATATGCCTGAAAACAACATTATTTACCTGAAAATTAGAAAAATAAACTGTAAGCCAATGTGGAAACCATTCTCCATGAACCTGAACCTGGTTAATTAAGAACAGAGATCTTTATTTTTTTCTGACTCAAACGTTAAACCAAGGTTACCAATCTTTCACACGACAGAAATTCAGAACATGTAGCATATGGATACTGGTTTTTGTATAGCTTATAGCAATAAGCTCTGCATTCAGGCAATTATGTAACTAGAGAAATCTAAAATTCCTACCTGATATCAGTGAGAGGAGACAAATCAGCGAAGGTGTAACGAGCCGAATACTTGTGAGGCTCGTGAAATGAAAACAAAATTGAAAAAGAAACAGCAACGATCTCAGCAAAAACATTACTTACAGTTTCTAATTTCAAACTAAGCTCTTTGTTTTTTTTCTCAGCTACATATGCTCGGATTTCAACAGAATCTTTTTCCTGACTTTGTGATTCTAATTCCTTTCTAAGTTTGTCAACCTGTCACGAATAGTTAAATCTTAAAGATCTGTTCGAAATTAGTTGCTAGTTAGGCAGTGCACGAACAACTAACCTGCTTCTCAAGTTCACCGATCCGAGCATATGTTTACTTGACTGTTCTTTGACATCTGTGACTCCTTTTGGCTAATGAAAAAGAAAAGAAAAAAAATTCAATAATAGGGAAATATTTTATTCTGGATGAACCGTTTGTTAGAGAATAATATAAATCATATCCTAGGACCTCACCTAAAAGCTTAAGCTATTGGGTTGAGATGGTTCTTTGACATGGTATCAGAGCTTTGATGACCAAGTGGTCACGAGTTCGAATCTCACTATCCCCATTTATTTGATAAAAAATTAAGCACAAGGTAATATGGGTCTATGCAAGTTTCAAGCCCAAAGGGCTTTCACTTGAGGAGGTGTGTTAGAGAATAATATAAATCATATCCTGGGACCTCATCTAACAGCTTAAACTATTGGATTGAGATGGTTTTTGACACAGTTAACTTCATGTCTTGAAGAATCAACCAAAAAAAAAAAAAAACTGTTCAGTGAAACTTGAACCATACCTGGAGTGATTCTATCTCACTCATTAATGAATCAATGCTTTTGGATTTCTCATGAATGATCATCTCCATCTGTCTAATTTTGTCATCCTTGCTTCTTATTTCACGGGTTCTGTCATCAATCCTTGACTCTTTATCAACATGAAGAAGAAGAAAGAGCATGGTCAATGAGGTAGTCAAACTGAACGCCAAAACATGTATCTCAATGACCAGGAGTTAATTAACTGGAAATGCACAGAAAGATGAGAAGATCCACCTGGGTAAGTTCAGAAATGAAAGATAAAGAGGAACAGACGAAATCTAAGAGCAAAGAATCTGCCAAGTAAAAAGCCATAAAATTTGCATTCTCAACATCATATATACTCCACCGCTCGCTTGAGCCCAACGGTGTTTTGCCGAAATCTCTTTTAATTTGTCAAGAACTCATGAAAACTTCCCCTCATTTTTAAACTATAATTATTCCATCCATTCTCATTTGGGAGGTTAATAAACTGTATATTGATCTGTACAGTAAGAAAAGCTTGACTAGGCATGGTCTGCTCACTTGGCAAGGTTTTCTTCTTCTATTAATTTCCAATCGAAAAGTTCAGCTGCACCTAAGATTATGAAGCATACACACAAGTTTCACACGGTGGAGAGCATCTACAAATTATGAAGCAACACATTCTCAATGACGACAAACCCACACACTTTGTCAGCAACCAAACAGACCAATCTATCGAAATACCACTGCACATCAGAGCCCATGTTGCACTAATAATACCACACACACACACATAGAGAAAGAGGCAAAACCTAACACAGAGATATGGGACTTGAGTTGGTCAAGTATATTTTCCAAAGAAAAACGTTGAAGCTCTGGCTCTGGCTCTGGCTCTGATGTAATATAGGTGAAAGAAAGTGATATCAATAACAAGAAGAGCAATTTTATGGAGCCTGCCATGGATGAAGGTTCCAAACAAACACAAACAGGAGGGAAATACAGAAAGCTTTTGACTTCCCAAATATTTCTACTATCTTAGGTTTCTCTTTTTACACTAGATTGATCCATGTTCAACTTCGTCCTCCATAGTTTAAGACTTATCATTATTACCCTTATAGTTCCATAAAAATTCTTTTAGTATACTCGGATATGAAACAGTCCAGGTATTCATGGATTAGGATCCAAACAACTCCCAAGAGCCGTCGACTTTATAAAAAAAATCAGAGTGAAGTTTAATCGGGAAAGCGGGGCCCGGCTATGAAATACAAAAGGCCAATGACAGACAGCCGCACCCTGTGATCGATGTTTCTTTTCATATTAGTATTGTTGTTTATATCTTCTTTTTTATATTAATTTCCATTTCTCTCTTTTCTTTCCTTTCCTTTTCGTGTTTACCGTTTAGTGTTTTTCTTTTCTTCTGTTCTGCTCAAGGCGATGCTATTGGCAACAGCTGTCAAGCCTTGTGATGGCAGTCATTATTTTCTAATGGCAAAAGTAAGCATTCAAAAGCAAATTTTGAATATTTACAGTGTGTTTAGTATTGTGTCAGTTTTTTAAATATTAAAAAGAAACTTTTTGTCAATCGGACTTGATGTTCCTAAAAGTCTGATCAATTATTCTTGTTAAACCCTAATAATAGGTTTTCTTCATACATTACCAAGCCTTTTGACTGTAGGAATTTGTTTATTGCCAAAAACTTACTAGAGTTTTGTATTCTATTTGTTATAGCCCCTGGTGTGTTCAGTTCTTATATTCATCTTGTCTCGATCGAGCTTCAGATGACTCACTCGATGTTCTAATTTTCATGATCCATTCTAGACTGTTGCTTTTGTGCATCTCGAGAAAGCATTTTCAATCCTTGTCAAGAAATCTAGTCGATTCAAGCTATCTTATTCAGATGATCATGGGGTGCTGACAATTTGACTTCCTAACAACATTCATTTTTCCTCATCCTGCAATTTCTGCTGGTATACTTTTTAGCAATTAATATGCTGCCTTTTGCTATTCCCTTTTGAGAGCCTAATGTGTTTTCGACTTTATCCTTCGTAAGAAACAAAAGCCCGCTCTGCAGTAATCTGTCATATGGTTAATTTGGCCTAGTTGATTATTTGTCCTGTGTCGGGTTTGACCAATTGCATTAGCGGAGAAGTGTTTTTTTTATTCAGATGAGGATTCGTTAGGGTTACGAGAATTCGAGCGCTAAAACAAGAGAAAAGGACGAACTGAACATGATCCGAAGCATAAAGCTTTCCTTCTTCTATGCATAAACATCCAAATTAAGTTTCTTGCGTTAGAATTGGTCACAAACTCTTGTAAAAAACTTACAGGTTTGTTTTATATAATCAAAGCAATCAAGTATTCTTGTTTCCTGACTTGCAAAAGCATCAACCTTCAATTTTATTTTAATTTAAACGATGTAGGGTTAAGATTTCTGCAAGAAAATCTTAATCATTTAATTTTAAAAATACAAGTTGAGACTAAATTGATATATATAGTTCATGCTAGAAGCAAGTTGTGAAGGCAGTACTAGCTATAGGTGGCTTACCTGTTGAAAAATTCACCAAATATAAACCCTTTGGGGTAAGGGGTTGACGAAGGAGAGTAAGAATTTAATCAACATCAAGTATCTAACAAAAACATGGTATTCTAACCCCATGAAAAATATGGATAAGGAATTGCTTATATATAGTTTTAATCGGAAATTAATAAATCTAGTAATAAACATCTTCCTTCGTGACGCTCCTAGGTATGGGCACCTCCTGCAGCTAAAAGCCCTAGCATGGTCTTTCTGCTGCATCAATTATAAAGGAAAAAATTAATGGAATGTAACAAATTATATATATAATAGAAAGAAATTGTATATGAAATCATTCATGTCATAAATAAAACCAACCTGGAGATATTCGATGAGTAAAGTTTCAGCATAGAGAAAGCAACTGAGGGCAACAACGCAGTAATAACCTACGTACGTAGAGAGAAAAACACAATTGGTATATAACATTTGCACAACCAATGGCTAGAAAAACTGACAGGAAACTGAGAAGTATGCTGTATGCTGGCTAGAAATACAAACCACGAAGCATGCCACCTCCATAGTTGCAAGAGCTCTTTTGAGCTCTCTCTTTTCTATCTGTAGTCTTTCCACAGCATAACTATACCTTTCTCGCTCTATCTCTTGAATTAATCTTGCGAGCCCTTCCTAAGGATATTAAATTAAATCTTGTTTTAATCAGTCTTTAAACGAAACATTTTTGCTTAAGAAGAGAGGGGGCAAAGTTCTATTATACCTGCCACTCCTCATCGCTGCATGCGTTTACAAGACATGGACGCTTCACCGTCAAGAAACAAAGGGAGATAGATATCAGAGAATCAGACTGAACAGTATGAACTACACACACACACACACACACACACACATACACACACACACATATAGAGAGAGAGAGAGAGAGAGAGCTAAAATACCTCACAATCAGGTGATATGTTTGGAATCGAATTGTCTGACGCCCAGAAATCTAGCTTCCTCAAGCTCTAATTCTTCTTTAACAATGCCACACGGAAAAAATTAAAAGAGCATCAATGGAGGATTAACTAAATTTGAGGAGTTAAACTCAATATTATGTGAAAAAAATCAAATCACATGGTAATAACAGAAAGACAGTTCATTCATGATATTCTTTCCCCATCGGGATGAAATAAATATTTAAAAATAAACTATAAATTAATAACAAAACATTTTTTTTATTTCACCATGTGGGTATATAGCTTTCAGTCGAGAGATATTAAAGAGTTAAAAATATAGGATTAACCCCTTAATGTGATTTCTCTAACTCTTAACCATCAACCTAACTGATCGTGAGGTTGAAAAAAAAGTTCTAAAGCAAATCAATGTCCCAGAAGGGAAATCTATTTCATAGTGTAACTTAACAGAAGAAAAAAAATCTGCCTTATCAAATATATATTTATCTTAGCAAAAAATAAAGTAAAATTAAATTCAACACACAAGATATGAATCCATAATTACATAGCTAAATAAACTTACCTATTGGGTCAAACTCATCATCCTCTAAACCCTGATGATCTAAAATAAGTGACTCTGATACAATTCTTGCAAAATTTAGGGCTAATAATACCAACAACAACAACAACCATGGGTTTGTAGAGGCCGCCATGAGAGACAAGCACGAGAGGGAAGATGGAAAAACCTGCCTCTCCTTTTCTCCTGCTCTTCTTCTTTATTTTTTTCACTATTTTATTTTTCTATTGCAAATAAGGCTTTTAAAGAGCAAATTCGAATTATATAAACGAGAAGTTGTTTAGTTTAAAGAAAAATGAAATCTTTATAATCGAATTAGACACTATCTCTATTTGATGTTTATCCAATATTATATATTGAGATTTGAGTAAAACACTAATTCCTTCTTATGCTTGTCAAAATAAGGATAAATCAGCGAACTTATTCCGGATTTAATTGGCTTCATCAATGCTTAACACTTTAAAGAGAACTCTTATATATTTCAAAAAAAAAAAAACTTGAAAAATTCTAAAACTTTTTCTGATTTCAAAAATACAAAAATATGTTTTATTTTGTGTTCAGACAGCCAAATCCTAAAAATCTCTATGCATATTTTACAAAAAACAAAAATTACATTATCATGTTTTAAAAATACAAAATGTAAACCATCTAGTAGGTGACCCAGTGGTAGGAGCTTGGAATCAAGGGGTTTGCTCCTCCTGTGGTCTCAAGTTCGAGCATTGTAGTTGTTAATATGATGGCTACTGGAGGCTTATATGGTCGTTAATTTCAGGATCCGTGGGATTAGTCGAGGTGCGCGTAAGCTGGCCCAAACACCCACGTTAATAAAAAAAATACAAAATAGATATTGTAATCATTTTATGATTATCCATTAGGATTTGATAAAAAAAAATACCATAAATTTTTTTTCTTAATTAATATTCGGGGTTTGAATTTTACAATGTAATGCATACTCCCGGTATTAAATTAAATATTTAATAGCAAGAAACATTAGGAATTACTAGTAAACTTTATTATTTTAGGGTATGGTCACGGCGAGACGAGCCGTTTATCATTACGATAGGTGTCAAGTGGAAGTGCAGTGATGTATGCAGCTGAGGCATCCTAACAGACCGGTAGACTTGAACCTTGTTTCTACATGACTCGATCAATTCGATCAGGTACTCGCCATCTATTTTTATTGTTAAACTCTTTGACAACATGAAAAAAACCAAAAGCTCCGCCCTCCCTCTCTATCGATCCAAGTGATGGAAGGGCAGAGGCCTTTGGTGTCCCCTCCAGTCAAGAATTGGGGCCTCACAATCACTAGCCAATATGCTTTTCTCTCATGCCTTTCTTCGTTCATGGTTCAATATTCTGGTGTCCTAAGCGTAGAGGAACCACACCAATCCATCCCGAACTTGGTGGTTAAACTCTACTGCGGTGAAGATACTGTAGGGGAGGTCTTGCAGAAAAATAGCTCGACTCCAGGATGATAAAAAGCTTAACACCTCTCATTCTTATTACTTTTTCAATATGAAAAAAAAATGAAAAGGTCGTCTTATTCAAAACCCCAATTATGAAATCCCCTCTCTCCCACTTCATGCCTCGAAACGCACTGTTCTTATAGAGAAAGAGGCGCTTTCGCATCTTCTTAACCCGAAATGAAATGGTTGGGGAGAGGAAATGTTCCTTTTTTAGGGTATTCCGGGGAACAGATCCAGTGGAGACGAGGTGGGGCCTGTAGCTCAGAGGATTAGAGCACGTGGCTACGAACCATGATGTCGGGGGTTCGAATCCCTCCTCGCCCACAACCGGCCAAAAAGGGAAGGACCCTTCCCTCTGGAGGTAGGAAAATCATGATCGGGATAGCGGATCCAAAGTTATGGAACTTGGGTGTGGGTTTTTTGTTGAAATAGAATGGCCTTACCTTTTCTATTTCTTTTTTTTTTATTTATATTCATTTTTTTATTTATATTAAATTTATATAAAAATTTAAAATTTAATTTTTTTTTGTATCGTCAATGTTGAATCTTTCCATATAGTATGTCTGGACCGAATCAACATATTTTTTTTTACGCCTCGTAACTCTTCCTCAGCCAGGCTTGGGCAGAATAGCAGAGCAAGTACAAGTATTAGTAGCATAGCAAAAATGTGTTCTTTGTCATTAAATTCATATGTTTGCTCGCGGTAATTGTGGCCTCGTGGGAGAATCGATGACTGGATCTTTGGTGCACTTGCTAGTACTAGTACATCTGAAAATTCATTATACTATAAAATATATCATCTGGTATTAAAAATACAAAGTAGAAAATAAATGAAATGTTAAAATTTAGGCCTTAAAATAGTTAAGATCTAATACGATAAGATATAAATTTTCTCTTGAAGGGAGATTTGCTTTGAACCTTAGATAATACTAACAAATAGAAACATGAATTAAAATAACAATCAATTAACAATACAGCTTACCATAGATAGAGTGCACTAGGGGTGATGCATCTTTATCCATGCATAACCAGTCCCCTTACCAAGATTCTCGCATGTAGACCATTAGGTTTTTTATTAACCATATATAATACCAAGTGACAACTTCTGAACTCTCTCAAATCATAATTTTATGATTAAACTTAAAATATACTTTAATCCAAGAAGTAGACCCGTCTTTCGACGCCATGTATGTCACAACAAAGTTCATGAGAAACTTTAAAGTATTTAAGAAATAATTAGTTATATTTACTCTATAAATCCACAAAGCCACTTTAAAAGAGATAAATAAATATAAAGATAAAAACAAATCATATTCGGACTAAAAAAAATAACAAGAATATTTCTATTTAGGTTCCAAAATAATATATTTTTAATTCTCATTTTTGTTTTTTTTTTTTTAAATACTCTAAAATTTCTCGCAAATTTATACCGGGGGGAGGCATATATTAACAACAAAATAGAACATTCAAAAATGAAAAATGCTCATCCCTATTGATCATATGGGATAGACATGTAAAATATGTTTAGCAACACAAAACAAAAACGCATAAAAAACACCTTTCAGGAAGATGAAAACAGTGTTCCAACTTCGAAGCTCTGGGCTCTAGCTGCCTTTGGCACGCATTAGGCCCTTGAGAGGCTCACATGAGAAAACAAAGAGCAAAGTAGAGCCAAGAACAACCTGGCGGAATGTCACTTTAGCATACATCTGTAGCTAGCAAATGCTAGCCTGCCGGCAAGTTATTCTTGGCCTCTACTCTTTATCTCTTAATGCAAGACACTAAAGATATATAAGCATCAAGAAGCGTCTCTACTCTCTACTCTCTATGATATGTCAACGAGAATTTATTCTTGGCCTTCGAGATAGAGCGCTACGATAAGCTGGTTCCATCTCATATGCAAGGCATCTGCATGGCCAGTACTTAGATTAGTCTCATAAATTCCTTTTTTTTTTTCTCGTTGCATAACTTTTCTTTTCCCCGTATGAGAATATATGTAATTAAGAACGAATAAGTTGTCTAGTCTCTTCTTAATTTATTGTAACGCGCTGCACTGTATAAGTTGGATAAAAAAATTAAAATAATATTTGAGCTACAAGGAGCTATATATTTAACATTGTTATTAAATTTGATCCAATGAATTAACTTTGAATTTTTCTAACTTGATTCCTTGTATAACCCAAGTTTAAAATTAACTTGTATAAGAGTTATTACGATGTGACACAGTCAACTTAACAAGTTCAAAAATAACTCAAACAATCGATAAAAAATGTAGTTAATTTGGTTTTAAAAAATTTAAGGCGACATCTTTTTTTTCTCTAATAATGAAACAACTACATATTGAATTGTTCATGTTTTGTCACTTAACTTATCAAACTTGTGATTAGGATCATGAATTTTATTAAATTTAACAACATAGTTTTATTTTAAATTATTTTTGAATTAATGAAATGATATCAAAAATTAAAATTACTCAATCTTGTATTCCCGGAAATATCTCAGTAACGCACAGTGCACTCGTCAATAGCCATAGAATGCGTTTTTGAGTTTGCTCACTGTTTGGCGCTCTAGGTGATGATGGGGAGGCACGCTTGCCTTTCAATTGCTGGAAGCGAAGAGAAAAGAGCCCTTTTCTCGTCAGAATAGAGGGCAGTTGGCCAGATGATGGCACAGACTTAAGAATAAGATGGGCGGAGGCCACTCTTTCTCGAAGCTATTGAAATGACTGCTGTCGCTGGGCTCATGTTGTCTGGACAGACACAAGATTTAATTATAAGAGCAGCTCTTGTTTAATTTTGTTGGTGTAGCTTTTATTTTCTAGAGATCATCAGTTTGAGTGCTATAAATCTTAGGATCATTAGAGGTTTACATGGTCATTAATATTAAAATCTCGAGGGATTAGTCGAGGTACACGTAAACTGATCCAGACACTTACAATTAAAATAAAAGAAAGAATAGCTATAGTTTGTTTTTTTTCTGGCCACATAAGACCTTATTACAGCCTTAATTATGCCATGTTCACACACCTCCTTTCGCTCTCATTAGGAGTTCCTTAGGCACACTTTCTGTTACTTTTTATTGGCTTATAGTGAAGTACGTGGATATTTATTAAAAAAAAAATAACATGCATGAATTAATTTGCAATACAGTAGATAAAATAAATGCAATAGATAAAATTAAACAGCGCAAATAAGATAAATGCTTAAGAATACATGGCAATAAAAAAAAAATTAAATTATAAAAGAAAAACACAAGCAATTAAGCTCCACCTTAGGAATTCCCAGCACAGTTGCCATGCTTTTGCTCCATGTCATCACACCCAAACATAAATGGGATTCTCTGAAATTAAAAGGAAATTATTTGAAAAATAGAGTCGCTAAACTCATCGATAAGGCCATCCTTGAAAAACTTCATATTGGTCCCTTAAATAAAAACATGTTGAAAAGGTCATTGCTGAAAAATTCAATTTTGGTCCCTTAAAAAAAAGAATTGTCAAATGGGCCATTTACGAAAAAAGATTAATGTCGGTTTCTTAAAAAAAAAAGTCATTGAATTGGCCCTTTAAATTGTCCGAATTACTATATTATATAGTGAAAAAATAAAATGTTCCAATACATCCAAAAATAAATTTAAACCAATAAATCATTTTTTTTTAATCTCTCTTTAATTAATTAATTTATCTTTTTTATGAAAGCAATCGTCATTGAAAAAATTTGGACTCACATCTACACGACACGCAAATGAAAATAAAAAAACGCAAATAAACTCACTCATCCACGACGACATGACGCATGAGATTAAAGACATAACACATCCATCATCCTCACGTGGAAATCGATAACGAACTCAACAGAAGAATAATCCTCTAGTAATCCAAGAAGTGATCTCATCCACACAGCAGATTAATGCACCTTATAAGTCAAATTCATATACACACCATTTCAAATCATTAACAAAATTCATGTTTTGGGGTTTGAAATCGACCTCCAAAAATCCCAGAATCATTCCAGAAAAATCATGGAATAATAGTGGCAGGGGTGGCGTGTGTTCTTCAAGAGGAAGCGCGCCTGAACGAGCTTGGCAGTGGTGGTGCGTGTACTACACGCACTGCTGCTGGACTTGAAAAAATAAAAAATAGAAAATTTCTATTTTTTAGGCGGCAAAGAGCTAGAATATTTTGGTTTCTCTTAGGGTTTATTTCGGGGAAGGAAAAAGCCACAGTTTTATGGTTGATTTTCCTAAAAAGGAGCTATGATTTGCCACAGTTTTGGGGCAGATCGGGTTTGTTAGTGAGTGGTTGGCGTTATGGGCTGGTTCCCGACTGATGGAGATGAAGGCTATTAATGGTATGAATTTTTAAGAGAAGAGAGGGAGGTTACTGTGATGGTTTATTTGTGAGGATATGGGTTTCGGTTATTGTCTTTACGTGAGGGAAGAGTGACAGTGGGTTTGTGAGGGGATGGTTCATTGGTCGATGGTGGGATGAGGTTGGTGGGTCTACAATGGTTATGAAGACTGGAATGAGGGCGGTTTGATCCAGTAAGGTCAGTGAGAAAGAGTGATTGATAGGAAGGGCTGGAAGCTGTGGTGGAGTTCGGTTAGTAATGGTGGTATTGACAGTGAGAGGGAGTTGTTGTGAGTGAGGGAGGCTATGTGTTTTTTTGTTCGTGGGTTCATGATAGTTTTTTATGTCTAGGATAAGGGTTAAAGTTATGGGATTTGATGCTGGAAACTTGGGTTTTTATTTTGATTCTTGGAATTTAGGAGCTAAAATTGCTGAGAATCAATAGAAATTATAACTGAAGGGAAGAAGATGAATAAAATGACATCGTTTTGGGGAAAAGTACAGAATTCAAATAGTTCATGGAATCCCTCCGCTTCTCATTGTAGTCCTTTACCTATTGAATTTTCAATTTCCATTCAAATAGAATTTTATTTTTAATTTCATCCCTAAATGAATTAATTGAGCCACTAAATTTGTCTCTTTATCCTAGTTTAGTCTTTGGTCCTTCAATTGTTTTTAATTGCAGCCAAATCAAAACCTTTTTCGTAATTCTCTTGTCAATTATATCCCCAATTGCATCCTGAATTATCCCTATAATTCTTTTCCCTTCTACAACTGAAACCTTGGGTTGTTAAGTTCAATTACTTATCCTATTTTGTCCCCAATTATATTTCTCTCTCTTTTTTATTACTTATTTTATTTTTTTAATTATCTATAACTTAACTTGTCACACAAAAATAACTAAAGTAACAAAAATAATAATGAAATGATTGAAATTGACAAGATTTATTATTTTTTTTTTTACTTTTTGATATATATATAAACTTTGAAAACAAGTGAGTTTTTTAAATTTCAAAGAATAGGACCTTTTGAGTGATCATACTAAGTTCCATAACATAAAATTTGATCCCCAATTAATTAATTCTTTTTAAAATATGCTTACGATTTATGAGTTGAAAAATCCTTTTTTTATTCACTTTTTAATTTCTCATATAATAAATTGTTATCAACAACATTTTTTTAAAAAAATAGATTTTTTTCTTTGTTTGTTAATATTTCTCTCTTTTTATTATTATTAATGTGTGCTATTTTTTTTAATTTCTCATGTGCTAGGATATTGTTTAATTATTGTAAGTAAACATGACTAGGTAAATGCGACCCCAAAAGATCTATTAAATATAAATGGTGGCATTTGAATTCTTTTTAGGCATAACTCAATAAACAAGTTTAGATCGAGTCCAAGGATTAACACTAATTGAGGTAAATTTTAGCAAAACACAATGAGTATTTTATTTATGAAAGATAAGTAATAAAACAATTTACTTTAAGTATGATGTTTTAGAGTAATGTAAATCTTCTTTCTAGTATAATCAACTAATTAGTATTTTTAATTATTATAAAACTTGATAGCAAATTTTATTTTTTATATGTTAAATTCAACAATTTTCAACACGAAGATGAGGCCATGATAACTTATATATATATATATATATATATATATATATATATATATATATATATATTTCTCTAATCTCATAAGAATGCTTGCTTTAAGGGGGGGGGGGGGGGGGGGGGGGGGGGGGGGGGGGGGGGGGGGAATTGAAAAAGTAGAGGTAACTATCTTGATGTATGCAAACTAGGGTAAGGTTACAGTTCATGTACATGATATTAGATTATATATATATATGGTTTTAAGGATACAGTTCATGTACATTGATGTGGTGCATCCAGGAGAGAAATTCTTGTAACCAACAATTTTGAAAAAATATGAATGGTACAGTCGATTATTCATTTGATTTGTACACAAAATACACATTATATATTATTATATGGTTCTAATTTGGTTCTAGAGATTAAAAAAAACGAAAACACTTACTTTAGTAACTAAAATCAGAAGAACATCTACCGCCTCTTGTTGTTTGTTGAAGATCACGGCATGTTAGAAGCAATCTTGCATGAGGAAATAGAGAGCGAAGCAAAGCCAAGGATGCCTGCCACCAAAACCCCTTTAACATGTCACCGAGGGCCATGTACGTATCTGCGGCAAGTCATCCTTGGCTCAAGTCCACTCTCTATATCTTCATGCTAGACAATAGAGAACTGAACTGCATTGATTGATCATCCTTCAACACTTAGCTTCCATCTTTGCTTATCTTGTACACCTAGCTCAATTTCACGTATAACTTGCAGCTTTGCTAGCATATTTATAGCAGGCTTAGTAGTCAATGGCAAGGCTCCATGCATACTTCAGAAATTCCAATTCCAGAAAGTATCAAAAGATGCTTTTGACCACCATGCATGCCACTAGTACGGCATATGAACAAAAGCTTCCACCTACACTTGATCTTCTTTTATCCATAAAACCTTCAAGTAGAGCACACAAGACTTATCGCCGGTCCTGCGTTCCACTAGTGTAGTAAAAGGGATGTTGTATGCCCATTGTTTTGGAATAAAATCGTGAAGAATTTTAGAGGAAGGTGTCCATGCTTATAAATGATATGTCAAGAGGAATTTGTTCTTGTTAGTGGTGCGAGCAAAAAAACTAAAAAACTAACTAAATCAAGAAAACTGAAAAAATTGAACCGAGAAAAAAAAACCAAACAAACCTATTAGAAAATATAAAACAATTCGGTTTGGTTTGATTTCAGTTTTAAAAGAATGAAATTAATTGAACTTGACCAAAACAAACTAGTATCCTCTTTCCATTATCTAAATCATCTCTCGTTCTTTCTCGATCTTCAACAGTGGTAACCTTAATACACCATCAACTATCACTGAACCCGGTAATAACCTCAATCTGCCCAACAGTAAATCAAACTTATCTATCTCATCTTGTGCAAATGTAAACCACTACTAATGCTTCTAGAAGGTGCTCTTGTTGTTATCACATCTATTTCAGTATTCTCGGTAAGTTAAGCCATATCTCAACTTAAGTGGCATGCTAATATGTTTAATGAGCTAACTACTCTCATGTAACATGGAACATGGGATCTAGTTCCATCTGCTCCAAATTGCAACCCAATGACTTGTAAATTCAGAATGGATCAACTAAAAGCATGTCTTATAGCCAAGGGGTATCATCAACAATCAACATCCAAGTCAAGACTACAAAGACACCTTCAGCCTAGTGGTAAAATAAGCCACCTTATAATTTGTTGTTAACATTACTATTATGAATGGTTGGGAGCTATGACAAATGGATGTTAACAATACCTCTCTACATGTGGAATTAAAAGAGACTGCTTATATGATGCAACCTCCTGGTTTCAATGATGAGTCTAAACTTGATCATGTGTGTTACCTATAAAAACCAATTTGTAAGCTTAAACAGGCCCTTAAGCATGATATATTTTTTTGAAAAATGCTCTGCTTGGTTTTCATAAATCCAAAGCTAATTAATCATTGTTTATATATAGACAAAGCCTTATCACTTGTTATTTCTCAATCTATGTTGATGATTTAATGCTTACAGGAAACAATTCAAAATTTATAATCTCTATTATAAAGCAATTAGGTGACAAATTCTTTCTCAAAGACATGGGCAATCTTCAATTTTTTCTTGGGAGTGGAAGTAATTCATACTTAGACAACCGTATTTTTAACCTAACATAAGTATATATGTGATCTCCTAACTAGCACCAACATGATTGGTGTGAAGGATATCTCAACTCTCTTTTTTCACAAATTTTTCTCTTCAATTAGTTGATGGCATAACTTAAGACAACTTTGAATTTCATCAAATAATTAGAAGTCTACAATATCTCTCATTAACACGACCAATTATTTCATTTGTTATTAACAAGCTCTTTTAATTTATACACAAGCCAACTCATACTCACTTGATATAAACTAAAAAGACTCATATGATACTTAAAGCACATGATTTTACATGGTATACGACTTATAAATACTAGAAATTCTTGTTTAATAACTTACTTTGATGTAGACTGAGCTAGAAATATTGACAATCATACCTTCATTTCAACTTACATTACTTTTCTTGGATGTAATCCTATCTCTTAAAGTTTAAAAAAATAGCAAGAATTTGTATGTTCCTCTATCAAAGCTAAATATTGAGTTATTATAGTTGCAACATCTAAAACCATATGAGTTCATCCACTCTTCAATGAAATTTTTTTCTCGCTCAAAGCTCTAACTCTACTATTATGTGATAAGTTATGAGCTATTCATCTTAGTTTCAATCATGTTCAATACTCTCATATGAACAATATTCAAATTGATTTGTATTTTATATGTGGTTTAGTTCAATGTAACACTTTTTATGTTCGTCATGTTCACACTCAAGATCAAATTATAAATTTATTAACCAAACCTTTATTCAAGAAAAACATATATTATTTAAATATCAAGATTGGTCTTGCTGATAAAAGCTCAATCTTGCAAGGGAGTATAAGAGCACATTGCAAGAATTAAGGCCAAAACAATAAGCCTACAATTATGTTGTTAATTCTAGCCTACAATTATGCCATTACTTGTAACTGATGGATATACACAACATTTGATTGTATAAAGCTACAATTTTATATCTAATGCAATATTATAGCCTAACAATATGCATTTCCTAAACAAAATAATGGAAACATGTATATATATAACTCTACAATACATTAGTAAAGTGTGAGAATTTTCACTAATACTGTTGTGTAGTCTTTTATGTTTTAATGGGAATTGATTTGATAAAATTTATTATAAAGAGATTGATTTGGCCAAATTCACATAATTAAAGGATATTTAGTAATTTCCAGCCATTAAAGTTAATAGCTTTACTTTAAAATGTATGATTAGAAGTGATTTTGTTGTCCACTTATCAACATATATAATAGAGAAGAATACTTCTATCATTTAGCATAATATCTCTTAAAATTTTGGATAAACTAAAATAAAAAATAAAAACTTTATCTCTCAAAATGTAGAGATTGATGGATTAACGGTGCTCATATTTGAATCTTAATGATTTAAGCATTAATTAATTGATCATGTTATTATTGATGTATTTATGGGTTTAATACGATTAGGTGTCCTTGTGATTATATTCATTTCACATTGAATCATGTGTTTTTTTTTTAAAAAAAAATTAGATGCCTAACACCTTGAATTGGAGATAAATTTGATAATTGATTCATTTAATACATTATAAATTTCCACTACTAGAAAATTAGCAAATAGAAATAGAAATGCCGAAGGAAAAATATAATGTTGGACTCTATAACATAAATAGCCACGAAAAGTTTCCTTTGGTAATTGTTGATGGAAATTGTGATGGAATTTGTCCCATCGATAATTTCCAATGAAAATTCTAATGGAATAAAGAAAATTAAAAAAATAATTCATTGATAATTTCATAAAAAAATTGACATGTTATTGTTTTTAAATGGACATTCCATCAACAAATTAAATGAAATAAAACCTCATAGTTTTATCCCCTCCAAACTTAACCATTTTTGTAATCCATTTATATTTAAGGATAATTTATTGAATAATTTTTGTACTATTTGTATTTTACTTGTATATTTAAGTGTTTTACAGCTTTTTTATAGATATTTTTATTATATTAATATATGACTTGTATGTTAGGGTTTGTTTGAGATTTGAAAGAAATTGATTTCATTTGTCATTTAATGAAATAGAGAGTTTGAATTTGTAACTTAGGTGTGTTGTAATTAAAGAAATGATAGATTATTTAATAGGTACCAATAACATTTTGTTAATTTTATTGTCAAGGTGGAAATTTGAGGAAACTGATTTTTTATGGAATTGATCATAATTGAAAGGTATTAACTTAGGTTGAATAAGTTTGAATTGAAGAAATGATGGATTATTTAATAGGTACCAATAACATTTTGTTAATTTTATTGTCAAGTTGAGAATTTGAGGAAATTGATTTTTTTGTGAAATTGATAATAATTAAATGTTTTTAATTTAGTTTGAATTGAGTAAATGATGGATAATTAGTTGGGTATAGATATTATTTATTGTTAATTTTATTGTTTAGTTCACATTTTGATGCAAAATTGAGTTTATGTAGAAATGATAATTAGTTACTTGATTGTGAGTTCATTTTGAATAAAAAGTTGAATTTCGAATTGATAGTTACATTATTAATAAACATTATCATCAATATTCTATATTAGTTTCATAAGTAATGGATGATCGTTCTTAAATGTATCAAGATTCTTTAGAAGGGTTATATAACAAGATTATCTTAAAGGGGTTAATGGTTTTATTAACTTTATACTTTATAATCCAAAGAATATTATTGGGAGTGAAATTAGATGACAATATACGTAGTGTAAGAACAAAAAGATCCACCATAGAAATGTAATGACAATGCATCTACTTAAAAAAGGGTTTGTCAAAAAATATTTCTATTGGTTTACATATGAAAAACCCTATGTTCCTTACAAAATCATGTTAGAAAGGATAGTTGGCTCAATTTCTAGTTCTAACATCATGCATGAGTGTGCAGATAATAATAGTAATCCTTATAGGAGTATGGTGATGAATGCAATGAAAATGTATTATGATTATTCAAGTGAAGATTCACGTAAATATATATAGATGCATGTAGGTTTTTTGAATTTTTAAAAGATTTTGATAAACTATTATAGGATTGTTATACAACTCATAATAAATTATAAGTCATTACACAAGTATTTACTATCAAGTTAAATGATGGATTAAGTGAGGCTAATTATGATAGTATCCTAGAATGGATAAAAAAACATGTTACCTAAGAAGGAATAGGTTGAAAAATAATTTCTATGTTTCAAAATCCAAGATGAAACCTCTTGGTATAAGATATAAAAAAAATTAATATGTCTCCACATTTTTGCATGTTGTATAATGGTGAATATGTAATTTTTACCGAATGCAAAACCTATCAACATATTCGGTACAAACCTAGTAATGATAAAGGAAGGACACCTATCGCATATAAAAAACTAAAATATTTCTCAATCATTTTTAGGTTGCAAAGTTATTTATGTCTTTGGAGATTGTTAATCATATGATATAATATCATTCATATAATGAGTTAGAAGTCATGGTGCACCCTTCTAATGATAAAGCTTAGAAGCAATTTAATAAGGTGCATCATTAACTTTTAATAGAACTGTGGAATATACATCTTGGCTTATGTACAGATGGATTTAATCCATTTGGATCTTTTATTGCATCCTTTTTTTTTGTTTTTTACTAATCATTATAACAGTTTACAATTAAACCCTAGGGATGTGTATAAAGTCGGAATTCATGTTCTTATATATATTCTTTACAATCTAGGTATGATTATAAATGTTTGTCTTTAATTGTTAATTGATAAGTTGAATCAATTATGGTCAGTCGAGGAGTTTACATATAATATATCAAGGAAACAAGAATCAATTGCATTTCAAGAAATAATAATGGTGGTGAATTGCCTTTGAATGAAAATTTGTCAATATTTTGCTATCTTGGATGACCATTATTAAATAATGCAGTTAAGAGTGAATATTTGATAGACATCAAATTTAAATAAGCACATAATTATATGTTACTTAATTCAGTAAGTAAATCATGACTTTCATATTTATTTTTAAGAATCTTCTCTTATATTATCTTATAAAATAAATTCATTTAACTTCTTTGTAGGCAACATGATCAATTATTATTATCTTAAATTTCAAATGTTAGTAAATCTTAAATTTATCAATTATATTATGAACAATTTAACATATGGTTTAAAACACTTGTAAAGTTGATTGTTACGGTAAGTTACAAGAAGTTATTGAATTATGATATCATATATTAGAAGATATTGTATTTTTATTTAGATGCTATTGGTATGATACTAATAGATGAACTAAAGTAGATCATCATCATGGTTCACTCAAAAAAAAGAAAAAAAAAAGAGATAGACTTTATAACTTTAA
Organism: Populus simonii; assembly: GCA_007827005.2. Classification (NCBI taxonomy): domain Eukaryota; kingdom Viridiplantae; phylum Streptophyta; class Magnoliopsida; order Malpighiales; family Salicaceae; genus Populus; species Populus simonii. The sequence continues at coordinate 6,507,453 of CM017469.2, forward strand.
CAATATATTTATTTTTACAAGATAATTCGAACAAGTATATTACATTTCTTTATAAAAGATTATAACAAAATTGATTGGATATTCACTGCGAAAAACAAATGATAATGATAATGATAAAGTAATTGTAAAAAACTATGTATTTGAAATGGATAAGTTAATTATTAATTGCTAAATCTATCAATTTTTTCCGTTAGAATTCTAAGATAACGATTAAGGGTCAAACTTGGTAATTAATGGTTAAACCTTTTAGCAATCAATGAGTGACATGTGTTGTTCTTAGCATCAAAATTTTGCTTCAAAAACCTATTTGCATTGGGTTCGAATTTATCTAAAACAAGGTTTATTCCTATTATTATTTGAAAACAGTTTGGCCTCGCTGTTCGAACCTAGACATAATGCTACGGATATCCCAATTGTGCATGAGAGCATACTCACAATATACAGATGGGCTTCATGGACTAGTGCTATACAGCAGAAACACTAGCTCGATCGCCTTCAATTTGAAATCTTATACGCTCAAATCATTCTTTTATCGATAATCGTTGTCTCATACATATGGGATTTTGTAAGATGGAGTTTCTGACTGTCCCTAACCATTAAAATAAATAAATTTACTTCTTAATTATCATGTGAATTAATTTCTAATCGTGCATGAGGACATGCTCACAACACACAGGCTAGCACTATACAACAGAAACACTTTCCTTCAATGCAATAAAATGGAATATGAAATCTTATAATAAATGCTCAAGAATGGTTGTGTCTCGTGTAGAATTCTGAATATCACAAAAATTGTCCAATTTTGTAAAATAGCGTATCTTGTTAGGCTGTCCCAAATGGAAAAGAAGAAGAAGAAGAAGAAAAGAATTGATGTGTGTCTCTCGAGTCTCAATTCTATTATTATGCAAGAGAAACAAGATTCAGGATCCATATGAATTAAGTGAAAATATATTAAGTATATCGAATAAGATCGACTGATTAACGACTAATAAATAAAGAAAAGCATATAACAAATTAAATCCCAAATATATAAATGGATGAATGGATGTAGAAGATGTAATAACAACATATGTAAGATAATCTACCACACGTGTCTCTTGATGTACGTACGTACGTACATGGGAGGCTTGCTTCTGCATCTTCCATTTATAGGTCTGGAGTTTCACATGAGAAGAAGGGAACCAAATATAGCCAAGGACAACCCGCCGGCCGGGCGTGCCAAATAGAAGCCTTGCCGGGCTCGCTACTTAGGAGGAAATGCCGGCAAGTCATCCTTGGCTGCATTCGACTCTCCACCTCTTCATGCAAAACTCCTAGACCAAACCTCACAATTCTTTTTCTTCTGAATTTGCCTTGTCTTTTGAAGCTCGTGCTTCTAGCTCTACTTCATGTTCTTGTGTGCCAAGTGATACATGATTTATATAGGCAGGAGGAATGGTCGAGGCATAGACATGGAGTGATCACATGTTCATATATTCCATGGCTGACCAACTTTCTGAAAAACGGCTAGTGCATGCATCACAACTAAAGGTTGTGACCACTTAAGGCGCCTATAAAAAATAATTAGGAAACCATATTCGCATATCATTACGCAAATGCAATTCTTCACTTTATCCTAGATATAGTTGTGGTGGGAAAATAATTAATCTCAAATGAAATAAAAAAAATATATATATATTTATAGCAGAAAAACGAGTTCAAGCCTCAACCAATTTTAATAAACACGCTTGAACTTTAAACTTTATGATCATATATTGTCCGTCGCAAATTAAAGAGTTCTCATGAACTAGGTTTTATAGCGCACTCAAAAGCATGTTATATATAGGGAAAAAAGGACAGGACTGTCACATTTGATAATTTAACCCAAAATCATTGACACAAACACCAACCAAAACTTTCTTAATTATCCTATCTAGTAGGAAGACACATTGAGCAGCGCAAAATACAGCAGCCTACCTGGTAAAGATAAAATGGAACATTAATATGGATATAATATTGCAAGGGAATAGAATCTATCTATATATATCAAGCGGCAGATGATATATAATTAGTGCATCGTTGATGAGGAATATATATTATGGTATGTTAGATGTGGTTTGATTGTTTGAATTAAGAAAAATAAAATTAATGGCATGGGAATTTCACTTACGTGGGCAAATTTCAACTGCCGATCGATTTAGGGTTCCTTCAATTTTCTCCCTAAACTACAAATACTATCAATTACATCCTTAGGGTTTCCACTTAATTTGTTTTAATTTTATCCCACCAATAGTCATAATTTCTCAGTTAATTAGTGTTAGAGGAAGAGGGTTGAGTTTAAGTCCTAAATAACCTCATTATCTACAAAATAAACAACAACATATTATGCATAAATTTTACACTTGATAATGGAGGGGATGCTCAAATGGTTTACTAAGATAGTGTTTGGAATTGTAGTGACGGTTGTTTTTTAAAGTATGTTTTCTTTTATAAATACATCAAAATTCATTATTAACATCAATACATTAAAATAATTCAAAATCATAAAAAGCCCAACTTTAAACGAAAATAAATTCAAAGAATTTCAAAAACGCTTTAAATATTGATTAAGAGAAGCAACTTGCACCATTCTTTTTCTTCTATAATGAGCTTTTCCAGATGAGTCTTGGGTGATTAGATCAACTCCTTACCCCACATATTAATTATTAGAAATTAATTAAAACCGAATTAAGCCTACTTTTCAACCATACATCTCAAGCTCACTCATATTTCCACTAGCTAGCCTAAATCAATGAGCATAATACCAGTTTCCATTGTTAACAGATGGTAATAGAATTTTGAAAGAAAAAAAAGGGGGAATAAACAAAGTGTAGAAAATTCTTTTTTTCGCAGGCTGTGAGGCACTATTTTATTATTATTATTATTATTATTATTAATGAAGCTGTGAGTCACCAAATTAATTCAATGTATAATTAATTGATAGGTTGGGTTCGTACTTTCGAGAAAAGAATAAGATTCACTGAGGGGAATAATTTTAATTAATGTCATAATTAATCAATATTAGTGGGTTTTGACCTTTTTTGTTTGCCTCTATGCATATATATCTGACCAGAAATGTCTTTAGAATCTTATTGTCTTCAAAGGATGGCATTCAAACTACTGAAAGGACACAATTAAAATGCTCTTCAAAAGATTTACACTGTTCAATTTTGCCCTTGTTGCTTCACCTTTTATTTTTAAAATCTAGCCTTTTCACTGGTGCAATATTCTTCAATTTTCTAGAAAATGCATGTTAAAGTTATTTAATTCCAAGTTGAAAATAAAGAAGAAGAAGAAGAAGAAGAAGAAGAAAAGAAAGCATGCTTGAAAGTTTGAGAACTCAGTACTTGACACCATTCACCTCACGAATTCGTTGACTTTGTTGCATTCCAAAAACCATATGTAAACCATGATATTTCACCATGTGACAGTTATATCACTAGTTAATTGGTGGGTGGAATAGTAAAAAAATAATTTAATAAAATAGATTGAGGATAAAGTTGTTAGTAAATGTTAAAAAGAGGTTTCAATGATAATAAAAGAATAAGTCAAAAAATTGATAGATAAATAAAAGTTAAGATATTAGATGTTGTGCCGCAAAAAGTTTTTAAAATTTTGTATTTATTTATATGGTAATTATTTGTTTTTTTTTTTTTTGTATAAGAAGAGTATCTTCGGTTAGTATAATTTATTTATTTTTAACAAAAAAAACATAACTCTTTTTTCTATGTTGTTCATTAAATGAAAATTATAAATCAACCAAAACAAATAAAAAAAAAAGACTATTTGAAATAAGGGTAAGAAAGGAACAAGTTTCTTTTTCTTGACTTGGCTCTTTTTTTTCAAGCTTATGTTTTTAGATAAATTTTAATAATTTTGATGTGTATATAAAAAAAGATATAAGAACAATATATTATTTGCATGTTATTACGGGCAACGTTTTCTCATTGTCACTAAACTTGACCTGACATGACACGCTAAACTAGAATCCCCTCAATTGGGGTGCTTATTAAATTGAACCAAGTAGGAGAGTAATGTGATTCAATTAACTTAGAAAATCTAAAGACGAATTAGTTAAATAATTTTCAAGATGGCATTGTTTTGACCCTTTCTTTGATAATGATATTATAGATCAACTCTGGTAATCTTGCTAAACCTGTCATATGGGTCATAGTGGGTTTAATTAAAAAAAAATTAACATGTTTTATATTTAACAATACGACAATAAAAATCAGCATGAGTAAGTCATTTAATAAAATAAAAGAAAAAATCACCATGAAAGCTAGAAAAAAATAGGGTTTGCTAATGTTATAAAAAAGAATAATATAACCTTATTCAAAAACAAAAAAAAATCTAATGGTATTTAATTAAATAATATCCAAAAAAATTTATCAATCAAATCAAATTAAAAAAAAATCATGAAAGGTTGTACAAAAATAACACTTGCCAATATAAATGAAAAGTGATAAAATCTTAGAGTAAAAAAAAAAAAAACAAACAGGGCAAACACGATGGCATGTGCATCTGGTTTAAAAAGAAGGATGTTTGGCCCACACGGAAAGCCTCCTTGTTTTTTATTTCTTTTTTTATGTTAAAGGGAGAACAAAACCTTTAATTTTTTTTTCTTAAAAAAAAAGGTGCAGATGATGTCCCATCTATATAAGTAGATGAAGTGTTGTTAGAGTTCAAGGATCGAAGAGGTTGCTAAAAAGTTAAGGCAAGGGCTTTTTAGTCTAAAACTTATTTTCAAGTCATTTCTATCCAAAAATATCTAATAAACATCTTTTAAATCCAAACAAATTCATATCTAGCCTCAAAACAACCCTTAATTAGTTTAAAAAAAACTAAAAAAAATCTCAAAAAAAAATCTTGAGGCCCGATTTACTTTATTTTCCAGCAAAGTAAAGGGCCAAAAAAAAATAAATGGTATTCCTTTCATCAAATGAAATCTATTGATATAAAGTTTGGTTGTTTTAGTTGTTGAAATTTGATCAATTGATAACTCTCTCCTCTCTTGTTTTAGCGAGTTTCCCTCGTATCTCTAAAACTCAAGAATCAAAACGTGATAAAAATAAAGTTTTTGTCCAAAATATAAAATATCAAACTAAAAGGACCTATAAGCAAAAGGAAAGAAAGATTTGTAGGCCAAAATCTCCAAAAAGGCATAGAATAAATAGTAAAAAAAGCTACATCGTTACCTACTTTCTGATTTGATCCCTTAAGTCTTAATTTTTTAATGCAACAAAATCAATTCTATTATACAAAATTGAAAATCAACCCAATTTTAGAGTTTTTTTTTTTTTCACCAAGATAATCCTATGAAAAAAATCAAAACAAATTATTATGCTCAAATCCCATAATGTATAAGGACTAAATTAAGAAAAAAAGTTTGTTTGAAGACCAAAACACTATCGATTCATATAGTGTTTATGTTATATATATAAATATATATAACAGAAACACTATATGAATCGAAAGTGTTTTGTGTCTTGATCTACAATAACATCCACATATTTTAGATTTTTAAAATTTTGTTTGATGTGTCTTACAATGATTGATACTATTTACACTGATTTGATCTGGTTGGAAAGGTAACTAGGTGTTCAAATATTTAAAACAATATTAATAATATTTTTTTAAATATGAATAGTCTATTTATTACTTCTCGTACAATGCTGCAAGTTGGATTAAAAAATTGAACATGATATTGTTATAAAACCTGGTGTAGCGAGTTAAACTTAAAAACTCCCGACTCGAGTTGCCTTAATATAATTCAATTAACTTGACGGATTCAAAAATAAAAGAATAAACCAAAAAACAAATAATATATATATATATATATATATATATAAAGATCAAACGCGCGTTTTTAAAGGTAACATTGACAACCATTAAAAGGGGTTTGAATTTTAAAAGAAAAAAATGAAGTTGTCTTCTTCTTCTTTTTTTAACATTGAAATGATTATGTATTGGATCGATTTCTGTCAACTCAAGTTAACTCGTCAAACCCGTAACCTAGATTGTGGATTCCAATGGATTCAATAACATATTTTTTTTATTTTAATTGTATGATAAAAAAAATTTGAAGACCAATCCAAAATCAATGCAATATCAAAATGATAAAACTAAAAACAAATAAAAAAATTAATCAAAAATTCAATATTGAATTAAAAAAAACAAATAATTCAAGCCAGGTGTGTTTACCCTAGTGGCCTAGAGTATCAAAGTTTAAAAAAAACCTATACATGGGGGTCTAGGTTAGGCAGGTTAGGCAATGACTAGTAAAAAGTTGTTTGACTTTTTAAAAAAATAAAGTTGGCATCTTTTAAAAAAAAAAACAATTAGACGATGATGTATTGGATTGATTCAAATCAATCTAAGTTAATTTGTCAAACTCATAATCTGAGTTATGGGTTATAATAATATTTTTTATTTTAATTATATGATAAAAATAAAAACTAATTCAATATCAACCCAATATAAAAATGATAAAATTAAAATAAATAAATAAATCATTAAAAATCGAATGTTGAAGGTTGTTTTTTTTTTAAAAAAAAAAGTTAGTACATGCATGCAGACATCAATTGTTTGCATGTCAAGGCCTTAAAAAAAAGCTCAGGCGTGTGGGCCTAGGTCAAACATACGCTCTTGGACCACATATTTTTTCTATAAATGGTGGATGACATATATATATATATATATATATATATATATATATATATATATATATAAAATAAACATCATAAAAGTCTTTCAAAATCACTTACTAAGCTCAAAATACCTCAAAACCATCTAAGTAAACTAAAATCAACCAAATTTAAAAAATCAAAATGAAACTCAATCTATTTTTTCATATATGTTTTCAAGGAAAATCCACCATCATCGAATTCAATCTTCTAATACCAAGTTTAAATATTTTTGTTGTCAATATCGCGCGACAACCAACTTTTTTTTTTCTTGTCATTATTCGACAACTATTTTTCTTCCTTTTCTATCAAGGATTGAAAAATAAATAAAATAAATTTTTAGATCAAATTAAAAATTATCATGAATTCAGGTTGAGCCGTGTTTTTTTCTTTTATATTTTAATTTGAAGCTTAATTTCATATAATTAGAATATAAAAAATAAAACTGAATGGGAAAAAAAAAGGATTTCAACCTTCTACTTTTCTAGTTTTTATTAATTTAAGATTTGAGTAAAAAAAAAAAAAGGAAATCTATCTTACTATGAAAAAAGTCATCGGGAAGGCACTCTCGACTTTTATATTAGAAGATAATAATGATTGGTACCAAAGGTGAGACTCATCGATGAATGGTGGAGGAAATTGAGTGATGCTCTTGGACCCCAATTTCGATGGGTTTAGAAATCCAATCATTATCTTAAAAAAAAAATAAAAAAATATCTCTAAATGGGTCCTAATAACTAGGGATTAAAACAGTGCCCATGTTGTTGAAAAAGCAATCCAGGCAATAGTCACAGGCTACATGACGGCCAATCATAAATGTTATTGAACCAATACATGATCCAGTCCCGCTAATACGTAAACAGCAGCACATACAGGTCAAGAATGGAGAACTACCCAATAACAAAATTCACTCCTTCAAAATGTTAAACAGATGATTAAGCTTGTCATAATTCAGATTGAGGACTAATTATTATTCATATAAATGTACAATGGTTTTAATCACTTACAGAATGATGAAATACAATATTTCTGTAAACATCGAACACACTTCTTAATTTCATTTCATTCATTAATTCTGGTTCTTGGTTACTACACGTATTTCACCAAAATTTCCTAGTTTCTTCGCTAGAGCCAAAACAATATTCATCTAAAGATCTTTATACTTGTTCGATGGTGATTTCTGATAAGCCTCCACCAAAGCCAGTTGCAAAGTGTCCATGCTTGCTACAGCATTCCTTCATGTAGCTCTTGCAACATCCACCAATCTCTCTCTTCTCCATGCTCATACAAGCATGCATGGTTGGTGGCTCAATTTCAATAACAGTGTGAGGTGGAGCGCAGCCTGTACAACACTTCTTCAACTCCTGGTGTAACTCTTGATGTTGATGCTGGGGACTGCAACTGGATTCAACAATCTCTCCTAGCGACTCTTCATTCTTGGGAATGTCTATAGTGTTTTTACAACTGCTCTTGGAGCAGCAATTAGTAGTATTGTCTGTCGTTTTTTGGCTGCCTTCTAAATCATGAGAAGAATGACTTGAATGGTGATGAATACCATGATGAGTAGCAGCAGGTTCACCGTGTGAATGGTGGCAGTGTTTTTCCTTATGAAGACCATCTCCATCTGAGCATTTACCTTGAGTTTCTACTGAATTATGGCATAGATGTTTCAATTTGGGAGGGGTTGAACAGTCATGGCTGCGTGGATGATTTGCCTCTGTGTTAGGATTGACTGTGTTAAAGCAACTATGATCGTGGTGCTTGGCTTCATGAACTCCACTAGCATTAGTTGCTACACGTGCATCATGGCTCTTAGCTGAGTCAGCGCACTCTTGGTTTCTGCATGAGCTGATACTATGTTGGCTAGATTGGCATCCTGAGGCAAGGCTTGAACTTTGAGCCACACAATGCTCCTTCACAACTTTCTGGCTAGAGCAACATCTGGAGGCACAGTTTGAATTTTGATCCTCGCTCTGAACCTTCTCAACTTTTGGTCTAGAGCAACACCCTGAGTCGCAGCTTGGATTCTGGGCCACAAGCTTCACCTCAGCTTTCTGGCTAGAGCAGCATCCCGAGGCACAGTTTGAATTTTGATCCTCGCTCTGAACCTTCTCAACTTTTGGTCTAGAGCAACACCCTGAGTCGCAGCTTGGATTCTGGGCCACAAGCTTCACCTCAGCTTTCTGGCTAGAGCAGCATCCCGAGGCACAGTTTGAATTTTGAGCGGCAAGCTGCACCTTCTCAACTTTCTGGCTAGAACAACATCCTGAGGCACAACTTGAATTTTGAGCTCCAATGTGAACCTTCTCAACTTTAGGGCTAGAGCAAAACCCTGAGGTGCAGCTTGAATTTTGAGACCCACTTGGCCCCTTCTCAACTTTTGGACTAGAGCAACACCTTGAGGCACAGGTTGAGTCTAGAGCCCCGCTCTGCACCTGCTCAATTTTTGGGCTAGAGCAACACTTTTGAGCCCCACATTCCACCTTCTTGACATTTTGGCTAGAGCAACAATTATGATGATTGTGTGATGAATTCTTAGTACCATGTTTGTGCGAATGCGACGCACCTGATGATTTGCTACATTTCCCTGCATGAGTGCCTCGTAAAAGCAGCATGCTGTTCAAAATGACCAACAGGCACGTACCTACATCAGCAAGAACGGCTGCCCAAACAAGTGGGTGACCAGCAAACGCCAAGGCCAGGATAGCAGACTTTGTAGTCATGGACATAATCACATTCTCAATCACTTTTCTATGAGATTTACGGCCAAGCCGGATGGCTTTTGGTACTTTCCTGAGATCATTGGACATAAGAATCACATGCCCTGTCTCTGTTGCAAGTGCTGAACCTGAAATTCCCATTGAAATGCCAATATCAGCAGTAGCTAATGCAGGGGCATCATTCAGACCATCTCCAATCATTGCTGTTGGTCCTTCCTTCTTAAGTTCTTTGATAATAGTCGCCTTGTCTTCAGGTAGGAGTTCTGCATGAACAACTTCAAGAGCATGCTCTAGCTGCACATGGCATTAAATTTTACTTCCATGTCAGTTCAAAGTTAAATGCAAATAGAACATAAATTAGATATGATTATGGATAAGAGCTTGCCTGTTCATGTGCATACATAGCCGCCGCTTCACTATCTCCAGTAAGCATTGCAGTTTTAATGCCTAATGACTTCAGTTCCTTAATGGCCTCAGCAACCCCAGTCCTACAGCTATCAGAGAGACTAAAAATCCCTGCAAGAGTTGCTCCATAGTACACATATCCGACAGACTTTCCTGTCTTCTTGTCGCCTTCTAGTGTTGGAACTATAAGAACCCATCACCAAAGTAATTAGAACACCTTGAAAGCCCAATGATAGCAGTTTATTACTAGGATATACAGGCTTTTACCTGTTCCAGATGCTCTGTGAGCAATCTTTCTGTTCCCAATATATATATCTTTCCCTTCAATTTTTCCTTGAATTCCTTCTCCAGGAAAATTTTGAAATTCCTCCACTTTCTCAGGCTGTGGCTCTATTGAATGCATCTTTCCATAGTCGACAAGTGCAGCCGCCATAGGATGACTTGATTTACTCTCGATGCTTGATACCCTGTGAAACTTTCATGAACATCACTTTCCAGTGGAGAAAAATTTACCATAATTATAGCAAAATAGAGCTGGTCTTTACCAATAGAGCAACGTGTCTACACTGATATCATTGCAGAGAGGTTGGAAATCTGTGACAACAAATTCACCTCTTGTTATGGTACCGGTTTTGTCGAAAGCCATGACCTTAATCTTGCCTAGTGTTTCAAGATAGTCGCCCCCTTTGATCAGAAGACCAGCTGATGCTGCCTTTGTTAGAGCACAAAATGTTGCAACTGGTGTAGACAGGATTAGAGCACATGGACATGCACTGACTAAAACAACCAATGCTAAACGAAACCATCGATTACGGTCGTGCAATCGTAGTGCAAGCGGTATCACTGCAAAGCTAGCCGATATAATAATCACCGCTGAAAATTGGAAACAAATGAAATAAATGAGAAGGCAGGAGGATTGTCCAGAAATCGAGCAGCCGGTTCACTCTAAAAGACTGAAGTGAAGGGCTGTCCAAATACTACTTCTCAGTACTAAAGAACCATCTTAATCCAAGAGGTTAAGCTATTAGGTGAGACTTCAAGATATTATTTATATTATTCTCTAACATACCCCCTCAAGTAAAAGCCTTTTAGATTTAAAACTTGCACAGACCCACACTACCTTGTGCTATTAATTAGAAGAGAGAATGATGGTGGTGGGATTTGAACTCTTGATTGTTTAGTCATCAAAGTTCTAATACCATGTCAAAAATTCATCCCAACCTAAAAGCTTAAGCTATTAGGTTGAGGTTTCAAGATTTGATTTATATTAACTCGGTACTCTACTTCAGCCAAGGCCTATAAAACTTGATGAATGGTGTTTAATTAGACTGAAGCATGACTAACCTGGAGTATAGTATTGAGCAAATTTGTCTATGAACCTTTGAGTTTTAGACTTGCTGTTTTGAGCTTCTTCCACAAGCTTTGCCATTTTAGCCACCACACAGTCTTCAGCAAGAGCAGTAGTTCTAACACTCATATAACCTGAGAATGGCAAATACCCCATTACCACCAAAACCAAAAGCCATTCAGAAACAATTCGCACAAGGCCAGAAAGAGGTATTGATACCATTTAGGTTAATGGTGCCTGCCCATACAGTTGAATCCACCTGTTTGGGGACTGGAAATGACTCTCCCAGTTAACGTTTTCTCGTCCACTTCACAGTTACCATCGACAACAACTCCATCAATGGGAATAACTTCACCAGCCTTAACTGCAAGAACAGTGTTTAACTTGACCTCATCAGCATCCACTTCTTCCCCAGTTTCAGCAATGACTGCTTTCTGTGGAGCTATGCTCATCAATGATGACATGACAGCATTGGCCTGCAGAAACGTTGTATTTTCAGCATTAAGTATCGAACTCTGTATGTACAATGAAATTCATTTCCATTCTGTAATAGCATCCAGAATCAGCATGGTAGTTCTTAGGCTTCTACTTCCAATATGTTTGAGGACAAAGGAAAATATGTCCATGTCTTTGATCCATTTACAAAGTTTCATTACTGATTTTGATCTTGCAACTAAGTCAAAGCAAGGGTAATATTCAGGGCTAACCATTTCAAAATTCGAACAGCAAGGTTCTGAAGTCACAAATGCAATTACTACCCATTAATGGAGACAAATTTTCTGATTATTGTACCATTCTACTATATCATTGGACATGGCAGACTATTAGCTAGCACAAATACATATTTTTAACACAATTGCTATCTTGAGATTACCTTGTGGCTTGCCCTTGACTCTAGCCATTCTGCAATAGTGAACAGGAAGACAATAGTTCCTGCTTCGATATAATCATCCATCGCAATCGTTCCTATGACTGTCACAAATTAATACTTCGTGAGTCAGACAAGTAAATTAAGCATAATACTATAAACAAGCACCTGCTTCATCCAAATATATACTATTAACATTAATATAATCCGTCAGCAATTCAATATAGATATTTCACATTAATTCTCACTTCTTTTTCTTTAGTCCAATATAGTTTATTGCTAAAATAAACTAACTACAAATCCAATTCAAAAGTTAGATTGTTTCAGCTTCGCATTAATTCTCACCTTATACAGCAACTACTAAAAGTCAAGACAAAGTTAAAAGTCAAGACAAAGTTAGGTACTGATCCCTCCTTTGATAACAGGTTAAAAAATATAGACAAAACAAGTAAAGATTTGGACAAGAAGCTGCATGCATGTGAGTCCTGATAGCATGTTTAAATTCAAAAGTTCAAATGTCTGTACTTTATGGATTTACTTATTTAATCAAACACTTTCTCTGGAGTGTTTTTTTAAATAAAATATACTATATTTCAGTATGTTATGCCCACCATTTTCCAAGAAGGAAGAGGGGTCTTGACTGCTTTTCTGATGTGTAAAACATACTTGTAAAGCCGTGCCATTTTGAGTATTCAATGTATTTGTGGAACACCAAGTAACAGAATCAACAAAAAGGAACATAAAAAAGGGAAGGAAAATGCTTTAGCATTATTGACTTCAACATGCTCTTTGGTCAAGTTACTTCAAATGTGGCCATGTGTCTTATAGCTTTTAGGATAAAAATCGAATCCTTGAAAAAGAATTAAAATTATATAGCACATTATGAGTAATAAATAACTTAAAAGTCATCAAATCATGGTTCACCTTTTACAGCAATACTATTTAGGTTAGATTTGAAGGAAGAAGGAAACCTAGGGTGTAAAAAAAAATCATCAAGAGTTATAGAAGGATGAGACAAGATACCAGTTGGATTTATGTAGCCAGTGCCCATAAGTGGAGGTCAAATTCAGTTAGCTTGAATTTTCCAAACTATATTTATATGGTCAAAATTTCAACCTTGAAGAAAATGGGTGGACTACATTTAATAACTAGCTAGCAAAAATCAACAGCGTGGGCTGCCAAGAAACCACTATGCTTACAACTGGCAGAGAAATTTCTAAGAAATCAAACGGGTTTGTTAGTATCCTGAATTAGTTGTGCATTCATTCTTCAATGCTTCTAACTTGAAAGAAGATATGATATATGCCTAGCCTCGCCTAGCCTAGCCCTAGGTTTATCAAGTTTCCTAGCAGAAGAAAGATCCTATAAAAGTTTTCAGCTGCTATATGGACCTTTACATAGAAGGGAAGGTGGAGCTGGTGTAAGCATATAATGGTGGCCTATACGTGGAAAGTGATTTGTGAAACTACCAAGACATACTTATCCACAAAAGACACGATAAAGTGATGATAGAAAACAAATATGAATAATAACAGAAAACTTTCGGTGCAAAATAATGGTAAAAATTTGACTTTGCTACCACTGTAAAATCCATGAGTAATCCATGCTATTCATGTAAGTGGAAAAAAAAGAAGGAAAAATTAAGTTACCTGCAATAAGCATAAGAACGTTGGTATCAAGCCTAAAATTCCTCAAGGAAGCAACAGCTTTCAAGCAGATGGGAAGGATGCCAACAGCCACTGCTCCAATAGCAAACCAACGCAAAGGATGATAGACATACTTCAAAAGTGATAACAAAAGTAACACACCACAAGCCATTGCATATGGGCTAGGCCATTTCTTTTGGTGCTTGGTCTCTCCATATGCTCTAACATTTGCTTCCAGTCTTGCTTGATTTAGAGCCTTAACTGTCAAGAATTAATCAACGTCCCGGTAATTAGAATACAAATTTTGGCATTAAGTGGTTCCTGCAGCAAGAAGTTAATTCTTTTTCAAACCTAACAATGAAAAACCCGGGATCATGAAAAACATAACGTGTAGAGACTATGCTCTTGGACCATAATGCTCCTTTCAGCATCCATTCATAGAAGAGAGAGAGTGTCCCATAAATTGCATATAAATTGGCAGATCAAAATGTCATCTTTGCTAACGGAGTGGTAGCTTATATTTTTGTACCATCATTATCCTTTGAAAAGGGGATTGTTTTGTGGCCCAGAAATTAATTTAAAAATGATTAAAATTTCTTCTCTTTTATTATTAATAATAATAATAATAAAAGAGAAGAAATTTCTACAACTAAAACTCATAAACTGAGTTTGTAGCTCAACTAATATTATTATTTTTATTCTTTAAAAGGATTTGTGATCGAGCATCTTGTTACTTGTACACATATAGTAAAACAAGAGCACAAATCGAAAAGATGGGTAAGAATATGGATTAAAGTGAAATTTTAAAATGTAAAATTTGGAACATAGTTTTGAAAAGAAGAGATTAAGCTTGTTAATGAATTGTAAGAAAAGCTTCGGCATCCAGTTCATTTATAGCAGCCACCAAAGCAATAGCCCACCAGCTAATGACTCGGACATCTCATCTTGATCGACCTTTTTGGCCGAATTTTTGGCTTATCGTTGTCCAAGTCCAAGCAAGAGACAGTAACTGACCAACTACGAAGTTCATGTATTTGTGCAAGAAACATCATCATCAAGATTCTTCAAAATCTCAACATTTAATTGTTCAGGAAATTCAGAGAAAGAGGATTTGAGGTTCTGCAACTTTTGTTAGACACGTAATTTATTACAAAAAAAAATTAAGCCAGGTGTTAGGATGATGATTAAGAACAAGCCATGTCAATTGGTGATTTATGCAATCAACCTCAATGGCCCATGAGAAAAGACCATGAGGAAAAAGCCAAGGCATGGATGGCTTTCTTAAAAAGCATAAATAAATAAAAAACAAAAATCATGTGGCTGGGAAAGAAAAGAACGAAATTAAGCTACAGCACACCGATCAAGATCAAAAAAATAAAAGGAAGAGAAGATTTAAGTTTCAGAAATGATTACCAATTTGGAGCTGAGAAATGAGGAGATCGTCATGGAAAACAATCACTGTTCTTGTTGGGACAATCACTGAAAACTCTTTAACACCATCAAGTGACTTGAGGATATTCTCGATCAAAGGAACCTCTGAAGAACAGCAGAGGCCTAGCACATCAAAGTAGCTCTTCTGCAACTTTTTGGTAGCTGCCTTGTTGCTTTTTTCCAGCTCGACAGCCATCGTTTTTATCTCTAAATCTCTCTGCAAAAAAAAAAAAAAAAGAAGAAGCAAGAACCTCGTGAGAATTAGATCATCACAACCGTAACTGCATCAAAGGCCAGCTTGGCTTCAGGTGAGAGGCAGAGAAGAAGTAGCATGGGCCCAAGACAAGAGGAGAAGCACACCTTGCAAGGAATGAAGGATTTGAAGAAGATGAGGCTTTCTTTTGAGGAGGAGAGAGGGGAGCAGGCAAGAAGATTTATAAGCAGAGAAGCTTGGAGTGGAGGAGGAGGAGGAGGGGACTCTTAAGAATATGGAATGATGAGGTGGCGTCGTTTTAAATTAATGAGATGTAGAAATTATTTAAAAAGAAAAAGCAAAAGCAAAAGCAAAAGCCATGAAAATCGAGAAAAGAATAGGGTGGGAAAAAGTTGTTTTTATTATTATTTTCAGCGAGGGAATAATGGATTGGTTTCACACCTTTCTCTGGTCGTGGAGGAGAGAGAAGATATAGATGCTGTATATTTTTATGTTTTAAAAATACTTTTAAAATAAATTAAATTTTTTTATTTTAAATTAATATTTTTTAGTATTTTAGATATTTTAAAGTTCTGGTATAAAAATAATTTTTAAAAATAAAAAAATATTATTTTAATATATTTTTAAATAAAAAAACATTTCAAAAAACAATCATATTCTAAAAAAAAAAAACCCATAATAGTGGAGATAGAATAGATTAAAGTGCATGCAGACTTGGAAACCACATGTGAATCCACAAAAATGTAGCTCGTATATTATAAGCGCATGTACCGAACTGATTGATAGGTGTTTTATTATTATTAATTATTAGTGTTTTTCTATTTCACCTTTCATTTACCGCTGCCCCCTTTTTTTTATTTTAACTCTTGGGAACTCCATACGTTTTCTATGATCTTTTTTTAATATTCTAGATTTATTTCCCTTTTTGTTGGGAGGAGGTTGATTGGAATTTGGTCTCACAGTTTTTTCTACCAAATACGTACGTACTGTGTACAAATAAGATTTTATGTATTGTACAAGGATAATTATGACTGTTGTAAATATTTAGGTGATATTTGATATTGTGGTTTAATTTTTATTTTAATTCTTTGTAGTTTTATATTTTATTTACATGTTTTTATGTTGTTTAGATATGTTAATATTAAAAAAATATTTTAAAAAATAATATATATCACACTATTTACCGTACCATTACGAATACTTCAAATACTCCCTCTTCGTAAATGACATGTATCTCATAATAATTGTGAGATACATGTCATTTATACATGGGAGATATTTTATAGTAAGAGAAATTAGGTGAGCCCTAGTTATCATTATGTGACTTTATCAAGGATAAAGTTAAAAGATGCGGGGATGACACTATTTTTCTAGATCCATTAGCACCGAAGATTACAAACGGTGTGCCTTTTTTTTTTTTATCTTTTTTATTTCTTTGGTTATTAAATTTTTTTTAAAAAAAAATTAGTCCTTATATAACGCGTGTGTATGGAGATTTAGAATTGATAATTTATTTTAATTTATATTTTATATTATTACTGTTGCACTAGAAAATTATCTTAGCATCGGGTTAGTATTAAAAAAATATCTCATCATCACTGTATAGTTTATTTTTAAAAAAGTTTATTTAAATAAAAAAGTAATTTTGAAAAAAAATTATGTTATTAAACTTTTATGGAGTGAACGATCTGGTTTGCAAGCTTGACGAGATAACCCTGATTACTCTAGTTCGCAGGTTGAGTAGGATACTCTCTTTTTTCTAATTGAACTCGATTGCGTGATCGTCTATTTTTTATCATATCGTTAAAAAAATAGTTTTGAAAAAAATACATGTTATTAAATTTTAGAAAATTCATGGACCTGTTGATGGGTTTGGCGAATTTAGCTTTTCTTTAAAAAAAATCATTTTTTCTGATTTTATACTTTGATATTAAGCTGATTGAGAATTGAGTTTCATAATTTGTTTTGTTTTTACTTTTTATGAGGTTATTATATTTTTTTTTAAGCCTCAATATTAGTTTGAGGCTTGATTTTACAATCGTCTATTTTTGTTATCATATAGTTAAATAAACAATAGTTTAGGAGGGAAAACAAGTTATTAATTCCAATGGAGTCCATTACCCGGTTTGCGGGTTTGATATGTTGACTCGGTTACCCGATTCATAGGTTTAACAGGTTTACCCATCAAACCTTATATGTTTTTTTTTAGTTTTTGATCCTTTAATTTTCTAATTATTGTTTTTCTTTTTATTTCATTCTCTTTTAATATTGGATTGGTTGGGAAATGGAATTCCTGATTTTTTTTCTATTTTTTGTAGAGTTATCATGATCTCAATAACATCTTTTTAGGGTTGATGCTTAATTTTGCAAGCATCTAATTTTATCATAAAATGAAATAAAAGTAATTTACAAAAATAACAAAGTTATTAAACTCATTAAAGTTCATGACCCAGGTCGCAAGGTGACTGAGGTCGATCCAATCTGTCATCATCTCAATACTAAAAAAAAAAATCGTCTTAAAGTTTTTTTAAAAAAAATTATGTCATAATTTTACCAATTATTCAAGTTGTTTTTTGACCTAGTAAATTGAATTATTTACTTTGGATTAGCTCCCACACGGTTTAATTTGAAACTTGAGCTAGACAAAGAGCCGGGTTGACAGGTTTCAAGATTGAACCGCTTGATTGGATTTAATGATACTACTAAAAAAATATCCATACTCTTAACATTTTTTTAAATTTAAAAAAAAAAAATTAGTCCAACCCGCAGCGAAGCGCAAGTGAATGTACTAATAATTAATTTGTTTTTTTTTCAAATCTTTTTTTTTATGTTTTTAAATAGCAATAGTGATTCGGCAAATAACACTCACGTGCTTTCAACAATCATAGGATCCTTTTCAGCAGTTTCTATCTTGATCTATAAATGTAAATGAGATAGCTAATAAATAACATTAAATTGAACTGGCTCGGCAAGAAAACTTGTAGGTTGTCTTTTGCAGTACTTTCATCTGTGTTTTTGAAATTGTTTTTTAAAAAACTTTAGGTTCAAATTATGTTTTTAAATTATTTTAATATATTAATGTCAAAAATAAATTTTAAAAAATAAAAAATATATTATTTTAATATATTTTCAAACAAAATTAATTTTTATCATAATTACAAACAACCTAATTATCTATATGAACTTTATCATCACGTCTGTTTTTTCTTTTTTCTGTTTCTGGCAGATTTCTACCTATAATTACAGGCCCCATGGTAATCATATAAAAAGATCAAATCGAGTACCGGGCTTCAAAGACATGGTAGAAATTTAAAACTAGAGTAAAAATTAATTCTAACATGATAGTTTTTATAAAAATCATTGCTTTTAAAAAAGAAAGTTGCATTTTCTTGTTAATATTTCACAAAAGAAACCTTCAATTTCAATATCAAAATGAGTTTTTGGATTAATTAAGTGAAAATTATCCACCATATTCTTACCACAAGAGGAATTCTTCTTCTTCTTCTTCTTCTTCTTCTTCTTCTTCTGTAATAAATAGCACTCAATTCTCTACACAAATATAGGTATTAAGTTCTTGAAAGAAAAATGGCACATAATTAAGAAAATCACAAACTTGTTTTGCTAAACCATGTATGCATACTGGGGAAGGCTACAACATATACATCATTAAAATTGGAATTGTGTGATGGAAATAGACAAGCAATTAGCAAAAATATTCCTTGCAACCATAACATGTGGCTATCAACTTGGAAACTGAATTAAGTATTCTTGATTCACTCGTCAATTAAAATCACAAGACCAACAAAGACAGATTGGAGAATCTCTCTCTCTCAATATCTAACATTACAGAGTCAGAGTATTATTATTTTTGTAGTTTTTTTTAGATTAACGTGGATGTTCTAGCCAGCTTTCGCGCATCTCGACTAATCCTATGGGTCCTGAAATTAACGATCATGTAAGTCTCCAGTGGCCTTGAGGTTTGTGAAACTCGAACTCATGATCTCTGAAAAGCAAATTTAAAACCTGATCAATTAAATTATACCCCTCAAGATTATTATAGCCGATTCACACAAGCCAACATTCGACTTAATTCCATGTACTCCTTACTTAGATGCTTCTGGCTTGCATGGGGCGTCATCCTGTTCTATACATATATACAAAATATGGTGTTTGTGGATTTTCTAAGGCAATAAATTGACATTTGCTATTATTGAATGATACCATATTTTATGGCATAATTAATTGGATAATTAAGTTATCATGAAGAGAATGAATTCTTAATTAAGAGATCAATCGATATGTCTTTCCTAATTCATAGCTAAGCAATAATTTGATAATGCATGGTACGAAAATAAAATAGTAAGCCTTTTCAAAAAAAAAAAAAAGCGTGTCTATATATCATGGTTTCGCAAGAGATAAATATTAAACCTATTCCAATAAAGAAATAATGGAATGTCAGCTAATTAATTAAGCTTTATAATGACAGTAAAAGAAAAAAATAATAATTAATTAAATATGCAATGTAAAAAATCTAAAAGAGCAAGGCACGATTTTCCTTTCGAAGATGAGCACTCGATCGAAAACTTCTTTGCATCATGTGAAGCTGCTCAAACGAAGCCCTCCCTCTCGCATTTTTAAATTGAAATTATAATTAATAGCACTTTCCCACTTTTTTTCTAATTAATTGTACAAGAACAATCACGTAAACATTATAGTAAGGTTCTCAATTCTGTTCCGTTTTGTTTGGAATGGCTGAAATATTCCACACCAATTCAAAAAACGGAACAAAACGGAACAAATTTCATCTCATTTTAAATTTAGATCCGTTCCGGATTTTTCGACTAAATTCCGCCCGGAACGTTCCGGTTTCATTCCACATGTTCCGTTCCGCTCTTAAAAAGTCATTAAATCAAATTGAACCTTGTTCAATTTAATTAATTAAATCACCCAATTATAAAAAGCTCTTTTTCATTACTATTTTCTATAACAATGATATTAATAATAATATTGAAAATTATTATTACTATTTTCATTAACAATGATATTAATTTTTTAAAATTAGATTTATCTCTAATATATATGGTTTATATTCAAGTTGTTTTTTTCATGTTTATACTTTGTAGGAATTTGAGCAAAACAAGGGATGCTTTAGATTCCATTAGCCTTAATAACATTGACCTAACTTTATATTTAAAATATTTGTGTTAAAACATTTTACTTTCATAATATTTTAATATTTTGTTTAAGTTGAATTACTTTAAGTTAAATATCTATTTAATCTTGACTATTTAGGAATATTTTAAATTTTAAAATTATATTTGTTTGGCATTGTGTTTGTATTGCATAATTTATAATTAATTTATCTTGAATTTAAATTATGTTTGTTGAATATATATATATATATATATATATATATATATATATGTGTGTGTGTGTGTGTGTGTGTGTGTGTGAATAATACAACCTCGAAATGGCACGTCAAAACACTTTGAAACTGAAACATTTCATTTCAATTAAAAAAACAAAACATCTATCGAAACGGAATTGACACTCTTGCATTGTAGAATCCTTAAAGATTTGATTTGTATTACAATTAATGTCGAGCTACGTACGTTACAATGCACCGACATTAACGTTGTCCAATGTCGTAGACAAATCAAACAACATAAATATGAAAAACTTTTATAACCTCCTAAGTTTCATGCCAAGTACATGTTGAACTCATGACTTGCCGGCCACTAAGTATTATTAATATTTGTTCCATTGCCTGGATGTTTTCTGGGGAGACATGGGACCCTCACCATGTCATGGTCCCGTGCATTAATTATTATTTTCATGAATAATATTACTTTTTAATGATGTAATTCCTAAGATTTATATAATTCTTGAAATCGTGTTTATTTAGTTTAAATTTATTTTTAAAATCTTCAGCTGTTGTTTCAGCGGATATGGTGTAAAGGGGATTGAAGTTGAGCCATGCTTCGTCTTCGTCATGCTACTTACCTAATTAAGTAGTCATCAATCCATATTAAAGAAACAAGATGGATGTTTGAAGTGAGCAAGAAAGAAGATCTAGACTAAGGAATGGAGCTGGAGTCTAGTCAAGAAACAAGAACATGTTACAATGGACTGCTTTTGATTGCTTTGGTCAACTTATGGCTACATGTCCATGGTGGTCAACACAATGCTCCTTTGACTTGGATAGTTACAGATCATGTAAAGCGGTCCTCACCTCAGAACTCAGATATAATCTTGAACAAAAGGACATTGAAGTTCACCCCACTTGGATTTTTTTATGATTATTCATCGAAGCTTGGGTGCACAGCCAGATTTGAAGCGTTCCTTGCAGAAAAAAATAATATTTATATATTATTATTATTATGGTATGGTACGAGGTCGATTTATGTACAATATCGAGTTGGACAACAAGTGTTTGTCTGTGTATTCTCTCTATCGATGCATCCGGACGAGCACGAATGGTTAATATTTTAATTCCCGTGTAACATGATCAAGTTAACACAAGATTCATTGTAGGGCATATTTGAGGATAATTAATGACGTGCAGAACGAGTAAAGTCTTGCCGTCTCATAAATTAATATTTAGAAATAGATGCCAGTTTTTCAGACTACAAATAAATCATGACTAGATCATTATCAAAGAAGACATTTGCATCGAGGCGGGTCAGAAAGTCATGATTTGTGCTTGAGTTGTGATGGATAATTATTTTGGGCACTTTATGAAAAATGAATTTTTAGCACAAGTAGTAATTAGGTGTGGCTTGTGTTCACAGCATCCTTGAGTTGATAGAACATCAGTCTTATATTATATGGGTTTATCTCGCTTCCATATCCAATGTGTTTAGGTGTGGTTACAAGTCAAGCCCAACAGGATATAGGTTTAGCGAGCTATCAAACCCACTACCATTGAGCCTGCCTATATATCGAGCCTAAATAAGCATGGGTTTGGCAAGTTGATAGACCTAACACCATTAGACTTTGTTGTATGCCGGGTCTAATTGGATATGAATCTAATAAACTGCCAAACTCATTACCTTTAGGCTTGATTGTGCACTAAGTCCAATTGATCATAGGGTTGACGAGCTGTCAGACTCAATATCCTGGACTTGGCTGTATGTCGAGCCTAATTAGACATGAGTCTAGTAAATTGCTACACCCATTGCCATTAGGCTTGGCTGCATGCCAAGCCTAATTGGACATAGATTTGGCAACCTTCTTGACCCATCGACCTTGGGCTTAGTTGTGTGCCAAGCCTAAATGGGCATGGGTCTATCATATTGTCAGGCTCAACTACATACTGAAACCAAACGGACTTGAGTATGGCAAGCTGTCAGACCCAAGACCCTTGAGCTTGGCTGCACACCGTGCCTAATTGAGCATGGGTCTAACACACTACTAGATCCATCTACCTTAGGCTTAGTAGTGTGCCAAAAATAAAGGGTTAAAGGCTTAGAGATCATTACAAGTCCCATGTTGGGCCATAAGGCCTCGTTTATTTATTTTTTTGACATAAAATATTGATGTTAGAGATATTCATCTCTAATCCCCCATTAATAGTAATGTCAAGGATAGTCATCTCTCATCCCCCTTAATATTAATGTTAGGGATACTCATCCCACATTAATGTTAATGTCAGGGATATTTATATCTAATGAATGCTATAAAAGTATAAAGACCTCCTAAACTCTTAAGATGTGTCTTTTCTACAGGGTTTTAGGAGTATAAATACCCTCAAAATCATACAAATAAAAGGTTCGCAATCTCTATTCTCAACAAAAATACCTTTCTAATTTAGTATTTATCATATCAAAACTAAGAACAAATACTTCATTCTTTCATTTATTATAATCATTTGTTTAAATGACACTGACTTTATTATTTGAGGTTCTTTAAATCCCATCAAAGATGATTGTTTTGCAAGTTATAAGTTTTTTTACAACAAGTTACAAGTTTCATAAACAATGAAAAATAGACTATCTTGCTAGAATATATGATTAACCTATAATTCAACTGTTAAAAAACCCATTTCTACACAGTTAAATTTTATAACATCATCATATTTGAACAACTTTGGTTTCAAGGGGAAAATTGCCTCATTGGACCTAGTTTTCCTTGAACAAATTCTTCTTCAATTATTAACGCTTATATATGTGACATTTCGAAGAAAATTTGTAGAGAAAACATTTATATTGATAAAAGAAAAGAAAAGGGTCAATGTTAGGTGGTTTTTTTTCAAAGAATTAATAAAGTAACCCAAAACCCAACTCTTCCAAATTCCAAATGACTATAATTCAAGAGTATTTATATTTGTTTAATTAAATTGAAGACTTAGGTTTTTTTTTTTTTTTTTGTAGTTCCGTCTATATAATAAACTCCTAGTCACAGCTAGCTTCACTCTGGTCAACCTTTTCAATTTGGAGGCTAAAGATTTTTATTCTGACGGGCAGCCTGGCCAAATTGAAGGCGGCCACCCTGCAAAATCTCAATCTTTTGGGGATCTTCGTCTCTCCGTCAGTATATGTGAGACTAACATGCAAAAAAGATAATAAAAAAATAAATTAATTGCACGTGTTTTTTTGCTTCACTGTTTTTATTCTGTCTTTCCTTTTTCGGCTAAAACTCTCGGCTATCTCTCGTCATTTTCATTTTCTGTTTATTTTGATAGGTTAATGTTAAACATTATTTTTAAAAATAAAAATATATTATTTTAATATATTTTAAAAAAATTAAAAAAATAACTATTAATTCCTTTTCAATGGTGCCACTTCTTGAAAAGCCAGTGCAGGTCAAGAGGCCTTTTCATTTATAATAATAATAATAATATGGAAACAAATATCAAACATTAGCAATCAGCAAATTCAACAATTGGAGTGGAAGGATTTTAATGATTAATAATTGAATATTAATTTTGTATGACTTTTATTTGGATATGTGCTTCAGTGCTTATGTAAGAAACGATTTTGAATCCCCGAGTGACATAAACTGAATAAGATGCATAACCATTCCATTATTTCTGAAAAGGATAATAAATATATAGTTTTAGCATAGTACTGTTGTATAAGATACATGTTGTTCATTGATATATTGTTCACTTTACTATTTTATTCTCTGGTGGTTGAAAAAAAAAGGAAAATAAATAAGTAATATAAAAAAATATTTTTTTTATTCAAATGCAATGAATTATATGGTGCAAATCATAATCATCAGACGTGATTCAATAGCTAATTTAAAAAAAATGAGTTATTATATCAATTCAAGTTAAAATAAAAAATAATCCTTTAAAGCTAATTCAATTGAGTTTTGATTAAATTGACCAAATCGTTAAAAATCTTACGAGATCAACTCGGATCAATATCTTTTTTATTCAACTTAAAACTCAATCAGAGTTAGGTTCTAGGTCATGGAATTCTCGAGTTAATAGGTCAAATTAGACCTAAATTTAATAATTATAATATATTTTAAATAGATTTATATTAATTATGTGACACGCGCTTCCCGACAGTAACATGCAAGTAAATAGAGGGTATCTTTTGGACAGTTAACAAAATTATCCAATCCCACAAGTTACTTTATAAAAGACACATATATAAAGTATTTCCTTTGGGAAAAGGTTTTGATAAAAAACTCTGTGATTGAAAAAGAATCAACAAATCCCCAATATTTCCAGCCATCCCTCGTTTGTTTTTATGTTCTTCTGGCCCGTCAGAACGCAATCTTCCCCTTTTCTTTGTTTTTTATTTTATCTCTTGTTTGCCAGGAATGCAATCTTTGTTGCTACTCTCGTCGTGCTACTGTTCTTAATAAATTACTTCTATTCTCTAACACATCGATCCCTATGGCTTTATGCCTAGGCATGCATGTTGCTATATGATCTTGTCCACTTATTCTGCCGAAGAACTAGTAAGATTCTCTTTCTCCTTTCATTTTTTTATCTCTTCTTTCTGTGAGGAAAAAGAGAAGGAACGTTTCCCTGCGTAGAATCAATAGATGTAGTTTAATTCATTTGTTCCTTCTAGCTGTCAGGCAATATCTGATAATGATCATGCGATCTTTATAATGAATGATGGGGGATTGATTCTCAATAATTACTCCATGATTTTATAGATTGATACACAAAAATGATCTAAAAAAGGGTTTAAATGGACAGCCTAACTCAAAAAAAAATTATTTGATCGTTATATTAAGTATAAATTTTATAGGTGTATTCCTGACAAAAAAACTAAACTGATGTTGAGTTTCCTTTCACGCTTAAACTCGTTTTCTACTTGGATACATCAAATTTCACTCTGAAAACTCTCAAAATTGCCTTCAAAGTTTCAGACCATTGTTTAGACTTTTTTCTTGTTTCTTGTTAATTTTGGGTTTTAGCTTTATTATTTTTCATGATTGGTTGTTTCCTAGTTATTATGGATATTTAGTATAATTAAACCTATTTTTTTCAGATTTTATGAGACTTTTTCTACAGATTTTTGTAACTTTGGTTGTGTTTTTAATTATTTGTTACGGTTTAGATGTGCATTAAACTCAAATCTATACCTTTCCCTGCGTTCCAAGTAAACAGCTACGGCATACAACAAATTTTATCGAAGAATTTTGCATCAGCTAGCATTGAATCATTAACACAGTGATTGTTACTTAACAGCTAGCTGATTCCACTGGTGTCTATGATTTTTTTCTTTCTTAAGAGGTCATACAAGGGCCTGGTTAGATCTTGTCAAGGTCTAAAGTCGAAACCAAAAAAATTCTACTCATTCACGAGAGTTGAAAAGGGTGCTAGAGGCAACTATTTGAAGATCTTGAACGAGGTCAAGTGTGCTGATCAGCTGAAGGCAAACTGGCTTCGGGGTTTTCCAAATCATAAAAGTGGAGGAATTAAACGGCGTGAAAGATGAATTATATATTGCCGCACACCATTATCTTCAAGAGTGCATGCGACGGAATAAAATTATGAGGAGATTAGCTTGATAGTAATCCTGGAAATGGATTCAGTGTCCAGAATCTGATCGCTTAAAGATACCATCTAATCGTCAAATTAAAAATAAATAAAATTTTTTTATCGTGTATGATCAGCACTAAGAAATTAATTTTTAGTGCTACACGACCATCACTACCATTCTGATAAACATTATTAATTAGCAGATCATAAATGACAAAACTGAGGACAACTTCTTTAAGGAGGGATAAGATCACAGATAATCTCACAAAAAGATTAATCACCTAGTAAATTAGCACGATCCCTTAGCATCAACAAAATAAATTAACCATGGGAAGCATATTCAATGCATGGTGAATTCACCCTCCATTTCCAGTTAGTCTATCCTAGTTCTCGGATAAGGATTTTGACCTAATTTGGGTTGGATCAGCACTTTGAGTGTAGACTATTCGGTGTTGGCGTGAGCTGTAACACATGTGTAATAGCAGATATTATGGGAACATAGATGGAAAGAATAGGAGATATTATAGGAACAGGGATGGAAAGAAATTCTTTCCATCTCACGATAGCATAATTATAGGAACTGAATATGTATAGCCTAAAATAGAAGATTTACTCTGGTAGTATAAATATGTAACAAGCCACTGTGTAAAATTGATTCAGAAATAAAAGAGTAATTATTCTGACATGGTATCAGAGCATTCTATTTTTTTCTGCTTCAAAAATTCCTAATACTTGCCTTTGTTTTTTCTTTACCTACCATGACTTCAGAAGCTTATACAGAGCACTCTGATATACCTCAACCAGAATCCATGTTTACAGAATTCACCACGAAAATCACTGAAGCTCTTAGCAAAATCCAAACACCGACCATGACTACTGAGCCTCCTGCTGCTCCGATCGGCATCAAGTTGAACAGCACCAACTATGCCCTCTGGTCCCAAGTTGTCGAGATGTACATCTCAGGCAAAGACAAATTGGGATATATCAATGGTGATCTTCCACAACCATCATCAACAGATCCTTCCTTTCGTAAATGGCGCACAGATAACGCTATTGTCAAAGGATGGCTAATTAACTCGATGGATCCCTCATTAATAGGGAATTTTATGCGATTCCCCACTGCAAAGATGGTGTGGGACTCCATTGCTACCACTTATTTTGATGGAAGTGATACATCTCAGGTTTATGACTTGAGACGTCGTGTGACACAACTCAAACAAGCAGGAGGGTCTCTGGAACAATACTACAATGATCTTCAGGGGTTATGGCGTGAGATTGATTTTCGGCGTCCTAATCCAATGGAGTGTGCAGTTGATATTCACAAGTATAATACCATCATTCAAGAAGACCGGGTGTATGTTTTCTTGGATGGCCTTGACAACCGACTGGACAAAATCAGAGGAGATATACTGCAACTTCGTCCATTCCCTACTGTTGAGCAAGCATATGCTCATGTCCGTCGTGAAGCAATCCGCCAGACTGTTATGATCACTGACAACGAGAATATTTCAGGGGCTGTTCTTGCCACCAAAGGACTTCGTCTTGGACCAATCAACTCTACTTCTAATATACATAATGGGAAGCAGAAATCTCGAGCATCAACTGAAGGCTTGAAATGCACTCACTGTGGAAACCAAAAGCACACACGTGAAAATTGCTTCAAGCTGCATGGGTATCCTGATTGGTGGACTGATCTCCAGGCAAAAAAAAACGCCGTGACACAGCTAACAAAGAAGCGGCCCTTGGCACTGCAGCAGTGGTCACTACAGAGCCTCACCTGTCTTTCATACCACCAGTTGCTCACAGTTCCTCATCCTCAGACCCAGGTAACCTTGGTTGTGTTTGCTTTAATTCACCATGTGATGCTGAATGTGGTGCATGGCTACTGGACTCTGGCGCTACTGACCACATGACGTTTGATGCTAAAGATTTCATCCAAACATCCTTACCAAGACGCACAAATATCTCCAATGCTAATGGTGTCATCTCTCCAGTTACTGGCGCGGGCACAGTGATCTTAACAGATACATTGCAGCTGCCTAATACATTACTTGTTCCATCTCTGTC
Organism: Populus simonii; assembly: GCA_007827005.2. NCBI lineage: Eukaryota > Viridiplantae > Streptophyta > Magnoliopsida > Malpighiales > Salicaceae > Populus > Populus simonii. Next base: position 6,535,810 of record CM017469.2, read on the forward strand.
TCATAAGCTCCTCTCCGTAAGCCAAATGACTTCTGATCTTAATTGTCTTGTGCTTATGTATCCTACCTTCTGTCTTATTCAGGACATCCTCACCAAGGAGATCATTGGGCGTGGTACTAAAAGAGGGGGACTCTATTATGTGGAAGATTTCAGTATGGGAAGAGCATATCATATGCAGCACTCGGTTGGAATAAAAGAGAAGGAGATCTGGCTTTGGCACTATCGTTTAGGACATCCGTCCTTCACTTATATGAAACACCTGTTCCCAGATTTGTTCTCTCAAGTGCAACATTCTGTCTTTCAATGTGAAACCTGCACTTTAGCAAAAAGCCATAGGGTCACTTATCCTGTGCATTTGAATAAAAAGGATACTCCGTTTTCTTTGATACATTCCGATGTGTGGGGTCCTTCTCCAATTCATTCAATATCAGGGTTCAGATGGTTTGTGTTATTTGTGGATGACTGTACCCGCATGACTTGGCTCTATCTGCTAAAACATAAAGATGAAGTCTTCAGTATATTCAAATCATTTCATGCTATGGTAAACACACAATTTTCTGCTAAGATTCAAGTGCTACGATCGGACAATGGGGGTGAATATGTTAATCACCAATTTCGTGATTATTTCAATCTTCACGGCATTCTTCATGAAACCTCATGTCCTCAAACTCCTCAACAAAACGGTATTGCAGAGCGGAAAAATCGACATATCCTTGAAACTGCCAGAGCTCTCCTTATTAATGCTCATGCTCCCTCTCGGTATTGGACTGATGCAGTTACTACTGCTGTGCACCTCCTGAACAGATTGCCCTCTAAAGTGTTGGGTTTCCAAACTCCATTACAAGCTCTTGCACAGCATACTCCTCTGCCTTCGGTCTTGATGCTTCCACCACGTGTGTTTGGGTGCGTTGCTTATGTCCACCTTCATAAGAACCAGCGAACTAAGCTGGACCCATGTGCTCGTCGATGTTTGTTTCTGGGATATGCATTTCATCAAAAGGGCTATAGATGTTATGATCCTGCTTCTAATCGCATCTATATCTCTATGGATGTCACCTTCATGGAAACAGAATCTTTTTTTCCACCCAATTCTTCTCTTCAGGGGGAGACTAGACAAGAAGAGTCGAAATGGATGGAACTGAAATGGCCGGGCCTGGTTGAAGCACATATGGAATCAATACAGTCCGTCTGTGCTCCTCATCAAGAAGTTGCAGAAGCTGCGGGTCCAGAAGCTGCAGAAGATACAGTCTTGGAAGCTGCAGTAGATACAGAAACTGCAGAAGATACAGTCTTAGAAGTTGCAGAAGATGACGGTGCAGTTTCTTCCCCCTCTATAGTACCCGAACGCCCAACTCCTGAGAATGATCCTGAGGTAAGTCCTTTGAACACCAATATCATGGAATCTTCTGCTGGTTATGAATTACCTCACAGGCACAATCGTGGGAAACCACCAAGGCGATACTCACCAGATATTGAAGAGAGAAGATCACGATACCCTATTGCTAATTATGTGTCCACACAGGGACTGCCGGATCCCCTCAAGACTTTTATGCATGACATATCCACTAATCATGTTCCTACAGGAGTGGAGGAAGCCGTGAAAAACCCAAAGTGGACCCAAGCAATCAGAGAAGAAATGGAAGCCTTAATGAAAAACAAAACATGGAACCTAGTATCACTACCGAGAGGAAAGAAGACAGTGGGGTGCAAGTGGGTGTTTTCTGTCAAATACAAAGCTGATGGATCCGTGGAAAGGTACAAAGCAAGACTCGTGGCAAAAGGGTATACACAGGTATATGGTGTAGACTACCGAGAAACTTTCTCCCCAGTTGCTAAACTAAACACTATCAGAGTATTGTTGTCGATTGCAGCAAATCTAGATTGGCCATTACTTCAGTTTGATGTGAAGAACGCCTTTCTTCATGGTGATCTTGAAGAGGAGGTGTATATGGACATTCCGCCAGGCTACTCAGTAACCATGGGAGAGAATACAGTGTGTAAATTACAGCGAGCCCTGTATGGACTAAAGCAATCGCCACGAGCATGGTTTGGAAGATTTAGCTTGGCAATGAAGAAGTATGGCTTCACACAAAGCAACTCAGATCATACCTTATTTCTCAAAAGACAGCAGGGCAAGGTAACCGCTTTAATTATCTATGTCGATGATATGATTATTACAGGAGATGATAAAGAAGAAATATCGCGACTCCAAGGACAATTGGCCAGCGAATTTGAAATGAAAAATCTAGGTGGGTTGAAGTATTTTCTGGGAATAGAAGTTGCAAGATCAAATCAAGGCATTTTCCTGTCCCAGAGAAAATATATCCTAGATCTATTATCAGAAGTTGGATTGTTGGAGTGCAAACCAGTAGATACCCCGATTGTCCAAAACCACAAGCTTGGGATGTATTCGAATCAGAAATTAGCTGATAAGGGGAAATATCAGCGATTAGTTGGCAAACTAATCTATTTATCGCATACTCGTCCAGATATTGCATATGCGGTAGGGGTGGTGAGTCAATTTATGCATTGTCCAAGTGAGGAACACATGGAAGCTGTAACTCGAATACTGAAATACCTGAAGTCATCTCCAGGGAAAGGGCTTATATTTTCCAAGAATGGTAATTTGGAAGTCAAGGGCTATACAGATGCAGATTGGGCCGGAAACTGCCTAGATAGGAAGTCGACCTCAGGGTATTTCACATTTGTTGGTGGAAATCTTGTGACATGGAGGAGTAAGAAACAAAATGTAGTAGCACTCTCTAGTGCTGAATCAGAATTTCGAGGGATGGCTAAAGGTTTATGTGAACTTCTTTGGCTAAAAAAATTGCTAACTGAGATTGGTTTTGCTCCCAAATCAGAAATGAGCCTCTTCTGTGATAATAAAGCTGCAATAAATATTTCTCAAAATCCAGTCCAACATGACAGAACTAAACATGTGGAGGTTGATCGGCACTTCATCAAACATAACCTTGAAGCGAAGACAATTCAATTCCCATTTGTCAAATCTGAAGACCAACTAGCAGATATACTTACCAAAGCCGTGTCCAGCAAAGAATTCCACAGCTCACTAGTCAAGTTGTGCATAAGGGATCCATATGCATCAACTTGAGGGGGAGTGTTGGCGTGAGCTGTAACACATGTGTAATAGCAGATATTATGGGAACATAGATGGAAAGAATAGGAGATATTATAGGAACAGGGATGGAAAGAAATTCTTTCCATCTCACGATAGCATAATTATAGGAACTGAATATGTATAGCCTAAAATAGAAGATTTACTCTGGTAGTATAAATATGTAACAAGCCACTGTGTAAAATTGATTCAGAAATAAAAGAGTAATTATTCTGACATTCGGCAACAGCCTGAAAAGAGAAATGCCTCCTTTTAGATTCATGCGATGCCCTTTACAGTCTGTAAACTATAAAGGCATGATTTTAGTATTAATCTGCTCTTATACTATATAATTAGCCAAGGACAGTATCCACAGAGACAGACAAATTCCACAGAGCAGCTGGCTAGGCTGATATCCCTTTAATTAGTTAGCTAGGACAATGTTTATGCTATGATCAATTTGGATCTTAGTTGGTGAGTAGAAGGTTCATTCAATATCTGCAAAATAAAGTAAGCTAAGCCTAGCATGCATTAATTATTTATACAACTATATTAACTAATAATTAATTATGGATCTTGTTGTTCGATGGTAAAATATATTTTTAGATTAGTTTGTTTGACAACCGACACTATTTCTCTTTTCTAATTGATTTTATTGCTATTTGTCACAAATAATGTGTTTGATGCATTATGAAAAATAAAGTTTTTTAAATATTGAAAAGTCGAGAAAATCTAATTAAATGAAGGTGATACATTGATGATCTCTATGAACCAAGTAATTCAAGATTTAAAATGTGTTTGTTTTTATGTTTAAAAAGTATTTTTATAAATATTTTTTCTTTCAAATTAATTTTTTTTTATAATTTTACATCATTTTAATATCAAAAATAAATTTAAAAAATATTTTTTTAATATTTTTTTTATTTAAAAAACAATCACTAACTTAATGCAAGTCTCATCGCTTATACCTCACCAACGTAGAGTTGGTTCAAATCATCAATTAAACGATGTGGAAAATGCTACCACCAGTATTGATGAACCCGTGAGAGGATTCACCATCTATGGAGGCTCTTTCATTTCTTTGATGCATGCGAGTTAATCACCTTTTTTTTCTCCCCTATTATAAAGCGAGATAGTGGCAAAAATGGGGATGATGATTTTGAATTTTGATCGAGATAGTGGCAAAAATGGGGATGATGATTTTGAATTTTGATCAATCATGCCTTCTTCACAAGCAAGAACAGACAACAAAGACAGGACCCAGGGATCGGGGAAGCAGACGTGCAGTGCTGGTGACCACCATGAGCATAACCAAAAAAAAAAAAAAAAAAAGAGGCAGAGACAAATTAGAAAGCACTGAAAGAAGGGATGTCGTAGTGGTGAAAGTAGGTGCAAAATGTCTTGTCAGAGGACACCACCAAAGGCTTCTGTGTCTAAAATGGCACAGAATGGCTAGTGGACATGTTTCTTGATAATGGCATGGTAAAGAGAGCACTAGGAAATCTCTATTTTAAATAGAATGGCTTGGAGAAAGTGAAAGGTTAAGTTCATAGAGTATTCAAAAATCAATAGCCTTAGCACCGAATTATAACGAATATGCTTTCTATCTCCTTTCTCTATCACTGTTTGAAATTCCCATTTTCCATAAATGGATTCTTCCAACTTTAAGCAAACAGGGATATGTTCCCGGCCAAAGTGGAGGAAATGCAGAAGAGGGGGTGGTGACCACGTAGACTCAGAGAAGATTATGATAATGTCTGTGATTTGATCTGTATAATTCTTAGCACATAATTGCAATTGTGATTTCCTGCAACAATTGATTTGATCTGTATAATTCTTAGACTAAAATATTTTTTAGTAGTGACGTGATTAATTTCTTGAATTAAAATTAAAGGTCATTTGAATAATTTCTGCAAAAATTAAAGTAATCATAAAACAATGTATCTCTTTAATTTAAATTACATTTCATTATTAATACATTTCTCTTTTTTAACAAAAAATACCTTATTTTAATATCAAAAACATTGTTTTTTAAATGAAAAAACTCTTCATGATATAAAAAGCAAGTTTTAATAAAACAAAACCACATTGAGAACATGTCTTGATATTTTATATATAATTGAAGAGAAAAATGATAATTAATCTAAGAAAATCATTTTAAATTTATAATAAAACTATAACAAGATATAAATTTTATTTTCATAGAATATTCATGATTATAAATTGAAAAAATAATTGCATAATGGTTCATGTTTAATAATTAAAGAAATGATTGCTAATATTATAATTTTATTTGGAAAAAAAAAGACAAAATTGAATGCTATTTAATGGAATAATATCTTAATTATAATTTTAATTATCTTAGTATAATTAATTTGAATTAAAATTTAAAAAATGATATCAAAATAATAATAAAAAGTTGTTAAAAAAAATAATCCAAGGGAGTGAGTATGTGTGGGTATGCATGGTCAGCATCTAACCCAACAAAAAAAGTTCTAACATATTTGGACCTATAAGACCACGTTTACGCGCTTAACCTTTTTTTTCTTCGTTTGATTAATAGTGTGTTTGTCTACACAGCAGTGAGTACGTTTTGAAGAAACCACAAAAAATACATGTTTGGTTAAAGTGGTAACCAGTGTTTTTAAAACATGGAACCTACCAAAAAAAAGAATAGAAACGCAGTTCGAAGAGAAGCAAGATGCACCTGCTTTGCTGGCATTGTTCACTTATGTGAAGTGAACAGTGCAGAGTGAATTAATTCACTCTGCACATTTGTTTACATGTAACAGTGCAATGATTTTATTCACTTGCACTGTTCATGTGAATAGTAAAAAATCTATTTTTTTAATGTGTTTTATTCAAAAAACTAGTGTTTAATATTATTCAATGACACTACATAAATTAGAAAGAGATCGCATGATGGCGTAGCATTTGCAGAATATGATCGTAATCCTAATTTTGTTCCTAATGATATTTTACTTGATTTTGTTGTATGCTCAAAAAATCATGGCAATTGTAGTCCTTGTCGGATGAATTTCGTACGTGATGAAATTATAGATAGTTTAATGGAACAATAAAATTTGTTTATATAAAGTATTATTTATTTCATGATATAATAGTAGTAGTTAAATCTACAATATTTAAATTAAAAATCATCAATATTAATATATATCACCAAACACATTAAATTACTTTTTGTTCAACCTCAATTTCAACCACAGTTTTAGCCAAACATATATAAATATCAAATTAACCTCAATTAAAAATACTTTTTATAAAACAACTTTTTTCAAATCACAACCACAAAAGCTACCACAATACCAAACAAGTAGATGACACTTAACCATCTAGGTGGTAGCCCAGTGGTAAGAACTTGGGACCAAGAGGTTTGCTCCCTCTGTGGTCTCAGGTTCGAGCCCTATGGTTGCTCATATGATGGCCACTGGAAGCTTACATGGTCGTTAACTTCAGGGACCGTGGGATTAGTCGAGGTACGCGTAAGCTGGTCCGGACACCCACGTTAAACTAAAAAAAAAAAAAAGTAGATGACACTTTACATTAGCAAATTTCAGACACTTGAGGTGGCCAAAAAATCATATTCCAACTTCTCAAATAAAAAAAACAACTCATTTTTAAATTTTTTTTCACTTGAAAACATCTAAAAAATATCATAAACATCTTAATAAACTCATTTTTAACATAAACCACCTTTTAATATGTAAGAAAACACAAAAATAACCTGAATAAAAAAAATCTCAATTCCTTATCTTCTTTATCTAGCAAGATGAAGGATAAAAACTCTCTAATGACACTTATCTCTTTAATTGGAACCTATTGAAATCAATATTGAATTTTTTTATTGCTGAAATATAACCAATCAATAACTTTTTATTTTTTTTCTATTTTTCAAAAACTCTCTTTTCTCTCTCAAACTCGAAGACTGAAGCGTAAATAAAATAAAGTTTGTGACCAAAATAAGAGATCATAAACCTAAAGGAACCAAAGATGAGATAATGGAGAATATTTGGACCAAAATGTATTTTTTTTCAAGATTTTGTGTAATGCACTGATTTTTTTATTTTGTTTTTCATTTTGAATTTTTTTCTTTTAGTGATGTCTTTATGCAATAAATTTAAATTATATTTCATTAAATTGATCTTTAATTGAGTTTTAAAATGTGTTCGAAATCTTTAATTCTCAAAAAAATATATCAAAAAAAAACTATAAACTAATAAAATATAACAAACACTACATGTAAAGATGGATTAAAAAAAACATCGCTGATAGCATTAACAATGCCTTGACACTACGTCTTTTAGTTTTATTGTAATAATATGTAATTTCTTTAAGAAATCAGTTATCAAACTCAAACTTGAGTCCTCAAGCTGCATATATATATATATATATATATATATAAACACCAATTCGTAGAGGCAGTAAATTTCAATTTTCGTCAACAACAGGCAAGCAATTTAATTTGAGGCATTGGGTCTCCCATGGATGAGGTGGTTCTAATCAGAGGCCCATTTTGTGTAGCAGAAACTCCCAATGGGCTCGGAATAATTCTAGCATTTCAAGCATATGCTTAGAGTATATTCAAAAGTACAAAATGCTGGGCTGGGCTGGGATGGGCTGGGCTGGGCTTGGATGGGCTCTTGCCACCACCAAAATAATTTCAATACATACTGCTAGGCCCGTGATTTCTACCTGAGGGATAATACTGGGTTGTGGGTTCTGTTTCAATCCATTTTATATTGTAAATTGAAGACTGAAAGCCTATAAATCCAATTCAGTCTATAATCACAAAAAGAAGAAATGTTTTTAATGTAGTTAGTAGGGGTGATCATTTTCGGTTCAGTTCGGTTTTTATCAAAAAAAATCAAACCGAAAAAAAAATTAAAAAAAAACAAAACAGGTTCAAACCGACCGGTTTCGATTCGGTTTTTTTAGAACAAAAACCGGTTCAACCGGTTTGGCTCGGTTTTTCGGTTTAGCTCGGTTTTGGCTCAGTTTTTTTCAGTTTGGGTTTGATTCGGTTTATTCGATTTCAAACTTATAAAATCGAAACCAAACCGGTCGATTTTTTCAAAATTCTAATTGGTTTTTTTCATGGTTTGGTTTTTTCAGTTTTTTTTTTATTTTCTCGGTTTATTTGATTTTTTTGCTCACCCCTAATAGTTAGAATTCAACTAGCTTCCTTTCCCGCACTCTGTTGTGAATAAGAATTTGAGGTGTTGGCAACACGTGTTACTATTTTCCAGACTTTCATAAACTATTAATATAATATGGTGACCCAGTCGAAACCTTATCCGGCAAAAAAAAAACTAGAAAATGAAACTATCAAAACTCCATTTAAAAAAAATTATAAACGACTTTGATTTCTTGAATGTAAAAAATTAGGGAGGTCATGGAGAACCATCTGATTATATCGTTAAACTCAGTCTACTAGGTCAATGCTAAAACCTTTAATATCTAATTACTTGCCTGGCTCAAGCTTCAAACTAAAGCATACGAGAGTTGCCACAATGAAACCTAGTTAATTTGGGAGGTCTAAAGCCAAGCCGAACGATATAAAGCATATTTTTTTTGCAACTTTCCCTGCTTTGATTCATTCCTAGCCTAATTGGTAATTTAATTTTTAATTAAAAAGGCTTTACAAAGAAACTAGTATGTAATATTAACAATCAAACAATGATACTACCTAGGTTATGCAATGTTTTAGCAAAAAATCATGAGAAAAAAGGAATTGCAATTCAACTTAGGTCATGCATTTACTACCATTTCTTTTGTTAACCAAAAGAAACTCTTCCAATACAAATAACACACCACTTATAGAACCTATACAAGCAGCAGCAAAAACCAGCTAAACACTCACACAAATCAATTATTGAAAAACATAACACTAAATAAAATTTGACATTAAATTATTATTGCCACTATTTTTTTAGTAAAATGGAAGGACAATTTTGAAATAGATTTCTTTACATGCAAAATAGAAACTGAAAACAAAATCAATTTCAAGGACATGATCAAAATTGCTATTGTTATTATAATTTTTCGATCTTAACTAGTGCTAGCTTCAAAGGTCTTTACATGAATTAATAACCAAATTTAGCATGCATAATTTCAGTAAACAACTTCAAAACCTATACCAAACAACGTATGATGAATATAAGCATATGTATACCGCTCATCTCTAGTTATGGTTAGCTTAAATGGATACTGGAAAGTAACTGAAAGCAATCCTGTTATTCATGATTTAGATATCTTAAAAAGTCGCTAATAATTTAAATAATTGTTGAAATATCATGTTTCAAGTTATTCAACAAAATCTAATTATTAAAAAGCGTTAAACTAGGCTGTAGAATGAATAAATTCGAAGGGAAAATATTAATAAGAATGAAAAGAAAATGAGGAAAACTAAGAGATCTAAAACAACAATAAAGACCAAACTTTATGTTATTTAGTATAACATCTAAAGAGTCAAGAAAGAGCATTGTCCAAAACAGCTTTATCAATTTAGAAGAAGAAAGAGTAGTAAGTTGTTGAAAAAAAGGTTGACAACTTATCTAACAAAACCCTTGCAGCTCATCAAAAATCTTTGGTAGAAGTGACAACAAAAAAGCATAGTTATCCCGACTCGGAGGTTGACCCGAACAAGGAGCCGAGTCTCTGGTTGCCAGGTTGACCCGAGTCAACTCGAGTCAACCCGGAAAAATTAAAAAAAAATATTTGAAGTTTTAATATTTCATATGAAAAAATTAAGAAACAAAATCCATGTGAATATAGACTATACATATTATAAATAATGAAGTTTAAAAAATTATTTCAAAAGGTTTTTTATCCCACATTGAAAAAACATAGCTTTTTTCTTGTGAACGTAAAGTATATATACTAAAAGGCTTCAAATCCCACATTGAAAAAATAATTTTTTTTATGAACATAGTATATATACTAAGGAGCTTAAAATCCCATATTGAAAAAAAAATATATTCTTCTAGTATTTATATAATGAACTTTGAAAAGGATTAATAACCAACTAATAAATATAAAAAGAGAGAGGTCTATGGCTAGGAGAAAAAACACATTTGAAAAAAAAAACGGGTCTCAATCGGGTTTTACCGAGTCGCCCAAGTCACGGGTCAAGCGGGTTTTGCCGGGTTTTTGCCCATCCCAGTCTTTTGTCATACCCAGATCGATCCAGTCATAGAATCGATCGGGTCCTGGATCCACCCGCCAGGCCGGTCCAGGTTTAATAACTATGTAAAATAGTACTCTCTATTGCTAAAAAGCAAACAAAAGAACCCTTTAAAAATCAATATTGTGAGAAAACATTAGATTGTGTTAAGAACCCTTCTTTAAGGAAAACCAAAAGCATAAGGTGTTGATGTAATTTAGTTTTAATAATTTATATGACGAAACAAAACAAAAACATTAGGTTGTGACGGGCAAGTATAGAGATGAATAAAGGCATGTCACATGCTTGCTTACTACAAAAATATCTATTGGGACAATTGACTTCTGTATAACAAGACACTGCACAACTACTACTCATTCTCGAGATGCAAGGATGCTCAACTCAACAGAGTCCTTTCTCTTTTTTTCCCCCATCTTTCTAGTATTTGGATTTCAAATTTTAAACCTTACTACCTTATCCATTTGTTGGGGTTATTATTAGAGCAGCAATTCTTCCCATTAGTTTTTAAAAGTGAAATTGGATTTCATTTCACCATTGGATGCCTTTTACATTGCTTTATTTTCCTCTTTAAAATGCAAACTGAAAGCATAAGGGACTTATAAAAGTGTTAGCATCAAAGTGATATAGTACAGACTACAGACCAATAAACAAAGTTCAAAGAGGATGGGGGCATTAGGCTTTCTTTATTCAAGAGAAATGCTTAAGTTTCTTGCAACTTCCCCTTATTTGATTCAATCCTAACCAGGTTACCCAGTTACAGCTAACATTGTTTTCTACAAATCAAACTCAATACGCAAATTCAAGACTTTATCTCTTATAAACAAGATGATTATTTACTTCTCTATTTGAAAAAAAAAATCAAAATTTCATCAATTATACAGCACCCTGATTCAATCCTTACAAAACAAAATATTTCATTTCCTTCCCGCTATATATATAAAAAGAAATTAAAAAAAAACAACAACTAAATCCAAGAATTAAGCAAAAAAAAAATAGCAATCCCATTTTAAAGCAGACAAAACCCATGTTAATAAACTAATCAAACATACAAAACTCCATCAATTATGAGTTAATGCAAATGAGAAGAAAATTATAAAGAAAAAATTATCTACCTTCAAGAACAGGTTTGAATATCAATTGCAAAACGCGGTGGTAAACAATAGATTTCAGTTGCATGCAAGTGTAGTAGTTTGTTTGAGGAAGACATACATGATCAAAGAAACATGAATTAATAGCACTGAAAATTAATCACAATCAAAATAAATTAATCAAGCATCACATAGATAAAAATTCATAGTTAATTAAAACAAATTTTTGGATGGAGATAAGGAAGAAACTCATGGTCAATGTTTGTTACTAGAACAAGTTTCCCAACACCTGTACTAGTTATAAATTGAGTTTCCCCAACACAAATTTGTTGTTTATTTATGTGGAAAAAAAACCATTGTCAGAGACATCATAGACAAATCTAAATTAAAATTTTTTTATTTGAAGAAGAATGAAGAAGAGGGTGCGAGGATATCGAATTTGAATTTGCAACAAAAAATAATCATTACAATGCTTATTCTTTGATGAATGAGCTTACATAATCACTAAAAATCATCTTTTATAGAATGAATCAGGTAAGGTAATCTCAAAGAAATAGGACGAGGCAAACAACAAAGAATATTAAGAGGAGAGAAGAAAACAAAGGGGAATAACAAGGCTTAAAAATTTTAGGAATGAGATGATAGATCTCAACAATGGTTAGCAATGGTGTTAGGGTAGGATTTTTAGATCTGCTGAGGGTTGTTTTGGAATTTTTTCCAATAATTATTTTTTTATAATTTTTATGGTTTTTTTTATGGAGAGGTGAGAGAGAGGTCTTGAAAGCATATGTGGGTTGGTTTTCAGAAACTGAGGTTCAGTTTCTAGTGAGATCCACGGTAACAAAAAAATGTTGTTCATGCCTAACCAAACACTAGATTTATGTGTTTTAACTCAACCTTGTCCGTAGCCACAATACTAAACATCTTCTAAATAAACACGTTCAACGCAAGTTGAACAAAAAAATAGATTGACAAGAGGGATTAGTTTAAAAATTTACATGAGAGAGAGTTTCACACGCATATACGGTCCTCTTTGACGCAGCGGTTACACCATCATTTAACTAATTCTTGAATTTTTTTATTTTAAATTAATTTATTAAAATTTTTAAACTATTTTAATGATTTGATATTAAAAATATATATTTTTTCAAATAAAAACTATCACTATTTAGAATCGGTATATATACAGGCATCCCACCAAACAGCTATGCTATGCTACCAAAATCAATTCCAACAGGAAATTGAAGCAGAAATCTAAAAAGAATTGCTGCTGTCGCCCATAGGACAGTGCTCAATTCAGGTATTGATGCCACATTGGGCAGCGTGATACGGTTGAAAGATTAAAGATTTCTTTATGTCAAAATGCAGTGATTGGATATGTCTTTCTTTTCCCAAGAAAATGACATGGGCTTGGAGTTCGGACCCCAGCAGATATGTTTTATGTTCATCTGACGATGTAATATTTCATTTACGGATTTTGTTTTTGCATTTTAAAATTATCTTGGAAAAAATTTTATTTTTATTTTTATTTTTTAAAAATTAATATTTTTTAAATTACTAATATCAAAAATAATTTTAAAAAATATATAAAAATATTATTTTAAAAAATAATAGCTAGTCTTAAAAACATCTGTTTAATCAAACATGTATTGAGCAGCTTCATAAATAAGAAACTCATTAGTTTTATGTTCATGCGAGGATGTAACTTGTAAGACTTCATTTCATCAACAGGTATTTACATTAACTGTTGATGTCTATGTACTCATCAATGGTATAATGTTTTGTATTTCCAACAGAAACAATGAGTTATCATATCAGATTTGATTGCATGAGTTGTTGGTGAAAATTAAAGACATTTATAAGTGGAATTTCTTTTTAACGAACATGAAGAAGAGACAAAGAACAAACACCTTTCTGGTTGATATGGGACCAGAGATCTTTTTTTTTTAAGTGAAAGTCACAAAAGTTGTTATATATCAAGCCACCAAATATGAACCCAGTGAGGGGTAGCTCGGAGCCTCAAAACTTTTTTTTAAAAAAAAAGGTGCTCCAAGGAGGAAGAAGAAGAAGAAGATAAATAAATGAATAAACCTAGCTGATTAAGAAACACAATTAGCTGTAACCAAGTTTTTCTTTTTTGAGATTGCCTGAGTCTTCGAATTTTCTCGTTTTTTTCTTCATGTTAAAGTTTTCATCTGTACTAGCCCCCCATCAGCCATTAGGTTTGATGTCGCTAGGGTGGGTTTCCTGCTTCATTTTCTTACAAGCCATGAAGGATCTAAAAAAAAAAAGAGGGAGAACTGACTTAGATTTCATGGGTACCTTGAATATCACAATGAGATGCATGTTACAATTACATAAAACAAAAACAAAAAAATCTTCAGTGTTTTGTTGTATATCTAAATATATATTATTGTGGATTGAAAATGATAAAGTGATCTCTTTACTATTCTTAAACAAAATTATTTAAATAGTTATTAGAGTTAAAATAGTCTTTTCTACCTGGTCTATTTGTTATTATTATATTGATTAAGACCAAATCAATCTTTTAACATTCTAAATTCACAGTGAAATGACTGAAATATCATTAAAGATAAAAAGTTTTAAAATGAGGTCTAAGAGCTTTATGGTCTTTTAACACTTTGATTGCACAATGACATGACTGCATTGTTCTTAAAAGTTAAAAAAAAAAATGATTTTTAGGGACTTTTTCTTATTTTCATGATATTTTTTAGTTGCAATCGATTTGAATGAGGGACAATTTAGTCTTTTAGTAAATATAAATATAATTTAAAAATAAAAGTGGTTGACATGTGCATGAGTGGTGCATGTGGCATCTCCTGACTATCAAACACCACCTTTTACCACGATATTGGAAGCTTCACACCATTCTCTTCCTGGTGATCAGGCGTGTGTGCACAATAGAGCAGCAGTTGGGCTCCGATCAGGTTTTTTTTCCTCTCTCCTTACCTTGGATTTCACAACATTTTAATTTTTGTATTAAATTTGGTCATCATTCTTTTAATTGCTATTTTTTATCTTTTTTTATTTATTTTATTTTTCAATTTCATTATTTTCTTGCAATTACTTTTTATACCATATTTGGTCTTTATTTTTTTATTGTTATTTGTTTTGTTTTTAATTATAGATGATTAGGAATTTTTCTTTATGATTTTATTGTATTTTCTTTCTATGGATTAATCTCGGTTTTATGACCCAGGTCGTAGATTTCAAAGTTTAACCTATTTTTACTTTGATCTTCTTTTTAGGTTTCTTTTTTAAAATTGTAGATTTCAAAGTTTAACCTATTTTTACTTTGATCTTCTTTTTAGGTTTCTTTTTTAAAATTGATTTTTTTTTCAATTTCATCATTTTACATTAGGTTATTAGGCCTTTAGCTTTGTGGTTTTTTTCGCTTTCTTTTTTATGGTATTATCTCGATTTTATATCTCCGGTCACGGATTAATTGATTTAATCTGGGTTAACTCAACTTTTTTTTAATTGATTTTTTTTTAGTATTGTCTTTTATCATTTAGTTTGCTTGAGAATTGATCTCCATTATTTAATTAAATTTCTTTTGTACGAGGTTATCCTAACCTCACAACCAAGAAACGAGTTTGACATGCCGACTAAAGTTAGGTTTTTTTGTCCTTTTATTATTATTTTTAAAAAAAGTCTTTCGGTGTTTAATTTGCTGGTAATTTAGATTTGTTTTCATTTTCTCTTTATAAGAGTATCTCGTTCTTTTTTTTTTTTCAATTAACAAATAAAGTCGTTAAGACCTTTTAAGAAAATTTAGAGGGTATTTTTTCATAATATTGGCAAGCATTTATTTTTGACTAGTCATTGGCATTTGTTTTTGCTTTTTTATTATCATTGGTTTTTTTCTAATCATATTATTAGATTAACCGAGTTTATTGAACTCATTCAAATCAATGATCCGAATTCCAAATTTGTCTTACTTCTTTAAAAGCACTATCATCGTTCGAACATTTTTTTATGTTAGGAAATATCTGACCCTACTCATGGCATAGCACGGGTCACCTATCTAGTTTGCTCTAGATGTTGGCATGGCAGTGAAGGTGAGGGAGGTAGTTGTGATGGTGGTGAGATGACGGTGATGATGAAGGTGGAGATGGTGGTGACATGGCGGTGGCGGTGAAGGAGGAGGTGGTCGTGGTCGTGGTGGAAAAAAATATGGTCGTAGTGATATGATAGTGGTGGTGAAGGAGAAGGTGGTTGAAATAGTTGAATGATAATAAAAATGAATTACTATTTGTAAAATATTTTACAAAATTTCATAAATTCAAAATCAAATGAACTAACTTTGAAAGTTGACAATAAAATATTTTCCATTAATCTATAAGATATTTTATGAGAAACGAACATTAAAAAAAAAACATTTTTCAGTAAACAAATAAAGGGAAATCCTTTAAAATATTTCATGGGAAAGAAGCGGACCCTTAAGAATATATAATTGAGGAGTAAATTTTACATAATGTTCTATAGTAAAATGATAATGAAGATTAGGTTTATATATATAAAATAAAAGAGGGGGTAGAATCCTAGGTTGGAGTCACATGCAGCCATGGACACACAGATAACCTCTAATAGAAAAGGCTGTAATTGTCATGACACAGTGAGTCTTCTGCATCCATCAATGCCAATATTATTCCTCCTGTCTTGGAGTTGGAGGTCAACACGGAATATATTCCATATCTTCATTGCAATTATTCAAAAATTGTATTTCGGTGCTAAAATTGCCTTCACTCTTCTCCGTAATTATGCAGATAAAACACTTCTTTTACAAGTATTTCTAAGATCTCGAGGTTAACTTTCAACTATTCTATTCTACACAATTGTATTTGTGACGATGATTAATCATGTACATGTTTCAATCTCTTAGATCATGACGTGTGTGTTTCGTAGAAATTACATGATATCTAGGATGCATTTGGGATTATGATATCGATAGCGGTTTAAAATGTTTTTTTTTAGAAAAATATCAAAATAAAATTTTTTGATTTTTAAAAAATTATGATATCATCACATTAAAATGATCTGAAACCATAAAAAAATTTCATTTTAAGCAAAAAAAATCAAAATTTAAGGGAACGAGGTTTGCACCGCGTTCCCAAACACACCCGTCTAGTTGTTTTTACGTTTCAAAAATATTTTTGAAAAAAATTAATTTTTTTTGCTTCAAATTAATTTTTTTGATATTTCAAATTATTTTAATGTGTACATTTCAAAAATAATTTTTTAAAAATAAAAAAATATGTTATTTTAATATATTTTCAAGTAAAAACTATTTTAAAAAATAACTACTACGGTAATTTTAAACATAATCTTTACACGATATTCCACCGCGTGCAAACAAATTTATAATCTGCCGACATCTTTCGCTCATGCTCGCGTTCTTAAATATGGATTAATTTGTAAAATTAACAATACCTAGAGCATTCGATAATAAAATTCTAGTGCAAGCAAACTAATACGCAACGTTTTGGATTAAGTCTAGCTATGAATGGCTTAATTAAGAACTCGATAGAATGACTCTTGTTGATCAACTATTAGGCAAAGGGGAGATTTATTTAGCTTGAAAGTATCACGTTCAAATTATACCATTAGCTTCTTAATTATGGATGTGTTAATAAGCTTAGGATCAAGAGGTTTACTTTCTCTGTGGTCTCAGGTTCGAGTTATGTAGTTGCTCATATAATGGCCACTAGAAATTTACATGGTCGTTAACTTCAGGATCCGTAAAATTAGTCGAGATATGTGCAAACTGACCCGAATATCCACGATAAAATAAAAAAAAGATGTGTTAATAAGCTGTTAATCAATTTCGAGTTCAGATACTTTAATATAGGGGGAAAGAGCATTAATCTGAGTGAAATAACTGGAGGGAGGGCATTGTTGATATTTGTGTAGGAAGGAGAGGGGGATTTTGTAAGGAAACCGTTATCGAGGCATCCCCAAGAGTCTTTAGCAGTAGGGCCAGGTTCCCTCATCTTTTGCTTTTTAGAGCCGACTCTCTTTTTTGCTTTTCAAAATTCCCTCTTTTCTCCTAACAAAAACTAACGCCCAAATTACAAAAATGACCTTGTCTTGTTCAACAATCTAAATGCCCTCCCATGGCATAGAATACAAATTAACTCATGGGCCCCACCAAGACCCCAAAAGCAACAAATTCTGTGTGCAGGTTGGAAATGATCGGAGGGCTAATTGGGATTTGATCATGGAATTAGAAAGTTGATGGGTCCCTGTTAGTTAGAAATGGACGTGAAGATCATACGAAATAAATGAAATTCGGTCAGCATCACGAAACAAGCTGCTTAGGTGTGGTGTTTTTAAAGTAATTTTTATTTAGAAATATATTAAAATTATATTTTTTTATTTTTTAATATTAAAATGATATAAAAAATATATATTAAAATATAAAATATGTTTTTTTTCAAGCACTACTTCTTCGATTTTGCTTGAAGGGGGTTGGGGTTGTGGTTGGTTAGTTTGGAGTCTTGGCCTCCAAGACAAGAGAGGACATAAAATAGAGAATTACAAAAGAGGACATAAATTCATCGGTTGAGGTGAGTGGCATTTGTGAAATAAAAATTAAAAAAGGAGGGCAATTACAAAGAGGTGTCGTCAGACTTCAATGCATGTAGGTTTCCTTCCATCCTATTCTCAGGTTGTCTGCTTTCGTTTTAGTTCTCCAAATCCGATGACTTTATTTATTTATTTATTTATTTTATGTTTTGATGTTTTTTTTCCTCTCTTTTCGTTCATTAATTTGAGTTTTGACCGTTGCTTTTCTCAACGTCTCTCTCTCTCTCTCTGAAAGAAGTTTGATCATCTGCAGACTGCAGCAATATCTCTCCCACCCTTCTCTTCGACTCCGTAACTACTACTACACTACTCCTCAGGTATGTTCCTTCATTATAACCCATTTTTCCATTACTTTTATTTATCATCTTACAATGATCATTTAGTTTTTTTCCCTTTTTAGCTCTTCTCGAGGAGAGCTTCTATTCTGTGCATATATGTTTCTATACATACATAGCCTCTAGCATGAGTGCTGTGTTTGTTTTTCGTTCTTATATTCAAAATCCTGACTTGGGTTTCTTCAGGATTTGTTGTTCATTTATAGTCTAGCTCTTTGCTTTTTCTTATGAAACACAGCTTGCTATAATTTGTTTTGTTTTTTATTATCCGGGGATTTTAGTATTTATAAGAATATAATTTTTTCTTTTATGTGCAACCAATTATTTGAGATACTTAATTTGTTTTAGCAGATTCTTCCCAATGGGTTTTTATTTTTCTTTTCAAAATTAATTTCCTTTCACACTCTTCGTGTTTTCATTCTAACAAGTATTTCATCCTTTTTCTCCTCCTTGTATGCTCATCAGCTATGCATTTTGCTATTTTTTCTTTAATTTTCTCACTTTGGATTCTTTTTTTTCTTCTTCCATCTGATAAGTTCTGCTTTTATCACTGCAAAAGGGCCACTGCTATTATTTAATTTCTTTCCAGTTTTTGCTTACAGCATTTGCAGGTTTCAACACGTTATCGGTCAAAAATGGTGCCTTTTATTTTTTTGTTTATGTTCTTCTCTACTTTAAACCTTTATCTTCTTTTCTTGTTTCATTTCTTACTTATTGTACCTCGTAACTAAAAATCAACAGTTTTGCAGCATGGCCCCTTTAATCATTTATAGACCTCTCTTTATTCAGTAGAACTCCTTTTTGTATCATTTGGTCATTTTTCCTCCTCTCATGTTTGTCTTTTGTATACTATTTTTCTTGTCCTTCTCTCAGCTTGAAATATTTTTCTTCAGCTTATTATTATTCACCTCCAAGTTTTAGGAAATTATTCATGCTTTTGGGGTTTGAGGGGCTGTCTTGCATATAATTCTTTCAACAAAGTGCAAGTTTTTACCTTTTTTATATATAATTATTTTATTGTTGCTATGTGAGAATTTGGAGAAATTGAGTTCTTGGTTTCTAGAGAACTCGTAAAGAAAGCTCAAAAGAATCTTAATTTCTTTGTTCTGTTAAGCAAGTGAGAAATTTTCTCTAACTTGAAAATAAAGAAAAGCACAGACAACTTTTTTAAAATCTGTTTTGTTTTCATGTATCAAAATTGCATGTGATGAAGAAAAGAATGTCTCGTTTATTAGGAAATTCTTTTCCATTTGCTTCATGTTTCTTTCTGTGGATTAATAGTTACTAATAAAATTTTGTTTTTGTTGGACAGGTAGAGAAAATCCATATGAATCTGGTGAGGTACAAGAGGAGATACTATTGCGATTTCGGTTTTGATCCAAGCGTGAAAACTTCATAGAGTGGGGAGGCAAAGGGAAGATAAAAGATAGAAATGGGATGTACTACCTCAAAGCTTGATGAAGAAGAGGCAGTTCAGCTTTGTAAAGATCGAAAAAGATACATTAAGCAGGCTGTAGAGCAGCGAACACGATTTGCATCAGGACACTTGGCTTATATCCAGTCCTTGAAAAGAGTTTTGGCAGCTCTTAGGGATTATGTTGAAGGAGACGAGCCCCGAGAGTTCTTGTTAGATTCATTTATAACACCGCCTTTTACGCCTGTGAAGAAAACTAGTCCTGGTTTCATCTCAATTTCGCCGAAATCTTTTTCTGCAGCACCTATCCAATCTGGACCTACTTCGACTTTGAAAGTAAATTATTTGAGGTCAGGGGGGAACCAATCAGTTTCAGTTGAGGAGAGACCTCAATCACCGGAAACACTCCGAGTCGAATCGTACTCTCCAATGCATCATTACGGTGCTGATGGATTCTTTGCGATGCAATCCTCACCAATGTATTCTTCGTTCTTCTCATATTCCCCCAACAATAGGCCCAGCATTCCTCCACCGTCTCCTCAAACTTCACAATGGGATGGCTTTTGGAACCCATTTTCATCATTAGACTACTATGGTTATCCCAATCGTAGCAGCCTTGATCAGATGGGTATGGATGATGACATAAGAGGACTAAGGCAGGTTCGAGAAGAAGAGGGGATTCCTGACCTGGAAGATGAAACTGAACAAGAAGACTCGGATAACAAGGCAAACTTAGCAGGAGAACGAGCCAAGGTTGTTTCCAATTACGCAAGAGAAGAAGTGCTTGTTGAAGATGTTGACGAGGATGAGGATGAGGAGGATGAGGAGGATGAAGAAACTGATAGTGACTGTGAATGTGAATGTGAAAGTGAACATGAAGTAAATGGGCCACAATCAGGATTGCAATCACAAGGTAGTGTGAAGATAGAGCTATCACGGTCTCAAAATTCAGGACAGGTTGAGGTTCACAATCAAGAAATGGCAGCTGGTAATGGTGAAGCCGCCAAGGTTGAAACACCAGGTTTTACTGTCTATGTTAACCGAAGGCCAACAAGCATGGCAGAAGTCATCAAGGATCTTGAAGATCAGTTCACAGTTATTTGCAATTCAGCCAAGGAGGTGTCGGATTTGTTAGAGTCTAGCAGAGCTCAGTACTCATCAACTTCAAATGAACTCACAGGTTAAAGAACTTTCAAGCTCCGGTTTTATTAACTCTGTCTGAAATAAGATGCGCTTTCATGCATATTTTGCCATTTTCCAAAGAAGATATAAGACTTACCTAATCATAACAGCATTTCTTGACACGCAGTATGTCTGGAACATGAATAGCTGAAAACTTATTTGATCAAGTCCTAGTCTCCATCTCATTCACCAAATGCTTGTAGTGATGTGAATTCTTTATTAAATTCTAGCCTTTTTTTATGTAATCTCTTGTTGACTCTATCTCGGTTTCGAGTACTCTAGATATCATCTGAAAATCTTATGATCCTGCAGCCATGAAAATGTTGAATCCAGTAGCACTGATACGCTCAGCTTCATCTCGGTCATCATCATCAAGATTTATGATCAATTCTTCAAGTTCTAAAGATGAAGATTGTGATAGCAGTAGTGACTTCTCAGAGGAATCTTGCATGCTCTCAGGTAGTCACCAATCAACGTTGGACAGATTATATGCCTGGGAGAAGAAACTCTATCAAGAAGTTAGGGTATATCTCAAATCTTCATAACTTCTTGAATGATGAATTCTGATGCCCCGGTTTTTCTAGCATAGAATTTCATTGAAATTATTAGACATGTTTAGTATTGGACGTTTAATTCTGCACAAAGGGACATTAAAATGGTTTGTGGTAGTAATTACTAAATTATATTGATGTGATGTACTAATCTGCAACTGATTTTCTTCTTTTACCTTCTTAAACAGTGTGGAGAAAAGGTTCGAATTGCGTATGAGAAGAAGTGTATGCAACTCAGGAACCAAGATGTTAAAGGAGAGGACCCCTCTGTGCTGGATAAAACAAGGACAGCCATTAGGGATCTGCATACTCAGATAAAGGTTTCAATACACTCAGTTGAAGCGGTGTCAAAGAGAATAGAAACTTTAAGGGATGAAGAATTGCAGCCTCAACTTTTGGAATTGGTACAAGGGTACATACTCTATTACTTAAGACTGTTTTTGCAGACCATGATAAAAGTATTCCAATCCACGGAGAAGTGGAAAGTGCTTAAATAAAGTCTCTTATATTTACAATCGGACTTGAACTTTCTATTCATGTTCCACAGGTTAGCGAGGATGTGGAAAGTAATGGCAGAATGCCACCAGTCACAGAAGCGCACTTTAGATGAAGCCAAGCTTTTACTAGCCGGCACACCTTCAAAACTTGAAGCAAAACGGCACACTTCCATGTCAGTTGCTGACCCTCAACGGCTAGCCAGGTCGGCTTCCAACCTCGAGACAGAACTCAGGAATTGGCGAGCGTGTTTTGAGGCATGGATCACTTCTCAACGATCCTATCTTCACGCGCTAACCGGTTGGCTCCTCAGGTGTGTCAGGTTGGATCCTGACACGTCAAAACTTCCATTCTCACCTCCTCGATCCAGTGGAACCTTTCCAATATTTGGACTTTGCATCCAATGGTCAAGGTTTCTTGATGCAATGCAGGAGATACCAGTTCTTGATGGCCTAGATTTTTTTGCTGCTGGGATGGGGTCTATCTATGCACAGCAGCTAAGAGACGATCCACACAGGGTCCCAGTCAGTTCAAAGAGATTTGGAGCTGGGTTGTCAGTTGAATCAGGAAGAAGTATGGAATTGATGGAGGTTGGTGAAGTAGAAGATGTAATGACTACAGAGAAAATGGCTGAAGTTGCCATAAAGGTACTTTGTGCAGGAATGTCAGTTGCAATGAGCTCACTGACCGAATTTGCTATTGGTTCTGCAGACGGATATGCAGAGCTTGTTAAGCAATGGGAGAGAATGTCAACTCCCAGAGTTCCAGTAGGGCTGGAACATAATCCAGGATATCCCAGTGGATAATTTTGCTAGCATCGTTGATGTAATTATAATTTATATGTTATAACCTAAATGGCAAAGGTAGTGTAGAGAAGTTGCTGCTCCTGCTAATATATTTGTTTGATTGATTAGTTACCAAGCTAACTAAAGAAGAACACAGGAAGCCTCTAGAAATGGAGCTGGGATTGGGAAAATCTATCAAATACAGAGGCTCGATATTTTTCATCTATTTTCTTAGCAACCAAAGCTATCAGACATCATATTTTGTCCCAATATAATAATAATATTAATAAAAAGCTTCTCTCAGTTGCTACCAATCATGTATACAGAATTGGAAATGGTGGGCCAGCCAAATAAAAAAACTGAATATCACCAGAAATGGTAAACAAAGAACCAGAAAGAATGTTTACAGAATTGGAAGCAAATCAATGGGAATGAATGGGTTGCTTATAGGCTGATTATCTACAGAGGATTCATGCACAAAAACTGCAGGGGAAATTTCCTGCAGCAAGGAAGGAGTCTTTCTGAATTTTGAATATTAATATCCAACTACATTTGCCACAATTCTCTCTCTGAACCACCTTAAGGTTGGCCTATTACTGTGCTTAAAGAAAAGTTGATCAAGCACACAACCAATAACCTTCAACTGTTAGATGATTATTCTTCAAAAATTTTACATGGAATATAAGAATGAAAGGTAAAAAGGAAATTATCCTTCTCACGGTTTTAAAAGAAAAGGTCGAGTAAAATACAAATTTGTCAAAGAAAAACGGATGCTTCTTCAGTCATAACTGAAGCCTTCATCATCATCAACCTCCACCTCAGAAAAATCATAACCGCCCATGACAGATAGAAAAACTAAAACAGCAACTAGCTGTGTTACTAAAAAGTATTTTGCCCTTCTTCTGAAAGTTTTCTCCTCTTCTGTCTTTTCCCTCTTGGGTTGCTTCTTAGTCTTTGAACCTAGTGTTGAAAACATATGAAAAAAGTTAGGAATTTTATTTGAAAAAACAGACATGGCTGGTACCTTTTCACCTATTATTTCCTAACGGTTTTTATTTTTCTTTAAGCATTTTAAACAACAAACAGTTATTTTGATGACTAAAACATGATCCATAGGCTGGTTTGGTAATTTAACAATCCACAACTCAAACACTGTCAGATAACCAACATAATATACACGTGAATGAAAGATGAAAATATCTTACTTGAATTTGAAGGACGTCTTGTTGAAGTTGATGAAGCCTCTGAATGGAATTGTGGGACAGAAGAAGATGATCCACCCTCCAAGTACTCTGACTTAAGTTTTTCAGCATATCGTATGAGATTACCGTGCTCCGAGAGTGCAAGTCGCAGCACTGATGATTCCTAATAGCATAGAACAAAACAAGAGAAAAGCAGTCAAAATATTTAACATGTAGGGCAGAATAGTCAAATGCTTGGCACCACACCATATTACGTAGATAGAATACCCATAGCAAATCATGTGAAAGTCAAATGAGTAGGAACCATGTTAGAAGAAAATGATTTCAACAGGATTTTTTTATGGTAATGCGTTTCATAACAGCACAGATTGCTGTCATATTCCTGAAAGAAATTAGTGGGCCTTGATTGTTAGATATTTACTGCAAGGCTGCATGTAATCATGGAGATTTTCATTAAGGTAACATAATTTACATGCAAACTGCTCTTCGTCTATGTGAATGTAACAATACGTTAGAGATCCTACATATTTTGTTGTAAATATTCTCTTCATAAGCTTGCTCAAACACCGAAGCATGTTATATCCAACAGGTTAATCATGTTTTAGGTGTGCCTGTGCATTCAACAATAGAAAGTGAATGGTATAATGTAGTTTTTTTTTTGCACCATCATACTAGGTCATGCATATCCACATTTTCAGTTGTATATAATTGTTCCAACCATACAAATGGCAGCAGTCAGCTCACACGGATCATGGAAGATAGATGGTACAGTGACTCACAGGTAATGCTTGAAGAGTGAAAAGCACATGCCCAAGGAGATATGCATCCAAACTAGATGGCCTGCACAAACAGAAAAGCGAAGTAGAGTGCATCATTAGCAGGTCGATATTAAATTTTACTTGACATCAAACTTCAATAAAAATATAAAAGCCAAAATATCCTTAATGAATTTCCTGTAAAAAAGAAATATATATATATATATATATATATATATATTAAACATGACATCCAAAAGAATCACCTTTCAAAAAGAAATGTTTGATCCCCTAATGTGGTTGACAAAGCTCCATATGCAATTTTTGCTCTCTTGTAAATCTATTCAGAATTAAGAAAAAACGCAAGTCCATGCTGAAGGAAAATGAACAGAAAAATGAAGAAAAATATAAAAGGCTAAAATCATTCCACAGGTGCATGCTTTTTGGCACTGGTGCATGTGTGCATATTTGAGAGAGAGCGCACATATCAACAAGTTGCAGAAAAAGATTATCAATGATAGAAGTGTAACCTCTGCTTCCTTTCGTTCAGCATTTTCTTTTGTTATCCCAAATCGTTGCTTAACAACATACACTTGTTTCATGAATAGAGCCTTTCCTATTAACCAAGGGAGGTCAGAATAATAAATTGCACGGGCAGAAGTTCCATCAGATCCCACCCATAGTTCATACATGACTGCCTCAGCAAGCCAGGTGCTAACCATTGCTTTCATTGATATCCATTCTGGGAGAGAGCAGAAAGCAGCATCCAAATCAACAATACCATCTTCCCTTAAACGTTCAATAAGCCCACCATTCTCGTCATTGAAGGCCACATAAGTGCCTGATTCGATGTAAGGAATTTGATCTAAAATAGAAAGTCAGATAAGTGTTTTGAAGGCAATTTTGATATTTGCATGATATATTTTAGAAAACACACATATAAGACAACATGAGCAAAGCGTGCACCCACATGAAAATAAATACAAAGTAGATTCAAATTTTTTGTAGAGTTGGAAGTTTCGCAGAGAGAAAGTAACATAGAGAAAGTGAGTGCAAAGACATGCATACATACATAAGAAACCATATAATACAAAAAAGAACCTTTCAGATTTTGAGAGAAGATTCACTACCCATACATAATTAAAACAGTAGACTTCTACAGTTCTATGCTACAGAATCCCCAGCAAACTGATAATAGACAAAAGTGAAAGCATAACCAAATTAACAGAAAGCCCAGTTACCAGAGGAAAGCCCTTCACTGTGTATAATCAAAATTAAGATTAGAGAAAGGCTCAAGAAAATGAAGTTAGACTTTTGAATACATAAAATTTCAGAACAAAAAAAAGTACATGGAGATACCTTAGTTGTGACAGAAAAGAAGACATAGTTTCTCCCCATACTACTTAACATGTTTTTATTAGGCCATTGCTTGGTTCAATGGTAAAAATCTTGGGTTGGCAGCAACAAGGATATAGGTTCAAGTCTTGAGAACAGCCTTAAGAATCATAAAGGGTAGGACTTTGTCCACTTCAATGGGACTATAACTGGCTACTGAGAATGAAACAAATGACATAACCATGTCTCCAGTTGTTTAATAAAGATTCAAGCAACTGAGGTTTCAATTTCTTCACAAGAACTAGTAAATAAAAACAAAAACAAAAAAAACACTCATGATTCTTGAAAAGCTTTCAGCAAGAATATTGAAAACTGGCTGTCATGTATTGTCAATTAAACAACCAGTACCCATCAAATATAGTCCTGGTCAAGCAAATGCAATCTTGAATACTAATTAGTTAACTCCTTCCCATATGACAATGGCATTCTTTAAAACAATATGAAAGCCCTAGAAAGCATGTATCTTGGCTTCACTTATTCCATGACCCCATCATACCCATTCAGCAACAAAATACCAACTTTCAGATTTCTAAAATTTCGTAGTGAAATGAAAGCATCGATCTTAAACACAATTACAGAGCCGGTAACAGAAAAATGACCAGTAGCCATCTTAAACATGATCAAATTAACATTCATTCTGTGAAAAAGAACTTGGCTAAAGAAATGGGGTTTTTTTATCTTGGTGGTTCTAACCTATTAACACATAAGAAGCAAACTTCAACGAAATAGAAACAAGAAAACGGCCAGAAAGTCAGCCAGTAGTAACTAAAAACAAGCAAAAACCCAGTAAAAGAAATTAAAAACATGAATATAAATGAATGAAATTAAGAGGCCAAAAAAGAATACCTGAATCAGGGAAAGTGTTATTGGAATCCAAACGGAAAGGAAAGCTAGCAAATTTGAGGTGGATGTAAACAGGCAAGCAAATTGGACAACCAGTAGGGAGTCCGAAACTGGGTTTTCTTGCAACAAGAGTATACTCTGCTCTTTCTTGTGATTCTTGCATCTCTCTCTGAATTATTATTATTATTATTATTTTTGCTGATGATCCTGTTTTGGCTTCAAAGCTGTGAGTGTGGGGTTTTTGCTATTGTTTGATTCTTGATGGGTATAGGGTTTTTCAGTCACCGAAAAGAAAATGGTGTGTGGTGGTTTTGTATTTTCTAGTTTTGTTCCTTCGGCCCATTTCAAGTGTGGGTTGGGCCTTCTTATCTTTCTCTTTTTTTGTAAGAGTGGGCTTACTAGTTGGACAACTCTCAAACTGTTGTTAAGGTTAACTTGGTCCAAAATCTAAGTTATGAATAAAGGAAGTTGATCTTGTTAATATAAATTTTGATTTAAAAAAAACACGTTTTAGTAGAAAAAACTTGTTTTTCTTCTCAGTAACCCGAGCTCGGACAAGTCCCAGATCAGTGTGTTACCAAGTTGAGTTGTCAAGAGAAAACCTAGAACTATGAGTTATTGTGTTGATCAAGCCAATTCTTATAATAGTTCTGAACCTTTCTAAATAGATAATACTAGATAATTAAATAACGCTACATCATAGGTTAATCCAAATTTTTTAAATATAAAAAAATATTCAAGTATTGCTGACATGTTTTCAAGTAATAAAATTTTTTTTTTATTATTAACTTGAAATTTGATGTATGCATTTAACAAAATAAATTGAAGATTATATATGTCAATAAACACTAAAAAAATATTTTATTAATAGCTAAAGAATAAATCGTGAAGTTGAGAAACAGACGAAAACAAAGATATATGATCATGCACTAAGTGAAGCTCTTTAGTTTTTTAACTTAATTATATGGAATTAATATTTTTTTATATAATAAGATCAATAATTTAAATTTGGCTGACACAAAATAATTTTGTAATACAAGTCTTCTTTTCTTGTTAATATATTTAATTTTAAAAAAATATATAACAATTTTTATATGTCATTTATCTAATAAAAAACAAAAGCATCCAGAAAAAGTACCACAAAAATCATGAAGATTTAAAATAAGAATAAAAAACATATCTCTCTAAATAAATTCCTTTTATCTCATTAATGTGATCTCTTTTTTAAAAATTTTCACCGGACATTTGTTCCTTAGATAACATTCTCTCAGTCATTTTCAGTAAGTTTCAATTCTAAAAAAAGTAACACCTTAATAAACTTCAAGCAGTGTCTCAGAAAACATAATAATAATAATAATAATAATAAAATACAACACTGGTGCATTATAGCATGAAACTCTTTGGAATCCTCAATAAACTCAACTTTTCGATTTAAATCCTTATCTAATATGAGTTTCAAATTAAATCATGCACTAATCGATTTGTTATAACTCGATCAACTTAGTTGGTCTAAAATCAACCCAAAAAATTGATAAAAATATGACTTTGACTAAAAACAATTCAATACAATATTCTTTTCTCTAATATTGAATAAGTGATATATCAATTCAATCCGGGTTAACATAAAATCATTGTCATAAACCCAACTGGTTTCAATAAATTTATTTTTACGGGTGACACAAGAGTGTCCTCTAATGATCTTATTGATATTGGGTTACTTGAGTTTGGGTTGGCAATGCAAATAAATAAAGTTCTTGATATTATTTATTGTTGCCTAAAGGGCCAACTTTTATCTTGAATTTGCATATCCTAATTGCATGGAAAAATAAATTTATCCTATATGATTTTAAACTTCAAAAAATGATGTTTTCAAATTATCCAGCCATGCATGCATTGAAGTTATGTACAAAAAGTTATGGCTATTTTAGTTTATGAGTTTTCTATATGTGTATTTATGTTTCCAATAAGTCAAAACTTGTGTTATTTATTATTTGTCTAGTTTTTCTATTAAAGTCATTTATTTTGGTCAATTATGTTATTTTAGTTTATCTCTAGACTTGAAGGGTTGTTCTAAGTATATAATGATTATTCAAATCATGTATTAAAGATCTTTTGTTAAAAATTGGAATTAATTTTTTTTTGCTTAACCTTTCATCACTCTATTCAATTATATATCTTCTGGTGAGTGGTGAGTGGTGAGTTTTTTATTTTTTAACTCTGTATCTCTAAAGTGAAGGTAAATTTGTATTTTTAAAGTGATGGGTTATTTGTATATGTATCTATTTGATTTTGCACCTTAGAGTGTTTAGCATAAATTGTCATTTTTGTGGATGAATTATTTATCCTCTATATTTCTACTATCCTTGTATCAACAAGCCTAGGTGGCCCAATACGCCTAGTTCTTTTAAAAATATACCTAGATACATGGGCTACTAGTTAATGCCCTTCATTGGGCCATTATTATTATTATTATTTTAGTTGATAAAAGGTCTATTTTTTAAGAAAAAAAAGAAGAAACAAGTGACATATCATTAGTCACGACAAATGATACGTCGACTGCTATCTAAAATCTAACCATCATAGAAAGTGGCTATAAAATCAGGTTGTGTAATATTTTACCATAAAACCTATTTTTAACCTAATTTTACTTAAAAACACTTGAAAACTACTTTTATAACCTCAATAAATATTACTATTGTTCTTGTTGTGTGTGCTAATGAAGACACAGAACTAAATAGCAGAATTTTTGTTTCTTAAACCATTATATAGATTTTACTTCTTTTCTTTTCAATCTAGTCATTTTGTCTCAAATCTTATTTTGTAATTGGATCATCGATTTCAAAATTTTCCTTTTCCTTTTGTTTTCGAAACTAAAAATCTATCTCCATACATAAATATTATTTTCAAGCAATAAAATACACTTTTGTACCATTTTGTTCTTAGTTTTTTAAAAAACTTTGTTTGTTTTTAATTTTATTATTCATTCTTATTTAGTTATATATTATTCTTTTTTCAATTTGATCCTTATTTTTTTTGCTCTTCTATAAAAGTTTTGTTGGCTTTTAATTTCATCATTTAATCTAAATTTAAAGTATATTATTTTTTCAATTATGTCCTCGTTTTTTTTTCTGTTTGTTAATTTTTTTTTAATTTCATCTTTAAACAAAAAAAAATAATTAATTTCACTCTAATTTATTTTTAATTTTGATTTTTATCCCCGTTTTTTTAATATATATATTATTGATCATTTTATGTAATTGATTTTTTTCAATTTCATCCTTCAACGTTTGACTTGATGGAGATTGGACTTTACTATTTTTCTATATATGGTGCTTTCAGTCTAATGACCGAGGTCGCGTGTTTGAAAAGTTAACGCATGTTAATATTATTTTTTTATTTGCTTTAAAT
Organism: Populus simonii; assembly: GCA_007827005.2. NCBI lineage: Eukaryota > Viridiplantae > Streptophyta > Magnoliopsida > Malpighiales > Salicaceae > Populus > Populus simonii. The sequence continues at coordinate 6,566,188 of CM017469.2, forward strand.
AGGATCTTTCACTACTTTAAAAGTGACTACGGTTATCTCGAGTTTTTTTATTCGGTGTTAGTTTTTTTTAGATTTAATTTTTTTAAAAAAATATTTATTGATTAAATTAAATTAAATTAATTACTTAAATGATTTATTAGAATTGAATTTTTTTATTTTTATTTTAAATTAAATTTAGGTTTATCATGATTTTATATTCAAGAGCATAAATTTTATAAATTAATTATAGTTGATCAGGATCCATTCATCGCCATCTCAATATTTTCTTAAAAAAATTTGTTCTCCTACAGACCTGATCAAGGGAAGTAGAAGCTGCCTCTTTGCGCATGGTTGCAATCATCAGCTGGGAAATAAGATCAGAGGACAAATTTATAAGACAGCTTCATAAGAAAATTTGGGATTTTGGGACTATTTTCGTTAATGACTATATATATATATATATATATATATATATATATATATATATATATATATATAATTAGTTGCAGCAATCCCAATAATCTAAACACAAAATAAAATTTTATTTTATTTTTTAAAATTTGAACATTTGCCATTCTTTAATTTCAGGATAAAGAATATGGTCTGGATGGTTATGGGCCATGGCAACTTTTGGAAAACTGCAAGTGAAGAAGTCCAGAACAATCCAACAGGCCCACATTATCCAGTCACTTATTTCCCTTAAAGCCCATTTCTTAGGGCTAAAACAGACATTTCGATCTCCTAAAACCCTAGCCCCCATCATATCTATATATGCATATGCTCGTTTATTTCTGCAAACCCTAGCCCCCTCTCTTTCCCTAACTTTACAAGTATCAACAGAGCAGCGAAAATGCCGCCAAAGTTTGACCCATCTCAGGTTGTCGACGTTTTCGTGAGGGTGACCGGCGGTGAAGTTGGTGCGGCCAGTTCACTCGCTCCCAAAATCGGACCACTTGGTCTTTCTCCCAAGAAAATCGGTGAAGACATCGCCAAGGAGACAGCCAAGGACTGGAAGGGCCTCCGTGTCACCGTCAAGCTCACTGTCCAGAACCGTCAAGCCAAGGTCACCGTCGTGCCCTCAGCAGCGGCTTTGGTTATCAAGGCGTTGAAGGAGCCGGAGAGAGACAGAAAGAAGACGAAGAACATAAAGCATAACGGGAACATCGCTCTTGATGATGTGATTGAGATTGCAAAGGTTATGAGCTCGAGATCAATGGCTAAGGATCTGAGTGGGACCGTGAAAGAGATTTTGGGGACTTGTGTTTCAGTTGGGTGCACGGTCGATGGGAAAGATCCAAAGGATTTGCAGCAGGAGATTACTGATGGTGATGTTGTGATTTCTGAATGATTGAGAAATTGATTTTTTTTTAGTTTCGGAAAGATCCCATCTTATGTTTTTTGTCTAATTTTGTGGTATCTGGATGATTAAGGATTTCTTTTTAAGGGGACTTACAATTCTAGTTGAGGGTATTTTATTTATCTATGTTTTTTGGCCACTCCATGATTTCTGTTAGTTTTATTTGTTGTTGAATTTAGTTATGCGACTTTGTTTTATGCTTGGTTTTGCTTGAGAAATCATTTGCTTGTGCATAGGTAAAGATGGAAGTTTAGTGGATAATTTATTTAAATCCGTGTGTTTGAGGATATCAATTATTCACACTCTTAGCTACTTTTGGTGGCTCTTGTAGAAGTTACTGTATGATGGGGATGGATGGATGAAAAGTAGGGATGTCATGCTTCATTTGGTTTTTGCGGGTAGATGATGACCTTAGGATTTGAACTTATTCTTCGCCATTTGCAAGAATTATGCTGATTGGTTTCTATCTCACTCCCTATTCTCATCCTTCCTGACATGTATGTGTATGCTTGTGGATGGGGCCATGCGATGGACAAGAACAGGTTATTATGAACACATGATTTAACTTGGAATTCTTAAGCTGTTTTCCTTCACAGGGAAAAACTTCTGGGGGATATAGAACTTGTCTGATGGACTGGCAAATTAACTGACTTGTGAAAGCTAGTTCTCAGAAGTGTGGATTTTCTGCTCTATCCAGCTTTACTTTGAACTTTATAGTTTGTCTACAAGTCTGAAACTTGGGTTTGGATGCTTTGCCAAGTACCTTTACATCTAGTTTGATCGTACTAGTTGTTAAGAGGCAGTTTACTGGTGTATTGTTTGTCCTGAATTGAGAAATATGTGGTGCCTATCTGATGCAATTCCCTATTTAGATTTGAAATGACTTCATCACTCAACTGATAATAAAAGAAACAAATTTTATTCAGGTTTAGTTTATGTTTTGCAAAGAGAAGCCAGTTCTGGGCGGTGATTATCCAGCTTCACTTTTGTTTAGGAAAGCCGGTTCCCTGCTGTGAATTTTGCTGTTTTTTCTTGTTTCGCATTTAACTTCGTAGCTTCATCTTTTCTGCTCTGTTTTTGTCTCATGCTTTCCCATTGCATGGTATTTAGCTGTGAAAATTTGGGGGTGCTATGAGTGTCCTATTTTCCTGCTGATAGATTATTTATTCCTTGTATATGTAGATAGATAGAAATAGATAGTTAGTTCTAATGGGCTTTGTAGAAAAAACTATAATATAATAGATATAGTAATAAATAACGGGGTCTAGAATTATTGCTTCATAGCTTGTATGCCAAAACCAAGTGCAGAAAACATCGAAGAATTTTCTCTCCACACAACACCCCAAACAGTGCATCGTGAATTCAGCATTAACACCACAATGAGATATAATAGACACTCACGTAGGTGCTTTCGCAACTCGAATTTTCTGTGGAATTCCAATCTCTATGTCGAATTCCCTAACTAAATTCCCTCTCACTAAACCTGTTGGTGAATATTTTCGGATTGTTATGTTGATATTAAAAAAAAAAATTAAAAATATTATTTTAATAAATTTTTAATCAAAAAATATTTTAAAAAAACAACTGTCATTACTATATTCTGAACAGGGAAGAGTTTCAATATCAAGTAATATCAATATCCAGGAATTCAAAATTTTCACCTCCGAAGTAAAGCTTGTCTCCAAGCTCTCCTTCCAAAATTTTCTAGCACTCTATCATCTCCTTCTTTGCTCTCTCTTGTACTCCTCCTTTGGTCATCAGTATCCTTTTCCCACTATCACATATCTGGACCATATTTCGCATGTAAATCAGAGGACAATTACACTCCAGGAGTGAAAGAACTATTTCTGGAAAAGAGTAAATTGTAGCTTACCTTTTTGTCAACAAAATCAGCCAAAACCTTGCTTGTGAAAGATGATAAGTATCAGAGGGCAACAGATCGGGAAACTTAAGTTTCCAAACCTCGTCAGTGTATTGAAGGATGACCAGAGATTCACAGATGGGTTTTCCATTGTGGATCAGAACAGGAACCATTTTATGAACTAGGTTCATCTGGAGAAGCATAGGGCTCTTATCAAGCATGTTCTCTTCCTTGTATTCATATTCAATCCCTTTCTCTTCTAAGGCTATCCTCATCCCAAATGAACTTCCCAAGATATCAAGGAGGATAACTTCTTCAGCCATCTTCAAAGCTTGACCAACTGAGCTATCAGTTATTCTCTTATAGCTGGCTATGATGATAATATGAGTTTGGATGAGATTAGTGCATCTATTTATAGGGGAGGAATGTCTGTTGAACGAATGAGACCAGTGCATATAAATGTAGGGGAGGCATGACTGATGAAGTTCAGTATAGTCCATTCCTTTAGCATTTTTTTATTAAATGCTGAAAACACTTGGTCTTTCTTTATGGGAATTTATTATCCTTTGCCAACTGAAATTTCAAAGAAATTTGCATCGCTGACTGTCACTCAAGGACAAAAAAAGAACTAATAACTCTTGTCAGTATAGAATGGAGTCTTCCTGTTAAATGCACGAATACTTGAAGACCAAGTTATGGTAATGCCATTAAGGTATAAATAGAGAACATATTTTGCAGTTTTCAGTCCACTCTGTTGAATTTCATAAACACAAAGAGCGTGGTTCGACTGCCAGGTACCGGATTGTTTGTTTTTGAGGTTGCATGAAGTTTGCACCAGCTGTGCAACATAGGTTTGGAAGTGAAAAACATCAAACATTTCCAAAACAAACACACGTAATGTGTCTTCTATGCCAACGGCAGTAGTTAGGCAATTACTTCTCAAATTACAATGAGATGAATGGCCTCCTTTTCCCATCCTTTGAGTTTGTCTCCCATGATTCTTAAATTGAACAGAAATGGTGAGCTTTGGCCAGAATTAATCGAAGTTGAAGAGGAGAAACAGGATCGAACAAGTCTCTGAGTCAAGTACACACACACACACACACACACACACACACACACACATATATATGTTTGTCGAAATAGCTTGTAATTTTGAGCTTCTCTTAGGAAGCTAACCTTGCTACCAGAACTTATTGACAATATGGGAAAGCGAGATTTATGACATGAGCAAATGCAAGAAATTTTAACATGAAAACACTGCAACCATGTCAAGGCAGAATTAAAGAAAATATTCAAAATTCTCAGCAAATTGATTGGTTTCAAAGAAAAGGAAATGTGTCCTTAAAAGTTAAAACCACATGCTACAGATCAAACGCAGGAAAGAAAGTTATATGGAAAAGGCAAAGCTTGCAGGTTCTTATGGACAACCCCATTTTCCTCATCCATAATTATTGTCAAACAACTTTGGGAAACTCACATAAACTTCCTGTAAGGCCTGCCTGCATCTTCATCTTGCATATTCTGTCACCAAAGTTATCAGAGCATCAGGGTGCAACTAAGTTAAACATGAACAGCATCATTCACAATCTAAGAATCAAGATGATCAAAATAAGATCACAAGCAAACAAAATGCAGCATAGATCTATTGAGTTCACTAGCCAAATAAAAATATGAAATCTGAAAACTCAAGTCTTGACTTCAAACACATGAAATCTGAAAACTTTACAGAGATATAAGAAGACAAAAAAGTGCAGGCAATGGACTTAATGTCTCGCTATGATTATGGAGAATATGCTCATGGAACAAAGGAAGCAAACAAACAAAAAAAAAATGAAAAGGACAAAGCTTAAATGGCAACACACAATAACATCCCTATTTCAAGAGGCCACACTTCTGATGCATTGCTAAAAAAATTTGAGCATGGAATTCATCACTATTTTGCCACCGAAAACAAAAACTTCTGAAAATTGGAACCTTAAAACAAAAGAATGGATGCCAAATTACTAGACATGGTATTGAACAAGGTCAGCAGCTCCAATACCAAGAATGGTGAAGTTCATTTTGTGCATGATTCATCCTTTTAAAATGAACTTAAAGATGACAAGATCTATTATTATAATCAATAGAGATCATCTCTTATCTTTTCTGCTTCTTACATTTTAAATGACTAATCATTATTTCCACCAGCCATGTGATTTATCTTTAAGCCTAGAACATAGAGATCGAGAAGGGGAAGCTCTTATGCAATAAGGTTCTTTGTTGGTTGTCATATTGGTTGAGCATTCTTTTCTTTGTCCAACTGTACTTTTAAGGAAAAGATGCAAGAGCAAATAAATAAATCTAATTTTTACTGAAAAGGAGGCTAATCAACAGTTAGAAGAGCCTGCCCTACCAAAACAACTGACTGTTGGCCAACAAACATGAGTTGTGAAGTTCACTCTACCAGTAATTGGAAAAGACAAGCAACAGAAAGGATGATATAGACAGACAAGGAGCCTTGTCCAGTGGTCAGTTTCCATTCCAATTGACAAAAGAAAACAAAGTTTTAAATCCTATAGTTTTTTAAATAATGCAAAACTTCACCTGACATACGTTTTCTTGGACCAGATAAGAACATCATAAGCCAAACATGCATACTTCTTTGTTTCCCTTAATAATTTCCACTAGCAACCGAACCAATCATTAGAACCAAGAGCAAATGTCAATCAAGCTCAATTGAAAAGCATGAACTCTTTGTTTTCTCTTCCTCAATTCTGACCACGACCACAAGCAACCTGATCTGATCCCAATATTTGTTTTAAGAATTGAATTGAGGCAGCAGCAAGGCAATATTATCTAAGCATTGAATGGATTAACCTTCAATTAATTTCCAAATGAACCCAGGGCAAAGACTGTACATGGTAAAATATCTGAAACCATTATTTTCCATAGCTTTATACCAGTCCGTGCTTTCTATTTGGCAGACACGGTCTAGCTTTAAACTTAGAAAGCAAGAAAAAGATAACTTCCAGGTCTGATAAATTGGCAAAACTAGTCAGTTCTCCACTTAGTGAATTCTCAATTGAAAATGAGATTTATTTATTTTTTTCATAAAGATATTTTCAGGGGTCCAATTTTTAACAACTGAACAGGCAGTTAGTTTTCCATTTGGCTTTATTTCCTATTGAGGGAAGAAATTCTCATATCTGTTGAAAGGAACCTTCTATTCCTACCCTAATAGGTTATGTGTTCCTATAAATCTTTCTTTGTTTCTCCCCTTCTTGTCCTCTCTTTCCTCGTTTTCTTCCTCCTACTCCTTGTATATAATTTGTTTATCCTACGTCATGAATATTCAAAAACATCCAGATAATTCAACCTCCAAAACTCTTCCTCACAGAGAACATCCTCCCCAAAGCACAACCTTTTTCCACCATTTAATTTATCAGAAGCTTTTCTGACAAAACATTTACAAACCAATCGATACCCCCTTCCATAATCCCAAAAATAATTATGCTGCTCCAAAAACCATTAGTAACAGCAGAACAAACCACTTACCAATCAAACAATTGATGTTCGAACATTTCCCTATACCTATCCATAATATAGTTTCTCCAAGCATGGTTGCCACAGACTACAAGAGATATGTAGCTGAGCTTGAAAGAACACTTTTAACTAGAATCAATCGACTACCTTTCAACAAATATTGCTTGTTCCATTACTGTTTTTGGGTTCTCATGGATTGACTCATACAGATATTTTATAAACGAACATCATTTCGATTATTAGAATGAGAACCCATCACGCTTAGTTACAAATCTTCATTCCCAAATCAAATTTCCAAGTTAATCAACAAAACTTAGCACCACAAATAATCAACCAGGTAAAAGAAATCACATTTAAAAGCTAAACCCAAAAAAAAAACACTTAAATCATTCAAAAATACCAACTTCAAAACAAAACCCCAAAAACTCAATCTACAAATACTCAACCAGATCGAAACTAAATCAAGAAAAAACCCAAGACAAAAAAGAAACCCACTTCAAAAATCACATAAGAATCAAGAAAAAGGAGGAAGGTTGATAGAAATTACGAATTCTTTGACGATGCCTTTGTAGACTAAGATAGGGACAGCAATTCCAAAGAGACCAATAAGAGCGAAGTTACGACGAGTCCAGCGAAAGTTTTGCTCAAGAGTCTCACGAGCTGAACCCCAATCCTCGATAAACTTGTTCTTGTTTGCTTCCATTCCTCCTCCCATTTTTCCTGTGCTCTCTGATTTCTTCTACTCTCTTCCCTTTCCGGCTCCGCTAAAGTTGATCGTGTGGAAGGACTGAATGAAGTCTGTCTGGTTTTTGTTGTCTTTGAGGTAACGGGGGAGATGGGGAAGTGTTTGGGTTGGTGGACTGGGTTGTCTATTGAGAATTTTGTGTGAAAATAAGTGGGCTTCGTTGCTTTATTACAAGCCCAACTTAAATTGAGCAATAATAAGAAATGGTGAGTTGATAAACGTTGTTGCCGGAAATCCTTTTTTTTTAAAGTAATTTACATGTAAAGTTTATTCATAACAAGTTAATTATTTTTTATATTTGATAATATTATAAAAAATATTTTATAAAATATTTTTTAGTATTTAATTATACCATAAAAAATAAGTTGGGAAATAATTTATTAGTGTTTTAATTTATTTTCTCAAAATTATTAAAAGAATAGAGACTAAGGTTGACAAATAAAAAAAATTACAGAATGATGAAATTAAAAACAAATTAATTTATAAATTATTTTAAATAAAATAAATAGTAATTAAAAGAATATGAACCAAATCTGATAAAAAAAAATAAAAAAAAATTAAAATAAAAAAAAATTTAATTTCATAAATTATTTCAAATAAAACAAATAGTAATTAAAATAATGAGAATCAAATTTAATAAATAAAAACCTCAATTAAAAAAATGATAAGAAAGGAAATAAAAAAAATAAGAACTAAATATGATATAAAAATCAAATTAAATCAAATTTTAAAGGATGAAATTGAGAGGGAAAAATTCAAAGTAAAATATATAACAATTAAAAGATTTAGAACCAAATTTAATATAACCAATAAATAACATGATATTTTTTAAAATTTTTCATAATTTTTAAAAAGTTTATTTTGTCTATAATATAAGAAAAATTTTTTTATAGAAATCAAGCTAAATTTTTTCTTGATTGTAAAGTATTTTTTATTAATCAACTTTTTAAATGATAAATAAATATATAAAAATTTAAAAAACTTTTTTCAAAAAACTACTTTTTTAAAAATAAAATAAACAGAGTCGAAGATTCGTATCATATACTTATAAAGTTTCGTATATTTATCAAAATTTATTCAATACTATATTATTTTTTATTTTTTATTTTAAATATATTTTATTGATTTTGATTAATTAAAGGGATAAACATACAATCAATTATCTACACCATTTAAAATCCAATAATAAATAATTGAAAGAAGGTCAAAATTAACAATGAAAAGGTTCTCGAGCATTAAAAGGGTGTTTATTTTTTAATAAATAAATCCATAACTCTTGATTAAAAATCATTATTATTGTTAAGTTGATATATTTTTTTTATTTCTCATCAACATCAACATAATTGTAAACATCAATTTCAATTATTTGGATTCTAATATAAATTTACATTGTAAAATGATAGATCAAGTGATAAATTATTAGACGTGTCAATGCTACTTCAAAAGAATAATTGAATTTAATTATTTACATCACCTAAAATCCAATTAAAAGAATTGAAATAGAGCAAATTTGAGCAATGAAATGGTGCTTGAGTAATCTATATTGGAAGGATGCTTTGTTTCAATAAACAAGTCCATAAGAATTGATTAAAAACTCCATTATTCTTTAGTTGACATTTTTTTTTTTAATTTCCCATTCATTAATTTCAAATATTGGAAATCTAAGATAAATTTATAGGGATGAACAAAAAAACTGAAAAACTGATTAAATCAAAAAAATTAAAAAAAATAACCTAAAAAACCAAACCTTAAAAAAAACTAGATTAAACCGTTTAGAATATTTAAAAAACTGACTGGTTCAGTTTCATAAGCCTGAAACTGAAAAACTAAACCAAAATTAATAAAAATCGAACCAAACCGAAACTAAACTCATTAGAAATTACAAAAAAATAATTATATAATTTTTTGTTTTTAATATAAAATAATCGAACCAAACCAAAACCGATTGTTTGAACTAGTTCAAGGTTTTTTTTTTTAATTCAGTATGGTTATTATTTTAGATAAAAACCAAATTAAACTGAAAATAATTACCCCTGTAAATTTACATAGAAAATAATTTGATGTGTAAATTTATTTTTTTAAAAATACTTTTTTATGAATAAATACTTCAAAAGAAGAAGAAAATTATATTTTTAATACTTGATGAGTAGCTATGATCAATTTAAAAGCAAGATATAATTAGCCAAAAATAATATAAACTAAAAAATGATAAATGATAAACCATTTAAATCTTTCTAATCTTGATATGTTAATCAGTCACACCAAACACGTCACACAGTTAAAATCCAACACATAAATATAAGGTTGTTCTAGGTTTTCAATTCTTAACAGCGCTAACCCACCCTCCCCCAAAAAAATAAAGGAAAAAAATAATCAATGGCGTCTAGGGTTTCTCTGAAGACAAAAGGCAAGAGCAGCAGCGGCAAGGGAGCAAAAGGCATGGAAGAGAAATCACCGTCACAGTATTTCAAAGAATGGAGCACATGGTCATTTAAAAAGGCCAAAGTTATCACTCACTATGGATTCATTCCTATGATTATTATCATTGGAATGAACTCTGAGCCTAAACCACAGATTCATCAGCTCCTTAGTCCTTTCTGATTCCAACCCAGATCGTAGTTTCTCTTGTTCTATTATGGGTCTGTGCTTATCTGTCGAATCTACATCTTTCTGAGCAACGGGGTTTGTTAGGTTTGACTGTTTTATGGGGGGGTTTAAACGTATGGATTGATTAGTATAAATGTTAAAGCTGTGAACTTTGTTATGCTGATTTATGGATGGTTTAATTATTAGTATGAATGTTAAAGTTCCGAGCTTTTGTTACTCAGTAATAATTGAGTGATTTAACGATTAATCATGGTTGCTATTTTATCTGTTATAGTCTTTATTTTTGCTGGTTTATGTTCCTGATTTATTCCTTGTTTCTTGATGGATTGATTGATATGTGGAATGGATAACTATAGTTCTATAATGAGCTTAGTTGCGGAACAGGAAATGAAATGCATTCTGGGTACAGCTGAGAGTAGAGGTTCTTTCTTTCTTTTTTAGTGGGTGTGTAGGCGGGGGGGTGCAAACTGATAGATTTTATTTTTTAAATTATAGGAAATTTAATAGTTCGACCGATAGTAAGCTTGATTATTACCTGGCAACAAAAAAATCCCGAAGTTTTATGTTTTAAGTTAGTCAGCATTCATTAGATATCTGGGAAAGAGAGTAAGTAATCAAGACGAAATTCATGACAGCATGGGTTTTTTTTCTTCCTTTCATATTTTGTGATTTTTCGATTGCTGTCCTGTCAAGTAGGAAATTCATAATTATAATAGAAAATTCTTTTGGGGAATTTATGATTTGTGGTGTTGATAGCTGATAAAGTCCCCCCACCCCTACCAAGCAGAGCTGCTTAGTTCTGGTGAGAGTATTTCAAACATTTGACAATTGTGTGCTATTATCTCCTTCAGTGATGAATTTATTGAACCTGTATGGCCTATGGAAGGATTTACATATATATTACTTCTTTAACCTGAACCCCACTTAGCAACAGTAGGATAATCAAAGGCTGTTTGTTTTACAGATGCATATATTTATCCATGCGGAGAATCAACTCTTATGCATAATGTCTTATGCATTAGGGATTTTCCTCTGCATTGTTGTTTTAACTTTTGTTGCAAGTTGAACAAATTGTTATGTGGCAAGAGGTATATCTTATTGTAGAGTGGAAAGTGCATGTTTGTTTTAGCTGTGTTTTTCTATTTGGCTGCTGTTGTCTTGAGGAATAGGAATACCGTAAACTTTTTAGGGCTGACCAGCATCTGGTATGATTACTGTGGATCTCTATCTTGAATCTCCTTCATGCTATTAGATAACATCAATGGTTTTTCTTCTTTGTTGCGTGTGTAGTTATCAGCTTTCAGAATTAGTATCAGTATCTACAGTAGCTGTTCTTCTCAGACACTGGGTATCGCCATAAATGTTATTTTGATGATATATTTAAAATATTTTAAAGCCTTTTAAAAGGACATTTCCTTTCCCAATGATCATCTGTTTAATTTCTCCATGCTGATTTTGTTGATGATTGCTTTTATGGCCATGGAACGAACTTTGTGTATACCACAATGTTTGCACATGGAGGTAGTGAAAGCGAAATCGAGTCATGCATCAGGCATGATGATTTTTGCAGTTATGAATTAAAGAGGAAAGAAAACTCAATGAATTGAATTACTTAGATTAAATTCTGTAAATTTCTGTTTCCTTTACCTTTCTCTGGCCGGGAACATTTTAGGTAGATGTATATCCAATATTGCGCGTGTTTTTGACTTGGTTTCTAGGAAACCTGAACAGATTTGTACAAATTGCATGCATGCAGAGGAGAGCTTAAAGTTGCAGAGAGAGTACAGAATTGATCAGATCTGACCTATTTGAATGTTAGCTTTCAATTGGGTCTAACTGTGGTTTTACTTCTCCGTTGAGTTCCTTTGATTATTGTTCATAGAGAATTTGTATTCGGTTTTTTGAGGTCATTAACGTTTGACCATTCGACAATGGAGGGCAATTAGGAACAAGAAGTTGAAAACAATCCCACTCTCTAGAATCATCCCATCAGGTCTTTGCTTCAATCTGCTTCTTTTTCACAGATTGCTTTCAGGATGGTTGTTTTGGTTAACTCGGTGTCGAGGGAAATTGTGCTAGTTATCAGTTTCTACCGTGCATGATGCATTTAGAGTAATTGTCTATAAAAAATAATAATATATACACACACACATATAAAACTTAGGGTTTCATTGTGCATACATTTTCGGTGCATCGGGGATTAGAACAATGTAATAATGATTTTATCTTTACAAACTAAATCATTAGACTGGTTATTAGAGGGTTTTTTTTAAAAAAAGATTTATTAGTTATTATTGAATCAGAACTCGAAGATTTGTTTATATTTTTAAAGAATAGTAAAATAATTAAATTACCTTTAAAAACTGAAATTTATATAACTGATGTTTAGAGGTGTTTTTGAATTTTTATTTTTTTAAACACAGTAAAATGATCATGTTATCTATAAAAACAAAATTTCTTTAACTAATATTCAAGGGTTTTTTTTGTATTTTTATTCTCATGTTTTTTTTAGTTATAATCAAATTGGCTGATGGGTAATTTGGTTTTTAACAAATATATTAAAAAATAAAAATAGTTAGCTCGTGCATTGCACGAGGCAGCGTGTTCATCGTTCTATTGTATTTAGGCAACGTGTGTGATGGATTTTGGAAGCCAAAGATAACCTCTTTTGACATTGTAGAAATCATCTCAGTGGCCCCTGCCTCCTTAAATGACATTTGTAGCTTACTGATTTCTGGTTTGTCGTTAATTATTTTTTTTTCTTTTTTTTTTCTTGATTTCCACACTTGATCCTTCAAATTTTCAAAGCAGCATTTTAATGTTTGTTTCTTTAAATTTGGTCTCTATTTTTTTTATCACTATTTATTTTATTTGAAATAATTTATAAAATTAGATTTTTATTTCAATTTTACCTTTTAATTTGTTTTATCTGTCAAATTTGGTCTTTATTTTTTTTATTCAAAATAATTTGTTTTTCGACTTCATTCTTCTTTAGTTTTTTTTCTATCAGATTTAATTTTTATTCTTTTGATTGCTATTTTTTTTTTACTTTGACAAATTTATTAAATTGATAGTTTTTTATCCGATTTTATCCTTCAATATTAAATTAGCAGGGAATTGAGCTTCTCGATTAAGTTCGATTCTAGGATTTCATGGGTTGCGGGTTTGGGAGATTAATCCAAGTTTAAAAGATATGTTCGTGTTTGCTTATTTTTTTTAAGTTCATATTTTTTTAGTTTCATCATTTAACATTTATTCATTTGGAGAATGAACTCTATTATTTCTTTTATTTGCTTTTTATATGATTTTGTACTAATTTTGAAAATAAACTGAATTATCTTAGATATTTATATTTGTTGTGCTTTGTTAAATTTAGCTTTTTTAAGAGATTTTTTAAATTAAATTAAATTAATTGATTAAATATAAACATGAGATGCTCACTTTATGACATTTTATTTGGTTTGCCTTTTGAGTCGCTGCTTTGACATCGCATATGACCTCTTTTTGTGTTGTCATGCAGCCTTAACAAAGAAAAAATTCAACATAAAAAATATCTAGGCGTTGCTATTAGTAGATTTAAAAAAAAATATTTGGGGATTAACTCGATGTGACCCAATCAACTTAACGATTCCAAAAGCAACCACAAACATCTAGTAAAAATGTAGTTTGACTCAAAATAAATATTCAATATGATATTTTTTTTATAAATATAAAAATGACAACATATTTGATCGATTCAGTCTAACCCATGTTAACTTGTCAATCTGCATATCGGATCATGAGACTATGACAACCTAATAAAAATCAAATCAAAACAAATAATAAAGCCTAATTTTTAATAAACTCAATGTTAAAGGATGAAATTGAAAATAAATAAATAAATACATAATCAGAAAAAATTACTCAAGTCAACCCGAGTTAACTTATCAAACTCACATGCCGGATCTTGAGTCCAAGATAACCCAAAAGAAAACGAATTAAAATAAATTATGAAATTTAATTTTTAATTAACCAAGTGTTGAAAAACAATATTAAAAAAACCTGATTAAATGGAAACCTCATAAAGAGCCACAAACACTTTATTAATCAGTAGATTCCATATAAAAATTACTCTAATCCAAAAAATAAAAATAAAACACTATTAATAGTGTTTTGTTAATTAATGTTAATAATTCAAAAGAAAAGAAGATTAATTTATTAAATAATACTTGCATGTTACGCTGGCACAAAGCACATTGATGAGTTGTGGCCAACAAGCCCTCCCCAAGATAACCTAGACCAATTTGTTAAATTACTATGTTAAGAAATAAGTTGTGTTCATGCCATTCATGTAGTGCCTTGTCTGTTTTCTATTTTTAATTCAATCTATCACACATAAATCTATCCATGTTAGAATACCTTCTTTATCTCCTAGGAAAAAAAACTAATAATTTATGTAATTAACTTTAGTCCTTAGACTGTCAAGAAACAAGCAATCTAGTCCATCTTGTTTCAAAGAGCATTAATTAGCCTATTTGTTTAAGTTTGATCAATGACATTTTATAACCTTATTGGTTTGATGCCATTTGTTTGCCCTTTTTTTTATTATTATCTTTCATTTTTTTAGTTTACTTGGATCATAGTTATATTTGTCATTTTTCTCAATAGATAAAAAATTAGAAAAAAAATATTTTAAAAATAACAAGTACTAAATATATAACATCTCAATACCGAAAACTCATAAAAAGAATAATAAATTGTACGCGGATGGTGAAATAATAAAGACTCATTTGTTGAGGAAATATATCCCGTGAAATTAGTCGAGATACGCGCAACCTGGCCGAACACCTATGTTAATAATAATAATAAAAACTGACCAAGGAAGATACCAAACTTACAAACAGACCATAATTTTTTGAAAAGGGACTAAACTGTTTATTTTTTAAAATACAAGGACTCATTTAAGTTATTAAAAATAAAACTATAACAGTAAGAGTCATAAATAAATGGAACTAAAAATGGTAATTTATATTTCTATGGGCTCTTCTTTTTATCATCCTTAAAAACATGACCTTTTTATAGACTGGAAATATTAAAAAAGACTACTGAGGAAGAAGGAGACAACAAAAGTACAAAACCCAGAGAGTCTGTAACCTGCGAAAACATTAAAAAAAAAAGAAGATTTTTCTCACTTCTCCTGCACATTCTTCACCCTGCGATCCAGTCCATTCTCATGCAAACCAACGGCTCCGATCACATCATCTTCACCAACTGTGTATGTTTGATTCTTTCTCTGCTTCTCTTCCAAGTTGTGATTTTTTCTTGCTGTGTTTTGGATCTTCTGCTTTGTCAATCAGATCAGGTCCTGTTGCCTTAATGCTTGTTTGGTTACTGAGAAAGAGAAAAGTTTGGAATTCGAGCTGGTTTGTGATCATGGGGTTTCATTGTTGGAGGTTTTATGTTTCTGTTGTGTTGGTTTTCGGGAAAGTGTGATTTGTCAGTGTCGATGTTTTTTTATGATTAAAATGGTTGTTTTCAATATTTCTTGCTTGCTCTTAGATCCTACTAATATAGTCAAATATCTTAATTTACGCTTACTGTCTGGTTGAGTAGTTACATAGGGGAGGAGGGTTTTAAATTTTGTTTAGTTTTGGGCAACATGCAACATTGAGTTCAACTACTGGAAAAATCTTGTGGTTGTGTTTGTATTTTTTTTTCAATATTTGTTGTGGTCCAGAGTCTTAAGACTAGATTGATATTATTGAGTTTCTTTCATTTGTGCAGGTTACAGGAGGATTTTCTTTTTTTTTCATGTTTTAAAGAGCATATATAGGTAGGTTGGTAATCCATGTTGATTTTACTTATTCTGATTTGTCATTAGAGGATTTTTCATTTTTTATTGCATGCTGCTTAGGCACTTTTTAATTTTTATCCTACCTATTTAAGTGATGCATGGATGCTCTGATGAAAACTTAACGTGTTAATGGTGAACAACTGGGGTGATAAATTAGTGAGCTATACTCTTTTAGGTTACTTGATCTATGTCTATAATTATAGACGAGCTTAATTATTTTGCCTTCTACTTGTTTTTTGGGCGGGGGTGGTCTGTTACAGAAGAAGAGTATGGTTTCTTTACCTAAACTACTTATGCATGTGTGAAGAAGCAAATGATACATGTTAATCCCACATCATTTTATAATTATACTGGTACATTACCTTATTTTGGTTCGATCTGAACCATGATCATTATCAAAATGTTGATATAGATCTTGTTCTTTGTCATGTTTGAAAGGGTTTTGAAAGCCCTTTTGCATTATTTTTATGCTGTTTCTTTAGAATTGTTTTTACAAGGATTAATCCTCCTTTTATTGACATTTTCCTTCTATTTGAATAAATGTAAGAAGATCATTTCTTCATTGTTGGTGAAATTTATGATCTAGTTTTATGACTGTCTGTTAGGTGGTTAAGACATATTCAGATGCAGTCCCATCCTGAAGAAACTATCCGTATGGTAAAAAAGGAAGCAGATTGCTGCACTGATTCCTGTCACACAGGTCATTTGCAGAGCACTCTTCAGGAACCCATAGAAGTTTCTTCCTCAAACGAGGATAACTCTCATGATACAGGGGATATTGATGACCCATCAATTGAAGATTCCTCTAAACAGTTGGTCCTTTATGACCCTGTGACTAATGGTGCTGGTCAAATTGAACCTGTTCCTCAACCTATTCAGTTCCAGCGTCCATTTAGAAGATATTCAGACCCGAATGTGCCTTCTAGAGTCTTGCCATCTGTAGGAACTTTTACTGTACAATGTGCCAAATGTTTTAAGTGGAGACTCATCCCAACGAAGAAGAAATATGAAGAATTACGTGAACATATTCTAGAAGAGCCTTTTTTCTGTGAAACTGCTCGTGGGTGGCGACCTGATATATCATGTGATGATCCAACAGACATCACTCAAGATGGGAGTAGGCTGTGGGCTATTGACAAACCTAACATAGCTCAACCCCCTCCTGGCTGGCAAAGGTTGCTGCGAATCAGGGGCGAAGGAAGTAGCAAATTTGCAGATGTGTACGTGTCCCAACCTATTTGTTTAACTCTCTTTTATTGAGCTTGACATAATAGTTTGCTCACTTCTGTAATCTAATTTCACACATATTTTCCATTTTATGGAAACTTAAGCAAGAACCTTAAAACCTTCCATGTTTTCTAAGAGCACAAGCAACTCCTCTTCAACTGTATTTGAGTATTATGTATTCTTCTAATTGTTAAAGTCTTAATTGATGACGAGAACTAAGTTTGTAATGTCATTTGGCTACTCTTGTATGGCAACACCCCCCCCCCCCCCCCCCCCCCCTCCTGTCTTCTATCAGATGTAATGTAGTTACATGTCTGCATCAAGATCCCTAGCAGTCCCAATCTGGAAACTCGTGGTTGCTACCATCATGGTTTCTTCAGTAAATACCTTGTGATTTCCCTTTCCAATTTTTCAGGTACTATCAATCACCATCAGGCAAGAGACTTCGCTCAATGGTGGAAGTCCAAAAGTGAGTTCACTGCTCTTACTTGAACATTCCTATATTGCCTAGCCCATGCCCCTTGTTTATCACATTTTAACTAATCTCTACATGTATGTAATGCTAGATAATCTTGTGGGCGATCCTTGTTTTAGGTTTTAAATCCCTTGATTTTGCAGGTACTTAATTGAACATCCAGAGTATATGACATTTGGTGTAACTCTCTCACAGTTTTCATTTCAAATCCCAAAGCCTCTGCAGGAAAACTATGTGAGAAAAAGGCGTCCAAGTTTATCAGCTTCATGTGATGATACTAGACATCTTCAACCCGGTGAAGGTATGTAGAAAAAGCCTTTGCTTTACTTGCTAATATGCAGTGAAAAGAATATTTGGTGAACTGGATTAGCTTTCTATTTCAACGATTCAAACTTCCATCAATTTTAACTTTTGACTCATAGCCACAGATCTGAAGGAATGCAGTTCTGTATTCAGACTTGAGTAACTTTGGTCTTCACAGCTTCACACGTGCATGACCAAAGCATCCGAGGCAATTCAAATGAAATTTGCCTTTTCCCTCTAGTTCTCTATAAATTTCTGCACGTTTGCTGTAGGATTTCAAAAGTTGCATATTTGGAAATTTCTCATTTTACTGTGTTGGTCAGGATATTTTAATTGATTTTTCTGTGTAAAGTTTTTGCCAGTTCTAACATGAAACAGTTATCCAGTTATTTAAATTTTGTGAGGGCCAGACCATACAGATACCTGTGTGCTTTTGCATTCCAAAGAATCCTCGACTGCCATTCTTTTCTTACTTTTCTAATGGCATCTAGAATCTGGGTCAAATAATTGCAAGGTTGATTACATCGTAGTTTGTGTTTTACTTTGCTTGTGAGGTGAAAACTGGAACTCATCCGTTCAATATCTGTACAATATGTGGCTTCATTACAACAAGGGAATGCACTCTTGCCTCTTCATGTGAGCAGGAGTGTATTTTGTGGTCAACCCATGAACTCCCTCAACCCTATTCAGGCTGGATTGTTCTGCATTTAGATCATCTGGTTTTTGTGTGGTTCTGGAATATGAGAACTGCCTCAAGTGGATTGTTGATTGGGTGAGATAAACCAATCCAGCCTATGTTAATAACACTGTAGAGAAACTCTTACAAACTAATTTAGTTTCTTCTACTAGTTTCTGAAGGTAGAATCCATACCACAAATTAATAAACACTTAGTGTTTTCTATGTGATGTCCCATGTCCATGGTTTTAGACAACCTGAAATGAATTCTTCAAGGGTTGGGTTGGTTACAACTTAAACTTCTGATTGATTAATGGGTGGCCCTGGGAAGAAATATTTGAGAACCTGTCGCCCAACTGGATTAACCTTTTGGCCACAATGCTGACTCAACCTGCTTGGGATTTTCTTTTGAATTAAAGATAGCATTACTGATGTGAAAGCCTACTACTGACAGTATCCTTGCTTTACATGGTCTGGTCCAGGTGATTTTACAGAACTCCAGCTTGGCAAGCCTGCGCTCTTATCTCCACCCTCGTCGATTCAGTACTCTGCTTCTCCTTCTTTTGATCGACCAGTAAAGAAGAAAGCCGGGACACAATCAAAACAGAATTACAGGACTGCCAATCCAGTATGTAGTCAGGATGATGCGAAAGTTGAAGAGCTTGATCAATCTAGAAACAGTGGTTCTGATTTGTGAGAGGCTTGTTCCATATCCTTTTTGATGACCGGATTTTATAGTTCGTGTTTTGTCTTGCAATACTTTTTATGTTTTTCGACCACAGGGTTCTGATGAACCAGCACAAACAAGGCAGTAAAATGGGTCCGGGAGGATGCATTGTTGTTTTACTTTGTGCATATTAGAGGATTTCTGGGTTTCTTTCACCCTTAAAAATTAGAATCATATATTCTTGACTGTTCATGGAGTTTTTAATTTGACTGGGTATTGTTTGTATCTCCATTTCTATCTTGAAGGCATGTTTATTATTCTATTATAAATCATGTGGCAAAAAACACCGTGCTTCCTCCTCCATTTCACTGTGGACTCACTGTGTGATATATATATATATATATATATAGTCATCAAACTTTTGTAGATGCCAATTGCTTCAAATTTATTAAGGAAAGGAAAAATGGACTAGAGTGAAAAAAAGGCAAAAAGAAAATAGATGGTGTTTTTAAATTGAGTCAAAAAGTTTTTCATCATGCTTTTTAAATTATAAACTTTTGGTCTCTTAATATTTAGAAAGTTCAATTTTAATCTAAAACTTTAATTTTTTTATTTCTTGATTTTTAATTTGAGAGAGAGAAAATAATTGAATTATGGTGAAAGAAAGATAAAGTTTTGATTGACATTAATTCTAGCTATGAAAAATATTGATTTTGATAATAATAACTTTCATTCAATTAGAAAAGTTTAGCTTATGTGTTCATTGCCCGTCAACATGTCTGAAACAATAAATTCAAGTTCAAGAAGTTCTTTGGTTTTTGAGTTTTTGGGTTGGTTTTCAGGTTATTTGAGGTCATGTATGTGTTTATCAAGGTGTATATGGTGTTTTCTATATATTTTAGGTTAAACCAGGTTGAAAATCATATTTTTGAACAAAACAAAACCTAAAATCTAATTTTCCATCGACCACAAGGTTGCTGAAAACTGGGTTAGCAGACAACGGGTCGTTTATTTTTAATATTAAAAATAAATAAATAAAGAGAGTGGATGACATATCATGTGCCATTTGATGTTGGAAAAAAGAGCCTAATGTGTGGACTGTATCTCTTTTCATAGGCCAGGCACATGTTGGCTTATGGATTATTTTTTTATTTAATATATTTTCAACCTCTTTAACTAAAAAATAATATCATTTCATCCCTTATTTTTTAAGGGTCTCTTATATATATATATATATATATATATATATATATATATATATATATATATATATATATATATATATTTGACTTGAAAAAAAAATAATGTTGTTTTTATTTCAGTTTCACGCCATTCCTGTTTCTTTTTATTTTGAAAAAGAATTTGTTGTTTGATATAAAAAAAAAAGTCTCAAGCATCTAGTTAGTGTATAATTCAATATATTATTATTTTAATATTTTTATAAAACAAAAACATTGTTCAATATGTCAAATTTTGAATTCATATTAAAAAATTTCTCTTAGAGAACACATTAACTATGCTTGGGTATTTTTTTTTCCATTCTAAAAAGGTTAATATGACCCGCTTTTTTTTGTGTGTATTTTTTTTGTCCGATTTAATAAAAAAAAATTCAAAAAATAAATTTATTAAACACAATCAAATTCAAGATGCACATCTATCTCTCAATTAATCTAATCTTCAATTATTATTAATGAGTTTTTTTTACATTTAATATAGTAGATAATTTTTCATTTATTTAATTAAATACATACATAAATATTTTTATTTGTGATTATATTTTTGTCAAAAAAACATATAAACACTTAAACATTCAATTTTTTTGCATTGAAATTTTCAGTGCACAACAAGAACTTGAAGAGGGGACATTGGTAGGTAGGGGTGAAAAAAATAACTGAAAAATTGATAAAACTAAGAAAAATAAAATCAAGAAAACCGAATTGTGAAAAAAAATAATTAAACTAATTAGAAATTTTTTAAAAAAAATTCGGTTCTGTTTGGTTCTGATTTAAAAGGCTAAAATCAAATAAATTGAACCAAACCAAACCGAACTAAACAAAATTAAAAAAACCAAGAGTATAAATAAAGTAAACTCAATAAGTAATTGTTAAAGCCCAATTTAATATATATCCATTAAAAAAAACCTATTTAATAGGTATTAAGTCTCCAAGTTTTTAATGCTAGAAAACAACCAAACCGAACCAGTTCTTTTTGAACTAGTTTTTTATTCAATCCGGGTCATATTCTTAAAAATTCACAACTCTCGATTTTATTGAATTTATAAGCCCAAATAAAACCAAACAAAACTGGACGGTGAACATCCCAACTATTAATAACTTGAAAGGTAAACTTTTAAACTATAAAAAAATGAGACTTGGTTACACAAGTATGTTAGATTAGTGTTTACTCATGATATTTTAGACTTGCACAATTTTATAAATATATTTATTTGTGGATTTTTTTTATTTGATCATCTCATGAGATATCTTGTAAGTTTATTATCATAGATATTGAGACCATTTCTGATTGATTATCTTGTAATTTATTTTTATGACATGGTAACAACTCATTGATCCATGGAACAAGCTAGTTCAGCTAGCATGCCACAAAACCTTGAGCCCAGCCCCATGTGCCTTCCCTGCTAAGCCCACGCTACTCATCTTGCAGCTAGATCGTGGATTTGTTCTGCTACAAGCATATGAAAAGGCAATGATACAGCACAAACAGGTATAACTTTGTGATTATATATCAGGTAGTTTCTTCCCTGGGCTAACCATGATAAGTTCATTAGGAAAGTCAGCTTTTTAGTTACAAAAGACAGGAGTGTTCAATGAAGCATGAACCTAACTGGAAATATTTTGTAGGTTCTTATGGCCAAACCATAAATCCATAACTGGAAGCTCTGTAATATCAAGCTCGTCAGGCTGTTGGACCATTTACAAGAACAGGATTTTCTTCCTGGGCTAACCATGACAAGCTCATTAGGAAATTCAGCTTCTTAGTTACAAAAGACAGGAGTGTTCATTGACTATCATAGGCTCTTCGTCTAAATTCTGCGACTCCATCTGGATCAAGCACAGTGCATCAGCAAACCCATACTGACCTGATATCAATCTCTAGTCTAGTCTCTTGGAAACATATGGGACCCAAATTTGACAGATACATGTTAACAGGAAGGAGAAAGGTCCCGCCATATAGTGATATGGTGCGATAGAAATCCAACATGCTGCCATCCATTTCACCCACAGCAGAGGCACAGCTGTTGATGGATATTTCCCTGGCTTCTGCAATGGCAAGCCTTTCTCTAAATGTGGATATGAACAAGCAAGCTTCGTCTCTGGGAGAATTGAAGCACAATGTCCCCTTACAGGGCACTCCAAGAGGTAGATTGGAAGGATTGATATAAGATTGCTTCAGCCATACATTTGAGGTATATTTTTTGGGGTCCTAAACATCTTTTTGGTTGTTTATGGACTAATTGATTGGCATGCATCAGCTTCTGGACATCGATTTCCATGGCTATAACAATCCAGGCACTTATAGTGGTTGATTTCTATGTGCAAAAGGATTTTTTTTAATCAAAAACCTTAATTCTCATACACGTTCAATGATGGTTCTGCAGAGAAACTATAGCACAACATGGAATTTATATAGTTTCTGTAAAATGGTTATTACTCTTCTTTTTTTTTTCATATTTTCGGACCCCTTTTCACTTATCAAAACTAAATCATTTATCATTTTAATTTATTGATTATTTATGTCCAAGAATATATTTTTTTGTGCAGTTACCATTCCAACTAGGCATACAGGGAAATAATTGGCTTTGCATAAGAACCTCTTAAATTACTTTATATTTAATTTTAAAGAAAAAGTTTACTCAATTTTATATTTTATCTCTATTTTTTAAAAAAAAATTATAAAAAACATCATCGAAATATTTCAAAGTTATTGAAATGACTCAAATAGCACCATATATTATATCATAAAAACAACCAAACACACCCTAAACCTTCTATATTGGATTTATGACTTTTCTCTCTTCAAAATTAAAATTTTCTCTCAATAGAATCTAAACTAAATCTAAATCAATCACAATATCCTAAAATATTAAATTGAGTAAACTATAGGCGATTTTTCATACATAATTCACAATAGAATTCCCATGTTCGAAGAAAAAACAGCATTAGGTCAAAGAAATTCATAGATAGTCATTTTGTCACCATCATCATATTAGCAAATCACTCACAGTCACAGGACCGATCACTTTTTATATCTCCCAACCGTGACTTTGTGCTTGTGCATATCTTGGAGTAGCCCATGGCATCTGGGTTTTTATTTTTCAAATTGTTGCCATCAGAAATTGGTCCATACCTAAGAATCTGCTGTAAAAGTGACCTTATTATAGGATAGAGCTGGTAAAAGGCAGCAGCTTTGGACTTGATTGATGCTTTTCAAAGATAAGAACAACCTTGCTACCTTTTGAACATGATCAATAGTGATTATCATCATGATTCAACAGATTACACAATCATTCCCTTTTCCCACCATACATCAAACTCTCCTTTCATAACTCTATCTTCATCATACTTGTATGATAGTGTAGTTACGTTTATATTTTGAAATACTTTTTATTTAAAATACATTAAAAAAATATATTATTTTAAAAAAATTATTTTTAATATTATAATATCAAAATGATAAAAAAAATAATATCGGAAAAACACCTACATGGTTCCAAGTAGAGATGATCATTTTAGGTTCGGTTCGGTTTTTACCCGAAAAAACAACCAAACAAAAAAAAAAAGAGACCCGAAACTGTACCGGGGTCGGCCAGTTCCAGTCCAGTTTTTTGCATAAAAAACCGGACAAACCTATATCCATTTTTGGGCTTTTTGGGCTTTTTAATGGGCTTCTAATTGATTTCTGTTGGGCTTATAATTAATGTTGATATTGTCTCATTTTCTTTGAAGATTCCAAATATATTTAATTTTTTTACCCCTAAATATTCAATTGTATTAAATTGTTATTGTCAATCTTATGTTTATTAAATTTTTTGGCCACTAAATATTCATTTATATGAAATTATTAATGTCAATCTCGTGTTCAATATATTTTTTAACTTACTAATATTTTTCTTCTTCCGAAAAGTATAAATAAATAACACACACTCACAATCACACACCAATAAGTTAAAATCCAAATTACAAACTATTGCCTTCAAAGGGCTTAACGAAAAAACAACAAATAACATTATCATAAAACACTCCAAGCCACAAAAAATAAATTTTCATGTGCACATCGTCTTAATAAAAAAGCACTTCAAGAGCATTGCACTTTGATTCCTGAAATTCATAATCTAGAATTATAACATGATAAATTAAATCAGAAGATATAAAAATAAAAAAAAAATATTTATACCGTACGTTTTCAATAAATGCATCACAATTTATGAACTAATTATCATCCGTTGTTAAATGCAACTTTCCACCAAATTCTACAAAATAAAATGTTAAACATGTTAGAATAAAAATGTGTTAATTAATAAATCATAAAATAAAAGGTGTAAGTTTTTAAGAAACATTACCTGATTCAAGGTTTTCATAGGTTTCAAAATCATTCATCAAGATTGTATTATCAGTTGGAATTGGACCATGATGCAACCAATTTTGACAACAAATAAGTGCTTGAACTGTTGCTGGAGATAGAGAACTTCAAAATTGGTCGAGTATACGACCGCCTGTGCTAAAGGCTAATTCGGAAGCCACTGTGGATATAGGAATAGCTAGAACATATTGTGCAACTTTCGAGTATCTTATATTTTGAAGCATTAATCTTCCATCAACCCAAAATATCTAATTTATCATTATTAGGATCCTCACAACCATCAACCAAATACCTCTCAACCTCATTTCTATTTTCCACACTATCTTCCTCTTGTAAGTGCCTTTTGAACCGAGCTAAAGTGTTAACATCTACCTCCATGTCATCAATAGCATCATTAACATCTTGTTTATGCCTATTATCATCCACCACTTCATCGGCTTTCAAATAAAACTCATACAAGCTCACCAAATTCTCTTTTAATTTTTTCGTTAGCAATTGTGCTTTGTCATAATCATACAACTCACCAAAACAAAATTTCACATATTTCAACTTAAGACGTGGATCCAAAACATTAGCCACATACAATAAAATTTTTTGATTTGCTCCACAACTCCAATACTTCTCAAACTTACTCATCATGTTCATCGCCATTCCACTCAAAAGATTATCTCTACTTTTACACAATTGCAACAAGTTTGTGTGCATGTAAATCAAATCATTGAAGAAAGAATTTGATGTAACATGCAATGAGCCAGAAAATTTTAATGAAACCATGTAAAAGATCTTTAAAAACTTTAGCAAAGTTCTAGCATTTTCCCAATCCTCCAAACTAGGTGGCCCTATGTTTTTTTTATTCCCCTTTGAATCAAGCTCCAAAAAGTAACTTATATACCTAGGTTCACTTTGACCTAACCTCACAAACACCTTTTCAAACTTTTTAGCAGCTTCTAACATAAGATAAGTTGAATTCCATCGAGTTGCAACATTCAAACACAATGATTTCTTACACTCTATATGCAACTTTTCTGCACACTTCTTAAATGCAAGTAGCCTAGAGGGTGAAGATCTCACAAACCTAATTGCATTTCGAATCTTAACAACCAAAACATTCATCTCTTTCAAACCATCACATATAATGAGATTTACATTGTGCACAACATCTAACATGCAAATGTTCATTTGACAATATATTAGTTGACCAATCTTTCATCACATTCTTTAAATATAAAATAGTAACACTATTCAAGCTTGCATTGTCTACTGCAACAGTTAAAAGTTTATCAATCCCTCAATTTAACAAATAATTCCCAATAAGTTGACCAATTGTCTCACCCATATGATTGGAAACTTGACAAAAATTCAGAATTTTTTTATGCAAATTCCATTCATTATCAATCTAATGAGCCGTTAAGGACATATAGTTAATGTTTTGGATTGATCTCCATGTATCTATTGTTAAGCATAATCGTTGACCCTTAAGAGCTCTCTTTAATCTTTCCTTCTCTTCAACATAAAGTTTCAAACAATCTTTCATAATAGTGAAACGAGAAGGAATGTCAAATCTAGGCTGCAAGGTCTTAGAAAATAATCTAAATCCCTTACCCTCCACAAAATTAAAAGGCAACTCATCAATTATAACCATTTTCACTAGTGCCTTTTTGCATTCATCATAATCATAACCTATTACCTTAAGAGTTCTCACACTTCGATCTCCTAATTCACCCCCTACCTTATTAGGTTATAATACCAAAATTTTTTGCTTCTTATCAACCACAAAAGGAAACTTTTTGCATACTTTCAAATGACTCCACATATTACTTGTCCCATTAATAATAGTATGACATGCATAATCATTTTCACAATAATTACATTCAGCTCTAGGGGTTGTAGGATCACCATCATATTTTGTAAAATGATCCCAAATTTGTGACTTTGTTTATCATCAACATTTCTTTTCCTTTATGCAAGGACTTGAAGTTGTTTACCTTTATTATCAGTGGTGGATCCTGCAGTAGTTGATGTTGGGTTAATGTTTGAAGCTGAGGCATTGGTTGATGTTGGGGTAGTGCCAATGGATGAAATATTTTGATTTTGAAGGTTTTTCATCTGTAATTACCAAATGCAAACATATTCATTATCACTTGCACAATTCTTTTCAGCACTTAATAAACATAAAGATTAAAATCATGTTTAAAAATTAAAATGAAACAAATATTACAGAAGTAACATGTCAAAACAAGCTTAGAAAATATATCAAAACAAGCTTAGAAAATCTATCAATGGCGGAAAGATAATTATAGAAGTAACAGAATAATGAATACAAGAATAACATGATTTTAATGAATACAGAATGCCAATCAAGATCATCCAAAACAGAATAATGAATACATTTCACAGAATGACAAAACAAAACCGAATAACAAAAACCCATCAAAACAAAGCTAGTTTGCAGAATCAAGTCAATCAACACAGGCTTATAAACATGATTTTAATTAAACTACTTGGCATGACCTTATAAATCAACCAATACAGCAACAAAATCAACAGTTCGTTTGTTTTTAGTAATTAACCAACAAAGCAACAAAATCAACATAGCAACAACAATAAAATCAACACAAGTTTACAGTAGCAGATATTGAAATTACATTTACAAAACAGCAAAATAAACTGCAAAATTACATATAAGATTTTGAAATTATATGTATAAGACAGCTCTAATCCTAAACTGCAAACAATTGTATGAACGGCAATTTTGATTAAAAATAATAATACCAAAATAATCATAATCCTAAACTGCTAAATCCCTTCTATTCAAACAAAGGGGAAAAAATTGCTTTAATCACCCAAATAACTCTAAATTCTAATTTAAACCTAAACCAAAATTCATCATCCAACAAAATTGATTATAAATAATAATAAGCTTAACTGTATGAATTAATTAGAAAGGAGAAAAAAAATTAAAACTCATTGGTTTTGAGAGGCTGAGAAAACGTCGGTCTGATGGAAACACCGACTGTGTTGGTCCAGTGGAGACTGAGGAAACGTATAAAAAATAAGATTAACTGTATTAAAAATAACAATAACCTTAACCTAATTAATTAATTAATTAATTAGAAAGGAGAAAAAAATTAAAACTCACTGGTTTTGAGAGGCTGAGGAAATGTCGTTCTGATGGAAACACAGACTATTTTGGTCTAGTGGAGACTGAGGAAACGTCGATGGTTGATCTGTGTTTATGTTTTCTTAGTCTAAGGAGAGTGGAGAGGGAGAGGGAGAGGGAGAGGCGGAGAGGCGAGAGGGGACGGGTTGCAGGTGCTCTGGTACGGGGGCGGCCTTAGCGAAGGCTGGAGAGGGCAAGGGGGCGGAACGGCAAGTGGCTCTGAGTAGTGAGAAGAGAGATTGTTTGAAAATTGAAATTGAAACTGAAACTGTTTAGGGTTAGCGGAGAGTAAACTGGAGAGAAGAGAGGGGCGCGGCGTGGCAACATTTTCTATTTATACTAGGGATCTCTTTTTTTTAACCGGTCCGGTTAACCTGGTTTCTGCACTACAAAATCGAAAACCGAACCGAACCGGGGTTTTTTCTACATAATGTAATTAATTTAATTGGTTTTATTTTTCGGTTTGGTTTTTTTCAATTAATTTTTTGTTAGTTTTATCAATTTACTCAATTTATCGGTTTTTTTAAACACTCCTAATTCTAAGCAGCCTCGCAGCCACAACACTGAACCTTCCATGTGATCGATGGACGTGCATTAAAAACTGATGGGCTTGAGGGAGTACGTAGGAGTAGGACCAAAAAATAGTCTTTAATAGAAATGGGGTCTAGGCTGCTTTCCTGCGTCTGTCGTTATTTATCACAGGCTGCATGATACCAATTTAACATGTAATAATCCAACGATTTAGAGACCCTACAGTATTGCGTCTGAAGAAGGCATCTCTAGCAGCAGCATCCCTTTCAATTTTTTATCATGTGTGGTCCAAAAGATAGAGGAAGGTTGGATAGAAAAGGCCTAGACTACATAAAGGACTTGACTTCCTAGACCTATATCAATGGCGGTAGCTGGCTTGTGGGATCAAATTCTGAAGAAGAAACAAACCTATCAAGTCGGCAAGTGTTTTGCATTCAATGCTCTTATCCTCGCACCAGCAGGCTAAATTAGTGAACCAGACCTTTCCATGCATGTCTACGAGATTATATCATATGAACTTCAAGTGTATATTTCTTTAAAAATTCAATTCTTAAATCAGATAATAAAAAATTATCTGTTTTTGATCTGTTTAACATGAAGAAGAAATAAAAAAGATTGTTGCATAAGAATCTATATCAATCACACTATCTGAACTTGTTGCGTCAACCAGTTTAGTCTTTATGAAATGAGTTGATTCTTCATCGTAAGCATTCTGGTTTATGTGAGGTACAGATTAAACTTTATTTTTTGTGACGGGATTTTTACTCATAGTATGGAGTAGTCTTGTTCAGTTAATTTCCTTTCTATGTCGAGCTTTCTAATACTGTTAGAAAATTAATAAATAAAAATAAAAAAATTTAACAGAATTTTTAGCTTGGACCTATTAAATTAAGTTTAATGATGCTATTAAAAAACATTTGATTTGAATATTATTTTTTTTATATGTGAGTTTTTTTTAATCTTGTTGGCAGCATAACACGGGCATTAATCACTATTTTTAAAAGGTAAATTTAATTATTGCAAGACATAAAAGAAACAAAAATGGAGTCCTATATATTGGCCAAATTTTTGCCATCTTGCATGCTTGATATCCACAAATATAACATCGAACTAACAACCAGACCATGGCCATGCTTTCTTGGAATCACCGAGGACTCCTGTGCTTGTCAATCGATCCCACATGTTGTAAATAATTTTCCAAAAATTTGTACGTACTATCTTCTAAGAGACATAAATATACGAGGCCCCCCTACTGTAAAAACCTGTGTAACAAAAAGATTATTGTGCTAAAAATAGCAACAAAAATCTTTATTATGTCTTTGTTCTTTACCCTCGTACGTTGAAGGACAGCCCTAGACCGTGTCATCCTGCAGCGTCTGAGATTACCAGCACCCAGCGGCATGTATATTCCTGAAAAAACATCGACTTGAAGAATGATAGATGTTCAAGAAAAGAAAAGAAAAAAGACAGAGAAGGAGAGAAAGGAATTAAAGATGACCACATGAGAAACAAAAAAACAGACAAACATTGTTTGAAGGGCTTCATTTATGGAACCACTTGAACACGATGTTTTCCTCCTAGGGCACAGAAAATAAGTAGGTGATCTTCTGTTTTTCCAGAGGACGTGCAGTCA
This sequence comes from Populus simonii, assembly GCA_007827005.2. Taxonomy (NCBI): domain Eukaryota; kingdom Viridiplantae; phylum Streptophyta; class Magnoliopsida; order Malpighiales; family Salicaceae; genus Populus; species Populus simonii. The sequence goes on from CM017469.2 coordinate 6,596,368, forward strand.
TATATATATATATATATAAAACTTAACCTAGTCCTTCTTAATTATGGCATGCTTTGTTCAAAAATAAAAGAGAAAAGAATATTAATACTCAGCTTGTACAAATCATCTGTAGCACATGCATGAACTTAGCTGTCCATACAAAATAATGAGGTGTTGTATACTCTACCTCTATGGCCACGATTAATCTAGCATATGTATAAGGTGAAATGTTAATTAATTAGAATATACATCAGTTTCGATATTTAGACAGCAAGGGAAAGAAAAAAAAAACACAAAGAATAGCACAATGGAGAGGTTTGAGTTTGCTAGAAAATTTTTTTTTTAAAAAAAGTAATTTTTATGAAAACATATTCCTAAAAAGTTAATTATTTTTCTATATTTGGTAGTCTCATGAAAGTGAGTTGGAAAATATTTTTCAGTGTTTGACTATGTCATGAAAAATAAACTATAAAATAAATTGTTAATATTTTAAAAAAATTTAAATTTATTAAAAGAATGAGGACCAGATAAAAAAGTTGAAGGAGAATAAAAAAAAATCAATTTTATAAATTACCTCAAATAAAATAAATAACAATCAAAATAATGAAGACTAAGTTTGTCATATAAAAAAGTTAAAAGATAATGAAATTAAAAAAATATATTTTTAAAATTATTTCAAATAAAATAAAAAAATAAGGACCAAATCTGATAAATAAAAACTTTTAATTAAGAAAATGAGAAGTTAAAAACAAATAACAATCAAAAGAATAAGGACAAAGTTGATATTAAAATCAAATTAAATCAAATTTTAAGGAATGAAATAAAAAAAAAATCAAAACAAAATATATAGAAATTAAAAGATTGAGAACCAAATTGAAATAATCAACAAATAATAAGATATTTTTGAATTTTTCACAATTTCTAAAAAATATTTTCTATCCAAAATAAAAAAAAAAAAAATTTAGTGTTACTCAATGTGCTTTCTATATAATTATATTGGTTTGAAGATCAGGTTGCGGATTTGATGAATTGCTTCGGGCGAACTCGAGTTATGTTTTTTTGTTTTTTTTTTTAATTTGATCTTTTTTACTTAATCTTTTAACATTTGATTTACTAGAAATTGAGCTTTCAATTTTTTTATAGAGTTATCACATTTTCATTCAAGTGTTCATTTTTTAAGTTAATTATTGATATTTTTTGTTTAATTCAATTTATTTATTACTATTATTTTTTTATCATGTTATTAATTAACCGAGTTTATTAAACCCAATTAAATCAATTATTCAAGCCTTTAATTCCTCTTACTTTTTTAAAAAACACTAGAATCGCTAGATATTTTTTTATACTAGAAAAATTCTAGACGCTATCCCATATTTAATCACGGGCCACCAATCTAGATGAATTATACAGATAAAGGATGCTTATTATTCTGTACTCCAGGTGGGAATTAGTCTTGGATCGATTCCCATTTGCACCTGTAGAAGCTAACTCGCACAACTCATTTGACACACACATACGTCGCTTAAAAATCCCAAATGGAAAGGAAATTAAATAGAATAAATTTGTAGATAAACAAGTAATATGCACTCAACTTTTATACTAAACAAGTGTGTGTATGTGCGCATCCAAATATTCTAAATAGATAGATCTATGGAAATTAAATTAATTTGTAAATAAACACCGATAGCCCACCTAAACCATGTTGTTGTTACGAAGAATCTAATTATTTAAATAAACTCTCTTTGAATAACATGAATTTTAAAGAGCATGCGACGCCTGCCTGCATGTGAACCTTCATCATGAGATATAGAGATCATTTGTGTCAAATTTAAATAGCATGAATTTTTAAATTCTAATAGGCAGTCATGAACTAGTTTTAGGCTCTGTTTATTTTTATGTTTCAAAAGTGTTTTTGAAAAAATCTAAATTTTTTTTATTTTTTTCTTTACTTCAAATTAATATTTTTTTTTGGTGTTTTCAAATTATTTTGATGTGCTGATGTCGAAAATAATTTTTAAAAAATAAAAAATATATATTATTTTGATGTATTTTCGAGTAAAAAAAACTTTAAAAAGCAACCGCAACCACACTCGAACCCTAAAATACCTAATTGGAAGAATTGTAGAGTTTTGACAGAAGAAATAGTTGTTATTGGGCATGCGCCGTATACAACCATGTGTTGCCCTAGCCATGATTATAAAATTTGAAATTAAATATATGGTAGTTGACAATAACATCATGGACCAACTCAATTATATATATAAAGAAGCTTACGACAAAGTTAAAAGATATATGTGCAAATATGATCAAAGATGGGATTGGTGTCAATTCCCATTTACTTTGTTGTGCCTTAACATCATATCAAAATTTGGACCTGAGAAAATGCCCCTTTTCCCCGTCATTTCAATCGCAAGGTCTAGATTCCTAGCTTATCTACCTTTTCTTATGCTTCTTGCTTTTCCTGAAGTTTCCCTGTGATGGAAAAAAGAAAGGGCAAAAAAATAGCATTTCCTTTTTAAAAAAACTATGCTTATCTTTTGATGTTTATTTTCTTCGAGAGCAATTAGTGATACTACGCCTAAAAGAATAGTTTGTTTGCCCTACAACCCAAACAGAAGAAGAAGCAGGGGCTAAGAAGAAAATGACAGTACAAAACGAGGACAAAAAAGCAATAAAGCAGGAGAAGTTGGCAAGCAAGAAAGAGAAGGATATGCACATCAAGGTCACACCAGAATTTCAATGGTAACAATTTTGGTATCATTACAAATCTCCTGACGAAAAGAATTTGTATGTATCTTTTATGGTGTTTTTAGATCAGAGTGGGAGTGGGTCATACATGTTATCGAAAAGTAACGAGAGTTGTATTTACTAGCGTATACATCACACGCACCAACCATAAAAATTTTTAAAAACAATTCATTTAAGTTAGCCTGAATTAATTATTTTTTTTTATTTATTTTGATCTAAAAAAAATTATTTGAGCTTCGATGTCATATTACAAAAAATAAATAAATAAATATATATATATATATATATATATATATTTCAGTTATTATCATATATCTTGATATATTTTTCAAACTCAAAAGGTTAGGTGTTGTCTATTGGAATAAAAAAATAAGTAAAATACAGGTTTTTTCAAAACCTACTTTTTCAGTTATTTTTCAAACAAATCGATAATTTCTCAGGAAAAAAAAAAAGGAATCTAATTTCAGTTAAACATAACTACAGCTAGCTAGTTGTCTGCATATGACTTGTTCTCTTATAACTTTTATTTTCTCCCTATTTGTTTTTTTTTTTTAAGAAAAAAAAAAGAAGAAGCAATCTCCCGTGTCCGTACTCCATGGGGCATGTCAAATCTTCCTAATTTAACGAAAATTAAGAGGGAGAAAGTGGTATGAAACGTGTAAGAATCTAAGATGGTGGTGAGCGAATGCGCACGCTGCTTGATGTAACATCGGGAATCACAGTTTCCGTTAAACCTGCCGTGTTTTTGGCTCTAAACAGCACTATTCTCACCTGCTAGCCTTTTTAATTACCAAATTAATACTTAATTACATGGCAGAGGCGCACCACTAGCGAGAGGAGAGGAAAGGCATTTTATCATTTTATAATTTTTATCCTGGTTTTTTTTTGTGTTTAAAAAGAATTTAAAAAATAATAATTTTTTTTAATCTTTAATTTATTTTTTTAATATTCTAGATCGATTTAATATATTAATATAAAATATAAATTTAAAAAAATATCATTTTAAAAAACAATAACTATCGTATTACTAAACGCGTTTTTTATCCCTTTTTTTCTAATCTTATGATACTATCATTCTTGACGTTATAGATTTCTTGAATAAAATTATTCTTTAAAACATATCATATTAATAATATAGGATTTGTATAAATAAATTTATTTATTAAAAGAATAATATCGGAAATTTAAAGGGAGAGAAATCTGTTGGAGTCACCGTTAAAAAAATTTGGACATTATTAATGATGTGGCTTCATGGACACCACACCAACATCGGCCAACCCATGGTGGAAAAATAGAAAGGAAAAAAGATAGCCATTCTGGAACAGCAGAGGATCCCGAAAGAGGGATTGTCCTATGTTGGACTCATTTATTATTCATCAGATTATACGGTCATGATTGACGATCATCACAGCACATCTTCCCCCCATCATGATTCGGGTTCCACCTTAAGTTAGAAAGGTGCACGGTATATACCACCTATCAGGACCGACGGGGTTGACATTGGCTAGCCGCAGAGTAATCAGCGGTTGAGAACCCCTGGATCAAGAACTGAGCAATAATGATCGTTGATCATGCCACGTCAAGCGTCGGCTTTTAATTTAAGCACATAGCTTTTTGATAGTCAAAGCTGGGGGCCCCACCACACAGAGCCCCAGGAACCACGGCGTGTGGGACCCACAGGTGTTTCATTTTTTATAGTGATACTGATGCATGAATAAATGGATAGATAATTAAACAAGTGCGAATAATTCCATAGATTTTATTCTTTTTGCACTTTAACCCTCTTATTTGTTAAAACCACGCCGAAAACCTTTCCATTCTCCATTTTATCTTATGCATGAATCTTGGAGGATACTGGGTTTTTTACCATTCTAACGCCTTTTGTTAAAACCTTTTGTTAAAAGTTTTTGGAGAATGATATAAGTTGAAAAGGTATTTGGAAAAAAACACAGTTTATATATAAAACCGATTTTCTACATCACTGTTATTCCCTCTTAGCGGTTATTTAATCAAAATCATTGTCTCATGCAAATTAATTAACTTGAATAAAAAAAGATGAGATAGGCTTATATAACAAAAAAAAAACAATAAAGAAAAAAAAAGAGGAAATAAAGAGCGGGTCACCGATGACGCACTAGGGCTCTATTTTTTGACATATTCGGTATTATTAGAAAAATCTAGACTAGACAATTCTAACTACATCCTGGCAGACTATCAACTAAGGTCATACTTGACTTTAAATTAATCACGAACAAAACCCCTGATTAATTACGACCTTGTTTGGTCTTCCACGGTGTAGTGAAATCGTTTCTTTGAGATATTTCTAACCGTACTAGGTGTATACAAATGGAGTTTCGGTGTGCACCTAGAGACCCATTTTTTCTTTCTTTCATTTTCTCTCCTCGTATTATCTCCCACTACATCAGTTTGTCTTATCTTTCTTTCCTGACCATTGAATCCTGAATCTCATCTTTTGACCATTATATCTTCATAAATTTTTAGGTTGATTTTGTTAAGCTCGATTAATTTACACAAAACATGCATTTTGGTTTTGATTAAACAACCTTTATTGAGAAAACCTTTATTAAGAATAGTAGTTGTGTACAAACTTTGCTATTTCCTCAATACTTTTCCAACATATGTTATTCTTCTAAATTTTTTATAAAACTGTGTTATTTAAAAAAAATCATGCTATGATCGTGAGATGTGTGCTTTCTTCAAAGATTCAAGAATGACAGTTGATAATAATAAAAAAATCAATACTGTAATCAAGAGTTCATATTTGGGTTTTTTTTTCCTAGTCTCGTATTAACTCCTGGAGGATAATTAGAGGTGGAGATTAATGACAAAGTAGATTAAATTTATAATTTAAAAGATTATATTATGTAGGGCATTGACACAGAGAACTTTGATAATAAGAGGACAATTAGCAAAACTACAAAGATGTAGGGTTATTTTGACATTTGACAAAGAGAGCATGGCAGAATGGCAAAGCTCAGAAATAAAAGAATGCTCAGCAAAACAGTGGTGTCAACATCGCATATGCAATGTGGGTCCCAGACGCCGACCTTGTCTGCCACATTAGCGAGTAGTTATTAGGGAAAGATTTGTAAATAAGCAATTAATGTTTTCTTAATCTCCACTTAATGAGGCCTTTAATCATTATTATTGCCTTAAAAGAGGTGACCGTACGGTAATAAGCATGTGCGGTTGGTCAGGTAAACCTGTTCAAATTTCCCCTTCGAGAATTTAATGGCCATTTTCCCTGCCTTGACTTTTTAATTAATGTGTGCGCGTGTGTGTGGTAATAATTATGCTGTCTATGACCATTTATTTCTTCTTTGCTATTAGTTGATTATATTATATTTTTGAAATTTTTCATGCTAGTAAATGAGATAAAATTTCATTATGAACTGTGTTTTAAAAAAAAAAAAATTAATATCAAAATATTTTTTATTTATTTTTAAGACTATCACTTTAAAATTATTGAAAAACATTGAACAAATATTAATATGATGTTTTTAAGGTAAGAAACACTTTGAAAAACTCATTGAACCGTATTACCAAATACTATAAGAGGTGTTTGTTTCATGAAAAGTTGTTTACTATAAACTACTTTCTAAACTTTTTCATATTTGTTTACCATTAAGAGAGTTTATCAATAGAAAATATTTTTCAGTTAAAGTAAAATTTAGCTTGATTTTCAGGAAAGTATTTTTCTTTTATTTTTGAAGGAATACACTTTTCATAAGTTGTTGTTATTTATTAATTATATCAAATGTGATCATCAATTTTTTTATTGTTATATATTTTGTTTAGAATTTTATTTATTTAATTTTTTAATTTTATCCCTTATAATTTGATTTTTATATCAACCTTGATTATTATTATTTTGATTGTTTTTTATTTTTCCCTTATTCTTTTCTTAATTAAAATTTTCTATCTATTATATTCGTCTATATTCTTTTTATTGCTATTTATTTTATTTGAAATAATTTATGAAATTGGATCTTCTTTTTCAATTTCATCAACTTTTAATTTTTGTATTTATCAGATTTGGTCACTATTTTTTATTATTTATTTTATTTGAAAGAATTTATAAAATTGAGTTTTTTTTTTCAATTTCATCATTCTTCAAATTTTTAATTCAAATTTGATTATTATTATTAGAAAAAAAAACTTGAAAAAACAATATTATAAAGTTATTTTCCAACTCATTTTTCATGATATTATCAAAAATCAGAAAACAATTCATTTCTCATGAATAACATTTTTTAAAAATAAATTATTTTCTAGCAAATAAACATAGCCTTTTAAGGATGGATCATTAATCATTTCATAAATCAGTGGTAAACTTATGGTAATTCTCTTGGGTGATTGATTGCTTCTCTTGATTTCCGAATTACATGAGCTTGTAGCAGATTTTACCTGATAATGTGTAAAATGACATGAGAAAAAAAATCAATTTGTGCTGATAACATTTTACAAAAAAAAAAAAAAACTAGCAAAGGGCACCTATGTTACACCACTGATAGGATTCCAACTTAATTTTAAATGTAAAATACGATGACATGGAATTTTTAATTGAAAAAAAACTGATGTCTACACCTAATAAAACAAATTGAAAGATATGTTAATTAACAAATAAAAAAAAAGTAGTTAAAGCTAACTAAAATCTAAAACAAGAAGCTAGTGTTTTTTCTAGGTAATATGTACATACAAATATTTTATTTCAAAATTATTTTTGTTTTATTTATTTTAAAGTTATTTTTTATAGCTAAATACATATAATTTTCCTTTTTATACATGCATCATTTAAATATAATTTATCAATCTAAAATTCAAGAGAAGATAATTAAAGATGAATTATAATAATCTTTTTGAATTGTTATGAAATTATAAAAACAATTCAAAAAATTAATTATTAATTTTGAAAAAACTAAACTAGATAATTTATAAAGGAGAGATGGTATTAGTAAAAAATTAAAAAGAAGTTACGTCCGTGAACTTGGTTTAATTCTATTTTAAGCCAAACTCTGTGTTTTTTTCTTTATTTATCTTAGCAGATGACATGTTATTTGCTGTGGAAAATAACTTGTTGTCTATTTAAGTATTTTTTTTAGTCACCATCCATGAGTCTATGATTGAAAATCAGGGTTTGAAATTTTAAATAAAACAATCCATTTCAACTTGTTTTCACAAAAAAAAATACCACGAGAACATCCTAAAAATATAAAAAGACATTTTCAACCCTAAAATACTTTCTAATAATTTTAAAAATTCAAAATCAAAATGAATCAAAATAAAATTTTAGCATCTTGATCTAATTTTTTACATGTGTAAAGAAAAAAACCACCTCCACTGAACTTATCTCTTAAAGATGAACCTATTGACATCAAATTTTAATTAAAATCAAAAACAAAATCATGAATTGATAATTTCTACTCACTTGCATAAAAAAATATACGAGAACAATAAATTTGGAAAAATTATATAAAAATTGCAATAAAAAAAACATACAAATTTCATCTAACTTAGTATTATAGAGCAAATTATTTTCAAAAAATATATACATATATCATGCTAATACATAATTATCCACAAAAGCAATTCATAATGTTGAAGAAAAAAGCACATAATCACACATATGCTAATAATAATAATACACGACATGATTTATCTTTTTTTAAATATCAAAATTCAAGAAAAAAATATTTTTGATTTTGCATGGATTGTTTGATTTGATAACAAGTTTATTAAATCCAAAAGAACTTGACTTATATTTAAAAAATATCAAAAAAATATAATTTGTTTATTTCAATATCAAAGATTATAAACTCATTCGTAAGCTGCATTTTTATATTAAAAGAAATAAAATGCAAAAATATATTTAGACTCTAAAATGATTGGACTTGACTCGTAAAATCATTGTCCACTCTACTAGGTTAGTCAAACGTTTAAGCAGTAGATAGACCAACGATTATAAAAACATAACAATACTTTATAATTCAAACAAAATAAATAATGCAGCTTACTTTAGACAGAGTGTGTCGGGAGTAATATTATCTTACCTATACATAATCAGTCATCTTATCTAGATTTTGAGGATTCATAGTGATCAAGATATCAAGTGGGGATTCCAAACTTTTTTAACTGATAAATAATAAAAATTTATTGTTTTTTTCACCCAAACCCAAGGATCTGAATTTGAGACGTTGTGCATGTACCACAATGCATATTGGTTTTTAAATACATTTTTTAATAATTTATAATCAGGCATTACATTGTGAAGTAGAAGCTTAGCAATAATATTACAAAAAGATTCAAAAGACTGTTATAAATATGAATGATAGTGTTAAAGAAATATGTTATTTTCTTATTCACTGTATGATTAACCGAACTTAAAGTTGTCTATGTTTCAATCCTCCAAAATTCAAGGGACTAAAAGATAAAACAAATGAAGTTTATGATTAAGTGCCCGTTTGGTATTATGACAGCGGCAAGAAGCAAATACTGAATTAAAATATTTGATTAATACAAACCATATTTTTTTTTCACATGGATCCACTCAAAAAATGAGGTCGAACCTCAGTTTATCAAAAGTAATTTTATCTGTTTTTTCTTCTCTTCTGTGTGGAGAGTGTCTCCACTGTTCACATGAACAGTGGAGACTGTGTCTACTGTTCTGGCCGGACCGGGTCCGGTCTAAAGCTAAAAATGTATTGAGCTGGGTCCGATCCGGTAAAATAAAATAATTTATTTTTAATTGTATTTTATTCGAAAAACCAGTATTTCATATTATTCAGTGACACTACATAAATTAGAAGGAGATCACTTGATGATGTAACATTTGTAAAATTTGATCGCAATCCTAATTTTATTCCTGATGATATTTTACCTGATGTTGTTGCGCGCTTACGAAACCAATGAAACTGTAGTCCTTGTCGGATGTATTTCATACGTGATGGAATTGTAGATAATTCAATGGAATTATAAAAAATATTTTATATTAAGTATTATTCATTTCATAATGTAGTAATAATAGTTAAATCTATAATATTTAAATTAAAACCATTAATATTAATATATTTTTTTAAAATTATTTTATAACCTCAATTTGAAAAGCATTCTTAACCAAATATATTAAACTACTTTTTGTTCAACCTTAATTTCAATCACAGTTTTAACCAAGCATATATAAATATCAAATCAATCTCAACCAAGAATACTTTTTATAAAACAATTTTTTTAAAATCACAACCACAACAGCCACCGCAACACCAAACACACTAGTAAAATAGAAATACATGCATTTTTTTTACTTGATCCTTGTTATCTTATTTTTTTACTGGAAAAATTAATTTTTATTTTACAATATTGAGGATCAATTTAATATCAAATTGCTTTTTTGACTTTGTGAATATACCGTAGCACACAAACCAATACAAACTATGATGCTTAAAATAATGTGAACATGTGAAATTGAAAAAAGAAATCCAGTGACCATAACTAAATGATATTTCAAAGACAAAAAAAAGAAAAAGAAAAAGAAAAAAAGAAAAGAGGTTCTAACTCAACTATGTTGCAGCAATCCACATTATAGACTCTCCTGCCACGATAAAAGAAATATTAAACAACCTCTTCTTCTAATTTATTTATAATTAGTTCGTACAATGAACCTATTCAATTTTTTTTTTTGTATAAATTATTTGCATGTGTTTTTAATAATGGAAGATGTAGTTGTCTCATCTCGTCAATGCTAGTCTTCTTTTTATGATGCGTGGAAGTATTTACAATTCATGTATGCAAATACATGCATTTAATTAAAAAATTATTAATAAAGTGTTGCATCTAGTGGTTAAGACATTGTTATATTACTATAAAGATGAGAAGTGAGAATACAAGTTCGATCCCTGAAAAGTATTTTCATTGAGAGAGGTAGTCACAAACCCTGAACATGACTAGTCTTATTTTTTTTAAAAAATAATGAGGATATCCAGGTAAAAAAAAAATTAAAAATAACGTGAAATTTATAGCAATAAAATTCTAATTTTGAGGCCTGTGTACTTTTAATGTCAGATGTTCAAATTATATTATTTGCCGGTGATAAAATATTTTATTTGTCCCTAAATTTCTATAATTAATTAATTAATAGTGTTTAGTAGATTAATTCAAAGTTGATATTTAAATAACACCACTCCTTTATAAATCTTCAATCGTTCATGCATTTATAGCATTTATTTTAAAACTGAGTCGTGGATCATCAAGCTTATTGCATTTGTTTTGATCGGTGAAAATTAGGGTTAAATAACATTATTTCACTTCACATTTGACGATATATGTGATTAATTTTTGTCAAAAACAATTTTAAATATATACCCCGGACAATAATTCATTGCATTTAGAAAAATATTTAAAATATTAGGTCCAAAGTTTAAACTCTTTCTTTTTTTTTAAATAAGTTTTCTGAATCACCAAACTCATGCCATTACGTTGATTTCATTCTGACAACATGGCCATCTCTATTGAATTCACCAAGTGAATTAGTGAAAATGAGATAGGTCTCTATTACACATGTTTATCCCGTATCCTCCTTCATGAGATAAATATAATTTAAGATATTTAATATCATAACACGAATTATTTATCTGATTATATTTAATAATTTTATTTATTAGAATAAATTATTGATATAAATCAATACACACAAAATTTATTAAATAAAAAAACCAACGCAGGTCTGTAAATATTAAAGATACAACAAGGAACCATCTACTAGGTAGTCCAGTAATGAGAACTTGGGACTAAAAGGTTTGTTTTTTCTGTGGTCTCAGGTTTGAGCCATGTGGTTGCTAATATGATAGTCATTATAAGGTTACATAGTCATTAACTTCAGGGCTTATATAATTAGTTGAGATGCGTGCAAACTGGTCTGAACATCTATGTTAAAAAAAAAAAAACATACAACAAAGAAAAAAAGCAATTGGAAACTCAGAAAGAATAGGTATTGGTCACGTGCAACAAATATGTTCATAGTGGAGGGGTGACGGTGATGGTCAAAGCAAATGGCCTGTAAAGAAATCACCTGTGTGTGTTTTTCTCTGCCTGTAGTGGGGTTGGTTGATCACTTATCCCTCTTTTCTTCACAAAGTCTTGGGATGTATAATTTTTTTTAGACATTTTCTATAGCTAAAACAAAGTCTTTGTCATGTTTTCTATATATATTTTTTTAATAAACATTTAGTAGGAAGTTAGCTTTAGGTCTAAAATGAAATGACCTAGTCAGCTAAATCAACTAATACTTACAAATTAGCCAAGCCGACGATTGATTGAAAAAACATAATAATAATAATAATAATAAGGGCTTGTGCTAGTAAATTGCTGTCCCAATTTTAGCCCTCGGATCATTGCTAATTTACAGATAAATAGCAAATTATATAAAAAATAAAACATTAATTTAATTGGTCCTGAAAGCGTTTAATAACATTTTTAATATATCTCTTATTAAAACATCCCTTGTTTCCGGGACTAGAAAAAAGCCCCCCCCATGGATCATCATTCAAATAATTACCAACTTCGAGACACTTCTCACGACGTCTTGTTGATTTTTTCACTCTAATCTTTATATTCTATAGTGTTTAGCATTAAACTTCTTATCCGGATAAAACAAAGGTTAATCCGAATATTCATTATATATCAAACAAATTTTACTGTGCATTAATTGTTGTCTACAATTATTATGGATTGGAATAATAATTTCTAGTTTTGAGATTTATTTTTTGGAGTTGATGAATTGGTTTAACAAAATTTCTAGAATATCTTTATATTCTATTGGTTTAACCACATGAATAGAATTTGGGGAATTTAAATAGACAGCACCACGTCTTTTATTTTTCTAAAATAATTTGGGCTCATTAACTTAATAAATAAATAAATTAAAAGCTCGGTACATGGGCATAAACTTGTAGGCTTAAACGCATGCCATTTCTTGAGGGGCCAAACGTCTAGTCTGGCTCACTCGATCTAACAGCATCTAACCTGATTTATTAGATCTAGCAACGATCTTATTTTTTTAAAAATTTGTTTTTTTAATTAGTATTTTTTTGGATTTTTTTTCAAAGTTTATATTTTAATTAATATCCTTATCTGTGATATTTTTTACTTATTAAGCCTTTTTTTAAACATTGATTATTTTTTAATTATTTTATGTGTGTTTAATTTTTGAAGAAGTTAATATGATTTATTTGTAGTTTTTTAATATATTTTATATAGATTAAACTTATTTTTAAAATTTAAAAATGTTTATTTTTTATAATATTTTTAAAATGTGCAACCTTGTATGATATTTTTTTATTTAATAAATTTTATGCATATCGATTCATATCACATATTGATTTTAATGAACAAACTTATTAAACATAACTGGGTAAATGACCAGTGTTGCGATGTCAGATATGTTGATTTATATTTATCTCTTAATTTTTTCAGTTTTATTTTTATTTATCATCAATTTCTTTTTTATCAAATTATCATAACTTTATAACTTATAACACACAATAAAAATGCAATTTAAACATATCTCATGTTTAAATTACAAGTTTCACCTGGTAGCCAGAGAAAAAAAATCTAATTTTTTTTTATGTTATATATATATTTTTATCATACTATTAAATTGATTAAGATTTAACTAGGCTAAAACTTTTTTTTCTTGTATCATTGATATACATTTCAGCATGAAAAATTATTTAAAAAATAACCACTACCACTCTATTAAACACATTCTAAATCAATTAAGCTGGCCTATAAATTTTTTTTTTTTTATATTTCCTTAAAAATATCATTATCCTCTTAAATTTTTTTCAAGTTAAAAGAATTTAGCCCCGCCCACGGTATCGTGCACGTCACCGATGTAGTGGTTTTGTAACCTAATATCTTATCCAAAGTACCATTTACGACAAGACAATGTGAAAATACGATGATACTAATGTAAGAAGATTAACTATGGTTGAGTTGAGAAATGAAGTACATAATCCTACACATTAACCCTACTCAACCTACATGTGGACTCTACTTTTGTAGGGCCGGAGGTGGTTGCTTAGTTGTGAGAAGTCAGTGCCATTTTCAAGGACAGAGAGAGAGATGAAATCTTTTTTTTAGTAATACATATAAAATACTCTAGAGAGAGAAAGAAACAAAGAAAAAATAGACCAGGAGAGAGAAAGAGAAGTGTAAGAAAGCAAGGCAAAAGCAGAGGGATGAAAGCAGAGGAAAAGAGAGGAAATTTGTCTGGGTAATGTAGGGGAAGAAAGGGGGCAAAGCTTCAACACTTGGTCTCTGAAAAACTCAGCAGAAACTCTCTATCCCATAAAAACCAATTTCTTGGTTTTTTATTGCTTTTTTTTTTTGTCTCCACCATATCTCCGGCGACCTTGCCGGAATTTCTCGCCGGGAAAACTCACTCCCTTTCTATCAAACTAACCCCATAATATTTTTTTCACTTCAGAGTCCACCTCTTTATTTCATTTCTTCAGAAGTTTGGTTCTTTCTTGTTTATTGAGCTGATCTAAGCTAGAAAATCTGCTTACGTTTATAATTTTCTTACTGAGTTTCTTTGAAGCTCACCTTTTGATCTTAAAAAAGCTTAAAATTATGAGAAAGTGAGGAACTTTCTTGTTTTGGATAAAAAAAGACTTCGTTTTTTTTTTAGTTTCCATAAAGAAACCAATGAAGTCACCGGCAACCGGTGCCGGAGGAACCGCCGCAACCTCCACAGCTACCAACGGTGAAGGTTTGGTCATCTCTTAATTTATGCTACTACTTTGTCTTTATTTATTTGTTGTTAGCAATAGATTTAAAGGAGATGTGTGTAAAGCATTGATAAAAATGTTAAGAGATTTATGTGTAAATAACTACCCATTAAGGTTGTTTTGTTTTAGTTTTGTCTTTATTACATGTCTCTCTAAGCGCCGGTTTGTCTCTATATTTTTGGAATCTATTTTCTGTGTATTTATTTATCCATTTGTTTATGTGATTTTTCCTTCTTTGCTTAAAAACAAGATTGATTTGCAAGTCTGTTTCCTTTTCCTTTTCTGGGCTTGGTTTGTTTTCCCGGGAAACAAACAAAGAGGAAAAGAAATGAGGATTTTGAAGGGGAATTTATCGACTAATGAGTGTGAGACACGTGGTGATGATGCAGGGGCAGAGAAGAAGAGCATAAACCCTGAGTTATGGCAAGCATGTGCAGGACCACTAGTGAACTTGCCGGCGGCCGGAACTCATGTGGTCTACTTCCCCCAAGGGCATAGTGAACAGGTTCGTGTCTGTTGCTATTTTGTGCCAAAAATGTGTCCCACCAGCCTACACCCTTCTTTTATTGGGATTTATCGGCTAGTTATTTGTGGTAAATGGTGTGTTAGGATTTTGATCTAGTGTGTGCTAAGTTTTATAATTTTACCTAAACTGGTTGGTTGGGTGTAATAAATAGGTAGATTATAAGGAAAGGAAAAGTAGATCAAGATTTGGGATTTACTTTTGAGGGTACTATTTTAGGTGGCAAGTTGAAGCTACCCTTTTGGCCTTGATTCAGATTGTGTTAAACTTGATTTAATGCGGCTTTGAGTAATAATAGAAATATTCTCTGGGTATGTATGATCTTGCCGTCATGTGCTCCTTTTGAGTACTAAAAACCATCAATGCATCGTATCATCTGGCTTGTGTTTATAAAGTCAACTCATGGTCCACGTGAGTTTTCTTTTAATAGAAAACTGTAATGTTAGTTGATCAAAAATAACAAAAAAATAGGATCTTGAGGTTTTGACTTCTTTGACTCTGTAATTTATGTTAACTGAAATTTCTCTTAATGTTAAAGTTAATCATCAAGAGTCTCACAGGTCATTGTGTATTTGCATGTCAATTTACTTGTAATGCAAATTTTTAACCTTGATCATGTCCTTTAAAGCCTGACAAATATTGACAATTTTTTGAGGCTTGTGCAAGTTTTCTGTTTCGACTGAACAAGGTGACAGAACCAGTAGGTGTAACATGAAAAATATTTTCAGTTATAAATTGGTTTCATGATTATCGTGGATGGAATTTTATACTGTCTTTTTTGTTTTTTTTTTCTCCTTCAGAAGTCAGTTCATGTTCTTACTTGAGAGTAAAATTACTGTTTTCAGGTTGCAGCATCCATGAAAAAGGATGTAGATGCCCAAATCCCAAACTACCCAAATCTTCCGTCGAAGCTACTTTGTCTCCTTCACAATGTCACCTTACATGTAAAATAGCTAACCTTTCTGGCCTTCATGTCTAACATCACAAAATTTCTTTATTTGGCCACTCAAATATTTAAGTTCTTTTGTTTGATTTTGTAGGCGGACCCAGAAACAGATGAAGTTTATGCTCAGATGACCCTTCAACCTGTTTCTTCCGTAAGAACTTGATTCATAATAACTAAAAAAAAGTATACTTGCTTTAGGTGTTTGGACTAAGAAAAGCAACTAGAAATGAACTGGCAATAACCGATCCCTATGCAATTGCCTGAAAATTTATAGAATGACTTTAGCATGTTTTTAGTTGCTAACTCCTACTGAATCTATCAGCAACCTTGTCAATCCTTTTGCAGTTTGACAAGGATGCATTATTGAGGTCAGATCTTGCACTGAAGTCAAATAAACCACAGACAGAGTTTTTTTGTAAAACATTAACAGCAAGTGATACGAGCACTCATGGAGGTTTCTCTGTTCCTCGTCGCGCAGCTGAGAAAATCTTCCCACCACTTGTAAGCTGTTCTCTGTTAGTCCTAAAATAGTAGTGTCCATGTTAATCCTAATAGCATTATTTAATCTTTTCCCTTTCCCTTGTATAGAATTTCTCCATGCAACCACCTGCTCAAGAACTTGTAGCCAGGGATTTGCATGATAATGTTTGGACTTTCCGGCATATCTATCGTGGTATGTTAATTTTGCAGCACCCATGAAAACTAATTAGTTGATACCCAATGGTTCTTATACTTACAATTAGTAATTGCTTGCTACCAAATTTGTTGTTATCTTATGTAAGTTCCTGTTTTCTCTAAATCCAGGACAACCAAAGCGTCATTTGCTTACAACTGGGTGGAGCCTATTTGTCAGTGGAAAGAGGCTTTTTGCTGGTGACTCAGTTTTATTTATTAGGTAAGAATTAGTGAATTCTGATTCCATGAATTTATGTGTCAAAAGGACTTATTTTACTGAAATTCATTTCTCATATTCTTAGGTATCTTAAATCTTGTATACATGCATTTCAAGTTCAGGTCACTTTCTTACTATAAACATGCCCTTTTAATCAACCTAGTGATGCTTATTATATGTGATTAGAGATGAAAAGCAGCAGCTTCTATTGGGCATCAGAAGGGCTAACAGGCAACCTACCAACTTATCATCATCAGTATTGTCAAGTGATAGCATGCATATTGGGATCCTAGCTGCTGCAGCCCATGCAGCAGCAAACAATAGCCCTTTTACTGTGTTCTATAATCCCAGGTTAATTACTTATATTTTTCTTTGTAGGGTGCTTTTTTTTTTAAAATTCCTTACTCATATTAATTAGGTTGTGTGTGTTGGATTAATTGACACCAGATGCAAATTTTATGCAGGGCAAGTCCATCAGAATTTGTTATCCCTTTAGCCAAGTATTACAAGGCAGTGTACAGCAACCAAATATCCCTTGGAATGCGCTTTCGCATGATGTTTGAAACTGAAGAGTCAGGAACAAGAAGGTACATTTGGTCTTTTGGCACTTCTTGAATGTCATTTGAATACTATTGATTTCAAGATTTGTGAACTTGAAATGGAATTCTATTGAGACCTGAGGGCATGTTGTTGGGAAGTAGTGTGTCATTGGATTAATTTGACTCTGAAAAGAGTTTTAGGTGAGCTGATTAGTACCTGTTCCTAGTGAGCCGGTGCTCAATTCCTAGATTCTTTGCCTGGTGTTCTTATAACACGATAAACTCAATTTTCTTCACCAATTAGAAAGTTAAAGAAATTGAATCTCTACTGCAGGTATATGGGCACCATTACAGGTATCAGTGATCTTGATCCTGTAAGATGGAAAAATTCACAATGGCGTAATTTGCAGGTAGAAATTGTGATATCCTTTTATGATTCCAATCATGCCAAATTTACATAATAAGTGCATTACCGTTTAAACACTCCATACTCTTTCATAGGTTGGTTGGGATGAATCAACTGCTGGTGAAAGACGCAGTCGAGTCTCAATATGGGAGATTGAACCAGTGACTGCTCCATTTTTTATATGTCCTCCTCCATTCTTTAGATCTAAGCGTCCAAGGCAACCAGGAATGCCAGGTACAAGATAATTTTTTATCAGCTTCTTTCATTAAAAGGAAATTTTGAACCTTAACATTGTATGGTATACTCTGCTAGTCATTTCGGTTATAAGTTTATCACATGGGTTCTTTGCTTACATGTCACTCAGGAATTTTAGTTAGGGTACCCCTTTGCTAGGCATCTTGATTGATTCATGTGTTCTGTTTGCTATCCCTTTCCGTTAACCTGTCCTTCCTCTTAGTTGTCTTGTGTAATAGTGGATGGCATCATCTGGTTTATACTATCAAATTGACAAGACAGTACTGCTGTGGGGTAGGTTTTGATAGGATATAATCTACCTTTTTGTCTTTTCTGTGTCAAAGTTTGACTATCAGGGTTTCTGCATGTGGTCTGTTGGTACCAAATCTGCTAATATGATGATTAAAATCTTGAAGATGCTTCTCGCTCTTTTCATGAAATTTACTAATGCCAAAGTACACTTTCAAGCTTGACCACAAATTAGGCTTTCAAAGTTTTGGTGTTTCTTTTAGAGTAAATCTGACTCACCTCTGATCTTTACTTTTGCAGATGATGATTCCTCTGATTTAGATAGCTTATTCAAGAGGACTATGCCTTGGCTTGGTGATGAGTTCTGCATGAAAGATCCCCAGGCTCTCCCTGGCCTAAGCTTAGTCCAGTGGATGAACATGCAGCAAAACCCTTCCCTGGCCAACTCAATGCAACCCAACTACATGCAATCCTTGTCAGGATCTGTTCTGCAGAATCTTCCT
Source organism: Populus simonii (assembly GCA_007827005.2). Lineage (NCBI taxonomy): Eukaryota > Viridiplantae > Streptophyta > Magnoliopsida > Malpighiales > Salicaceae > Populus > Populus simonii. Next base: position 6,615,194 of record CM017469.2, read on the forward strand.
GGAGCTGATCTTTCCCGTCAGTTAGGCTTGTCATCACCTCAAATGCCTCAGCCAAACAACGTACAGTTCAATGCCCAAAGGCTGCCTCAGCAAGCACAACAGCTTGATCAGCTTCCAAAGCTACAGTCCTCACTGATCCCACTGGGTTCCATCATGCAGCCACAGCAACAGATGGGTGACATCACTCAACAATCAAGGCAAAATTTAATGGCTCAAACTCTACCCTCAAGTCAAGTTCAAGCCCAACTTCTGCAGCCTCAAACTCTTGCCCAGACCAATAACATTCTTCAGCAACAGCCATCTATACAAAGTCATCAGCTTCTTAGAAACCTTCCTCAAACCTTGCACCACCAGCAGCAGAACCAACAGCAACATATTATGGGTCAGAACCAACAGCAAAGCCTAATGCAATCCCAGTTGTCTGATCATGTAAACCAGCATATGCAAATTTCAGACAATCAGATTCAGCTTCAACTTTTGCAGAAGCTTCAGCAGCAACAGCAATCACTTTTAGCACAGCAATCTGCAATGCAGCAGGCTGGTCAACTTGGACAGCTTCAAGATTCACAAAGACAGCTCCTGGATGCATCTCAGAGTTTTTCTAGGTCTATGGCACCCAGCCAAATGTTGGAAATCCCTCAAACTGCACCCACCTCTCTCCCTCAGCCAAATACTATTCCACAACAGATGACTAAGAATAACAACCAAAACAATGCTCGATTCTCACATCCGCCTCAGCAGCCAAAACTTCAACAACAGCAGACTGGCATCCTGCCATTGTCTGAAATGGCAGGTCATATGGGGCTTCCGCCGAGCTCAATGGCCAATCAGCTCTCCACAGCTGGTAGCAGTATATTGACTGCAGCTGCAGGACAGGGACAGTCTGGGATTACTGATGATGTTCCTTCTTGTTCTACTTCACCTTCCACAAACAATTGTCCGAACATAGTTCAACCAATGATCAACAGTCGGGCCCACCGAAGCACAGCAATGGGGGAGGACATGGCTCAGTCTGCTGCCACACTCTTGAATCCTAGCGCTTTGGAAACTGTGTCCTCTAATGGTAATTTAGTTAAAGATCTGCTGCAGAAATCTGAGGTTAAGCCGTCGTTGAACATCTCCAAGAATCAAAGCCCAGGATTTTTTACCCCGCAAACATACCTAAATGGGGTAGCTGCTCAGACAGATTATTTGGACACGTCATCATCTACAACATCAATTTGCCCTTCTCAAAATGATGTCCATTTGCAGCAGAATAACAATTCACTGTCTTATAATCCACAACCAATGTTGTTGAGAGACACAATCCACGATGGTGAACTCCAGGCAGATCTGAGGAATAATATTCCATGTGGGACGAACATTGATAGCCAACTTGCGATGCCAATGAGTTCTGACCATTTATTGACAAAGGGCATGGTGGGGCTGGGGAAGGACTTCTCAAATAATTTTTCTTTGGCAGGCATGCTTACAAGTTGTGAAACCTCCAAAGATCCTCAACAGGATCTTTCATCCTCTATGGTTTCCCAGTCATTTGGAGTTCCAGATATGCCATTCAATTCAATTAACTCAGCAATCAATGACAATAGCTGCTTGAACAGAGGTGCTTGGGCTCCTCCACAGCAACAGTTTCAGCGAATGCGAACATATACAAAGGTTTGTTGTTTATCTATACAATGCTAATTCTTATATGCATGCATTCATGCACATGCCCACACTCGCAATATTTTCCTTGTTTATATTTTCATATCCTTTTTTTCCTGCAATTTCTTCTGCTTGGCCTCGTAATTATAAGTTGGTCAATGTTTTACTGAAAAGGTGTACAAACGTGGAGCTGTGGGAAGGTCAATTGACATAGCCCGGTATTCAGGTTATGCCGAGCTTAAGCAAGATCTGGCTCGTAGGTTTGGTATAGAGGGACAGTTGGAAGATCAACAAAGGATAGGCTGGAAACTTGTCTACATGGATCGTGATGATGATGTCCTGCTAGTAGGGGATGACCCTTGGGAGTAAGCCCTTTAACTCTTCTAATTTCTATTTTATTTTCTATGTTATGTCATGGTATTTTCTTTAGTATGCTTTATGCTCTTGGTGGCAATATTGTAGCTAGCCAAGTATGAAATTGTTCTCATGGTACTTCCCATAGAGAACATGTTGGGTAGATTACACTACATGCAAAACCTTCTATGCCATCAGCTCAAAACATGTTTCTTGAAGCTTTTCCTCTCATATGATGCTCTTCTTGTTTCCTTTGTCCAATTACTGTTACCAACTAACTTGAGATTTCAAGTATTTCTGAGTTTCAATTCATCCAGTCTCCTTTCTATCTCGTAGCTTTGACTGTCTTGTCTGCAGAAATGATTGTCCATCTTGGGAGGTTTCATTTAATCTCCTCGAATGAAAATATATTCTGATGCTCTCAGGAATTACTTTAGGACTAACTTTTCATGCAGCTAAGTAGAGGAAATGTCCTTTTATTTTCGTTTTCTTTCATGAAAGACTTTACTATAAGAAACAAAAACAATCAGTGTAGTTCAAGTAAATTTCTGATGAAGTGACATGCTTCTTTTGTCTAAGATAGCAATTGTTTGTCTTTTCTGTGCTAAGGAGGATCTTGAGTTATAGATTAAGCTATCTGCATTGCTGCTGAAATTTTATAATTTCTAGAATCAACTCATTCGAAGTATGTTTTGAATGTGCCACTTGTATTCTGAAATAGCTTCAAGCTACAAATAGTATTTATAATTTGTCCTTCTCAAATTCTTTTGTTTGGGTGTCCAGAGAGTTCGTGAACTGTGTTCGCTACATCAAGATCCTGTCTCCTCAAGAAGTTCAACAGATGAGCTTGGATGGAGATTTTGGGAACTCTGTCCTTCCTAATCAAGCCTGCAGTAGTTCTGATAATGTCAATGCATAAAGTAGCCTACAAAGATGCTAACAATTCTTCTTCCACGCGGGGACCTTATATTATTTGAGGATTCTGTTAATAGTTTCCTATCACTCCGTCTTGACTAAGTTTTTCAGTTGTCTGCCTGCTGAATTTTTCCAGGCACCTGCAATGAGCAGGTAAAATTGCGAAGCTGTTCTAGGCCAGTTAGTGCTCTGTTTTTCCTTTTAGCCTAGCTGTACATTAGAAAAACAAGGTCAGAAGCAGGAAAATAGAGGTTTTAGCACCTGAACCGTCAATCCCTTTCTGGTCCAAAGTTGATCTGTTCAGCTCGGTGAAGAATCCAGTTTGGTGCGTGTCCTTCAGGCTACTTGTGTTTCCAGCAGTCGAGAATACTCCCACTGGAACGTATTGTAGAAAGAAAAATCATAAATTTGTATGCCAGATTCTGAGTATAAATGTGTAGATTTCATCAGTTTCTCGATCGACTTGCCTCTGATTTTCAAATGTTACAAGGTGCTATGGTGAAAGTCTCGTCTCTCTCATATCGCATTTTATCTAAAGTCGAAAATGATCTGAATTTCACTGACCATAATCCAAGTAATAACATGGAACATTTGGCATCTGCCATTCTTTATGGCCTATGCTTATGGAATGGTTATCCTTCAATAAAAACAAATGGAAGACTCAGCAAGACAAAAAAGATGGATCAAAATCAGAAAAATCGTCTTTACACTGGAAAATGTTTCCTAGCATACCAGTGCACATGAGAAAGGATCGCTAACAACATTCACTTCATGACATCACGAAGCATTTTCTTTAGATAATAAGTGCCTGACATCATTTTCTTAAGACAATCGATGCCCAGCATAACGAGGCATTTTCTCAAGAAACCATTGGCTCAGGACTGGATGATGACAATATGTCCAACAATGAGTTCTGTGGCTCCAGCTCCTCATGCCATCGGGGGAGCTTGTCCTCAGGGTAGTACTTTCTTGTCACGCCTTCTGAGTTTATCTGTGTAACATAGAGCATTTGATTGCCATAAAATTTGCAGAATAAGTATAACAGTATTTATACGTATGCCAGAACGTGAAGTGATCAGGAAGCTGTGTCCCTAAATAATTTATCCCAATCAAGCCCTACTTACTAAAGTAGTACGAGTGTCTGAACTAATTTGATGGACAGGCAGTTGGAAAGAGAAAAAAACAGAGAGGACGCAACTCACAGTGACAGTCCGAACAACACCACCACTTGCACCATCACGAGCAATAGCAAGAGAGACTGCTTTCACCACTAATTGCTGCGAGAAAATCATCAAGTGTATAAATCCAAAGGCAATGAATGACATAATAATTACAACAAATACTCTCAACAAGAAATCAATAAAAATGCAGGTCTTGGCACAGCGAAGGTGGCAAAAAAAAAAATTTAAATAAGTTTTGGGAGAGAAAAGCAACCAAAGGAAACTTCTTAGCCACCTAAATAGGTTTTCCATGAGGCTTGGGAAGAATCACTCTGAGATGAGAACATGTTTCTATTATCCAAAAATCTAGGATGGGAAGCAAATACCATGGTCTATCCACCAAGGGGGAATTCTATATGAATCTCAGGGAAAAAGGAAAGTTCAAGAATCCACAACAAAACCAGAGAATACATGCTTTAGGGAAACATTGAGTGTTATTGAACAGCTATTTGAAAATTGTGACCATTGACATGACCAAAAAGAAATGGGTTTCTATGAGTCAAGACAGCAGTTCCAGACCATAAAAGTTTATTCTGTTTACATATTTACAAACATACAGGTTAAACTACATACCTCAGCTTCTTCTTGGGTCATCCCTTCCTTCCATGCTTGATCAAAGAAACCATACAAGTAAGTGGATCCTGAACCTGTATGCCACGAGCAGATAAAAAAAATTAATCAGCCGATGCAATTAATAGCCCATCCCAAGTAGGATGATGACAGATCAGTCAAATTTTACAAAATTAAAATAACTCCAACTCCTGCAGACATTGGTAGTTTATTCCCCTACAATATATCAGATAATGGTGATTTATTCAATCTTAACTAGTCAATATGAGTTATCAGCAGCAACCACCTTCTGATGAAAAAAAAGAAGAATAACCTATCATCATCATTCATCCCCAAAACAAACCAGATTCAGTGTGTAAAAATTGAATATCATAAAAAAGCCACAAAATTACATCTCTAAAGTAACTTTCTAAAGTCTAAAGGGTTATGAAACCATGGCACGTACAAATTATTACTGCCAGCAAATGAAGTTATAAGGGATTGACAAGTTTCTCAGGGCAGGTCACACTTCCGCCAAGACTTGCAAAGAAGGCAGGTACAAGTGAGGTGATGCTATTAGCAACTGACAAGATGGGTGCAAAAGAGAAATCCACCAAAGACCCATGCCGCTGCCTTTAGTAATTATACAAGTAGCGAAAATATAAGTAACATTCTATTAATGTTGTTGCCTATGAGTTAAGAATAAACAAGTGCATGAGCAAACAACTAACATTTCAATAAGGATCGCAAAAACAAAAATATGGATTATAGTTAGTAGACAAAAAGGTCAACAAGTTCACTTCACACACCTCCAATAGTAAACGGCAGCTCCAAAAGTGTTCCTCCAAGAGGCACTCCATAAATTTTACCTCCTTCGTACTTATCCCAACCCCCGATAATCATTCCAGTTTGCAACATATTCTGCCAAAATATCCAAAACAAAAATGTATCAAAACAAACCAGAACCATTCCACAATTACGACACCCAACATCATCTTTACATACAAATTCACTAAAGAGCAAGTATTGAAATCAAACCAACCTTGTTACTGTAAGACAACAGCCTAACAAGGTTAGCAGCAACCTTAACTGTCGCCGGTTGCCCCAATTGTATCCTACACACAACACCCATAAGATCCCAAATCAATCTCCAGCTAATCATCCAAAAAATCTAAACTTTACAGACAGAAAAAGAAAACAATATTCATTAACGCAACAAAGAGAACCCCCTTACGTGTGCTGATGAAGAAAATATCTCACATAATCAGACACAGTTTGAGAATCCGCTGCCTATCAAAACAAAATCAGCTCAAAATAAAAATTACCAAAAAAATAAGAAATTTAATTAACAGAAAGAGAGAAAGCCACATACAGATCCAGAACGGCATAAGTAGACATTATCAGTTAGCTGAGTGATTTTATCAGATGCTCGATTTGCAACATAAATTCCTACAAAAAACCCAAGATAAAAACAGTAAAACTATCAACAGCTTCTTTTTTTTGGGTTTTTGAGGGAAATGAGAAAGTTTTGAATTTTACCTGTGCTGGTGCGAGAATCGGCACCGAGGACGACACCACCGTTATAAGTGACGCCGATGATGGTGGTACCCATGGAATGAGGGCCATTGATCTCACTTTCCTCGTGTGATTCCATTGTTTTTAGATAATTCAAAGAAGAAGAAGAAAACTTGAAATGAAATCGAAGCAAGTTGGGGATTTGTTTTCAAAGAAAGCGAAGTATTTGTGACTTGCTTGTGAAGTCAGAGAAGAAGTGAAGTATTAATGGGCTCATGGCTCGGGTTCGGGTGCTTGGGCTTTTATGGATTTTTTTTTTGGGATTGGGATTGAATTTAATTAAATAAAAAGAAGAAAGTAAAAATATGATTAATTATTATAAGAAACTTTTAAATTTGCGGGGGCAATCCACGGTGCAACATTTTGCACCGTTGATCATCAAACAAACAAAATACTATGAACTTATTATTTATAGTGATTTTTTTGTATTTTGTTCTTCTGAAATTAAATTATAGGTTAATTTATTAGAAAAATGTGGGATTAAAAGGTAGGGGATCAAAGGAAAAAAAAAAATAAAGGAAATGAGTGTTGAACTTTGAGAGAAATATTTATTGCAGTCCTCGTACTTTCTAAATTATGAATATTGTGTTTTTTCAATCTCAAAAATTTCAAAATAAAGTCAATTTTAGTCCAAAATTTTATTTTTCTCATTTTTAAGTTCCTAGTTTGAAAAATGGGTTAAAAATGAGAGAGAAAGTCACCTGATTTTGACAGTAAAGAGAGAAAATCGATATTGACATTGATTTCAGTAGCCAAATGTTAATCCTAATGTTAACAAGGTCCATCTGGTGAAGAAAGTTTCTTTTAATTTTTTTTCACCTTCAAATTGTGTAAAAACTATATTTAAGCTTGGAAAGATTTTTTATTTAAGGTTTTTTTTATGGATTTTTAAGGCCGTCAGTGTTTTATCAAGGTGTCTAGAATATATCCAGGTTAAGAAACCATTATCCCTGATTTTCCAACCACTATGTAGGAAAAGATGACGACACGTCGGTTGCCTCAATAGAAAACGGGTAGTCTAACTTTATTGTTTTTTTCAAAATAAAATCAAGGTGGATGAGCAGTTAAGAAAAATAAGGGCCTCACGCACGGGTCCTTTCTAAATAGGTTAGGTGTGGTGGACTTGCTTGTCGAGCATAGTAGCGTCTGACCTCTTTTTTATTAAAATACCTTTTTAATATGTATTTTTTTCATTTATATTTAAATCAATACTTCTTTTCTCTAATTATTTATTTTCTCTATCTAGTCTTTTTTAATTAGTAGTTGTTATTTAAGTTATTTTGTATGTATTTGGTTTTTGAAGAGATTATTATAATTCATCTATCTATAATTTTTTTATGTTTATATAAATGGACATTATTTTAAAAATTAAAAATATTTTTTAGATAATATTTCTAATATATGCAACCTTACATAATATTTTTTTCCCTTTGATTTTATTCAATCAATTTTATATGTGTGTCTATTTCTAAAATCATCTGATTAAAAAAATGATTTCTATGAACCTAGTCATGAAACACAATCGGGTAAATGGCCTGAGGTCAAATGTCTTAATCTACATCTGTCCCTCAACTCTTTTTTTTTTAATTTCATCTTTAGTTGTCGTTAATGACTTATTTATTAACACAAATGGTTATTGATTTATTTAATTAGAAGTATGCATAAGGTTTTAAATTTACACTTAGGATTTTTTATGTTAAAAAAACATGTCAGAAAAACCTGTATATTCATTTTTTTGTTGGAAAAAAATATCTTACAAGCAGCAAAGTGTGAGTCAGATAGCTAATAATACTTTATGTGTAAAATAAGTTTTAATGTGCTTTGTTTTTAGAAAGACAAGAGATGTGAACCTTGTGATCATATGGTCACGCAACCCATAACAAATTGACAACGAATCTAAGAAAGTTGAAACAGGTTTGATAAGAGTGTGCCACAATGAAAACTTGTCTCAAGACACCAACACTATTGAAATAAGAACCCTCATCTTACAAATACCATTTCACAAATGAGAATTATAAGGAAGACACCAAAAAACCAATGAATCTTTGATAAGTCAATTTAGTTAGTAGAGAACTAAAGAATGCGAGGATCTCTCTCACACAAGTTGAATAAATTTAGTAGCAATAACATTATCAAGTTTGAATATTTTGTCCTTACAAAGAGTATTTATACTATTTAAAATAAAAAACCTAATGGATCAACCCTTGTGGGCTAAATTGGCCCACTTACAAAACCGGCCAAAAACCTTTACTAATACACCATAAAATATGGATCCAAACAAGACTTGGGCCATAACTGAAACTAATTAATTTATTAAGGCCAAACAAGCCTTGGGCCTTATCTAATTAATCAATCCAAAAGCATAAATTAAGAATAAAAAGCTAAGCTACTGAAACTTAAAGAGAACCAAAAGAAATAAAAGACAACTAAAGCTAAAGTATTTTCAAAGCCCCTAACTGCCACACATGTCCTAGGAAAGAAATGACTTAAATTTTTCAATGAATCCAAGCCACATTAGGAACCTTTGCAGCCCAAGCCTATGCACAAGTTTAGGGCCCAAATAAGCATCATTTAATCTCACTTTATGATCCAATATTAACTCATTGCAGGTCTGGATTGAGGGTCAAAAATAGTCATGAAAAAACATTTCACCGATGGATCTGCCAAAATAGTATTAACAAATTTCAATAATTTAAATAGTATGTTTCCAAACTCTGATTGACTTAAATTTCTACCAAGATATAGTTTCATGTATATAGTATCTCCCTGTAAAATTTTAATTCGATTTAATATACGGTTTGAGAGATACACTAACTTTTGTAAAATTGGTTAGTAGGTCTTTTAAGGCAAAATTCGGACCTAACTTGGTTTGTATCATCTCCTCCATCCTTAAAAGGATTTGTCCTCAAATCTATAACATGAAGATTATCCTCTTAAGAAAAAAAATATCAGTTTTAAGCTAAAAAATAACATCATCATCAAAGCTCAGAAAAACTTTGTTAGCAAAAAAGGTCTCTCTAATAAATACAAGCTCTCATTTTAACCATCTTCCATTTTTTTTTAATTTTAGTTGTTCATCATATATTTGATTAGGTTCTAAAGGTAAAAGATTTATAGGCCTTCCATCCATCTTAAAAGAATTCCTATATGAAATCAACTCTTCTACTTATTTTTAAAGCTCTTTTATTTTCTTAAGATTACTTCGATAGGTTGGGCAATCAGAAATTGATGCACCAAGTACAAGATCAATCTGATGTTTGATGCCTCTTATTGGTAACAATCCACTAAAAATCTCATTATAAAACACACCAGCAAAATCTTGCAACAAAGAAATACAAACACTAGGAATAGAAGAGTCAAGTTTAACAGTTTTAAAATAAACTTCCTAATAAATAAGTAGAATTATCAGATGGTTTGAATAATATACATATTTAACCTCACCCTCTTTTGCATAAAAATTAGGTTGTTTCTTTAGTTTTTCCACATAATTCATACTTTGCCCACTTACTTTTTTCACTCATTGGGTTCTACCTCCATTCTTGGCCAGATTTGGGTTTGTTTTAGAAGTGGTTGAATGGTTTTAGGTAGTGGAAGAAGTGTTTTTGGGTTGTGGCTGAATTTGATGATTTTCTTTCACGTTGTTTCTCACTTTGATTTTCTCTACTCATGTTATAATGTTTCTTTTTTAGCTTTATTTAATCATCATCTCTTACACCTGTTTGGGTGTAAGAGGTACAAAAGTGATGGTTTTACTATATTTTATAATAATATACCTATTTCTAACCCCATCATGTGTTGCCTTTTTATCGAACTATCATGGTCTCCCCGACAAGATGTGACTTACATGCATTGGAACCATATTACACAGAAATAAGACTTGCATAGTCACTTTCACCTCATCATAATCATCCAACCATTGCAATCTATAAAGTCTATGATGCTTATTAATACACTAGCTTAGTTTACTAATGAGGGTTATACTAGCTATATTAACACAACTTTCACTATCTATAATAAAATTACATATCTTATTTTATACATGGCAACGTGTATGGAAGATGTTATCCCTTTGTTGACACCTTTACTTGAAATGTATGTCTTATAACCAAGGCCTTACTTTTAATCGGGTATACAATCTCCTCATCAATACAAAGCTCTAATGGTGACATTTCTTCACAATCAGATTTATTACTTTTGGACTCGATGTCTCCATTATATCTAATAACCTTCACTTGAAGTGTACCTCATGCACAAGTTTATGGCCTAAATAAGAATAATTTAATCTCACTTTATTGTTCAAAACTAACTCATTACAAGTGTCATAACCCATTTTTAGGTTATTCCCTAAATTTTACCTTTTTTCCTTCCTTATAAGAGAATAAAAAATAAATAAAAATAGCCAAAAGACCGGTAATATGGCAAAAGCAAGCTGAGGAGGATTCCATATATATGTATATATATATAATCAAGCTAAAACCTTGAACAAATTTAAAGCATAATTATACCCCGTTGTACTTAAGACTGAAGAGACAATGTATATTCAAGGTCAAATTAAATGATTATTGGACGAATGTGCATAAAAATTAAATCCAACGATAAAATTAGATTTTTAATAGGTGAATTTAATTTAATCATGAGCCAAATTAAAATTTTAATTATATTTAAGAATTAATTTGGGTCTAATTAAAGAATTTAATTAGGTGTGATGACTTAATTATAATTTAAATGGGTCAAATTAATTTTGTCAGTGACTTAATTGGTGAAAAATTAAGTTTGAGAGCCTAATTTTAGCTTAATTGAGAAGATTGAAATTTTAGAGGACCAAATTTAATTTTTACAAAGTCAATTGGTTCAAATTAGGGGCAAAATCACAAGAAAATCAAAGTTTTATGGTCAATTAAGGGCTAAATTAAACAAATTCACAGTCAAGAACTATTTAAAAAAGGAGCTGAAATTTAAGGAAAAAAATGAATGAAATCAGGGTGAAATTGAAGAGAATTGAAAGTTTAATGGTCAATTAAGGGTTAAATTGCATAAATCTAAGAGCAAGGACCAAAATGAAAAGACACTGAAATACAGGGACAAATTGCATAAAATGAAAGTTTGAAACCAATCAGGGGTGTAATTGAGAGAAATCACAAGTCGAAGGACTAAATTGAACTTTACCAAAACAGTGCCGTTTTGGTTACTATTCATCTTCTTCTTCGTGTTTTACCTGAAAAGACTACCTAGGGAGCTACTTTACAGGAGCATTTAATGCTTCATCTCCCCACTAAATTTGACAAAACTTATACGAAAATCATGGCTTGACATTTAACTACACCCCGATATGATCCTTTCTGATCGATTGACACCACAGTGGCAGTGGCAGTGGCGTTGGCCCAAAGAGGCCAACTTAGATAGCTTTCAACTGTCAAATTTGACAATTTATGATGGTCACTTTAAGCTAACGATTGGGATCCTCCATGACTGAATCAAGGGCCAAGATTTGGCACCAGTAAAGACAAAATAATGTTCTTCCATCCTTTAAAAATAGGGGTGGATTTCATGCCCTGAAATGGAAGAAATTCGGGTCTAAAGTTAACAAAAGATCAGCCTCCTTAATTTTTTTCTAGTTGCCAACCTTAATCTTTTCTCCTTCACTGCCACAACTTCGGCTTCTTCAGCCACCATAACCTTCCCTCCACGCCGTGATCGACGATGACTCGGCATCCTTGCAAAGCCATCTCCTTACTGACGATAGTGACAACCACTATAAGTTTCTCTCTTTCTACCGTAAACTTCTTCTTCCTGCACTACAGCAACCCAGCCACCAACAACTCCAGCCTCTGTCGTGAGACACTAGTACTTCCACTGTCCTCATGCCAAACCAGTGACGACAACCGCAACCTCTACGTCATATGAGCTTCTTCATTTCCTCCTTTCATCTGCATGCTTCTGCTAGCAAATGCAAGGTGGGCTGAAACTGTTTCTGCCCAGCTCAGATGGTTAGGCCGGGTCTTGCCCAAACCTTTTAAAAAAAGAGAGAAATTTCAAACTTTTCAAAGGGTGTTTTAAAAAATATTTGTGGGTCCCTCACATGTTTTTCCAACAATTTTGCATAATATTGTGCTATAGACTTACACGATAAGATACAAACTTGGTATTAAAAATACCCGGTTTTCTATAAAAAATTTATTTAAAAAAACTTAAAAATTCAAATAAATAAATAAAATAAATTTCCTCTTTAAAAAAAACATAAACAAAAAAATGTTTTATTTTCGTGCATACAGCTGAATCTTAAAAGTTTTCCAAGCATATTTGTTATTAAATTTTTTTTGCATCTTTCTCATGTTTTAAAAATGCAAAAAAGGATATCATAGCCAGTTTATAATTATTCATTAGGGTTTGGCCAAAATATCAAAAATCCTTCAATAACTATTTTGTTTAATTAATATCCAGGGTGTTAGGATTTAGGGGTAGAATTTAATATTTGGAGGTATAAAACTATATTGTAGAGTATACCCTCAGATATTAAATATACAAAAAAAATATGATGCTAAAATCTAGAGCTTTGAGTTATTAGGATTTAACCCGATAATATAGAGACTTCCTCATAAAGGGAGATCTACCTTGAATCCTAGACAAGACTACTAAACATAAATGTGACTTAGAATAAAAATCAAACAACTTCATTAACGAATCTACCAAAACAGTAACAACAAACTTGACCAGTATTTGTCGAACTCTGATTGACATGAAATTGTATCAAAAAATAGTTTCATGTGTATAGTATCTTCCTGTAAAATTTTAACTCGATCCAATACATGTTTTGACAGATATTTCCAATGGCGCAAAACTGGTGAGTAGGCATTTTAGAGCAAAATTTGGGCCTAACTTGATTTGTATCAACAATGTTTTTTGAAATAAAAAAATGTTCACCTCAGTTTCACGGCCTAACCCACCAATTTCTTTCTTAAAAAAAAAAGAGTGTCTATTCAAAGCAAAATAATTTTGAACTAAAAAAAACAAAATCCAATGATGACATAATTTCTTAAAAAATATTTAGACGACAACATATTGAATTGACTTTGATTTCACGGCCTAATTCGTCAGACTCGCGATCTAGTTCATGGACGCCAATGTGTTTTATTATTTTTTTAGAATTTTTTTTATTTAATTATATAAGACATAAGTTGAGTGATGGACTCCACTTAATTTAATAACTTTGTTCTTTTTGAAACAATTTTTTATTTAATTAAACTACAAAAATAGATGTTCGTAAAACCTAGCACCAACTAAATATCAAGGTGTTTGTTTGAAACCATGATAAACTTACAAATATCAAACTGAAATAAATTATATAGGCCAATTAAAAACAAATAAAAATATTGAAATATGAAATTGAGAAAAAATTAGCATGAAAAATAAATAAAAGTGGAAAAATCAAATGAAAAATTAATATAAAAAGGCAGGCGTGCGAGTTTGGTTGGCCCAACGTATCTAGGCCTTAAAGAAGTGTAGGTACGCTGGGCTAGGCTAGCCCACGTGCACGGGGCTATTATTTTTGTTTCTTTTTTTTAGGAGTGGACACCCCCACCTAGTTAAAAAGAAAATTTAACAGGCAATGCATCACCTGCAGTCACAAACTGGTGGCTAGAAAATTGAGTAGTCGCCCCTTAGACAGTAAAATTGATTTTTTTTTTGTGAAACCAAGCTTGAAAGAATGGCGAGATGGTTTTTTTGTGATTGATATAACTACACAACAAGTAAGTTAAAACAAATTATTATGAGGTAATTACAAAAACTCTTTTATAGTTTGATTTAAATTTCATTTTCCTTTTATACTTTTATAAATTACACTTTACATCCTGGGTGGGACAAAAAATTCAAATAAAATGCAATGTTAGGGATGTAAACTGTTATTAAACATGTAAACTAAAGGATGTAAAAAGTAATTTATGAAAGTATGGAAGGAAAATGAAATTCAAATCAAACTATAGGAGGGTTTTTATAATTATCCTAATTATTAACTCGAAATCCTAATCAACCCGACATTAAATGATCTAATTGAAAAGAAAAACAATTGATGATTGAGGAGAATAAAAAAGGCTAGAATTGACATTTTTTCATAAAAAATAAAAGGAAAGCAATTTTTCATTTCGTTCAATTTTGGTCTCTCACTTTTAATTTCATGTAAACAACCAAATTAAATCTTTTTTCTTGAAATCAAGCACTAGCCCGATAAAGAGTTGGGCCCCAAGACCTCAATAACCATACAAAAGATAAATTAAATTAAATTTTAAATTCCAATCAACATAACATAAAATGATTAAACTAAAAGAGAAAAAAAAATCTATAACAAAAACAAAAGCCGAAAGAAAAAAAAATTAAAATTAAAAACACTATTGCAATTGTCTTAATGATCCACAATAAGCTTTTGTAATTATTTTTTTAATAATACTCACTCACATGTATATCAATATTTATTATTCTTCACTCACACAAAATGAACTCCTCAAATCCACAATGCTTTTACTCAAATTTTTTAGTAAAACACTAAGATCATTTAGTTTTTTTAATAATAATTAAAGTAATTTAATTATTATTAGGTGTGAACTAAGGAAGTAGTTGTAATGAAATACTCCATATCTTCTTTGTTTTGTTCTTAGAAAACACATATTAAATATTTATTTATTTTGAAAACTCGAGTAATGCAAGGACCGAAACCACTGGTATATTAAAAAACAAAAATAAATAACCAAAAGGCTAAAACATAAGGCAAATTGACCAAGTCATATATATATTTTTTATTCAATGCTACAGTGTAATTATTATGTTGCCCTACCCAAAAAAACCAAATGTCTTTTTATTAAAAGTATTTTAGTTTTTTCACATAGTCCATCAATCATTAAAGGATTGACTGTGGATATAAATGTTTTTTTATTCTAATTTTTAAGAATAAAAAATTATCTAATTACCCTGAAAGTAAAAAAAAAAATAAGTTGGAACCCAGAGGTATTTACATCTTTTTATTTTTTTTAAATATAGTAAAATGACAAACTTACCCTTCAAATAAAAAAAACTAAACCTTGTGTCTAGGACCTTTTGGGTCTTTTTACTCTAGTTTTTTTTTTGTTTGTTATTATGAGGTTTATTGATGACAATTTGGTCTTTTAAGAACAATTTATTATTATTTAAATGAAAAAAATTGCTGGAATGTGCAACACCAGCGCCATCGAGTATGAGGCGCCCACTTACATTGGGCAATGCATGTAAGGATTCATGAAAATAAAAAATTCCTTTTCATCATATTGTTGGAAGCACCATTATGTTATTTTCCTATTGACTCAGTGCATGCTAACAATGACGAAGCAATTTGCTATTGGTAAGGTTTTTTTTTTTCTTTCTTTCTCTCTCCTCGCCCATAAATTACATCCTGGTTCTCTTTATTATCGGTATTTCAACTTCAAAATTTATCCTTTTTACTTTTAATTTCTGTAACTGGCCCATTTGTAAAAGTTATATTTGTTTTCAATTCCAATTTGTCATATATTATTGTTTTCAATTTGTTCTTTATTCTGTTGATTTTGAATGTTTTTGGCTTGGCCCTTTTGTAAAGATTTTATTGCTTTTCAATTTCATCATTTAATCCAAATTTATGGTATATTATGTTTTCCAATTTGGTCTTTAGTTCTTTAAAGTTTTTTTTCTTTTCAATTTCACCCTCCAATAAAACATTTATAATTGTCCTTTAATTTATTTATTTTTTAATTTTTATCTTCATTCTTTTTTTTGCTATTTAAAAAAAAATTTGTATTCTTTTTGTGTGATTGCATTTTTTTTTTATCGGTTTCATTCCTTAACATTTGATTTGTTGGGGATTGAGTTTCATAAACTTTTCATATATAGTGCTTTTGGTTTAATGATCTAGGTCATGAGTTTGAAAAGTTAACGGGGATTAACATCTTTTTTTTTAGTTATTTTCTTTTCTGATTTTATCATTCAAGACTAGTGTTGTTTTTTTTAAAATAGTTTTGTGGTTTTTTTTTCTATTGGATTATCCTGATCTCATGACTTGGAACACAGATTTACCGGGTTAACACGGATTGACTCATCTTTTATTATCCAAATTACATATTCATCATGCATTCATGCTTACTAGGGTTGACTTGTGTCATTTTTTTATTATATTTTTTCTCAATTTTATATTTTTATATTTAAAAGGATAAAAAATAAACATAGTTTTTCTACTCCTAGAAAAAGTTTTTTTTTCAAGTTATTATGGTTGTTTTTTTTAATTTTTGTTTGTTTATTATCATTGTTTTTTTATTTAATTAAAATAAAACCATTTTATTTAACTAGTGAAAGATCTGATTTGTAGAATTTTTTCCCTTTTTAAAACATGTATGTTCAACCAACACATTTTATTTAAAAAAAAAACAATTAACACGAACCCTACATTGCAGAAGCCCAGATCCAGTAAAAAGCTAAAATGAAAAAAAACTGTAAAACCCAATGAAATCCTATTGGGTCCAATACAGCCCAACAAAAGCACAAAACCACGACCCCTTAAAAATTTAAAATTATCTAAATAATAATAATAGTTAGGGCTCTCTCCTGAACCGATGCTTCCTGCCTCCATTTGCCAAAAGTAAGGTACTACTGTTACTTTCCCTCCACTGTTTATTTTTCTCTCTTTTCTGTTTGGTTCCGGAGAAAATTAGGGAAAATTAACAAAACCCCAAAATTTGTACTTCTCTTACGATGCATTAGATGCCCTAATTTTCCTGAGTTTTCTCAGCAACCAAACAAGCAGAAACCACTTTCTTTAAAACCAAAACCTCTGTTTTCTAAGCTGAAATTAGAAGAAAAACAATAAAAGAATTAGGTTCTTGGTTTCTTTTAATTTTCTTTGATGCTTATCAACTTGTTCCAGTGCTCTGATACTGTAACAAAATCTGAACTTTTATTGTTTTTGTGTGTTTTCTTTTCTTATGAGCAGAAAGAGTGCACAAGTTTTAAGTTTTGGAAGATTTTTGCTTAACTTAGAACTTAGAGTGAGTGAGGAGTGGAATTAAGCTAGAAAATATAAATGGAGGATACACTAACACCTGCTAAGAGAAAAGAGCTTGAGAAGGAGGAGGAAGTGCAAGAGGAAGAGAAAGCAGAGATTGCTGGTACACCACAGAAGCAAGATTCTGCTTTGAAAAAGAGGATTTTGACACGGACTTGTGTTCATGAAGTTGCAGTCCCACATGGGTATGAGTCGAATAAAGATGAAACCTTTCACGGGACTTTGTCGAATCCATTGTATAATGGGGAGATGGCAAAAAGTTATGCATTTGAACTCGACCCTTTTCAGAAGGTGTCTGTAGCTTGTTTGGAAAGGAATGAGAGTGTTTTAGTCTCTGCTCATACGTCTGCAGGGAAAACTGCTGTTGCTGAGTATGCGATTGCAATGGCTTTCAGAGAAAAGCAAAGGGTTATTTATACTTCTCCGCTGAAAGCCTTGAGTAATCAGAAGTATAGGGAGTTGCATCAGGAGTTTCAAGATGTTGGGTTGATGACTGGAGATGTTACCCTGTCACCAAATGCTAGTTGTTTGGTTATGACTACAGAGATTCTTAGGGGGATGCTTTATAGGGGTTCAGAGATTTTGAAGGAAGTTGCTTGGATTATTTTTGATGAGATTCACTATATGAAGGATCGTGAAAGAGGGGTTGTTTGGGAAGAGAGTATTATTTTTATGCCGCAAGTGATTAAAATGGTTTTTCTTTCTGCGACTATGTCGAATGCCACCGAGTTTGCGGAATGGATTTGTCATTTGCATAAGCAGCCTTGCCATGTGGTTTACACAGATTTTCGACCAACTCCTTTGCAGCATTATGTTTTTCCTGTGGGTGGTGCTGGGTTGTATCTTGTGGTTGATGAGAGTGAGCAGTTTAGGGAGGACAATTTTATGAAGCTGCAGGATACTTTCTCTAAGCAGAAAGCTGGTGAGGGGAACAAGAGTGCAAATGCTAAAGCTAGTGGAAGGATTTCAAAGGGTGGGAATGCTTCAGGGGGTTCTGACATATACAAAATTGTCAAGGTTTGCCCTCTTATTTGTGCATTCTTTCTTGATTGTAGTATCATGAGGTGCCTTCATTTATTGCTTCTTTGAGCATTGAATGGGTGTTTATTATTCTTTCTCTCTCCAATGAGCGCTTCTCTATCACCATAAGTAGTTTTTGAGTTTCCATTTTTCTGATGCCATCAATAAACTGAACTTTTCTTCATAACAATTGACTGAGAAGAAACTGTTTTGTGAAATAAATGAATATTCTTAGATGGCTCCTCAGACTCTTCAAATACATTTGTAATAAGCGACTTCTCATTTTTTTTTCTTCCTATTCTCAATTATCTCATTAAATTTGCTACAGACAACACGCTCTGTTAAAAGAAAAGAAGTTTACTGTTTGTTGACGTAGTACTGGTGCGTCTTATTATATGCTCCAAGTTAGTGATTTTTAATTTTTAATGTGAGTGCTATTATCTGTTCGTGCATTTTCTGGATTTTTAAGTGGGAAATTGTAGTTTGCCCTGTTCATCTTGTACAGCTTGTTGATAAAACTGCTCAATCATTGCTTTCACATGTAATTTCAGATGATTATGGAACGGAAGTTTCAACCAGTTATAGTTTTTAGCTTCAGTAGGAGAGAGGTTGAACAACATGCCATGTCTATGTCTAAGCTTGATTTTAATACACAAGAGGAAAAGGATATCGTGGAGCAGGTTTTTAACAACGCAATACTCTGCTTGAATGAGGAAGACAGGAATTTGCCTGCTATTGAGTTAATGTTGCCTCTACTCAAGCGAGGCATTGCTGTCCATCATTCCGGTCTTCTTCCTGTAATCAAGGAACTAGTAGAGCTTCTTTTCCAGGAAGGCCTTGTGAAGGCTCTGTTTGCCACAGAGACAGTAAGTCTTCACAGGAAACTGGGTTGCAGTTTTAGTTATAATCAGTTTGTGGTCTCTGCAACTTACTTCAATCTTGAATGTTAATGATGAACTGCCCTTTAAATATCTATCTTGTATGCCAGTTTGCGATGGGTTTAAACATGCCCGCAAAGACTGTTGTTTTCACAGCTGTTAAGAAGTGGGATGGCGATAGTCACCGATACATTGGATCTGGTGAGTATATCCAGGTAAGTGATAATTTGCTGCATTTCTCTAGAGTTTTGAAAAACATACGTACACATAAATGCTTATGCATATATATATGTGTGTGTGTGTGTGTGTGTTTATTATTATTAGTTTCTGATTCAACTAATTTCTACAGATGAGTGGAAGGGCTGGACGACGTGGTAAAGATGAGCGGGGTATTTGTATCATAATGATTGATGAACGGGTAATTCTATAGCTTTTCATTTGCGCTGTACTCTTTGTTGTTTGGTTCCATTTTTTTTGGGCGTGAATTTGGTAATTATTACTAGTTTTTTTTCAACCATCTTGCTAACATTAAAATGAAAGTTCTGCTAAATGTTAATTATGTGGGTTAATGGTTACTAGTACAATAATCTGCATACACATGATATAAATGTATAAATATGAAAGTCAACCTGTATTTTCACTTGAATGCTGCCCATACTACACATACAAGCCTTTTGTGTCAATGGAAACTAATGGTCTTTAGTTATAGGCTTTTAGCAGCACATCATGGTATCTTGCTTAGATCCTTGATAAAGGCAATAAAACAACCTGGTCTTCTCTTTCAAATGGATTACTTTTTCTGTTACCTTTTCAGATGGAGATGAATACACTCAAAGACATGGTTTTGGGCAAACCGGCTCCTCTAGTTAGTACTTTCAGACTGAGCTACTATTCAATATTAAATCTAATGAGCCGTGCTGAAGGCCAGTTCACTGCTGAACACGTGATAAGAAATTCATTTCATCAATTCCAGTACGAAAAGGTTTCTGTCAAATCCCTCACATCCTTGTGTGCATGTCCTGACTTCATGAATTGTTCAATCACTCATAGATCTTTATCTCTTTCAGGCTTTACCAGACATAGGGGAAAAGGTTTCAAAACTGGAAGAGGAAGCTGCTGTTCTCGATGCATCAGGAGAGGTAATCATTCCCTCTGTTTCTAAAAACATTTTTTCTGTCTCTCTCTCTCTCTCTCTCTCTCTCGAAATAATATAAGTAGATACTATATGAGTTTTTGTTGTCTTGTATAGGCTGAAGTTGCTGGGTATCATAATCTAAAACTTGAGATGGCCCAGCTTGAGAAGAAGATGATGAAGGAAATAACAAGGCCTGAAAGAATTCTTTATTATCTATGCACTGGTCGGTTGGTATGTATGGACAATGAACACTGTTGTTGAAGTTTGTTTGCTACTAAATGGCTAGTATCTTTTATTCTTTTCTTTAATTAACCTTATTAGCGATTGATTCTCTCACAACCTTATATATGTTGCTGGGATATATGGGCATAAGAGATCAGAAGAACATTATAGATTTTACCCTCAAAAAACTTAGAAACATACATTTAAAGGATGTAAGTTAGAGGGAAAAAAAGCTGAACAATAATTCGTCATTTCTGCAAATTTCACTTGCATTTGCACACATATTTATAATTCAGTAATGATATATCTTTTTTCCCCCTCAGTAGTGGCTGTCTGTATTGCAGATCAAGGTAAGAGAAGGAGGAACCGATTGGGGTTGGGGAGTTGTAGTGAATGTTGTTAAAAAGCCCACTGCAGGATTGGGAACATTGCCATCAAAAGGTGCTGGTTATATAGTAGATACTTTACTTCATTGCTCTCCTGGACCAAGTGAGAGTGGCTCCCGGCCAAGACCATGTCCACCTCGGCCTGGAGAAAAGGGTGAGATGCATGTGGTAAGTTGATGCATCAGTGGGATAGTAGTTTAATCTCTTTTCAGTATTGTGGCCCACTAATTAACTTCTAGTGCTTGTACTGGTCTGGTGGGGATTATGTTTTTGTTTACTTCTGGGTTAGGTTCCTGTTCAGTTGCCCCTGATCTGTGCTCTAAGCAAAGTGAGGATATCCATTCCTGCTGACCTTCGGCCATTGGAAGCAAGGCAAAGTATACTTCTAGCAGTGCAGGAGTTAGGGAATCGGTTTCCAGAAGGCCTTCCAAAGCTTAACCCTGTAAAGGTAACTATTTCATGTACTTGAATGCTGGCTCATTTCAAGAGCATATAATAGGCATAGAACAAAATTACAAACCTTTTGATGCTCTACATGGGCTTTGGAGCTGTTACCCAGTTTATTACACCACCAACCCATGTTCAAGCATCAAGCCTTATATTTTGAGTTGGCACATTTTATTTTACTTTTTGGAATATGGAAAATATTTTGTAGTCTTAACAAAGCTCTTATCATACAATGCCCAAATTAGCTGAGACATATGGAGTTTTCTTTCCGTTCACTTTTCAGACCGTCTTTCATTCCTTTCCAAAAAAAAAAAAAAACTCATAGAGCATGAGGCACTGATACATCAGAAAGAGGAAAAGCATGGTTGCCATTGATGTTCCCTATCCTCACTTTGCTGTAAGCACCATTAATAGATCTCACCCTTACACTTTCTCAGTTGCTTCTGGTATCTTCACTATTTGACTTTTTGTGTTTGTTTTTATCATATATACAATGTTTTGAGCTTAGATCTCTAAGAATGCTGCTGTTATTTGTATCATGGTTCTATTTATTTGCAGGACATGAAAATTGAGGATCCTGAAATTGTTGAGTTGGTTAACCAAATTGAGGAATTGGAACAGAAGTTACATGCGCATCCACTGAACAAGGTTTTCATATCAATTTGAATCAACTTACTTGAAATTCTGTAGAAAGTTACTGCACTTGGAAAATTCTCTCGACAATGTTTGCTTTAAGTGGTATCTTTAGCAATCACACTTACTCGATTTTATGCATGCAGTCTCAAGATATAAACCAGATGAAAAGTTTTCATAGGAAAGCTGAGGTGAATCATGAAATTCAACAACTCAAGTCGAAAATGCGTGATTCCCAGGTATTTTCCCTTATTGGATACTTAGTTTGACAGAACTTGTAAGATATAGTTGGATGTATTTCTCTGTATTGATTCCAGATGTGTAATGTATATTTCTGAAAGCCTGTGGGAAGAGAATGCCTTTTGGCATAAACTTTGATTCATCTTATTGCATGGAGCACTTTTGTATTTTTTATCTCCATTTATCAGAAAAGAAAAGGGAAAAAAAAGCATCTTCAAGCATAATGAATTATTTGCATGGGTGATCAGCCAATAATTTGAGCCTTGAATTAATAGTGTAGCATGTGGTTGTGTGTACAATGGAATTACTAGTTGCTTTCTTATAATTCATGCAGCAGATCATTTGTTTGCTAGGTATTGATAATTTTTCCATTTGCATGCTCTGAATGTTTTTAGTGTACTCTACAAGAGACACTAGAAAATCTGCCCACTGCCCAGAGGTGTTGAATCTTGATTGGGTGTCCATATCTGGACAATACAACCACCCTGAATAAAGATGAAAATAGCACAAGCATGCGAACTTGAGTGGCTGTTCCATTTGTGGCTTTTGTTCAAATGGTTGCCAGTATTTGCTTTTGTTGATGTTGGGCTTGTTATTATACACTCCATGATTTGTTACATTCTTCAGTTATTACCCAGCTCAGTTTTTTGAATTTGATTCTCAATTCTTTGCAGCTTCAAAAATTCCGTGAAGAACTTAAGAACCGTTCACGGGTCTTGAAAAGGCTTGGTCATATAGATGCTGATGGTGTAGTCCAGGTGAAGGGCAGGGCAGCCTGCTTGATAGACACAGGAGATGAACTACTTGTTACAGAACTGATGTTCAATGGTGAGCTTATGACCATTATTTTTCTTTCTTTAATTTTCCATGCTTTGCAGAATCTTATTTTACCTCAGGCTGGGTTTCTCTGGCCATGTTGCTGGTGGTCTTACATGCATATAATTAAGGTTGAGCCTCTGATTTCATCTAGCAATAATTAATTTTGTTAATGTTAATGAATTTTTTATCAGGTACCTTCAATGATCTTGATCATCACCAAGTTGCTGCTCTTGCAAGTTGCTTCATTCCTGTAGATAAGTCAAGTGAGCAAATACATTTGAGAACTGAACTTGCTAAACCATTGCAACAACTCCAAGAGAGCGCAAGAAAAATAGCAGAGGTTGCTATATTTTTTTGTTTGTTGTTTTGTTTATATTATGCAATTGACTCTTTAAGAACACTCAGAAATGACTTTCTGCATAATTACAGATACAATATGAATGCAAATTGGACATAAATGTCGATGAATATGTGGAATCAACAGTCAGACCGTTCTTGGTGGATGTGGTTTACTGTTGGTCGAAGGTTGGTTTTTTAAATTTTATTTTCAAAGAATTTCCTATTTTGTTGGCCATGAACTGGTTAATATGGATACCCCCTTTTCTTTTCCTGATTGGTGTCTGGTTTGGGCAAATTTCTAAATCAGCATGAAAATTCTGGAGGGATCATTTTTGGTCTGTATTGTTTGTGATATTGCTGACATCCAAATTGGTGTTTTGGCAACTCAACCAGTTGGCCAATGAATAGCTGGTAGCAGTGAACAATGTTTATTCAGCCAGCCAAACTTTCCCCCTCTCTCTGGGCAATCATTTCAATGTGTCTTCCATTTAACGTGTTCATATGACTTATTTCTGAGAGGTTCCCTATACCTCTTGGTCTGTACATCCAGACAAGTTTATGGATTTGACCATTGCTTATTTATTTTTAAGCTACAGGGATTTGGTTATTGAAGACTACCTGAGTGCTGTATCAAATTCATTTGGGTTTAATTTTTCTTTTTCTAGTCCAGTGTTGAATAATCTGCTTGCTTTGCCCTTTTTCCAGGGAGCTAGTTTTTCTGAGGTCATACAAATGACTGATATCTTTGAGGGTAGCATTATCAGAAGTGCTAGAAGATTAGATGAGTTTCTGAATCAGGTAAATTGTGAAATATTCACTCTAAAACGTCATGTGCTGATCTTCTTGTGCTACTTCTCTTCAAAGAGAAAATTGTTGTATGGTCCAATTCTATTGTTCCCAAAAGAATAGTCTCTCCAAAAAGTTTCAATAACACCACTCCGTTCTCTGAAGATAATCTATATTGTGTATGCTGGCTTTCTCTTGAACATGGAAACAGTATATGCTTTCTTGTGCAGCTCTTTATTTGAATTTCAGTGGAATTATTGCCAATAATTGCTTTCTTTGCCTTCCCAGTTGCGTGCTGCTGCTCAAGCTGTGGGTGAAGTCAGTTTAGAAAGCAAATTTGCAGCTGCCAGCGAAAGCCTTCGGCGAGGTATCATGTTTGCAAATTCTCTTTACCTTTAAGCTGTCTTTTTGCAGGCTTTTGCATGCGTGTGGGTCAAGCACCCATGGGCACAATAGCTCATCTCATGCAACATTGTTTCCATGGTGGCCACTTGAGATGTGCTATAACTGACAACTATAGGTTCCATCTCCTTTCCTTCTCATGTTGCTTCTAGTTTTTTTTCAATGGCACTGTTGCTGTTGATATAGTTCATTTGACAGTTGATTTTCTTTGTAAACACAAAGTTGGAAACATGGGAAATGAAAGGTATACCCATGTAAGGCCTAACAGTGTCATTAATTTCTCTAGATTTAACTTGACAGACATCAGAAGCTTTGTAGGTGTTACTTTTACTAGTCAATCCATGTAATGCAAAGCTGCAATGTTTGAAGCATTCAATTTTCTATGAAAGAAAACAAAAAGTTGCTTGTTTGATGCCTTTTCCTGCTTTACATATCGTTTTTTTATGTATTTATGAAACTTTAAAACAACCATGCATAGCAGCAGACTACCATATGCTGGAAATAAATCTCATTTTGTCTGCAATTCTGTAAAAGAGAAGATGGCGTGCTGTATTGAAAGCTTCATTAAAAAAAAAAAATCTCACCATTTCGAGAATAATGAAGTATAAAAGCGAAGGATTTTACAGAAAACCAAGCTAGTAGATTTGGTACATGCCGATAAATGTTGTGGTTGTGCTTTGAAAAAAGTTATTTTATAAAAAGTATTTTTAATTGAGGTTGGTTTGAAAAAATAGGTGTTTGGTTAAAACTGTGGTTGAAATTGAGGTTGAAAAAAAGTAGTTTAATGTGTTTGGTTAAGAATGCTTTTGAAATTGAGGTTATAAAATAATTTTAAAAAATATATATATTAATATTGATGATTTTAAATTTAAATATTGTAGATTTAACTATTGCTATTACATCATGAAATAAATCATACTTTATATAAAATATTTTTTATTATTTCATGAAATCATCTACAATTTCATTATGTATGAAAGACATCCGACAAGAACTACAGTTTTCATAATTTTTCTAGCATGTAATAAAATTATATAAAATATTATCAGGTATAAAGTTCACTCTAAACTAATTTTTTAAAAAAATTTTAAAAAAATTACTATACTAAAAAAAAAAAAAAATTCACGCAGTGCAAAAGTGCAAGAGTCTCTTGCACTGTTCACTTGAACAGTGTACTGCTGTACACTGTTCATGTTAATTGCATTGTTTATTGAACAGTGCAATTAACATGTACAGTTGAAGAAAAGCAATGAATTTTTACTTCTCTTTAACTGTGTTTCAAACGCAGAAAACCAGTGGGTCTCATGAACAATGTACTACGTTTTTTTCTTAACCAAACAGCTGCAAGCTGCATATTCATTAAAACGCAGCCGCAGCCACGTAAACAAACGGACCCAAAGCTGAATTTGTGATGAAATCATGCTTTGATTGGGTAGAAAACAACAGTGGAGTGGTTTGCAATATGCAAGCTGAACTGTCCTCCTTTTTCGCTCGCATCAATCTACCCCGTTGCAGGTGGAGCTTTCATCTCAAAATTTGACACCAATCTTGCATTCACCAGTCCCATGATTGGCATTGCAAGTATGATCCCTGGGCAGCTACGTCTGCCCACGCCAAATGGTAGGAAGCGAAGCGAAAATCGACCTTTCCACCGACAACAGATTCGGTGTCACGGTCTTCTTCCAAGAATCGCTCTGGCCGGAATTCTGATGGTTTCTCCTACCAATCAGGGTTGTTAGCAAGCCACCATGCGTTGACTACCACCTTTGACTCTTTAGGAATGGTAAAACCTCCTAGTTTTGCTTCTTCAAGGTTCATACGGGGCACTAACAAGGGAATCGGGGCGTGTAGAGTGTCTCTTTTATTGTGGCTTTGCTAATATGGCAGTTCATGCAGGTTAGATTCCGTGACTGGATTTCCCTTTAGGACGGTTGTGATTTCATCTCTGATCTTCTGAACGGTCGGATGATTAACCAGTTCAGCAATGGCCCATTTCATGGACCACAATGCAGTCTCTATACCAGCAACATTAATGTTCTCTGCAATGTAAAGTACATTTTCTTCACTGGTTACTCCTTTCCTTTGAGCATGAATCATGTGATCCATGGCGCAGCTTCTCTCCATTGGCAACCATTATTTTCCTGTAAAATCACAAATAAGTCAAATTAGGGCTAAAAAGGAAATGTTGCCGGGAATTTAGGTGATCATTTTATACAAAGAAAGAAAGACCAAATTTCCCTCAATGGTTTAAAATCAACAAAAACATCCGGGGTAAAAAAGATCAAAAAGCCCCTGGGTTCGATGTCATATTTTTTTCTTGATTTCAAGGATAAAAATGTTATTTTACTATATTTTAAAAAACAAAAAAGATAAAAAAAAATCCTCGGTCAATAATTTTAATTGTTTCACTTTAAAAGTAATTTAATCATTTTAAAATTAGCTTGCTTGGAATTAGTTAAGTATGTTTAAGATTCTCCAACAATGAATATTTATATTTTCTGTTGTATGGGAAGTGTTTGTGAATTTTATACATAGATGTTCTTATTGAAGCTTTATTTATTAGGAAAAAAAAATCCATTACTCTTTTTTTATATATATAATATGAGAAAAATATGAGTAATATGAGAATTTCATCAACATAAAAATGGAACAAAACCTATACAATTGTTAAGGCAAATTATGTTGAGAAAAGAAGAATGAAGTAGAAAATTTTCAAATTCTTAATAATATAAATAATATTATCATTTTTTTAATAGTTCATGATTATTAACAAAAACTAAGCATTGTGTTATTCTCACGATAGCTTAAATCACTTTTCCCTTTCTTACAAATCATTATAGATTGGAGAAGTGATTTTTTTAATTTTCAATTTGATCCTCAAACTTTTTCTTTGCATAATTGATCCTTTTTTAGCCTAAATTAGCACCCAATTGATTTTGTTTTTCAAGAGAATATTAAATTGAAAGATGAAGGAACAAAGTAAAAAAGACAGGTAAACTAGGTGACATCTTTAAATTTTATGCAAAATTCTTACTTTGGTCCCTATATTTTTTGGTTTACAGGTTATTGGTTTCTTTAGTTTTCAGAAATTTAATTTTGGTATCAAAGTTTATTTCCCTTGTTTTCACTCTTTTTTTTGTTAAAGGAGAGAAAGAGTTGCCGAATTTCGGTGAAGAGAGAGAAATTGATCATTGATGACGATTCAAACCACCAAAATGGTTGAAACTAGTGTCAACGGGTTTCATTTAATGAGTGGAATTTTACATAGGTGTTTTTTTTCTTTTACTTTTCTGAGAAAACAAATCTGATCGTGAGAATGTTTTTGGATTTAGGTTGATTTTGGTTTATGGAGCTATTTTTTTCTTAGTTTTTGGAGGTCATGGATAGGTTTATCAAGATGTTTAGGGTATTTTCTAGGTGCTTTAGGTTAAAAATGAGTTTTTAAACCAAAAAAACCGATATCCTGTTTTTCTAGCAACCTATGGTCGCCGGATTTTGCACAAAGAAGACTACGCATCATGAGCTATCTTATTTCCAAAAAAAAAAATCAAGGCTAACGACTGTTGTTTGCCACATTAAGAAATTTTTTACGGTTGATAAAAAGATAACTTGGCTAGTATAGAAGTTTATCGAGATTAATTAGATTATCTTCTCTGTAATTATTTGATTAGTTTAGATTATTTAAGAGATAAGTTCAGATAGAGTAGAAAAAAGTTATCTGAAAATAACTTTATAAATGTTTTTGTAAAATACGTTAGCAGTCTGTTACCAACGTGATAGATTATGAAACTTGAAGATTATCCTTATCTTTATCACATAAGACATGTATATAAGGAAGGTTAAGTATGAAGAAAGATGTGCGCTGTGTGCTTCAAAGGAAAGTTTCAAAATATAAAAACATCTCTTACATTGAAGTAAGGGTGCCAATCAGCTAAGAAGTTTATACTTTACATGGAGTTTCACAACACATACTCTTGACACACGAGGAGGAGTGTGTAGGAAATTCTCGAGAAGAATTGGTCCCTAAATATTTGGAGAGCCTACAGGCTCCTCGAGGGAGTTTCTATATGATTTGTTAGCAACTAGAGGTTTCAGTTAGGATGACAAGAATTTGAAGATCATCAGAAGTACTAGCAAGTTACTGCGGTAGGAGACATAACATAGTTAACTATCTCATCAAGTAAGGTAGTACAAAATGTTATCTCAACCATCTCAGCCACACGCGTCTAACACGATTTCTTTTCTTTAAAAAAATGTTTTATACAAAAGAATTCTCATGTGCTTTATCGCCATATAATTAAATTAAAAATAATCTTTGATATATAAAATTTATTGAATCCAATAATATGTATGACTTGCATCACGAGTTTGCTTGGTTGAATCGAGTTTACTTATATTTTTTTAGTTAAATGCTATTTTTACCACCTTTAGTCCTTCAACATCGAGCTAATTAGAGATTGAGCTTTCCATTTTGTTTTTTCAAGATTATCCCCTCGACTCTTGCATGTCAGCTCAGGTTAACCCAAAACGTTTCTATCTTAATATTAATAAAAATATCATTCAATACATGGTTACAATATATTTTTTTAGAAGACATATTACCAATACATATATTTTTTTTATTGCATTTTAATTTTTTCTTGCTCCGACCCACGACATAACACAAACTAATTGACTAATTTAAACCATTCTTTGAAGGGGGCCTTTTCATGGATTAATGGTCATGAAATTTTTTAAAACAAAAAAAGCCAGCTAACAAAGGGAATATTCATAAAGACTAAGACGACTTTAAAAATTATCTAAAAAATCTAAAGCGTAATACTAATTTGTCAAACAACTTTATATTATGAATTATAATGTTAGATTTTTATAATATTAAAAATTAATTAAAAAAACTAAAGGGAGAAAGGAAGTTGTTGTGCCCTAGGAAACAAAACATTACATTATTTATTGTTATAGTGTAATGATGAAATTGCTCCTAGACCATTAAACCTTTGAATAAGGCATTTAGGGCAATGTAATCTTTTCACCATGATCCAATTATATTTTACAAATTACTTGAGGTTAGATTGGTTATTTAATTTTTTCTCGCACAATAAAATTACTAATTTAACTTTAGAATAAAAAAAAATATAATGCCTATTTACTCAAGGACATTTTTATCTTTTCAATTTTTTTTCATAATAGTTTAATTACTTTGATGCTCTTAAAGAACAAATCAAAATAACCCTTCACAAGGGTTTTTTTTGTCATTTTACATTAGTTTAATTATAGATTTGAAGGTTACTCATTGGTATTTTTGTAATTGACATAAATTAAATATTTATTAAAAAGAAACTGATGGTGCCAGCATGTTGATGACCCCCATGTTGTTTGAGCAGCGTAAGCGTGGCCGAACGGCCCTGCACTCATCCCCTTTTAAGACGACGTTTAAAGGTTTTAGTGCTCTTATGAAATGAGGTGGTGCGTGCTCCAAAATTGTCTCGGGATCAACATAAACAACCTTTTTTTTCCTTTCATAACCCCGTTAAAAATTCAGAACAACCCTTGCAATTTATTTCTCCTTCACATTTGGTTTTTATTCTTTTGATTACTTTTTTTTAATGGTGAATAATCTATAAAATTACAAATGTTTTTCAATTTCAACTTTACCATTTTTTAATCTATAAATCATCCATCATATTACAAATGTTTTTCAATTTCATCTCTATGATTTTTTAATCTTTCAAATTTGATCCTATTCTTTTGATTGCTATTTGTTTTGTTTGAGATAATTTTTAATTTTTTACAATTTCATCCTCATGTTTTTTTATATCAAATTTTATTCCTGCTTGTTTTGTTGCTATCTTTTTTTTTCTTTTGCATGTTTTTTATTAATATTTTTTTTCATGATTTCATCCTACAAAATTAAATTAATTGTAAATTAAGCTTTTCAATCAAACCCGGGTCCAAGATTTCATGAGTTACGAGTTTTATAAATAAGACTAGGTTTTAAAGGTTTGCTTGATTTTCTTATTTCACCTTGCTTAACAAGGGGTTTTTTTTTGTTATTTTTTTAAATTATTTTTTTTCTTTATAATTTTATCCTTTAACATTTGGTTGATAATCTGGATGAGCTCAAGTCTAGTTCCTTTTACTTCTTTTTTTGGTTATTTTTTGTCAGTTTATTTTTTGTTGTTGTATTTTTTTTGTTTATATTATTTAAATTACCAATTAAACCAATAATTTAGATGTTAGAATGTTTTACCCTAATATTCTTTTTTTACACCGAGAAAAAGATTTGCCTAGCCTAAGACATAGTGCGGGCCACAAATCTAGTAAAAACTAAAAGAGAAGGTGAATTTACCATTCATCTATTCACAAAACACCGATTCATTGGAACATTGCTTTTGTTTTATTTTAGTTTTATCCTTTAATATTGGTTTATTGTGGAGTAAACTTTATAATTTGTTTTGTATTTGGTTATCTTGGTCTCATGACTCAGGTCGCTGGTTTTGTGAGTTAACATGGGTTGACTTGTTTTTTTTTTCAATCTTATCATTCAATATTGGGTTGATTGAGAATTGAGTTTTATAATTTATTTATATGAGATTATCTTGGTCTCATGATATGGGTCACAGTTTTGGTTTTTTTTTTTTTATTTAATTTTATCTTTTAATATTTAGTTTACTAGAATTATACTTCATGATTTATTCTGATTTATTTTATATGAAGTTGCTTCAGTTTTATGACTCAGATTGTGAATTTGACGGGTTAACCCGGTTTCACTTTGATTTTTTTAGGGTTCTTTTTTTATTGATTTTTTATAATTTTATTCTTTGACATTGAGTTGATTGAGAATTGAATTTTATAATTTATTTTAATTTATGGTTTTTCTCATGGTTATGGATTTGGAAGGTAACCTTGAAATCAAGGTTGTCAATTTCGTTATGGTTGACGTTCTGTTTTTTTAATTGGAACGGTATATTTTGGTTTCAGAGAGTTTTGGCATACCGTTTTGAGGTTATACTGTTCATATATATATATATATAATTCAAAATATTAATTTAACAAACATAATTTCAATTCAAATTCAAAGATAAACTAACTTGAAATTATGCAATTCAAATTTAAATAGAAGTAAAGAAGTCAAAGTTGAATTGATAAGATCTGATTGACTCGATGAGTTTAAAGACAACCTGAACGACTGGTAAAAATATAGTTTGACTTAAAAATATTCAAGATAACATATATTTTTTAAAAAATTATTGAGATTACAACATATTGTACCCGAGTCAACCGAGGTTAACCTTCCAAATCCATGATCCGGGTCATAAGACTATAATAACCCCAAATAAAACAAATTAAAACAATCATAAAGCTCAATTCTCAATAAATCTATTGTTGAATGATGAAATTGAAAAAATCCAATCTAAAAAAAGAACAAAAAAAAACTTTTGAAACAAAATTACAAATTTAAATGAAATGATAAAAATGCCATCAACAATTTCATAAGGCCTCTCTAAATTCCGATTGCCCTAAAAGTTTAACCTGAAATAGAATAATATGTCAGGAAAATTATTGTAAAATTTTAATATGATTTAGCGATTGGATTGGAAGATATGATTGATACTATAAAACTAAATAATATATTTTTTTTAAATAAAAACATTATTTAACCGGAACAAAATAAAAAATTTCCAATCAAAATTTTGATGAAGTTTACAGAATAAATAAAAAATCTAAACAAGATAAAATCCATTTCGAGTTATTTTATTTTTTAAACTAGAATGAAATATACCTTCCTTGAAATAATAAGAAATTATTTAAACAACTTTTTGATATTTATTTGAATAAAAAAAAACCAGCTGGTGATTCACTGAGCGGCTCTTCTTGAAACTATCCAACATCCAAACACATTTCAATGACTCCAACGATTAATAAAACCGAGGTGGCAGAATATGATTGGATATTGGTATAGATTGAAAAAATAAAAAAGTCAAGAAGAAAAGAGCTCTCTTTAGCTTTGGGTTGGCAACCCAGATCCAATTAGGCGGAGCATTCAATCTCTCACACTCTCTGACTCTCTTCGCATTTCCTCGTTTCTATCGACAAGACAGCAACACAAACCAAAGTCCCAACAAATCTCTTCCTTCCATCACTTCTATCTTAAATACCCTCTACTTCTCCTTCTCTTCGTGCTTTCTTTGCTTCTAAAATAACCCATCATTTCTTCTTCAAGGTAACCTATATCTAGTGATGATCTAATTTAGTTATGTTTGTTTTGATGTTTTAAGTAATGTAACTGTTGTGTTGTTGTTTGAAGTGGTTTTTATTTATTTATTTATCTTGTAGGCCTTTTGGGTTCCAAAATGGAGGCTACGTTGCCTGTTTGCAAATCTGTTACCTCTACTCCTGTAAGTTGTTGTTGCTCTTTTGTTTTTGTGTTTCTGTTCTGTTGCTTACTTGTTTTTGCGTGTGACTTGTTTTTGGTTCGAATTTGTTAGAAACATGTCTTCTTTTTGTTTGATTTGTAATGGGTTCGCGTTGGAATGTTCATTAGAAGGAAATGAGTCTTGGGTTTTGTTTGTTTTATTCTTTGGGGGATGGTATTGGTTGATGGCTCTGTAGTGTTGGGCTTAGTTTGTATTTGTGGAGCTGGGAATTGAAGCCAATTCAGTGATTTACTTGAATTGTAGATATGTGGTGCTATTTCAATTCTATGATTTTGCTAGCATATGTGGGGTGATGTAAATAATGAGGATGGTTTGGGAGGGTTAATGAGCTCAGAGGTTGGAATTTTCATTAAAAATGTTTTTGAAATATGAAGATGAGTGATAGCAAGTACATGTCTGATGCATATAACCTGCATTGTTGTTGTATGTTTTAAAGAATTCCAATGATACTACTATGCATTTTTAGTTTTATGAGGTTGTGATATCTAGTGAAATAGTCCGTGATTGTTACAAATACTGAAATAGTTTATTTATTCAATGCATAAGGGGCTATTCATGGGGAAAACTAGTGGAATCAGGAGTTCTCAATGCAGCTTTATGATGGGAAATAAGGTTAACTTTCCTAGACAAAGAGCTCAGACTGCCCACGTTAGTCACTGTGCTAAGAATGGAGGAGCTCTTGGGGTTACATGTCGCGCGGAAAAAATTCTGGTAGCAAACAGAGGAGAGATTGCTGTTCGTGTTATTCGAACTGCACATGAGATGGGGATACCATGTGTAGCTGTTTACTCTACCATAGATAAGGATGCACTTCATGTGAAATTGGCTGACGAATCAGTGTGCATCGGTGAAGCACCCAGCAGTCAGTCGTAAGTGGTTGTAATATCCTTACTTTATCAGTCACATGCATTACACATGGATATTATTTTGCAACTAGTAAGGGGGATTTTAGGAAAAGCTTCCAAGTCAGAGTCAGTAATCTGAAACAATTCATCTTAATTTAACAGTTGTTACTACCCTCTATGTTTCACCTCATATCTTATTCATTAAAGCATTGCTGATAGCGTTTTGATTACATTTACGCCCCTTGTTAATTAGTTTATAAATTGGTGATTATAATTTTTTTCCTGCTTGTTGAAAGTTGCAATGTTTATATAGAAATAATTTGGTTCTTGAGTAGTCATTTATTTCTCAATAACAAATGCATGATACTCTTAAGTTGTAGATTCAGAATATAATGAATTTATTTGTATGTTTCACTGTTTTTCCACAGGTACTTAGTGATCCCAAATGTTTTATCTGCTGCTATAAGTCGTAGATGTACAATGCTGCATCCTGGATATGGCTTCCTTGCTGAAAATGCTGTATTTGTGGAAATGTGCAGAGAACATGGAATAAACTTTATTGGGCCTAATGTAAGTAGAGACCAAGAAACTCAATAGTAGTAAAAAGTGAGATTAATACATAATCTCCTAGATCTTAGCCTATCACATGTCAACTATTGTTTTACATTTTTTGTTGTTGTTGAATTAGATGCTAAAATCACTGCTTTCTCAATTATGATAGATAAGTGAAAAATCCCATATTTGGAATACCATGTATTCAGATTTCGAACAGCAATTCAATCTAGTATGCCCCAGAATTGGGGTTCTGGCTAATGGTGACTGTTGTTATAATCTTTTTTTTTTTATAAAAATATCCCTTAGTGGCTGACATCCTTTTTTATGTAAATCTTTATTCATTAGTATGGTATGATGCAGATTGTTGAAGTTTGGTGATTATCTTTAGTTATTTGACATGTAGTAAAAAGCATGTGGAAGACAGTGGGAAGATTTATCTTTATGCTAAAAACTGCGATTGCCGAGTTGGTTGTTATTTTTTGGTTATTCATCAAATATCTTGAGGCAAATACATTTCCTGTCACTGAATTTTAAGTTTAACCTTGACTGCTTCTGTTTGGAAGGTGGTTAATTACACTATAATCTCATTATGGTTCTAGGTTTTAGGATGGGGTACATGTTCTATCTCAGCTTGGGTTGTATGTTAGTCAGTGTATCTATAAAGTTCATAAATAAGTTTCAGACTCTCAGGTGGCTTTGTAGTAGAAAACTGATGGCAAAAAGTTGATGAAATTCTCAGGTTTAGCACAAAGACATGGGAAAAAAAAAATGCTACATTGGGTCTTCAAGTATATACACCAACTTACAAAAGTTTTTCATTGAATGCTGAGTCATGCCTTCAAATTAATAAACCAACTTGCCAAAGGTTCTCTGCTGAGTCATACATGGTTCTAGCAAAACTTTTCTCGTGTTTTTCTTCATTTTGGTTATCCTTTCCTTATTGTACTTGAAACCTATAATTTTCAGCACAGTAAATGGTGAAGTTGACTGTGTTACTCCATTGGCATGTTTTGAAGAAATTGGATTGAGAATTGATCAAGTTTTTACCTGGTGAAAGTATACCATGAATTCATGTTAATGGCTGTTTATCACTTGTATAATTGAAAAAAGATGCAAATTATTGTTTGCTTTGTGCAGCCTGACAGTATAAGGGTCATGGGTGACAAATCAACTGCTAGAGAAACAATGAAGAAGGCAGGGGTTCCAACTGTACCAGGAAGTGATGGCTTATTACAGGTGCCATGTTTGGCCATTATCTGTATTATTTGATTCAAAAAACTTTGGCATGAAAACAATTGCATGTCTTGCAAGTTTAGTTTAATTTGGTTAGCTCCTTTTACTCCTTTTGATAATATAGGAAGATGTAGTTTGATGTTATCTGACAAACTTTTGTACACTGATTGTTGTTAGAGTACTGAGGAAGGAGTAAGGCTCGCCAACGAGATTGGTTATCCTGTGATGATCAAGGTAAATAATCTCCTTCATACTAATCCTTCTTTGATAGTCATGTTTTATACAGATTGTGACAACATTGAAATTCCAATATACGCCATTGCTACCCTTCCAGACTCAGACAAATGTCAGTTAGAATTTATACAGAAAGGATGGAGTAGTGTTTTCTCCTTGCTTCTTGCTTGATCACATCCTTGCCATCGACTTGTTTTGTTTTCACTCAGCTACACATCAAGCAATTTATGGAGCTCTTTACTATCTTTGCTGGAAATCTTCTCCTCTGTGGGTGCATGTGCACGTATAGAGAAGAAAGCTAAAATGCACTCCAAGTAACCTTGTACAGTAGTGCCAAGCATTAAAACAAAAATCAATTAAAATATCTCAGAAATCATTCCATAATAGGAATTATCCAAAATTATCACTTGGATTCTATGTTGAAATTATGTGTTTGCATCTTTAATAAGTTATTCTCAATAGTTTCACTGTTGCTCCATTTGGTTTCTGAAGAATATGCAAGAGTGAAATTTGTGAAATTTCATAAAATAGGGTCTGGACCGGCAATTATGAGATTTGGAATTTTTTTTTCTACATCTTCTAATACCAAGCAAATGAAGCATAAAATTAAAAAGCATTGAAACTTCTATTGAATTAAACCTATGTTCTGTAGGCAACGGCAGGTGGTGGAGGACGTGGAATGCGGCTCGCCAAAGAACCTGATGAGTTTGTAAAGTTGCTACAGGTACGAAGTTAGTGTGGAGCTGTTCATTGTAGTGTTGGATATTTTTCCATGAAGCATGCTGCGTGAATTCTTTTGCTTGTCTATGGTTGAATTTAGTTCGCTTCCTTTGCTCTACAGCAAGCTAAAAGTGAGGCTGCTGCTGCATTTGGAAATGATGGAGTTTATTTGGAGAAGTATGTTCAAAATCCCAGACACATTGAGTTCCAGGTAATCTATGTCCGGAGATTATATGAATTAATTATAATCCCTTTACTGTATCAAAACAAATTAATTAGTCACTGTAGTATAAAATATAATCAAATAGTCCTTTGACCAATGTTGACCATGCTTCCTTTTAGAAGTATTGTGCTCTGAAAAATGCCCTCTTTTCTCATTAGTCTTTCCATCTTATCTTCTACCCCCCCCCCATATTTCTACAAAAAAAAGAAGCAAAATAAATTGGAAAAAAAATGAAATGGGAAAAAAGGATTAAGTTCTAAATAGATTTAAAAATATAGGGATTAAATATATAGTTTTTGAAACCATGAGGACTAATTAATTAATTTTGCTAAACTACAGGGACTAACCCATAATTAACTCGAGATTGTTTAATGAAGATTTCTTATGGGAGATCATTAGAGTAGAGTCTGGAAGGGGAATGACTGTAACCTTGTTAATGCTAATGCAGGTTTGCTTTTAGCAATGAAAATTTTCTTGTCACCTATAATTACGAGCTATAAGAAGGAAGTGCTAGGAACGAATTAGGCAAATGAGATTTGATTTAATCTACATCCAATTCTTGTTGGAAGAATCTGCATCTATTTTAGACAACCTGTACAACTAGTAATCACAAGAAGAGAAGGAAGATGCCAGGGTTTTATAATTTAAAAGAGTATCTTGAACAATAAATTCATCTATTTATTGAGGGTAAAAGGCATTTAACATAAGTGAATAAATGATCTATCTGGAAATGAAATCTGCTGTATGGTGAAGATAAATAAGTGGGTGAATGATCTATCTAGAAATGAAATATGCTGAATGATGAAGATAAATCCAAATCCAAATCTGAATTCATGTGCTGCAATGTCCTTTTGTTCATGCAGAAAAATTAGTACTTAAATTTGCTTTGCAGAAAATTTGAATCTGATATGAGGTAGGAACAATTTCTGAGTTGATTTGTCTAAACACTATTGACTTTTGAGTGACTCAACTAGGTTGATAAAAGTAGTCTTACTTTTCTCATAACACTTCTGACACTGCTGAATTTCAATTTGTCAACAATATAGTTCAGTTCAGTAATACTAAATTGCAGTTTTCCATTTTTATATATCCTTTTACTCCCAACATCAATGTGAAAGCTTCTGAATCATTCTGGTACATTATTTGATTTGGTAGGTTCTTGCAGACAAATTCGGTAATGTTGTTCATTTTGGTGAGCGAGACTGCAGTATTCAGGTATTGTTTACTTTCTTATCTTGCAACTATCACAATGGGTTGCCATTTGTAAGCTATTCCTGAAAGGTTGTTGGACCATTCACAGAAAAGAAGATAGCTTTTCATTTTCAACATTAAAAACCAATTCTAGGGAATTCATAAAGCTTGGTAATATCTTCATGAGCATCAATAATTTTAAGGAAGCTGAGAGGTTTGGTTTCAGCATAGTCATGTTCAATCATAAGATAGAATGCATAAAAGTTTTATCATATGTTCTGGGAGTGATCCCCATCCTGTTTCTCCCTTTCTTTTTCTTATTGTTGTGGTTGTTATTTCATGTTTACTTTTAGCAGTAGACCTAGCATATTTGAAGTAATGGTTCTGTTGAATATGGCTCTTATATAGAGACGTAACCAAAAGCTGTTGGAAGAAGCACCATCTCCAGCTTTGACTCCTGAGTTACGGAAGGCCATGGGTGATGCAGCAGTTTCAGCCGCAGCATCCATAGGGTACATTGGTGTTGGAACGGTTGAGTTCCTTTTGGATGAAAGGGGTTCCTTCTACTTCATGGAAATGAACACTCGAATCCAGGTTAAATATAAGCGATTAGTGATTTAGTTTTCTGTTCTTGTGTTGATAAAAACCCTATCTTGGTGATTAGTAGTTCTTTCTTTTGATAAAATAAAAAATGCAGGTGGAGCATCCAGTGACTGAAATGATTTCTTCTGTTGATTTGATCGAGGAACAAATTCGTGTAGCCATGGGAGAGAAACTTCGATACAAACAGGTATTGGAACAAAGGATAAATAGAAGAATTTATGCCCCATGCTTGTACATCTGTTTGATATTCTCTGGATTTCAATTTGCAGGAAGATATTGTTCTTAGAGGACATTCAATTGAATGCCGTATCAATGCAGAAGATGCTTTTAAGGGATTCCGACCTGGGCCTGGTATGTCTACATTGTGCTGAACATTACATTCGTGTTAAATTATTACTGCTATTTGATCCTCTTCATCACCACTTTTCTAGTTGCTATTGCGCATGCCTTTTTCCACCCAAACTCTGTTTTATCCTTCCTATTTGAACGCCCAATGTCTAATCTTTTTAAGGTGACAAGCCACGAGGTTTATTGCATTTCCTAGTTTGTCTATTTAATGTTTGTTCATCTCACACAACTCCTGGATTTTATTGGTGTTGCTTTTGGTTGAATTATGAAAATTTCATTCATCTTGCTGTGATTGATTTTCTTTTCCCTGAAAACATATTTCATAATTATCCAGCCGCTCGTAATATTTGTGCTCTTTTCCTTCTAAACAAACAGGGAGAATAACAGCATATTTGCCATCTGGAGGCCCGTTTGTTAGAATGGATAGCCATGTTTATCCTGATTATGTTGTTCCTCCAAGCTATGATTCCCTACTTGGAAAGGTTTGTCAAATAACAATTCCTTGTTCCTCTTTATGTTTTTGGCCATGTGACAAGGGGCATTCATGTTATTATCTCAATGTGATTGTTTTTTGCTTGCTAGGAGCATATCTACATTCTGTAACTGCTTAGCTGCATCTGTTCTAATGACAATACATTGAAATTTACT
Source organism: Populus simonii (assembly GCA_007827005.2). NCBI lineage: Eukaryota > Viridiplantae > Streptophyta > Magnoliopsida > Malpighiales > Salicaceae > Populus > Populus simonii. Next base: position 6,654,849 of record CM017469.2, read on the forward strand.
CCATAGACATAATGATAAGCCCCACACTTGTCTGGTTTGGCCACTTTCTTTCTCTTAGAATGGTGCCCACCACATTCTATCTGGATAAATTTACTTCTAGATGCTTAGGTTCCTTGTTTATCAATTTAAGTTGATTTTCTTCTTCTTTTTGAAGTTGTATGCTGGTGACTCAAAGGCACTAGTTTTTTATTATGTAACCCCATACTGCCCAAGCACAAAGTTTGGTACAGACTTGTAAAATGAGTTGTGTAGGCGTTTCCACCTATTAGCTCAACACTTTTTTTGTTGGATTGTCTACATGAATCTGAGCCAACCATTGTTATCCTATCGTTAGACTTGTTTGCTGTCTCTGAAATCTGTTTCATTTCCTTGAGCTTGTGCTCATGTGATTCTGTCAGGCCCACATTTTTGTGCTGGGTGCTCTAGCATTTCCTTCACTAGATTGGGAACTATTATTCTACCAAAAGATCTAAATCATGAAGATGAGGTTTGTTGAAGTGGTTGTTTGGGTTAAATATAAGCTGTTTCTAAATTTTTAAAGGCATCGTAGGCAGTTAGAGTTAAGTTGGAGTTTTAACTGGAGTCCTAATGAAGGATTAAAAAATTCAAAATATAGTTGAAGTTGGAAGACACATCATTTCGTGCTTAAGCTAGATGTTTTCAATTTTTTATTGTTGTCAAGGATAAAAGTGTATCTATGAGACATAACAAAGAGTGTTTTTTTTTTCCTTATGCATTAGCCTTCCCTTCATGTCAATTTTGTTGTTGATACTTGGATGCATTGTGTTTGCAGTTTAAAGCTACCATGTATGACAGCTTATCTAACTACTGAAAACAATTGGCTTCATCATATGGTTTTAATTACTGTGACATTTGGAACATATTGCAGCTTATTGTCTGGGCTCCAACAAGAGAAAAGGCAATTGAGCGAATGAAAAGGGCTCTTGATGACACTATTATTACTGGTAAGTGTCCAAGAATTTGAAAGGTGCCCCGCACTGGTACCCATGTTTTTAATTCTTGACTTGAGATAGTGGCAATGCATTGATTGTATGGAAAGAGCACATTGGGTTTAGGGAGTGAGAGTTTTGAAACCACATTTTTTGTTTTCTTTCTTTGATCTGGATGCATGCAAATGCAAACCTCTTTTGAGGCTCATCCTTTGATTAGTTTGGTGAGCCACTATCCACATAGGATTGCTGTAAACTACCACTATCCTTTGATTTGTTTCAGTCTGCTGCTAATTGCAGCAGAGTAGACATGCCATTTGTGGCTTTTCGGCCAATCAAGCACATCTCTTAAATTTTTTTTTCATAGATGTGATTTGTTTTTGTTCTTAGAATCTGTATATTCTTTAATTTTTGATCAATCTCTCTCACTTTCTCTATCCAGGAGTTCCGACGACTATAGATTACCACAAACTTATCCTTGAAATTGAGGTTAGGAAAACTATAATTTGCAAATTTATTTATGAATTTTACTGAAAAAACCCAATGTATTTTGTTTGAACCTTGAACTGATTGGATCTATGTTGCCTCTTCATATGCCCCCTTGCTGACAGGACTTCAAAAATGGAAATGTTGATACCGCTTTCATTCCAAAGCATGAAAAGGAGTTAGCAGCGGTAAGAAGCTGATATAATCCCATTCATCATTGAAAATTGGCCTGGGGCAAGGTGGTTTTCTTGGTTAAAACTGCACATTTTCGGTTAATATGAACCTCATTTCTGTTTCACTTCAGCAAACTTGTTAAACTGACCTCCATGTCCTTTCGGTTCTTGCTTATGGTAGTAGAGTCAAAGCATGTTGTTAAATGCTTATGCTCTTCCCAGACTTCCACATCCAGTTCAGAATCATGCCTTTTGTCATCCCTTTTCCTGGTTCCTTTCAGATTACAGTGTTGACCATGTCCTCCACATCCATGAAACTCCCGGTCATGTTAAAGAAAACAGTTTGTCTTGGCAATTGTTTAGATATAAGCTTCTTCGTGGTCTCTTTCATCTTCTTGAATTCTATCCTGATACATGCTTAAGGTGTTCTCAGCTGATTCCACTTTTCTTCTTTTGTGCCTGCAGCCACAACAAATCATACCAGCCAAACAGTTGACCAATTCAGCCGCATAAATAGATCACTTCTCAAATCGCAACCATCTTCAGCTAATTTTCAAGCACAGTTAAGAGGCCAGGTTCTTATGCGAATCTGCTGGAAGCTTTCGTTTTCCTTTCCTTTAGAACTTGTAAATTTCAACGTGCCAGACACGGGAGAATTATTCATGAAATTTTGATGTATGCTGTATGTGTTCCTTTTAGTTGGGGATGAAAATGGGGTAAAGTTCATCTTGCTCATACAATACTTGGATGGTGATGTTTTTAGTCAAGACTGATTCGAAATTTGTTGAAATGAAGGGAGAAATTTAACTCTATCATTATCTTGCCCCACCAGATTATCACATTCTAAATATCCCATGAGATCCTTAGGCAAGGCAAGGAAAGTCTCTGCAGGAGTGTCCGCCTTCTTTTTAAAATAATTGCGAGGAAAAAAACCTCACCTCATAAGTTAGCTTCTGAAAAGGAGATAAACCACCTAACAATTTTTATTTTTTTGTAAATAACTGACGTAATTTTATTCTCAATAATAATCCATTTAAATTTTAATATATATTTTTAAAATCTTATTCATGATTATTAATTAATCTACTATTGAGATTTAAATTGACCACAACTATCTTATTAAGAGATGATATTAAATTTAATTTTTAACTGTGCAACTCAAAAGAAATAATTTTTCTAAACATAAAGTTTATAAGTGTAAGGAAAAGATAAAACCAAGACCATCTAATAATTGATATTAGAGCCTAGATTTGCCATCAGGTTCAGACCCTATAGCTAGGGCAAGAAATGGGCTGTTCTGGCTCCAACCCAAGGTCGAATGTCCATCAAGTTCAGACCCTATAGCTAGGGCAAGAAATGGGTTGTTCTGGCTCCAACCCAAGGTCGAATGTGTGGAGGAGATTGTTGGGGTTTTTCAAAATTTTAGTTATAATTATTAATTAACCTACTAAGTTAAAGGAATCCTAATGAAATTTAAATTGACTATAACTAACTTACTCACTAAGGAATACTATATATTAAAGTTTAAATCGACTACATTAATATTTTTATTGATAATTATTAATTAACATAATAAGTTAAGAAACCCTATTAAGATTTATATGGATTACTACTACGAATATAATGACTCAGTCATTTAAAAAAACTATATATTTAAAAAAATTATTTTTTGAGTTGCTTTTTTACAATTTATGAATTGTGCTATTCTTAACCGTACGTGCATCCCAAACTATTTTTCTAAAACTTTTTTTTTTTGGAATGTGCTATTTTTTTATTTAAAAAAAATGTTTTAATTATGATTTGAAGACTTGCTAATCTCGAGGAGATGAGTTTAAGTGATCGTCAACATTAGAGAATCAAGGGGTTATTGCACATCTGAGCCACAGTCGACCAACTAAAATTAACCACAGTAGGAAAACATGACCTGCCGTTCGATGCAAACACTAAATTAAAGAAACAAAAGACAAGCGCACGCACGCTTCAAACGTAAGCTTGAGCTTGGACACCATGGAAGTTCACATTACAATTGATGTTGCAAGAATCCTGCATGGTAACTCCTTCTAATATAGATCGATGCAGTACTGCTAATTATTTAATAAATAAACACTCCCACATGAAAAAAAGGAAGAAAAACACACATAACGGTACACCATATATAGTTTCCTTACATATTTAACTAAATTAAGGATAGAAACAAGAACAAGCAAACAGTAGGATCCAACTCTGTCTTCATGACGTTAAGGCTTAATTTCAGCTGAGCCTCTAGATAATAATCATGGCATGGAGCAAGCGATAGATCGAGATCCTCTCCAAGTGAAAATGCCAAAGGATTGAGGTTGCCCTGTGAGAGAAATTGGCTCTCTCCCAAGTTTTTAACCCAGTACTGTAACAATCCGTAACCTTGTATACTCAGGCACCGCCCACCATGCCGTACGGTGAGGGTGCATGGCGGGATTGGCACTCATGCTAAGAGAAAGAACTAGCGATGAGCATCTTCAAGCACGTAGCTCACTCTAGATATTGTGCTAGGGTATGGTGTTGGAGAAGAGAAAGGAAGGGAGAGATCATTTTATACGAGAGGCAAAGGGACACTGAACGTGGGTTCCTTCTCCTATGGGTTAGCAATGGCAGCATCTTCCACAGGATATGCTGCGACCACTTCCATTGCTCCACATTTGATGACCGCACCTTTCGTCCTTTCCTTCATTTCTTTTTCATTTTTTTAATCACCAAAAATAGGGTTAATTAAGCCGTCATCACTATACGGCCATGCTATATATTATGCATTGCTTTGTTTTTGTAAGTGTCCATTAATTTATAACCTAAGCATCAGTATCTTCCACAGTTCTTATTATTAAGAAAAAGAAAAGGAAAAGGAAAAGTGACGGCAGAAGTTTCCTTCTAGTGGTGGTGGTAATGCATGTTTCCGATCGAAAACAAAAATTATTTGGAATTGAAATGACAAGTGATCATCATATATATATATGGAATGGGCTATATATCTTGGATATATAGGAGCACACTAAGAGTTGTTTGGAAGATTATACCTAGTTTTAATTATCAGGATTAGTAACACGAAGTCAGTACTTATGTCATCTCTTAATTATAAATATGCATGGAGGTCCGTAGCAAAAAAAACCGAGAAAATCGAAAAAAAATGATTGAAAAAACTGAACCCAAAAAAAAAAAAAAACTAAGAAAACCTATTAAAAAAACCTCAGCCACCCTAAACACACTACCAGATCATCTCTTCTCTCTCGCGATCTCCCACTCCGGTCTACCTTCCTCTCTCATGGAAGTCGTGCGCAACGTCCCCCTTGCATCTTCGTCTCTAGTCTCTTCGTTGTGTCCCTAGTCTATATATCAAAGCCAATGCTTAGGGCTTGGAATGTTCTCCCACATCTGATCTCATCAGCATGCTTGTTTACTTTTATTTTGTTCTTGATTCTTCTGTCGTTACTGGTATTCATGGGAGCGACACTGCTGGGAACTCGTTTTTGTAGTTAGACTTTGACTACAACTTTCTTGTTTAGTCTTTCCTGTGTCGACATGTATTTGAATTTAGAGTGTTTATGTTTTTATTGAAATGAGTGAGGGGCACAAATTTTTTTTATACCTAATGTCTCAAGCAGTTGTGATGCATTTATTTATCTGTTGAAATTGCTTACATTTTTCCCCTTTTGGAATTTGTGGTTGAATTTTCTACATGTTTACAGGTCTTGCTGTGGTTTACTGAGTTTTTTTTTTCTATGTTTATTTTTGTGTTTTAAAAGTATTTTTAAAAAAATTTAAATTTTTTTTATGTTTTTTTACTTCAAATTAATATTTTTTAATATTTTTAAATTATTTTGATGCGCTGATATAAAAAAATTTTAAAATAATAAAAAATTATTATAATATATTTTTAAATAAAAAACACTTTAAAAAATAACCGTAACTACATTTTTAAACATGCTCAATGAAGGGTGAGGCAATTTACTTGTTTTTGTTAAAAAAACACGAACCAAAATCATTTGATTTGAACTAGTTTGAAAAAATAAAAAATTATTTTCCAACTTAAAATCTAAAATGATATAACACTTTAATAATATATTAATAAAATACTTTAAAATATAATATTATTAGAAAATAATAAGTTGCTAACATATTTCTATAAAAAAAACACAAGAATTTTAATAAGCAAAAAAGATGGCAGATGAGAACTCCAAGTTCACATGTTTTATTTTTTTTTAATGAATGATTATCTGGGAGGTTTACAAAGAGATTTCATATTATTTTAAAGAAAACAGCTTTTAGAAACTCTTGTAAGAATTTAAACGCGATCCAACAATCGGATTAAAAATCATGGTCTTTTTTAGCTGTTATTTTAAATTGAAGAGACCAAACATTTTATTGGGCCTAGACTAGTCCCATTGGTTTATAAATATATCTGCTAGTTCATCCATGTAATTTGTCTGAGGCAAATTCTTATCTAGTTGTTGCATACCCACATCTGACTGTCTAGAATCACATGTTATCGCAAGTCTATTTACATAAAAAAAAAAAAAAAATCTCCCACCAACTGGTGAAAGTGTACCAAAATAAAAATTACAAATTAATTTCTACAAGCAAAACTAAAATCTCTACAAGTTTTCTCAAATCAGATCTTTGAGAAAACTTTAGTTTCTAGACTGGGATTGTGTTCAAACTGTGTACCTATTACAACAATCAATCCTGCTTCTCAAGAAGCTCTCAATCAATTCCCTTTTTCTGAAGCTCACAGGCAATATTGTAGTTTTGCATCCCAATTATAGTAAGCTGTCCATCTTTACATGGTGCCATAGCCATGCAAAACTACTCTTTTTTTCTTCTTTCTTGTAGCATTTGATAGAAGATTAGCACCCTCTGGTCATTGACATATGCTTGTGTATCTGACATCAATCGTCACAGTGCCATGGCCTTTACTCGGTATTCTTGAAAGCATCAGGTGTTGGGTTTCAGTAACAGGATCATTATAGTTGTGAAATGGCAAGAAACTTAAGTCGTGATGAATCAGTTTAGCAACAATCCTTTGAGGTTTTCGGGCCGCTATAAGGGTAAAAGGATTGTGAAGATTATTACTAAGCAAATACCAGGTTGCATGGCTGCTGGAGTCAGGTTGAACCATGAATCAGCTTAGCAACCATCCTTTGTCGTTTTGAGGGAGTTAATGGTAAGTTGATGTAGTTAAATCCTTACCACGCTAGGAGCATGTAGGAAAACACTACCTAAATCCATCTTCATGCGCCGAAAAGGGATCAAGGCGGGCCAATTGGCGCCGAAAAGGGATCTTAAATGTCAAATGACCGGGACTTGTAAGCATGGGCAGACTCAGCAAGGAAACAAATCTAAATCAAATTTACTCAAGCCTAACAAGTCAATAATTTGGCAAAGATGTTGTAGGCCTTAAAACAATGGGAAAAAAAATCCATATAATTCAATTAAAACACACAATAATGAACTAACAATTTAAAAGCTTATAGAATAATTTATATTGAATGATATTGCTTCAAGAATCTGCATCCCAGTTCATAGCAATTATTAAACTAAATTGCCTTGCACCCATGGACCATGGGGTGATAATAGTATTATTGAAAAACTCAAGTCTATATATGATGCCCTTTTTGGATTAAGAAAACTTAAAATCCTTTATAAAATTCTCCCATCTCAGAAGAATTTTTCTTGCAATCTAAGGTGTGGAGACTACCTGCTTTAACCCTCTTAAAAACTCAGGTCTACTGTATCTCCATGCCGTCAATGGCAGTTTATCTTTAGGGATATCCTTCATATTCTTTACTATCCTTTTATTTACCAGATACTGGTGTTTTTGTAAAATACTCTATGCTGCAGCTACTCCAGCAAAAAATAACAGAGGAGAAGAGCTGGGCGATACAGAGCAGCACTCTTGTTTCTTCCGAGCTTCAGATCCGCATTTCTCCTTGAAATCTTCATTTCTGATATGATTGTCACGACACTCTGGGCTGCAAAATGCCTTTTCACCCCTGCAAACAAGGACCCCATTTCTATTTTAGCAGTGGAAAATGAGTGTAAGATATGAGAAATGAGAACGAGGAAAATTTATCCCTGAAAACTCTCGAGGTTCAAGTTGAATATCCTAACAAAGCCTCCCCAAAAGAATCACGACCACATGCATAAGCAAACAAGAATTATTTGGGCCTTCTACTACAACATAATTCCCAAAATAAAGTGAAACTTATTAACTTAAATTTAGGGAACGGAATAACCAATACGCTTTTTAACAGCTAGAGCTTACCACCCAAATTCCGAGCAAATTCTAATCCCCACCTCAAATTTTTTTTAAAAGCTACAACATTTGCCTTTGTTTATAAATTGTCACCAAGAACCAAAAACATCATGAAGACAGCAATTCAAATTTCATTGAATAGTTGAAATTAGAATAGTTGCTGGAAAACATCCCATAAGACAGACAATATTATATAGTTTCAAGTCCTGCAATGTAGGGAAAAAGAGCCATCAAGGTGCTTTTGCTGATATTTTTATAATTTCTGAAAAGAAAAACCCATGTATATAGTTGACAAGGCACCAATGCTTCATTTGGTCACCATGACAGCAGTATAATTGTTTCTTAGTTAACAACAAGCTGTTATTGACTGTTCTAACTTTCGCCAAGTTGCAATTGACAGTGTTCAATGAATAACAAATCTGTCAACCTAATCCTAAAAAAGCTCATCTTCCACCAGAAGGAAAGTTATCCTTGTCAATGCTTACATGAAGCACGCCTGGCATGCTTCAGTGAATATGGAAATAAATTAATGACCAGTACCAATTATACTAAGATAAGCATCATCTCTGCATCAGGAAATTTCAAGAGGAGAGGAACAGCACAGCTCTGAAAACTTACACGAATTACTCGATAATTAACTTTCCAAACTTAAAAAAAAAAGACAGGAGAGAAAAACTGCTTGTTGTCACTAATAATAATAATAATAAACGAGCAGTTTGTTTTTTATCCTAGGAAACTTCAAGAGGAGAAAACAGCTTTGCTGTGACAGCTCAGACAGATACTCAGATATTGACTTTCCAAACTTGTAAAGGAGAAAACAACTTAGCCAGATAGAAACTGCTCATTGGCACTAACAACAATAATAAACAGTGTTTTTGTCCAAAGAAATTTACAAGAAGTACACAGCTTAGCACCAACAACTTGTACCAGATAATGATTCAATAATGGCCCCGAGTTCTCTATAGATGAAACAAGAACCATTGGACTGCTGTAAGGAAAAAGCCCTTACCACAAAGGCTCCCACTCAAGCCAACATGCTAAGAAATTTAACATTGCATCAAAATAATGGCTTCAACAAAAGGTTTTTCAGTTGTTTATGCAAGTAATGGATGTAAGTTGACAACCTTTCTACCCCAACTCTGGTTTTATGTCTTCATCATTCTTTACAACCATAATCAATTTGGACAACCCCCAAAATGGCATTTCTTCTGCTCGAGATTTAGCTGGCCCTACTTTTATGGAATTGTCTCAACTAAAATAGAGAAGTGCATCCTGATTACTTTATGCCCATTTCATACCGAAGTCTGATGCATATAATCTTTTAGAGGTAACTTTATAACATAAACTTGACTAAAAAGTTGCTTTATTTTATCATTTGACCTAGTAATGAAACTCATGGTGTCACATTTGCACTCATCAGATTGCAATGTTCTATTTCAACATTTTCTCAAAGTACATGCAGAAAATGAAAGACAAAATGAGATTGCAGGGTTCTATTTTAAACATTCAGAGTGTCCAGATTCTTGTACGAATTGAAAGAGCATCATCACTGATGAACAATTCTTTCCAAATTCCTAAATGCAGCCTAAAACATATGAAATTCAGGAAGACAACGGAACCCCAAATAAGTGCTGAATAATACCATTTTGAATCAAAATATCTGAGATAAGGTGCACTGACCCAAGTCACTAATTTTAAATGGCCTGACAATAAATATACAAAGATAGATTTAAATGCTATTAAACCAGACAACGAAGCAGCTAATTTTGAACTTGTTTAAACCAGTTCAATTACTGTTCCAATTATATGGCATCTTTGATCGATAATACAGTCAGATTAACCATTTCTAGTCCACATGTTTTTTGGAACAAAGAAATCCAAACATTATATGTTCTACATAACCACATGTTCTTCGGAACAAAGAAATCCAAGCATAAATATGTTCTACATAAATGGAACATTTTTCTGCTTGTACAGGAAACCTGATCGATTTTACGATTGCATAAACTATCTCGTGTCCACATTTTCCAAGACAAAGTAATCCAAAATAACCATCTTCTAAGTACGTGGAAGTTTTCAGTCAAAACAGGACGACGCAGTCATGACTGAAAGAACATGAGTAAGCAAGATTTTGTCCCAACACTAATTTGCCTACGAATCCATTGGCTGTTATCCCATCAAAATCTATTAATCTATTGCCAATCAAGAACTTGCATTTTTCAAACAACAAAATTTCACAGCAATTCAAAGTCAAACAACAATCCATAAACAAAAAGCATATCCAATCAATCAGAATTCACACAATTCACTAGTCACACACAATTCCAAACACGTGATTAACCACTAAAATTAAACCAAGAAAGCAATCATTTTTGTACCTGTACATGAAAATGTCCAGCCCCTCAAGCAGCTTCTTGCAGAGATAGCAAGAACTCAGGAAATCCTTGCTCCAAAACTCCCTCCTAGCAGCAGCAACAGCAGCATTCATGGGCATCCTCACAGGTGGTGAAGCAGCATAAACCAGTCCAGAACCAACATCAAACTCATTCCCTGGATCAATACAAACCTCGTCACCATAACAAACACTCTGCTTAATCACATTATTCCCAACATGAGAAATAACACAAGTATAACTCTCATCATTCTCATCAACAACAAATACACCACCACCACTACTATCTTTATCAAGATTCGACACCCCAGTACCTCCTTCTTTGAAATAAGAAGCAGGTTTCTTCAAAGAAACAATTGGGAGAAGACTGGATCTTGGTGACAAAGCCGAGTCAGAAACTTTATCTGACTCATCCATAGCAGCAACTATTCCTAACCCAACAGCACCACCATTCTCCAAAGACCTAGGTGATTTGTTGGCAACTGAAAAGGTCTCGGTTAAGGTTGAAAACAAAGAAAGACTGATTCTTGGTCTCTTTTTCTCCATTTTCAGACCAAACTGAGACATGGGCAACCCTCAAACCTTGAATTCTTGAAAATTCAAGACAAGGGTTTGCTGTTATAAAGAGAGAAAGGGTTTTGGAGTATTCACAAGTGTATCTAACATGGAAGAGAGAATTTAACGGAGAGATATTAATTACAAAGTAAAAGAGATTCTAGAGAGAGAAACAAGTGCAAAATTTAGAGAAGTGAAGTGCAAGAAAGAGAGATTCTTCGAGGCTAAATTTGTGGGAGAGATTTTTTAGAGAGAGAAAGTGACAACTCTCTACTTACCTTGTAGAGAGATAGGCTTTAACGCCTGTGGTTATCAGTGGAGAAAGGAATATAAACAGTGTGTAGCAAAAATTATTTTGATTAAATTATAATCAATCATTATTATTATTTGTCTATAATAAACAACCTATTAGTAAGTGATTACTGTTTTTTAGGTAAATTGGGTAATTAATATATAAAATAAAAGGAAGTAAAGAAGTAAAAAGTTCCGATCAAATAATATAATTTTTTTTATATTAAAATCATGTTTTTAAATAATAATATCAATTATAATATTGTTATATTTTACATAATTTAATATTATAATAAAATTATAATTGGTATTACGAATCACAACTATAATATCATTTAAATTCTATTAATAAAGACAAATTGATTAATTATTTCATAATAATCAGTTATATTGGCTCATTGATTGATATTGATAAACAGAGGTAATATCAGAGGTAAGCTATTATGTCCATGTGAACTATAATTTTTTGATATTTTAATTAAAATTTATGTTTTAGTCAACAAGTTGAACAAAAATATATATTTTAACTCATAAAATATATTTTAAAAAAAAATTCATAAAATTATAATATTTATATGAATCAGTTAACCGATTCATATAACTGGATTAACCAATCGACTGATTAAGTTAGGGGAGTAGTAGTGACTAGTGAGGATATTACTCCATCTAAATCTAACAAAAAAAAATGTTTGTTTTATGATATTTATTATTTCCTTTGTTAATCTAATATTTAATTTAGTTAATAATTTTAGAGAGTTGAGAATTTTATAACTTTTACAAAATTTAGACAAAATTTTTTCTATAAAAGAATTTCACTCAAAATTTTGTTTCGCTTAAAAAACCTATATAAAATCACAATAAACTCATAAATTTCATCAAACTCAACAAATTCTTACATTTCATAATCATAAATAGACCCAAAAATACAAACACACACACACAATGAATTTCAAACAGTTAAATAATATACCATTAATAAATTAAATGGAATAAATCAATCTCTTTTACACAATAGAATCACTAATTTACCTTTTAAAAGAAAGCATCATAGTTTTTTATGTTTTCTTTTCCCCGGAGTCCTCCCGATCTCAAAGTTATGTGTTTATCAAGTTATCCCATATCATTTCAGTATAAGAACCTACATTTCACTTATCTTGCGTCTTTAGCTATAGGAGAATGAGGCAACTACATTCCCTTTTTTAGTGTTGCTAGCTGGATTTCCATTAATTGGAAATGGACAGTGAATTTTTCTCTTTGTTAATGATTTATTAGTGTCGGGCCCACGTTTATTGCATGACTTGTTTTTTTTAAGAAATATTATGGATTTTTTTTAATTATAAGTTTTAGAACACATCTTAATTCATATAAGTCTTCAATAATTTTAAAATTTATAATATTTAAACTGGTGATTTTTAGAAAATAAATTCGTGATATAATCAGTTAAACTTGAAATTATTTTATTATGATATCTTTGTATGTAGACGGTGATTTTTGTTTTAAAAAAATATTTTTTTACTTAATTAATAAAGAACTTTTAAATCTTTAGTTTTGAGATTGATGCAGGGCTCTTTAATTAACAAACATGAGATATTTTAAATTTTGATATTGACATAAACATGATAATTTATATATTAATATTTTTTTAATAAGAAATTTTTTTTATTAAATTCGAGTGAAAAGTATAAAAATCCATCTCCTTTGGAAGCACATGATAAACATTGCTAAAGAAAGTGTGAAATCTTATATATTTACTTACTTTTGTTAATGGAGTTCAGGACATTATTACTTTTAACAAACACAAAGTTACTAAAATTAATAGATAGAAGAAACAATGTAGCTCATCTCTGTAATTGAAAACAGTTAGATTATCAAATAAATATCACTTTAATTTTTAATATATAGTTTAACCTACTCCATTGATCCCTTTCACCGCTCCTTTGAAGAAAATTTAATCCATAATAATTTGATAAAATTCTAAATTATTTTGTCAAGTAAACGAACTAAAAAACTCATTGGTACTCGTACAAAAGCAAGAAATTTATTGGTGATGTGCAATAAATACTTCAATGAGATACTCCATTGTTGATCACTTATAAATGCTAAGATCTTCCTAGTCAATGCACAGTCAGTGCTGCACTCTTGCCATGAGAAGCTCTTTCATTTTTCTGTGCTCTGTTTTTCCTTGTTTTCTCATATGGTACGTTAGCTTACCTTCTCTCCTTTACTTGTCTTTCATTTGTCTCAACAAAAAAAACAAGTCCTATTTTTTTAATGTCATCCTTACTTCTTGATGTGAAAGTAACATTTGCAAGTGTTAATTAAAAGTTATAACCTTTAAAAAATACTAACTACTGTACTTAAGAAGAAGGATAGCACAAAACAGGATCGAAAACCTGTTTCTCTGAGACAAACGGTTGTCATTGTCTCTGTGTTTTTGAAGATTATGCTAAGAAGTTTTAGAAATGGAAACAAAAACTGTAATAGCATCAACAACAGGTCATGCTTACCTTGTTGGGTCTCTTAAACCTAAGCGTTTTGCTATTTTTTCAATCATGAGTGCCCCAAAAAAGCGAGCTTTAGTTCTAAAGGTATTATTTTTCCCACAAATCTTAATGTATATGTTTTAGTGTGTTAATAAGAAGATGCAAAATTCAATCTTTCTATGGAAATTTTATATGGGTTTGATCCTTGTTTGATGACATTATAGCCAACACTTCAGCATTACTTTTTTCCCCTTTCCCTTTAGAAGGCGGGAACTTTATTTGAATGAGAATTTAAAACAAGGAAAAACAGAACCTCAATTTTGCTTTTGAATTAATATTGTTAGTGGGATTTTGATAATTCTGTATGAGTCACACTTTTTATGTTAGTTTATGGTAATTCGTGCCAGAATTTTGTGCTCGAGTTTCTTGAAAAGGTCATAACTTTTTGTTAATTGGTTTTAGTTTGAAAGCTCGTGGAGGAAATTGAAATTTTGAGCGTATGTTTGTTGGGCTTGCTTATTGCTTAGTACAGATGATAAGGCAATGAGAGTGTGATAAGGGTGTTTGTGGAAAGGAAACTTGTGTGGATTGTGCATCATTAATACAGACATTCTGTAAGCAAAGAAGGGCCCATCAAGAGTTGAAATGTGAAGGATTTTTACCAGACAACACTACTCTTTCAGCTATGATGCGTTGTTATGCTTATAGTGGCCTTTTACCTCAATCACAGGCAATATGGGAGGAAATGCTGTATAGTTCTTCTGTGCCTAGTGTTCAGGTAGTTTCGGAATTAATTGACAATTATGCAAGGAGTGGAATTTTTGATGAAGTAATCAAAATTCTTGATCAGTTGAGTTCTTCGAGAACTTTTGACTTTTTTCATCAGGTTTACTCACTGGCTATCTCTTGGTTCGGAAAGGGTGGTCAACTTGATTTGATGGAGGATACTTTGAAGAAGATGGTCTCAAAGGGTCTCCGGTAGACTCTGGCACTGGGAATGCTTTTGTTATGTATTATAGTCGTCATGGTTCTTTGGCAGAGATGGAAGCTGCCTGAGATCGCCTTAAAAGGTCTAGACTCCTCATAGAGAGAAGGAATTAGAGCAATGCCGTTTCCATATATAAAGGAAAGAAAATTTTACAGGCTATGGAGTTCCTAAGGTGAATACTTAGGAAAAATGAAGACTCTTGCAGAGGGAATTTCTGAAGATGTTGGTATCTGGTTTTCATCCCGATCTTACTACATTTAATGTACAAACCCTGGCTTTTCAAGAATGTCTTTGTTGTGGGATCTCCATCTAGGCCTTGAGCATATGAAACATGATAAGGTTGCTCCTTATCTTGTGACTTATGGTTGTCATTGATGCATCAGGAGCATGATGCATTTGGATAATTCTCCAAAGTTATTAACAGATCCTTTAGTGTTTGTGTTTTTGGGAATGAGGGTTTCCATTCAAGTTGAGAGGCATTTATGGAGTTTGATAGGCAGCGGAAGTGGACTTACAGAGAGAGTTCATTAAAATATATACCAGGAAACTACACAAGAGTAAACATATCTTTTGGAAATACTGACTATTGGCCTTATGTTACTGTGTAAAATCTTGATTGGTTTGACTGAAACTTGAAGTATGCTCATATAGAATTCTTTTAGATTCTTAGAGTTTGGAGTCAACATGCAACCTTGAGCTATTACTTTGCCTTTTGGTAGAGATGGTGGTGATTTTCCCCTAATATGTTTATTCTGCTTAATAGCAATGCAATGTCCGATGACTGAGTTAATTGTCCAAAAGGTGTCCCTTATCATCTTAAATCCTAGAATGTCTGTCAAATCTTGCTGATCTAGTGGTGGTGACCCTTGGAGGCTGAAGGTGGAATTGGAAATGGTTGAGATATAACTGATCAGTTTCAATTGTAAATACTCGAGAAATCTGAATATGCTGTTGGATTTGGCTATACCGGGTTGAATACTCTCTTAACTAGAAACCATGCCAGCATTAAAACAAGTTTGGTTTTCCAAGAGCTACAAAAGAATTTAAAACAAGCTTCAGGTAATGTTGAATGCCAAATACATCTATCTTCGCTACAACAAAGTGTTTTTCAATCGTCCTTCATCTTCTTCCTCTAGATGGTGTGCTTGGGTGGCTTCTTGAGCTATCATATCCAGATTGTAGCTTGCTGTGATCACATCCTGGCAACAGATCAGAAACAATTGAATTGTAAAGCTTGCAGAGGTTGTAGCTTGTAAGATCTACGAGTTGCTATAAATTAGTAAATGTTATCCTAGGAAAAATTGAAGTTTGCACAAGCAGGTTTTTTGCAGTTGGAGTTAAAAAAATGGAAGCATGTAAAACTCACTTGAACTGAGGAAAATTGGCTGTGATAAGGGGAGCTTCCTGTGCTGCCCCCAGGCATGACGCTAGGCATGTTTTCCTCAGCAAGTTCTCTCAATCTCTTAAGCTCAGGTAGTATGACTGCTCCGAGATCTGGTCTATCTTTCCGCCTCAGTTCTGCACAACAAAGAGATAACTTGGCAAAGTTCATGGCTTCCTCAATCGGCCAGTCTAGAACGGCTGGGTCAAGCATCTCTGCAAAAGTTCCTTTCTCAATGGCCCTCTCAACATGATGAGTTAAACCCATAGGTGGCTTGGCTGTTATTATTTGTAGAAGCAGGATACCAAGTGAGTAAATATCGGATTTTATCCCTAGCATTCCTGTCTGCTGATATTCTGGGTCAATGTAACAGAATGTTCCAGCTGTTGATGTCATGCGATATTGAGTAACAGTGTTGGCTATTGATGGAGGGACAAGCCTGGCCAAGCCAACATCACTAATCTTACTGACATAGTTGCGGTCAAGCAAAATGTTGCCAGGTTTGAGGTCGCGGTGCACAAGTGGTTCTGGCTTGGTTTGATGGAGGAAAAGAAGGCCAGTGCCGATTTCTGCAGCAATCCGGAATCTTAATTGCCAAGAAAGAGGTGGACTGTTTCCTCGGTGGAACAGGCAGTCTTCCAAGCTTCCGTTAGCCATGTATTCATAGACTAAGCAGCCATACTCTGGGCAGGCTCCAAGGAGGAGAACCATGTTTGGATGCCTTATGCAGGATAATACTTCAACCTGCATAAGAGTTGTCAGAAATTCGGAATACACCTAAGAACAGATGGTTCAATAGGGAAAAAAAAGAGAACAGAAAAAAAAGAAGAGAAGACAGAAAAAAAGGGCAGTGCCATTACACTGGATTTTGTCTAGTTTTCTTCCTAGAGCAAAAAAGAAAAAAAAAAAACACGAGTTTGGGAAACTTAAATTCAATACTTGCGGCTCAACTTTTATGAGCTGGAGGCAATGGATTAGCTCAAAATATTGTCAGACTTATTTGTTGCAGGAGAACTAGTGGCTAAATAAATATGATTTACTTTTTTAGTCGGCTCTTTGGCATTTGAAAAATCACAAGGTTTGGCTACTCCTTTGTAGTTTCTGAAGAAAAGTGTGAATGTTACTAGTTCCTCGTTTCAAAACCTCATATTAAATGATTCTCTTCATCACTTCTGCTAGGATACTAGTGATCATCATTTTGAATTCAGTTTCATTAGTTCATTTCCATAAAGTTATGATGGATGGATGTAGGTTTATGTTTATTTACTCAATTATTTTTGGATGATGGACAGATCTCCAAACCTCTTGCTGAAACTGTGACCTTCCATGAGCTGCATCAGGACGTAAAACTTTAATGGCCACTGGTGTATGATCCAGATAGGACCTGTAAACAGGCCCATAACCTCCTTCTCCAATCTTGAGCGAGTTTGAAAACTCATCTGTTGCTGCTTCAATCTCCTCAATCGTGTATTTTCGATATCGAAGATCACTGTTTGCAATGGATGCTAGTGCCTTATTCTTCTCCTGGAATTCCTTTTGAGCTATCATTTCTGCATTTAGTCTTTTTTGTAATTCCAATTCGGCGATCCTTTGAGATGATTCAGCTGCCTCAATGGCTGCTTTACACTTAGCTCTCTCCTTTGCTACAAGTTGCAAGGCAGCTTCCTCTGCTAATCGCGCTCCTTCTGATCTCTGTTGTTCTTCCAATTTCCAATGATGAAGTTCCCTGGCCTGTAATGAAATTTCATCAGAATTCAATCACATTGCAGCTCAACTCAAGTTTTCATTTTCAATTCAATGTTTCCATTGGTGCTTTTGGTTGGAGATTTTGGATATTTTGAGCTATTTGTTTATTTTGACTTTCAAGTTTGAGTAACACACAATGAGCTTCCAGTCTGAAGAGAATGAAAAGAGAGCTTGAATGATGGAATGATGGAACGCCTCTAAATATATTTTTAAATATACTGATAAATTCATTATGAAAGATGGACTTTTGTACCAGAATTAACAAATTTAGACTCTTGTCAAAGAAGGTTTGAACTGTCAGTACCTTCTGTTTTGCTGTGAGTGCTTCTCTGCAGGCTGAGCTATACATGTCCATTGTTTGCTTGAGCTCTAGTCTAAGCCTCCGCATCTCAGATTCCATGTCGTCCTATAAAGTTTGAATGAAGCATACATTATATTTCTGTTTTCTGTTTCTCTAATGTGAACCATTCTAAGTTACATGAGTGTATGCCTCACTTTTGCCCTAATGTTTATTGTTTGTCTCCCTGTCAACCTGCCTTCTTCCCATGATTCACAGAACTTTTGTTTGTTATGAATGATTATGTTTCTATAGGTAATCATATGACTGCTAATGGACATTACTTTTTTTGAAAATGTATGGAAAAACAAATGTAAAAGCATTATAAAGGAAAGATGATGGGCATGGAGAGAAAATTATTAGCTTCTGGGAGAAATCTATTGGGACAAGCCAACCAGAACCTGGCCCTTGATTGTCAGGAAACACACAGTTCAATCAGGATCATACACAAATCGATGCATGTTGGTGGGTGTTTATGCATGCTGGTGGGTGTTTATGCATGCATTAACTATGCCTTCTCTGGGACTTTATGTTGTTACCATGTTCTGTGAAGACGACCATGATGTGTTGCCACTTTCTTGTGAGGTTGATGAGAAATTATACTGTGAACTTGCATCTATTGATTTGTTTGCTGAGTACAATGACCCAAAGGATCTATAGTCATAATCCGAGCCATTTGAAAGCCGAGGTGGCATTCCAGTTTCGAAAGCGTTTGAAAGCCGAGGTGTCATTCCAGTTTCAAAAGCATCGTAGTTAGCAGGAAATGTGTGATCAATGCTTGGCCTTCCACTGCTTACAAATGATATGTCAGAATCTGGAATGGAGGGCTCATATTTGGCGATTCCACCTCTTCTAGTGAATGGTGACCTGTTTCGGTGGTTATCAGATTAGTCCTCTCATTGAATATCAGGATATTCTCCAATTAGAAATTGCCATCATCTTCAAATTTTCGTTCCTTAAAGAATTGCTGGTGCTTTATGAGCCTCGTTATCAGTGCTGCATCAAGATGGCAGCCACTGATATGAGGCAGCCACATGAGCATGGATGCCATAGTTTTTGTTGTGAGAAATATTATGGTTTTGCTTTGACTTGCCTCTAAATTTGGTGTTGGAAAGCAGTAGTGCCAGGACTAGTGGTACCGGTGAAGCGACCAAAAAATAGAAAAAAAAAGGGTTTGTATCATGGAAAAAGTTGCTAATAAATTTAACATGTCAAGCTGAAAGTTCCTTGTCAAGCATTGAAAAGAGAAGTGTCAAATCGTGTAAAGTTCAAAGAAACCAGTATAATTCAATAAGAACATGTAACTGCCTGCCATTGTAACTGGGAGAGAATGAGAAGATGCTTCTATCCGTTTAGACTTTAAATTATATGATTAACCTGTAGCACCATGGATTATTGATGGTCATTAGTATTTTACACCTATACACCTCAGAGAAGTTTATCTGTCGAACTTACTTGATTTCCATATCTTCTTGAAGGCCTTGCAGGGTATATGGTGACCTCTCTGGTACTGTAAAAGATCGATACACCTCTAATGAGAAACGACAAAGCCATATAAAGCGGTGTAAAGAACAAAATGCTTACTAGAGAGGCAGACCTCTGGGACCTAGGCTAGACTTGAAAAGGGTTTCAACTGTATCCCTTCTCTGCATTTGAGTTTGAATGGAGTGTTTTGGAGGTGGTGGACCACTAGCAGATCGCACCGATGAGATCTTTCCTTTGCTGATGACATATACAGAGCAGAAGCCTGGCGCTCCTTTGGACACATTACCTGGAATATCTGTGGTCTTGAATTTTCTGTGGGGAAGAAAAACATAATTGGTATGATATCAAAATTCATTATATCTTAGAGGATGAGATGTGGCATTGTATGAAATCAGATGGAAATCCGAAGTTGCTTGAACCTCGTAAACAGAATTAGATGGAACATTGTCCTGGCAGTTATCCATCTATTTCTTGGTTTGTTCCAGATTTGAGAAATCTGAAAACCAAACCAACAATTGCAAGCCCTATGTATCAACTTAGCCCAGGGTAATGACTTATTGTCTTAATCTAATGTCTATTTGTCCTGTAAATAAATATTTCTTTAGGTAGCAAAGAGAATCTGAGTTATGATCAGCTAGCCCTCCATAAATGCTTTACCTGACAAGGCCTCCCTTCGATGATGAACCGAGAATCAGAATCTCAATTGCATTTGTGGTAACGTATTCTATTATTCCTTTGGCAACGTCCATTTTCTCCACGACAACTTCGTTGCATTTTATCTGCATCAAACGTCAACGGTGAGATTGAAGGATAAAAACCCAGTAATCTCCATTGCTAAATTAGTGTAGCAGGTGAAAATTTAATTACATAACCAAACGTTAACCAAATGAAATGGGGATTTGATATGGAAAAAGGGTGCAGAAATTACCTCCTTTCTTGTGCAGAAGCAACGAAATGGAAGGAACAGCGATTTGGCTTGGTTGGTAATTTGTTTGCTATACATGTTCGCAACGTCGTCATTGACCTCATTGATGGAGACTTGGTTTCCACCTGCAACCACAGAGAAAATTGGTACGGTGGTGAATGTGATGCTTAAAAATTCCATCTCAAGATTTTATTACGAGCAACCAAAGCAATATCAAGCGAAAGTTGAAAAGATTCTTGATATTAGAACTGCTAGCTTAAATCGGAATTGTTGAATCTGAACTGTGTGATGGATTTTATGATGTTTTGATTCGTATATACGTGCATTGCATGCAAGGTCTAGATGACAAACAAGGACTGATTATGATTATTATCATTCAAGCCAGCACTAATTATCAGATTAGTATCATCATCATTAAGACATGAAGAAGAGGAGGCACACATGGGGTGGGGATGGATGAAAGGTTTTGTTTAATATGCAGAAGCGTAAGAGCCTGTCCCCTGGTGAGAAGATGATCGACAGTCCACTTGAGAGCATGTTGGCTACTTTTATCCTTGTCTATGGCAACTGCTACGCTGTTTTCTTTCTTTTCTCCATTCCTTCTAGCCATCTATGTCTCTCTTGTGAAAATCAAATCAGCTTCAGCTCAGAAAATACGAGAACAAAACAAACAAAACTTCAATGATAGCCCCTTCTGGTTTCCTTGAAACATGCTTTAAGACCATACCAAATATCATCGTCGTCTTGATAGTCAAAGAAAATGAGTTGGTGACCTCCCAAAATTAGCAAATAATACCGGACTTCAAAGACTAGTCTTAAGTTAGTTATAGAATTTAGATTAACCAACTTTCCCAAGGATTTTTATGTAGAATCTCTGTAATTAACAAATATATATTATGAAAATGAGTGATGATGTGTATCACGATTGAATGAACAGCCCAAAAGAACACACTAAATTTTATCATTTCTCCTCGAGAAGGGAGGGAGATGATGAGCCCTTATTTGGATAGGTTCGCCTTATCCTAATTATTAGCAAAGCAATATTCTTTTTTTTTTTTTTAATATTAGTGATTTACATGAACGAGAGAGGAGAAATCATATTAAGGGGTGTACATATGCATTAATATGTGATTTGTATGTTATCCTATAATCGGCCTTGTTTTCCTTTTTACCTCTAAAACAAAATAAATGGGTTACTAATAGAAGCAAAACAATTCTCAAAATTAAAATTAGTTGTATAAAAAAAATCTCTAAAGAAACAACCTAATGATTTAAATTATTATTTTTTTAATTAGCACCAAGTATTTGGACCAAGACCTAACTAATCATGGGATAAACAAGCTGGAAGTGTTTGCACCTGACAAGAGTCAGAACCTAGAATCTTGGAAAATACCATACTGTCAATTCTCAGGCCTTCCCTTTGAGGCGAACTCCATGGGATTCTAATGATTTGAACTGGATATTTCTATTTAGAGGATTCGGATTCAAACCTTGTGATGAGATATATATTTTCTTATTTAAAGAGAATGAATCACCTACTTAATTTCTAGTATTAGCAAAACAATGGAGCCCAATGAACATTCACTAAAAAGCTTGGAAGCAACTGAATTTTATTTCCTTATTCTGCTGTGAAATTGGCTCCAAAAATCTCAACCAAACCTTTCTTCCTCTCATTACAGATTTGCCAAAACAAAAAAGAAAAGAAAAGAAATCTATGCATCAAACCAAGAACTCAAGAAAAGAAAAAACAATGAACATTGTGGGTCCTAAAAGCAGAAATTCATCAGTAAGATCAAAGAACATAATCAGATTCTGATCTGATGCTATCCTGATCGCATGTCAATCTTAGAGAATACAATAGCTACCTCAACTAAGGCAATGAGAAACTTGTCCTTAACAATAAGTCTGTTAACAGTCCTATAATTTATGCATAGCCTCTAAGAAACATCTTATTTTTTTAACTAACACCACGGGTAAACACATCTGCCAAGAAATTTACTCTCTACATCCTCCACCTGAAATCCTTGATAGAAATCTTAAGTTCCAGAAACTATAGTTTAAGTATAGAAGCAACAGATACAAGATAACAAAGTTGAGTAGAAAGATCATTATATTTCATTAATTTTGAATGCCTATATATAGGTTTAAATAGAATTTGGAATGAATTAAAACTCTCAACAACCTTGAGAGATTATTGGTTCTAAAATAACAAACTCAGCAGAAAATTCTTGCTGCAAACTCTGAAAGTAAAACGATTACATAGAATTCAAATAACATAACTACACTTAACTCTATCTTTGTTAAAGGCAGAATCTCATAATTCTAACACTCCTCCTTCAGACTTGCCTTAGACAAACCAAGTTTCATCCTTAGAAGTTCTAGCCTTAGTCTAGGAAGAGCTTTAGTCATTATATCAGTAAGTTGAACATCTGTTGGACAATAATGTAGCCTTATAAGCAGATTCTTCTTAGCTTCTCTTATAGATTGAAATTTCACATTGATGTGCTTGGTTTTGCCATGTTGAACCAAATTTAGAGCAATAGCAATAGCAAATTTGTTGTCACAATAAAGCTCAGTTGGTGAGCTTTATTCTTGAGCCAAATCAGCAAGCAACTTGTTCAACCAAATTGCTTGATTTGCAGCAACTGCCATGGAGATATACTCTGCTTCTGCAGTTAATTGTGCCACCATCTCTTGCTTCTTTGCATTCCAACAGATTGCACCTGAACCAATGTTGAAAACATACCTAGAGGTGTTTTTCATGTCATTAACACTCCCTACCCAGTCACTGTCTGCATAACCAATTAGTTTTACTCCTCCTGTCTTCGAGTACCAGATACCAAGATCAGTTGTTCCTCTAATGTACTTCAACACCTTTTTAGCAATTCTCATGTGAATATTGATAGGTGAGCTCATGAACCTTGACAGCAAACCAGCTGGAAACATCAAGTCAGGTCTAGTTGCTATCAAGTATAGTAAACTGCCCACTAAGCTTCTAAATGCAGAGGGATCTTCAAGTTTCTCACCATCATTCTTTGAAATCTTCTCATTTTGTGCCAAAGGAGTTGCTACTTCTTTGCATGACTCAAGTTTGAATTTTTTAAGTATATCAACAACATATTTCCTTTGTGAAACAAAAATACCCGAGCTACATTGATGTATTTCCATTCCAAGAAAGTAGTTCATAATGCCAAGATCATACATTTCAAAAACATCTTGCATTTCTGTTTTGAACTCTTCTAGCAATTTTGCATTGCCTCTAGTAACTAACATGTTGTCTACATAGAGTGATATCACCAGCTGCAGACCATCATCATCTTGTTTCAGATACAAAGTAGCTTCATTTTCACTTCTCTTGAATCCCAGTTGAATCAAATGAGTGTCAATTCTGTTGTACCAGGCCCTTGGTGCTTGCTTCAAGCCATAAAAAACCTTGTGTAGCTTGTATACTTTATGTTCATTACCAGCAACTACAAAGCCTTCTGGTTGCTAAACATAAATTTCTTCAAGAAGTATTCCATTTAGAAAGGCAGACTTAACATTTAAATGATATACTCTCCATTCTTTTTGTCCCGTAAGAGTAAGTAGGAGTCTTATAGTGTCATGCCTAGCTACTGGTGCAAAAGTATCATCATAATCCACTCCAGCAATTTGAGCAAAGCCTTTAACAACCAATCTAGTCTTGTGTTTGAAGATTGAACCATCTGGATTGAATTTGGTTCTGAAGACCCACTTCACACCAATTTCCTTTTTATCTTTAGGAAGTTTAGTCAATCTCCAAGTTCCATTTCTTTAAATGGAATCAATTTCTGATTTCATTGCTTCAATCCAAGCTGGAACTCCTACAGCTTCAGTGTAGTTTGTAGGCTCAGCATGTACAAGATTACATCTTTCGTACACATCAGATAATGGCCTCACCTTAAGTACTGTTGTATCTGAAGTTGCTTCAATGTCTGGTTGACCTTCAACACCAACACTTCTTACTGCTGGTTCAAGTGCAGTTGTGTTTTTCTGATCAACTCCTTTTAAGTCCCAATTCTAGCAGGAATTCTCATCAAAATGCACATCTCTGCTGACCTGAATTTTAGCTGCATTCAGATTGTATATTCTGTAACCTTTTGATTCTGTCACATATCCCACCAGAATTCTTTTCTCTGCTCTTTCATCTAGTTTCCCTCTTTTGATAGATGGTACAAGAAAGTAACACAATGATCCAAACACTTTGAGATGTTTGGCAGTAGGTCGGACACCAGACCATGCTTCCAATGGTGTTTTGCTTTGAACAGACTTAATTGGAAGTCTATTAAGCAAATATACTGAAGTATTTACTGCTTCAGCCCAAAGAAACCTTGGCGACTTTTTTTCAGACAAGATACATCTAGACATCTCCATCACAGTTCTGTTCTTCCTTTCAGAAACTCCATTATGCTGTGGAGAGTATGGAATTGTCAGCTGGTGTACAATCCCAGCTTCTAAACAAAAGGCATTAAACTCCTTCAAAATATACTCTCCTCCATTATCAGTTCTCAACACCTTGATCTTCTGACCACTTTGAGTTTCAGCCATGCTCTTGAAGTTTTTGAACAATAGTGCTTGTGACTTGGTTTTCAGAAAATAAACCCAAGTCATTCTACTGAAGTCATCAATGAACAATATAAAGTACATATTATTGCTCAAAAAAGCTGTGCTCATTGGTCCACATATATCTGAGTGGACTAACTCCAGTTTGTGAGTTGCTCTTTTAGATATACCTTTGGGAAATGTTTGTCAGTGTTGCTTTCCCAGTTCACAGCTTCCACATGTTTGGGCAGTAACATGAATTTCAGACATGTTTTCTACCATACCAGTGTCATACATCAACTTTAATGATTTGAGATTGTAATGACCAAATCTTTTGTGCCAAAGAATGCTTTCATCAATTTTAGCACTGAACACATGTCCTTTAACAGCATCAAGCTTTAAATAGAAGCTATTACCATCCATTTTGATTTTTACTATCTTTGAATCATGTGTATTAGTGATAAAGCAAAATCTCTCTTTAAAAGAGACTTCATAACCATTCCTAAGCATCTGTGCAACACTAAGAAGATTTTGATCTAGTTCTGGAATGTAAAGAACATTTGTGATGGTTTTAATACCTCTATTTGTGTTGACCGCAACAGTGCCTTTTCCCTTAGCCTACACAATATCTTCATTTCCCAATTTAATCTTCGGTTGAACTGATCTGTCAATAGAAGAAAAGATTAACAGAAACTTAGACATGTGACTAGTGCAGCCACTGTCTATAAGCCATGTATTCAGCTCTGAATTGTTGCTAGCTTGTGATGCCATAAATAGATGCTCCTCATCATCTTTGCCTTCTTCAGAAACATTTGTTTGTTGTTGTATTTGGTGCTGAGATTGTTTCTTCTTGATTCTATAAAATTTCTCACTATGGCCAAGATTATTACAGAACATACACTGGAGAGAAGGTTTACCCTTAAACCAACAATCTTTCTCAGTATGGTTAGTTCTTCTACAATAAGGGCATGGTAAGAAAATCTATCTTCTTGAAGGTATACTTGTTTTTCCTTTAGAAAACTTGACCAGTTTTTTTCTTGGCAGGTTACCAGCACTCCTTCCCTTGTTGTTTGCTTGGAAAGCCCCTTTAATAGTCTCATCATCTCTCATATGAACCCTTTGCTCTTGTACATGAAGTTTGCTAATTAACTCTGCAATAGTAAGATTTTGCAAATCGCAAGATTCTTCTATTGCATAGATCTTGGCTTCAAACTTTTATGGGACTGACATCATAAGTTTTTATACTACCTTATGATCTTCAAATGTATTTCCAAGAAGTCTCATTTGATTTACAACATCCATTAATCTGTCAAAATAATCTTTGACAGATTCATTGTCTTTCATCTTCATCAACTCAAATTCCCTTTTAAATGCAAGAAGTTTAATTGCTTTAACTCTGTTGCTGCCTTCAAATTTAATTTGGAGCTTATCCCATACTTGTTTTGGTGTTTCCAGATTCATTATTTTGGTGAAAATGTGATCTGCAAGTCTAGAATGTAGGTAGGTAATGGCTTTGTCCTTCTTGAGTTTTTTTTCTTCATGTACTTTCATTTGAGCAATTGTGGGATTTGTATTCAATAGTGGTGGATCAGAATCAGTCACCACAACATTCCATAAGCCTTGAGATCTTAGATAAAATCTCATTTTGACAGCCCAAATATGATAGAGTTCACCACTAAACATTGGAATTGCAGATGCAATATTGCTTGAAGTAGACATTGAAAAACAAAAGGAAAATAACTCACTAGTATTTATGCTCACCCTCTCTGTGTTTAGCACTCAGAATACTTGCCTCACCCTCTCTGTTTTTATCACTTAAAAAAGAAAATGCTTGTCTCACAACTCGTAGGATTAAGATGCTCTGATACCACTGATAGAAATCTTAAGTTCCAAAAACTATAGTTTAAGTATAGAAGCAATAGATACAAGATAGCAGAGTTGAGTAAAAAGATCAATATATTTCATTAATTTTGAATGCCTATATATAGGCTTACATAGAACTTGGAATGAATTAAAACTCTCAACAATCTTGAGAGATTATTGATTCTGAAATAACAAACTCAGCAGAAAATAACATAATTGCACTTAACTCTATCTTTGTTAAAGGCAGAATCTCATAATTCTAACAATCCTTACATGGAGAAGAACAAATCATTGTCCCTCCATTTACTGCTTCAACGGTCAAAGGCTTGATGGCTGTAAGCTCACACTAAAGTACTAAAATGGGTTTCTGAAATACTTATAGAGAAGTAGATATGTGGTTTTTTTTTTTTTTTACTTTTTGGATTCTTGGGTTAATTTTAATTGTTCTTTAAGATAATTGGGTCTAATTATAATGAAAATTTTGGAATTGGTGGTTAATAATAGTGGCTGAAGAAAATGAGGGACATCATAAAGGAGATCAATCAATGGTGGGATAAAAATCATGTAATTATAATGCCTGCAGACGAAGAGCCACCGCATGAAAATCATGAAGATGGTAAAGTCACCGAACTAGAGAGAACACTAATGCAATCAAGGTACAACCATTTATCTTTAATTTTCCACTTGTTCACTTCCATGAAAATTTGGATCAAAATGAAAGTTAGATTGTAATGTGTTCCATTCTGCCTAGTTATTGTATTGACCTTAACTTGGGATGAATTTTGTTTCCTAGGATGTATTCAAAATTTTGATACGTCGATTGTCGGTTCGATGGAAAGTGATGTAGTGACAGGTTATTAAAAATCTGTGATGACGGAGAGAACTGGGGAATGCTTGATAATACATTGCAAATGTCCTTGTAGCAAAAGCTATCAGATTCTTCTCCCTAAAAGAAACTGTTACTGCAAACTTATGTAGATCGTGATAGATTATTGGTCCAAAGTCCTGATATCAAGTACTAATATACTTCTTTATTTGTACTGCTCGTTCATTCTTTAGGTTTCTCATCTTCTTTTATCTGCAAGATTCTTTGAGTTGTAGTGCTAATTAACCCTTCATATATATAGTCATAAGTTTCTTTTCTTGAGAAGTTTAGTGTAATGGAGAGTAGATGTTGTATGAACCTTGTTGGAATTCGTAGATATAATTGTTAATCAATGAATTTTTCTGCTTCGGGTGTTAATATATATTTTTGAATTGAGTTCGTTTCTTTTTCAAATCCACATGTGTGTGTGTATGTGTGTGTGTGTGTGTGTTTATGTTGTAGTTAGATTGAAAATGTGTGATGATTATGATATTCACACCTTCTACACTGCAATGCATGTCTCATAAGATGTTATGTTTGGAAAAGGAAACCATGCTTGAAACACTCAAATCTGCGAGTAGCCTTAAAACTTGACAGATATTCAGTAAAATTGTTTTGCAGGAAAGCAGAAGAAATCCAAGCATATTACAATATTTAGAGAACACAGTTATAGATTACGTTCACGCTTCTGAGCTGCTTCATTTGCAGCCTTGGCCTTTGCCTTCTCCCACTCCACTATCTTCAATGCTATTTCCTCGATTAGATGAGCCTCCTGTATTCATTTTTCCTCTCCCATTCCATTGTTCAAGTACCATTGCCTGTCATTAAAACAACAAACATTAGGGCTTACTAAATCTACGGCATTAGGTGGGGTAGAATCATTGATGCTTAAAACCTTTCGTTTTGCAGCAAGTGCTTCTTTGCAGGCTGCATGATACATATCTATTGTTTGCTTGAGTTCATTCTTTAGCCTTCTAACCTCATCTTCATGGTCTTCCTGAAATCGTAATAAACATTCAGATGAAAGAATACATGATTTTAAAACTAAAACAAATCAAGTATATCTCTCTTGAAAAGATTTGCAAAATTGCTAGCTAAGTACACATCACTTTCCAACTCCTGTCCTCGCACAATTCTGGATTAAAAATGGATTCAAAGTTGAGTTTTGAAATTGTAAGGGACTTGTTCAGCACAGTACTGACCTTGTTATGTTCCAACCATGGCTCTGAATGATTGTACTAACTTTTGAATTCAGGAATAGGGCTAATTAAGCTTGACTGGGGATCTGGACCCTGAGTGATTCGAAGTCTCTTTCCTCCATATACAAGTCTTTTCGCAAGTTTTCGGTTAGTTCAGCACACCCCAGATTTTCATAAAAAGCAAAGAACGAGGTGTCAGTGCTTGGCCTTTCGGAACTTTCAACTGGGCTATCTGGGTGATCAGGTGAGAGCTCATCATACCAGCTTTCGGCTCCTCTACACAAATGATTATCAAATGTTAACAGCTATCTTATTTCATTGGAATTAGCATATGGGGTATCCACCACCCTAGTTATAGCTATTTTATAGAAATTGCAGAGACTATCTAGGCTGCAACTAACCAGAGAAGAATAAGGCAATTTGTGATATACAGTGGGCAATTATGATGAAAACATACAGTCAGAATAATCATTGAAATAATTTTGAGCCCTGAGCCTAATTTTTCTTGTCAAATACTGGGAATCTCAAAATCTTGGTTCGTCAAAATCATTATGTATCAAAAGCTACCCCTTAGAACGATTCTAGGAAATTTTTATCTCAATGTATATGATTTGGAATAGTATTTAGTCTTCGTGGCAGCAGGTAACTGAACACTCGGCAGTGTCCCTCCTGCTGCAGAACTAGCTGGGACTGGACGAGTTGCATTTCGCGAACCACTGACCTTTCCTTTCGAAACTACATATACAGTGCAGAAATTCGGTGCCCGTTTCAATACAGTGCCAGGAATATCTGCAGTCTTGAATAGTCTGTATAAACCAACATCAAATTAACCAATTACACTACAGAAATTTGCCACAAAAGCCATCAATCACACCAACTAATCAGATAATTCCGATCCTTGTGAATCCATTTTAGGTGACAAGTTTTCTTGCTATCCGTTGTGCTACCAAGGAAAAAAAAAAAAAAACAGTCCACAATGGCTAAAAGAGTGTTTGTTTGTGTAGTGCGCCGCGTGATGCATCTGGAAATCATGTAATATAACACTAGCTTATTTAGTAATTTATAGAGATCATATTTCAATTAATTTGACTGTATATCTTTTCCATGGATGTTGCAAAAATAATCCATGATTTCCGCAATGTCGAAAGAGAACAATCTTTTAATATGGAAATTATAGTAATATTTTTATTTATTTCCATGATAGTAATGTAGAGAGGGAGGCATGCAAGTTGAAGACATTGCTAGCAAGAAGGGAAAAATGAAAACATGAAAATGAAAAAGAAAAAAGAAAAAAAAAAGCGCATTGGCAATCCCACTTTCACTCCAACTTCCATCCTGCATTTACATCCACAAGAACTACATTATCGTTCCCATAGCTCTTCATTCAACTCCAAAAAAAAAAAATTTCTGACCCCCTCCCCCCTCTAATAGATTAGAAATCCAGTTTTTAACTCAAGCATACTAGAAATATTTAAGAGAATGTGATGTCATCAGACTTTCCTATTGAAGATCTCATGTCTCCTTCACTAGCATATGAGGAGAAAAAATCATCATCACTGTCTCTCTCTTTTATTTCTTCAATCCTCTCAACAGCCTCCTTCAAGTCTATCCTCTTCTCCACATCCGCTTCACAACAACTCAAACCAATCTTCAATAGCTTGATCACCTCACTTTCACCACCACCATTTTGCTTTGTTGGCCCGTTGTTCATATCCTTATCAATCACCACATTAGTCCACTCTTCATGAGGAACAGAATTGACCCAATTTGCCAAATCTTCCTCCTCGCTTCCCTTGCCTTGCGGCACGAAATTTGCTGGCAACTTTGCTGATAAGATCTCAAGTATCAATATCCCTAGACTCCATACATCGGTCTTCTTGGTAATCCGGCCGTGATGCAAGTATTCAGGGGACTTATAGGCTACCATGAGCTCTTGAGCATTCTCTTGGTTGATCACATGAACTAGTCCATAGTCGGTGAGCAAGGGCTCGTTGGATTGAGTGAGAAGAACATTGGAAGATTTAAGGTGGCCGTGGGCAGCAATTATGTTGGGAAGGTCTTTGTAGAGGTATGCAAGACCCCTTACTACTCCTTTGACAATCTTCAATCTGCTTGGCCAATCAAGGCTTGGTTGACCTAGAGCTTGATGACCTGAAAGAAAAAAGATGGCAGCAGCACACATTATATGAATGGATGGAAAGAGAAGCACAAGGAATGGTACGGGCGTTTGTGGAAGCACGCGTAGAGTGATTCTGTCCATCCAACAATGGTGTAGCACACATCAATGGATGGAAAGCATCACCATGCGCGTTTGGCAACTGTCCAAGTTTTGTGCTGAAAACATACCGTGAAGATGAACAGCTAGGCTGCCTTTCTCAACAAAGTCGGTAATCAAGAGCTTCTCTTCCTTCCTATAATAGTAAGCCACAAGAGGAAGTAAGTTAGAGTGCTTCAATCTCCCTAACCTCCTCATATGCTCTTGAAACTCTTCTTTCCCGACATTATTCATCTGCTTAAACCTCTTAACCACCATCATCGTCCCAGAGTTAAGCGCTGCTTTGTAAGAGGACCCGAAGCAACCGCTTCCTAATATCTCAGCCGAGGCCTTTAACAAGTCTGGCAAATCAAACTTCTCCCTATCATCCCTCACGAAGGACAGCTTTGGAGGTTCCCCTTTCTTGCTACCTACCGAGTGGTCTGGTGAGCTTGATGGGCTTTGGTTTTCTTCCTTGAAACCCGTTTTCTTTTTGAGGTTTGACGGTATTGGTGGTGGTGGTGCTTCTAATGAGGCTGATGGTTGTCTTTGGCGTTGACGACGAAGGAACAAGAATGCTGCAACAATGGCACCCAGTAGTAATCCCACAACTGCAGCAATGATCACGATTAGTAGCACAGGTGGTTTCTTGGAGTCAGAGTTGCTATTGATGGTATTACATTCCTTTAACGGTGGTCCACATAGACCTTTGTTGCCTGCTCAACCAAAAAAGGTATGAATGTGTTCAAGCACTAGCAAATCATTTAGCATCGTTGCTAGAAATCTGAAAAATGGTACTAAAATCAATTTTGTTGTGGTGAATTGATGTGCATAAGGTATCAATTTTCTAAATATCTTTTTTAAGAGGGAAAATCAATGCGTGGCTCATTATTTTCAAGTCTCAGAAAACTGAAGTAATGATGATTAGATATCCAACATCTCATATTAATCAATGACAATGGCAATAGAGGTTAATAGAAGCAACATATTGCTTGGTGCCATTAATGATAAGAGGGCAGCTCACCTGAAAAGGAACTCGAGTCCATCTTACTGAGACCTGCGGGGATTGGCCCCTCCAATGCATTGTTTGACACACTGAATGAAAGAAGATTCTGAGTCAAATCTGGTAGCTGCCCAGTAAATTGGTTGCCTTCAAGCCTCAAATCCAAAAGCTTGGGCAGGGCAGTCAAAGATGAAGGAACGGCACCAGTAAACTCATTTTGTGCTAAATACACTTTCTTCAGTTTCAACATGCCATCAAAAGCATCCAGTGGGATCACCCCTGAGAAATGGTTGTCGGACAAATAAACCGCTCTCAATGAAACAATTTTCTTGAACTCTGGCATGGGACCATCGAAGTTATTGTTCATGATGCTGAGTGTTTTCAAAGGCAAAGCCTGTAGAGTTTCCATGTCAATCTTGCCAGCCAGCCCCATATTTTCAAGTTGTAAACCCCAAACGATCCCGTCAACACAAATTACACCAGCCCAATTTGTTGCATTATTTTTTGTGCATGGTGTGGTCTTGTCACTCCAATCAGACAATGCAGATGCGTTCGATAAAGAACCTTTGAACTTAAGGAGGATTTCTGAGTCTGTCAGTCCCAAAGAGGCAACAAAATGGAGGGATACAAGTAGAAAGACAAGAACAAATGATGGTTTATCTTTAAAAGCCATGATGCTACTGTGTGGTGGGACGCGCACTGGTGGAGGGGCATGCGCGCCCTTTGCAGTCAAGAATGGCTTCAACAGAGGACTATAATGTTGGGGTGGGAGGGGGTGGAGAGGAAGCTTGGGAAGGTGGTGAAGTTTTGATGGCATAGGAAGAAAGAGAGGAGAGAGACAGAGAGGAAGAGACAATTGGTTTGCTAAGAATAGGAGAGATTAGTATAGGCTGTCTTCAAAAAGCAAATGAAAGAAGGGTTGTGCATAAAGTTCTGACAAAGTCAAATCTCTTTGTTAGAATGCATGAGTGAGGTGTGGATTTAGATCAGAGATCTCCGGTCTTCCCTTGAATTGGATTCAAAACTAAGCCCTTTCCTTGCCTATTTCTGTGTTCAGCTTTTCACTCCTTGTGTGATAACACATTTTTCCAATTATCTTCCTCCGAAATCCAAGCCTCCCCCCTTATAAAATGGCTGCTCTGAAGACTTAAGCTGCAATTCCTGCAGGAGACAATTAGTTTTAGTTTCATTTTTCTTTTCTTTTAGTTCTAGAATTAGCTGATATAGCTCACAAAACCAGCACCTACACCAAGTATAAAATCACCCTGTTTTCTCTCATCTATTTGGCATACTGAACAAAAAAACGATCCCTGCTTATAGAAGTGTGTGTGTGTTATACGTATAAACAAAGTTATGACATTACCAACTATGCAAACAATAGTATAAATTTCTTTTCTCTTTTTCGTTCTTATAGTCATTGGAAACAGAGTTTTTCATGTAGGATCACTCAAAATCCCAGTAGTCCTAAAGCTCATATGTGCATGACACGTCCGCAAAGGAGGAGGCTAAAAGCAACAATTGTGTGAATTTGACATAAGATATGCTCTCGGGAATGAGGCAGTTTTGTGGATCAAACTCAGTATATCCTACATCAACAAGACATAGGCCATCTGGGGGTGCCGGCGGAGCAGTGGCACGTCTACATGTAGCATCCATCAGCTTTAGCAGTGCATCCTCTTGTGCCCCTGCAGCTGCTTTCCCTTACTGAGGTGGCCACAAGAACCCGAACCATCTCTCAGGTAAAGTCAACAACAACAAAAATGGAAGTTAGAAATAGTTAAACACAGCATACAAAATCCAAATCCAGCAGATTTTCAAAGCATGAGGAAAATATGAAGTTTGGGATGGGGGGGGGGGGGGGGGGGGGGGGGGAATAGCCACCTTGAAAAGAAACCTTAATGGGTTTGTGTCATAGTCAACAAATAAGTAGATTTGGAAGCTGAAATCTAAACTATAAACTGTATAGAAATTCAAAACGTAAACTTATGGATTCATTCTATTATTTCCAGGAATCAAAAAGACTTCTTCGCAAGTTAAGGTTACAATAAGATTCATCATCATGCATAGAAACTTGGCGTAGGAATTGACTTCGAGAGGTTGAAGAGGAAGAACCTGGCGTAGGAATTGATTAGCAACCAGCTCAACATACATGACCTTTATCTCTCTCCCATGATCCTATAAAAATAGCAGCATTATCAGTAAAGCATCCATATATTCATAGATGTTACAAATATAACTTAATAGAGGAGTCTGTGTTCAAGGGAAAAGGAAATAGAGCTACTTATGCTCACTCATGGATTCCACAAAACTGCTAAAATGTTCTTGCACCCAGCACACCAGTTCACACACCATCCACTAGAATCAAAAACATGTGATTTGTATCCAAAGACAGGAGAAACAAAAAGTTTTGCAAGGAAGGATATGATTAGAAAATTTACATGAGACGGCAATCTGGCTTGGGTGCCTCGAGCATGACAAATAATTCAACGATTTATTTTTAAAACAATTTTGTAATTAACCCAAAAGGAAAAGAAACCATGTGCGCGAGTCGAGGCTTTCAAACCCAAATATACTTGGGTTTTTTTATCCTAGGCCAAGCATGCGGGCCTCATCTGCCAAGTCCATCAGCGCCTAACTCCCTTTTTTTATTTAATTTAATACGTTAACTCTGATTTTTTTGTTTTGTTTTTTACTTTTTATTATTAAAAAGAAATAATGAATATACTTTCTTTTCTTTTCTTTTCTTTTCTTTTAATTTTTGGTTAACCTTTTTTTTTAAATGGTAATTATTATTTTTAATTGTTTTTTTTATAATTTCACAACGCTTCAAAGAAATTAATATAATTTATTTTAAAGTTTTCTTTTTATATTTTATATAAATAAATTTTATTTACATGACATATTTATAAATACAAAACCGATTATTCTTAGCTATCAGAATTAACCTCTAAAATAAAGTAAATAAAAATATATAAAACAAAAATGATTATCAAAGTTAAGTATTTGTATTGGCATTTACATTTTGCTTTCATTGGATAGGTTTTTGTTTTAGCAGGTAAATTTTTATTTATTAGTTTATATATCTATTTTAATTTATTTTATTAAATGTAAATAATATTTTTTTATTTTTTTATTAAAAAAATAAAGATAGTTAAAAACATATCCATAACACTAGTACTTTATTTTTTTTATATTAGAAATTAACTTGAATTCTACTTATTACATAAGTTATAGGAGTGTCGGAGACACACTCATGATATGTATAAGTTAGCCCAAACATCTTCAGTTAAAAAAAAAAATTGTGAAAACATGTATGATAACCTTTGCATTAATAAATCTTTGATGGAGCATGATATTGACTATGGTTTGCGTGCTACTTATACAATTAGTGCTGATAATGGAAAGCATATATTCAATACCACCTAGTAGGTTTGTGGATTAAATTTGTATTATTATTATTAATATACTTTGTTCAAATTTAAAAGAAAATTTATTTATTAAAATATGAAAATGTATTTATTTTATTTATTATAGGTTTTTCAAGCAACATGAACATAAATCCAATTAGCGTTAACAAAAAAATTGTATTTATTGTTTTATATATATATATTATTTATTTTATTTACTATAAATCATCTTTCCATCTATCAATTTAAAAATAAATTATGATATCCAAAACACATACATAACACTAACACCTTCTTTCGTGTTAAAATACACAACACTAACTACTTCTCTCATGTTAAAAACTCGTGGAATAGCATGGGTTACAAGCTGATATATCTCTATTTCAATTTTCTTATGTTGATTTTATTGAAATAATAAGTCGATATATATATATATATATATATATATATATATATATATATATATATATATATATATTATCATCCTATTTAAAATAAATCATTTAATATAAATGAAATATATTTATTAAAATATTTTTTAGTTTTCTACCAATCTTATTACTGATTTTATATCTCAAAAGGATGATGATAACATTTAATTAAGTACTATTCAGCTGTCGTAAACATTTATAAGCATAACAGAGTGATTGTACACCAAACATAGTATATCCAATTTCTAAAAGGGAAAAGGAAGAACAAAGTAGTCCAACGTTGTAATGGTATCATTGGTTACACATCATTATTATGTGATTGATACGAATGTTCTCGATAATCGAACACGTATTTGCAATTTAATTTGAGCTACTTCACGGTTCCCCCATAAGAATGACAGAACGTGAATTAGCTCCAAAAGGAGAGAATCATAAGCATTATTCGAAAAATGGTGCCATCACCGGCCGCCTCGTGTTGCAGTAGGGAGAGGTTGAACCGCAGCTAGAGGGTTCACCTGATATGAAAATGCAAGCTGCCACAAGTCTACCATAGCCTTCTTTGCAGCCGAAACTTGCCTACTAACAAGTCTGCAATATATATATATAAAAGAAAGCGATTATTTATCAATGAAAAAAGGGAAATTGATTTCCTCTACAGCTAGTTCAAATTTACTATCATTTTCTTATTCAAGCAGTATGAGAATTCAGCAACCAATAATTGTGATCTAAGTTAATCACTATTGAAAGAGTTCCGATACCCATTTGATTACAAGTTCTCTAAAACGCTAACAAGGAAGCACAGTTAGTCTTTTCTTGGTTTACTTTCTATGTGATGGAGCCATCCCTAACTAGTTTGGAACAAAGGCGTAGTTCAGTTTCTTACTTTCAATCACATAAAGGTTCAGTTATTGCATGCATAACCATGAAGCAAGTGACATGGTGAACTTTAAGTAGAATCCTATTTGTGCCCCCTCTATCATGAAAGGATTGATTGCAGGAATGCAATAACACATCTTACCTATTCAATGTAGCCCCTTTCCTCCGGAGAACATAATATGTAAGAAGGAAGAGAAATCCAAGGAGAATTTTCCCATTTGTTACCACCACTCGAACATTCCCAAACTTCAAATTCACTGACCGGAACCACCAAAGACATGGATCTAAACGCCTAGACAGCTTCAAAATTGTTTGTTTTGTATTATTCTCTCCAGTAAGCAGGTAATTGGCTTCTAATCCTTTTGGAGATCCCTCGAAACCATTTAGTTCTTTTGACAAAGAATAATGAGCTTCGTGGTTATTTTCTGGCATAACTGCTGAGACTTGTGATGAATTGATGGTTTTGAGAGAATATAGAGAGTGTAGTCGCCTCAAAAGTACCTGAAAAAAAATGGCAATATAATAAGATACATAGATTAGCCAAAATTCCACAACTGTTTGATTTATGGACATTCAGCACACAGTTAATTCAAGCAATTCAAAAAAGTGGCTGACACCAACATAAGATGCAAGATTTTAAATTTTACCTGTCGTCTTTCCTCAGGTAATGCAGATTTCTCGACCCATGAGATTGCACTGTCCATGTCCTTCAGAGTCGTGCCAAGAAGTGTCACAGCATAGACTTCAACAACCTCCATATACTTGTCAACTTCCATAATACACCTCCTGTCACATCCATCCTGGACATCAACATCTACTTCTGCACCAACCAAGAACATAGTGTTGTCCATCCACTAAACTCCAGTTGCTGAGGAACTCCTCAAGAAACTCTCGGACACCAGCAGAAGAAGCTCCTGATATCTGAAAACATGCCCTGACAAATAAAAATGAAATCAAAGTGACTCCCACCTCCACAAAATTTAGAAGCACATTTGACCAAGGCATTTGTTCAAAACTTATATGCCATTGATAAGCGGGTCAAAGATACTAAACGTTCAATAAACTCCTAGTACCTTCTCGAAAACTTATTTAAATTAACCTATCAAAATGTTACACAAAGTCCATAATTAACCTTCTCAAGAACTAAGCTACACTATCATTGCTAAACATACATATCTTCATTGCAAAGCCAAAACCATTTGAAGAAGCATTTTTAGCACTTCCTGATATACAAACAAATCAAAACACAAAATTATAAAACTAAAACCCTTCACATGCATTGAAAGCAAAATAACTTTCCCATCTGAATTTAAAAAAAAAAAACAGTGATTTGAAAAAGGTAAAGAATACCCTGTGAGAAGAACTTGAACAGGAATAGCTGTAGCAGAAACAAACAGCACTTTAAGCTCGTTTAAAATAGCTGATGTCCTGCATTGAACGTCATAAATTTCATTACATTTAGATAGTCACCATAATTTGCCAATACCATACCGCACAAAATTGATTAAACCCAAAAACCCACTTCAGAAAAATTCTAATGATATGAAACAAACAGCAAAAACAAAGAGAGAATTTACATCTTTACCTGCCAAGTTGATTGAAAGCCTGAACAAACACCATTCCAGCTGATTCCAACATGTCAAACAACTCATTCTCATCAAAAGCTTCATTATTATCAGAGATGTTGCTGCCTTTTTAATTGTCTTACAATTGAAGAAGCTAAAGTCGCTGCCTCTTCATACATGGAACAAACTAAGTAGCTGCGAAAATTAATTAAAAAAAAACAGTACCAAAAATCAATTTGTAAAAATCCCACAAAAACAATTGAAAGAAAAGGATCAAAACTAATTACTTACCTCTCAGATTGTTCAATTTCTTGCCAAATTGAAGAAGAACTCGAATCAGTCTCACCCATTTCTCTCTCTAAACACCCTGTTTCACGGTACTGTTAATTCGTTTTCGGTAGATAGAGATGAAAAATGTGGATTTCTGATTCACAAATGACGAATATGACCCTACGCTTTCATTTAGACAGTGCTTTGTTGCCAGAAATCGCCTTTTTGACTCCCTATGTTTGTAGCGAATAATCATCTTGCCCCTTCTTCTCAAGCTTGATCGATTGACACCAAGATTGATAAAATCGCCTTCTACCGGTGTTGATAAACAAGTCATTGAAAAAGGAGTCAATTGTACCCTTAAAACTATTAGGACTTAATTGAATTTTTTGAAAACTTTCCTCCTCCATGGATGACTAGTTTGTCATCTAATCATTAAAATGGTAACCAAACAGTAAAGATTTTGGTGTTGAGGTTATTAAAAATTCTAACAACTCAATTTAATCCTTAAATATTTTTTTTTTTAGTTTAACGTGGATGTTCGGGCCAGCTTGCACGTACCTCGACTAATCCCACGAGTCTTGAAGTTAACGACCATGTAAACCTCTAGTGATTATTATATAAGCAACCACAGGGTTCGAACCTGAGACCACAGAGGGAACAAACCTCTTAGTCTCAAGCTCTTACCATTAGGCCACCACCTAGATGGTTATCCTTAAATATTTTTAAAAGTGCAATGGGGTGTGTTTTTAACAATCTAGCTTATGGTAGTTATGGGATAATAATTTCACTCAATTCATCGTATATTTATCATCTTTTTCCAATCTAATTATGATAAGTTTTACCCGAGTGTTGGGTTCAATACAGGAGTGGATGAGATCTATACCCAACTTAATATATTTATTATTTTTAATTACTTTTTTCAATACATATATAATTTTGTATTTGTACTTTAGACTTTGTTTTATATTTTTTGAGTTTTATCAAAAGATTTTTACCTTTGCCATTTATGAATGAAGATTGATTAATTTCATGCTTTTAATATTTTAGGTTGTGATTGTATGTGATTGTATGTGATTTTTCAATCAATAGCAATTCTTTTTAAAAGGAAAAAACCAAGTTAACTTTAAGGAGTGTAACTCAACTGGTCAGGTCCTGAATTTGCTCTCCAGAGGTCACCAGTTCGAGTTTCACAAATCTTAAGGTAACTGAAGGCTTACATGATCGTTAACTTCAGAGTCCGTGGGATTAGTCGAGGTACGCTTAAGCTGACTCAAACACCCACATTAATCTAAAAAATAAAAATAAAAACCAAGTCAAGTCATACACCTATTGTGTGAAACCATGAACAAAATTCTTTACCCCCTTCTAATCAAATCAAATCCGAGAACAAATGATGATCATAGATATCTCACATTGAGCGTGGTGGACACATAAAAAATCACCTTGTCCTCGGATAGTGTTTGATTAGTTAGAAAATGTGGAGAATATGGTCACATAGATATATTTTGTTGAAAAAATTAAAATTAAAATATAAAAATAACTTAGTTATTGGTACAATTTTAAAGTGAATTTTATACTTTCAAAATAAAAGGTATAAAAAAAACATAATAAAAGTAGTTATTATCATAGTTTTAAAACTCGATCTAGAGATCAACCCAGGAGAAGGCCTAGATCAATCCGGGTTGACCCTATTTTTTTTAAGTATCAAAATGATGTCATTTCGAATATATCTTTTTTTATATAAAAAAGTCTTTTGATTTTGATCGAGTTTTACCCCGTGTCATGAGTCGACTTAGGCTTTATAACTAGAATTATTATACTAATATCAATTTCAACACTCAATATAAAAAAATATCTAATTATTTTTTAAAATATATAAGTCTAACAATAATACATATTTAGGATAAAATAATTATTTTTTATATTTTAATTTTTCTTGTCCACTATCAACCAAATACGATACATAAATAGTTATCTGATTTTGTATATCACTACCAAACACAATTTAATCATCTCTATTCTCACTATATTAGTTTAATCTCACGACAATAATCAAACACTATCTAATTGTGGGCACAATTGACCAACACTTTTCTATTGCCATGTGAAAGCACCAAATTCACAACATAAGGGGCTTAGACGAATATTTGCCTCAAACATCTAGCCTTGTTTGTTTGATATTTGTCAAACTCGGAGTATCATTTTGGTAATCTGAAAATCAACCGAGCCCCGGTAAAAGTATAAAATACACAGAAAACATAAACAAAATCCCTAACAGCAAAAACTCTAAACAATAAATACCCTTCAAATCCTCAAGTTCTCTCTCTAGAAATCTTTCAAATAATTCATCAGGTACGCCTTTTAAGCTAATTTTCCAGTTCTTGGTTTTCTTTTGTTTTTATTGATATTGTTTCTGATTTTGGAATTTAAGATTTTTTTTAAGCGTTGAAAAAGGAAGCTTGACAGAGCAAGTACAGAATAATGACGGCTTCTTCATCAGCTGAAGCTATTCCAGCAATGCAGGTAAACAAAATCACTTTTAAAATTGTGGGTCTTTCTTAAAATCTCTATTTCTTATCAATTAGAGCCTCAAGTTGCTGTTTTTGTATGTATAAGTGTGGTTTTCTTGATGAGGTTATGTTATGGTGCTGTTGTTGTTTCATTGGTAGGAAATTATGTTGGAGTTTCGTGCTGGTAAAATGGTTTTTGATGGAAAAAAGGTTGTTCCTGATTTGCGAAAAGGACTAGTTCGCGTTGGAAGGGTAAACTGCACCCTTTTGCCTATGTAAAGATTTTCATTTGTTTAGTACAAGATATTATGTTTTTCTAGCATCTTGTTTTCCTGTTTGAAGTCACAAGTTTTGAATTGTGCCAGGGTGAGGAGGGTTTGCTTCATTTTCAGTGGCTTGATAGGAATTTGAATGCTGTGGAAGATGTATCTTTTTATATTTTTATATATATATATATATGTTTGCTTCGTTGATATTTCTTGTGGTTGGAGCTTGGTACTTTTTTCTTGACGCATTGATTGATAGGATCAGATTATTTTTCCTGAAGAGGCTGTTTTTGAGAAGGTACACTCACTTCTTTCTCATTTTTCGTAAGTTGGAGGATATTTGTCTTTAATAATTTGTGGTACTATCATGATTCCTTGGCTTATTCAGGTTAATCAAGTTTCGGGAAGAGTTTACATCTTGAAATTCAATACAGATGACCGGAAGTTTTTTTTTTGGATGCAGGTTAGGCTCATTTTCTGTGTCTTTCTCCTTCTTATCTGTAACATTGACTTTGCTGTTTGTTGCATGATTTTGGAACATTTTGTATAACATGTTTGCAGGAGCCAAAAGCTGAAGAGGACTCACAATTATGTAGTTCTGTCAACTATCATATCAATCTTCCATTAGGTAAATTTTTATTTCATGTTTTGAGTCCTTGGTTAACCATGCTACCCTTCATTATTTTGTTTCTAGTAATCCTGGCTTATGTTTAAAAGCAAGACCCCCCCCCCCACTCCATTCTCTTAAATGTAGGCAATTTGATGTAGTTGATAAATCACTTTTTGCTAATTTCACATAAGAACATTGTATAATTGCACAATGTTCATCTCTCTTAGAGGTACTTTTTTTTTGTATCTTGCATCTGCATTTTCTTCTTGCATCTCCACAATTTCATAAAGAAATCCTCTTTTACACGGAAAGGTCATGTATGACTGATTGGATTTCTTGTCTTCTTCTTTTCCTAGTTAAACACTTGGTAAGAGTGAACTTCGTTTTTTGTCTTCCTACAATTTCTCTAACCAGTTTTAAACCATCAAACTAATGGCCTGGCTTATAACTTCAGCACTTGTTCTTGAGTGAAGTTCTTATTTCAGCAATGTCACTGCTTTGTCTTGTTGTCTGGCAGAGTTCCTTGATGAAGAAGAGCCTGATGCTGCTGCTCCTTTGCAAGTTTCTGAAGACATGCTTGAAGATAATGTCTCATCAAGGTACATTTGTTCCAACAAACCAACGTACTCGAAGATGACATTCCTGATTCTGTTCCTTTATACAATGTTCTGATGACCTAAGATGTGGTAAAGTCCCTCGTAAGTCTTCACATAGATGACCTAAGCTACTTGCTATCAATAGCTATTCAACAAATATCAAGATATCTTTCAAGGAATTTTTCAAAACCATTTTCTCCGTCTCATCTGCCACTTAGCCTTTGTCTAACCCACCATCCCCTTATGCCCTTGCACAGGCTTGTCCCTGGATAACTTCTAAAACTCAGGGAATCTCTTATATGGAAATTTACAGTCATAAATTGGTGTTTGTCTATGTATAAACTTGTTTAGTTCCTGTGATTCATTGCAAAATAACTTAGGAAAGGTTGGGGAGCACTTTTTTTATGGAAAAAGTAGCTGCCCAATATATATATATAAACACATTATGTGGTGTTTTTCTTTTATTCTGATGAGATTTTTGCTCATAACTTTCAGGGCTGGAGACTTAGTTGTCCCAAACCTTGGTGCAGAAGCAATTAGTGATGTAACCTCTTCATCAGGACCAGTGAAAATGGAAGACTTGCAGAGAATCCTGAGTAATATTGGTGCCAGAGGTATGTTCTCAGAGAGTACTTTTGTCCATATCTCTGTATGCTGTCCTTAGGTATGACCATTGAATTTTTGTGTGATGTGATGTGATGGTACATGTTGCAGGTGGTTCGGGTGATCCAGATGAAGGTAATTATTAATGCTTATTTTATATGTGTGTAGTAAGCTGTGAAAGGATTTTAAAACCTTTCTTTCCTGCAAATTATATGCTCAGGCATGTGGTGCATTATTGTAAAATCTTTCTTTCCATGATGTTTTCTTTTGCTGTCCTAGGCTTAGGATTAGGGGATCTACTGAAGCCTGATTTGATAATGCCATTGATTGAGACATTGTCTCTTGAAGAAGGATTAACATCTCACTTACCTGAGGTATAAGACGTTCTTATGTTTGGTATTTCCTCTATGTTTTATGTTGGTGCATTTTGCAGTAATTATGAGGTTGCAGGGTCACTGGACTCCAGAGGATATCTTAGATTTGTTGCAGAGCCCGCCTTTCCGCCAGCAAGTGGATTCTTTTACTTATGTAAGAAATGCGAGGCGGCCCATCTTTCTTGTTCTGTTTCTTGTCTTTTTCATGATAGCTTGTTTTACAAGGTCTA
The DNA here is from genome assembly GCA_007827005.2 of Populus simonii. Classification (NCBI taxonomy): domain Eukaryota; kingdom Viridiplantae; phylum Streptophyta; class Magnoliopsida; order Malpighiales; family Salicaceae; genus Populus; species Populus simonii. The sequence goes on from CM017469.2 coordinate 6,698,809, forward strand.
ACACTTTTCTTCTTGTTTGAAGGTTCTCCGAACTGGACAAATAGATTTGTCTCAATTTGGGGTCGACCCCAGTAAATGTGAGTGGTTTGTGGTTCCTGAACCTGCAGCTTATCAATTGTTCCTAAATTCATGGTTCTCTTCGGAAAATCATTTACATATTTTCATGACTTAACTGAAGTCTTTTTTGGGAAGTTTTGACCAGGATTGATTATATAATTCATGTAGAAAATGTGGGAGTTTTGACCAGGATTGATTATATAATTCAAGTAGAAAATGTGGGAGTTTTGACCAGGATTGATTATATAATTCAAGGGGAAAATGAACTGAGTTTAGAGGGCTTCATGTGAAAGATGAATGCCAAATGTGGCACATTAAAAGGGAAAAAAGAATCAAATGTTGGGCCCATGGACTCATGCTGCTGCTTGCAGCTACCTTTGGTTTCAGACCTCCACACAAGGAGTCTTGATTGGCAACATAAATTGTTCATCAATCTATTATTGCATGGTACCCTGACTAAATTATGATTAATACTTGTTAGTTTTCTCCTGGCATGCAGACAAGTTGACAGTTTTATCTTTTCTGGAGGCACTTGAAGATTCAGTTTCCAAAATGTCTGAGGAATCAACCCAAGAGGGCAAGGATTTGAGACCTAAGTCTCATAACCGCGACGATCCAATGGACGAGGGCAAGTAGTGGAGAAAGATTCATGCACCCCTGTTGTTGTGTGTTTCTCATGCTCATTTCTACTGTACAAGAGAACTTTTGCCGCCTTAAGTTTTCTATTTAGACACTTTTCTGCCGATGGTAAGATGGGGAAAATGATGGAAAGGTGATTGTCTCTACTTCAGTTTACCAACAATTCGGTGCAGGCGTACAGTACCTTTTAGGATTTTAATTTGTTTTATTGATAGGCTATACATTAAAATTACGAGTCAAATCTCACTATCAATATTGTCGTCATGTTGCGTTGTTGATTTAAAGTACAATTCGGTACAGGCGTGCATCATGTAGCCCTTTTGATCATATCCCATAAGGAAATGGCGTATCTAAGTTGGAATAAAGTGTTAATATAATTGCTCTAAATTTGGGATGCTTTTCTTCGATGAGCAGCAACTCCTTGCAGAAGCACCCCGACCAAACTGGCTTCGTTGCTTTTTGAAGAGGGTTATTCACGATGTTTTCGCCATGTCTCCTGGGGAGTGGGGAGAGTTGGTGGGTGCTAGGAAATGTACACTAACTTAGGTTTTGGTGTCATCAACACTGGATGGAGCAAGGGCTTCTGCTGCGGGATTGGACAAATATTTGAAGAAGTTGATTATAATTCAAACCTCTTATTCAACACGAATGATTCTTCTATTCTCGTCCATTGGCTTTCTTTGACAGATAAAAGAGAATAGGAAGATTAAGGAAGCGAACAGAGAAGATAACGCAATCTGGATCCAAGCTCGAATATGAATCTGGGAAGAAATGTAGGCAATGCTAGTGTCACCACAGCAATGAAAAGTTTTGAGGAAATAGTATTATTTTTATTAAACATGAAAATATAGTCAATAATTTTTTTTTTATTAAGATAAATTTTTCTATTAAAGGTATCTCTTGTTTTAATTCTTCTACTTGATCCCTATTAAACAAAAACAAGAAAGCCATAAAACACCCAACATCCCAGCTAACATGAGCTAAATGTTCATGAAGCCCTGTAGGTTGCATCTATCCAACATTTATGTTATATTTGTATATTTTAAGCAACGGCTAATTGTCATGCCATTAGTGGGCCATCAAGGCCCATCATGATATGAAACAGGGCTCTAAGTGCTTTTCGCCTGACCATAGAGCGAGAAAAAATTGGTATAGGCCCGCCTGAATAATTCAAGCCCAAACAAGAAAAAACACTTGTTTCCAAATACTTACAAGAGAACGTTGTCGTTTCTTCCTCCTCTTCTTCATCCTTTAAACCCTAAATGCTCATCAAAAGGGTTTAGCTAGAGGTTCTCTCCCCCACATCTAAACTCATAAAGCACACTAAACCGACACAGTTCCCCTTCAATTAAACTCAATTCAAAACCCTAATTCTCACTCCAGTCTCAATCTCTCTCCAAAGATGGGTATCTTCGAACCATTCAGAGCCATCGGATACATAACAACCGGCGTGCCGTTTTCCGTCCAAAGATTGGGCACTGAAACCTTTGTCACAGTCAGTGTAGGCAAAGCTTTTCAAGTTTACAATTGTGCAAAGCTCACTTTAGTCATCGTCAGCCCTCAACTCCCTCACAAAATACGCGCTTTAGCTTGCTATCGTGACTTCACCTTCGTCGCCTACGCAACCCACATCGCCGTCTTCAAACGCGCCCATCAAGTAAATTAAATTTAAACGAAATGGAACGACACGACTTAATATGTGAAATATATGAATTTGATTGAATTTTGTTTTTGTTTTGATAGGTGACGTTGTGGAGTAGGCATAGTGCGAAGGTGAATTCGTTGATGGTATTTGGGGATTATGTGATAAGTGTTGATGTTGATGGTAATTTGTTTATTTGGGGTTTTAAAGGGCTTGATGAGAGTAATGTGCCGGTTGGGCATATTCTGTTTGGGGATAAATTTACTCCAACTTGTATGATGCATCCGGATACTTATTTGAATAAGGTTTTGATTGGGAGTCAGGAGGGGGGTTTACAGCTTTGGAATGTTAGTACAAAGAAAATGTTGTATGAGTTTAAAGGGTGGGGTTCGTCAGTGACTAGTTGTGTGTCCTCGCCTGCGTTGGATGTTGTTGCGGTTGGCTGTGTAGATGGGAAGATTCATGTGCATAATATTCGTTATGATGAGGAGGTGGTTACGTTTGTGCATTCTATGCGTGGTGCTGTGACCTCATTGTCTTTCAGTACAGGTAAATTAGTTATATTGCTTTAGGTTTGTGATTTCGGTATAGGAACAGCGTTCTGTTGTTTATGATAATTTGATTCTAAGTTAAAGCTCATTTTTTCTTGATTTTTTAGATGGACAACCACTTTTAGCGTCAGGAGGTTCATCTGGTGTTATAAGCATATGGAATCTGGAGAAAAGAAAACTACAATCAGTTGTTAGAGAGGCTCATGATAGTTCGATAATTTCATTGCACTTTTTAGCTAATGAACCTGTGCTGATGAGTTCATCAGCAGACAACTCTATTAAAGTAAGATGCATTTCAGCCTCTGCTTATGTTTTTAGATTTTGTTTTCTTAATAACGAGTGAGTAATTCATGAAGTGATAAATTGATAACAATTTGTGCAGTTATAAAATATTTTGATGTTACATTTAATTCCTGATTCTGTTACTTTGTTTATGTGGATTGTAAAAGGAGATGCTACAACAATAAGTTCTCACTCTTGCCATGTGTTGAAAGCCTTTATCATGTGCATTTTAATTAATCTTTTTTTTTAGTTTTTGGCGCCTATTTTGACATGCCTCTAGCTGTTTGCTTTGTTCAACACTAAATTCTGATGGTCTAGTATCTAGTTGTTCAATTCAATATTTGTTAGCATCACATAGTGATTGAAACTTGTGAAAGATGGTATAGACTGAACTGAACATTGTGCTGCCTAGTTTAAAGTAATTGGGCAATTTACCTCAAGTCTTCACCATCTGATGATACAAAGTATCCAAATGATTTTCAAGAATGAAAGCTGAGATATGCTGTACTTTTTCTTATAGAATATTCCTAAGGACGAAACTCCAAAATTTGCCACAAAACAGATACCTAAAGCTATTGCATTGGACGCTACGTATAATATAATGATGATGGTTTCTTTACAGTGGACATTGAATTTGCTTAACCAGCATAATAATTTTTTTAGCTTGTGAATTCCAATACTTGCTTTGTTTATCCTATACGTAGATGTTTGATCTTTCTTTCCCTATTTAGATTTGGATTTTTGACACAACTGATGGAGATCCTCGACTTTTACGTTTTCGAAGTGGACACAGTGCTCCCCCACTTTGCATAAGGTAATATGCCCGACAGTGTAACTTTAGGATTGGAATTTATATTGTTCAGTTTCTTCTACAATATAATTGAACATATGCAGCATTTTGCTAGGCAAAGGTTTTGTATGATTCTCGTGCTCTACTCATAATCATTGATCCTGCATTCCCTGTTCTTAGTTTTTCTATTTATCAAATGGTTTCTCACCTAATTGAGAACTTTCTACCAACCTTGACTGTGAGTTCCAACACTTTACTACATATGAAAGTACCTGCAATATCTAACTCATGCCATAGCGTGTTTTGAAATTCATGTGAAAATTTCCTTCATTTTTGCATGACATCCTTGTGACCTGAAATTATTCATCTACGACAGGTTCTATGCAAATGGGAGACACATTCTATCTGCTGGTCAGGATCGTGCCTTTCGTCTTTTCTCTGTCATACAGGTTTGGAATTTTCCAATATTGAATTGAATTTTTGTCTGCTTTATGGATATTTTCTATATAGATGTGAAAGTTCTGTTCTTGGAAACTTTTGCTCATAGCTCTCAGATGTTCACTCATTTTTTCCATTCTATTATGGTTCGAGTAAATTCTGTTGTCTGTGTTAGCACTTTGAATAGAAGAAAGGAGGTTTTATCTGATTACATGGAAGCAATGGAAAAAATATGTAAAATATACATTTTATATAATTATGTAAAATATTTGCTTGGTAGTGATTTCTTTATAGTTTTTGTCAATAAATCAATATTCAAGCAAAAATTGAATTCCATAGAACCTTTTTTCATATTAAAATCCTTACATTTTACATGCTGACTAAGTAAAAGAAATGAAGTGAAAAATGTCTATCATCGTCTCCATAAACCTTACCCCCACTACACAGCCATTGTGTATATGGATGGGCAAATAATGAGTTGTCTCTTATAGGTTATTTCTGTTTGTCTAATATTATTATTGGAATGAACCACACTCTCCAGGTGTATTGTGTTTGCTTATGTTCTTGAATTTCTGTTTTGACCCTTCTCCTGAAAATATTATTTAATCATTTATTCAACTTTTACATTTATCAGGACCAACAAAGTAGAGAGCTCTCTCAGCGTCATGTATCCAAACGAGCCAAGAAACTTCGGGTAAAGGTATGATTGGGGGTAATGGTTGGTACTTTTCAATCTAGTTTTGCCCAATGAAATATGTTGTGGTTAAATTTCTGTAAACTTGGTTGCTAGTATATTTTATGAATATTGTATCATTGGCTCTCTTGGTCTTGGATATATATCTGTAAGGATATTGCATTATTCACGGTCTTACACATGAGGAGTTGGGTCAATTAAAATATCTAGCAGCTATAAGTGTTGGGTCTATGCCTGTAAAAGTATTAAATTCCTTAATCTTTTTCAATGCATTTTAATACGATATTCTTACACAGGTCTGTTTAAAATGGTTCTTCTGGTTTTTACTTGTTTACTTGTCGATCATAGATTAGTTTCTCATTTTTTGCCACAATGCTATTTTACTGCATATAAAGAGCACTGCTGATTGGCTACTTAAGTTTCTTACTCACTTGATTTTCAGGAAGAAGAACTGAAATTGAAGCCTGTCATTGCCTTTGATTGTGGTATGAACTTCCTCTTAGAGTTCTTTTAATACTTAAATGTAGATGTTTCTTGCTATAGAATTTATGTTCGGGATGACTTGGTTATTTATTTATATTATAGTGGAGATGATTGTGCTAATTCAACTTATCCTTCTTTTTTTTTGAATGGCTTTCCTTTAAATCTCTTTCTTCACTGCTTCAGTTTGTATCTTCTCTCTTTATCTATGTTGTGGTAAACGTTTTAAAAAAGTGTTTTTTCATAATTATTACTATCATACTTCACATTTTCATAGTAATATCCATTCTTCCAAGTTGCCTAATGTGAAATTTCAATTATAGCTGAAATTCGGGAGCGGGATTGGTGCAATGTGGTAACTTGTCATATGGATACTGCACAAGCATATGTGTGGAGGCTTCAAAATTTTGTCATTGGGGAGCATATCCTGAGACCATGCCCAGAAAATCTAACACCTGTTAAGGTTAGAAATTCAATCTACCGAGTAATTCATTATTTGGCTTTTTTTTGCGTGTGAGAGAGATGCATTAGACCTTTTCCTTCCGATAGAAAATGAGTTGGATGCATCTTCTTGTGATTTCATTGAAATTTCCTGGATCACCGGCGTAGTTTCACCTAAACTTTGTAAGATGTAAACCCTGTATGAGGGTAAAGGAAATCATTATGATTTTGATAAATAAAATTTTTTCAACTTCAAAAAGCAGAAAAACCTTGTTCATTATTTTTTTGTTTTTAAGCAATGGTGGTATTATTTCCATAATTGGAATATGGAAGATTGAGTGCAAGTCTGAAATGTTTTATCATTTAGGAATAGCAGATGGTTTTTGTTGTTTACTGTATTATTGCATCAGGCCTGCACCATTAGTGCATGTGGCAACTTTGCAATCCTAGGAACTGCGGGTGGCTGGATAGAGCGATTCAACCTTCAATCAGGAATTAGCCGAGGAAGTTACATGGATGTGTCAGAGAGAGGAAGTTGTGCCCATGAGAGTGAAGTGGTTGGAGTTGCTTGTGATTCCACAAATACCCAAATGATAAGTGCAGGATATCATGGGGATGTAAAGGTCAGTGTTCCTTATAACCTTCTATTTTATGTTTTCAATTCATTATTTGAAATCATCATATATGTTTATCATCTCCTGTCTATAGTTGTTGCACATCATGGCTTGTAAATGTTGGCAGGTATCATGCAGCCAGTATAAATATTCTGCAACATAGCCTGACTTATAGTACTTGAAAAGATACACATGAACATTGCTTAGGTTCCTCTAAGTTTTGGTAGTTTTTTCATTCCTCAAAGGGTTGGCTGTGCAGGTTTGGGATTTCAAGGGACGTGCATTAAAATCCAGATGGGAAGTTGGTTGTTCTCTGGTTAAGATTGTTTATCATCGACTTAACGGTAATAATCTCCCTCCCCTGAAAGATTGCAGTTATATACGTCCTTGCACATATTATTTTACAGTTCCTTGGATCATCTTCTAATGAATTTGGCTTGACTTTTTCAGGTCTGTTGGCTACTGTGGCAGATGATTTTGTTATCCGTTTGTTTGATGCCGTGGCACTGAGAATGGTTCGTAAATTTGAAGGTCATACAGACCGTATTACAGATTTATGTTTCAGTGAGGATGGGAAATGGCTTTTGTCATCCAGTATGGATGGGACCCTTAGAATTTGGGATGTCATCTTAGCAAGACAAATAGATGCAGTGCATGTTGATGTTTCTATCACAGCATTGTCTTTGTCACCAAATATGGATGTGCTGGCAACTACCCATGTTGATCAAAATGGGGTCTATTTATGGTACGTTCTTGATTGTATGTCTCACGTTGGTTTTGTGGTTTGATCACATATAGACTCTAGCAATAAGTTCGGATACTAGACTATTTAAGCCTCTAAGGTTTTCTATATGGATTTTGTTCTGAAAGTATGGTGTTGAGGAAACTGATTGAAGGATAATTACAATTTGCAAAAACACGATGATGCCCTTTTGTATTTAAATAAATAGCAATAGAATATTTAAGTGAGATCTCTAAAGTGTTAAGCTGCAATGTAGTTTACCTTGCAAACCTTTTTTTTTCTTCCATTGAGGCTAATAGTTGCTAACATTTCAGGGTTAATCAGTCAATGTTCTCTGGAGCTTCAAACATTGATTCTTATGCAAGTGGGAAAGAAGTTGTGAACGTAAAGTTACCATCTCTATCTTCAGTTGAAGGTTCAAATGTTGAGAATGAGGACACCGACAAGCCTATTGTGAACCAGTCAGTCTCAAATGAAGTTTCAACTTTTCCGGCTTTCAGTCAGCAAATTCCAGATCTTGTTACTCTCTCACTGTTGCCTAAAAGCCAATGGCAGAGTTTGATCAACTTAGACATTATAAAGGTCCCCCCCTCCCCCATTTTCTATTCATCTAATCTTCTCTGCACATTTGGTTTGCAACTTAATAATCTTTTCTTTTAATTTGATTTCTCCCTCTTAATCAATGATCCACAGGTGCGCAATAAACCAATTGAGCCTCCAAAGAAACCTGAGAAGGCTCCTTTCTTCTTGCCTTCAGTTCCATCTCTTTCTGGAGAAATATTATTTAAACCCAGTGAGCCTGTGGATGGGGAGGGTACCAAACCTGACAAAGCAGAGAGTGAGAAGAGAAAACTAGGCATTCCAGAAACTCAATTTTTGGAGCTTCTTCAGTCTTCATCTGAAATGAAAAATTGTGAGCATTTTAGTCCTTGCACAGTTTCACTATACTATCATTTGTTCTTATTGATGTGCCAGCTGAAAGCTCTTTGATGATTAATGCATACTGGATAGCCTGCTAATGTTTTAATTGTGTACTTTTGTTGCAGTTTCAGCGTTCACTGAATATATCAAAGGTTTATCTCCTTCAAATTTGGATATGGAACTTAGAATGTTTCAGATAATAGATGAGGATGAGGATGAGGAAGAACTTGTAAAGAGACCTGAGTTTATTTCAATCGAGCTGCTTCTAGACTATTTCATTCACGAAATATCCTGCAGAAACAATTTTGAGTTTGTACAGGCCGTCACAAGATTATTTTTGAAGGTATGGATTCATCATTGTTCATTTCTCTACACATGTCTTGGGCAGTATTCTTAGTTCTTTCTTTTATTTTGGGTAGAGATTATAACTTTGTTACTCACAGAGCATGAATCTGGAACTATTAAATTGGCTTGTTCTACTTGTCTTGTACTAAAACTGAAGAAAGAAAATAGATAAGACGAAAAATATGTGTATCTTGAGATCTCTCAAACTTTTGATGGTAATTCTCTGAGAAGAGTACTTTTTTTCTAACAACTTGCATATTCTGGTCAGATACATGGTGAAACAATTAGGTGCAATTCAAAATTACAGGACAAGGCAAGGAAGCTCTTGGACACTCAGAGTGCAGTTTGGCAGAGAGTAGATAAATTGTTCCAAAGTGCTAGATGCATGGTCACTTTCCTCAGCAATTCACAGTTTTAACTGTGCTACCTACATCAGTATCAGCCATTGTTATCTAAAGATTTTCACAATTTTGTAGTCAAAAGTTAATTTGTAGTAAGTTGCAGTGCTGTTTTTAACTGTAAATCTGTTGTCCTGGCACAACCTAAAAGTTATCAAGCTCCACTAATTTCTTTCCCTTGAAATGTTGTAGTGTTGGATGGGACAGTGTCATTGTTTTATTGAACTTTAAAGCGGCAGAATATTGCAAACGAAGGAGCTCTGTATATCTTAATGGTTTTCAATTCTATTTCCTTCAACTCAGTGAGTTGTATCTGTTTTCGAAAACTATTTAGTTGAGGTAATCTGGAATTCCTCCAAGAATTTATTAAACTGTTGTGTCCTATATATGGTGGCGGACTCTAAAAGATTTCACGAGTAATTTATAACTTAGCCCTTGTTTAACAAAACTAATTAATCAATCCTCATTGGTTTAGAATATAAATATTAGCTATCTATATTTTTAAATTTGTTTATACTTTAATCTTTTTGTCAATTTCACATTCCTTTTCTATTTTGTTTTTTTTCTTGTTTAAAAAATAGAATAAAGGAAAGAAAATTAGGTAAAATGAGGAAATTTGATGGAACAAAAGTTTCTAAATTAAGGATGGTCAACGTTGGTCAAGGGGCTATTTAATTATATATTTCTATTACATTAGGAACTAATTAATTATCTGATAAACTACAAGTGCTAAGTTATAATAAGCTCTTATGGATGGACCACCTGGCTCGCCCAAGTTATTGTCATTGGAGCTACAAATAGGCCTAACAGTCTAGACCTTGCATTGAGAAGGTTTGGAAGGGTGGACAAGGAAGTAGATATTGGAGTTCCTGACGAAGCTGGTCGCCTTGAGGTTCTTCGTGTCCATACAAAGCAGATGAAGCTCTCTGAAGACATAGACTTCGAAAAAGTAGCCAAAGGAACTCAGTGATATATTGGTGCGGATCTTGCAGCTCTTTGCTGTGAATCTGCCCTACGATGCATTAGGGGCATTGTTGATTTGGAATATGAGACCATTGTTGAGAAGTTTGGCATGTCACCTTCTGAAGGGATTCTTTTCTATGGTCCTCCTAGTTGTGGCAAAACATTGCTGGCTAAGGCTAATGCCAATGAATGTCAAGCTAATTCCATCAGCAAAAAGGGTCCTGAGCTTCTAACCATGTGGTTTGGAAAAAGTGAAGCCTAAGTCACAGATTTTCGAGAAGGCATGCCATTCTGCACCTTGTGTCCTATTTTTCGATGAACCTGACTCCAATATTGCTATTCAAAGAGGAAACAATGTAGGAGATGCTGGTGGTGCAGCTGATAGAGTTTTGAATCAACTCCTAACAGAACCCTTGATTGATCTCTTTTCCCCCAATCTAGCACTGGTTTTGGCACTGATGGAACATGGCCTATCTCTCATGTTATAGGCATGATGACAATTATTCGTCTAATTTCCTGCTGACATTATTATCAAAAAATCTTACAAGGTTACATTAAGAACCTTAATTTTACTGAAACCCGGCATATTACGGCCATCACCTCCCTCTTTGTCACAAAATGGCATGTATCCACCCACAATATTTGAGTAGAGATTCTTGCGGGTCATTAAGGTAAAGTTATCACAAACCCTCGCAATGGAGGAGAAAACAGAAGGAGTTGCTTCCACGTCGACAACTGTAGAACCACTGTAATAGCATTGGAATTAATAGAGATTTCTGTCACCTTCAGATCAATGCCATTCACTAAAAGTGTGGGAACACAGACAGTACAAGTAGAGTTGTAATGGCACTTTGAACCTTTCTTCTAGGTAACAACCCTCCAGCCAACATTCCAAATGGATATGGAATTAATGCTACCAGGCTTTGTCATAACAGGTACCTTTGCTTCTGCAATAACTAGTGGATCATTAAATGAGCAAAACATCAGCGACTGCAGTGTGATCTGAATCACTTCGAACTGCACCTTGTAAGATTCTCTTACTCTTACTTGGAAGGTTCCCTGCTGAAACATTTTGATGCTTGCTTGCTATCGTGACTTGAAAATCACCAACAGCGACTGCCGTGGGATCTGAATTACTTGAGGGATGTAAAATATTTTCCCTTCAATATTTTTACATGTAAAATATTTTTTAATATTATTTAATTTAAAACATATAAATATTTCAATAATAATGGTGGGGTAATTGTGAGATAATGGTGGCGTTTAGATGACGGTAGTGTGGTGGCAGAGATGATAATGAATGTAACTTGATAATAATAAAAGAGGTGGTGGTGATGTTGTAATATGATAACAATGAAAGAGATGGTAATGAAGTGGTTATAATAGTGATGGAAAAAGAGATAGCGGTGAGATAACGATAATATCAACGAGATAAAAATGATGATTGAAATAGTTGAATTATATTATAAGTAGATTATTATTTGTAAAATATTTTACAGAATTTTATGAGTTAAAAATATTTTTTAGCAAATAAATCAAGTTTAAAGATTGACTATAAAATATTGCATTGATCAATTTTCATATAAAATATTTTTATGAGAAAAAAATATGATATTTTTTTTTAAAAAAATATTTCTCAAAAAATAAACATAAAACAATATAAAAAAATATTTTCTGATAAAATATTTTATATAAAACAAACATATCCTTAATTAAATTGATTTCATGGTAAGTGTGGAATCACAGTTTTTTGTCATACATGTTGTTCGGGTGCTATTCATCTCACGCTCGCAGAATTTGTTTTTAACCTTTATCAGCTCAAAGAAATTGACTTCTTTGTGTAGCTTTATTATTGGTATAAACAATTATTTATTTTGTTATTATTTTTTAAAGTTCTTCAAATTCTCAAGTATTTTACCATGTACCAAAGTAGATGGTGAAATCCTCCCAATCCAAGTCAACGGTTTCTTGATTTAAAATCATTATATATATATATATATATATATATATATATATATATATATATATAGCAAAAGATTTAAAAATACAAAAAATATCTTTTCAAAAAACAAGCAAAATACAAAAAATATAAACATGAAATAACCACAGAAACTAAATAACTTAACGATTAAAAGTACAAAAACTATACAAACTAGTTTAAAAATTAAATGAATGGCATGATCTTACAAACTAATTTAGAGGTTACACTATTAACTTTAAAATAAATGTATCTAGCAACCTTAAAAATTTAAAACTCATAAAGCTAGATATATAAATTAAACATAAATTATAGATTAAATTATTTAATTCAAAGGAATATATTACATACATGAATATATAAAATAATTTTTTCTTTTGACTAAAATATCTATTTATAAAGACCGAATCTAGGCTCCACATTAAAAGAAAATACAAAGCCTAAAATAGAGTTAAAACTAGAGGAGAAAACATTGAAAATTAAGGTAAAGAAGAGTTTCTTTTCTTAGGGTAGATAAATTTCTTTATAGGGTTTTGCAAGCTAAGAGTTTTTGAAGATTAATTTTTTATTTATCTACAATTTATTTTAATTATATCAATATTTTACGTTAAAGAACTTTTACTAGAAAATAACTTGCAAAGTTTTAATCCTGATTTTCATTTTCTATTTGACTTTCAAGCATGTTTTAAAACAAATTTTCAACAAAAAAATTATACAAGCTTGGACCTTACCATGCATGATACCGGAATTCGGTGAGCTTTCAACGTTGACTCATGGAAACCAAAATGGGAAAATGTGATTTTCAAATTAAGAACTTGTCATATATAGTACAATCAGCTAATGCTATTTTACGAAATTTAGCACAGCATAGTTTCTTCTGCGGCAATTGACACATTCCATTATTGCTTGTTTTACAGGAGCATTTACGCACAACAGTTTTTACTGCAGCAACACGCGATTGCGATACTCTCCGAGGGCCCAAATAGGGAAGATGTTTCTGTAGGCAGAGTAACTAATCATACAGTTCTTGTTGAAGACTCCCATGATTTCCTACAATACATAGAGTCAGCATATGCTAGTTCCATTAATGATAATGATACTATGGGGCACTAAAACCAGGAGATTTACTTGCTGTGGGAACTCTCCAGTTTCCATTGCTGAATTAATCAACAACTTGGCTGCACGATGCAACGGCCTTGGATCTCTTTCGGCCTGGTACAGCACAAGGTAACAACAATGAATGTTATCATTAAACTTCACCATGATTTTCCATCTATACGGTTATTTTCTGATTAAAGAGATGATCTCAAACCATGTTCTTCACCTGTCCAGCTTCAATAAGAGCCAGCATCGCCCATCCAGTGTTTACAAGATGTGATTTACCACCACCTAAATTTGTGTACACCTATGTATTCACACATAAAATTTATGTGAAGTTATGACAGAAAATAAGTTATGACAGATCTTCATTGTTTAGTACCGAGGGATCGATGGATGACAACTTAAGACCTTAATTTTAATTGTGCTTTATTTTACTTGGAATCAAATTCACTTCTTAACAAGAGAGAAGATAAAATAAAAATAGAGTGCTTGCACAATGGTAGAATTTTGAGCACGAAATGTTAAAAGGAGTTACCTTATCTTGACTTGAAAGATAGCTCTCACCCCAACCACCTGAAACAAGCTGTTTCGATAGCAAGAATTCACAGGCTATCCGAATACTGTTGCTGTTTTGATAGGTCCTTCCACCAGCTACAAGCCCCTTTATTCCAAACCATGTTCCATACGTGAAGCAGACTCCCCAAGATCCATACCTGTGTGAAGCAGACTACTTTAGAATCATTGCCTGGACCCCTTTTTTCTATTTTGTTTTACAGAGTTTCAAAGTTTTTACAGCTTCCTGTGGTTCTAGGCCTCAGCCTGAAAACAAGTTATTTATGCAGAAGGAACTTTCAGCAGAAAACATACCATGAACCATCAGGTTGTTGTGTGCGCTCAATGAAGTCAATTGCCTTCACCATACATGCTTCTACTTCTTTCTTTCGATGTCCTGGGTAAGATTTCTTGAAGGATTTGAGTCCTTGAATTACTGCAGAAGTGCATTCCACGTACCTAAACATATATATATATATAGCCGAGAGCCAAAGTAAGGTCACCAAGACATTCATAGTCGTACCCTACTAACTGTAACAGAGAGAATATTCTAAGTAAGAACAACGAGAATCTATTATCTCACTGATAGTCAATCATGATGTTTCCAAATGTTTCAGCTGGATTGAGCATCTGCAATTTAAGAAAAGTGCGCTAAAACTTTTATAGAATATTCACAATTCAGCCATTGTAAACGAAATGGAAGAGAGATCAATGCTTTACCTCTAACCATGTGTATGATCTTGTCAGCTCGTAAGATGCAAAACCTCCATTATTATTCTGAAATGTCAATGTACATTGATAAGGTTTATAATATGCAGATTTAATTGCTTAATAAAATAAGAGAACTATTCAGCAAATATCCCTGTCAAAAAAATCAAACAATCATCTTTTATTTAGCGTGTTTGGTGATAAAGTGCAGATATTTTTGTAAAAATGCGTTTAGATTTAGAAAGACATCAGTCCGAGAACACTATGAAATTCAGTTTCAAACGCATTAACAAACAGATATCCAAGATTTCCCCGCCTCTCTATATGTGAGGTGAGATCTCATTTATGTTGGTAAGAATCCCTGCAAGGCTGCAACCTAAGATAATTGTACGTGTATGGGTGGTTCATGCTTGGATATGTAAATGTATATATCAATCTTATATATATTAAGCCTAAAAGTGATACCTGCAGAGATAAAATCACGTTAACAGCATCATAGAACCAATCTGCTGGTATCGCTTCTCCCACCATATCTGGTGGCAACCGAGATAATAAGATTCCTGCCTGCAAACCATTTTGTTCATAAATATTAGCATTCTAGCTAGGTAAAGATCATATATATAATGTTGGATCACCAATTGTTAGAAGAAAAAAAGTGCAGAGACTTGTTCTGGACAGTAATGCTGAATTGCAAAACTAAAGAATAAGAAGAGATTGAGAGGAAGGTATGCTTTATTATTAAGTGTTTCTCTCTGAATTTTTCTCTGCTTTTTATAACTCTAATTACAAGTATATTTATAGGTCTAAAGTACTATATCAATAAGAAATTTTATTTTATTTTTAACATATAATGCTAGAATATAACGTATAGTTTAATTTCAAAAGATTAATTATACTCTTGAAATTAATTTTTGATGATTTCTAATTTGTGTTCTTAGGTACTATTTCTTTGTCTTAAGTTGTTTTAGGATTTTAACAGGAAATGTAATCTTGCTTTATGGATCAACTCAAAA
The DNA here is from genome assembly GCA_007827005.2 of Populus simonii. NCBI lineage: Eukaryota > Viridiplantae > Streptophyta > Magnoliopsida > Malpighiales > Salicaceae > Populus > Populus simonii. The sequence continues at coordinate 6,714,158 of CM017469.2, forward strand.
TATTACTTGCCTTTAAGCCCTCTGCAGTACAATCGGATACTGGCCAACCGTTGTCGGGGGTGGAGAACGGCCATGCTCCCTTAGAAATGTGCCGATACCAATCGTTAAAATCATCAGAGCTGTTTGTCCTCAACTTCACACCAAAATGGATTTAAATTAAAGAAATCCAATGTTAAGCAGCAACTGCGATTTGCTTTGTTATACATAGTGACACAAGAATCTTGGATCAGTGGTACCTGTGTGTTTTTCATGAAATTGTGTGCTTTCTTAAGCATTGGAGCAAATTCATCAGCAAAATTGGTAGCAAGGATTGCTTGAACAGCAAATGAAACATCCCACAATTGAGAACCATTATAGCCCTGTTAACAAGATTGGACACCCAAGTTACTATCTCATATTTCTCTAGAATGACAAGGTTTCGTGAATACAGTGAAGCAGAGAACATAGCATATCCAGTCAACTCGGCCTTGTAAAATATTAAAATATTATCAATATCATTTATAAAATGATAGAATTATTATAATGAAATTAACCCTCAACGGGGAAATTGAACGTTGATATTAAGGTACCTGCATTTTCATGCCATCCTCTGCTACCCACAAATAATCTTTAATTCTGGCAAGGTGGCACTTGTATGCTTCTGAATTTGGATCCTCCACCCAACAGCAAAGCATGTTTAATACCTGCTCTCCATTGACAACAAGTTGTGCGAACAGTCTCAAACTTTTAAAATCTCAAACATTAGCATCAAAAGTCATGTTTCTTCTTTCTTTTTCTATCAGTCATGCTAAATTGAGATTACACAAGAATAACAAATGCATTAGCTTGCATGTCACTGCTTACTCATGAATCCATCTGTATCTGCACCTTCCTGCTGGTCTAAAATGGCTTATAACACGACGAGAATGATGAGAAATTACTTGTTCTTACTATCAAAAACAAGAAGCACCATTAGCATACCTTGTTTACTGGTCCAAGGCAAACATATTGGGTGGTTTCGTCCTCATAATGGACACGTTGCATTACAGAGTCTAGAGCCCTTTGTCTAAGCTTAGAGAATGGCCATCTTGTGAGGAGAGGCTCCACAGCCTTGTGAATGCAAGCCCATACAATGTCTTGCAATAGGGGATGGGGGTAGTACAAGTCATCCTACGAGACAGTGCTGTGATGTTAGCAAATATGAAAACAAAACAGTGCAAAATCGATTTTCTTGATGCTTCAAAGATTATACCTTGGCACAGAGATTCCTGGTCTGGTCCCAATCAATCCGGTGATAGGGAGTAGTATAAATCTCTCTTCTAATCGATAGAACAAGGGAGGTAGTCGAACACACGAACTTCTTTCCATATAAATATGACATTGGGAGATATACCATCCGACACTGACACCATAACCTTCCTGCAATTTCATTTCTAGCGTCTTAATAACAATATGCAAGTACATTTCATGCATAAATAGATTTTTCTCAAAGTTATTAAATTCAAGCCGGGATATGAACAACCAGCTCAGGTCTCAGTCATGAGTTGGGTCTAGGTCAAATAAGAAGGAACAAATAAAAGTTTTTTTTATCACTGAACAAGGACCTCTACGGATTATTAACCAAAAAAAGAAAAAAAATCTAACGGGTGTAATTTCATAAATATAAATATTATTAAAATAAATTGATGATGTGTGAATTGCTCCTACATCATTTGGGCAGCATCTACAGGATGATCCAGTAACCAAACATTGTTTTTTATAATAGCGTTTAATTTGCCTTATCATCCCTTCCATGATAAAATAAAACATGTAATCAATGACTATTTGGTTTTTGTTTTTTTTCTTTTTTTTTTTTTTTAATTATCGCGTTTACACTTTTAAAATTTCAGAATAACCCTTTAATTTGTTATTCCTTAATATTCAATTTTTATTCTTTTTATTACTATTTTTTTTATTTAGAATAACTTATAAAATTAAAATTATTTTTCAATTTTATCCCCTTTTAGTTTTTTTAAAGTTTCGTCCTTATTCTTTTGATTGTTATTGTTTTATTTAAGATATTTTTAAATTGATTTTTTTTTTAGAATTTTATCCTCCTTAAGTGTTTTTCTTTATCGGATTTAATTCTCATTCTTTTGATTGCTATTTTTCTTAACTTTTGAGATTTTTTTAGTTGATTTTTTTTCCTCAATTTCATCATTCAACATTAAATTTGTTGAGAGTTTAGCTTCATGATTATGCCTGAGTCTAGGATTTCACAAGTTCCGAGTTTTAGAGATTAATCCAAGTTTAAAAGGTTTACTCGGGTTTGCTTGTTTTTTTTTCACTTTTTTTAAGCTCATGTTTTTTTCAGTTTTATCATTCAAAATTTATTTAGTTGAAGATTGAGCTCCGTTAATCTTTTTTATTCGCACTTTATAGAGTTTTCATTGATTTTAAAAATCATCTAGATTATCTCAAGTCTTTTTATTTATAGTTCTTTTTTAAATTTAACTTTTTTAAAAGATATTTTGTTTTTTCAATTGAATTAAATTAATTGATTAAATATAAATATGAGATGTTGATCACTTCATGATATTTAAAAAATAAAAATAAAAATTTATTGGGTAGAAATCGTTTTATATGACGATTAATCGTTTGATTAAATAAAATAATTAATAAAAAACCAAAGTTATTAACAACAACTAGGTACATGTCCATGTTGCAAGATTGAATATCTTGATCTATATCTATTTTTCAATTTTTTCAGTTTAGTCTTTACTTATTATTAATAGATTTTTTTTTCATTTATTGGTATGGATAATTCTTAATTTATTTAATTAGATACATTTATAACCTTTTGATTTTTTTATTGAGAATTATTTTATTGCTAAAAACACTGGAAAAGCCTTTATATTCAATTTTTTTTACTTTTTACTGAAAAATAAATTTATCCAATCCGACCAATTAGCCAGCATATATAGCTAGCATGAAGTAATGAGTGAATGTGTTATATATGGACGCAATATGCCATGGTGGGTGTTTGTTTAGAATAGCCTATTTAATTAGGTCCTATTTTAATAATTAAAAGAAATCTTATATTGGTGATAATTAATTTCTGTACACAAAGCATAAAAAGGGAACCTGGGTGTGCCGGAAAAAGGTAAGGAAGAAGCCATAACTCCGGCAGTAATGGATTGTTCCCACTCCATTCATATACTCCAAGCACCTGCAGATTTTATTTATTGAGGCATGTTAACACACAGACAAAGTGATAAACATTTATAATCCTTGCTAATCAAGGAGAAGAACTGCATGGATCGAATTCTTACTGAAAGCCACATCTTTCCCCATGATGGAATGCGAGTAGCTCCGCCATGGTCAAGAACCCATTTCCTAGCTTTCTCCATGCTACCATCCCCGCCATCCATTTCCTCCCCAAGCAATCTGAGGGTGACATAAGAGAGAACTGTGCAAAACATTGTGCTTGAACCTTCTATATGCAATCCCCACCCTCCATCCACGTTCTGTCCTCAATTATCAACGAATTAAGATCAAATACAACTACTATTTATTAAATTATCTATATTTAATATGTATTGATATTTTAAAATTCATAAAAATACGAAACATACTTAATTTCAAGAAACCATATGATCAGACATGTCCATCTTTCACCAGAAACAAATACACTAATATTACTACGTATTTATACCTAGTTCTATACTTTACAATATTTTCATTTAATTCTTCATAATTGATAGACCAATTCACATGCTTAATAATAATAAGAAGAATCAAATCAAGTTGTTAAATAGAACTATGAAGAATAAATACGTAGTAATATTAGTGTATTTTTTTCTGGTGAAAGATAGATATGTCTCATACGATTTCTTGAAATTTATATTAGTTTTGTATTTTTATTTTGTTGCATAGAAGACATTCGAACTAGCTAGAGTTTTATTGAGAGAAAAGATACACTAATATTATTTAATCTATATTTAATATGTGTTGATATTTCAAAATTCATAAAAATACAAAACATATTTAATTTCAAGAAACCGTATGAGACATGTCTATCTTTCACCAGAAAAAAATACACTAATATTATTAAGTATTTATTCTTTGCAGTTCTACTTAACAATTTTTTCATTTAATTACACATGTTCGGCCAATTTACATTTACATGTTTAATAATAGATTCGTTTTCTAAACCCAATAAATTAAATAAAAAGGGTCATTTTGCTTTTGGAAATAAAAGAAGTTTAAGAATCAAATCAAGTTCATTAATTATTTATTAAATTATCAATCATTTGTATTGTATCAGTTATCTAGAAGTGAATAATAATATTCATTGTTTTATTATAGATAAATATTATATATGATACTAATTAAAGCAGTATAATAATAATAAGAAGAAGAAGAAGACGAAGAGATAGAGATGTATACCTGATGGTTATAGAGATAACGACACATCTCTTGTCGATGCTGATTATGCAGAATTGTATTCAAGGCACCCGTCACGTATAAACATATCACCTGTACACATACATACAGGATTTTAATATATAGAAATATATATATTATAATTTCGATGGCCATCAACACTATATATATATATATATATGGATGTTGAAACAATATCACCGTTATTTATTATTATACTTGAAAGGAACATAATCAGTCAGTTTTTTATTTATTTATTATATATATGTTCAATTAACATCTTTGTCATTAATTTGTTTGTTTGTGAATTCATAATTCATGATAGGTACTGCATAATAATGTTAATTTTAATTTAGTGATTGTTTGTTTGTGTTGCAATATGCTTTTCGCTTGAAAAGCATCAAATTGATATCTATACAGAGATGAGTGGATGTTGAAGAAGAACCTACCAAGCCTGGTAGAAGAAACATAGGGCCACCATAATCACCAGGCCAGAATCCATCCTCGGCCTGTAGAGTTGAATAGAATCTCAAGCTTCTTCTCAATGTGCTATCCACCACTTCCTTTGTGATTTCTTCTTCACTTCTTACTTTCGCCATAGGCAGCTTCATCTCACATGGATTTTCCCTCGCAAACTTTCACAAATGCATTTTGGTGTCAATACCAGGATTAATAAGAGTGAAACAAAAGAAATACTTCAACATGAGACAAGCTTGTGTACGTAGCATTGTAAAAGAAGCTGAAAACAAGGTAATATAATTGAGCATCCAGTGGATACAAAATCTAATCGTATTTAATTAATTAGCTGAATATATGTCACCTGAAATCTCATCAGAAGATCAGAACTGTGTTTCGTTAGGAAACGGTTTTTCGTAAACTCGTTTCGATAATTTTCAACTTGAGCTCGCTCTTCTGGAGTTCCAAGATGAGGATCAAACTCCCAAAATTGTCTACCAACATGATTATTCACACTTTTAAGCCATGGATCATTGCCTTCCGAAAGCTTGAGTTTCCACATTCTTCTTCGAGCTCAAAACCCCTCCAAACAACCTGCATGTATACCGATACGAACCTTTAATAGATATTTTCCAGCTCTCTCTCTCAAATTGTGAGAGAATAAAAGAAAACAGTTATAGTTCTCTGTATTTTTCAAGGGGAATGTAATGGAATGATTCAATTATGTATTTCTGATGCATAGTATGATAAATGAGGTTTTTCAAGAAAAGAAAACGAAGTTGAATGATTCAATCGTGGCCACAGGAGTGCATATGTGCGAATTGTGATGATGATATTGTGCAAATAACTGTACCTGTGCTCTGTGTTCTGAGTGATGAAAAACTATCGAGAGAACAGGATTGTAGCTGTAGCCGGCAGGAGAAAATTAAGAAATTGCAAGAGCTATTCTTTGGAATGTACCAAAGGTAGCAGGTTCATCAAGTTCTTAAATAAATGTAAAGAAAGCAACTATTCAGAATCATGTCTTGCTGTCATTTAATATTATTGTGCTTATGAAATTAATACGGTTGTTCGTACCTTGTAAGATTCTCTTACTCTTACTTGGAAGGTTCCCTGCTGAAACATTTTGATGCTTGATTGCTATCGTGACTTGAAAATCACCATCAGTCGTTTGGTTCAATATTGGTGGCAACCTCATGCTCTAACATGCTTGCATGAACTGAGTTCATGTTCATCTTTTGAATCTAAATTAAGGAATTGTTTAACATGCATGCAATAGATGCTGCAAGATCGAAAATGTATCGAGAAAAAAAGAAGAAGATCACTGTCTTATCTAATTTGATTCCCTTCCTTTTACTTGGCAAGTTCCCTGATATTAAACTTACCAAAATGGATTTCACGTTCCTAACTTCTACAACCACATGCATGTGATATTATATAAAATACAGCCAGAATTTGAGAAAATGAATTACTGTAACACTGTAATATTCTATAAAAAACCATTCTCATGCTAGGATGATTTTCAATCATTTGATGCTAGCGTGACTTCAATTACCTCTACATAGACTTGCAAATAAATAAATTATTTCCGATATATAGCACTTTAATCTAGCCAGTGATTATAGCAACCTCGTGCATCATCCCTCCCGCTACAAATATAATAATATTTTGTCTTAGGTCCGTTTGTTTGCGTAAAATACTTTATGGATGTTAAATTATTTATAAAATATTTTTCAATATTTTTTGGTTTGAAATATGTAAATATTTATCAATAATAATAGTGAGGTAATGGTGAGATAATGGTGATGTTAGTAAAGAAGGAGGTGGTGGTGGTTAGATGATAATAGTGAGGTGATGGTGATGGTAATAACGACATCATGATAATGATGAAGGAAGTGGTGTGATGACATGATGATGATGAAAGAGGCAATGATGAAGTGGTTATAATAGTGGTGAGAAGAAAGGTGATGATGAGATGATAATAGCGGCAACGAGATGAAAGTGATGATAGTTGAATTATATTGTAAATATATTATTATTTATAAAATATTTTACAGAATTTCATGAGTTAAAAATATTTTCCAGCAAATGAACCAAGTTTAAAGATTAATTGTAAAATATTTTTCATTGATCAATTTTCCTGTAAAATATTTCATGGAAAACAAATATGAATTTTTTTATATAAAAAATTATTTCTCATAAAATAAACACAAAAAAATATAAAAAAATATTTTTCATAAAATATTTTATACAAACAAACATATCCTTAATTAAATTGATTTCATGGTAAGTGTGCAACCATAATTTTTGTTATATATGTTATTCGAGTGCTATTAATCTCATGCTCGCAGAATTTGTTTTTAACCTTTCTCGGCTCAAAGAAATTGACTTCTTGGTGTAGCTTTATTATTGGTATAAACAAATATTTATTTTGTTACTATTTTTTAAGTTCTTGAAATTCTCAAGTTTTTTACCATTTACCAAAGTAGATGGTAAAATCCTCCCAATCCAAGTCAACGGTTTCTTGATTTAAAATCATTATATATATATATATATATATATATATAGCTAAAGATTTAAAAATACAAAAAATATCTTTTCAAAAAACAAGCAAAATACAAATAATATAAACATGAAATAACCACAGAAACTAAATAACTTAATGATCAAAAATACAAAAACTATGCAAACTAGTTTAAAAATTAAAATGAGACAAACTAGTTTAGAGGTTACACTATTAACTTTAAAATAAATGTATCTAGCAACCTTAAAAATTTAAAACTCATAAAGCTAGATATATAAATTAAATTATTTAATTCAAAGGAATATATTACATACATGAATATATAAAATAATTTTTTCTTTTGACTAAAATATCTATTTATAAAGACCGAATCTAGGCTCCACATTAAAAGAAAATACAAAGCCTAAAATAGAGTTAAAACTAGAGGAGAAAACATTGAAAATTAAGGTAAAGAAGAGTTTCTTTTCTTAGGGTAGATAAATTTCTTTATAGGGTTTTGCAAGCTAAGAGTTTTTGAAGATTAATTTTTTATTTATCTACAATTTATTTTAATTATATCAATATTTTACGTTAAAGAACTTTTACTAGAAAATAACTTGCAAAGTTTTAATCCTGATTTTCATTTTCTATTTGACTTTCAAGCATGTTTTAAAACAAATTTTCAACAAAAAAATTATACAAGCTTGGACCTTACCATGCATGATACCGGAATTCGGTGAGCTTTCAACGTTGACTCATGGAAACCAAAATGGGAAAATGTGATTTTCAAATTAAGAACTTGTCATATATAGTACAATCAGCTAATGCTATTTTACGAAATTTAGCACAGCATAGTTTCTTCTGCGGCAATTGACACATTCCATTATTGCTTGTTTTACAGGAGCATTTACGCACAACAGTTTTTACTGCAGCAACACGCGATTGCGATACTCTCCGAGGGCCCAAATAGGGAAGATGTTTCTGTAGGCAGAGTAACTAATCATACAGTTCTTGTTGAAGACTCCCATGATTTCCTACAATACATAGAGTCAGCATATGCTAGTTCCATTAATGATAATGATACTATGGGGCACTAAAACCAGGAGATTTACTTGCTGTGGGAACTCTCCAGTTTCCATTGCTGAATTAATCAACAACTTGGCTGCACGATGCAACGGCCTTGGATCTCTTTCGGCCTGGTACAGCACAAGGTAACAACAATGAATGTTATCATTAAACTTCACCATGATTTTCCATCTATACGGTTATTTTCTGATTAAAGAGATGATCTCAAACCATGTTCTTCACCTGTCCAGCTTCAATAAGAGCCAGCATCGCCCATCCAGTGTTTACAAGATGTGATTTACCACCACCTAAATTTGTGTACACCTATGTATTCACACATAAAATTTATGTGAAGTTATGACAGAAAATAAGTTATGACAGATCTTCATTGTTTAGTACCGAGGGCTCGATGGATGACAACTTAAGACCTTAATTTTAATTGTGCTTTATTTTAATTGGAATCGAATTCAGCTCTTAACAAGAGAGAAGATAAAATAAAAATAGAGTGCTTGCACAATGGAAGAATTTTGAGCACGAAATGTTAAAAGGAGTTACCTTATCTTGACTTGAAAGATAGCTCTCACCCCAACCACCTGAAACAAGCTGTTTCGATAGCAAGAATTCACATGCTATCCGAATACTGTTGCTGTTTTGATAGGTCCTTCCACCAGCTACAAGCCCCTTTATTCCAAACCAGGTTCCATACGTGAAGCAGACTCCCCAAGATCCATACCTGTGTGAAGCAGACTACTTTAGAATCATTGCCTGGACCCCTTTTTTCTATTTTGTTTTACAGAGTTTCAAAGTTTTTACAGCTTCCTGTGGTTCTAGGCCTCAGCCTGAAAACAAGTTATTTATGCAGAAGGAACTTTCAGCAGAAAACATACCATGAACCATCAGGTTGTTGTGTGCGCTCAATGAAGTCAATTGCCTTCACCATACATGCTTCTATTTCTTTCTTTCGATGTCCTGGGTAAGATTTCTTGAAGGATTTGAGTCCTTGAATTACTGCAGAAGTGCATTCCACGTACCTAAACATATATATATATATAGCCGAGAGCCAAAGTAAGGTCACCAAGACATTCATAGTCGTACCCTACTAACTGTAACAGAGAGAATATTCTAAGTAAGAACAACGAGAATCTATTATCTTACTGATAGTCAATCATGATGTTTCCAAATGTTTCAGCTGGATTGAGCATCTGCAATTTAAGAAAAGTGCGCTAAAACTTTGATAGAATATTCACAATTCAGCCATTGTAAACGAAATGGAAGAGAAAGATCAATGCTTTACCTCTAACCATGCGTATGATCTTGTCAGCTCGTAAGATGCAAAACCTCCATTATTATTCTGAAATGTCAATGTACATTGATAAGGTTTATAATATGCAGATTTAATTGCTTAATAAAATAAGAGAACTATTCAGCAAATATCCCTGTCAAAAAAATCAAACACTCATCTTTTATTTAGCGTGTTTGGTGATAAAGTGCAGATATTTTTGTAAAAATGCGTTTAGATTTAGAAAGACATCAGTCCAAGAACACTATGAAATTCAGTTTCAAACGCATTAACAAACAGATATCCAAGATTTCCCCGCCTCTCTATATGTGGGGTGAGATCTCATTTATGTTGGTAAGAATCCCTGCAAGGCTGCAACCTAAGATAATTGTACGTGTATGGGTGGTTCATGCTTGGATATGTAAATGTATATATCAATCTTATATATATTAAGCCTAAAAGTGATACCTGCAGAGATAAAATCACGTTAACAGCATCATAGAACCAATCTGCTGGTATCGCTTCTCCCACCATATCTGGTGGCAACCGAGATAATAAGATTCCTGCCTGCAAACCATTTTGTTCATAAATATTAGCATTCTAGCTAGGTAAAGATCATATATATAATGTTGGATCACCAATTTTTAGAAGAAAAAAAGTGCAGAGACTTGTTCTGGACAGTAATGCTGAATTGCAAAACTAAAGAATAAGAAGAGATTGAGAGGAAGGTATGCTTTATTATTAAGTGTTTCTCTCTGAATTTTTCTCTGCTTTTTATAACTCTAATTACAAGTATATTTATAGGTCTAAAGTACTATATCAATAAGAAATTAAATTGAACAAGAAATCTATTCTAACTAGAAAGTAATTATGTCGACTCAATCTGGAAGTCCGGATGCCTCTGGATGCAAGAAATCTTAGTTTAATTTTATTTTCAACATATAATGCTAGAATATAAAGTATAGTTTAATTTCAAAAGATTAATAGTACTCTTGAAATTAATTTTTGATGATTTCTAATTTGAGTTCTTAGGTCCTATTTCTTTGTCTGAAGTTGTTTTAGGATTTTAACAGGAAATGTAATCTTGCTTTATGGATCAACTCAAAATATTACTTGCCTTTAAGCCCTCTGCAGTACAATCGGATACTGGCCAACCGTTGTCGGGGGTGGAGAACGGCCATGCTCCCTTAGAAATGTGCCGATACCAATCGTTAAAATCATCAGAGCTGTTTGTCCTCACCTTCACACCAAAATGGATTTAAATTAAAGAAATCCAATGTTATAGGATAATTAAGCCGCTACTGCGATTTGCTTGGTTATACATACTGACACAAGAATCTTGGATTAGTGGTACCTGTGTGTTTTTCATGAAATTGTGTGCTTTCTTAAGCATTGGAGCAAATTCATCAGCAAAATTGGTAGCAAGGATTGCTTGAACAGCAAATGAAACATCCCACAATTGAGAACCATTATAGCCCTGTTAACAAGATTGGACACCCAAGTTACTATCTCATATTTCTCTAGAATGACAAGGTTTCGTGAATACAGTGAAGCAGAGAACATAGCATATCCAGTCAACTCGGCCTTGTAAAATATCAAAATATTATCCATATCATTTATAAAATGATAGAATTATTATAATGAAATTAACCCTCAACGGGGAAATTGAACGTTGATATTAAGGTACCTGCATTTTCATGCCATCCTCTGCTACCCACAAATAATCTTTAATTCTGGCAAGGTGGCACTTGTATGCTTCTGAATTTGGATCCTCCACCCAACAGCAAAGCATGTTTAATACCTGCTCTCCATTGACAACAAGTTGTGCGAACACTCTCAAACTTTTAAAATCTCAAACATTAGCATCAAAAGTCATGTTTCTTCTTTCTTTTTCTATCAGTCATGCTAAATTGAGATTACACAAGAATAAGAAATGCATTAGCTTGCATGTCACTGCTTACTCATGAATCCATCTGTATCGGCAGCTTCCTGCGGGTCTAAATTAAATGGCTTATAACACGACGAGAATGATGAGAAATTACTTGTTCTTTCTATCAAAAACAAGAAGCACCATTAGCATACCTTGTTTACAGGTCCAAGGCAAACATATTGAGTCGTTTCATCCTCATAATGGACACGTTGCATTACAGAGTCTAGGGCCCTTTGTCTAAGCTTAGAGAATGGCCATCTTGTAAGAAGAGGCTCCACAGCCTTGTGAATGCAAGCCCACACAATGTCTTGCAATAGGGGATGAGGGTAGTACAAGTCTTCCTACGAGACAGTGCTGTGATGTTAGCAATACGAAAAAAAAACAGTTCAAAATAGATTTTTTTGATGCTTCAAAGATTATACCTTGGCACAGAGATTCCTGGTCTGGTCCCAATCAATCTGGTGATAGGGAATAGTATAAATCTCTCTTCTAATCGATAGAACAAGGGAGGTAGTCGAACACACGAACTTCTTTCCATATAAATATGACATGGGGAGATATACCATCCGAGAGTGACACCATAACCTTCCTGCAATTTCATTTCTAGCGTCTTAATAATAATATGCAAGTACATTTCATGCATAAATAGATTTTTCTCAAAGTTATTAAATTCAAGCCGGGATATGAAGAACCAGCTCAAGATTTAGGTCATGAGTTGGGTTAGGAACCTGAGTTACCCTAATCATTTAAAAGAAAAGGAAATAAGAAGTTAGATTGGGTTTTTCAGTGTCGAGGTCCCTATTGTTTGATGATTCAGTAACATTGAACCTCGTGGTTTTGAAAAGAGCAATCGGGTGCTTGAGATTTTAGATTTGTTTTGTCACTTCCTCTAATTCTGCTAAAGTCTAAATTAATAGCTGAGAAGGGATGCAGGGAACTGCTAATTGATTAATTTATGATCGAAGTTAGATAGTTGACTGTTAGCTTGAACGAAAAATTAGATGGAGGAGCTAACTTTGTTCAAAAATTCAAATACGAAGGAACAAATAAAAGTTTTTTTTATCATTTTTTTTTTAAGAACAGGGTTTCCTATGACTCTTATCACTGAACAAGGACCTCTACGGATCAAAAACCTATGTGGGTGCTTATTAACAAAAAAAAAACAAACCTAACGTGTAATTTCATAAATTCATAAATATAAATATTATCTAATGACCAAATACCGTCTTTTATAATAGCATTTAATTTGTACCAGCGTTCCTTCCATAATAAAATGACATGTGTAGTTATTGGCCGTTCGGTTCAGTGCTGGTGGTTTTTTTTTCTCTTCTCTTTCATTTTTACATTTATCTTTTTAAAATTTCAAAACAACTCTTTAATTTGTTATTTCTTTGTATTCAATCCTAATTTTTTTTTTATTATTTTTGTTTATTTGGAATAATTTATAAAATTAAAATTCTTTTTCAATTTCATCCCCCTTCAATTTTTTTTTCAAGTTAATTTGATCTCTATTCTTTTTATTGTTATTGTTTTATTTAAAATAATTTTTAAATTGATTTTGTTTTAGAATTTTATCCTTCTTAGTTTTTTATCTATCGGATTTAATTCTTATTTTTTTAATTAATATTTTTCTTAACTTCGAAGATTTTTTTGAGTTGATTTTTTTTTTCAATTTCATCATTCAACATTAATTTGTTGAGAGTTGAGCTTCTCGATTAAGCTCGAGCCTAGGATTCACGAGTTTCGAGTTTTAGAGATTAACTCAGGTTTAAGAGGTTTATTCGAGTTTGCTTGGCTCTTTCTTTTATTTTTTTTAAACTCGTGTTTTTTAGTTTTGTCATTCAATATTTATCCAATTAGATGGATATATAAACTTTTGATTTTTTATTGAGAATTTATTTTATTGCTAAAAACACATTGGAAAAGCCTTTATATTCAATTTTTTTTACTTTTTACTGAAAAATAAATTTATCCAATCCGACCAATTAGCCAGCATATATAGTGTCATAACCCAATTTTTTACCCTTTTATTTTAATTATTATTATTTTATTTACTGAAAAGGATATAAAAAATAATGATGAAAATAATAATAATAATAATAATAATAATAATAATGAAAAGCAAGTAAAATGAAATAAATGAAGAATGAGTTAAAATTTAAGTTAAAGGCAACATGATTGGAAGTTTTTGGGTTTAATTAAACTTTGGAATTAATCTAATTAATCCAATCAAGGGTTTAATTGGAGAATTGATAAGTTTTGAGACTTAATTGAGCTTGGAATTAATTTAATTAATCCAATTAAGGGTTTAATTGGAGAATTGATAAGTTTTGAGACTTAATTCAGCTTGAAATTAATTTAATTCATCCAATCAAGGGTTTTAATTGGAGAATTGATAAGTTTTGAGACTTAATTAAGCTTGGAATTAATTTAATTAATCCAATCAGGGGCTTAATTGGATAATTGATAAGTTTTAGACTTAATTGGACTTTGGATTTAATTAAATTAATGAAATCAGGGACTTAATTGAATAAATAACAAACTTTGGGGTTAATTGGGGGCACGATTGCAAAACAGATTAAAGTCCAAGGATTAGTTTGTAAAAAGCGCCGAAAAACAGGGGTCCAATTACAATTTATCCAGGGGCTTGATTACACGATTTCAGAACTTCAGTGACTAGATTGTAAATGGCCATTCCCATAACACAAACGGCGCCGTTTCTAGAAATCAGCCGTCGCCTTCTTCATCTTCCTCCTCAGGAGCCGTTGCTGGAGTAAAGGATGGAAGCCGTTTCAAATGCTTAGCATTCTCTGGCTATAAAGCCAGAGAAGATGAGAGAGCGAGGAGGGAGAAAAAAACTGAGGCCAAGGGGGAGGAATCACAACGAGGGGGGAAAAATACCCAGAGGCTAAAAATCACAGACAAAAAAAACCCAGTAGACAGGAGAGAAGCTAAACCCAGACACGAAAAAACCAGGGAAACGGGGGGGAAGGAACCACAGAACCTAGGGGCAGGCTGAGAGGGACACAAAAAAAACCAGGGAGATTGAAGAGAAAAAAGAGGTAAATAACGAACAGCAGTGAAAAACAAAAGGGGACGCTCTCGATTTCTTCGGTGGCAGCTCCAAAAACTCCATTTTCAGCAGCCACTGCTGTTATGGCTTGAGAAGGAACGAACAAATACTGAGGGGCTGACTGAAGGAGACTAGACAGAGGAAGGAAAAAAACGAACAGAGGAGGAAGAAACCAGTAGAGGGACAGACAAAACAGGAACAGGGGACAGAAGAAGACCGGAAGAAAAACCAGAAAAAAAGGTTGAGACAGACAGGAAACGAAGAGGGAGAAGACATCGTCCGGCCAGAGCTAACCGGTCGTCACCATCGTCTTCGTCTTTACCCCGCAGCTGCACCAGGTAAGTTCTCGTTTTCCCTCACCTTTTGTATTTCAATTCACTAGCTGTGCATACAAATATAATTCACTTGGACTGTACACTTGTAATTTTTTTATTTTTTTTTTAATTACTCTTGTACTGTGCTGCGCGTGTGTGCGTGTTCCTTGACCAGCCGAGTCACTGGTTTGGGTCAGTGACCCGGCCGAGTCAGCTGGGTCAAGCCCAGCCCATGTGGGCTGAGCTGGGCCCAGCCCAAAAAAAATAAAAATAGAAAAATAGAAAAACAGAAAAATAAAAAAGGTAGAAAAAAATAAAAAATGTGTATGCATGAATAAAAATAATGTAAATTTATTGGTTTATTCACTTATGCCAGAGTCAGGAATAAAAATACCGGTTTAAATTTATATTATTTTTATTCGTTGTATTTTAGTTTATCTAGCTAGAAAAATAAAAAAATATGTGCATGCGTAAAAATAAATTTATTTTTATTTATTTATTCACTAGGTGCTAGAGTAAGGAATAAAAAATATTGATCTAATTTTTTTTGTAGCTACGAATTTTTACCAACGCCAGAGTTGGAATTATTTGAGCTCGAATATTCACTGGCGCCAGAGTCAGGAATATTATAAACAAATCATCATAGCATAAACTAATAAATATTTAGCAATTTAAGACAAAATCAACAATGCAGTCTGCCATAGGCAGAACGTTTAAGGGGTGATAATATCTTCCCTTTTACGTAACCAATCCCGAGTCATAGAATCTCTGTTGACCAGTTAGGGTTCCTAGTGACCATAATACTAGGTGGCGACTCCTCAAACAAGACCTTTTCCCCTTAAAGAACCAGATGCCAGAAATCTGTTCTTTTTCTATAATCAAGAAAATTATTTGTGGGCCGCCGCGATGTCGGGTGCAACATATAGCTAGCATGAAGTAATGAGTGAATGTGTTATTTATGGACGCAATATGCCATGGTGGGTGTTTGTTTAGAATAGCCTATTTAATTAGCTCATATTTTAATAATTAAAAGAAATCTTATATTGGTGATAATTTTTGTACACAAAGCATAAAAAGGGAACCTGGGTGTGCCGGAAAAAGGTAAGGAAGAAGCCATAACTCCGGCAGTAATGGATTGTTCCCACTCCATTCATATACTCCAAGCACCTGCAGATTTTATTTATTGAGGCATGTTAACACACAGACAAAGTGATAAACATTTATAATCCTTGCTAATCAAGGAGAAGAACTGCATGGATCGAATTCTTACTGAAAGCCACATCTTTCCCCATGATGGAATGCGAGTAGCTCCGCCATGGTCAAGAACCCATTTCCTAGCTTTCTCCATGCTACCATCCCCGCCATCCATTTCCTCCCCAAGCAATCTGAGGGTGACATAAGAGAGAACTGTGCAAAACATTGTGCTTGAACCTTCTATATGCAATCCCCACCCTCCATCCACGTTCTGTCCTCAATTATCAACGAATTAAGATCAA
The DNA here is from genome assembly GCA_007827005.2 of Populus simonii. NCBI lineage: Eukaryota > Viridiplantae > Streptophyta > Magnoliopsida > Malpighiales > Salicaceae > Populus > Populus simonii. The sequence goes on from CM017469.2 coordinate 6,730,678, forward strand.
ATACAACTACTTTATATTAAGCATTTTCACTCTTCTAGTTTTTGTGATTTTTGAGAGAATATATATTGAGAAATCACGCATGTAACATTAACAGAAAAGAAGCAGACAAATTAAGATGAAACGGTTTGGCAGACAATCACAAAAACTACTTCAAGACTTCAATATTTTTTTATCATGATTTAAAAGCTCCTTGAATAATAAGTTTTGAATAAATGATTATTGAGAAAGAGGTAAGAAATTAGAATTAATACTATTTTTTAGTCATTATATGTACATATAAAATAGAAAAAATACACTAATATTACTACGTGTTTATACCTAGTTCTATACTTAAAAATACTTTCATTTAATTCTTCATAATTGATGCGGTATGCATGTTCGGACCAATTCACATGCTTAATAATAATAAATTCATCTTCTAAACGCAATAAATTAAATGAAAAAAGTCATTTTGACTTTGGAAATAAAAGAAGTTTAAGAATCAAATCAAGTTCATTAATTATTTATTAAATTATCAATCATTGTATCAGTTATCTAGAAGTGAATAATAATATTCATTGTTTAATTATATATAAATATTATATATGATACTAATTAAAGCAGTATAAGAAGAAGAAGAGGACGAAGAGATAGAGATAGATACCTGATGGTTATAGAGATAACGACACATCTCTTGTCGATGCTGATTATGCAGAATTGCATTCAAGGCACCCGTCACGTATAAACAAATCACCTGTACACATACATACATACATACATATGCACATGACATGATCGATAGAATGATTGATTGTTACCCGCATGCATGTGAACATAAACCAACTGCTTAAAACAATCACTGTGATGCTGGCTAATTGCTTCTAGGAACCCTAACTTCCAATTAGAATTGAGAATTTAATAATTTAATAATTTCGATTGCTATCAATATTACACATTGATATTATTTTCCTAGTGGCTTTCGGGACCACTAAATTTTAATTAATAGAATTGAATATATATATATATATATATATATATATATATATATATATGTATATATATATATATATGTATGTATGTATGTATGTACATATATGGATGTTGAAACAATATCAGCGTTATAGCGAGTTTCAATAAATTATTACTAGTTAGTTATTAGGTCTTGTTTATTATACTTGAAATGAACATAATCAGTCAGCTCTTTTTTTAATTATATGTTCAATTAACATCTTTGTCATTAATTTCTTTAAAAGTTAATGATAGGTACTGCATGCCTAATAATGTTAATTTTGTTCTAATTAATTAAAAAAGTGTCGTTGTTTAAGTTTACTCAATGATTTCAAAATATTATTTAGTTTTCTTGTCCATAAAAAATGTTTCAAGTTTTAGTGATTGTTTGTTTGTGTTGCAATATGCTTTTTGCTTGAAAAGCATCAAATTGATATCTTTTTAGATTTTTTTAAAAAGATTTTGATGTGATCATATCAAATACAGGAAAAAAAAATTATATAAAACTTTTATTTTGATATATTTATTTATTAAAAAACATTTTTAAAAAACTCATTACATTACAATAACAAACACACATTCAATATGTTTACACCGCAATCCAAAACAAGGTTGATAAAGAAAAAAGGTTTGTTTTTATATAAATAAGGTAATATGAATTAAGCATGGTAAATACTGAAAAAATATTAATTAATTTTTTTTTTCAAAACAAAAGAGACAAATTTATAATTTTGTTTGTTAAACTAATTAGAATTTAAAATTTTTAAATTCAAAAAGATCGCCCATGCAATAATATTTGTGAAGGACTGGGGAGAGAGGAAAAGGTTTAATGTAACAACCAAGGAAATGAAGACAAGAACAGTGCAAGCTTTGTTTTATTCATAATAATTATTATAATTATTAGACGTTCACGGGTCGTCTCTCTTGCAAGACAAAGCCGGAACAAAAGCATAACATCATATCAATCAAAAAATCTTTTTTTTATTTTTTTTATTAATATAAGTATCTAATCAATTTATATATATCTTGATTAATTTTATAGGTCCTGAAGTTAATGATTATATAAGTTTTTAGTAACCTTAAAATTTGTAAAATTTAAACTAATAACTTTTAAAGAACAAATCTAGAACCTGAATAGTTAAATTACAAACCTTCATCGTTACATAAAAAACCTTATGTAAGAGGATGCAGATACATTAATATATTAATTAATATTAAAATAGAAAATTATACTATTTCAACTAGATGTTAATTATCTATGTTTGGTATTAATTAAGTCTCCATCAGCAGGGAGATTACAATGGAATTAAAGTTAAAAAAGTGATTTACTTTTGAGCATGCTAGCTGGTGTAATCAGCATTAAACACTCTAACCACCCACTAAGTTGATGAAATGAAATCAACCACCCACTAAGTTGATGAAATGAAATCGTAATTATTTATTGCAAAATCATTTATTTCAATTTACCTAATATGATAAATATCTTCTCTGTTAATTCATTAGCTGAACTAGGAAGAAAGATTAGTTAATATTGCTTATTCTATTAATGTTCGAGTTTATATTTTGCGAGAAAAGAAAAAAAAAACATTTTTACAGAGATGAGTGGATGTTGAAGAAGAACCTACCAAGCCTGGTAGAAGAAACATAGGGCCACCATAATCACCAGGCCAGAATCCATCCTCGGCCTGTAGAGTTGAATAGAATCTCAAGCTTCTTCTCAATGTGCTATCCACCACTTCCTTTGTGATTTCTTCTTCACTTCTTACTTTCGCCATAGGCAGCTTCATCTCACATGGATTTTCCCTCGCAAACTTTCACAAATGCATTTTGGTGTCAATACCAGGATTAATAAGAGTGAAACAAAAGAAATACTTCAACATGAGACAAGCTTGTGTACGTAGCATTGTAAAAGAAGCTGAAAACAAGGTAATTGAGCATCCAGTGGATACAAAATCTAATCGTATTTAATTAATTAGCTGAATATATGTCACCTGAAATCTCATTAGAAGATCAGAACTGTGTTTCGTTAGGAAACGGTTTTTCGTAAACTCGTTTCGATAATTTTCAACTTGAGCTCGCTCTTCTGGAGTTCCAAGATGAGGATCAAACTCCCAAAATTGTCTACCAACATGATTATTCACACTTTTAAGCCATGGATCATTGCCTTCCGAAAGCTTGAGTTTCCACATTCTTCTTCGAGCTCAAAACCCCTCCAAACAACCTGCATGTACATCGATACGAATTACCTTTAATAGATATTTTCCAGCTCTCTCTCTCTCAAATTGTGAGAGAATAAAAGAAAACAGTTATAGTTCTCTGTATTTTTCAAGGGGAATGTAATGGAATGATTCAATTATGTATTTCTGATGCATAGTATGATAAATGAGGTTTTTCAAGAAAAGAAAACGAAGTTGAATGATTCAATTGTGGCCATGAATACATGACAGGAGTGCATATGTGCGAATTGTGATGATGATATTGTGCAAATAACTGTACCTGTGCTCTGTGTTCTGAGTGATGAAAAACTATCGAGAGAACAGGATTGTAGCTGTAGCCGGCAGGAGAAAATTAAGAAATTGCAAGAGCTATTCTTTGGAATGTACCGAAGGTAGCAGGTTCATCAAGTTCTTAAATAAATGTAAAGAAAGCGGCACATCACGAAAGTGTCCATGCAATTATTCAGACTCATTTCTTGCTATCAGAATTTAGAGGACTATTTGGGCCCAGGTTAGTGGAGAAATCAAGTACCAAAGACAAGACTTTAACCAGAAAAATCCAATCATCGGAGGAATGTAATGGATCGTACGGGCCAACGTGGTTTGCCAAGTGCAAGCAAGGATATCGAAAATGGGCTTAGGCCCAATAATAAATTTCAGCACAGTCCACCTGGCAAGCCCGTTTCCATATTCCAGCCCGTCTCCCGCATCCGGAAGAGTAGTTTCTCATCTGACCCAGCAGCTAATAATTCTCCGGCGTGTCTGATACTGGAATAAACCCGGCGTGTATGGAAGCTCGGGAAAGTACTATGATGGATGCTATAGGAGCTGATTTGGGAGACGGAAAACGTCTAATGGAGCTCAAGTAGATCAGTAACAATCTCCAGCTAGCCCGCCCTCCAGATATCGGTATGGCCAGTGACCGGTTGGAAGTAGAAATAGCAGATATTGGCGATGAGTGAAAAAGCCGGGTATACCAGTGGAGCAGATGGTGACGCCAGTATAGGTGATGTGGAAAGGAGGGCGAGCTAGTGGATTGCTGCCTGTTATTTTTCTTTATTTCTCACGATGACTGGAATTGTAGAGGAGCCAATAGCAATGAATTTTTCTCAGCCACGCATGATTTTAGAAGAATTGTATAGGTTTAACATCTTGACTATTGTTGAGCCTAGGGTCTCAAGTAAAGGAGCAGATACAGTTATATAACAGCTGAAGTTTGATTCTAGTTTTAGAGTCGAAGCTCAGGGTAGATACCGTTGATATAAAGACCTTACTGGGAAGGCAATTGCCAGTGATGGGAGTGGGGGGCCTTGGCTCTGTACAGTGGGGTTTATGTCCATCCTAGTAAGAGAGAATGCTTTGAGCAACTCAGAACCCTACCCCATTCAATCTCCTCTCCTCGGATTGTCATGGGAGATTTCAATGAGATCCTCGATCTCAAAGTCTGAGAAAATTGATATTGGTGTTCCTGTGGATATTAGACGATGCATTCAGTTTGGAAAATGGGTTCAGGATTGTGGTTGATGGATTTATGCAGTAGCTTGGGGTCGAAATTCACATGGAAAGGTCGGATCGAGAGAGGATATGGAAGTGAGTTGAATTTGGGTTTCTGAGCTGGTTTCTGAGTTATTTGCATAGTGTTGTATATTGTATTTTTTTAGTGCTTTGAATTCGAGTTGAAAATAAAATGTTTTGGCAAAAAAAACCATGACTTTTAATGAACTTCTAATCACTTAAACTATGTCGGCAAATGTTATATTTTTTAAAAAATAATGGATGGATGACGTGTTTTTATCTTTTAATATAAAATAATAAGCTTCTTTTGTTTTTTTGCTTGTTTTTGTTTTTTTTTGTGTTTCCCATACATCTTACACGATTGAAAAATAATGTTATTTATTAATGACTTCTTTTTTTGCTCCTTTGTCTTTATTCAGTATTACTAGCGATGTTAATTTTTAGTTCGGTTTGATTTTTATAAAAAAAATAATCAAATTGAATTTTTTTAAAAAAAACCAAAACCGGTTCAAACCGACCGGTTTCGGTTTGGTTTGGTTTTTTAGAACAAAAATCGGTTCAAACCGGTTTGGCTCGGTTTTTTCCGGTTTGACTCGGTTTTTTCAGTTTGGCTTGGTTTTCACAGTTTGGCTCGGTTTTTTCGGTTTCGGTTCTGTTCGGTTTTTTCAATTCCATGCTTAAAAAACCAAAACCGAACCGGTCGATTTTTTCAAAATTTTAATCGATTTAATCGGTTTTTTTTTACAGTTCGGTTTTTTCAGTTATTTTTTTATGGTTTTCTCGGTTTAATAGGTTTTTGATTTTTTTGAACACCCATGAGTATTACTATTCATTTTTTTTTTCTATTTATTTCTCCAACTCTTAATTCTTTTATATTTGATCAATTTTAAATTAATTTTTTAAGATTCTATTAATTAAGGTCATGGTGATGTTCAAAATCATCCTTCAACATTAGTGTCCTTTACATTTTGATTTTTAGATTTTTAATCTGTGCAATTTTGATCAAATTGATCCCGCATTATTTTTTAAATTAAACTCTTAATTGAATTAATTGGATCCTAAGAATTTAACTTCTTTTCATTTTGATCCTTGATTTTTTAATTTTTTCAATTCTAATCAAATTGACTATAAATACCAATTTTTCCTTTCAATTAATTCCCTAATTGAATTAATTGGATGCTTCATCCTAGGAGTTAATTGTTTTTTTTTATCTAAGTTCCCACAAATGATGTCAATGGATGATGTTCTAAGATTCAATATATTAAGGAATATAGTTTTTTGATGACTGGATTATGAGTTAATCAAATGTTCATTCAAATAACTCTCTGCTTGAAAAACATCTTTTGATAAGTGGCTCTTAATACTTTAAAAAGGTTAATTTTTAGGGTATTGGAAGATTCTGGAATAGTAGAGTTAGTAATCTTATAAAAAATAATAATAAATACGTTAAATAGCATTAAATTATAAGAACAAAGTTATTTTTATGTTGAATATAGATGTGTTTTTAAATGTAAAATCTCGAACCTCCTTACCTGGATAGTTTAATTGGTATTTTTTAGTTCATGAACTTTGTCTTCTTTTTTTTCTTAGCAAATGGTTTGAGAGTTATTTAAACTTATAACATTAACGAGGAATAAATATATTTTATATTTGTATTAATAAGGGAATATAGATTTTATACATGTATTAATAATAAAAAGTATTTTTTATACATGTTAAAGAGAAAAAAATGATTAAGCTTTAGAGACTGGTTGGATTATAAAATCAAGCCATGCTATTAAGCTAAAAACAAGCTTAGGGCGCATCAGGGCCAAGCACACCTTAATACTAGCTGGGCTCGAGTTAATGTTTTGTCATATTATTTCTTTGACAATGAAGTTTTCTTCTCTGTTTTTTCGGTTTTCGCAGGAAAAAAAACTAACATGTTAGTGATTAAAAATCACAATAAATATCAAATTAAATAAAGAAAAAACTATTACCCATGGAGCTATTAAGAGCATGAGGGACCAAATTGAAATATAATCAATAATTAAGGGCCCTATATGGATATCATTTTCTCACTCCTTTTAGAATCTGAATGCTTAACATGCAACTAGCCGTCTTCTCTCTCCTCCGGCGTCCTTCCAGCACACAAAAAAGGTATAAACTTTTTCTCTCATTTTCTTATTAACTTTATCCCGAGAATCGAACAGAATCTCCGGTACTCTTACTTCCGTGTCTCACTTGCTTAGCTTATTATACAATCGTATCGCATTTTCTCTTCCGCTTCTGATTTCTGGAAGTAGAAATCAAACGCTAATAATTGTTTGCGCCTTTGATAGAGATTGAAAATGTGGAGGTTAAAGATAGCAGCAGGAGGAAATCCATGGCTAAGAACAAATAATGATCATATTGGAAGACAGATTTGGGAATTCGATCCGAAACTAACTCTATCTCCTGAAGAGATCTCAGAGATCGAAAATGCGCGTCAGAACTTTACTAAAAATCGGTTTCAATTCAAGCATAGTGCAGATCTAATCATGCGCATGCAGGTAAATTAAATTTAAATAAACAATAAATAATAATTATTATTATTATCACGAGTGGCATTGTGGTAATATTGTTGTTGTGAAGTTTGAGAAGGAGAATCCGGTGTCGGAAGTGTTGCCGCAGGTGAAATTGAAGGAGAGTGAGAAAGTTACGGAGGAGGCGGTTACTACTACGTTGAAGAGAGGTTTGGATTATTATTCGAGTATTCAAGCTCATGATGGACACTGGCCTGGTGATTATGGTGGTCCAATGTTTCTTATGCCAGGATTGGTAATCCATAGTTTAATTTAATTTAACTTTTCTTAAAGAGTTTTGAGTTATTTATTTTTGAATTGGTTTTGTTTTTGTTTGTTAATTGATGGATTATTAGGTGATTACTTTGTCAATTACTGGAGCACTACATGCAGTGTTATCAGATGAACATAAAAAGGAGATAATTCGGTACCTTTACAATCATCAGGCATGTGATTGTTTTTTTTAAAAAACAAATTAGCTTTATTAGAATTTAGTAAGATTTTTCAAAATTTTGAATGTGGAGATATGTGGAATTTGCAGAACAGAGATGGGGGATGGGGTTTGCATATTGAGGGACCGAGTACGATGTTTGGTTCGGTGTTGAATTATGTTACTTTAAGGTTGCTTGGAGAAGGGCCGAACGATGGAGAAGGTGCGATGGAGAAAGCACGTGATTGGATTTTGAATCATGGTGGTGCGACTATGATAACATCATGGGGGAAAATGTGGCTTTCAGTTCAGTAATAAAACCCTGTTTCTAGTTGGTTTTGAGTTTTAGTTTTGTTTAGGGGTTTTTGTTTGATGTTTTAAGTATTGATTGATGGCATTAGGTACTTGGAGTGTTTGAGTGGTCTGGAAATAATCCAATGCCCCCTGAGATGTGGCTTCTTCCTTATTTGCTCCCAGTTCATCCAGGTTCTTGCCAGTTTACATGTCCTTTATGTATTGGTTTTCTATGTATTTCACAATATATAGATCTGAGTATCATGGAAGTGTGCTTTTATGCATGTTCATATGACTGAAAATTGAAACAATAGTATTTCCCCTCTGCAGGAAGGATGTGGTGTCACTGCCGGATGGTCTATCTGCCTATGTCCTACTTATATGGGAAGAGGTTTGTTGGCCCAATCACCCCAACAATTTTATCTTTGCGAAAGGAGCTGTTCACTGTCCCATACCATGAAATAGAATGGAATCAAGCGCGCACCCTATGTGCAAAGGTTGGTAAAATTGGTTTCTTAAAGTTTTAAAGTACTTAACTACATTTTCATTTCTTACACCATTAACATTATCTGAAGATTTTTAGTGAATCTTTAGGACATGCCTCTGAGATGAGCAAACATCTTATTTGATGTTTCTGTTTGACATATGGTAAAGTCTGTCTTAAATATGCATAAGATGTGTGGTACAGGATACTGTGATTTATTAGTCAAATGAGATGAAAAATATTACAAGTATACAAATATTATATGCAAATAACTTCCACCCATGACATGCTAAATCCCATGATGCTTTATCCTGGAAAAATGCAACAAAAAGGGATTAATTTTGGTAGATGATGACATTATCAATACCAACTTTTAGTTCTACTATGGTGCGGCTCCAAGACTTGTAATGATTAATATAAGAGCTGCTATGCTCCTTATTTTCTCCTGGATTTTTTTTTAGTGGAATTTCACCTTGTGTTGCTTAAAATAGTTATCTTTTGCAGGAGGACTTATATTACCCTCACCCTCTGGTGCAAGATGTACTTTGGGCATTGCTTGACAAGGCTGCCGAACCTGTTCTAATGCATTGGCCTGGAAAGAAGTTGAGAGAAAAGGCACTTTGTACTGCAATTGAGCACATACACTATGAAGATGAAAATACTCGTTATCTTTGCATAGGACCTGTAAATAAGGTATACATTTCAATTCTGTTAATGCTTTCAAAAGTTGATACTTAATTTGAAATTTTGGAGGGACCTGTAAATACGGTATACGTTTCAATTCTGTTAGTGTTTGCAAAAGTTGATGCTTAATTTGAAACTGTGAAGGGAAAATGATCATTTAAAGTTAATATGTTCTATCCTTTTCAAGATCCACAACAAATTTGATCTATTTAGTGCTTGTTTAGATGTCTCTTTGAGATGATTTTATTCACTTTTCTTTGGTTCCTTTCATTTTCTTGAAATCATCTCCCTATGTATGTGGCTTTTTTTGCTAGTATTTAGCAGTAGCTCCATGTGCATAGGGCAATGCCATCAGTAGGGGACATTGGGTGTCTTTCTTTGTTTTTCTAACCTGTTTGTTTTTTGGTATACAGGTGTTAAATATGCTTTGTTGTTGGGTGGAAGACCCTAACTCAGAAGCTTTCAAGTTGCATATTCCTAGAATACAAGATTACCTCTGGCTTGCTGAAGATGGAATGAAAATGCAGGTTGTAATCCTAATTTCCACATTCTTTGTCTCAAGTTCGTTTTTTCTAGTTGGTGCTTTTGCAACCTGTGGGCGGGAGTTCAAAATGGGGAAAAGTCACCCACACAAGTTGTAGTTTGCAAAAATTTGCAATATAATGAGTTGGCTTTTTGACACGGATATAAACAACACAAGAAAGACAACAAGCACAAAGAAAGATAAAATTCTGCCTAAAACAGTCTCAAGACAAGAAACCTATTTCAAATTTTTATTACTCAATATTTTCTCTAATCAAAACTGAATATTACAGCCCTTCTGGGCTGCTTTCTTAGTTAAAAAAGAAAAGAATCATAAATTAAGTAGGAAAATATAACAAATCTTGAATAGTAACTTCTAGGCTAAATTGGCAGGTCTTAACAACCTCAAATGGCTACCAAAACCAAACCTAATAGGGAATATGGCCCCTAGAATCTCCTAGCAAAATTTCATATTGATCCAACTGTTGGATCGGGATTTAAGCTCATTACCATAAGGCTGCGTGTTTGACCAACATCTCCTGTATTAGTCTTCTCGTGTTGGAAAGATTTATCCTTGAGTTCAAATTATTTCTGCCTTGATCTTGTGCATGTCCAATTAAGGCTCTTCAACTCCTATTCTTTCTTCGCTCAAGGTGTACAACAATTCTAGATATCAACTTCAGTCTTTCATCAATAAGTATTGTATCAATATAATCTTTGAACAAATCTATCATTGTGATAATAGTAAATATGTAATCAAAGGGATTAACATACCTAAAATCAATAATTTTTTTTTGTTGAGTACATTCCATGTTCTCTTTGCACTTAATCTCTAACTTATTAACAAGGATATCATCGATGACATTATCGCTTCCATTACTATAATTGTCTATGCTATTATTATCATTATAATCATTATTAAAATAACTATTATAAATTGAGGGAGAGTACCTATTCACATTTATCTTGACATAAATGGAATCACCAAAAGCCCTCCATTTTTTAAATCATTCAACCAATCGATAAACTCCTCTGCCTACACAAAATCGAAGAGCATTTTTTATGAAATCTTATTTCTTCATGATATTCATTCAAATCAAGAGACTGCCTTATCCGCTCTTGCCTCTGAAAGAGGACGCAGAGCAGGACGTTCTCGTGTAGGAGTTGAGGAGGTTTCCTATCAAGAAAAAGACATTTAGGAACTGGTGATAGAAAAAAAATTGCATAATTTACCCATTAGTTAGTGAAGGCGAGGAACCTAAGAAATCACGAAGAGAGTGATCACAGATCCATGACCAACTTTTAAAACCCATTTAAAGTTATGGTTATTCTAGCACATAGCACTTACCAAATCATTGGGCTTTGATATCAATTTACGCTGACATAAATAACACAAGAATGACAACAAGCACAAAAATATAAAATTTTGCTGAAAAGAATCTCAACCACGAAAACCCTAATTTTTGTTACTTAATATTTTCTCTTATCAAAATTGAATATTAAAGCTCTTTTAGGCTGCTTATATACTAGGAAAAACATTTTAAACAATGCTGGAAAAATAATAAAAGATTTCTAAACTAAATAGGAAAAAGAATCCTAAATCAATTGGGAAAATATAGCAAATTCCAAATGGTAACTTCTAGGCCAAATTTGGGAGTTTTAATGACCTTAGATGACTATAAAAATCTGACCCTATAAAAAAAAGTTATTACACTCGGCTTAGCACATGACTCGACCCAGGCTAGGGTTACGAGTTGGGTGGGTTGACCCGAGTCAATCAAAATGACATCTCAATTTTTTTTTCTTTAAAAAAGTTAAAGTGGCGTCGTTTCGGGTCAACTTCATGTTGACCTTTTTTTGCAATTTGGCTTGGGCCAGTGGTTGGGACGGCCGGGTTAATATGCTATTGGAATCATGGCCTCCGGAACCTTCCAGCAAAATTTCATCCCAATTCAACCATTGGATCAAAATTTATGTTTGTTACCGAAAGGATGCATGTTTGACCAAAATATCTTGCATCACTTTTTAACTCATTTTGTTTGTTGTCCTTGCAATGTGTGGGTGCTATGTCATCGAAAACCCGTGAGGTTCCATGGGCAATAGCTTTGGGTTCTTATGTTTTGTTATATTGTGTTATGAGGCTGAAATTACCAGCTACAGTAGACATGACAATTTTGTTCCAGGGTTACAATGGAAGTCAATTGTGGGACACTGCTTTTGCCGTTCAAGCAATTATTTCAACTAATCTTGTTGAGGAATACAGTCCAACTTTAAAAAAAGCACATGCATTCGTTAAAAATTCACAGGTGTGATTTTTTCTTAATTTATTGTTGTTTCTTGTGGGAGAGCTTTTATTATGTTGTCTCTTAACTAATCTAACTCCATCCTTGTTAATCCATTTTCATTGCTTTGAAGGTTTTGGAAGATTGCCCTGGAGATCTTCATTTCTGGTATCGCCATATTTCCAAAGGTGCATGGCCTTTCTCAACTGCAGATCATGGATGGCCCATCTCAGATTGCACAGCAGAGGGACTAAAAGTAATGGCTTGATCAAATTAAAAGTGCTCATTATGCTTGTTTTATTTTTGTAATATATCCAATCTTTCACAGGCTGCTCTCTTATTATCAAAAATTCCATCTGAGATTGTTGGGGAATCGTTAGTTGCAAACCGATTTTATGATGCAGTAAATGTCCTCCTCTCATTACAGGTAATTGATGACTTTATAATCTTGGAAGTGGATGTATCTTGAAGTCTACATTAATGGAACAACAGAGTTATTCATACTTTGTAACAAATATGCTCTGCGTGTTTAAACATGCCAAAAGATATAAAATTCCAATATGACAACTATACCAAGGGCCATCACATTGATATGGTCCCACCATATTGGAGTTCTGGAAGGAAGAATTTGGAGAGAGCCCTATCTTTTAGGATATTTATTAGAAATGATTGCCCTTGAGACTCAAACCAGCAACCGCAAGTTTTCTTGCCCAAGACCTTTAACCATTATTTTCTCTGTTTTTTTTTGTCCAATCCTTTTTTTATTATTAACATAGAATGTATTCAAAATATGATTTTTCTCAATGTTACATGATTATTACTAGTATTCTTCAAGAAGGGTCTGGGAAAATTATTGAAGGAGATGTATCTCCTTTAATGAACTTTTGCTGATTTGAGGACTTAAAAAGTCTCCTGATTGATTAGCATTTGTTCTTTTTTTTTTAGGGTGATGGCATACTGTCATAAATTGTTATGGAATTTCTTTTTTCTTTTTACTTGAATTTTGATACCATGCAGAAGAAAGTGGTTCTTGGATATGCAAATGCTATGACATACTGTTGGGCACTTTGCAGGAGTAGGGATTAGGGAAACATCTACTGTTATGAAACAAAGTGACAGTCATTTGGAATTTATTTTTTTCAGAGATTGCTCTTAACAGCACTCTATTCAAGGGACAACTTTTTTTTATGCAACTGAATGCTCTTTTCCTGCTTTCTGTAGAATGGGGATGGTAGTTTTGCAACATATGAGCTCACGAGATCTTACAGCTGGTTAGAGGTAGTCACCTTGACAATTGCATTTATTGCTATTTCACAACTCTGTATTTAATGAAGATAATTTTGGCATGGGATTAGTACAAAGTATGTTCTTTTATAATCTCTACCCTCATGTCATACTAAATGTTTTAATATACATACCATGATCACTAGGCCGTGTTTTCAAGCTTCTTATGCAGGTAGAGGTTGTTTTGATGCCTTTGTTATCCGAAGAGAAAATCTCCCGCCCATAAATTGGTTCATTTGAATTTGCTTACTATGTTTTCTCTATCATTTGTGGCCGATAATGAATCTTCGGACTATAGAAAACCACGTTCATCTGGACGCATAATGTGAGCCCTTGCTAAACTAAATCCTAACAGAAATTTTTGGTGTTTCACCTCTGGCATAAAGCTCTCTGAATTTATGTTTGATGTCAATGATTACAAGTGAGCATGGGCAGTATTTGAGTCATCAGTTTGTAGATTCGCTGGAAGAAATCATCTGTTGCACAGTGCATGCTATACAGTGAATCACAACATGGCAATTTTTTTTTCTTTGAACTAGAAATGAACTTCTTAACTCTAATCTATCATGGCAATTGGATTATATATCTAATCGCTTCTCTCTCTTTTTTTTCACATTGCCATTGTCAGTTGATCAACCCAGCTGAAACTTTTGGTGACATTGTTATTGATTACCCGTAAGATCTCAGGAAGTTGAGTTAAATTGGCTGCGATATTTTTTGGTCCATTTCACGACTTCATTTAAATGCTAACTATGGAATTTCTATAGATATGTTGAATGTACTTCAGCTGCAATTCAAGCTTTGACATCGTTTAAGAAATTATATCCTGGACACCGGTCAGAAGAAATAGAAAGTTGTATCAGAAAGGCGACTGTGTTCATTGAAAGTATCCAGGAGAAGGATGGCTCATGGTTTGTCCTCTTCCATTAAAAACCTGTCTTTGGAGGACTAATTGATTATGGAGTCATTAATGTGCATCACTGCTTTCTTATTTTCTATCAATCACTTGTAAAGATAGCCCATTGAACAATTTCTTCAAGTGCCTAAGATACATAGTTTCATTAAATTCAACTGAAGAAATAAGTAGTCCTTTAATATCTATAATTGCTCAACAGGTATGGCTCATGGGGTGTTTGCTTCACCTATGGCATATGGTTTGGCATAAAAGGGCTGGTGGCTGCTGGAAAAAACTTCAATAATAGCTCTAGCATTCGTAAAGCCTGTGATTTTCTGCTGTCCAAACAGTGTTCTTCTGGTGGTTGGGGAGAGAGTTATCTTTCATGTCAAAACAAGGTTAGATGTTTTTACTGTCAAGTATTTGTTTCCTTTTCTCCCACCCCTGATGCACGTCATTTGTTATCATTAATGCTTCTCACGTTCTTATGTTATAATCATATTATTTTGTTCAATTCAAGATTTTTATTGCACATAGCTCTTGTTTCAATATTTTCTTTTGTACAGATATATTCAACTATTGAAGGGAACAGAGCTCATGTGGTAAATACAGCATGGGCTATGTTGTCTCTCATTGAAGCTGGGCAGGTATAGTGAATCTCACTGCTTTGACATTGAATAATACCGAATCTTATTACCACTTCATTTGATACATGGAGTGAAATATTACCTGAAAATTTTAAAATTGACTGGTATCAAGCTAGAAGCCGTCAGGATTTGAAAGGGAAAAAAGAAGAAGGAATGCCATCTCTAGTGTAATAATGTTGAAACACGATGACTTCATTCATAATCTAACTATACATGATCAATTATGTGGGGTATTTGATATCATAATAGCATACCATGGTATTCATTTGCTAGAAACTTCTATTTTTTCTTGCGTGCATGCAATTTTATTGGATATCCTATTAAATATGCAGGCTGAGAGAGAGCCAGAACCATTGCACCGTGCAGCAAGATATTTGATAAATTCCCAGATGGAAAATGGAGACTTTCCGCAGCAGGATTATTCTATACCTGCTATTTAAACACTTCTTTATCCTAATCATCATTGTGGCGGAGTTTGATTATTTACTTCATATGGTCATGTGCTTTTGCTCGTATCCCCAATCGTTGAAGGTCCTTGTTCTCCAATGCTATCCATATACTTGAAACTTTTTCTTTTTTCTTTTCCTTGTCGCAGGAAATCATGGGAGTTTTCAATAGGAATTGTATGATAACATATGCTGCCTACAGGGACATTTTCCCCATTTGGGCATTGGGAGAATACCGGTGTCGGGTGTTGCAGGCCAAGGCTTCATAGGAGTACCTTGCCCATTTCCTTATATTGAAATCACGGTTCATCTTTGTTTTTGTTCGAAACAATACCATTTTCAATGTTTTGTAGCTCCTTGTTTGTTCTTTCAGGCTGTTTGCATCTTTCATTGCTTGGGATATTACGAGGAACGAGCAATCAACCAAAACTTCTTCCAAAAAGTGGGATGAAGAAAATAAAATCCATAAACTTCAAAAACCCATGTCATCTATCTCGTATCTAATTTGTGCATTTTGTCCTTTGTAATGCAAGCCATCCATTCCGATTACATCCTCAGTAAATATACTGCTGCTCTGACTTAAACTTCGCTGGTAAATAATAGCATGTCTTGTTGATTAAACTGTTGAATAGCTGATGGCTAGTTTGCTTTTCAATTGAAATTAAACTTCTTTCTGGACGATTTTAAGAGTGCCCTTTTCATATCAACCCCGTGACATGTAAAAACTCGAGACTTGACCCGGATTAGCTCAATGAAGAAACCTAGTTTTTTCTTACTTGTTTGAGGCCTTTTTTTTTATTTATTTTGTTTTAAAAAAAAGAGTTCAAATGTTTGGATCTGATCTGACCGGGACCTTGGACTGGGTGTGCCCTCGGTCAGGTCTCGTATTTATGCTTCACATCGATTTGGAGCATTAAGATTGATAGCTTTTATGTTTTATCATGGTTTCAACTTTCAACTTTCTAGCGTGTAGGTATTGCGGTGCACACCACATTTAGTTTTACCATCGGTAGCTGGTCACGGCCACCGAACCGTAACTAAAGTATCGGCGCTATGTGCGCGTTGCATCCGATTGATGTTAAAGAAAGAAAATGCATCAAATTGCAAATAATCAATTACATAATGAACACTTGAAACTAAATTCGTCTTTAAGTAGTTCGACACAGAAAGATTCATTAAAAATACTCCCTCCAGTCAGAGCATCATGTGCTTCAGACACGAAAGTCCAGGCTCAAGACCTTGCCAAGAAATCAAACCCCTCCATGTCGTGGGGTCAAGTGGAAGATTGATCTTGTCTTCCTAGTTTCCTTCATTTTGTTTATCATGCCAACCATCTATCGGCCCCGGAGAATTGGCTGCCCCAAGTCGACAGAAAAATAAAAAAACAATTTTCAAATCCATTGGTACATATAATAACACAACAATGGCTGGTGAG
Source organism: Populus simonii (assembly GCA_007827005.2). Classification (NCBI taxonomy): domain Eukaryota; kingdom Viridiplantae; phylum Streptophyta; class Magnoliopsida; order Malpighiales; family Salicaceae; genus Populus; species Populus simonii. The sequence goes on from CM017469.2 coordinate 6,747,342, forward strand.
AAGCCCTACTCATCACTATCATTACAGCCTTACGGTAGTAAATACCAAGTTAGTTAATCTACCAACTTAAAAAGGCTGGCCTGGCCCAATAAACGCTCATTGACTTCTAAATTGTTTCTTAAAAAATGAAACGTAAGCAATAAGCATCGAACATTCAAATGGTGAAGAGACTTTAAGGTACTTCCTGCGATTATCAATATTTATGACATTAAAAAAAGACCATATCTAGTACTATCTGTAAGTGTTGGTAATTATAACTTCATCATCGTAAAATTTTTCGGTTTAGGTACAACCACCTCAATATGGTAGTATTATATGTGTGGTTAATATTACTTGTGAAGGTGTTTTCTGTGAAAGAATTTATTGAATTTAATAGCTTAAATCGTTATGTAAAATTCTAAAATATAATTAAATGATTATTAAAGTTTTTATATCATATTAAAAAATCAATTTAATTTAACAACTTAAATTATTAGATAAAATCTCAAAATATCATTTATATTATTTTTTAATATTTTTAAATTTATCTGATATTTCTTAATTGGTAGAACTACTTTTACATCTAATTTTTTACTCGAGAAATGTGAATGAAAAAGAGAGTAAATTATAAATTGGTGTTTCAAGTTTTGCAAAATGAAGAGCGTGTTTGGCAGTGTGGTTGCGGGTGCTTTTCAAATAGCTTTTCGTGCCGAAATGCATGCCAATGATGTTTTTTTATTTTTTAAAAATCATTTTTGATATCAGCACATCAAAACGATCCAAAAAGTACAAACCGCACTCAATTTTAGCAAAAAAAAAAAAATTCAAATTTGGACGAAACACAGGTACAAACGCAGTACCAAACGTTCCCGAAATAACTAGTTTCTTTGGTTTACTTATTACTATTTACTTATCATTTTCTCATCAATCTTCCCTTGCTATTCACTTCTTTTTTTATTTCTAAAAGTTGAAAAAGAAAATAAAATGGAAGAAGGAGACTAACTAATTAGTTTTTGTAAGTAAAATATATATTATTTATTTTATTTTATAAAATTAAAGTAACTAATTTATCATTCACTCATGAAAGAATCCGTATATATATGGGGTTGTATTTCTCTCTTTCTTGTTTCTTTTTGTAGGGCTTGCATGATGATAATGTAACAAGATTTGCAAATGTTAATTAATGTGAAAAAATAATGAATTAACAGTGATAGCATTTGGAAATTCACTAGAAAAAAAAATGTTAATTTAATATTGTTGTTCCATTCTTTTTTCCAATTTCGACAGCCTGTTCAATGCAATATATATTATTATATAGAAGCTGATAGTCTGGAGAGGCGCAGTACTCTCTTTTAAACAATTTTTGCAGTTACCAATTAAAAAAAAAAAGAAATAGTTATGGCCAAAAGTCAAAACTTGTTTATTCCACCAAGTAATTACATTTTTAATCCATATCATATATAATTGATATTTAAGCCAATTTGATATCATGCTAACGATTGTTATATATTATCAATTAAGTTGAGTATTTTTTATTTTTTTCTTGTATTAATTTGGTTAGTTTATGAAGATAAAAAAAACAAATACAGAAGAGACAAAAATATATTTAATTGAAAAGAAAATAAAAAAAACAAAATAAATATATCTCAAAATAGTGTTAGATTGAATTTTTATACTTAAAAAATAAATGCATCTTTTCTATTCCAAAATAATTACCAAACACTACCTGGACTCTAGCATCATGCACTATTTTCCTCAACATGCATGCATGCATATATATATATATATATATATATATATATATATATAGACTAGACATTTGTGGTTGTATATATATTGACCTGGGATTTTCTTAATATCCAATATTCTTTTAAATATGATTTTTATAATAAAAAAATACGAGAGACTATCAATTTCAATAGTGAGGTAAGCCATTTGGAGGCCTATAAAAGGGTTCATTTTTGTATCCATCTAGTAGGGATACATACCAGTTCAAATTACATACAGTGCTAGCTAGCAATTCATTCCTTGTGCCACCATGAAGGTACGTATCACAACCACAAGCAAACTTCAGCTGTAATATTTATACATTCGAGCTAGCATGCAATACTTGCAGCTTTTGATCTCTTAATAATATTGCCACCTCAACCATATGTTTTTTATATATTACATCTTTTGCAGAAAACAGTGTTGAAGGTTAATATCAACTGCATGAGGTGCAAGAAGGAGTTGATGAAAACGGTTGGCAAAATCGAAGGTCTTCATTTATAACAATATTATTGATCAAAAGCCATATATATACATGTCGCTAGCTATAAGAGAAACCGCCCGTTTTGTGACCGCATATGCGAGCGTCTTCTTCATGGATTCTGCAACCGCATATGCTGTCGCAAATCGTGTCTGTGTGTGTGTGTGTGTGATTGCAATGCTAACAATTTTCTATAAAAGATATATTTTGCCGAGGGATTTTCCGAAGGCATTCCATCCGCATGTATGAAAAGTGTTAGTAAACACTAATATTAATTACAGGTTTATTTTGGAATTTGATTGCAGGAATTGACCAGATTGCCATAAATAGTGAAAAGGGAACACTGATAGTGGTTGGAATCGTAGACCCAGTGGTGCTGGCTAATAAACTCAGAAAAGCTGGAAAGGTGGCAGAGTTCATTAGCGTTGGCCCGTATAAGAAAGAAGACTTGGAAACTGAAAAAGTAAAACTTCATCCTAATTTCCCCAGATGCTGTAAGCAGTGTGAGGTAGTTGCCATTGGGTTCCCATCCTATTATCAGGGTCATCATGACCCTTGCTCCATTCTCTGAGGATATTCAACACACCTTATGTTGCTGTTACGTGCAAGTGCCTTGCTAGCAAATATTTAATGATGGAATATTTGGTGTATTTTCATGAAATAATTATGCGATTATTCTTTTCTTTTTTCCTTTTTCATTCGGCATTCTTGTATTCAAACTAGATGCATGGTGGGAATTTTCATAATTGCACAAATACTGCCTTCGCTGTGAAAATATTTCAATGCAATATATTGTTAGTTCTAGCTAGGATGTTTTCATTTGCTTATAACATGATATGTTTTTATAATACTTTGACCAATAAAAGATGCACATGTGTCTACTTAAGTGAATCTCTGGATAAATTAATTAAAACCCTATATATCATGTTCAACAATTCAGCCTGTGAACCGAATAGTTAGCACACTGAACACCATCTTTATGTTGGCTTAAGGCCTAAAATGCTCGGCACCCTTTACATTAAGTGGGACAAATTTGAGCTTAGTGAAATGTTTATCTCAGGATAAGAAGAAAAAAAATCTGAAAACCGATAAAATCAAGAAAACCAAAAAACTTGTCAAAAAAACAACTAAATTAATCAATTAAAAAACTAAAAAATAATTTTAATTTGATTTGGTAATTCAGTTTAAATTATAAAAGTTTAAAACCAAATGAATTGTATCCAACAAAACCAGTTCAATATTAAGCAAAGCAGTTTCCAATTAAAGAGAAACCAAGAATTAATCCCACTTTCTGTACGTATTCTGAATTGGCAAACAATAATATTTTCCTTTTCGTTGGAAAATTTTCAATAAGCAAAGCATGCCCTAGCTATGATTTCTCCATACTCGATCCATTTTATCTTCCAATTAAGTTCCTCGGCATGAGTTGCAATTTGTTTAAAACAGTATTTTTCTTAATCTTAATCACATTTCATCAGGGAAATTAATTAGCTAGCTAGTTCGGTTCTTTACTTTTCTTATCTGTCCGCCAGGGCGATGTGCTGTTGCATCTAAAAACCTTCGTCTTCTTTTCCTTGTCACAGGAAATCATGGAAGTTAATTTTCAACATATATAGGAATTAATTGTCTGATGATAACTTGTATGTGCTGCCTACGCCAGCTTGTGCATGCTGTCTTAAATGAGCTATGCCCTCGACCTCGATCTTGCATGTAATTAATAGCAAGGTTAGGTGAAGTACTAGAATGTATCCTTAAATGATAATTAGTGATGAGGTGTCATCTTATAATTAAATATATATTGAGGATCAACAATTTATTTATAAGAAGTCGGTGGTCAAAACCTATTTTCTTTTTCTTTTTTCTGATAAGAAGCTTTTCTTTTCTTCTGTTTCCATGCTGCCTGTGTTACCAGCTCTCTTGCTGTCTTGAGCTTGCAAAAAATGACTTTCCTAGCTTAATATATGGTTAAATAAATGTTATTTATATTTTATTAATTTGTTTCACCCAATTCAAATAATTAATGGAATTTAGAATCAATTACAAGATTTATAGAATATCAGGATATATATATATATATATATATATATATATATATATATATATATATATATATATCTTTCAAAAGTCAAGAGCACCTCATTTTCACAAGTCATGAATTTATAAGTGAGGGCAAATCCCTAGCTAGGAAGCTACCAAGAATATCATGATCCTTGATCAAATGTTGAAAGGTTCCATATGGACCACTGCTACCGATGTTATCCTTTCTAATTAATTAATTAATTAATTAATTAATAAACTCTTAATTATGTCACATGTAGTTTTATTGACTTGGAGCAGTTCAATGTTCTTCTCTTTTTTTCTTAAATGAAGGTGACGCGGCTAGAAACTGCAGATATCAATAATCAAACAACTTTTTATAAGCGAAATGAATTATGGATTTGAACTTTAAATTTACAAGTTTATTTTTTAAAAAATAATAATAACGTATTATATTTTCTCATGAAGTTTATAAAAGTCTTAGGCCGGAAATTTTATCTTAACTAGAAAACAAAAATAAAAATTTAAAATTACAAAAAAAACATAAAATCTAAAAATAATAAAAGAAATCATAAAACTGCTAAAACCAGTATCTCAACAAGATTTTTTATATTTAAAAATCCGACAGTCAACATAGCCTCAAGAAATCCTGTAAAAATTCAAGCATGATCTAACAGTCAAATTAAAAATTATAATTTTTTTAAATTGTTATTATAGGTTGACACAGTTATATGTTTACTTTAGCTTCGACCAATCTTATTTGTTCATAAATAAATTTATTAAATTATCTATATAATTTAATCAGAACAAATTATCTTCTAGTTGTAACACTTAATAAGAGGGAAAGGGCAAGCTGGGAATTATAGTCGCGGCGACTAGGGATTTTCTGGTCCCCTTCTGTACACTGGCCAACTGGGATTTAATGTCCATTCTTTTTAAGCCGACAGGAGGGAAGCCCGAAGTCAAGTGTTGTTATATATATATATATATATATATATATATATATATATATATATATATATATATATATATAAAAGGCATAATTTATTTGTGTTTATATATATATATCAATGATAATTTCAATATATATATATATATACAGTAACATGGTTTCTTGTGCCACAATGAAGGTATAAACCATATATAGATGTCATAACAGCAATGACTCTTGCATGCCTTATTATGCCTCTCTACGTATATATGATCTGCTAAACTTATGTAGAAATTAAACATTCACATTTGCTGCATCTTCCCACTTCATCGTTTACTTTTTTGTGCAGGAAACTGTGCTTAAAGTAAAATATTGACTGCATCAAGTGCAAGACGGACGGGGGGTGCTGAAAACTGTCAGCAAGCTTGAAGGTGTCTTACCATGCTAACAAATAAACTAGAAGGAAGGGTGTGTTTGAGTGTGACTCTAGCTAGATTTGGATTTACCGTGGATTGTAACCATAAAGTTGTGTTTTATACCACTCAATCCAAAAATATCTGGCATGGCTAATTAATGAAGGTAAGGTAGTGAGGTTTTTTTTCTTTATGAATAGTAAAAAAACTAAAATGCTCTTGGAAAAGTAAATAACCTACGTCGTGAGGTGATCAGGGTTAGTCTAATTTGGTATCGTATGAGTTTTTTTTTTTTAAGTTGTCATCTTAAGATTTTTTAAAAATTTAAGTCATCTTTTTATCATTTATTTAGGTTTTGTTTTTACTTATAAAATCAATTTATTCACATTAGATCGGTTCTCACGCAATTTAAAGAAATCGGATCGAGAAGTTTCAAAATTAATTTGCTTAATTAAATTTAATAACACGTTAAAAAACTTTTTATTCTCTAAATATTTTTTATATTTAAAAAAAATTAATTCAATTCACCGCGGACAAATACTAGTTTGAATCCAAGATGACAATGTACAGAGCAAACTTACTTGGCAACGTCCAAGGGTTGACAAGTTTAGGTGCTTTTTGATCTTCTTGAAAATGTTTTACCCCTTTCCCTTATCATTGAGCTTTTTTATTTTTTACTCGATTTTCTTCTTGGGCTTCCTTTACTTTCTCTTTGTTACAGTGCATTTGATGGGCCGATGTCATAGGCCGTTATCCAATTGGAACCTGATTGGACCAATAACCGTACAAGCCCATATCGGTTATATTCAGCCCACTCCGAGCGATGGCATTCCATATCTCTATTGGACCAATAACCGTACAAGCCCACATCGATTATATTCAGCCCACTCCAAGTGTCGGCGTTCCATATCGCTATTGGACCGAAATTCAGCAAAAACCCATTTACCAGGATCTCAGTTTACGTCATCTTGCTTTAATTTAATTTAATTTAGTTTGTTGTTCCTCCCAAAAAGGGTGCTCTGTCATTTTCCCTTCGATTCCCTTCGCCAAGATTTGGTCTCCTTTACAATGTTGAAGCTGATAAAAGGTGTAATAATTCAATTTTTATCTCTTTTAAAAAAAAATAAAAGAAATTTTTTTTTTTTAGATATTCGCGGTATTTTCATCATTTTCAATATCTTTTTTTTTAAAATAAAATTCATGCACTTTCAATCCGTCCAACTATTAATATATTTATTTCAAAAACTTTAATTAATTTTCTCATCAATTTAATATTTAAAAAAAAAACAAAAAAAACTGAAAATAAAAAAATAGACCCAAAGGCATAAAAAAAAATTAGGAACCAAAATAAATTTAAATTGCTTGGGAGTTAACATTGAGACAGCAACATCTCCATGGCTCAAACTGAACAAAGAAAGAAGAAGGGAACCGTGAGAGGAGATTGATAGTTCTAAAGAAGAGAGAGAGATAGAAGGAATTAAAACTGCAGAGAAGAAGAGACTACAAGAATGCAGCAGACAAGGGATAATTCACTACTTTATTTGATTAGCATCTTTAAATTAAATAGATAAAACTGAAATTAAAATGCTAATTAATAGCCAAGATTCATGCTATGATCTGCTGTAAGTTCTTAACAGGCACGATTTTATTTACTGGAAACATAGAATCTGAAGCTAATAAGATAATAATATCACGTGGATTCATAGCATTCATGAAACAATCTCTTAACACTTCTCCTTGCTTAAGGAGCTGTAAATTCCAATTCTCTCTCTTAAAAGCTCAAACTTGCTTACTGGTGTTCATGTTTGCGGTAAACTAATGTTCCTTCTCCTTGAGTAAAGCTTGATGTTAAAATGCTTAGTCTTCCCATGGAATACTGAACTGTGAGAGATTGTGATTGATGCCTGATTGTCAACAAGAATTTTTGTGTTATCCTTCTGCTCCATACGTAGATCACAAAAAAAAAAAAAAAAAAAAAAAAATCAACCATAAGATGTGGTTTATAGCTAGTATTGTTGCTGCAATGATTTTCTACTCTGCAATAGATTGCGCTCCATTCTCCTGTTTCTTTACCATGAAAAAACTCACGAACCTAAACTGAATCGGTATCCTGAAGTGTTCTTCATGTTATTAAAGAATCTCTTTTCTTCTTGTGACTTCCTCTTTCCTCTCAAATTCCAATAACTAAAATGTAAAATAATTGAAGTTTTAGGACTAAAATGTAAAACCCTTAAAACACAAGGATTGAAATTAAAAATTTAAAATTTTAGGGACCAAACTGTATTTTCCCACCTATGAACAATAAAAAAGAAATAAGACTTCTTTTAGCGTCAAATATATTCCTTATTGTTTCAATTACTTAATTAATAAAATTAAACTCGATAATGTGATACCAACCATCAATTTAATGTAGGGATATTTTTGATATCATGTCTATGTCATATATCATATCATGCAAATCAAAATAAATTTTGAGTTTTAAATCCATTCTAATATATTGTACGAGGATAAAATTAAAAAAAGAATTTATAACTATATAATTATTCAAGGACTAAAAAAAAGGAATTCACTCACCTACATTATCGCAATCTATGTTGCAATTGAGTTTGCCTTCATAATAAAAGAAAGAGTAAAATTCTCTTCTGGTTTATTTATGATAATAACTAGATAATTATCTCAAGTCACGTTGAGGGTCGGACTAAAATATTTTTGAACATAAAAAAATAATGTCTATGCCACAAGAGAGTCTTTGGCATTGTCGTTAAACCCTACCCAACAAGTCAAACTTGAAACCTCACAACTCGACTCTTTACTTAGCTCTAATATCAAATTAAATAGTGATAGAGTTGTCATAACATTATCTAATTGACTTGATGAGTCTAAAGATAATATAAATAACCAGTAAGAACATGGTTTGATTTTAAAAAGATTTCAAGATGACATTTTAAAAAAAAATATTGAGATGATAATATATTAGATTGATCTAAGTTTTATGGCTACCACTAACCCTGCAACCCAAATCATAGATTCCACTAGATTTAGTAATTTTTTTTAAAAAAACTATGTTTTACTTAATTATATGATGAATAAATGCTCACAAAATTAAGTATCAACTCAATGCCAATATATTTATTTGAGATCACGATAAACTCACAAAAAGCAAACCGAAATAATTTATGAAGTCCAAATTCCAATCAACTTAAGTTAACCCGTCAAACTCATGAATCAAGTTATGAACTCTACTAGGTTTATTAACTCTCTTTTTTTTAAAAAAAATCTACTTGAATGATAATATTGAAAAAAAAATTATAATTATAATAAATTATTATTTGAGATCATGATAACTCTATATAAAGAAAAGTAGGTTGACAAAATATAATTTTTTTATAGCAAATTTAAGATTGACCATGAGATTTCTTCTTGTTTTACACTATGGTCCTCCTTTGTTAAATTTGTTCATTCCCTAGTAAATTATGATAAATTGATCAATAATTTAGATTCAGAAAGCTGCAGTTAAAAAAAGTTTAGGGATGAAGATGGAAAAAATGTTAAGTTGCGGTGATTGCTAAAGTGTTTTAGCTAAGGTAATTGTAATTATTCATTCTAACAACGTGATAGAGAAAAAAAGATCAATCCTATTTCTTCAAATTACTCAATGAATTATTAAAAGATATATTAAAATAATTGAATTGTTTTTCGGTTTATATTAAATTTGTACATATGTTATCCTCTTAAAAAAAAAAAAACCTTTTGAATATATTTTATTTATCAAGTTGGACGGCTATATCACCACAATTTGTTTTTTCATTTAATGATATGCAAGTGGTGGATTAATTATTCCAATCCAAGATAAATTAATTGAAATAATATATTTTAATTTTAGAGCATTTAACATATTATTTTGAGGTTGTAATATGTGTGTGTTCAATGCACATAATTTAAATTCAAATTCAAAGATATATTTAATTCAACTTTTAAATACAAAGTGAAGTATTTAAATATAATTTTAAAATCCAAACATTTCTATTTAGTAACTACTAGATCGTTGGTTTGTACTACGTTGTAAGCCGGATCATTTTTTTAACAAAAAAAAATCCAGGCGCACCTAATGTTTTTCTAATAGAAAAAAATTAAACTGTGTAAGAGTTAACTCTACGTAACCTGATCAACTTAATGAGTTCAAAGACAACCTGGATAACTGGTAAAAATATAATTTGAATAAAAAAATTAAAGGCGACATTCTATTTTTTAAAATATTAAGACAACAATATATTGGATCGACTCAGGTGAACCCGAGCCAACCTTCCAAATTCACAACTTGAGGTCATGAAATTAAGATAACTCAATGCAAGGCAAATCAAAACAAATCATGAATCTCATTTATCAAAAAATCCATTGTTAAATAATAAAATTGAGAAAAAATCAATCTAAATAAAAAGACAAAAAAAAACCTACGTTTATATTGGTTAACTCGCAAAATTCATGACCGGATCATGAAACTGTGATCATTTCATATAAAAGAAATCAAAATAAATGACAAAACTTAGTTCATAATTAACTAAATATGAAAGATGTTGAATGACAAAACTGAAAAAAAATGTCAATTGAAAAAATAAATAATAAAAACCTCGAGTCAACCAGGTTAACCTGTCAAACTCGTGAAATAGGTCATAAGATTAAGATAATCACAAATAAAAAAAAAATCATAACAAATTATGAATATTTATGAAAAAAAACAAAATGAAACTGGAACATCTTTATTGGAATTTGGCTGAAAAATCTGGAACAGAATGAGATTCAGAGTGACATAAAATTTACTTCAAGTTTTTTAATTTTAAAATAATATAAGATAAACTAATAATTTCAGACAAAAAGTAACATACCTTGATTTTAAAAGTATTTTAATCTTTTTTTGAATTATGAAATAAATTAAAAAAATAGATTCACTTATTTAATATACAATAATATATCTACAATCTCTCTCTCTCTCTCTGTCGTTTCTTTTTGTAATATATCTACATCCATTAATGTAATGAATTCAAATTTTGAAAAGTTGTTCTTGAAAGAAGGGGAGGAGGAGAGACTGCCTTGCATGTGAGCCCGAAAAGAGATAAAGCAAAGACTAAACGACTGCTCATTATCAAGTAGTAGACTAGTACGTAAGACTGCACAGTCCAAACGCTCCCTCGACCCAAAATTCGAAATACACAGTGCTAAGCGCGAAATTTGAAGACCTCTCTTTCTCTCTCCCCCAAACTCCAAAGAAAATAAATACTTAATTAATACTAACATAATCTCTTCCTGTCTCTCCATCAATCAATCTCTGTAAAAACTCTCAGAGAGAGGAAAAAAATAAGGGGAGCGTTGATTCTTATAGACATTTACTTGAGAGATTTGCTCCTCCTCCTTCTTCTTCACCTTTTTTTTTTTATGGGTACTAGTAATTTATTATTATTTTCAAATTTCTCTCTATTTTTCTTTTGGCTTTGATTTGAATGAAACGCTCTGCTCTCTTTCTGTACTTTTCAACTTCCAAGAAAAGGTTAGGGTTTCAAACATTTTTCTGAGTAGAAGTTTTTGAATTTATTTTTTTTCCGTCATAAAGTTCAAGCTTCAATTTTAAATTTCTTGCTTATAGATAGATCGATAGATAATGAGCGATAGATTTTATTACTTTCTTTTTATTAAAAAAAAACAGTTGACAATGTGACCTGAGGAGGAGAGGAGGGCGTGGATTTTGTATAGTTAGGGATTTAGGAGGACTTCAAGATGAAGGAGGCACATTCCCAATTGAAAACTAGAGGGTCCTCTAGGGTTAATGCACAGCAAGTGGTTTTTGAGCTTAAGCAAAAGGTGGTTGTTGCATTGAAAAAGCTAGCTGATCGAGATACTTGTCAAATTGGTGTTGATGAGCTTGAGAAAATGGCTGAGTGTTTAACCCCAGATGGGGTTTCGCCGTTCCTTTCGTGTATTTTGGATACGGATAAGGAGCAGAAGAGTGCGGTTAGGAAGGAGTGTGTTAGGTTGATAGGTACATTGGTGAATTTTCATGAGGGTTTAATGGGACCCCATTTGAGTAAGATGGTTGCTAGTGTTGTTAAGAGGCTTAAGGATCCGGATTCGGTTGTTAGGGATGCTTGTGTTGAGACGATGGGTATTTTGGCTGCTAAGTTGAGTAACCATGGGGATGAGAGTGATGGGGTTTTTGTTATGTTGGTCAAGCCGCTTTTTGAAGCTCTGGGTGAGCAGAATAAGCAGGTGCAGTCGGGTTCTGCGTTGTGCTTGGCAAGGGTCATTGATAATTCTCATGATCCTCCAGTTTCTATTCTGCAGCGGATGTTGGCTCGGACAATAAAGTTGCTCAAGAATCCACATTTCATGGCAAAACCAGCAGCAATTGAGTTGAACAGAAGCATCATTCTGGTTGTTTTCTCAAATATTTGTCAATAATTACAAATAATCAGCTGTGTGCACTATTATGCTAGTTACATGTACTCATACTTTGCAAAATGGTATTTTTCTATTCTCTATTTCAGGCGGGAGGTGCTCCATCACAAAATATTCTATCCGCCGCAATGACTAGCATCCAAGAAGCTCTCAAAAACAGTGATTGGACAACACGCAAAGCAGCTTCTGCAGCATTGGGAGAAATTGCTTCAAGTGGTGGATCCTGCTTGGGACCTTTTAGGGCTTCCTGCATCCGATATCTTGAATCATGCCGATTTGACAAGGTTGATGTCATTTAATATTTTATTTGAAGAATTCACATCTGTTGAATTATGTGCATTACTCAAATGCCTTTTGTGTTTCTTATAGGTGAAACCAGTTAGGGACGCAGTACAGCATGCCCTTCAGTACTGGAAAAGTCTTCCAGGGTCTGATACCCCTGAACCTTCTGAAACTGGTTCTTCTATAAAAGGTTTTGTGCCCATGCTCATTAACTTAAAAGCGTTAATAGAGTCTTGTGTTAAAATGGATGTTTTGAAATTTATGCAAGGTTAAGTTTGTTTATAAACTGTTCTATTGTGTTTGCCTTTGCAAATCTAAATGCATTGTCATATGTTTTTCATAATGTACTAATGTTTTAGCAGTAGACTTGAGGTCCATTTGCCAGATATGCAAGTCTATCTAGAAAGAAATCAGAGATGAGAGAAGTATCAAGGACACATCAGGATATTAGAAAACTGCTGTTTAGACTTAAAATAGCTGCGGAATTAGTTTTGCCATATGAAGTGGAAAATAACTCTATTTAAAAGCTGTGGCATTTATGCTGTCCGGAAATTTCCGTTGAACTAATCAGTGCTTGATTATTCAAAGCTATGTAATATGATGAGATCATAATTAATAAGGACTGCTCTGCGCTACAGCAAACCATTCTAAACTGTGGATTCACCAATTTGCTCAATTTGCATGGTGGGTGACCTAAAGCAAAATATTATTCCTCTGTCCTTTTGAATAATCCATGATTAACTATTGCTCTCAGTATCGTATGCAAGAAAATCACAACTCATATGTTTAAACGTTTGCAAAGCCTGTTATAGATGGTGCTGTCTCTCTTCCTCTTTACATTCCATGAATTAATTTTCTATATATTCACTTCTATAAAATCCATTACTCTGAATATGCAACACATTACCATGGGTATGTGTTCCTAGTTTCACATGGTTGGGAAGATTTGCTTGTATTTGACCGGAGTAACTGTTTTGAAGCCTGTAGAAATTTGCTTTGTAAAATTCTTGAGAGCATTTGGTATAAAGAGCTAGGGAGAGTATCATTCTATACTGATTATTATTCTTCACTGTGAGCTGTGGTGGAGTCTTTTACCTAATTTGTTAAAGAACAATCCAGTAGTTTCTTGAAAATCCCATGTGATGTGGTTGTATATGCTTACAATTGTCCCTTAGATGCTTCCTCTAGCATGTCTTTCTGCTCTTGCTTGAATTCTTTCGGTGATTTTATCTTCCACTTTATACAGAAAACTTCTATGGAGGTGACTACAGTGATGTCACGAGTGCAAGTGATGTTGTGCGGAAGGAGGCCACACTAAAAAATGTAGTTTCAGACTCGACTAAAAGAAGGGCTCCTTTATCAGCTACGAAAGCATGTCAAAATTATGTGGACTCTCATCATCCGAAAACAGATGATTGGCATATTGAAATTTCTGTCCCAAAAAAGCATAACATTTCTTTGGCAGATCTTCAAAATGAGGAATCAGAGGGTAGTTCCATTACCAAAACATTAGAAATGATGAGTGCTGATGTAATGAGTCCTCCAGATATTGGATGTGAATATGTGCCAATGGATGACAAGCAAGACTCTTCATCTGTGTCTAACCTAGTTACTAACAACTTTGAGACCAAGTTTGTCACAGTTTCTCACGGCTTGCTTGAGGAGGGCAGTTCATTCAAGCAGAGGGGTAGGAATCAGCAGTTTTCATCTGAAGGGATAAACAGTGAGGTGCAAATATACTCTGCACAGATGCGAGATCGTAGAAGTATCGACTCTGCAGTTACAGAGAACAGTTTCCAAACATTGCATGGATGTTGTTCACAGGTAGCCAGTGAAATGGCTTGCATACGGAAACAACTTTTGGAGATGGAAAACAAGCAGTCGAATTTAATGGAACTACTACAGGTAAATAAAATTAGAATTTCTTGATATCTTTACTGGTATAGAGTTTTATATCTATTTTAGAACTATGAAACATAATGTGTCCAGTATGCATGTTCTTGCTAACCATAATTCTACCACTACTGGCCTCTTGCTACAAGCTTCACAGTCTCTCATTATCTCAAGGCATGTAGCTGTAGATGTCGTCAATATTTGAGTGTTTGTTATGATTGCCTACTTTTTTGTGTTTCTCTTTGCTTCCCCATTTTCTGATGTTTTCTATTGAGGGATTGCCAAAATATTTTCTGTCTAATCAAGAAAGGGCTTACATATTTGCCTACTGTGAAGTCTATTCGCTATTTTTAATCATTCAATTAAATTTACAGGTGTTTTCAACAGGCGTAATGGATAACTTGTCTATATTACAGTCTAAAGTGTCTGGTTTAGAACATGAAGTAGATAGAATAGGTCAAGTTCTCGTGCAAGATGGGAGACGTTCTGATTCAGCCATCTCTAGACTTATGAAGCAGAATCAAAGTGTTTCTTCTCCCAGACCTTCAACGTACACTCCTCGGCCATCTGTAGATATTCGCAATAGACAACCTTCACTGCTTTCTGCAAAGAATTCTGATATATGGGAGGGAAAAAATTTTAGCAGGAGCAGGCCAATCAACCCTGCTAAAAATGGCACAGAGATGTGGGCTAATCCTACTGTAAAGACTAGTAGGAATGCTATAGGAAAGGACATGCAAAAACGCTCTGGGCAGGGGGCACAGAACTTGGGTCAGGCGAGAAAAGTTGATTCTGTCTTTGCTCCACTCTCAAGTGCCAATTCTAGACAAAGTGGTCCAGAGAGCAAAAATTGTGTGTGGCAATGTGTGAAAGACTTTTTATGTGAAGGTGACCTAGAGTCTGCCTATGAGGAAGCTCTCTGTTCCATTGATGAACTTGTTCTTATTGAGCTTATTGATAGAACTGGTCCTGTTCTAGAAAGTTTGTCCTCCAAGACTGCTGGTGATGTTCTTAGCATTTTGGCATCGTACTTCTTAGAGCAGAGGTTTACAAACTCAATAATCCCTTGGTTGCAGCAGGCAAGTATTTTACTTTCTTTCCTTTTTTTTGTACTCCCTGTCACTTTGTTTCAATTACTTTCAGTGGCTTGAAGTTTATAATAAAAACCCTCTGAAATTTTCTCCCTTTAGGTGGTGGACTTGAGCACAATCAATGGACCTGATTATATTATTCTCTCTGCAAAAACAAAAAGAGAATTCTTTTGTGCAATCCAGGAGGCTGTAAATATGGAATTTTCCAATCCATCTGAGAGAAGATCCATCTCTCAACTTGCCATGAAGTTGCGTCAACTATGGGGTATGATAAATTCTTCATTCAGGAGTCTTCGATTTATTTGCACATTTCACCATGCATGTATTTTTTTTTTTGTCTTTTGGTTTTGAACGCTAAACGTGTGTTTGGAGCAATAGTAGTTTCCAAGAGTCGTGGAAATCAAGTAAATGTCCAAATTATGGAAATACAATCAGAACTTAAACATAATACATGTGATTCCTTGTTACTGTATCCAAATCTTAAAAGCCTCAAGTGTCATATAGTTTGGTAATTTGGTGCTTGACACATGCTTCTATTCGTGCCTAAATTTTATCTGTAATCAATGTTTAACAATCAACACTGTGAACACCTACCATGTACAGAATCAATTAATGGTCCTGTTATGGCACGGGTAAACTGTAACATTTGGACTTCTCGTTTGAAGTGACCAAAATGGTATAGCTCCTGTAAAATGATAAGCTCTCATTTATTTATATTTCTATGTTATGGAATTTTATCGATGCTAAGAATTAGATGTCACGTTTATTTTATTTTATTTGCAGGGAAGAACTCCTGATAATTTCAGCCCCGTGTGAAGCATGCTTTCCAATCCACTCGGGGATTCATGCGAGCAGTGTTGATCCTTCCACATAAAAACTTTTCATTTCCCCAATGTGTGTTAACTCAAGAAGCCAAGTGTTTGTTGTGAAGTCAGATTTGATGCTGGTTGTTGGCACTGGAATGTTTTCTCTTATGAGTAGTTTGCTAGTTGTTAATATCTTGACTGTTGTTCTAAAACCAAAATAAGCAGGGATTGCAGGATAACTGAAGTCCTCCACTATGGAGATATGGTCTTCCAAATGGAATTTTTTTGAGAAATATGCCATTACTAGATGTCGGCCTCATATATGACTTGCAAATCAGGCTAGCGACTTCAAACGAATTATAACCTCACACCTAATTTTTTCTCTCTCGTTTATTCCCCTTCTCCCCCACTCCCCACATCCACCACCGCTGCCCACAACCTTAACCCTCTCCTTTACCGCGAAACACCCCTTCAGCCATCACACGAGCCCTCCTCTCTCCACTATGACAGGCTTTTCTCTCTCTTCACTCGGAACTTTCTCACTAAGTTTTGGCCGCCACCCCTGCCATCCATCATCGTCACTACTCGCATTCAACATCTAGAGTTATATTACACACTTTTTTCTATCAATTTATTATAATTTATGTTAATTGTTGGTTTTGAAAATTTTAGGGTTTGGATTAGGAATTTAAAAAACATGTATACAATTTTTGCGAGTTAGGTTAAAATTAGGTTAATTAGCTATAAAATACATTGATTTGAGTTGTTAGATTTATTATTGTTAATTAGAGTTAGGGTTTTTAGGTTAAAAAAGAGATTTTACCTAATGAGGTATAAAATGTGATAATGAATTTAGGTTTTTGTTAATTATATTATTGTTAAGGTTTTGTTAATAAATTATTTATCTTGATTAACCCTACAATATTGATAAATTAGGATTGAGTTTTGTTATATTATTTTAAAAAATGTCTTGTACTATTGAAATATTGAAATGTTATGTATTTATAAAGATATTATTGTTAGAAAGTAATGAGTTACTAACTACTACATTAAATATGTCTATTGACGAGTTATTTGGAATGTTATGTAATCAACTTGGCCGAAATATGTTTGAAATTAAAGTTGAAATTACTTGAAAAATCATTCAAAATAAAGTTAGTTCAACTCATTATGTCGATGTATCCATATACCGAGAGGGGGGTGATTTATAGCTGGCACATGTCCTACGATATTGCTTTAACATGGTTGAGATGCATTACCGTGATAAGATAATGTGGAAATTTGGCCTATCCTGACACATCCTAAATTATATATAATATCAATCATCAAGGTAAACGTGAAAGGAATTAGCTGGTGATTGTAATTTACTTAGATCCTTGCTATGTAAGGAGAGATTGGTTATTTATAAAGTGACATTCAATAATTAATATAGTTATTTACATGAGATGATATTTGCCCATAACACATCGGTTTATTGCACCTACATGGTAACGTTTTTCAAGGTATTCATTTCATCCGATGCAATTTTAAGTTCTAATATCCAAGACAGAATCAATTGATATATAATATTTTTTATATATAACATTTATTAAATGATGGTTATTTTTCTTATAGATGATGAGTGCTAATTATTATTTTTTATTTATTAGATTCATTTCTTATTACAGGAGGTTTATAGAGCAACATTTATTGTCTGCGAAGGTATTGATGAGATAAGACATGTTTGATTGTGTCGATTTTTTAATTGTTTTGGGAAATGAATTGTAAATTTTATTTTTAATTTGTGATTATTGCTGGGTTGATTTTTTTTTATAGGAAGTTGAGAGGCCATAAAAAAAACTTTCCGGACCACTTTTTTGATGAGTTATGTGCCCACATGCAACTCGCGAGTAAAGATGAGTTTTATAACTCAGTTTTTATCTGTCATGCTAGTGTAAAAAACAAACAAAACAAAAACCCGTAAATTTGACTGTTAACTCTAAAAAGTCAGAAGTGTCCTAAAATTGAAATTACAAGCCTAAGAAGATACCCGAATGGAGGTCCTTTTCTCTCTTTTTTCACCCTTACAGATCAATTGATTATGATCAAGCACCGAAACTGTGCTTGAAAGGGTGAATTTATATGAAAATGATGAAGTATTTTCATGTGATAATTTAAGTTAATTTGATAGACTATGAATGGAGCTAATGGCTTCTGTTCCATCTTCCAAATCATCAATAAAGAATCAAAACACCATTAAAGCATCCTGAATCCTGCCTTTAAGAACCTGAACCAAGCTAGATGAGGGTGTTGCCTTCTTTTTAATGCAAAAATTATAATGATTATATATGTCTGAAAGTAAAATATGCAGCTAATAGTTACATCTGCGACATGCTAACTTCAGCCATAAACATAAACCTGAATCTCCTGTAAGTAAAAATTGACACATGATTGTAACTTGTGTAAGAAGAGGAGACGGAGATGCTTCAGCAGCATATTTGTTTAGAAAATCTAAAATACCAAGAAATGGAGAATAATTGCTATTTCAAAACACCAAAATGGATAGACATTTCTTACAGTTTCAACTTCCATCCATATTGGTACAAGTTCAACTCAATGTAGATGCGTTTCAGTCATAGGATTCAACATTCCAACATGAGCGCTAATCAGATCACTCTCAGTTGGGGGCTCACTTCTGCTCCCTACATTTGCAGGTTTGCTCCTCCTTCGAGGTTCCCCTTCTCTATGATCATGACTTCTAGTTTTGTTTCTTTCTTTCTCTGAAGGAGTGTGAGGAGTTTCCCCTTCTCTATGCTCATGACTTTTAGTCCGGTTCCCTTCTTCATCCGGAGTGTAAGGAGAGGGTTCCCCTTCTCTTTGATCAGGACTTCTAGTTTGATTTCTTCCTTTCTCTGGAGTGTATGGATAGCGCCTTGGGACTTCATAGAGGGTTACACCTCTCCCACTGGTTTCCAACACGGCAGCTTCATCCTTTGACTGGATACTCTCAAGTAATTCAACCACCTGATTCATGAGGGGTCTCCCTTTCGGATTTTGGCTAAGGCATTGGGATGCCAAATTGGCTACTTTCATTGCAATTCTAGATGAGTACTGCCCTTCCATTCTGAGATCTAAGATTCTCAGAACCTTCTTGTTGTGGTTCAAGAGAGGGCGGGCCCACTCAACAAGGTTGTGTTCTTGGCTAGGCCTGCTCTTGTCCATTGCTCTCCTTCCAAGAAGCAACTCAAGTAGCACTACCCCAAACCCATAAACATCACTTCGAGCCGTTAAATGCCCTGCTCAGAAAATTATTATATAAGCTTAGTGGAACCATGAATTCTTATCAACGATCCCAGTTGAACATTAAATAGATTGACAATGTTTAATTTCCTATTGCAAATTACTTCATGTTTTCAGTACCAAATACAAACATCTTTCCTAAAAAAAGCACCAAGTCGAGTCCTGGACTATGAGAAACTTTAAAAATAGAAAATATCCATGCCTATCAATCCATCTGCAATCAGTCACTGTTTATGCACCGGGGAGAATTTGATCCATTCGAACAAAATCCAATTCAAATTGGTTTTCTAATGCAATAAAATGAAAAGCTTCAACATTTATCCAATACCAAGACAACATTTATAACTATGCTTTATCTCTTTGCTTTGGAACAGAGAATAGGAATTCTTCAGAATTTCAAAATTATCACCACAAATGGAATGATTACTGCAATATGTCACCAGACACTCACCAGTCATTACATATTCTGGAGCAGCATATCCATATGTCCCCATGACACGTGTTGACACATGAGTATGATCTCCCATCGGCCCGTCTTTTGCAAGTCCAAAATCTGAAAGTTTTGCATTAAAATCCTGCATATTGTTATTACACTATCAGCAACAGAACTAGGAAAACTTCCTCAAACATGACCACTAACTTCGGGAAGACTTAACTTATGCATCTCATTTCGTATATGAATTACTTCCCAAGCAAAAATTCTACAACTTCATCATGCATGAAACATGGATCATTTTTATTCTTTTCAGCAGCTTTCAAGGAAGCCACAATGTCGATGTAACAATGTATCACTAGAGGTAGACAAATTTTCAGCAAGATAAGGTCCAGTTGGCCAGTTATTTGAACTTCAAAGGGAGGAAACGGCACCAAGAGGAAGATGAATTTGTTTGATAAGTAACAACTACCGAAGCAATGATAACTTACCGAATCCAGCAAGATGTTTGATGTCTTGAAATCACGGTATATGACAGATCTTTCTGCACCATGAAGAAAAGCAAGTCCTTTTGCAGCATCTAAAGCAATCCTCATTCTTTTTGACCATGTCAAAGTACAACCCACTCCTAACAAATAAGAAGGAAGAATAAAAACAATTGTCTTCTTCCAAAGGAGGAGGATTATTTCTCTGCTTAAAAATCATCAAGAGTATCATAGAATAAACAACATTGTGAGATAGCATAATCCAATACTAATACAAGAAATATCCACCTGAATAAAAATGTTCCTCTGTTTTTCTTTTCACTTTGGTGGCTAAAGACACCTCGACTATCTAATTATTATAGACAACTTGAACCATGAGATCAAACAAATCAGGCCTCCGTTGCTTAAAAAGTTGTGTCCATTTGCTAATCCATTCACATTATCTGTTGAGCCTCCATTTCAGTTCTGTTCTATGTTGTAATGCTCCATCCCATGGAGGTTTGCTTAGACTCATCATTGATGTTTTTTAAATGAAAAAAGGCATCAAGCAGTTAAGTTATAGGAAACTAAATGGGAACATGAACCATTTGCAAAGCCCCCATAAATCATAATGATTCTAGACTCTACTAAGTTTATGAGATTTTAAGTGGCTATAAAGTATGTGACCTTACATATTTCCAACTGGAAAACATAAAAGCATCCGTGATCATATCATCAACAGTGCAAGCTACGGAATACCCTAATAGGTTTTATGTAGTTATTTAAAGATAGTCATGTTAAAATTTAGATCAGTCATATGCTTCTGAATTGATTAATTCTTTGCTAATGTATAAGATTCCTCACTACACTGTACACAAAACTTCACTCCCTATAGGCACCATAAATTCAAAATTTCAACAGCCACTTACTGCGAAAAAGATGCTTTTCCAGGCTCCCACTTGCCATGTATTCATAGACCAACAGCCTGTGTTCATCTTCACAGCAATACCCAATGAGCTTCACAAGATTTTGGTGACTGAGTTGACCTAAATAGTTGACTTCTGCCTGCAAAGCAAACAGGATACAATGAATACAAGCAACTAGATGCCATCTTTGACAGAATGGTTTACACAAGAAAAACAAGTTTACCTTTCGCCCAATGGCAAACAACTATGGTTTAACTATGTTGTACGTAACCCACAATACCAAATTGTAATGACTATCCAATTTCCTTCCCTCAAACAATAATGAGCATTCTCAAGAGATAGATATATACATATTGTTCTTTGATATCCCCATCTCCATTCTAACTAATAGAAGATTTCTCGCATCCAATTAGGTAAATTCATTTCTTGAGCACAGTGAAATATGAAAAAAGATTTCAGTCTCTTTTCATTTCACTCTCGATTCTCAAATACATCCATATGAGTTATTATCCTACTGACACAAATCAAAAGATACATAACTATGTCTCCCAAATAAGCCTACTAAAACATTCCTAATCCAAATTAAAAGAAAGTTGAGTCCATCAACTACCAGCCATTTATGGAGGAAACGGTAAATAAGAAACCAGAGTTGATAATTAGCAACACCATAACTTAGAAAAGATAAATATTCTGAGAAAGTATGAAAAGATGAATACCAGCCATTCTCTGTCACCTTGTAACCCATCAGGATTAAGCTCCTTAATGGCAACATATGTGGTCTTGTAACCAGGCCTTACACTCTTGTCCAAGACTCCTTTATAAACAGCTCCGAATCCACCCTCACCAAGAATATAATCTGGTCGGAAATGCTTAGTGGCCAATGTCATTTCCTCGTATGTAAAGATATCAACATTACCATAACCAGGACTATTACGAAGATCTGTGACATTCTTGTGAATTGAAGGGATGCTTCTTGTTCTTTTGATCTCAACCACCTCCGGCGCATTTGATATAGTCGGAGAGTGATCGTAGTCGTGCCCTGCTTCTTCACAAGAACAGTTATAGATAAAATATTACACATTCACTTAACACGCACACAAATCAACAAACCCTAAACCTTTTGGTAAAGGACAATTGAAGTCGTATTTAACAAGTTAGAAACTTTTTATGATTTGTAAAGATATTAAATATCGCAAATTAACAGAATACATCAACAAGCTACATCTCTTAATTTCCTAAATTGCCAAAGTCACGTTAATTCAAGCCAACATTAAACTGCATACAAACACTTTCAAGTTTACAATCAATGAATCCACTTTCACTAAAATGCTCCATTTTGTTGCTCAAAACACCACTGGCATAACAAGAAGACCAACAAAAAACCAAATGAAACCCATTTCCTCAACTATGCCTAGAAAAAACAAATCAATGCACAAAGAAATCAAAAGGCAATAAACACAAAACACAACAAAAATAACATAGACAAAAACTAAAAAACTGTGGACTTTAAAAGTACTACCTTGGTTTCCCTTAGAAGATAACCGCTGTCGTTCTTGTGGGATTTTGTCATTATCAGTACTGAAACAAATCCCCATTAATCTTGACCTTAGACCAAATCTTGATTTATTGCCTTCCATCTTCCCATTCACTACATACCAACCCCACCCACATTAGTCTCTTTCCCAAAAAAATAAAAATGTATATTAAAAAAAAACTCTCTTGTTGGTTGCTGTAACAAAAAAGCAAAACCAGTGAAATGAAAAAAAAGGAAATGTACGAATTTTCTCAGGGGACAAACAGGAACAGAACCAATAAGTTGTCAAGTTTCAAAGGACAACAGGATAAAGGGGAAGAGAGAGAAAGAGAATGAAAAGGAAGTTTTTTTCTGTCTTTTAAGAGAGAGAGAGAGCATGGTTGGTAATGAAATAATGAGTTTTGGTGATTTCTTGTAAGAATAGCCGCCAAAAACGCCAAACCAAGCGGGCCCCATTTTGTAGGACCCAGCTTTTTAAGCCCTTGATTACTTATTATTTTTACGCAACAAGCACTCCTCCTCCTCCCAATATTAATTAATTATACACTAATTTTGCCATTAAATTTCCATATTTAAGGAGCATTTTTTTCACTTCAGAAACTTTGCATTGAAAGCTCAGGTCGAGCTGCATAGGTGGAAGCCGCATAAGTGGCCTCCCCACTGGGCTTTCTATGCAGCTTCCACCTATGCAGCTCGACCTGAGCTTTCAATGCAAAATTTCTGAAGTGTTCATCAATGGTGAGGTTTCACATTGTATGGTATGACCATGCAGGAGATGTTGAATTTTTGTTTTTTTTTTTATAGAATGAAACCTGAAGACTTCTATTTTGGAATTTGGACTTTGGAGTACTAACTCATTTATTTTGGTTATTTTATTACAAACAAAAGAAAAGAACATCATATATCACTGTCAAAATGCTGGTTTTGATTAAATTATTATAAGTTTTTTTAAAAATAAGTTGCAGAATCAGAATGTATAAATTGTAATGTTAGTTAAATTCTTAAAAGAATACGGCACAAGACCCTTTACTATAAAATAACCTTACATTCTCAGTTTTTTTTTTTTCGATTTCATTATTAAACATAATGTTGATTCAGAATTGAACTTAATAATTTATTTTAATTTGTTTTTTATGAGGTTATCATGGTTTAATGACCCAAATTGCAAATTTAACAAGTTAATGCATTGAATCAATTCAATATATCATCATTTTAATATTAAAAAAAATATTTGTCTAATATGTCATCGTTTCAATAATTTAAAATAATATTATCTAATATGCATCAAATTTTAAGTTTATAATTTTTATTTTTTACGATATTACATCTTAGCAACGCTTGATGCAGGCCACTTTTTTACCTTAAAAAAAATTTGATTTGACTCATAGTTTGATGCAGGCCAATCATCTAGTATTTCTCTAATCTCAAAACAAAATTATTGTTAACCCATTTTAATGTTTTTTATATGAAAAATTTTAATTTGAGGTTTTACAAAAACAAAAGTATCTTGATAGATTTTATTGGGATTTGTTTTATACAAGGAGATATAGTAATTGTCCCAAAAAAAATTATAATGGATTAAATAATCAAAATATACTAAAAGATGTTAAGATAAAGATTTTGAAAAATGAATTTCAGGAGGCAATTTATTTGTGCAAAACATATAATTTAATTAATGCATACAATATCTAACTAGTCTCGGTGCATATGTTTCACTGTGTGGCCGAATTATTTTTTTATACAAGAAAAGATTTTCAATTGCCAAAATAGGGTAAAAAACGACAAAAAGAAATCAGTCATGATGACTATGAGTTGGCTTGACAAACTTGTAACCACAATAATTAAGGTGGAGCAAACCTGAGATATTTTGTTAAATTCGGGGTCCAGATCATAAGATTCAATTAACTTGATAAAAAAATAAAAAGGATTATAAAGCCTTTATTTAAAAAAAAGTTGTGTTAACTTTTTAAACTTGTGACCCAGGTCATTAGATCCAAAAACATCAAATCTAGAAAAACTATGAAATCTAATTCTCAATCAATTAAGTATTGAAGAATGAGATTGAAAAAAGAATTTCAATTATATAAAAGGATTAAAAAAATAGCATTTAAAGGAATTAGGATCAAAATTGAAAAACAAGATAAATGTTATATTTGATTGAAGGGTAAAATTGAAAAGAAAAATCAATTTAGTAAAAGGACAAAAAATACTCAAAAGAATAAGGATCAAAATTAACATAAAAAATAAAAACAATGTTTTTATTGAAGGGTAATATTGAAAAGAATAGTAACTTTTACAAAAGAGCCAAGGAAAAAAATCATAATCAAATCAATTAGGATCAAATTGAAAAACATAATACCATCAATTTGAACTGAATGATGAAATTGAAAACCAATAAATCTTTTATGAAAGAGCCAAGAAAAAAAGTAGAAAAAAAATGAGGACTAAATTGAAGAATACAATATATGATAAATTGGGATTGAATGATTAAATTGAAAACAAATAAAACTTCTACAAAGGAGCCAAAACAAAAAATCAAAAATCAAAAGAATAATGACTAAAGTTGAAATATTGACAACAAGAAGGGTCAAACTGTATTTCTTATGAGGATAAGAGAGAAAAGAAAAAAAATGACCTACCATAAACAAATCGGACCATTATTGGAGACATGTGTCGTTAAAAAAGAGAGGACATGATACTGTTTCCAATGACAATTCAGAAAGTGCATTTTGGACACTGGAAGACATCTTACGTGCCCCTTAAAGTGTGTTGACGTCTCCTTCGTGCCTCTAGGTGTCGTATACTCACTTGTCCTTTTTTGGTTTTTTCAGTTAGATACCAAATTGTCCTTTATATGAAATGTTAATATCGAAAAAAACCTTTAGAGAAAGATGAAAAGATACCTTAAGGCTAAGTTTGGTTTTTTGACTTCCAATAGTATTTTGGTCATTTTAATTATGCTTTTGATTATATTTTATATTTTTATAATTGTTCAAATACAAAACTGGCCTTCACCTTACGTGATAATAATGAAAAAATATCATTTTAAAAGTACTAAATTTCACCTTGATACTAATATTGAAATTTCTGTTTTTAAAAGCATTTGGGTCTTTTCAATGTGTTTTTTAAATGACAAATCACACCATTGCTCATAATAAATTTAGAAATGACTAATGCTCCCCATAAAAGACTTTAATATCCTAAATAGTTAGTTGTATTTTTTTTGGTGGGAGGGGAAAATATGTCATTATATTGTTCTAATAAATAATGCTAATGAGTCTACAATTCTCGTATTTTCCCAACTAGTTTAACTTTTGTTAATATTTAATATTATTTTTAAAATAAATTATAAATCACTAATATTTTTTTAATCAAGTAACTAACTATTCCTACATAAAAATAACTATAAAAACATACTATGCATCATGTTTTGTAAGAATATAATTAACATTTACTATAAGATCTTGACATTTATTTGTAATAATGAATAATGAAAAGCCAAGATTTTTTACACTCTTATTCTAAAAAAGGACTTTCACATTTTATTCCTCAAACTTTTATGGATTTTTTTATATATTTTAAACTTAGTTTTTTTTTAAAAAAAAACAAATTATCCTTTAACATTAAGTTTATTAGGTATTAGACTTCTAAAGTGAAATGTCAAGGTTTTTTACACTTTAGTAAAAAAAAAAAGACTTTTACATTTTGGCCCTCAAATTTTCTTAAGAATTTTTTTTTTAAAAATTTAAACTAAGTTTTTTTTTTAATTTTATCCTCTGATATTGGGTTTATTGGATATTAGACTTCATAATTTATTTTAATTTGCTTTCTATGGAGTTATCTCAATCTTATAACCTAAGTCGCGAGTTTTGCAAATTAGTTGTGTTGACTCAAATCTTTTTTTTTTCTCAACTTAATAATTCAACACTGGATTTGTTGCGAATTGAACTTCATAACTTTTTTTGGGTTTGCTTTTTATGAGATCATTATGGTCTCATGACCCGAGTCGCGAGTTTTACGGGTTAGTTAAGTTGAGTCAGGTTTTTTTTATCATTTTTTAATTGAATATATTTTTTTTCTCAACTTTTTCATTTAAAAATGTGTTGATTGAGAATTATAATTTATATATTTTTTTAATTTGCTTTCTATGGAACTATCCCAATCTCTTGACCCGAATTTGACTGGTTAACCTAGGTTGATCTAAGTTTTTTTTTTAAATCAAATTTAATCATTCAACATTAGGTTGATTGAGAATTGAACTTTATAATTTTTCTTATTTACTTTTTATAAGGTTATCATAATCTTATGACTTAGGTACTCGAGTTTTTTAAAAAACCTTTTCAATTTCTTCTTTTAATATTGGGTTTTTGCTTTGAAGTTATCTTAGTTTTATGACCCAGGTCACGAGTTTGGTTGACCGATTAAAATGATTTGTTTTAATTGATTTTTTTTAATTTCATCATTTAACATTGAGTTGATTAAGAATTAAACTTCATAATTTATTTCAATTTGTTTTCTAAAGGGTTATCTTAATTTCATGAATTAGGTTTAACCCAAGTTGATTCATCTTATTTTTTTAGTTGAAGTTTATTTTTAATTTTATCCATCAACATTGAGTTGATTGATAATTAAGTTTAATAATAGAAAATTATCTGCTTTATATAGGGTTATTAGGATCTCATAACCTAGGTAGTGAGTTTGATAAGTTAATCCAAGTTGATTTGAGTCGATCTAATAGGTTGTCGTTTCAATATTTTAAAAAAAATATCTTGATTTTTTTTAGTCAAATTATATTTTTATCGATCATCTGTATTATCTTTAAACTTGTAAAGTTGATCAAGTCACATCTTGTCAATGTTCATATAGTTTAGTTTTTTTTTTGATAAATACTATACTAACAATACATGGATATTTTTTTTATACATATACAAAAAATAATCTAACCCCCAACATAATGCGGAAAATTATCTAATAATATACCTCAATGAAAAACTTATCACCTTGCACCTGTTTTGTTAATTTGGCCTCTTGCTGTTCGGAGAGATTTGATTTTATAATTAGTTTAAAATATTTAAAACCAATTAATTTTTTTTTAATTATAGTAATAACTAAAAATTCATGATAAAAAAATATCTAAAAAAAATAAAATAACAACTGATAACAAGGCCTTTAAAAACTTTTTATGGGCCAAGAGCGTCATCAAATGGGTTCTTTATTTGATCCATAAAAACCCTAACATGGATCTTCCTTTTTCTTATTTGCTCCACTCTTGAAAACCTGAAACTTTACACTCTTCTCCAATGGCAGACGAAGCCAACAGAACTGTAAGTCATCTCCATCTCTATCTATCAAAGTTTCAGTATTTTGGCATCTGGGTTTCTTCTGTACATGATAAATAGACTGATAAAAACTCATTATAGGATCAAATTGTCAACTTCTTTTTTAAGTATACAACTTGATCTGATTGTTGTTTTCTGTCTGGAACAAACTAAACAGGCTTTCTTAGAGCTTCAAGGTCGCATGATTGAGGCCACTTCTAAATTCAAGCAGGTAATTTGGATTTTTTTGCTTTTTTCCCCCCCTGTGCTTGGTTGAATTTATTGTAGGATAGTTTTGATGCAATTATATGACATTCTCTTGCTGGATTTGAAAGGGGTTTTCTTTCAACTGCAACTTTACAGTTTAAAAAAGATAACTTGTTACAGTGGATCAGAACTTTAAATTATGACTGGTAGAAAATTTAGCTCAGGATAACATCTCCATGTCCGAACAATATATTCCTAGTTTAGATGTAGCGCATCACGTTGCATCGCTCGCACCTGAATAAATTTAGTATGCAGGTCTATATGTACTATTGCTGTTGTTTTGTTGTTTCCTTTGGTGTTTACAGTACATTAGTGATGTTTATATCATCTTGCTTGGTTTAATAGCGAATTCCTGTGTCATTCATATGTATTTGTTGAAAGATTAGTTTACACCGGAATAGAGTGAGTTATCTCTTGGATTTCAGGTCCAGAACCAGATACGAACCAAGGAGGGAGAAAAGAAGCGTGCTTTCTTAACCTTGGAAGAGCTGCGGCAAGTTCCTGATGATACAAATACATACAAATCTATAGGTAAGTTGGCAGACACTTTACTATAGGCATGCATTAGTACATTATGGTCGGGTTTGCTTCTTTAATTACGACTGCAAACTTCTTTGTGTGATGTCCTGTGATGCCTTATTTCTATATCAATCATGGGCTGGTTTCTTTGGATTATATGTTCTTTCCTGTATCTGCGGATGAGTTGCTGATTTGATATTTATCTCTTTGTTCTTTTGCAGGGAGAACGTGAGTAATGCATAACTCAAACCAATCAGGCTATCATGATTTATTGGCTGTTTGTATAGATGGCCGGTTGTTATAAACTCATACTTTGTTTGTCATATGGTGGTCAGGTTTGTTTTGGAGCCAAAGTCAGTATTGATGAGTGAACAGGAGCAGAAACTCAAGGATAGCGAGACTGCAATATCCTCACTACAGGTAAATCTGCCTGCCCCCCTCTTCTCTGTCTCTCTCATGCAGACACACACTTTTGTGTTAAAATCATCCATTTCTATATGCAAAACAACTCCATTTCCACCCTACCCTGGACTCTGTTCTGTTCCTTCTTTTCATCCGTTGTATTGACTAAATCTATTTTAGAGTTACTGTTTGTTAAAACTGTTATGTGAATTCACTTTTTTCTTATTGGCTCATTGCGTATTCAATATCAGATGTGCTGCTATAATATTTTTTCCCTCTTGAGTTACAATCAGTAGGGCCATGAATTAAAGTCTAGATTCTTATACCCAATGACAAATACCTATGAATGTCTGCTGGTGATCTGCAACTGGAACTATAATGAGTTATTCCCAGTTATGCTGGAGTTTTATTCTTGATCTACCTTGTATTGTCTTCTTTTCAAATGTGTTTTTGTATTGAATTTAGTTAACTAGCTGGAAAATTGCAAAAATTATTTCCCTTCAAGCATGAAACCCTTGTGCATAGCTTTAAATAAAATCAAAAGAAAATTAAGATATGCAGTTGCTATGTAAAGTAGAAGTCTCAATCTACATGTGACAACGAAAAATTACCTAGTTTATGCATGAGAAGGCCAGGTTGCATAATTTGAACAAGTTATTCAGCTGGCCATGTTAGATTATTAGTACTCATGGAAATTGCAATTTAAGTTGTGGACGAGTGAGGTACCAATATTTCCGCTGCTTAGTTTGGTCTGTATTCACACTGTCCTTTGCTGTAATCTTCTAAAACTTTTGTAAGCAACCTTTGAAGCAGTACCCTTTTGATTAATTTAGTCTTACTTTAAACGTAATTGTTTTTCCTTCCTTGAGAACTTAGTGGTAATGATCCTATTTGTTATGCTTTGGACAGACATCAAAGGAATACTTGGAAAAGCATATGTCAGAGGTTGAGAACAACCTGAGGGAACTTTTGCAGCAAGATCCAGCTCTTGCTCGTCAGATAATGTCCATGAGTGTAATGTAAATCTTGCTGTGACTGAAAGTGCATGTTAGTCATGTTCAATTTCTCATTTGAAAGGATCATAAAAAAACTTTTGCGCAATTTCTAGCTTTCTTTGTCATGTAATTTCATCTAACAAGACTTGCCCAGTTGCGGCGTTGTATGTTTGCATAGTTTTATTGGTTTGATAAGAATACTGCTCCATCTATCATTTCTACTTTATACCAGAACTTTGCAGTGATTCACTAAATTGTGACCAACCTTAATTATTTTGTTAATTTCCCTTGGCTTCCTGCTTCTGATATTAAATAAAGTTAGTTGCCCATTCACTTCACAATCACCCAAAATTTTCACGAATCCTGAATTGCCAGATAACTTACTGATACCATGTGTTGAAGAAACTGACTTGTGTAAGATGAAAGCCTTATTGGGGTGCAGGTCTCAGCCTCCATGAATGGAGCGGGCTTTGAAGATTATTCTCCATCCTTCAAATTTGCTCAGTATTGATGGTGGTTTTTACTGGTATTGTTGATGTCGCAGTTAGGAATTAGGATTGGTCGACGGCCAGTTCGGTGTGTTGGTGGGGATATGATCTATATTTTACGACACCAAGCACCGAGTGATACACTTGTACAAAGGAGGAGAGAAATGACTGACTTTCCATCCAAGTCGTGCTCTTTTCTACTTCGTAAGCCAAAGAAAAAGAACATACAAATTAGATGCCTGGTGTATTGAGAGAAATGGGGATGGAAGTCTAGTTTGCCTTGTTTTGGATCTAACAAAGCTAGGCTTAGACAAGATCCGAAAGGAAACCTAATGCAACAAACATGCTTGTAAATTTGCACAAGGCCTAGTTAAGGTCTCAGTAGGTTTGATCATCTAAACAAGAAACACAATATTGCCAAGATCCACACTTCACAAGAACACCAAACCCTAAAATACTCTAAACCCCAAATTAACCCTAAACAAAACTCCTAAACAAAAAACACAATATTGACAGGATTCTTTCATATTCGATGTTAACTTTCATCTAATTAGTAAACCTTCCCTGCTTTAATTTTCACCCATAGTTAACATATGAATATTGGTGATTGATCACAATTTTCACTTGTTGATATTTTTCTTCTAACAAATCAAAAAATTGAGGGTAAGGAGTTATGTAAATACAATGTACAGAGGGGCCTAGATTTGGCTGCTAAAACATTACCATTGGTAATCATATGGTAGATAGAACAATTAAGCTCCCCTTGGTAGTCTGCATTCTGCATTTGATTACTCATGTACTCAAGCTTGTTGAAGAACTGGTATGGCTCCCTCCTTAGTTAAACATAGATTAACTATATTTTTGGAGTCAATGAAGGGCAGACATATGATTGTTCTTGAAAAATCTTCCACTGGTCAAGTTAAAGGCAAATCTAAACACCTTGCAGATTTGGTAATGACCGTGAGTTTTTTCTGTAACTTATGATCCAAAAATGGTTCATGGCTTTCTTCGTAGCACAGTGAGGAGCTGATGCAAGATAAAAGAGAGACGTCAGAGGGGACAAGTAAAAAGCCAAGAATTATAAGAAAATGAACTGAAGAAAAGAAAGAAAAAAGTTAAAGAATAGAGGAAAATTGGGGGTTGAAAAACAAAAGTATGTAACTCTTTTATTAATTCATCATCAACTCATTATAATATTAAAAAAAATTATATATAAATAATAAAACTCTAATTAAAATGAACTTAAAACCTTCCAAGCAGTAAAAATCTAAGAAAAGAACATAAATTAAAATCCAATAAAAAAAATTCAATAACTTAGATTTGAAAATGCTCAATCTCTTAACCAAAAGAATAACGGGTTGGATTATCCTCTATCATTATAGATCATATAGATGTTTAAATCATGTCTTAGGTTTAGCATCTCTACTAACTCTTCTAGTGTTGTTGAAGAAACTCAATCTCATCGAGTATAATTCAAAGTGTCTCTAATAATACCTATAAATATTATAAGCTATAATTCCCCTTAAATAAACTTAAAGGTATCCTAATAATCGGGTCTATTATAAGTGTAAACTCAAGATTAGACATTATATGATCATAACACAAATGCATATAATACTAGCTTAGGGATGAAATTAAGATCACAAATAGTTTATTGTAAGTAAAATCACAATACAAAAATAAAACTAAACCTATTTTTTCTCTCTTAATGTGGAGACTATTCAAGATCAGAATACACTAAGAAAATCACAAACATACAATGCTAAGCCTCAAAAAAAAAAAAAATCAAATAATAGTTATAGTTTTTCCAATTATCTTGCAAGTTTTGAGATGAATTAAGAGAGCAAAATGATGAAAGAGATTGAAAAACAAAAACAACAAATATATATATTGCTACCTTGCAACATCTTCTCTGTGGATCATTGTTTATATATACATGCATTAATATACTTTTATTGGAGGGATATACAAACGAGCATGAACATAGCAGAAAAAGTCTCATTTGAATCACAATGGTTTTTTCAGGTTCCAGTAGTGAGAAAGACTGGAGGCCTTGCAGGCACTGTCCTCGACATGGATGACCTGTCAAGCCATGAGATAGCTAATGGGTAATTTGATTCCTATTCGTGGATGTTGATTCTGTGTTCAAAACCCCTTATCGAAGAAATTTTCTATATTTTCTCCTGACTTCAGCTTTTGAACTATTCCCACATCATTTGGCGAAGAGATATTGTCTAGTACTGGTTTAACTTAATGCTGCTGTCTTTATTTGGTCAGGTTTGTTCATGAAGGAATTCATGAAGCATATATCTACGTTTTTGGCATTTCTGCCAAACCACCATTTTATGAAATTTTAAATTTTTTTATGTTTTAATTATTTTTTTTGATGTTTTTAAATTTTGTGATATGTTGATATGAAAAATAAAATGAATCTTCAAGAGAAAAACATTTTAAATTACAACTGCAATCATACTTTCAAATAAATTATTAAATTAGGCTCTAAAACGCGAATTTACCTCCTACAGAGATAGTAAGTTCTGCCTAATTTAGTTCTTGCATTTTTACTTTCTCCGGGATCATAATTTCTTTTACCACATGGAATTTGTATTTTAAAAATATTTTTTAAAAAAGTTAATTTTTTTTATTTTTTTAAAATTAATTTTTTTTAAGTGTTTCTGATGGTTTTAAAATGCTCATGTCAAAAATAATTTTTTAAAAATAAAAAATATTATTTTAATATATTTTTAAATAAAAATATTTTAAAAAACAATTACTACTATAATTTAATTTAACGCGTAAAAATACATCTTTGGTGAAAGATGCATGGCGACCGACACTTGATTTATAAAATGGTACTACTACTGATGGTACTGCTATTTCATAAATCACGACGAAAAATATTCCTGAACTATTGGTGAAAGATTGCCGGTTTTTAGATTTTCCTGTTCTAAGAATACATTAATTAGCAGAAACTCTACAATGCGTGAGAAAATACTGTTTCCCCACGCAGTCTAGACACACTCATGGGTGCTGTGGATTTATCTACCCATGAATTCTTTTTATAATTTTGTCTTTAAGAACCTAATTGGAGGCCAATTTAATTAAAATTATCAAGGAATGAAAAAATTAAAAAAATAAAAGATCAAAGTGAAGATATGAATGATGTTTTAAACTTTTTCGTGAAATATTCAGCTTAGTTATTATACTTTATTAATTATAAAAATTGCATCTCTCTAATTTTCAAAATTTAAAATAATTAATTTTAATTTAAAAATTTATTTTTTATATTTTTTAGTCTATAATTTAAGAAAAAAATTTCTAGAATTTCAGCTATAAAAAATATTTATTATTATTAATATTTATTTTAGTCACTAAAATGATCGATTTTACATTATCGAATCTACTTATATGTTTTTTCATCTTTAAATTATATATATATATATATATATATATATATATATATATATATATAAACTGAGAAGATTTTTACTTGGATTAGAGGAGCCTCAGTGTACGAAAGACGATTATGCAATTCAAGTAAAAATGTCCCTGGGGGCTTCACCTGTACAAGTTCCGTTGGGGGCATCCAAAGCACATTGGCAGTCAAATTGCATTGTTTGTCCGCACGACTGCCAACTTGAATTTTTGCCCTTTCTTGGGATTAGCAAAATTGCTTGAAACTTCCACAAAGACGTATTTCTTTACTGGCATGATTTGAACTACTGTATCCGAAGTCGGGAACAAAAACTACTGCAGTAAACAGATTGTCATGAGGCCATCCTCTTGTCAATACCCTCTAAGTCTAAAGACGATTACTTTCTAACAACCCGTACACCTGAAGACTGAAGTTGCTTATTGCAACCTGAAGAACGCAGGAAAATTTGCAGTTTGTTAAGTGGATAACTGCATTTCCAGAGCTCTAGGTTTCTCATATGCAGTTATTGTCACTAAAGCGTATACTTTGAAGGCCTTCTGCTGCTGCTGCCACTGTAGATGTGGGAGCAGTAGTGGTGGAACAGTCTCCCCTTCCAATATGAGGGGTGCATCTGGACTTCTCTAATAGCTTTTCCCTGTCCTTCTGACCTGAATAATGTAGTGACAGAACGAAGGCACAAAGACAGCGTGAGAGAGAAATAGACAGAGACTGTACAGGGAACAAATAGTAATCAAAGCTAGCAATAACTCAATGCATGTCTTTCATGCAGCCATAAAAATTTTCATGTCAAAATTAAAGGGCGCAGATGTTCGAGCATGGACTCTGGATGCAGTTCATTTTGAAATTTCTCCACTTTCATGATATACAAGAACAGAACATCACGATGCATCGATTTTTTTTCAATTAGAATAAGAATAGTAACTCCCAAATGGTTTCCTTAAAGATGGTTTGTTAAAGTGATAAATGACTGGAAGCTTAAGTCAAATATCCTCTGGAAATAGATTGTTGTTCTCACAAAGAAATAATGGCTACTAACCCATATGATCTGGGAAAAGAAAGATTCCCCACTCAATGCCAGTGCTTTGTCTGCCGAGTGCTTGCTAGTAAAAGTAACATAGGCATACCTGAGAAACAAAGATAACTTATTATTATTTTAACTAATTGGGATAGATAATTATGAAAGCAACAAGTGCAACAAAGTCGCTTAGTCGATTTGTACGCTTTTTGTTTAATGCCAACTGTGTCAGTCAGTTTAATAACTCTATCGACAGCTCCACACTTAGCAAAGTAGGATATTAGGGCTTCTCTAGTTGCTGCAATATGCACCTGGTAAGTTACAGGAAAAGACAGTGTGGTTACTTTGAATTAATCGAAATTCGGGAGAAGTGAAGAGAGGATGGAAGCAAGATCTACAAAGGAAACTCTTTTATCATTTTTTACATTTTTCACGACTACAGTTCTTGATTCATCCCCCTCGAGATGATAAATGGAACCTGCAAATAGCAAAAGTGACGTCCTGTTTAGAATCATATCTTGCATATAGGGATCCTTTAAAAATCAGCAACTTTTATGCCTTTCGGAAAAGGATGTTGTGAAGTTGTATAGATACTAGGTTTGATTCTAAAGCCCCCAACAGAATACTAATTAAAGTAATTATAAACAAACAATCAACTCAACTGAATGAAGCCTTCGGCTAGCATCAATTTAAAAAAGAATTCAGTAGACAATAATTTACACGTCGACTCTAGCAAAAACGAAGCAAATTAATTTTGGCCAAGTTTAAATCACGATAGGTTACAGTCTATTTGCTTGCACAGACAGCTTTAACATTTAGAAGTATCTAATTAATATATCTAGTCAATATGAACATTGGAGAGCCAAATAGCCTTTTACCATGGGATGCTGGAAGATGTTCAAATCAAAACTATCAAGGTAAGATTCTCACAGCCAAATCTGTGAAAAGCCATCTTAAAAAGTACAAAAGAATAAAGTCCTTTCCCTTTTCTTTTTCTAGCAAGGCCCTTTTACAACCAACAATCTTCACGCTATTAAGTTGGTCTAGATATCTTGTGTCAGCCCCAAATTTTTAATTGATTCACCCATTCAAGAATTCAAATACTCTTACCAGAATATTTTCATTTCTAACCTCGTGTGCAAGTCTTCCACATATTGATTTCAGCATCCCCAATTTCTTAGCATTGAAGCTATAAGTTTGTTCTTCACAAACTGCTTAACCAACAAAATAATAATAACAGATGAAAGTCTTCATGCAGCGTGTCATAACATAAAAGCTGCTCTTAATGGATTCCACAAGCTCTTAATTTAGGGTACTTTCAAAGGATCTTGAACATGCAAAGGAAGACAAAGTAACAGATGACTCATATTTCTAAAGCTTTTGTTTCCAATTCAACTCATAATAAATAGAAACTACTTCGATCAATCAGTCATAAGAATTTAACCTAGAAAAATGATTATGACCTAAGATCATATGGTATCTAAACATAACTTCATTTTCCACTTCTGGACAACGAAAATAAGAGAAGGTACACATCACAATATATCCAGAAGGAACACCCAATTCACCAAAAACGCAACAATCATTGCAACTTACTGATTGATATAGGTTGCTTGCATAAAGTTCTCTTACCAGATTTAGATGAACTTTGTTCTTTTTTCTCTACGTTCTTCGATTGGAGCTTAACAATTTCCGTTTCAAGATGCTCCAGTCTTAGTTTCATATCCATCAGTTGCTACATAAGAAAATAAAAAATCAGAAGCACATTTCAGCTTCATAGAGGAACTCTTATTCTACCAGAAACTAGCTGATGATTTTCTTAGAATGAACTCTTTTTCTTACATTGTGCACGGGCTTGAGATTGGCAGTTGCATTGCTATTGTCCTTACAAGAAGGTTTCTCAGTCACAGGAGTACTATATGAAACTGCAGTCACAGGAGACTCCAAAATCTCCCCAGTCAATCTTTCTTTGGGCATTTTCTTTAACTTTGAACTAGTCGAAGCATTAGAGCTAGATGCATTACCCATTTTTTGGCTTTTCGGTGTTTCAGCTCCTGAAGAAACACTATTCTCACCCAGCACACCATTATCTTCTTCAGGCAACAATCTTCTCACCTTTTTAATAAATGCTTCTTCCTCATCCATAGAATCGGAAACACCAGATTGATGAGAATTTATATCACTGAATTGTCTCTTGTGACCATCTTTACTCGCTCCAGTCTTGATGTCAAAATTAATTTCTGACAATCTTCCACAGAATTTACGACCATGAAGAAGAGAACGTGCTGAATGATTTCGTTCGGTACTTTCTCCATAACATTTAAATACTTCCTCTTTGATCTTTTCAACGCCTTTCATGTCAGCATTTGCACAATTTCCACCTTCAGGTAGCTTTCCCAGTCTGTCCCACACGTTACCATGCACCCTCGCACGCTGATGAAGTATTGCATCAGCTGCTGCCCTAGTGAAAAGCCTCCTCCCAGCAACATTAGCCACATCAAGTTTCTTACACCGAAGGCTTCCTACATGAAAACAAAAATAACACCGAAGTTTGGATCAGATGATGATGATGATGATGTTTGCAGCTAACTGCGTTAGAGAGATTCCTACAGATTAACTGCAAATCATGTGCAGCCTTTGCATGCATGTTTGCCATGCATACGTAATATATGGACAATCATGAAGGATGTTGGTCCATCATGTCAATGGAAGGGAAAAGTAACAAGTAACAAGCATACCATAGATATCATACACACACAAAAACAACAAGCACGCCTTAGATATTTTCCAAATGCTGCACAACATAATGATCAGCACTGTATATATAACTGCAAAATCCTAGAAAAGGCGCCTTTCCCTTTTGTCAAACCAAGAGCTTAAGAGACAAGCTATTGTGTTTGTTTCTGATGACAGGCGCGTGCTACATATAATTAGAAAGCCTGAATAATGTATCAACTATGAGAAATTAAGAAAGAAGGCTCACTTGTATAAACCTTCTTGTGCGGGGTGCTTTCTTCACCACCAACACCCAAATCTCCACTACATGCCTCCACTCTAGAAGATGTGCACTTTAAGGACTCCCCATAACCAATTTCCGACTCTTCAAACTCTTTGATAGATTCATGGTGAGTTCTTGGCAGCTCTCCCTCCTCCAAAGACTCCGAAGATAAGTCGTCGTCGTCATCCGGGCACTTGATACCTTCGGAAAGTTGCTTAGAATCATCTGAAGGCTTTATAAGACTACTCTTGCTTGCCTGAAGACACAAAATCAAGGACACATAATTGACTCTACCATTATACAAATTTAAATACAGCTAATGAAAAATTACATAAATTAAGAAAACAATCATTATTATTAGTAGTAGTATTTATTAGTTGTGGGTTATCCATATTATTTTTTACCTGCTTCTTGCCAGTAGCATTACCATCACCAGTGGCATTTTCAAGATCTGATGATGCATTCGGATTCATATAATTTTTGGAAAGAAATTCCCAGAGCCTTGACAAACAAAAATCAAATAAATTAACAGATATTTTAGTAAAATCTAGCAAAATAATATCAAATATCTTAAGCTAGAAAAAAAAAACAGAGGAAAAGAAGAGAAAAGAAATCTTAAGCTGCAAGAAAAATAAATAATAAATAATAAATCAACACTGTATGTTTATTGTAGCAATTAAATTGGATCCTGATGATTTGGTCAACATCTCCTCTAACTACATGCTCGACTAATAAAACATTAATCGCCTTTTTTTTTATTTGATACAATTATTCTACTATTAATTAAAAAAATCCTGAACCAAGATAAATATTAACAAATGAAGCTACCAACCAAGAAACAAAAAGGGCAGTATTGGCATCACCAAGAAATGGCTCCAGCTGGATTTTTGCTTGATTTTGTGTCTTCCCATTAGAAATAAGCAGAGTTACATACTCCTACAAAACAATAATTTTATTTTTTTTCAAAATGAAAAAAAAAACCATTTCAGATTTAAGAGAAAAGGGGTATAGGTACAGATAGGTCTTGGATGACATCATTATTATCTTCTTCTTCATTTAGTTCTGGGATGTCTCCAAGTAAGTCCTTAAGCTTTTCCGAAACCGAAGCTCTCAGTATTTTAGAGAGCAGCTGCTGCTTTCCGGATTCTGATTTTGGGTTTTTGCTGCTCAACATTTTCAAGAATTACTCCTCCTTTTTCTCGCTTTGTTTTCCTCTATTTGTAGCTCGAGAGAGAGCGAGCGAGAGACTGCGAGTAAATAGTGCAGTACAGTATGTGTGTGTCAGTGCTGGACAGAGCAGGAATAGTACCGCAGGAGGAAAATACCTGGTGCCACCTGTTAAGCCTTGTTTGGCTATGCTCCATTTAGTTATTTCCTTTCCTTCTTTTTTTTAATTGAGAGGCCCAATGGGCCTGAATTAAGGTTAGATTATCACACAATAAAATATTACAACATACGAAAAGAGGGAAAACGAACAAGAATCACAATATTTTTTTTTTTTGCTTCTCAATTATTATTTTTACAATTTTACCTTTCTTTTATAAAGTTAAAATTGGCTATTGATTTCTTATAGTAAAACACAATTAAAAAAAATATACAACCTAAGAATAAAATGCAGCAAAATATATTGACCAATCTAATATTAGCACCACAAAAAAATTGTCCTTTTATTTTTATTTTTTATTTGATTCAATCCTTTTAATTTTTAAAAGTTTCATTTTGATCATAAACTTTTTTTTCTTGTTCCTGATATGAGGAAGTAAATAGAAGTCTTTGGATTACAGTATAGAGATAGAAAATTATTGATTTGTCATGATTCAACGATGAAATGATCGTTCTTTGTATAAACTTGTCTGATTTAATTAGAGGAGTTCGATAATGAATCTTTCATATAAACATACCTAAAAATCTAGATCGAGTTCCATTTAGATTTTTTGATTCATTTTTTTTAGGTGGTTTTGTGGGGTTAGTGAGTGTTTTATACACGTTTGTGTGGTGTTTATGAATGAAAATGGGTTGAATAAATAGATTTTAGGCTAAAATCTCAATTTTATTAATTTTTTAGCCACCATATGGGTGGTCAAAATTAAAGTTTATGGGTAACATGTCATCTACTTTGGCAAACAACGCGTTATGTTTTTTAGATAAAAGGGGGGACGCACCTGAGCTTGGGTTTCTTACCGGGAGCATTTTTTGTTTGCATTATTTTTTCTTTTAAATTTTGATTAGGACCCTCCCTTGTATTTTTCAGATATATTTCAAAAATCAAAATTGTTTAATTCATAGAGAGCTATGACTCAGGTCTCACTTGATGCAGGAACCTTAATCAAGATCTTGCAATTTGCAAACGTAAACTCCTTCCAGCACTTTTTTTTTTTTTTTATTAAGATACCAGACCAACTTCTCAATTTTTTTTCAAATTAATTAAGATATCGGACCAACTTCTCAACTAATTTTATAGATTTAAAAAATTAATATAAACATGAAGTTTATAAAACTCAAACTAATATTCTATAAAGAATAAATTTAAAATCTAAACAGTTAAGTTAAGTGACAGAACAAGCACTTTCAACCTGAGTTGAGGCCATTACAGGTCATTATTTCTCAATAAATGGGCAGCTAGATAACGAGGCTCAATAATCCTTCCGAGGATATTTTCTACCATAACAAAGATTAAAATTCTTCCACTACAAAGAAAAATTAGAACAAAGAAAGTGAAACATCTCTACTTACACCGACAACGGTAAACATACAACAAGATAAGAGCGGCAATTCCTCGTCATTTTGTATAAGGGCAATTGTTGAATTTTCTTTCTATTTTTACTTGTCCTATCACTATTTTCCCTTCAAAATGGTAACTTTACAAACCTTCCAATAGCCAAATGCTCTCTGGAAAATCAGTAGAAACAGAACCCAGGATTACATTCAATTTGGGCACCAGCTGCATAGTATACAAAATCTACTCCCACTTTACGAAACCATCCCATCCTTCAAACTCACTGCACCAATCAGCATCTTTTTGCCATTCTATATAACCCAGACAAAAAATTGACCACATTCACTTCTCCCTCAACAGTCCATAACAAAAGCAAAGCAAAAACAAAAACCAGCTTGTTAGTATGCCTTCAGGCTACTCAGATACCCAACATGCCATCCCACATGTCAGCAAGCAAAGAATCTATCAAATCTTAAGAGAACAAGGAGTTTGAGCCGTTATGAACCAGCATCCCAGAGATCCTAGCACAACTACAACTAAAAGCTCCTATCTGTCAACATAACTGTGGTCATCTTATCAACAGAATTAATCCTGGTACTCGCCACTACCCTCTTTTGACTTCAAGGCAGGAGACAAGTTATGGTTGTTGGAATCTTCAGCTTTTGAAACCACGATGTTGGAATTGTTAGCAAGTTCCACGGCAGTATTGCAATTATTAGCCGGTAAGACCTCCACATCAGGTCCTAAGCTAGCAACCTCTTCTCTGGCTGCTGGTTCTTTATTAACATCATCCAACTTGAGAGATTGCGCAAGAAAATCAGACATTTGATTTATGGTATCATCAGCGAGCAAACCTGCACCACCTACTTTCAAACTAGGTTGCTGTTTGGCCTTCCTTTCCTTCAAAGCTCTCTCACATTGATCATAAAAGTCAAAATCATCCAGGATAGATGTAGGTGCATCATGATCCTTGAAGATTTTCAACATCTCAATACCCTGTTCTAGTTTCACCTGAGTATTCAGCACCAGAGAGAGAGAGATGAAAAACCCATCAGGCAAAAAGAACTAATCAGTAAGAGGGTTGGATCCATGTAATGACAGAAAAGAAAATCAGCAAACAGTCTTGACCAGACAAAACTTTCATCTTGATTGATGGTGTATGCACATAAGGTTAAACACAGATTTGAAAGGGATATTGAAGTTAGAGAAAGATTAAATGATTTCTGATTCATGAAAAAATATCTGGGCAGCCAGAATACGGAACAAATTAGGACCAAGAAGAATGCAATGAGGTTATAAACACCCAAAATTATACTTTTAGATCAAAAGCTACTAGGCATGACACTCTAGCCTTTTTTATGAAAAGAAACAGCACAGATAGCCTGGGACAGCTGAGGACCAAAAAAAGAAACAGACCACGGTGCTTTTTGGACCCCTATATCACTCAAACTCAACATAAAAATTCCTTTTGCGATCAATGTAATTGTCCTATGTTACATTATTAAACTAATACCCAATGATACTGATCAAATTCTAGCATATTTCATGCAGATAATTGAGATCTGGTTAAAACATAATCCCCTATAGGCCTTTGAATAAAACAAAGCATGAAGCGAGCATGAAGTAAAGTCCAAAATAAAAAGGACGACATGTTTGCATGGCCAACCTAGCTAACAAATGGAGAATTCAGATATAATATGGAGTTGATAAATGACAATATCAAGCAGCATTTTTCTCTATGAAGGAAAGACATTTGGCAATCCACTAAGAACAACAATTCTGGTACTCATGTGTCTCTAGAACAGCACTTAGTTACCCATTTCTGTAACATAATCAAAGTAAACTCATGCTCAGAAAAACATCTAGGAATTTATAAATACTTGAGTCATGAGAATGATCCCTGCATTCTAAACACTATAAATCTAAATAAAATAGTACAAATACTAATAAAAAAGTAGGAATATTAGTAAAATTTTATAGCTTTACCTCTTGAGAATCTCGACTATGAGTAGCAGGCTTATTATCATTGTTTTCAAGAAGTATGTGCCGGAAACGACTATTGGGAACATCTTTAATGATATGCCACTGGACTGGGAACTGGCCATTCCATCTATCTTGCTGCCAATATTCAGCATCCTTCTCAAAGTCTACAGGTCCAACCATTTCCGCTACTCCACAAAACTGTCCACTAGCATTGACCTGCACAAAAAAATGTAAACAAATCCAAGACCATTAATGAACCAAAACAGACTTTTTCAGAGCAGCGGCGAATTTTAAACAATGCAGCAAGTATGCAGGTTTCAGAAACAGGTTAGTCATTAAAATGCTTTTGACGTTGGAATTCAGCTTCAAGATGTATAAGACAAATAAAAAAAAACCTGTTCCACAAATAAAATCAGCTACCACCTGCTTATTCCACTAACTTTACCAAACAATAACAAAAAAAAAAAACCCATTGTTTTACAACATAGGTCTGTGGTCTTCTGCTGGCTTCTAAAACAAATACAAACTCATAAACCCGAAGGCAAAAACCAGGAAAAAAAAAACAGCAGAAAACAATGCCCTTCCATATCTATAGACAGAGAAATCCAAGCTACCATGTTCAACCATTCATTACAATTCAGATATCTTTGTGTGTTTGAGAGTGTAGTAGCGGTTGCTTTTCAAAGTGTTTTTCATTCCAAAACACATCAAAATAATGTTTTTTTTATTTTTTAAAAATCATTTTTGATATTAGCACATCAAAATGATCTGAAAACATCAAAAAAATATTAATTTGAAGCAAAGAAAAAAATTGAAAAAAAAATATTTTTTTTCAAAAGTGCTTCCAAAACACAATACCAAACACACATGCATTAGCTTCAACCTGGTTCCCAGCAGTCACAATGCCACTAGCATAAATCAATGCATTAAAATAACATCAAGTTACACTGACATACCGAAAACAAAAGAAAGACTGGACAGTTTCCTTCTTTCTCCTTTGCTTCACGATAAGCAGCATCAATTTTTTTGTTCCCGTGTGGAGTGCTTGCCCAAACACTATATTTAATACTTTTATGAACATTATCTTCACTGAAAGACTTGATTATAAAGAACTTGGCATCCTTGTAATCAGTGACAAAATCTAGCTGGTTATATAAATCAAGCTGAATCCCAGAGCCAGCTGAATTGCCTTTGCCATTACCAGAGGAGGAAAGCTGCTCAGTGGCATTCTTTCCCTTAAGCTTTGAAGCCCTTGGTCCTCGATTACGGTCAAAACCAAATGGATCATTAGAAGAATAAATGGAGCCCTGGTCTCTGTCTCTCCTCCTGCCTTTATCAAGTCCAACTCGTGTCCGGTCATTAGCCCCTGCATAAGAAATTGAACCACCGGCAAAACTAGAGCTCTGAAAAGAGCCACCATGCTGGTAATGTCCAACAGGGGAAGATGATGTATATCCATATCCATGCAATGATCTTTGCTGAGAACCCTGAAACCATGTCCAAACAAAATTTAACAAGCTACTTATTGAAGGGTCAGACGAGGAACTGCTAGTAAAAAACACAGATAAGTATGCAAGATGCCTCACTACAATTAATCTTTGCTCTAAACAGGTAAATTAACAACTTCTAGCAATCATGTGTCAAGATCCAGAACAAAATTTACATCATAACTTTTAATAAAAGTTAAGATGATAAACTCAAAAGGGGATTTTTTGGATTTAGAAACTTGTGCACCAATTCAGAAGAAACTGAAAAGGCAGTGGTGATGAGCAAGGAAAACAGGCAGTAGATGTGAATAAGAAAAGGGAATTGAAACTTTGGAAATTCTAGATTTCATAATAGTTGGAACAAGATAAAACAAACCTGTGCAACTTGGTGCTCATATGGCCCGAGTATGCCCATTGGTTGGGGATAAGCAGATGGAGAT
This sequence comes from Populus simonii, assembly GCA_007827005.2. Lineage (NCBI taxonomy): Eukaryota > Viridiplantae > Streptophyta > Magnoliopsida > Malpighiales > Salicaceae > Populus > Populus simonii. The sequence continues at coordinate 6,792,169 of CM017469.2, forward strand.
GTTAAGGAATCAGAGCCATGAGCCCCGGACATGTTTCCCCCACCAAATGATCCATAATGTACCAAGTAACCTGATCCTGGTCCAAAAAAGGAGTTGCCACTGTTGCTTTCAAATGACATTAGCTCAGATGAGCCTAGAGGACCTGATGAGGGCACATCCGGATGGTAAACTGGGGAGAATGGGATCTGTTGTGGAGAGTATAACTGGCCGTCTAGCATTATAGGAGTTAGAGGCGTAGCCATAGGAGAATATTGGCCATGTCCCATATCAGGATTAAAGCCATATCCGGAATGATACATAAGAGATTGATTATCATTGTATATAATCTGGTCACCGTCAGGACAAAAAGGTAAAAGAAATTATTCAGTTAGAACTATAGAAAACGAATTTGAGAGTACAATAGTAAAGGAATCATCCTCACCGGAGATAAATGCATTCCATCAGCCGCATTAAGATGTTGAGAATACCCATCCCAAATACCAGTGTTATTGCCATAACCTGAAGATGCAAAGATCACCAGGTTGAGACGCACAATCCCACTAATCAATGTTCCACATGCACGGTTACTAATAATTCATTCTTAACTGTGAACAAAATGAACATACGATGGAGAAGGAAACTAACTAACCAGCATAAGCTGCCATTGCTTGGTCATGTGAGGAATAATCATAAACATTGAGTTGCGGTGGTGGAGGAGGTGGTGGAACAATGGTAAGATCTGGAGCAACAGTAGCAGATAATTGTGGGCGTTTTATGACGGCTGCTTCCAGGGAAGGATTCACCGAAACAATCCTTTCATCTTCGGGCGAAAGTGGCTTTCATAATTTATATATATATATGAATTAGAAAACTAAGGCATAAAAAAAACACACAATTCCCCTGATTATTAATTAAAAATCTTTTTAAAAAACAATAAATTACCTGCTCCATCAAAGAATTATCGCGATTAGTGAGTGATTCTCCTGCAAAACGGCATTAACATACTCAGCAACTAAACCAAGCACACGCTATTTTCAAGAAGAAGAAAAAAGAAAATATATTTAAAAAAAAAAACGCATTTACGAAGTCTACTAATGACTCGATTATTAATTGACACTGAGAAATTGAAAAACATAAAATTCAAAAAAGAAATGGCAAGAAAAGAGATTAAAAAGAAAGGGCAACAGAGCTTCAGATTGGAAAAATCGAGAGATTAGGTTAGGGTTCTAAACGAAAAGAGAGCAAGAAAAGAGAGCAAGAAAGGAGAAAAGAGAAAAAACGCATGAAAATATATGGAGAGAGAGGAAGAGAGATACCAGGGGGAGGGGAAAGATAATCCGGAGAGGATGGGTGGTCGTCCATTGAATTGAATCAGAATTTTAGAGGAGATCTGGAGATTTTAATTACGAAAGTTGGTAGGGTTACGATTATAATAATAATAAGAAGAAGAAGAAACCTAATTAAATAAATAAATAACGGAGGAGTAATTTTGGTATTGTTTGGAATGAATTGAATTGGAGAAGGGAATTAAATTTTTGAGTTTGAGAGGGAAAGGGAACCACTCACTCTCCTCTCCCACGAAGAATCAAAATACCTTCTAGTTCTTTTTCTTTTTCTTTTTTCGGGGTTTTGGACAAGAAATAAAAAAAAAGAGGACGAGGAGGACTCAGGAGGAGGGTTTTGGGCCTTTTTATTTATTTATTTATTTATTATGACTTCGTTTTCTTATTGTTTTTTTAATGTTATGCCGCTCTCTCTTCTCTTCTCCCGTGGACTAAACTTTAACACATTCAGACACACAAGGCAAGCAAATGTAGGGTAACTGTAAATTCTTTTCTTTTCTTTTTCAATTTTTTCCACTCCAATAGTGCCGGTATACCGGATTTTACAATAATAATAATAATAATAATAATAATAACGTTCATTATATGAATTTAATATATTTTAAAAGTTAAGAAATATGACAAATCTTTTAATCATTATCCTTGTTAAACATCAGGCCTATTGGAACATTCAGAATACAAGATTTAAAATGAGAATTCAAGAATAAAACATCAATATTTATTCAATAAAAAAAGGATAAGTATAAAAAAAAAGACTTCAAATATATATTTTCGTGCCTAAATATATTTTTATTAATTTTAGTAAATTAGAATGTGATTTTCTCATTTGTCTTTGTATTTGTTTTATATGTATTGGTATCTACTCATTGGTTATTTTGAAAATTCTCAAAAATCATAGCAATATTTTAACTTCCATTTTTATATGGAATGATAATGATTTTGAAAACTAATTAAAATTTTAAAACTAATATTGGAAATAATAAAAATAAAAAAAAGTTGATGTTTGGCCAAATCTTAGTGACGAAACAAGCTATTATTAGTGTCAACAAGTTTCATTAAATGAAATAAGTTTTATTTAGGTGTTTTTTTTTCTTGCAAAAAATAAGATTGGGATTGACAAAAAAAAAATTCTAACTTGATTTTTTTGGATCAACTTAGGGGTGTTTTGTGTAAAGAGATTGGTTTTGTTTATCTTATTAGGTTGCTTATTATGTATTTTATAGGTGAAAATAAGTTAGAAAATTGATTTTTAAGCTTAAAACATCCAATTTATTTTTTAACTAACTCTTTAATTATTAGAAAATGAGCTTTCAAAATAAACAATATATCATCTGCCTCTTAAACCAAGCAAAAGAAAAGAACTAGCTTCCTTTTAGCCTTTAATTTTTTTTTTCATCTTGAATTTAAATTTAAATTTAATTAAATATTTTTCAACTTTAATTATATTTGCTTGTTTTATTGCAAAAGCCTATAACTTAAATTATAAGTTTTGCAGGTTAACTAAGCTCACCCGTTTCGATCCAAAACGTATTAATCTCAATATTTTTAATAACAAGGTGAAAGGTGAAGCAATATCACTTTGAAATATTGTTTTAAAGTCAAATTAGTTCTTAAAATTCTTAATTAGAATTTATTGAAATTTGGGATATTATTTAATAAAGTATAATTTTAATTTTAATTTTAATTTGTTTTTTAAATAAGATTGTAACCTATATTGTTAACAAATGCTCTTTTTGTATAGCCCTTTGTGATTTTTTTTAAAATCTTATTTAATCACTTTTCTTTACATGTCTATTTTTTTTATTCTGTAATTAAATAAAAAAATTAATTTTATAAAATAAAATTATTAAAACCAACTTAGTTCATGATCTTTGTTACGAGTTTTGTGAGTTAATCTAAGTCGATTAAAAACACTATTGTCTCAATTGTTTTAAAAAACAAAATAACATGACTTGAATTCTATTTAGGGAAATAAAGTTTTGAAAAAATGATGGAGTCACATTTGAATATAGTGGGTTAAATGAATCATTTTAGACCAACTCCAATAGACTTTAATTTGAAATCCAAACCTTAACCAAGTCAAATTAATCCGAAGAAGAGAAATTATGTTGGCAAATTAGATTATTTGGATTGAATTTTTATTTTTACAAAATAATATTGATATATAATTAATAAAGAAATTAAATAGCGATAATGATTCTTTATTTGTTTTTATCTTTCAATTTTAGTTATTATTAATAAATTCTTTTAATATTTATTAACTAGCGTTTCCTGGAAAAAAATGTTTGCAGGAATCGGCTGTTTTAATAAGCCATCGGCGAAATGATCGAAGTAGCATAGTATCAGAAAGATTGGTCCCGGCGGGGCTCGAACCCGCGACCTTCGGCTCATAAGACCAACGCTCTAACCAACTGAGCTACGGGACCACGATGGTTTTTAGGGATGACCTTAAACATCATAACCTAAATGATTAAAATCCTGATCTGGTGATTCCAGCTCTGTTACCCTAACTGGTTCCAGTCACATGGGAGGAGGCAGCAGTCAGGGCTCTGGTTGGACTTGGGTCGATATCGGCGCAATCGGCCGATTTCAAAAGGGCGAAGAAGGAGTCCAGCCAAGTCCCCAAAAGCAACCCCCCCAGGCCCTTCCCCGGAGGCGGCTCAAGAGGCGCTTCCGCAAGCGCTAGCAACCGCTGAAGTTGCTCATCCCATTCCTAACCAAGAGGAGGTTGCGGCACTACGAAGGGAACTCCATGGATTAATCAATCCGAAAGGGAGTAATGTTGTCTCGAAAGGGAGAGTGAAGCGGGTTCAAGCTAGAAGAAATTACTTTCTATAAAGAAGGTAAAGGAAGGTTCGATGGAATTCAAGCTCATGACATGTCTCGGTTGATCGATCATAGACTATCTCAAAAGAGAGGAGTCCTCAAATAGATGGCTACCTAACTGCAATTTCCTAATAAGTCATGATGGAAATTATTTTGGGTAGGTTCCCCTCTTGCTTCTTTCTTCTAGTCATCATATATCGTGCATGGATAAAGAAGAGGGAAAGAGATGTGGGGCGTCGAGGAGGAAGTTCTTGAAGTCCAATCTAAATTTGGATAAAAAAGAGGTTGCTGTTGTCTTTGAGATAAAAAATTTTGAAAAATTAATGAAGAATCAACATTTCACCAATTCCATGTCACATCAATGAACAAATGAAAGCAACCTCAAATTCAAGTATGGCTGACCAGCGATATTCAACTTCATGCAACAAGTTCCACCCTGCAATCAAAACAAGCTATGTATAATTATGCAATGGATTAATTGTTTGATTAATTTAATACATAGCTAATCAATCTTTTTAGTCTGTTTTCCTTAATTTTCTAATGCGTGTATGATGATGAATATGAATATGGTGAGGTTTTGAAGCCAACGGTTGCCTTACAATTTAATTTACGAATAGTATGTTGCTTATTTGCAAGTTTTAGAAATTCTCCTTACTCGATGCCTCCTCAATCCTTATTCGCTGAAGCAGATTTCTAGGAGGTGGTACTGTTTCTTGTTACTGCGTATTAACCCACCCCCATGATACTGCAATTGCAGCTAATTAATTGGTAATGATGCTCCGGACCCGTATGATTTTGATTTCTCTGATGATATTGTTGCTGATGCTGATTATGCTTAGAGGAGGATTCTTATCTGGAGGGTTTGGATGCTCTTCAGTTGGGCTTTTCCCACCTGGAAGAAAACAGTCCAGAAATGCTAGTGTGATTCTTGACTGAATATTGCCTGCTGTTTTAGATTATCAGTACTGGCAAACAAGTTTGATTCCTCATCTCCGGTTCTTGAAGCTTGAAAGGATTATTTGTCATACATCTAAATTTAATGGGTTAAAAACCCCTCTTAAAAAGACAAAAAAAATCTCCTTAAAAGCTCAAAAAGCATTTTATGGGCTCCAGCGATTAAGATGCATAGACTTGGGCATGATAATCTAAGCTCATTCGAAGGAGAAACAAAACTCAAAGACAAGTTCTCTTGGGTTCCAGAGATAATGATGATGTAGCCGAGCTTAAGATAACAAATAATTACGAGCAATCAGATATAAATCTATATAACTAGATTATAATCTTTTCCAGACAAATTACAAATTACATAAATAACCTAGCATATATATTTATAAACCAATGAAATAAATCTAAGTCCAATAGAAAAATTGATACTATACATCAGAATAATAGTTTAAAAAAACCGCAACTCTTCATCAAATCATTGGCCGAAGATCTGGTTCTACCTCCGTGTTAGAAGTTAATGCAGAGCCCTCGAAACCTGTTCAATTTTTTTTTCATAAACGATGCTGGATATACTGTAAGAGAAAGCAACGTTGGAAGGTGTGCATGTAAAGAAAGTGAGAAACGAGGGGAAAAGAAAATAAAATTCATGTTACGCACAACCGAGTTTTTTCCAACAATCATGCTATATATGAGCTAAACAAACCTTGACTAAAGGCCCTGGTGTACTGCTCTCAAAAGATAGAAATCTACTTGAGTCTGTATTGTTGAAGTTGCATCTGGCACTTCATTGGAGGGACAGCTAAGCTGCCTACGGATCCCCCCTGCTTTTGCAGGCCTAATAAAAAAATCTCCAGAGTGAGTAACCTTAAAGCTGCAATTGCTTTGCCAGGTTGAATTTGCTTCCAGGAAAGGCACCCTATTCAATACAGCATTCATCTGCTGTCTACCATCTGTAAGGGTACAGAAAATGGCAGCAAACAAGACTATGATCACAAGAAATATAATGTGGGAGAAAATACCTTCTATCAGCACTCATGGAGACTTAGATATAATAATTACCTATCATTCAATGTTCACTAGGGTTCCAAATTATAGCTATTTGATTAAAGAACTAAAAAGTGAGTCAGCCAGAAGGGAAGCAACCAAGGAAGCTAACCGACATTTTACCAGACATAATAACAAGTGCAACATCAGATGCAGTTAAGGATTCTTACAAGATTTAATCAATTATTTTTGGAACATGACTGCTAAAACCTTTGAAATTGAAGCAAGCACCATAAAATGATGTATAAAATCTGAACTATTATGTAAGTTTGCTTAGCAGCTCAAATCAATAAGGGCAGACCCGACAAAAGTTTAACTGAATACAGTAAAAAGAAGCATTTATCTGAACTTTACACCAAGTACCATTAATTAAAAATCTCAGCCATCTACTAGGTAGGTTTCCAAGAAAGCAGTCACTTTACATTAAAAATAACCTTTTTGTTAATGTAAAGTAGATTCAATGTCGAAAGAAACCTGCTCCTATGTAACTGTGTATCATTACTAAAATGATAATTCAATCCTGCGGCAGAGTTTACTGCCCCAGATAATTACTACCCTTCGCAGTAGCTGAATGCATCCAAGTCCAAAGTGTTCATTCATTGGCAACAGGTCACTTCACTCTCTCCAATTAGCTTGACAGATTGGTATTCCTAAGATTCACATGTTCCTGAGAGCTTCCCAGTTCACTCAAGTCGTATTGAAACATAACTGTTTCGTTAAACAAGAGACCATGTACCTCCTCCTATTAAGCTTCCATTTCTAAAGCAAGCCATCAGTTTCTATTTTAACCAAACAAAAAGCACCCTTATTCTGCAACCGAAGTAGATCTTCATCAATTATTCTTCAGCAAAACCATGAACCTCTTACCAAAAGAGAAAAAATAACAAAATAAAACAGACATACACCAATCAATCAGTAGTCTATGCCCAACAATAAACCACAAGTGACAAATGACAAATTTTGTCATCCTAAGAGTTGTATTTCTTTTCTTGAGAATTTCTCAAGTCAACAATTATTAACGATCTCATCTGTTTATACAGCTCCCAGAGCAAATATAGAAGGACTTGCAAAATCTTTCCCTTTTCTTTTCTTGCAAGTATTTATTTATTTCCAACAAGTCCCATTTTAATTACCTCTTTGCCTCCTTCCATACAAGAATTCAATCATATCATCACATGCATACATAGCTACACACACACACACATACATGTACTCATTCATATGCTGTCAATCATTCATTGATTCCCCTAAACAAGACGTTCCTTTCTTACTTCAACTTCCTTCTTAGGAAACTGAGCCCACCAAAACCAAAACCACAACCACACACATTCTATTCACTTAAGAATCTACAACAACCATAAAATAAAATAAAACGCTTTAGAGAGTGCTGTACTTGTTATATAGAGAGAAGTTCGATAAAGTTGCAGACTTTACTGGTCCAACTGAGAGCCTGAGAACTGATGCAGCTATAAAAACAAATGGAACCTTAATAGCCCACCCAAGAGAAGGAGAGAAAATTGAGGGAGTTTGACATTATAGTTGGAATTAAATTTTAAAAGTGTGCTTGTTTTTAAAAAGCATTACATTAATTTTTTTAGTGTTTGTTTTGTAGTTTTGATTAGCTGATATAAAAAAATCTGAAAATTTTATTTTAATATATTTTTAAGTAAAAATCACTATTAAAAAATATTTTGCACCACAATATAAAAAAAATAATTAAATTTAGAGTTAGGCAAGTCCTTTTTCCATCTCATTTCTCATATCTTTGTTTGTGTAATTGTGAACGCTTTAATTACAGTTTTTTACACCTAAATTATTGAGTTTATGACGTATTATAAACTTGGTAAATTTTGTCCTTGAAATGTTATATTTTAAGTAATTATTTTACCATTATCATTAACCAAAAACCTTTTAAGAAATTCCTTTTTATATATTTTGAGCTAAGAATTTTCACACGGGCTAATAAAAATTAAATCTAGTTTCAAAAATAATTTCAAAAACTTTTGATGTTAAGAAGCATATTTTAGTTTTTCTTAAACATTAAATATTAAGAAATTAAAAAAATAAAAAAATAATTTGAAATGAGTTATGTTGGACAACTAATGGAATGAAGTTGAAACCCGTTATTAAAGATACCGGTAATAAAAACCCAACTTTGAATCAACAAGAAGTTTATCTCTAAGTTTAATAGGTAATAACAAATTACTGTTTAGTATTTGTTAGACATTAATAATTAATTTTAGATCCTATTCTGATAGTATTAAGTGTGTTTTATTATATAAAGAAGGATGAACGTAAACTCTTAATAAAATTTAAAGTTTTTATTTAATATAATAGAAACATGTATAATTCTACCTATATGAATATAGAAGTGGTGTTGTTTTTTACAAGAGTTAGGATTCTCTTGTAAATATTCATGAAAATAAAATTTTAGAACATAACCATAATAGTGCTAATCAGTTGTAAACCTCTTTAAGAATTTAGATAATATTATGTGTGTAATATCTTTGATTCTACAACAAAAATTTTAGTTTAATTTGCGGACACCAATAACTTTAATAGGATTCAAGTTCTAACACTAATTGAAAGTTTAAATTGCAGAATACCTTCTTGTAAGCATAATTCTATCAGGTGAGAAGATATTCATTATAAACTGGTGGATGATTATTGATATAGTTTGTAAATGAATAAAGAATAAAAAGATGTCTATCCCACATTAAAAAAAAAACACTCTTTCCTAAGTGTTTATAAATGTGAGTTTCTATTATGTAGTAAATTAAGTGAAAACCATAGTGGATGAACTCTCCTAGTGGATTTTCTAATGCTATTATATGGATATTTATAACATCAAAATATATCAGTGAGATTAATTTATTTTTGAATTACTTTTCTTAATTTTCATAATTAATTTTGATATTTGTGATTGTTATGATAAAACTAAATAACATGTATTCGATTTAATTTAAAATATAATTGTTTCATTAATAATCATATAATTTCATTAACAGTCATAATATATCATTATAATGTTTTCAGGTCTAATAAAACATGCTACTACAAAAAAAAAAAAAAAACAACAAAAATATATTTTCTTTTCTTTTTCTTAACTTCCAAATTCTTTTTAAAGTTTAAAATGCTTAGTTATATCCTAAAAGTATCATTTCTATATAAAAAAAATAAACACCTTAAAGACAATATCTTCACGTTTTTAAGCAAACTCATTTGTTTCCATCTTAAACTATTTCTATTTCTCTAACAGGTACATGTATAAGGAAATTGATCCATTTGAGAACGAATGAAAACATCTCTGTATTGTTTAAACATGTAGTCAGGGCCAGCAGATTCTGGGAAAGAAATGATGGCCTCTTATTGTCACTGAGTCATTTGAAAATCAAATAAACAGAGGGAAGGTATTTGAACAAAGCATAAGACTCCTCTCCATACAGAATAATGGCCTGCTTTGGGAGTTCATTGTGTCCATGCACTTGCAAAACTGGACAGGCCTCTATCAAGGAAGATATATAGAGGGGGAAAATGTGTGGAGGTAGGAAAAAAAATGTAAGGATTCTTGGACCAAACCAAAAAATTTTGCCTAGTGGCGCTTCATTTCACGGAATATGTTTGCCACCCTCGGGGATAATCTTGGTAGGTACTTGAACAACTGTAACACAAACACCATATGCAATCAACAACGATTAGTAACCATAATTAATAGAATGAAACACTAGTTTCAAAATACAAAATCCATAGAAAAGGTTAATCAAGAAACCATGAGCAATTTTTTCTAGTGAACTTGTTTGACAATAAACAAAAGAAAATTATTCTGATGATGTCCCATCACATAATGACGAAGTTCTTTTAGGAGAATACTTCATTTATGAGTAATATATAGCTGGTTAGATGCATAATTGGTACGTACAAGGTGCATGCGCATGTGATTTTAAACCACAGGTGCATCACCCAGTTACATCTCTGTGGAAACTGCTGAACCTTTTTTCTTTTTTGTTGTAGTTTTGGCCGAATAAAACTAAGAAAAGAAAGACCACCGTATCATATCTTAAAATGACCTCTCTTTTTTTCTCCAGAACAATATACAAAAGAAACACTTGAAAAAAATGTGCAGCTGAAGACCTGTGGCAATGCAGTGATTGAGAAAGAGTGAGTCTATAAGGACATGGTCATCATGTTACTCGAATAAAATTGTAAGCAAGCTATGGGCACTGCAAGACAAACTAACTTTCCTATCGTTCAATGAGAATAGGTAAATGGCCAAGTTGTCAAATAGCTAAAAGAGGTGCATAAAATCCATCTCATTTGAATCTTAAAATGGCTGAGACTTCAGCTATCTCTCCAGTTTACCACCATGAACAAAGTATCATCCAATGGAAATTTGCTTTTCTTTACATATACGACACTTTTCCCCATGTTTTTGTCTTATAAATTCATAGCTAAGCACGGTGAAGGACATAGCAGCTGGGGGTGGGGGTGGAGCTAGCACAGCCACCCTATTCATTTAAATTTCAAGTAAACTATAATCACTTCATTCGCTCACATTCCTGTGTGGAAATTAATCATGTTTGGAAAGGAACTGATTACCTTTTACCTTTCATAAAGGTAATCACTTCCAGTTTAACCACATACAGGCTTTTCTAAATAAAGGTTTTTATTGGATTTTGTTCAACGAAACACTTATTTGAGTCAAAATAACATACCCAAAGCTTTACACATGCATCAATGACAACAGGAACGAGGCAGATGAAAATGGTGATAGCAGATTGGTCAACTTCAAGTCCATAGTGCTCAACAATTACATCCAGCAAGGTCTGCCAACCAGATTCGGAGTGATACCTACAGTATTCAATTTCATAAAGGATAATGTTCATTATGCAAACAAGAGTGAAAGTGAAATTCTTAGAAGAATAATGAGCATTTTTTAAAGAAAAATCCAGCAAGAAACAATATGGTGCCAGCCTACCCACTCTTTGGTACTGCGCGCGACGCGCGCGCGCGTGTGCGTGTGAGAGAGAGAGAGAGAGAGTTTATATACGGAATCTCAACATCTTCACTAACTGAAAGATAGATATTACTTGCACGAATTCATTCAAAGCCAATTACAGATTCCACATTCACTGCGGTGACTGACCCCAAGCTATTCTACATTTGGTATCACTTGCAGAATTTGTTCAAAGCCAACTTCTGAACTAGCATACAAAATAAAATACCAGTGGAAAACATATACTAACGATAGTATTTTAGTAAAGAGCAGAACATATTACCCCAAAAAAATATCTGTGATAAGTATGATTAGAAATGCCTTCCCAATATCTGTAACATTGTTTAGTATTTTATAACCTGTAAATTTCAGCAAAGCTACCTGCAATATGGATAAATAGAAGAAATAGAAAAGAAAATTATAAAAACATGATGCAAGGGTATGATAGAACGAATCATTTCCAAACACAATTTAAGCAGAACAAATGCAAAATGGTGAAAACTATTCACCAGGTATTTCTGCAACAACTCCTGGGATGTTCTATAACAATTTAGAAGAGCAAATAACTTCAAAAGTGAATAATGCTCGTAGACAAGCAAAGCAAGAGTGGTTCAATGTTTTCTTGAAAAAAGCTAAACAATTTCTCGCAGCAATGAATATAGACTAGGTGAAAATTGATATAAACATGAAAAATCGCAACTTTTACCATAAATAAGCTGACATGCTACTTATTGTTGCTTATACAATACCACAGTTTTTGCTTGATAGATGGTGGCTATTACAATGACAATGATCAAGGTTTTTACAATGATGCAAAATATATCAATTCTATACATAAAAGGCATTGTGCAAAGAGAAAAACTGATGACTCACTTTACTCTGATTGAAGTACAAAAGAATGAAGATTGAGATCCCAAATACCATGTCTGACCATATGTTGGCAAATGATCTACGGTTTTCTAACCTCCAATCATCCCGTAGCTCTAACCTGTTTGAGCAACAAACCAGAAGTTGAAAAGCATAGAATTCACTATATTTACTTTCGTCAGCAAAGAGTATGGAAAACATTCCTTAGTATTGCATTTATAGGGAATCAAATCCAGTATAACATGACAGATTGTAGTTTTCAATCAGAAATTGACTACAATTTGATGGACACTTTTTTTTTCCGGGGAGTGGGGGGTCTGTTCAAAATTATTTAATGTTATGAAGAAAATAACCCTAAAATTTAATGTTAAAGAATACCATCTAAATGAAACTTCTACTCATGAGAAGTGTTCTGAGAAAATTCACGGAGGAATCAGATAAATAGTAAACATGAGCTAGCAAAGCAAGCAAAAAAAATGTTATCCCTACGCTTTATGCCGTAGTTCCCACCATTCCTCCTCATCAGAAAGAGGTGGAGATTTACCAATCTCTACCTCAAGCAGCAATCTTGCTTTCTCGACTTTTAGTTCCTTAATCATCTCAAGTTTTTGACTTTTTCTCACATCAAGCATCTGCGCTGCAAGTGGTACAGTCTTGACATATCTGTTTGTGACATAGACTGAGATACTTAATCAGAAAGTCAGCTTTAAGTGCAGCATTAGTATTTTAGAACTTTTCAGGTAGAGAAGAAAGCAGCTTGTAAATATCAAGTATTTCTTCTTATTAAGATTAGGAGAAATCACTTAAGCAACCATTTTGTCATAATTATTACCTGTCTAAGAAGGGCATGAGAACATAATCATGAACTGCAAAGTCCAAGGCCCAGGGTATGATTATCAATACTGCCAAAAACTTAGCCTGCAACGAGATGAATATGGATATGGATATGATGTCAAGCTGTGTATTGAGTACAAGCATGCCAGCTTGAATAAGCAAATTTTTAAACTAACGGGAGCATAAACAAAATATATATTTACAACATCTTATGTAACTCAGCATGAAGTAGTCAAGTTCAACAAGATCAAATGTAAAATGTCCATTGTGAACTGTTTTAATAACCAAACACTTTGATCATATACTATTAAAAATCCGTCAAAAGTCAGTGATGCTCTGTCTAATTCTTCTTTACATCTAACTTAACCCCAAAAGTATAGATACTTTTATCCTCTTATATATTGATGTGCAAAATGGAAATAGGATTGCTCATCCCTATTCACGTGGATGTCCATTATTTTGCATCACTACAGTTTACGTGCTGCAAAGCTAAAGCTAAGTGGTTGGAAGATAGCTTGATTGATTAACTAAAGATCACCGATTTCATAAAATTAGCGCCACATTTTTCAATAGTCACATAGAATAGAGCACAATCTCAATTGGCACAGAGACATATGACCAAGTAATGAATTCAATGGATACCCCATAAAAAACCAGATCAACATGGGAAAGAATTGCATAAGGCAGGGCTTACTTCAGTCTGAAACAAAGTGCATTGAAATGAAATTCACTTACCGAATTCAATGAGGCATACCGGAACACACGGTCTTCATAAAGCAAATCCTCCTCTTCCCTGCCAAGAACCAAATCTCTAACAGACTCAACAAATCCTTTCTCAGGTACAAGGTCAGTAGGATCCGACCGCGCATCCTCCACTGAGCCCCCATTTCCAATTCCACCATTTCCATCAAACTCTTGACTCCACCAAGAACCATTACTAGCATCATCATGACCATTATCACCGTAATCCACAATCCAATCCTCCCACCTCCTACTATCCTCATTCAACATATCTTCTTGTGCTTCTCTCAGCTCCACAATTGCCTCAGCTCTCCTCTTCCAAGCCTCAAACTTCTCTTCCTCGGACAACTCCTCATCACTTGAATTCTCAGAAAAATCCGCCTCAGCATCAAGCAAATCTTCATCCTTTAATCCAAACCAGTTTCCATCTTCATCAAAAAAGAACCTCCGCCACCAACTTCTCTTTCTTTTAGAATGATTTTTCCCATTATTCTTTGCTTTTGGAAAAACCCCACAAAATCTCCTCCTATTACTCAATTGGAGTGAGAAACTGGATGATTTGGCAAATAAGTTCCTGTTCCTAAGTGGGGTTTGGTTATGGTTAGTGTTAAAGCTTAGGTTGTTGCATAACACAATTGAAGTGGTCATCAAGAACCCAACATTTTTTAGCCTTTTCAAACCAAAGACAAGAAACCACTGCTCCAAATCGCTGTAATCATGAAACAATCAAACCTCTTCTTATCAAACAAAAAACATAGGCATTCTCTTAAAAAATTCAATATCTTGACTACTAAATTGGCTTTTAAAAAAACAAAATTCAGAAACTCATATCCTGAGCTGAAGAGCTAAAAAACAAAGAAAAAAAAGAATCAAGAAGAATTTTACAACATAAGAAAGAGTTTTTTGTAATTGTGATGAAGCTAAGCTAAACAGCTAAAGAGGGAAGAGCAAAAGGAAAGAGGATAGAGGTCTTTGGGCTCTCACTCTCACTACTGGATAATTAAAAATAAAATAAATGTTTTTTTTTTTTGGATAAGATAAAGAAATCCTTTATATTAAATTACGATATTACTCTTCTTGTGAAATATAAGAGGAAAAAACTCAATTTAGCCTCTAAGGAATTAGGAGGCTGAGTCTTTAATCTTTTGATTCTATCATTTTATCCAAAAATTAAACAACATTAAACAATGTTAACCTTATTTGCATGTGCTAATTAACTATTTCCATCCAAGACATCAAAATTTTTCCCCTTAAATCACCATTTTAGCATTGAATCATAGTAAAAAAAATATTTCATTTTAATAGTTTATATAAAAGAAATCTTTTTTATATATATTTTAACACTAATTTATTGTTTAGGACATTTTAGACCATTACTACACTATGTTGTTGGTCGAATCAAATTTTTTTGTATGTAAAAAAATATCTAGGTGTTTTTAATGTATTTTTTATCAAAAAAATCAAGACGATAATTTTTTAAATGTTAAAATAATAACAAATTAAATCGACTTTGATTAATTTGAGTTAAGTTATTAAATACATTATCCAGGTCATGACCTTGATAATCCTATAGAAAGTAAATAAAAAAAATTTAATTTAATTTTCAATCAACTTAATATTGAAAAATAAAATTGAAAACAAAATTCAACTAAAAAAATGAGTTGAGTCAACCCGGGTTAACTTATCAAACTTGGGTTATGAAATAAGGATAATTTCATAGAAAGTAAATCAAAATAAATTATGAAGCTCAATTCTCAATCAATCCAATATTAAAATATAAAATTAAAGAAAAGGACATAGAAACTTACCCAGGTCAACTGACCAAACTCATGTCCTAGGTCATGAAACCAGGATAATCTTATAGAACACAAACCAAAACAAAATATGAAGCTTAATTATTAATCAACTCAATATTAAATGATGAAATTGAAAAAAAAAATCAACTAAAAAGGGACAAAAAATTTGAGTCAATCATCCTAACTCACGATCCTGGTCATAAGATTATGATAACCCCCGTATAAAGCAAATAAAAAAATTATGAAGTCCAACTCCCAATCAACTCAATGTTAAATGATTAAATTGAAAAAAAATAAAAAGAAAATGACACGAGTCAATCAGGGTTTACCTACTAAACTCAAATCAGGAGACCGGGATAACTTCATAGAAAAAAATTAAAAAAAATTATAAAGTTCAATTCTCAGTCAAACCACTGTTAAAAGATAAAATTGAAAAAAAAATTATTCAAAAAAAGAACAAAAAAAACTCAAGTTAACCTGACTAAGCCGTAAAACTTGTGACCTAAGTCATGAGATTGTGATAATCCTATAAAAATCAGATTAAAAAATAATTATGAATCTCAATTTTCAATCAATGTAATTTTGAATGGTGAGGTTGAGAAAAAAATATTAACTAGAAGAGAACACAAAAATGACTCAAGTTAACATGACTAACTACAAAATTCGTGATCCAGATAATGAGAAATCATTTTTTTTCTTCTTAAATCACCATTTTAGCATTAAATCATAGTAAATTATTTTAATTTTTTGCTTTCATTTTAATAGTTTATATAAAAGAAAATCTTTTTTTTATTTTAGCACTAAGTTATTGTTTAGGACATTCTAAATTATTATCTGCATTACGTTGCAGTCAAATTAGAAATTTTTTGTATGTAAAAAAATATCCAGGTGTTGTTAATATGTTTTTTAGCAGAAAAAAATCAAGATGATATTTTTTAAAATATTAAAATAACAACATATTGGATCGATGTAGATCAACTCGAGTTAACCTGTCAAATCCATTATTTGGGTCATGAGATCTTGATAACCCTACAGAAAGCAAATAATTTTTTTTATTAAATCTAATTCTCAATCAACCCACTATTGAAAGATGAAATTGAAAAAAAAATCAATTAAAAAAATAAGTTTATTAAACTTGGGTTAACTTGGGTCATGAGACCGGGATAATCCCATAGAAAGCAAATAAAAAAAATTATGAAGCTCAATTGTTAATTAATCCAATATTAAAGGATAAAACTAAAAAAAACAAAATAAATTAAAAAAAGAAATAGAAACCTACCCGAGTCAATCGACCAAACTCGTGACCTAGATCATGAGATGAGGATAACCTCATAGAAAACAAACCAAAACAAATTATAAAACCTAATTTTCAATCAACTCAACATTGAAAAATGAAAGTTTTTTTAAAAATCAACTAAAAAGGATAAAAGACCCGAGTCAACCATCCTAAATCGCAACCCAGGTCATACAAATGAAAAAATTATGAAGCTCTATCCCGAACTAATCAGACATAGAAAGATGAAACTGGAAAAAAAATTTAATCACACAAAAAATTGTAATTAAAAGAATTAGGGTGGAAATTGAAATAAAAAATAAATTAAAGGGCATAAAAATTAAATTGGAGGGTTAAATTGAAAAAAAAACTTTAACAAAAGAAAAAAAAATAAAAATAACGAGGGCTAAGTTGGAAAAATAAAATAAAATAAAATAAAATATAAACTTTGATTGAATGATAAGCTTGAAAACCAATAAAACTTTAATAAAAAAAACTAAGGAAAAAAATCAAAAATCAAAAGAATAAAGAGCGGATTGGAAAAAACAATATATGATGAATTGTATTTTAAGGGTTAAATTGAAAAATATAAATAACGTTTTTTCTAAAAAGGCCAAGGATGAAAATAATCAATAAAACACATAAGGACTGAAATTCAAAAATAAAAAGAAAAGAGGACAAACATGCATTTTTCCTGGAAGAGAGATAAAATAAGGAAGAACAAAAAACATTTGCAGGTGACAAATCGCCCCTCATCCTCCGTCAAGAGCCACACCATAAAGAAGAGGATCTAGTGGTGCTTCCAAGGACACGATGAAAGACCAAGTTTGATCACCGGGTGGCGTCGCATACGTCGTCCAAAGATCAAGGACACCACTCACATGTTGGTGTATAATGAGTGTATGCAACAACTTTTCAGAATAAAAAAATAAAAATTCAATATAGAAAGACCAAAACACCCCTTATAACCCTAGAAATTACAAATAAACCTATATGAAATGACAAAAACACCCTTAAAATGCATACTTTTTTTATATCTTTTTTAATGGCAAATACATATTTTAACTGTAGCCTAAGAACAAAAAGACTCTTAGGCAACAACTCTAGTTTTTTTGACCTCGAGGATAAAAAAATATTTTTAAAGTTTCAAAGTTTGTGAAAAGATGAAAAAACCTTTGATCAATAGTTTTATGTTTTGTTGACTTTAGGGGTAAAAACGTATTTTTAATATGCAAAAATTCAAAAAAGAATTATATACCTCCGAATAATCTTTTAATGATCAATGAACCATTAGAAAAGACTAAATTACCCCCACAACAAAAACTTTAAATTTTTTACACTCAAGATCAAAATAGTAATTATACTATAGCAATTCAAGGTGATTTGTATCCACTATTACATTGAAATGACCATGCCCTATAGAGTTCTATTAATTGGAATATAAAGAAGGTGTCTTTTTTTTTTCTTTTCATTCTTTTTTTTTCTTCCAATTTTGTCTTCATATTTCTTTTAACGGTTATCTTGATTATTTTTGGACCGATCAAATTAACTGAGTCACGAAAGCCAACTCGTACAGAGTTTAATTTTAAACTTAGAATAAGCAAGAAGATGAATTGGTAAGTTTTTTTTCCTATCAATTTTGTTTTCTTTTCTCAATTTCATTCTCAAACTTTTTTTATTGGTCAATCGAGTTGCTTTTTGACCGATCAAGTCGATTGAATTATGCTAAGACAATTTTTACAAGATTTAATTTTTAACTCGAGCTAGACAATAAATTGAGTATGAAAGATTTCTTTATCAATCTTATCCTCATAATGTTTTACTGATCGATCAAATTATCTTTAAATCAAATAAATTAAATAAATCATATTAATATGATTTTTATATAATCTAATTTTAAATCTAAATTAAAAAAAATCAGATTAATAAGTTTTAAAAATGATTCACCAAGTCAGATTTAATAAGCATACTCTCAAAGTCTCAATAGGGCATGAACTTCTTTTATTATATTAAAAAATTAATTAATTTAACTGTAGTGCGATCATGTAAGGATAAATTAAGTTTTCTTAAAAAAACAAAGGGACAGGTAAGGGCGAAGGTTTCATTTAGGAAACGGTACGTCGTTGCTCGTTGGTGTCTGAAGTACAGAAGTAAAAAGAGAAAATAGGGTTTAAGGATTTGATTGGAGAGAGAGGGAGAGGATGAAGTCTGTGGTGGGGATGGTGGTGTCGAACAAGATGCAGAAGTCAGTGGTGGTGGCGGTGGACAGGCTGTTCCACCACAAACTCTACAATCGATACGTCAAGCGGACCTCCAAGTTCATGGCTCACGACGAAAACAACCTCTGCAATATCGGCGATCGAGTCAGTACCCTCTAACTATCCTTCTTACTCTTCTTTTTTCCTTCTTCTTCTTCTTATTACTATTATGATGATGAGTAACTGATTGATTACTCAAACAAATAAAGAAAATAAATTCAACGAAATGAAAAAAAAGAGAGAAACTTTTTAAAGTTTTCGAATCTGTGGAATTGGGTGGGCTTTCAGGTTAGATTGGATCCTTCGAGGCCGTTAAGCAAACGGAAAAATTGGCTTGTTGCTGAAATTCTCAAGAAAGCAAGGATATATGTGCCACCATCAGCAGCAGATAATGCTGCTTCGAAAACTAAAGGGGCGGAAGCACCAACTTCTTCGTCCTCCTAATGAAAGGTTTGTGTGAACAATTCAATCTTCATTCTGTATTGTGTTTCTGTAAAAACAAAAAGTGAAGTGGACTGAGCGAGGAGTATCGTATATGTCATGTTATGTACATTTAACTTTATACTTAACCTACAAGGTCAAAAGTTTCATGTTCTTGAATTAAGTTGGATCTTTATCGTATTGTGAGAATTCCTGCATGTTTAAGACTTCGATCATAGGTTGCTGACTGGGGCTTAACATTTTGTTCTGCTAGCATTATTGTGATTCTAATCGTGGTGGATATACTTCTCTGATCAATGCTGTTTTTATTCAAATTCTCATAGATTATGGGATGGCTTTTGAAAACAAAAATTGTGAAGGAATGATTAGTGAGCTAACAACTTTGTGTTGCAATTGAGATCTTGTCAGTCTGACTCTTATTGACTAGTATGGCTGGTTAGTAGTGGCAAGCGAGAGCAAATTGGGGTGTTCCTTTTACATTTTCTTCTCTTTTCCTCTCTCTCTCTCTCTCTCTCTCTCTTAAGAAAAATAAAGTGGTTTCAGAGTTCAGAAACATGATAATGGTACAGAAGATAATGACAACGTGTCTTTGGTAGTGTTTTGATTTGCTAGATGCTAGTTTAGTATCGAGAAAACATGTAACTTCTACTCTAGTCTTTAATACTCTCTTAAATAACTTCCTGGGTAGTGATTGTTGGAACTCAGAGTTACAGTGTGCCATGCAAACATGTTTCGAGACTTGTTAGTACCGGAATATAATTTTGAACAGTTTTATGTTAGCATAGTGCTGGAATTGTGGGAGCACGTAAAGGAAAATTAATATTAACCAAAATGGAGTTATCCTGGTTCACCAGGTGTTAGCTTGATGTTGCCTTTTCTCTATGACAGGTGATAGTTTGCTCTAGACATTGTGACAGTTTACTCAAGGCATCTGAAAGACTGAGAAGTCTTGGATTGGGATAAGAAACTCCAACAATTGCTTAGAATGAAGGCTGATAGCTGAAATTAAAGTTTTCTGTCTGTGTTTGAATTTTGAATTCTGGATGCGTTATAGACAGATGAACCCTTATGGTTACTGAAACATAACAAGAGGAGGCATTTATGTCCTGTTTTGTATTTTGTTTCATCTTGGTTTTTTTGGTAAATCATATCTTCTTTCATTAACAGAAATTCCATATTGGTGAGCTTGATATTCTGTCTAATGAATGATAATCTTTACTCATAGAAAGTTGTCTGTTTTTTTTCCTTAATGGGAAGGTTCAGGTTGTTTATTTAAGAATGTCCACGTGACAACTGCATTACATTCGTGTCTTGCCAATTGCTGTTCTTTGCAAATGGAAACTCCAAGTCTATGGCAAGCTGACAACGTGACAGTATCTCCACTGCCACGTGCAGTTTGTAACATTGCGTGCCATTATCATGCTAGCTCCACCTGCTCCCTTAGGCTTGAGCTGCATCACTTATCTTGTTCACATCTAAGTTGCATGATTCGCAGTTACCTGCATTTATCCTTAAACATCTTAAACATTCAATTGTTGAACACCTCCTCCTCATGGATCCCTGTCAGTCCTCTGCTCCTCCTAAGAAAGTTCGACAAGGGAGAAATTCGGGAACTTACAGGGGTGTCAGAATGAGGACATGGGGCAAATGGGTTTCTGAAATAAGGGTTCCGAAGACTGGACAAAGGATATGGCTGGGTTCTTATGATGCCCCAGAGAAAGCAGCTCGAGCATATGATGCTGCCCAGTATTGTATTCGTGGCGAATGTGGGCAATTCAATTTTCCTGCTGAAAGAAGGCCACAACTTCCTAGTGGTCCAGTAGATGCCTTGTCCAAGAAGGAAATAAAGGCTATTGCCTTTAACTTTGCTTCGTCAAATGCATCAGTGTCTCCCTCTGTGATAACTCCGGTGGAAATGGTTGAACCATCCTTGCCCAATTTGCAGGTTTCAAGTGCAAATGGAAATGCAGGTAATGTGGAGGGTTATGTTCCAGCTAGTGCGTCAGTACCAGATTTATGTTCAATAGACAATTTACAATTGGACGATTTACTCATGCTGGACATAGAATGGATAGACTCCCTCTAGGTACAAGGTATTTCAGGGTTTTGTTGCAGTAATAGACATGAACTGTTATTTATTCAGTGTGAACATCTTTGTTGGAAACTGTTGCCTGGTAATGAGATCCCCGTTGAGGGGGAAGTGCTTAGAATGTGTGTAAACAACAATTTTTCATCTTTGGTAATCGCATTTAGTATTTGAAGTGCATGCATGCACATATGGAAGGACAACACAAATTGATAGACACAATATTTAGTTTCACGCTATGCCGTTACCCGTGGTGTTGTCAATATATTTTTTTGACATCAAGGAAATAATTTAATTGTTAATAAAAAATTATGTGTTAATAAATATTAAAAAAATTAATGCGATGTGGTGGGTAGAATTTTAAATTAATTTTTAATATAGTAGAAGAATGTGTTAGTGTTGTATCACGGATGCAATTCATTAAATGATTTTTTTTTTAAGTTGGAAAATGTAAAAATGTTTATGATTTAATGAAATAAAGTTAAAAATATATGAATCCATAAATTGAGAAAGAGTTATCGAAGTTGCTGAATACTAAAATAAAAAGCTATATATATAGCTTTTTATTTTTTCTTATAAGAACAAATGATTTTATTTATATCAAATATGAAAGAAAAGATTTAAAGATAATTATAATAACTTCTTTGAGACATTATAAAAATATAAAATAATTATAAAAATAGTTGTTATTTAAAAAAGATGAACTAAACCATTTTAAAAAATCAAAGTGAGAGAAGGTAACTTGGCTCAATTTTTCAATTATTAGGTGATTTGTTGTATACCACTACAAGCAACGTGCTACCTGCTTTCTTTCTTTTTTTTTTTTATTTTTTTATTTATACAAAAAAGTAAATAACACATTCTTCCATTACTAAAAAAGAAAAGAAAAGGCCCAAATATGCGGGTCGAATCTTATTTTTAATGGGTCAAGCATGCTCGTCATCTAGTCCCACCCATCTAGCCTATTTTCACCTTTTATTTTCTTTTTGTTTTTCCTTAAATTTATATTTAATTACTTGAAAATTAATTAATTAAAAATATACTAGATATAATATTTTATTAAATTCTTAAATTTTTTTAATAATATATGTGAAATATTATTTTATTGAATACCATTCAATTTTTACTCTATTTTTTAATAATATTATAACATTTTTTTTTTATAATATTAGCTACCATTTTTTTTGCAACCCGTCATGATCTTTTTTTTTTAATTTTCATTTGGTGTCTTTCATACAAATATATATTTTTATTATTATATAATTAAATAAAGAATAATTTTAAAAACACAAAGTTATTAAACTTAGTTAGGTCCTTGATCCAAATTACGGGTTTGGAAGCTTGAGCTAGTTTGTTTTAAGATGTTATCATTTCAATATTTTTTTAAAAAAAAGATGACATGTAGAAATTCTTTAAATCAAATTAAGTTTTGACTAGTCATCTAAGTTATTTTAAACTTATAAAAAAATTATTATCATTTAATTAAATATACATAATGTAATGGCCCTCACTTAATTTACATCTATTTCTCAACTTCACAACTATATCTAATATTTATCAATGAATATAATTCTCAATGAAACATATGCGTCAAAATTTAATTTTGTAATGGACACAATCTTTTATACTTGATTTGATACATTCAAAAAAAATAATCTACTCTGGAGTATGTTGTAAGAAGCTTTATTGTTTCTTATATTTTCATTTTAATAATAAAATCAAAGATTTTCTTGTTGTTTTACATGTACAAAATAATCTTAGATAGTAGAAGCACTGAGTTTTATAGGAAAATTAAGTGTCTGAAATTTGATCAAGTATCTGAATTACACCTGTTGAATCATGTAAGCTCCTTCTATCTGGTATTTCTCTTCAGATATCATTAATTTAAGTATTATAAATTTTAAAATTATTAAAGATTTATCTGATCATTAATTTTAAAATTTTAAAAAATTAATCAAAATACATATAAATTGGTTGAAGAACCATAGTTATCAAATAATAATAATAAAAATCTACCCCATGCACCGGTTTTCTGGGTGCTAGAAATCCGCTGTTCACTCGCTTTCATGCACAAAGAGCCTGCCTATTTCTGTTAGCTTGGTATTACCCATCACGTAACTCCATGCTTTATTATATTATTTCGTACTACACCTACACCTATATATCCTTTCTGTGGCAGCCCTCCTTCTTCACACCCCATTCACCTCCCATGCTGTCTGGGCTTACGTTGTTTTTCCTTGGTCTCTCCAGCGTTACTTGGTTTCATAAAACTGCTTCCCATGGCAGGAGAGCAGGAGTTATTATCCACTGAAATTGTGAACCGGGGCATAGAGAATTCAGGCCCATATGCTGGATCTTTGAATTTCTCTGTCAGGGTTCGACGAGGATTGCCGGATTTCCTCAACTCGGTTAACTTGAAATATGTCAAGCTGGGGTATTCCTATCTCCTTAGCCCTGTCTTTTATTTCCTAACAGCACCAGTTCTCATGGTGATCTTCAGTGCTCAGATTGGAAAGCTCTTCATCTGGCAAGATTTCTGTCCAAAATGTGACCCCATTGATGCACTTTTCATTGTGGGATTGTTGAGTTTAATTATATACATTTATCTTTATTTAAGCCCTCGGTCTACTTATTTAGTCGACTTTGCTTGTTATCGTCCACCAAATGAACTCAAGGTAATTAACTTGTGTTCTTCAAAGCTTATAAAAAAAAACGTGTTCTGAATAGATCATTCTATCAATTGTTGTAAATCAAGTATCATAATCTTGCCACCAAAAACAATGTGGATTCACACACAGAATAACAGTAATTTCTTGTTATGTTGTGTACAGCTTTCGAAGGACGAATTCATCGAGTTGGCGAAGAAATCTGGCAAATTTAATGGTGCCGCCATAGAGTTTCAGCACCGAGCTCTCAAGAATTCTGGCATTGGAGATGAGACTTGCATGCCTAGAATAGTTTTTCAACCTGGGCACAAGATAACACTAAAGGATGGCCGTGAAGAGGCAGCAATGGTCATGTTTGGAGCAGTAGATGACCTTCTTGCCGCCACAAAAATAAGGCCCAAGGACATAAAAATTCTTATTGTCAACTGTGGGATCCTAAATACTACCCCGTCACTCTCATCAATGGTAATAAATCACTACAAGCTTAGGCATGATATTCAAAACTTCAATCTCGGTGGCATGGGATGTGCTGCTGGCATTATAGCTATTGATCTAGCTAAAGACCTTCTGGATGCATACCCTGGATGCTATGCACTGGTGGTGAGCACAGAAGCGGTGAGCTATACATGGTACAGTGGCAATGATATGGATATGCTCCTTCCTAATTGTTTCTTCAGACTTGGCGCAGCAGCCATGCTTCTATCCAGTTGCCGCCTTGACCGATGGCGATCTAAGTATGAACTGAAGCAGGTACTACCTCTATATTTTTCCTATTCCTTCAGATATTTCTTTTGACTAATCGCAATCTCAAGTCCCTATACATGTGCTGTCCCTATAGTTTTGTGCTAGCAGTGAAATTATAGTATCATACTTGTCAAAGCAGAGCACTATTAACATTTCAAATTTGCTATGCAGCTAGTTCGAACTCACAAAGGCATGGACAACAGAAGCTTCAAAAGCATACATCTAAGGGAAGATGCAGAACGAAAGCAAGGTCTGTCAGTTAGCAAGGATCTGGTTGAGGTGGGAGGCCATGCACTCAAGGCCAACATCACCACTCTAGGCCCTTTAGTCCTTCCTGTGTCTGAACAAGTTCATTTTTTCACTAATTTGCTCTTCAAGAAGAAAAACAGACCATACATTCCAAACTACATGCTCGCTTTTGAGCATGTGTGCATCCTAGCAACTAGCAAAAAGGTGCTAGCTGAAATACAGAAGAACTTGGAGCTTACAGAGGAATACATGGAGGCATCAAAGAAAACTTTGGAGCAATTTGGGAACACTTCGAGTAGCAGTGTCTGGTATGAACTCGCTTACTTGGAGACAAATACAAGGATCAAACGAGGTGATAGGATCTGGCAACTTGCTTTTGGTTCAGGGTTCAAGTGCAACAGTGTTGTTTGGAAGGCACTTGGGAATGTTGGGAAGCCCAAGCGGAGTCCTTGGATTCAGGATTCTAACTGAAGGAAATAGTAGGAGAAGGTGGGAGTGAAAGAATATTATAGGTTTATTTATGGAAATTGTTTAGGTTTTTTTATGTATTTTCAGGAACCGTGACTTAAAATGCCATTAGTACAATGTCAACAATGCATCTCAGGAAAATTTCCTAAAAATGCATTAACTGCCACCGGTCTCCAAATCACTTATTAGATTAAGAGTGTGTTTGTTTAAGAGTTGGCCGGGCAGCTCACCTCACAAACAAACACACTCTAAATCGAGTGGGTGGGAAACCACTTCTAGAAATCTAGTCTATTATTAATTAGAGCATAGAACACAACTGACTGAATATATGTATGATGCATTCACCTTACAGGGTTAATATTCGAGTTCCAAGCAGTGACAGTCAAACATCTTTCTAGGTCAATACAACGTTTTAGAAGTAGCTTTGCGTTCTCAAAGACGAGAACATTAGATACAAAATTCAAAATAGAATACAAGTTAGAAAATGTTACTACCTATCACAGGTGCCCATTGGATTTGCATTCTTGATTATCCATGGGTGCTCCAAGATCTTCTGAAGAGACAGCCTCTTTGAAGAGTCCTTGACCAAAAGCTGCAAAAATGAAATTACCCAGATCACATATTGAACCCCATAGTTATGCAATTCCATGTTGAGACAATACTAGTAAGGCAATACCGTTACTCTAAAAAAAAACTTACCCGGGTGATGAGGT
Organism: Populus simonii; assembly: GCA_007827005.2. Classification (NCBI taxonomy): domain Eukaryota; kingdom Viridiplantae; phylum Streptophyta; class Magnoliopsida; order Malpighiales; family Salicaceae; genus Populus; species Populus simonii. The sequence goes on from CM017469.2 coordinate 6,818,435, forward strand.
TCTTTGCTTCTGCAGAGACAGGAGGAGTGGAAGGAAAAGTAAGATCAACCTTCACAATCCTGCATCACAAAATTCACTTTCCACATGAATCCCAGTTCAATTCTCTACACAAATCAGACCAAATAACCCATTAAAACACAACCCTTCCCACCTTCTGAACGTATCACGCTGACTCTCAGCCTCAAAGGGAGGAGCCCCATAGAGGAACTCATAACAAAGAATTCCCAAAGTCCAGTTATCAACAGCGTAATCATGAGCCTTATTCTCCACCATTTCCGGTGCCAAGTAATCCAAAGTTCCACACATAGTGTGTCTTTTGCTCCTCGATTGCACAGACCACCCGAAATCCGCAATTTTCAGTCGACCCTTCAAATGTTAGCATTCAAACAAAGTTCTCAAATCAACAACAACCAAAAAAAAAGATATTTTCTGTTAATAGATAACCTCAAAATTGCTCATTTTAATCTAAACTGTAATCGAAATATAAGCATACAAGGATTTAAACAAAATTAGTACAATTATTTAATTAATCACAAATTCTGATTAAAAAACAAATAAAAGCAACACACCTCGTGATCAAGCAACAAATTTTCAGGCTTTATATCTCTGTGAATCACATCCTTCTCATGACAATACGCCAATGCATTCGCCAGACTGGCAACATACTGAAATTAATTAACAATAAAATGAATCATAATAATAATCAGTAAAAATAAATTGAGAGAGAGAGAGAGAGAGGGACCGTGGCGGCTTTTTGCTCAGAGAGATAACCGCACTTTCTAAGCTCTTTAAAAAGTTCACCGCCGTGAGCGTATTCAAGAATCATGAAGACGCGTTGGTCATCGTGAAACCAACCGTAGAGACGGAGAATGTTAGGGTGACTGAGACTGGTTTGAATCTCCATTTCCCTCTTCAATTGATGATGAATGTTGTACTTGTCGATTTGTTCCTTGAAAATCACCTTCAATGCCACTATGTACTTGCTCTTCACTTCCCTGGCTACATAGACCCGGCCGAATTTCCCTCTCCCTAAGGGTTTTCCGATCTCGAAGTCAGCTATCGACCATCCCCTTCGCCGCGGCTCTGACTTTTTGTTGTCTTCTGCCATTTTCGATGAGCGGTTCGATTCTAGAGCTAGTGTGAGAAGATAACTACTTTTGAAATTTGGGATTTTTTTCTCTTGAATTTCCACCGTTCTGTTTTTTTATTTTCAAGTTCAGTCTTAGCCCGCCCATATTAAAACGCATCGTTTGGGCTTTGCATTTTTTTTTCTTTGTTTGTTTTTTTTTTCCGGTAAACCTCACATTTAAAGTATTTTTTATATCATAATAAAAATTTTTTTTCTCAATTATACCATTTCATTAAATATAATTAATAAAATCGTTGAGTGTTCACGTACTCCTCTTGTGATCCCAGTAGAGGAGGACGAAATTGAAGAATAATTTTTCTTTGATTTTTGAATAGTATAGATCATGTGCTCTGCATTATATCAAAACATAAAATTTAAATCTCTCAAATAGTAGCTTTATTCACTCAAATATCTTTCTCTCACACTGTATCAAAAGTTAAAATTTCTTTTTAGTTTCATCATCTGATGAAGATCCCATGAAGAACAAGCAGATAATTAATAAATTTGTTGATTTTATTTAACGAAATAATCCAATTTAAAAATAAAAGTCATTTGGTAGTACGATTGAAAATTCAAGATTGATGATGAAATTATTAAAAAAATATATTGATATTATGAGGGCCAAAATGAAACACATCTTAAACTACAGTGACTAAAACATAACCTTTTCCATAAAATTTACGGCGGTGGAGGAGTACCGTGTGGATTTCAGAGTGTTGGAAAACAAACCAAATTCGCAAACAAAAGTAAAATCCGCAAGCATGGCAAAAAGACAGAAATTGCTGAAGTTATTTGCACCTAGCTCTTTTTTTTTTTTTTCTGATTTCTTTGATTTTGATCCATGTATGGCAAGGTTTCTTGGAGGATTCTAGAGTGTGAGTGTCTGAAACAAGTGGAGAGAAATCCATTTCACTTCTATTTCACTTGCAAATGGATCTAATCTTGACTAAAATGAAGCACCATCATCTTCTTTTACCAACCTATGGCCTCCAATCACTTCACTTGCAAATTGACCAGAGTTTATGGTACCTTGTATGCTAAAAAAACACTGAGTTTCTTTGTTGAGTTTCACTATTCATATGAACCATGAATTTTTTTTTTTTCAATCCAACCCTTCTTTTTTTTCATTTCAATTTTGTAATATTTTTTAATTTCATCCTTATACTTTTTATAACAGTTGGTTAGGTTTTCTTTGTACCAACTAAGTCGATTGGATCAAGTTAGGACAATTTTAAAACATATTAACTTTAAATCAAGGCTAGACAAGGAGTTGAATCAAGAGGTATTTTTTTCCTGTCAATTTTGTTCGTGTTTCTCAATTTCATCCTTAAGTTTTTTTTACCGATCGACTAAGTTGCTTTTGGATCAGTTAAGTTAATTGGCTCACGTTACGGAAAATCTGAGATGGTTTTAATTTTAAACTTGAGTTAGGTAAGCAGTTCAGTTGAGAGGTTTTTTTTTCTGTTAATCTCATTCTTGGGCTTTTTTACAGATCCGTTACTTTGTTTTTAAACTGTCCAAGTCGATTGGTTATTTCTAGACAACTCTCATATGATTTAATTTTAAACTCAAGTTAGGTAAGGAATCAGATTGAGAGGTTTCAATGTTGACACACTGGGTCAGGTTTAACAATATTAAATAGTTTTCTACAACCTGAATAATTTTTATTACGTTAAAAGAAGATTTTAACCAACTCATAGCGTAGCGTTAACCTATAAACTAGTTGTCGCAAAAGACATCTAGGCTAACTACATGTAAAAAAGAAAAAAATAGAAAGAAAAAAAAAAGTCACCACATAGTTTTATTATAACTAAAAACCCTAATTGATCTTTCAGATGTTCTAGGTAAAGGGCTAAAAATATAATAAGAAATATAGTCATCATCCTATATGTTACCATGATGAATCAATGACAAAATAAATTGATTGTTTTGGAGTCGCTACCTAATAATTAAAAAATTAGGGATCTTAAAAAAAAACACTGATTTATTCAGAAATTCGGTACCAAGTTAATTATGATTAAAAAAGGATAGGTATCACTCTTACCGCTTTATTTTAGATCAAAGGTTACCGTTGTTTGTGTTTTTTCTAAATTGATATACTTTCGAGCTTATTCATGATTTACTAAAAATAAAATATCAGTCCCTAAAAATAAAAGACTCGTCGAAAAAATAATGATAATCCCTAACAAAGGATATTTTGTTGAAGCTGGAATTTTTATGAAAAAAACCATGACTTTAATCCCTAGGAGATTTCATCAAAGTTGAGTATTTTCATCAATTATGTTGATCCTTAATTGTAAGAGATTTCATCCAAAAAAAATATTTATTTATTTATTTTGTAATGCTTGGCCATGAAGCAAATTAAATTGATAAAGAAAATTTTATGATACCGCTTTTTATTTTTTTGTTTATCCTTTCGTGTTTAACTCATGCTGAAAGAAACGAATCACCCACATGCATAGTATTGCTTCACTAATTAAACCCACGATCATCCCACAGCTACACAGTCACCTCCATGAAGGTGTGTTGAAGTGTAGGCTCTTCTTTTGGTTGTTATGCACAGGTTTGATTCCAGACTTTTTGGAGATCGATTGAGAGGTTCACCACACTCTAGTTGATTTCCTCAGATGTTAGACATTGTCTTGCACCATTGTACACGATAAGAAGTTTATGTTTGGGTTTTCTTAGATTGCTTGAATCAAATGTTTAGTTTTTGAGGTATGGGTTTATATCTTTTCCTTTGATGTTATGATAACTAGGTCTGGTTCATGGTTGTTCTGATATTCATGTTTCCTTTGATGTTATGATAACTAGGTCTGGTTCATGGTTGTTCTGATATTCATGGTTGTTCAACCTCTGGAGCGTACTTTCAAGATTATAATTCGACCTTAGAAAGATTATTCTATCAGTAATGTATCACCAGTTAAACATTTAATAATTGATTTTGCTCTTACATAAAGCTTTGAATTCAAGTAGAAACATGTTAATTATATAATGGCACAAAATATACATGTCTTAATCATTCCACTTGAAGGTTTGAAGGTGAATGCTAATTAGCATCGATATTATTTTTTTTTTTGTTTTTTTTTTTGTTTTACGTGGGTATCCGGGCCAGCTTGCGCGCACCACAACTAATCTCACGGCCCACTGAACACCCTGCAAACCCAGTGGGCATGTAAGACACCTCGGGGGTGACAGACGTGCAAATAAAAACTTGAAACCCAGGAGCAGCAGAAGGAGACAAGCCCCTCCTACCGCCAGGCCAATACCGTCAGTGCGCATCGATATTCTCTTGATCCCGCATTATTGATTCTACTCCATTGGAAAGGGAGGTTGTGCCTGGGGTTTGTCACCGCATTACAAAACACTGTTCTTGTCTTGCTGGGGCTGGTCTTGTAGGGACCCTAAAAAAGCGTGGAAGAATTTGAAGTAGAAAATATGCAACCATGGAAGGTGGACTTCATTAGCATTAATTTGGAGTCTTTGAAAACCATCTCCATAACAATGTTTGAGAGATGTTAGGTAGTGTCCAATCAGATGATGTAGCGATCGAGCATTCTTATGGTGGTTCGGGAGCTGGAGCTATCTTCTTAGTTGCTTGCCAAAACACATAATCTTCTCGGTTCCTAACTGATACCAAGATACAAGGTGTTCTAGTTCAACAGATGAAGCAACCACTCCCCCGTGGCTGTTTAGCTACTACAACTTTCAGAACTGCTACACATTTTCTAGCTGATCAGCGCGGTATGATATGGCCTCCATTCGCAAGCTTTATTTTCTAAATATGCATGCAAATATTAAATAGTTCAACAATTTATTTTCATACATTCGAACATTCGTTTCTAGAACACACAAAAATCAAGTTACAATCTATTCAATTCCAAAATCGCTCTTGGCTAGCTTCCTTTATATCCTACACACCAGATTAATGAGACTAGTTGATGAAAACTGCTACCACAAAAAGTTAGGAGAGCTTTGAGGTTTACACAATCTTTAGGAAAAATAGAATGAGACCTGCAACCAAACCCAGTGCCTTCTTGGCATGCCCGGGTGCCTGTACCGCACCTCCATAGTATGGCTCAATCATTACCTCAAATTTGCAAGTTCCAGTAGATGGATCTGTCTTAGTGATTGTTGAAAGGTTTGGAAACTTGCATGCATCGTCAAGTTGATTTTGTATCTGGAAATAACTGTTAAATGCATATGAAATGTTCCCCCTAGAATCCAAACTTCCACATGATGTCCCATAACCAAGCCTAGTGCAGTCAGCTAGTCCGCAGGCATAGCTTACACTTAGTGGCACTTGTGGGTCATCAAGCTTGGCCGATGGCTTCATCACACACCATTTACGCTCCAGGTAGTTGACTCTTCTTGCTGGAATTAAAGCTCCTGTATTTGTTGTGCCAAGGTTGAAAGCATATTTGGGCATTCCATCAAATGTAAATACCCCCCAGTGCCGTTCGAAGTTCCCAGGATCAACACTTTTGGCATCCTCATCAATCAGACTAAACAAATAGGCATTAATATCGGCATTAGGCTTTAATGGAGTCCCTTTCCCACTGGAAATATGTGACATGAAACCTTGGTTGAAACGCTGGGCATATTCTATGTTAGCATTCCTGTCCCCATCAGTTGGCCACCCAATCTCTCCAACAATGATAGGCAAATTCCCAAATCCATTCTTTTGTAGAGCATGCACAAGAGTATCATAGTTAGCATCAAACATGTTATAGTAGGATGTGCCGCCATCATTTACAGGATTTGCATTGCCATCGAAGAAGGCATAATCAACCGGGAAGTCAGCATCAGAGTACAGGCTTATGAAAGGATAGATATTCACAGTGAAGGGGGCCGTGGCATCATTCAAGAATTTGACAATGGCAAGCATGAGATCATGGATATCAGCTCGAAAGTCACCATCAGAAGGAAGTCCACTTGAGCTATCATAGACATCAGCATTCAGAGGGACAGTGACCTTTACTGAATTGCCAAGCCCAGCTTTTATCAGAGCAGATTGGACATTCTGGAGAGCAGGGAATGTTGTTCTGAGAAAGCTTCCATTGTACGTTTGCAAGAAAGGTTCATTTCCAACTGCAACATATCTGTACAAGAATAATTTGATAAGTTAGACAAAAAGCAAAATAATTACAGTGTCGAGTCATGCCCATATTTCTGCAGTTGATGTCAAGTTTTCACAAGACAACAAAATAGCAGAAGTCTATGGAACCCTTTTATCTTTCTAATAAACCTCCAAAGATTTCATCACCTCTATCTAGACAAAATAAAATTACACCAAAATCATTTGAGTACACATTTCATGTCTAAGGGCATATAAGAACCTATAAATCCAAGATGGCCATGACAAATTCCAGGACATGCAAGAGATGTATGCCCATCCAATCTGCTAAAGCCCATCATTTCCATACCATACATTTAGAAAGGATGAATGTTCGAACTTTTTTTTTCAGACAGATTATATCAGCCAAATACATAAAGATGCCAGTGCCATTATGTTAATGATGTCTCCCATAGTTAACACTACATGCACTTGCTTTCAAGAGCTTTTTTTTTCAGAGGTGAATTTCAGGACAATTTCACATTCAGGGTAACATAAAATTAGCAGAAAGCACAAGTGAATTTATTGACAAATAGAATCTATTCACATCTGATGATATGAACAGTGATGGAATGATGTGAACTGTATTTCTGGATGTTTAATTATGAGATTTCTACAAGAAAGAAATAGAGCCACTAACATCTAGTGTAGCTGAAGATAGAAACAAATGGGACCACAAAGTTCAGTTCAACTAATATGATCCCATACCATTAATATTCTGGAGGAAATTGTTAAAGAGTTGCTGGCTCCAGATTGTAGTTTGATTGTTCTATTGCTTCTTCTTTTTTTTTTGGAATTTTGCTGGCAAGGTTACCTGACTTCGCTTTGCACAGTTTGCGGCCTTTTTTACACTTTGATAGTTCAATTCCTCTTCCGACATTATATTTTATAATCAAAATGTACAATGGGAAAACAAGAAACTTATGAAAACAGAAGGCCTTTTGGGAACCTAAATGGGGGTTGCACCCAAACTATGATTGTTGGAGCGCAGAAGAGTCAAAAGATGATGCTTCCCTCAATCAACTTTATGTTTGTCCGATGCATCATAAATTATTCCAGTTCATTTCTTTCACGTGAACCAAAGCCAAGACAAAAAGATAAGATTTCATATTCAACTCTTTCTAGACCAAGCACCACCATCCAATGGGCAAGATTAATTGAAGAATAGGGCATGGAATCACCCAAGACATGCAAGAAACGACGACTGAAGAATGGGGCTTAAAGTGCACTGGAAGAAGGGACCTGAGATTCGGCCAATACCTAAAAGGTGCAACTTGAACTCCATAACACATTTGCCGATAAATAAGCTAGAAAGTAGAAAATCTTGAGATATTTTGGAGAGTATATTCGGAACCAAAGCAAGTGACTAACTTTCATGCAATAGAACTCATAAAATCACTTCTTGATGTAGCAATTTCAAGATAAACTAGGAATCCCCAACATAAATAACTTATAGAGAAAGATAGAGAAAACAAAAGGCTATAAGATAAATCATGGTAGGACAAATTCACAAAAGTGCCAAACATCAAACACAACCCCACAATTACGTAGCCAAGTTAAGTTACCTTCATCGGGTTGTCTCTTGGCTGTATCAGATAAAAACATATAGCCAGAGCAAGAATCAATTTGTTGGTGTTAACATGATGATAAAGCACATAGTCATTTAGTCAATCCAAATTCTAATTGAAACCTTTTGGAGTTATGACTGTGCTGTCCGCAATAAATCTAGAGGGACCACAGCAAAATATGCAGATAAAATCTGTCACCAATAACAAAAAGGCTTTAGTTAATTCAAATTCTAATTGAAATCTTTTGCAGAACATGACATTGCTTAGTTAGTCTGCAATAAATCGAAATGGACATCAGCATACTGTACAGATAAATCAGCCAACAATTAAAAGGGGGCTTTGGACATCATTACAGATCAGTTTGAATGAGGCAGACAGAGAAAAGGCTCTCAAACTGATGAAGGCAAGATATAATGACATCCCAGCATCTAACTTACTACATGTAATCTTGAAATTTCACGCCATTTGGAACTGGCATAACTGAACATAAGACCAGGCAACACACTTACCCTCCGAGCAATATTTCTCTCAACAACCACTAACTAAAAGATAAACTATCACAATAATGGCCAAGAGACAGTTCAAAGGAAGGACAACAAACAATTAATTTCAGCTAATAATCTCAATTTCTTGTAAACCAAGTCAGGAAACAATACGCACACACATAAAAGCAAGAGTAAATTTGACCTGATGTTGACATTATTTGAGGTGACATGTGCGGAGACATTTTTGGAAACCCATTTCTCAGCAGCCTTCATGCTACTAGCCAGAGTAGCAAGCATGTCATTTGGGATACCCACCATGACCTCAATCCCAGTCTTACCGAGAGCTTTTAGAGTATCATAATCTGCATCAAAAAGCTTAACCTTTTGGATCCCATTTTCCCTAAGCAGCCTCACCACAATTGCTGGATCCAAAGGGTGGGTAGCTTGCGTTCCCCAGTTGGCACCTATGGTCATTGCACCACTCACCGTTGAAAGCAATGAAACTAATCCAATAGCCACATGATACAACCGCATCTTTCCTGTTCTTCAAACAAATGAGCTAAGCTTCTTTCTGAAAGTGACGACGATAACAATAACAATACAGAACTGGAGTAGATAGTAATGAACAATACAAGATATGCTTAGGGATTAGTCTCTAGTTAAGAGACAAATCTTACAAGCAAGCACTAAAAAAGGGAATTAATCTTTCAGAGGCAAACCAGCTATAGAAACCCCAGATGCAAAAGTAGCTAGAAGAGTAGGAGGCCAATCAAATCTAGTTTTGAAGAAAAGGATAGGTATATAGGTGGTCTTAATTATAAGTAGTAGTAGTAGTAAGTATAACAATAAAGCAACAAGCTTTAAAGTAAAGCTTTAACATCTGAAAACAGAAATATTGGAATTAGCAAGAGCATGTCTTCCATGAATCGCAAAAGAAAGAAAAGAAAAGGAGTTGTCAACTTAAGTTGAAATCATCAAACAAACTAAATTTGAAAGAGAGAAAGCTTAAGTGAAGAGACGGAGATTAAGCTAAAGCAAGAAAGATTTTGAACAAAGAAGCTGGTAGACAGAGAGAGTAACAAGTTGCATTAGTGGTAACTAGGAACCAGATTCGTAAATAAGACAAGATTAAGCTAAACAAAGAAAGTAAGAAGGAAAGATTTTGAGCAAAGAAGCTGGGAGACAGAGAGAGTAGCAACTTACATCAGCGATAACTAGGAACCAGATTCGTAAATAAGACAGCGCACTGAGTGCAAAAAACAAAACCAGAACAAACAAAGCGAAAAGTTGGGGTTTATTAAAGCGCGGAAGAAGAGAGGGAGAGGGGGAGGTGCAGCCAGGAGGAATGTGAGGTCATGAAGAAGTTAAGAATCCCGCTCCTGTTGAAGCAGGCAGTATTTAATTAGCTAAGCTAAAGATCGAACTTGTTAGAAGAGTTGTAATACTGAAGCATCAAAAAGAAAGGAAGGGTCCTTACTCCATACAAACACTACCACGCACTCACTGACTGGCACCTGGCCTGCAACTAAACAAAAGTAGAGAGAGAAAGAGAGAGTGATAGCCTTGATGGGGACAAGGACCTCATTTAGGCTAAGAGAGAGAGAGAGGGAGATACGAGGTGTCGTCACATTAACATATGAAAATGAAAACAAAAAACGAAATTGTAAATTATAAATAAGTCCCTATATTTTATTGAAACTAGTTAATTAGTCCATGTAGTTTCGCGATCGACAACCCTCGGTTCAGTAACTTTTAGTTCCCAGAATGACTTCTTTCATAAGAAAACTTTCCCACATTACCTGTCTCTCCTTGAACCTTTCTATTTTTTTAAAATAAATAAATAAATAGTGTATGGATTAGAAATATAGTTTATAAACAATAAGGACTAATTAATTAGTCTCATTAAACTAAGAGGACTAGATTATAATTAACTCGCAATAAATTGAAACAAATATCTTGAGTCGGGTGTCTGTCTGCAACATTGGCAAGACAGGATTTGGCAGGCATCTTTGTTACAGCAATGTGATAATAATTTGGTCATTCATCTATCCAACGGCTACTTTCGGTGGTCGCATGTCGGTCATTATCTACTGGGTTTGGACCAGATCTTCTTGTGCAGATACCAAACCTAATTATAACCTAATTTATTTTTGTATTTTAAAAATATTTTTAAAAAAATTAATTTTTTTATTTATATCAAATTAATTTTTATTATTTTTTATTATTTTGATGTACTAATATCAAAAATAAATTTTAAAAAATAAAAAATATATATTATTTCAATTTATTTTCAAATGAAAAACATATTGAAAAATAAACGCTGCCACAATACCAAACGAGCTCATAGTTGGTTTGCACTAGAGTCGAGTTAAAATTTTATTTAATGTAAAAATAATAATTAGGTATTAATAACATTTTTCTAGTAGAACAATTTTTTTTTATTTTTTTAGTTTAACGCTGCAGGTGACTTGATGTGACCTGATCGATTTGGCAAGTCCAAAAACAACATAGACAATTGATAAAATCATAGTTTGACTAAAAATTTAACACATATTTAAAAAAATATATGTATATTGTGACATAAACATATTGGATTGACCCCGACCAAACCAGGTTAACCAAATAAATCTATGGCCCGGATTATAAGACCATGATAACCATGTATGAAGTAAAAAAAAAAAACATGAAGTCCAATTCTCAAGCAACCGAATGTTGAAAGATAAAATCAAAACAAATATTTTTTTAAAAATCACAAATCTACGACCTCGATCATGAGATCAAGATAATCTCATAAAAAGTAAATCAAAATAAATTATGAAGCCTAATTTCTTGTTAATCAAATATTAAATGATAAATTTGAAAAAATAAATTAAAAAAATACTTAAATAAAACAACTTGAATCAATATGGATTGACTCATCAAACTTATGATCTAAGTTATGAGACCAAGATAACCTTATAAAAAGTGAATTGAAAAAATAACCAAGTGAGCTGGGGCTAACCTGTTAAACTTACAACCGAGTTCATGAGATTGAGATAATCTCTTAGAAAACAAATTGAAACAAAGTATGAAGTTTAATTTTCAATTAATCCATTGTTGAATGATGATTTTTTTAAAAAAATCAATATAAAAACATGACACAATAAAATAACTTGAGTCCACCTAAGTTAACCCGCAAAACCTATGTCATGACACCAGAACAACCTTACAGAAAGAAAACAAAAAAAAAGTCATAGAACCTATTTCATGATCAACTCAATATTAAAGGGTGAAATTAAAAGAGATAAATTCAAAAAAAAAAAACTTGAGTCAACTGAGTTAATCTGTTAAACTCATAATATAAGTCATGAAATTGAGATGACCTTAAAAAAAGCAACTCATAACGAATCATAAAGTTCAATCCTTAATAAACCAAATGTTGAATGATGAATTTAAAAAACAAAAAAATATATAGATTGAAAAAAGACAAGAAAAAAAACATCATTGCAATTAACAATATTTTGTAAGATGGTGTACAATAAAAACACCATATCTTTTAGTTTTTGTTAATTAATGTATGCTTCCAGTAAGATATGAGTTAATTACACTTGATATCCCTCCACTGCTAGGATTTAATCAGTTGAATCCTTTTATTATGGAGTCCCTTAACAATATATTTTGTTAATAATCAGAACCATTTGTTAGGAGTAATTTTTTATATATTTTTTAATTTTTGAAATGTTTTAAATGTTGATTTTCATTTCTTGCTTCTAGAAATAATTATAAAATAATAAACAATGTAAATAAATCCAAATAAAATCCTTTGTTAATAATTTAATTTATATTTATTTCTTGAGTATTATTTCATTTCAGTAAATTTAGTTTTTAATATTCTATTTTCTTTTCACTTTTTGAATTTTTTAAAAATAAGATTTTATTTTATCAATCCATTTTTTTCTTTCAAATTTGAAAATCAAGTAAAACATGTCATTTTTTTTTATTAGGCTAATTCACTTTAGCCTAATTTTATTTTCAAATTTGAAAAGATTTTAAAAATAACAATGTCACATCTAGAATCATAACAAGCCTATAAAAAGCAAAATGTTTGGTTTTATATTTGTAAAATGGATAAAAATAAAAAAAAGAGCCATCATTTAGTGTTACAATCATTAAAAAACTATAATTGATCAAGATAGATCTATGGTAGGGGATTGGTTATGTTAAAGTGAAGATACTATCATCTTAAAACATTATACTTGAGGTAGACTACATTACTTATGTTATATTCTATTCCTAATAGCTTGTTGTGAATAGTTTATCTACATTACTTATGGTAGAGGATAATGAGTTAAACCCTAGTTGTTGGTTAAACCTAGTCATTTTATGGCTTGGTTCATTTATGTTATTTCTAGTTATTATATTTGGATAACACTTAGTGAATTGATAGTTTTAAAGTTTGTCACTCATGATCATAACTTGTGACTAATTGACGATGAAATCATGTTAGTGAATGATCCATAAGCCTATGTTGTGCTCATTAAACCCGACTTAAATTCTAGAAAAGGTCGATGAAAGGTTTCCAATGAGGTTCACTAGCCCTATAACACTTAGGTTTCATTAGCAATACCTGTTAAATGAAGATTTAATACTGATGATTCGTACTGTGATGTAATTAATGAGTATTAAACTAAAAATAATACTCTTTATTCTTTTGGTGAATATTATATTGAAGATTCTTAATACTTTTCACTTTAATATTAGTAAATATTAAACAAAAAATCTTTACTTGTTTGAGAATTAAGGGAATATGCAAAAATTATTTAATATTTAAAGTAATGACCTATATTGAGTCTATATATCCTAAACATAAAAAATGAATATTAAGACATATTTTTTTGGATATGTTAGCCTAATAGGCCTTTTAATTTGGGTCAAGTTCCAATAAATTTATTAACTTGTTATGAAATCCAAAAATACATGATAAATATTTTTTTGTAAAATGTTAAAACAAACAATTTTTTTTTTGAATGATAAAATACTAAAGCATGTAAAAATGCTTTCTTTTTTCTTGTTTTCTTGTTTTTTTTATGAGAAACTTAGCTATGCAAGATTTAAAAAAGAATGTTTAGAATTTATTTTTTTCCCAATGACTACAATTAGGCAATAAGCAAGCAATAATCATACTAAGTTACACATACTATTATTCATGTAAGAAGCATAATAATATCAAATGACAAGTCTTACTACCCTCCCGAAAACACAACCATATTCTCATATCATACATCCTTTTCATAATATAACTTTGTTCAAAAGACAAAAAGGACCCTCAATCAACTTATTAACCTTATACCTATGTATGTTAGCATAAATGAAAGTAAAAGTGTGTGGGCTACCATGCGTGTTTTACAAAAATAGACAAATCTTATGTTTTTACATAAAAATAAAATATGCACCTTAACTAACTTTATAATGGAAAGGACTACAACATGCATTAGTAAAAATAAAAGAAAGTTTTATTTCAAGAAGGAACTTATGTTAGTGTTAATACTAAAATGGCTTTTTTTGTCTATAGGTTCCCACCACACCTAAACATTTAGGACCTGACCTTTATAGGTACTACAACTTTGTTGCCACCAAGAAAACCTGAAATCAACTCTCTATTTCCTTCATAAAACAAAAGGCCTGCACACCATACATTAGAAAAAAAAAAACTAATTTATCTTTCATTATCAAACGTTTAGTGTGCCTCAAGGTGTTTTTTTAAAGACCTCCTCATCTTTAACTCATGATTAATAACATATGCTTATAAACCTACGAAACTAACCTATAGACCCTTAATTTAGAGGAAACACAAGCTTAAACACTACTTAAAATAAAAATAAAAATAAAAATAAACAAATTGGTTCCTTCTCTCATTTCAAATAAATCAAAGCATCATCCCTAAGATAAGACTTTTGATAATTTGGTAAGAAAGTCTACCTGACATGGTTATTTACTAACACACCATCATCATGAAAATAAAAAGGAAATATAATATACATGCTGAAACAAGAGCAAGAAAATAAGCAAAATCTCATGCATAAAAGAATGAAAGGGAAAATATCTAAATCTACACATTCAAGTTATAGTTACCATATGATCGGGAGGGTTATTAGAGTGATACCTATAGTGGTGATGTAGGTTTGATTTTGTGCTCACGAATGATGCTTGGTATCCTTCTTCTTTCTTATGAAAAACAAGGACTTAGGGAAACTCATAGCCCTGACACAATCCAATTTATGGTGTTTAGAGCTAGCTTTTGAGAGTTGCAATGCAACTTAAACACTATTTCCTTAGATAATCCCTAGAACCTCCTACCCACGACTCATTTTCTAGTCTTTCCTCCTCACCTTCATTCTTTATCTTTTCCTATTCCCTTTCCTCATTGTATTTTTCTCTCTCAATCTCTTTCTCCCTGTACTGTTAATTTTTTTTCTTTTCATTATTCTCCTTTTTTTCCTTGCTCATTATCTCTTGTTGTCCCTCTGCCACGATCTATCTTAGGGTTGTATATATAGAAGATTCAAGAGTAGTATTCACCTTCCCACTTTGAACCAATCTCAGCCCTTGAAACAAATTAAATTGGTCTTTACCTTTTAACAAATTCAGTTAAACTTTTACTGGATCAAGGCTATTAGAGGTGGCTTGGACTGGGAATTTGACATAGTATTATAAAGGATCACAACTATTAAGATTGGGTTTTGAGCATAGTTATTAAATCCGGTCCGGAGGTTGACCCGGTCAAGGGGCCGAGTCCCGGGTTTCATGGGTCAACTCAGGATAACCCAGATTAACCTGAAAAAATTAAAAAAAATATTTAAAGCTTTAATATTTCATATGAAAAAATCAAGAAAAAATCCATGTAAATAGAAGCTGTACATATTGTAAATAATAAAGTTTAAAAGAATATTTTTTTAAAAAAAATTATCCCACATTGAAGAAATAACTTTTTTCTTGGGAACATAGAGTATATATACTAATGGGTTTCAAATCCCACATTAAAAAAACATAACTTTTTTCATGGAAACATAAAGTATATATACGAAAGGATTTCAAATCCCACATTGAAAAGATACTATGTTTTTCCTTTAAGTTGAAGTATTTAAACCAAAAAGTTTTTTATCCCACATTGAAAAAACATAACTTTTTTCTTGGGAACATAAATTATATATACTAATGGGTTTCAAATCCCACATTTGAAAAAAAAACCTGGTCTCATCCGAGTCAACCGGGTTATGGGTTGACTCATCGGGTCGACTAGGTTTTGCCGAGCTGTTGCCCCGACTGGTCTTTTATTAAACCCGGACCGGTCCAGCCACCAGGTCGACCCGCCGGGCCATGCCGGGTTTTATAACTAGGGTTTTGAGGTTGGGATTGCAAAGGAGATGTGAGTGTGTAAGATGTGTGTTTTTTTTATCCCTCTAAGTAGAATGATCTAAAGAGATCAAAATGGATAAAAACGTTGATCTCAACCATATTTTTTTAAACTAGAATTAGAGGTGGAGCACATTGGACAACACATCATCCCTTTTTTAAGTGTTAGATTGGATGACATGTCATTCATCTTTTAAAATTAGGGTTCCTGGTCTAGATGGATAACAGGTCGTCCAAGGGAGGAATATGGGCTCTCGATTGTAATCGGATGACATATCACTCGAGGGATTGGACGATTTGTAATCTAAAAGAGTTTAATCAAGGTTCCTTTTTATTTGGCTCAAATGGTATCATTTCATATAAAACAAAGCAGTCTTTAAATTACATCATTCTTTTAAATTTGGTCATTGATTTTTGAAACTTTGCAATTAGGTCCTCAATTAGCCCCAATCTCAGGAATCTTCTCAATCTTACCCTTGACCATCTTTAAGTAGCCCCTAGGACTTCAACGCATGTTATAAAATGATTTTTGGTCTTAAAAGTTTTTAATTTACCCCTTAGTCGACCTTTTAACTTTAAATTCTTTCAATCTTACCCCTGATTAAGTCGATTTCATCACTCAATTTGCAACACCTATTACATTTTAGTCCCTAGACAATTAATAAAATAAATTAAAACAGATTATGAGTCTCACTCTCTAACCGAAACAATATTGAATGATGAAATTAGAAACAAATCAATTGAAAAAAGGACAAAAAAATAACCCGAGTTAACTCGGGCTAACCCGTTAAACACTATTTATGGGTATTGAGGCCATAATAATATAATATAAACAAAACAAAACAAATAATCAAGTCTAATTCTCAATCAACCCAATATTAAATGATGAAATTGAAAAACAAATTAATTAAGAAAAAGAAGATTAACCTGCCAAATTCACGTTATGTGTCATGAGAGAGGCATAATCTAATATAAAAAATCTAATATTAAATGATGAAATGAATAAAAAAACATGATTGAAAAAAAATCAAAAAAGAAAAGAAAAACTAACGACTCGATTTAACCGGAATTAAAATGTTAAAACCCACAATCTTGATAATGAGACCAAGATAACCCTATATAAAGCAAATCAAAACAGATTATGAAGCTCGATTATGAAATAACTCAATATTGAATGATGAAATTAGAAAAAATAATAATTAAAAAATGACATAAAAATCAACCCAAGTTAACTTATTAAGCATTATTCTGGGTATTGAGGCCATAATAACCTAGTAGAAAGCAAACAAAATAAATCATGAAGTTTAATTCTTAATCTACCCAATATTAAATGATAAAATTAGGAAAAAAAATTAATTAAGGAAAAAAACTCAAGTTAACTGGGTTAAGGTGCCAAATTTATGATCCATGTCATAAGAGTAAGAAAACCAATAAAAAAACAAATCTAATATTAAATGATAAAATTAAAAAAAACATGTCATAATAATCTAATAGAAAGCAAACAAAACAAATCATAATGCCTAATTACCAATCAACCCAATATTAAATGATGGAATAATAAAAAAAAAGCTCGAATCAATCAAGTTAACTTACTACACTCACGATTCATGTCACGAGAGTAAAATAACCCAATAAAAACCAAATATAATACTAAATAATAATAAAAAATTATTGATGGAAAAAAACTTAAAAAAATCATATTCCAATGAATAGTAAAAACCTCTATTCTTTTAGTTTTTTTTGTTAGTTAATAGATAATAAAATCACTACACTAAATCCCTTACTATTTTAGTCTATTTTAATTTAATATAATGTTGGACATAATTAACCATGTTTTATGATTTTTACAGTAAATTATAAAGTAAATTATAAGTAATGATTATTTTTTAAAATATTTTTTAATTAAAAATATATTAAAATAATATATATATATATATATATATTTTTTTTAAAAAAATATTTTTAATATTATCATATCAAAATAATTCAAAATATACATATAAAAAATTAATTTAAAATAAAAAATTTAAATTAAAAAAAAACATGGCACACGGTAATACCAAAAAGTTTAAACGTGGAATGGATTTTTTTGTGGTAGTATAGTAATTCGTGATAGCCTGGGAAAATTATTGTAATTTACCATATATTGTTATAAACTTGTCAAGCTTCGGTCTCGTTTTACTGTGTTGCAGTTACTCTGCAGATTTAAACGACAGTGAATATTAAGGAACGAGTAGCGAGGAGAGCAAGAGCAAGTATTGCACTCTGGAGGTAGTGGTAGTAGAGAGACTCGAACGGAGATGGCCGGCGATCTATCAACCGATTCTCTTAGATTTATTATCTTCATCTCCGCCTTTTTGACACTGGTAATTTCTTTTCTTTTCTTTTCTTGCATAATTCTCAATTCTTCTATTTTTTTTCAATACAATACTAGAATTGGGGTTTTGGAAATTCCAGTGAATAACAATAATAATTATTAGGGATTAAAAAACGATGCATAATTCTGCTCTGTTATTAAGAATTTTGTGAATGTTGCTTTTGAATTTTTTGTTATTTTATTTATTATTGACTAAATTATTGATTGATAAACATGTTATTATCAGCTGCTAGCTACGGGGTCATATGGGTCTCCTTCTGGAAGTCGCAAAACGGGCAAGTCTTCATTATCATCGGTGTTTTCTTTATTTAATCTGAAAGAGAAGAGTAGGTTTTGGAGTGAATCTGTTATTCACAGTGGCGGTATGTCTCTCTCTTGTTTTTTACGTTTTCCTTTCGAAGTACACGTATATCCAATTAACTGAGGAGTGACTAGCTAGTTATTTATCATTTGATTGTTGAAACCAGATTTCGATGATTTAGAATCTTCTAGCCCTGCCAAAACGGGACCTATCAATTTCACCGAAGCCGGTAATTCCTCGTTCCTCCCTCGCATCTTATTAATTTTTTGTTTATCTATACGTGGTCGTAACTGTAATTTCTGCTTAGGTTTGCCAACTAGTGAAGGTCCCTGAATGCTTTTTCGTGATTATAATATTTCAGGCAACATTGCAAGTTATCTTAAGCTCCAAGAAGTGGATTCCATGTACCTTCCAGTTCCTGTAAATTTCATTTTCATAGGCTTCGAAGGAAAAGGGAACCAAGGTCTATATGATCTCATTGTCTATAATTTTTTTTCTTAAGTAGTAATTGTATTTATTTTTTGTTCACTGCCTTAATCCTTTTCTTCTTCTTTCATCTGTGTGCCCATGTATAGCATTCAAGCTTCATTCAGAAGAAATCGAGCGTTGGTTCACAAAAATTGATCACATCTTTGAACATACACGCATACCAAAAATTGGAGAAGTTCTCACCCCATTTTACAAAATTCATGTAGACAAAGAGCAACATCACCATCTTCCCTTAGTCAGTCACATAAATTACAAGTAATGGTTCCATGTAGTGTGCATATTTCTTTCCTTTAAAATTGATTGTTGATTTAAAGATGCAATGGTATTATTTGCTCTGAGTAGTTTTGAATTTCTGCTCATGTCATTATAATTAACTTGCTTGTGCAGTTTTTCTGTTCATGCCATTCAAATGGGTGAAAAGGTTACTTATATCTTTGAGCATGCCATCAATCTTTTGGCTCGCAAGGATGATGTGTCTGATAACAGGTGAAATATGTTAAATTGTAACCTGCCCCCCTCCTCCCCTTTCTGTATGTTGAAATCCCAATTTACTTCCTTATCTTAGTTCTTGTTACTACTAATAACCAGGATTAGCCAATTTCACCTTGCACATGCTTCATGGCCACTGTCAGTTGTAATAAACTTGTGGTCAACAAGTTAATTTCTAGTAATGAGTGACAATATTTGTAGCAAAATGGACAGCGAGAAAATGTTAATTCTTTTTAATGTTTTGTTTTGGTGGTCAAAAGAAATGTTATTATGTGAACTTTGGAGGAAATATTTTAATGCTTGAATGGGACTTGATTGCTCGAGGAGAGTGGTCTTGATATATCTGCACATGCTGGTTAGGATACCTGTCAAGTTCAAGTTATTTGGACATGTAAATTGATGTTTTATAGTATTATAGTTGCACATATTCTGCTTTGATCTTGTCTTTTAGACCCTGTTGCACACCTAGTATTCCAATGAGTGAATGAGGCTGGGAGGAATGTCTCGTCAGCCCCAAATTATTTTTTCTGTCACGAACCTTAATTCTCTGTGCTAAAGTAACATATATCTGGAAAGGAGAGAAAGATTGTTTTCTTTCTCAAGAGATTCTTTCCTGCAGATCATGTTCTTTCTCTGGAGATTCTTTTCTGTGAATGTTCACTGAACACTTGTCCGTCACCATTCATTTATGCCGTTTCCTTCTCTTGCTCTCACTCTCTTCCTTTGTTAACTGTGGCTCATCCACCTTGACAGTGATAACAAGGATGTCCTGTGGCAAGTAGATATGGACGTGATGGATGCTCTTTTCAGTAGTCTTGTTGATTATCTTCAACTTGACAATGCATATAACGTTTTCATTTTGAATCCCAAGCATGACCTAAAGAGGGCTAAATATGGCTACAGGTGTGTATTTTTTAAGGATATCCCTGCTTCCTTTTATCATTTCGTGCACAATTTTAGAACATAAGAACACTCAACGTGATACATCCCTGAACATGAACTGCATCGAATGGCTGGCTTGAATCTTATCTATTGCCTTTTTTTTAAACCTCTGAATTATCGAACTGTTCATTTTTGCACTGAGACTGATTCTGTGATCTGTGTTGCATTTTATAATCTAGTGTATCTTAGATTTGTCATATTATGTTTTGAAATTTATTTTGATATGGCAGGAGAGGTTTGTCGGAGTCAGAAATAACATTTCTAAAAGAGGTATTCTTTTAGCTTCTTCTTTCTTTTATATACCTGTTGCATTCTTCAAGCATGATAATTATTTGCACATTCTGTTATGATCTTCAATAATTTTGGCTACAATGAGAATCCTAGGCAATCCCTCATTCAATTAGTTCTTGGGAAAAATATTTGATATCCTTGTTCCCTTCTGGTGCTAATATGATATTTATAGACCAGATCCAGAATTTATTTTTTTGTTTATTTGTATTGTTTAGAATAAGAGCTTGCAAACAAAAATTCTTCAGTCTGGAGGCGTTTCAGAAAGTGTTCTCGGTATGAAACTATCATCTTCTCCATTTCATTTCCATTTATAAATGTTGTGGAGGCTTTTTATTTATATTATAATGTTCCTTTCAAAAGTTAATGTTCTGGAAACATTTTGCAGCACTTGATAAGATTAAGAGACCTCTGTATGAAAAGCATCCTATGACCGCATTTACCTGGACGATAACTGAAGAAACTGATACAGTTAGTACTTTCTATAGCTTAAATCCTACAACTGTTCTATTTTATCCTTCAAACAGAAAGATACTTAAACTGGTGTATCATATTGCAATATGTCTTTGTAAGATGTAATAATTATTTCTATATTTAAGGTGGAATGGTATAATATCTGCCTGGATGCATTGAACAATGCTGAGAAGTTATATCAAGGGAAGGACACTTCTGACATCATTCAGAATAAAGTCTTACAAGTATGTTCTATCTCTCTTTCTTGCTATCCTTTAAATTGTTGCCAAATGAAGATTATAGATATGCAACTTTTATTGATTCTTTTATTGAGACTTTTGGTTTCTGTCTATTCCAAGTTATTGAAAGGGAAGAATGAGGATATGAAGCTTCTTCTTGAAAAAGAGTTAAAATCTGGGGGCTTCAGTGATTTTCCTGCAGAGTGTCTTACAGATACATGGATCGGAAGGGACAGGTATCATTTTCTTCCTCCATCTCTCTTGTACACACACACACGTGCTATGTGGATACTCAACTAGTGGCATATTTTGCATCAGGTGGGCCTTTATTGATTTAACTGCTGGCCCCTTCTCGTGGGGTCCTGCTGTTGGTGGAGAAGGTGTGCGCACAGAGCGTAGTTTGCCAAATGTGCAGAAAACTATTGGTGCAGTTGCTGGTACTGTTGATTACTATTCCACTGGAACTTTTTTATTTTATTTTAAATTTTATTTCTTGTTTGTTGCATTTACACTATTATTTGTATTTAACCAACTTTTAAGCCGTGTAATATAAGATTTCTGGATTGAATGTATATGATGGTTGCTGTGGTAGATACATTGTGGTTTAGGATGCTTTGCTTCTTTCATTTCTTTTTGAGGTGCTTTTATTCCACCTCTGCAGAACTGGACAGACCCTTTTTGGAACTTGATTGCTTTGATATGTGCTCCCTTGCTTGTCTTCTTCATTGAAGTGGTCAAAGTAGTTCCTTTATGATTTTATGGATACAATGACCAGTTATTTTGACAAATTAGAAACAATGCAACACTATTCTAATTCATAAATACCAGCTATCAACTCTTTGTATTTCACTTTCATGGAAACTTTGCTTTATTGTTGAATCAAGCATCAATCAGTATCTATACCAGTTTTTCAACGAATAACATGCTCCTTTTTTGGCATCCAGAGATTTCAGAAGATGAAGCTGAAGAGCGCTTGCAAGAAGCAATTCAGGAAAAGTTTTCAGTAGTTGGTGATGTATGTACAAGTAATCAAACAAGTAGCGATTCACCATGTCAATTCCTTTCATATATTTTTTGCTAAACAAAAATTGCTGCATGGTTACACCATGGTGATAGGATTCATATTAATATTAACCTATTTTGACTTCTAAGACTAATGATGGATTCTTTTTGTTGGGGTCATGACATAGGCTGTCTTCTGGATAGATATTGAAATCTAGGCTTTTGTCTTGGGACCTCCCAGCTCTTAAAGATGGTGGGATATGTTTATCTTAAGAGAACGTTTGCTTTCTGAGAACTAAGAGTTGGCCAACTATCCCAATGGAGAAGACTTGCAGCCTTAGAGAGACAGGTGGTGCCACAAATCTAGGGCCCTGAAAGAGACTTTCAATTTTGGTTTGATTTTAAAATGTTGGTTACCTATTCTAAGGTATCCAAGATAAGTACTGATTACTTGATAAAAGGGTTACAAATGCAAGTCTGCGGTTACCAGCAAGTTGAGTGTTGGATATCCATTTACCTCTATCTAGAAAATCTTCATCTTCTTGTGCAGGTCAATAGCTAGTTATCGTATAATTTAAACAGTAGCTAGTGTCTACTCCATGGGTTCCCTGTGTTCTGCATGCTTGTTTAGTCTACTGTGCACTGGATTAAGTTGGTCAGAGATGCAAGTTTGTCGATTGCCAATAGTGTCAAAATTGCTCATGACTTTGACAGGGATTTTGATCCATTAGCGTCATTACAGGAACACACGTTTTCCTTTAAGAACTTACCTTTCTTTTCTTCAAATGATCAGCCTGTTCCCTGTGAAACTGAAGCATGAGCACAAGAACTAATCTTAATATTACAGTTGGCTAGATGATGATATTTGACTGGGTTCTGAGATGAAACTATATGGCTTGGTTAAGCTAGATGAAGTGCTGTAAGGTTCTCTAGATTTCCTGTTTTAATTGATTCTGCAAATCTTACAGAAGGATCATCAAGCCATCGATATTCTTTTGGCTGAGATTGATATTTATGAGCTTTTTGCTTTCAAGCACTGCAAAGGAAGGAGAGTTAAGCTAGCTCTTTGTGAAGGTAGTATTCTTTAATCTTGTTTGTTTGGGCCGCATGATGTTTTGCATATAACTTGATGGGTGTTTATTTTATTTTATTTTATTTTTCAAAAAATAAAATTCATAATGATGTCTTACTTTTGCAGTATCTTGTGTGAATTTTTTTTTTTTGAATTTAGCATAAACTGTAATATATATGGTTACAGAGCTTGATGAGAGAATGCGGGATTTGAAAAATGAGCTCCAGTCTCTTGACCATGAAGAGCATGATGAAAGCCATAAGAAGAAGGCCGTAGAGGCATTAAAACGAATGGAGAGTTGGAATCTTTTCAGTGATACCCATGAGGTATACCATTCGGTCGTTTGACAAGGATTATTATGCTGTCTTTTTCCTTTTGATTTGTTAAAAATCCATATAATGAGAGGAAAAAACTTGTGTATTTGGTTGGAAGAATCATTCTTAGGATTTTAAGAGTAATAGATGGTTGTATGGGTTCATTAGATAGAAGGTTCATGTGAATGATCTTTTAGCACATCCCTTTTTATTATTTGTACATAGTGGCTCAATGTTTTATCATGCCTTTGAGTTGGAGACTTATCTTTCCAGCAGGAGTTTCGAAACTACACAGTTGCAAGGGATACCTTTCTTGCACATTTAGGTGCAACCCTTTGGGGGTCTAGAATCATTCTTAGGATTTTAAGAGTAATAGATGGTTGTATGGGTTCATTAGATAGAAGGTTCATGTGAATGATCTTTTAGCACATCCCTTTTTATTATTTGTACATAGTGGCTCAATGTTTTATCATGCCTTTGAGTTGGAGACTTATCTTTCCAGCAGGAGTTTCGAAACTACACAGTTGCAAGGGATACCTTTCTTGCACATTTAGGTGCAACCCTTTGGGGGTCTATGAGACACGTAATCTCACCTTCACTATCTGATGGAGCATTCCACTATTACGAGAAGATATCCTTTCAGTTGTTTTTCGTCACACATGAAGTATGTTCTGTCTACTATACTCTTAAAGGAGCTTTTATGAAAATTGTAATTTGCTCTTACCCCTACTTTGTTCATGCAGAAAGTTAGGAATGTTAAACATCTACCTGTTGATCTTGAGGCTCTAAAGAATGGGCTATCCTCCTTACTTGTATCATCACAAAAGGCTATGTTCAGTGAGAACCTGTATGTTTTCTGCATTGTTTTATTTTTGAAATTTTGTCCCAATAAGTCCTTTGTTCATTAATCACTGGATAGATTAAGATCTCTCTGTCTTCTGTTACTAGTATCTTTTGTATGATTCATTTAATTCATGCACAACTTTGTATATCAACAGTTGGTCCCTGCTTATATAGACATGGTTTGTTGTCAGAGTTTGTTTTCCTAAGAAGGCATCTTTAAAACTTATTCCCACTGCAGGGTACTTTTAATCTTATTTACTAGAATAGGGTATTTTATGCCAAGTAGACTTTGTCCTGCATGTATATTGACACCTCAGTCTTTATTTTTTAAATTTTTTTAAGAGATTATTTCCTAGAAAATCTAGGTGAAGGTGCTGCCACCTCTTCTATATGTCTCATAACCTTCTTTTCTTTCCTGTATTTACCCTAAATTGTTTGATCCTCTGTCTTCTAATTAAATGCATTTTTCCCATGTAAGTTTTATGGGAACAAAGATCACGGTGAACTTGGTCCTTCTTAGTTTACCAAGCATGATTATTTGATAGTATTCTTTTCCATGTTCATCTCCCCCCTATCTTTGGTGATTGGCTGGATGAATTTCACAAGAGTTTTAAATGGATTTGGATGTTTTCTCTTACAATAGGCCATAGACATCCTTAGGTCTTAGCTTTAGTGATCCTCAACACTCTGTAAGTATTTTAGTTTTCTGTTAATGGATTGCTCAATCTTCCTTCAAGTTACTCCTTCTAGTCTCTCCAATTACTGATGAATCACACATGTTTTAATGATTTTCAAAGGTCTCAGAAACAAAAATCCTAGTATTTAGATAAGAAAAACTTGGGGTTTACTTTTAATTGTTTTTATTAATAATAATTAGACACTTGGAATTAGAAATATAGCAAATTTAATTGACATGATGACATGCATCAAGTGCAAACAAAATGATATGAGAGGGAGAGAGATCATGACTGCTTCTCTATTTTTCTGTGGCTAATAATTTATAAAAATAGAAAGTGACAAAAGTATGCAATGAAGTCTCTATGACATAAAAGACCTTTTAGAGCTTACATGGCATGAAGTACCTTATTCTATTAAGTTAAATAAGAGCCTCATTTTGATAAAAAAAAAAAAAACATTCTTAGTTGTCAGGCCTGTCTTCCTTTCAACTTACTTATTTTCCAAATTGCATATAGAGTAGTGCTGTCAGAGGATCCTGCATTAGCAATGGCCTTTTCAGTGGCTCGGCGAGCAGCAGCTGTCCCATTATTGCTTGTTAATGGAACATATAGGAAAACCACTCGGTCCTATCTTGATTCCTCCATTCTCCAGCATCAGTTGCAGAGGCAGCTCCATGACCATGGTTCTCTCAAAGGTCATCTATGAGCTTACATTTCTAGCTCTTCTTTTCTTCTGGCTTGTTATGACAGTTTTTTTTTCTATAATGTTGAAAACAATGTACTTGTTC
Source organism: Populus simonii (assembly GCA_007827005.2). Taxonomy (NCBI): domain Eukaryota; kingdom Viridiplantae; phylum Streptophyta; class Magnoliopsida; order Malpighiales; family Salicaceae; genus Populus; species Populus simonii. The sequence goes on from CM017469.2 coordinate 6,844,399, forward strand.
TGGGACTTGCATGTTAATGATACTTGTAATGTTGGACATATTATTTCTTTCCCCAGTGCAAGTGATCCTGTAGTATTTGTGTCAGCTATGTTTAAAACCCTATCCTTTTTTTGAGTAGTCACCATAACCTTGTCCTTTTGGTTAACCTGTATTCTCTTTCTATTTGTGTGAGATCATATACATGAGTAGATACCAGTGCATTTGTTAATTTGAAAGTACTATAATTCAGCAGATGGGTAGACAATTGATAGGTGAAGAAGTATGGGTTTTCACATTTAAGAGGCCGAGGCTATTGTTGATATATTAACATGTGCATAGAGTGTTGGGCTTCTTTCTGGGTCCTCCTATGTTTCACCTGTACTAGTGTTGATGAAGATGAATTTGTGTGCAACAATCTCTGTTTGTCAGAGAGCTGCTCATGTGCCTGTCTTGGAAGACAGATTAGCAAGATGATTCTTTTGTAAGTAAATCAGGTTAGTTAGATGCACATAGTAGCCTCAGTCAATTTTCTGTAGGCTTTCAATCCAGTGACCTGTGGTCCATGCTCGCTAAAGTTGTGTATTTCATTATTATTTTTCCAATTTTTACCTTTTGCCTCTGGTATATGTGATAACTATCATAACCTACATCCTCTAAATACACTTTGTTTTTATTTCTCATCACTGACATATGCCAGGCTAATGTTTTCATTTTCTTTAAATAATGTAGGAGCACATGCCCATAGTAGGTCCACACTTGAAGTTCCTATCTTTTGGTTCATTTATGGCGAGCCACTATTAGTTGACAAGCATTATCAGGCAAAGGCTCTTTCTGACATGGTTATTGTGGTCCAGTCAGAACCATCATCTTGGGAAAGCCATCTGCAGTGTAATGGGCAATCAGTTTTGTGGGATTTGAGGTTGGAAATATGACCATTCATTTTGATTTTATTAATGGCTTATTGTCAACTGTTGATATTTAGTTCAGTAGTTAGATAATTGCCAGAAGAAGCAGATGGGATTGCCTGAAGGGTTTGCTGCTTCTGATGCATAGTTTCTGATCTCTCCCTCTCCCTCTCCCTCTCTCTCCTTTTCTTTTTTCTTTTTTTTTAAATTGCACCAGTTCTTGACCTTTTGTCCCTGTTATATGCTCTCCCCCCCTTTCACTCTCTTTACAATTTCCTAGCATCTTCTACTTTTGCATGATTTTTCATTTTCATTTAATTTTAGATTTTCTTTCCCCTAGGGAAACTTCTGTAAAATTGCAGCGGCTGCCCGTTCATGCTATTCTAGTTTGAGTAAATTTTAGTACTTCAAAAAAAAAAAAAAAAAGAACGATGGAAGGAAAAAATGAAAATGGAAACCAATTTCTTGGAAAATTTACCTTAATTATGAAAGTGCAAAAGCATGAAATCTTTATCCTAATCCACTCTGGATCCTGAGGTATGCTATTTTTTTTCCACTGAAATCTAGAGTCTAACTCGCATCTATTGTTATATTCTCCCCTTACCCCATCATCCAGGAGCCCTGTAAAAGCTGCGTTGGCTTCCGTCTCTGAACATCTGGCTGGTTTACTTCCACTTCATCTTGTCTACAGCCATGCCCATGAAACTGCAATTGAGGTACTTGTTACAATGCAGAGGTTATCACTCTGTGCAGTTCTGCCTGATAACATGATAGAACTCCAGTAAACATATGAGGAGATGTGTAGTCATGCACTTTTCAGTTACTGGTGATAGAATTATGTGAGAGGTTTATTGTGGCTTATCAATCCTTTACCCCCTCAAAGGTTATAGATCGCATGATAATTTGTTCACTCCTCTGAGGTTTGAGTCTAAGAGACATTAAACTTGACAACTGGGAAGTTAGCGTTGGAATTATGTTGATTTTCTTGAACAATAATACGGCAACATAATACATGCCAAAGAAGAGTTAAAATTAGTTTGCTGCCCTTCATTGATATACTCCTTTCAAAATTTTCTCAGGCTGATATATGCATTATATATAAATATGCTTGTACACGCACACATTCAGTACTAATTTCTGTTTGGCCTCTGAAACACCAATTTAATTGGCCTTGAACTTTCTTAATGATGGTATCTTGTACTCATTTTATCTTAATTGTCATTGGGAGAAACTGACCATAGACAGAAAATGGGCTTTTGAGAGGGAGAATTTGGAGACAGTCTGATCCTTAGTGTTTTTGCATGACATGATTGCTTTGAAAATTCAAACCTGCATACTCAAGAATATCTCATTGCACCAAAATGGCCATGTATTCTAATTGTCAAAGAATTGAAGTTCTATCAGGAGATCCAACTAACAAGTCGCGTGTCTCGTGAATGGTTGAATACCATCTTCACTTGGATGTTTTTCTGGAACTGAACATTTTGTGTCATGTGTTTTTCACACGCACACGCACACGCACACGCACACATACACCACATGTAGGCACTCATACACCACATGTAGGCACACATACTTGTGTGCTTCAGATTCCTCGTCCTTTTCTTATTGCTGATTCTGTAGATGAGCTTGCATCTCCTGCCACACTAATTGAATGGCTAATGTTGCGTGCAATGTGACAGGATTGGGTATGGTCAGTGGGATGCAATCCTTTTTCAATCACTTCCAGAGGTTGGCATATGTCACAATTTCAGTCTGATACAATTGCTCGGAGCTACATCATCACAGCGCTTGAAGAGTCAATACAACTGGTCAATGCAGCCATTCGTCGTCTACTCATGGAACATACATGTATCCTTGCCTTGTTGTGTAGTTCCAATTGAATATCTGTGATTCCTACCATTCTATAAATCTTGCAAGGTTTTTACCTTTTATTTTCTTAACTTTGATTGGAGTCCCAACTTATTTGCTTACACATGTTCATCTGGTATCCATTGCTATCCAATCTGCACTTTCTTATTGTTCCTGCTATAACCTTAAGCTATAGAAGTTCCACCTGGACAGTACGGAATTGGAATGCTCAGGGTATGCAATCAATTAGAAAATTGACATTCATAACCCATCGCTTCTGGTTTCCTTTTGTTTAAATAGAGCAAGGTTCCACCTTTACTCTGTCTGTGAATTGCAATAGAACCGATCAAGGCTGTCAAGTTCTGACAGTTCAAATATTCTTACAGTTGACGTTTACAAAAAAAAAAAAAAAAAAATCTTGAAAGATGCATCTGATTTTGTAGGCCTGTGATTGTTATTTGTCTTTGGATAAGGACTTGACAAAAACCAGCTGAAAAGACCTTCAAAATGTTTCAGTCTGAGGAGCGAGAACTTGTGAACAAGTATAATTATGTTGTTAGCCTTTGGAGAAGGGTAAGCATGCTTGTTCTTTAACCTCTTCACTGAACTATATTGCTATTCAAGTCTGTAAGATTTTGAAGAACCTGCTTGACTTGTGTAATATATTTTTCTGTCTTTCAGATTTCAACTATTCATGGAGAGCTGCGTTACATGGATGCAATGAGACTTCTTTATACTTTAGAGGATGCATCTGAAAGGTTAGGCACTCATGACCTTTTTCTATTTCCTTTCCCTACTGAATCTAACCATGAACAAGTGTGGTAGGTACACTAATGAAACATAAATTTAACTGAAAGCTTCTGTTGGCTGCTGATCCATTTTGATGACTGGGCATAATTCTGGCAGTTTCACCTGCTTGCATTTTAATTATTTGAATTTGTTTTTTATTTATCGTATAGACATGTCCTTTTACATCCGTTTCAGATTTGTTGGTGAATGAAAGCCTTGAGTATGTCAAACATTATGTTACTTATGCCTGTTCTGTTTGTTTTGATGTGCTTGGCTGGAACTGAGCAAATGGCTGATATTTCTGGCTATTTTATGACTTAGAAACCACATTTTTCTTGCAGGTTTGCTAATCAAGTGAATGCGACTATGGCCGTTCTTCACCCAATTCACTGCATGAGAGAGAGAAAAGTACATGTGGTGATTGATATGACAACAGTCCCTGCTTTCTTGGTTGTTCTTGGTGTTCTGTACATGGTTCTGAAGCCTAGACAACCAAAACCCAAGATTAATTAATATCCATCTAGGTGGAAGTCATGGTTGCGAAGCTGTGCGGGATTATGCATGAAGACTTGTAAAGTTACTTCGAGGGGAATGATTATGCAAAATTTTCATTCCTGTTTAGCATATTAATCATACACAGTTTTGTTCTCCATTTAAGGCTGCGAAATTTTAACCAAATGTTTGTGAATCAAAGAGGAAATCGGAATGAGATGCAGTGATGTAATCAACGAGCTAGAATATTGCATTGCGGTTTGCTTGAGTTCTGTACAATCGTGTGCTTTCTGACCCAGTAGTTAATCTGTTGTTTAGAATTTGGAACTGTAGGCAAAAGTCTTGTAACATACGTTTGAATTGTACATTAATTTGAGTTCGTAGAGAATTAAAACTTTTTGCAGCTTATGATGCTCATCTATGGTCGAGGGCAGTGCGCCGCCCCGTGTGTGTTGCTTGCTGGGAATGAGAAAGTAATGGTTTTGTGGAGAGAGTAGAAAAATTTTAAGCTCTAAAAACAGAGCACTTGCGTGAAATGCAAATTGTGTTTAAAAAAAAAAGATTGGATTTTTTAAACTAACAAAATTATTTACTCGTATGTTTAGTATTTAGTGCCCATAGACCAACCTAGCAATTAGCATAACTAGAGACCGACCCGTCGGGGATTTCTCTCTTTAATTTTTTTATGCAAAGGCATAAAGCCCTAATTAATTTTCACTGGTTCTGTATTTTATTGTATTACAGCTTAAAATAACTATAACTAATTTAGAATGTGCGGTGTGATTTGTGTTAATTTGTTGGCAATCTAATAACAATGATTAGTGAGAGAGAGAGAGAGATTAAGTCTTTTTCTGAAAAACCTGACCGATAATAAATAAGCTCAGCCATAGCTTTTCTTCAACTGCTCCATCACTGATCATCTTTCTTCTTATATCATACACTGAAAGATTCAGTCTTTTCATATTTAGAAGACTGCCGTTTTTCTTCTGTCAACAATGGCGAAAACATTGACAGTATTGTTTTATTAATTTATCCAGGAATCCTGCTTGTTTTTGTCTATGATCAGTACAACAACACAACAGCAAGGGATCACATGACATGTCATCTTCTTCATCTCCATTCTCAAGCCATTGCCGATGATGGATGCTGTTAGAACTGGTGTTTTTCCGCGCATAGGATGGAAGCATGTCCAGGCTTAACTTTGGTCCCTAGGCAACGTTCCTGCAGGGAAGTTTCGTCAATGCACCTCGAAGCTAGCTGCTATATCCTGTCACGCTTCTAAATTAGAAAATGATCGACACATGATCTAAAGTAAAGACTACTTCAACCATGTTAAGTCTTAAACCTGTCACACTAAAACATCTTCCAAATAAAGAAGTTTCAAATAAATTCTAAGGGGTAGCTCAATTGATTAGATCATAAATTTGTTTTTCAGGGATCACTAGTACGAGTGTCACAAACCTCAGGGTTACTGAAGACTTATATGGTCATTAATTTCAGGATCTCGAGAGATTAATTGAGATACGCATAAACTAACTTAAACAATAAAAAAAAGATTCAAATAGCTGAAATAATATAATCACATCAATTATATAAACACTCATATTCTTACAAAATATCTATAATTATGTACAAACATTTCAAAACATACACTCAATCCATAGTAATGACAAAGCTTACATCATATATTTATATATATCCAAACATGAAAATACAAAACAAAGTCTCCAAGAAATGGCAAACTAGGAACAAACTAACACATGACTTTTAGAAGACATCAAACTTTTTCTCAATTTTAAATGTTTGTTTGGAAGTGCGATTGCGGTTACTTTTCATGTCAAAATAAATCAAAATAATTTTTTTTATTTTTTAAAAATTATTTTTGAGATAAGCGCATCAAAATGATCCAAAACATATAAAAAATTAATTTTTAGCAAAAACAAAATTTGAAATTTTTGAAAACACGGGTTGGTCCGCGTTTCCAACCACTTCGTAAATTAATGTGCTTGATATAAAGATAATTGCGAAAAACAATGAATTTCTACAGCTTGGTGACTAATCAATAGAAAAATATCAAAAAGAAATATAATCAAACATATATATATATATATATATAATGATTTATTTTGAGTTAAATTATGTTTTTATTGATATCCAGATTATATTTAGACCCGTTAAATCAATTGAATTATATCAGATTAATTTCCACATGTTTTTTTAAAAATTCTCTTCTAAAAAAGACATTAGCCACACCTTGACCTATTTTTACATAAAAAAAAAAATCCAACTTAGAATGAAGCGTAGATGAATAATCTAGTAGAAACCGGAAAGCTTCTTTTCAATCCAAGCTTGGGTCGAAAAGGGCTGGGCTGGTCGAGAAAGCAGTAATAAAATTGGGATACAATACACATTTTTTTAGTAGGAGCCAGTTATTTGAGTCGGGCTGGTTAGACGAACCGGGCTTGGACCCAGCAAAAGATGATGGGTTTGTGGAATGTGGAGTGCTACTCAAGCTAAAAAGAAAAAAGAATGGGGCTCCCGATAAGAAGAAGTTTCGAGAAGAGCCTTGAGGCTTCCAGTCTGGTTCACGGCCTTTTCCCCAATAATAATAACAATAATAGTTAATCCAATATTACAGGAACAATAAATTAAGAAAAACGTGGACTTTTCTTCCCTTGAAGCAATAGGCAATTACAGCAGCAGCCTCTCTTTTCGCAACCCTGCTCCTCCACCTCCACCCCCACCCCGGCCCCCGCCACCGCCTCCATTAATATTTGATTGTTTGGCTGAATATTTTATATAAAAAATTGGTTGTTATCGATCGATCTAAGATCTTTTCTTTCTTTCTGCCTGGTTGCTATTTAGTATTGGATTGATTCTTTATTTATAGAAAGAAAGAAAGAAAAAGAAGAGAGATGGAGAATGGAGGAGGAGGAGACACAGAATATAACAAAAATAACAAAGAAAAAGAAGGATCAGTAGGAGGAGAAGGCTCGTACAGGTATTGGGTGAGGGAAGCAACAGCAGATGCAGCTCCTCTCCCCCTTCCTAAGAAGCTGTCTCCTCAAGACCACCTTCCTTCTCAACCCAACAACCTTGGTTCTGCCTGGAATACGGTACCCTTCTTCTTCTTCTTCTTCTTCTTCTTTTATCATTATATTTATATAATTTTTTTAATTTCTAATAAACTTGTGCAGGCTGGAACATGGGAGGAGAAAAATCTTAATAATTGGGCCACCCATAGGATAAAGGTGAACCTATACTCTATTTTATTGCTGAATTCACTTCTCTCTCTTTTATTTGTCACAATCAATATTACCAAATATTCTACACTTTCGTTCTTCCTATATCGCAGGAGCTGCTCCTGTCGGTGGCCTCCTTGGAGTTCTCTGGTGGCAAAGCAGAAATAGCACAAGTGTCCAAATGTTCTGGTGATGTAAGTTCTTTTTTATCGCGTAAAGATGGAAAGTTTAGGCTAGATAAACACCTTGTTCTATAATGCATCTTCAAAGTTAATTTTTTTTTTACATACACTATTTACAACAACAGAGGTTTAGAAATTTCCCTTCATGTCTGATGACTGACACCACTGTGTATTACTTTTGAAATGGTGCTCTAATATCTTTGAAATAGGCAAGAGAAGTTTCTTCTCTGTCGAATGCTTTTTGTAATGCTCTCAAAAACATGGTTAGTGATGCACATTCCTACATATCGTTGCTGCTTATACAAAAGGAACACCTTTGCCAGGCAGCTGTACTCTACCGATTAAATCCCAAGAGCTTCTAGCCTGTTTAATGTAAGAATAGATGACTTGATTGATTGATTCAGCTGCTTTAATTAAAACTCACTTTGCTAAGATTTGCCTCTCTTTTGGAAGTTACCAGTGGTCACATTCCTAATTTAGACAGCTCCTAGAATTTTTCCTAAGAAAAAAATAGAAGAAGTCTAGAGGAAGTTGAGATATCTATCTTGCTTTCCATTGAAAACTATTGTTCCTACTTTGGACCAATCCAAGACTTTATAAGAGTATATGACAGAAAAGTTGCCACTTTGAACTACTCCAGTCCCGTTATCATATTTCCACTTTGTTTTTATCTGGGGAAACAGTTAAAAAGACCCTATATATTTTTTTATGTTGGTTGATTGCTGTCGTTCTGTCTTGTCTTTGAATTGTCCTATATATGGCTAATATCATGAAAAAGCAAACCAGAAGTTCTAGTGATCTCTAGTGCAGATCGAAATTGGACTGAAAGTCAGAAAAATGTGTGATAATTGGTTACCACTTGATAATCTTACATGTAAATATGGCCCCTTTTAGATTCAAACCATTATTCTACTACACATTATTTTGTTGTTAGTGTTTTTTCTTCCTTTTTTTTTCCATTCTGATGTCTCAGTATTATTTAGGAGGAGGCCCTGCACAAATATTTCTGTCATTATCATGTTTTCAATATCCTGCATATTTGATATGCATGGGAAGTTTAATTTGGTTACCACTTGAGTGAGCAGGCATTCTTGGTGATCGTGAGGAACAAGAAACGTGTTGGATATACCTATGAGTTGACATTGAAAGTTAAAGGTAATTTGTTGTCATTTAAAATGGCCTCCTTTTCCATCTTGATCTATCTACTCTATCCTGAAAGAGTTGTTATGTCCGTGGAAATAGGGGAATGGACTGTCAAAGAGGAGAAAAGGATGGTGAAGGGTGACATAGATTTTCCCGAGTTTTCATTTGGTGAGCTGGATGACCTGCAGGTAAGTTCTGTATTTCCATCCAAGTGTTTGGAGTATAGAATGAAATCTAGATGGAAGTGACAGGAAAATATCGGGAAATTTAGGGTGACCTGTGGAAATATAGTGCAAAACCCCTCTGCATGTTAGGCCAGGTTGTTTTTGTGATGCTTTACTCCCTCCTGCTTGCTCCATCATCTTCTCATCAAAATAACTAAAAGATGAGAAAACACTTCAGTTCTTTATTTAATAGCGTGGAATAGAGTAATTCCTACAGTGAGGGCTTGCTTGTAACCTGTAGTAATTCCATGAACAATTATATAGCAGACAAAAGGTCAAATAGCCCATAAACTTGCATGAGTCATATCAACCGGTGGCACTTTTATTTTATCAAACCATTTCTATGTGTATCTATCTTTATGGAGGTTTGTGCTAGCCTGTCAGGTTGCACTCATCTGTATATAGACTCTAGTCTAATGATTAATTAAAGATTTTTAATGATAAATCTTAATCTTTTGCTCTTGCTATTCTAGATGCAAGTACAGCTTAATGACGAGAAGGATCTCTCGCAGCAAGATAAGCTGCAGATCAGTCAGGATTTGAAGCTGTTTTTACAGCCTGTCCGTGAAAAGCTGCTCCAATTCGAGCAGGAACTCAAAGATAGATAGAAATGGAGGCCAGTAAAGGCATTTTCCTCAAAATCTTGCCTTGATTATGTTGTTGGACTGTAACGTTAATTTTTAGCAGTTTTTCCCCCCCAATATGTAAACGTAACAAAAGATCATTAAGACGACAGTTTCCTGTGGCCATGCACTGAAAAGGCGGAGGCAAACAGAACTTGAGATGGACTTTATTGGGTACTTTGATTATGTCACGTGCATCTTTCAGATTTATCTATGGTGGTTCTTTATGATGACACAATTTATTCCATCTTCTAGTTTATTAGAGGATGAAGTTGTGTTTTATATGGTGGTTGGAACTGTGTGTACATTTACTTGTACGGTCAACTGATGATGCTACCCTTGCAAGGTGAATTCTATTTCAGTGTGAGAAGTCTCCCAAGTGTTATTTCAATGAAATAGCTGAGACAGGAAACTGTGTTTTTAAAAATTATGAAATATTTTTATTTGTTAATTTTTTTTTTTTTATGTTTTTAGATTTTTTTTTATGTTAATATTAAAAATAATTTTTTTAAAATAATTTTTTTTATTTTAACATATTTCTAAATATTTTAAACTGCAATAACTAGAGAAATCTCGAACAGGCAGCTACCCTTGTGATGTTAGGCTCTGATTTCCCAATTCCTTCAGACTTTTGTCTAACAGATCCTTGTACAACTCGAAGAAGGCCGTGCAGTTGTAGGAAATGCCGCACCCTTTCGAGATCTTTCCCTGTTTTTAATTCGACGCAGGCCCTGTCGTTAATAAGCAAAATGTCTGCCGGTGTAAAGGTTTTACTCGGCGATGGATTAGAACCACTTTTATAGGAAAGAAAGTGAATTGAATCTTTCGACGTCGATGGATTTTTTCTTTTTCTTTTTTGGTAAATGGTACAGATGAATATGGAATCCAAATGCGAATTTCAATAAAATAAAGCAAGATTTTATGGGAGACCCGGGAACTCAAGAAATTCTCCTTCATTAACATTAAATTAATTAACAATTGTCGGCTTGACTCATTCGAAATAATTACTTGCCGATGGATTTCTAATAATGTAACAGCACAGAGGAAAGTTTTGTGGTTATACTGGTATCACCATGAAAAAGAAAAAAAATCTTCAGATACTCTTCATGTTCTAGAGATCAAATACTTCCAAGTAAGCACCAAAATAGCTCTGTGATGGTTCCAATTGATTCTACCAAATCTTTTCCTCTCTTTCTTTTAAAGCTTGTGACTGCTAATCCTAAGTTCTTACATGCTTTGCTTCTCGGTGTCAAGACAGAAGCACTCCCACCATTGCAGAGAAGAATGAAGCTTCATCGTCGGGCAATGACAATGATGCACGTGTCAATGAGCCCAACAGGTCAATGATTAGTATCTTCTTCTCTTTCCGTCTTTCTTCATTGGTTCATGGAAACCCTCCAATGAATTATTCTCTTGCAGAGACTTGCAAGTAACAGAGGCTTTGCGCACACAAATTGAAATTCAAAAGCTGCTGCATGAGCAGCTTAAGGTGCCTCGATGCCTTCTAGTCATCATGTTGTAAAATTGAGTAGAATGAAGAGTTCTTGAGGAAGTTAATGGAAGAACAGAAAGCGATTTCAACCCACGAGCCGCCATCATCTTCTATCCCTGCTAAAATTGAGAGAGATAGAGAGCTTAACAGTTCACTGTTAAAATTGTTCAACGTCATTATCTGAGTTACAATTTCATTTTTTTCAGCTTATATACAATGACTAACAACCTTGCAACTAACTCTACTAACTGAATTAACTAACAACCAACTAACTACAATTAACTCTAACTATCCTCACCTGCTCAGTTCCATGTTGTTTCCAATTGCTAGCTGTTGCTTTTTCTGCTACCGCATTTCTTCACACGTCACTTCTTCTTCCTTGGCTACCACGCTATGACTGACCTCTTAAGCTCGTAACAATATTCTCCTCTTCAAGAGATTCTTGTTCTCATGGATCTATGCAAAAATTTAAAAATTATTCATTGAGTTCTTCCAGATAACATTGATAATGAAGACCCTCTGTCACAAAACTTCTTGATGTTGTTCATTTTTTTTGCTGTCAAACAAATCAAATGGATCTTTTTTGGCATAAAAAAGATTGGCCTTGAACTCTAGTTGACCCTTAACAGAGAATAAGTGCTTAACAGCCAAATAATCTTCCTAAACATTGATCAAACTCTTGTAACAAGAAACAAACTCCACCTTGGTGATCTTTTAGGCTCGCAGAACTAGATTGGCTTCTGTTTGTTGAGAATTATCATCCATGAAAATCCTTCTTAATTTCAGTGTCTTTTTCTCATCAAATTCCTGAACATCACCCTCTTCTTCCTTATTTAATCCATCATTTATATAGTTCTCAGCTTCTTGCATTTTCATACTAGAACTCTAAATAAATTCTCCACTTTCGAAAGGTCCATACAAAAATTCACAATAAACTACATTTTTTTTAATTCAAAAATCAAACTTCCTTCATTTTCTTTTAAACTCACTTCTTGTTTCTCTTTATAACTAATCTCAGATTTAGTTAAAGAAAAACAGTTTACGTACCTCCTTGAAAGTTCTTGATGCGATGAGAATTGAACATAAACATTCATTCCCTTTATGATTCGCTGAATATTTGTTTAGTATTGAAAAGCATTGATGGTTAAAATAATATCTTGAATTTTAAGAATAACCTGCTTTTTAACATGAAGTATAAAAGTTTGCTATAATCCTGAATGCCTAAAATATCTGAAACAAGTCAATTTAAAAAACTTTATACCCCACGTTACAAAGATAGGTAACTTTGAAAGGTTCAGTCATTTTCAAACAACTCTCATTGAAAGAAGTTGAACTTAAATTGTTTTGGTAATTGGCTTTGTTTGGACTGCTTTTGTGGGTAAAAAAATCACCAAAGATGATTCTTTTTAGTCTCATTTCTGAATCAAAGCATTGATTTCTTGAAGTTGATGGCAAATATTTCACACTCATTCTTCAAATCTCTTGTGTGTTCTTCCAAAGCCTTCACCATGCTGCTTTCCATCATTGTTAATAGTTTCTTGAAGATAAGCTATCTTCCTTTACCATTGGAAAATGGGTCTGATATAAATTGTTAAGGATCTTTTCTTAACAAACAATAGTTTTAGAAGAAAATTTGAGGGAGAATTAGAAGAGAGTTGAGAGAGATAAAGAGTTTGACAGTTAATTATTCAATGTCATCATCTGAGTTACAAGTTCATTATTTCCAGCTTAGATACAATGACTAACAACCTTGTAACTAACTCTACTAACTAAATTAACTAACAACTAACTGCCTTAACTAACAGCCTTTAAAACCCGTTTTCAGCACTTTCGGACTCAGTTTTGAGCCCATTTTCTCCACCATTTGGCCTCGATTTTGCCCTTCCTCTCTCTTCCTTGTTCGGCTCAGTTTTGCCCTTTCTTCTTCCTTCCATGTTAGGCCCGGTTTTGCCTTTCTGGATTAGGTGTTGCCCTTCTAGATTTGGTTTAGCCCTTCCTTCGTCCTTCCTTTGTTGGGCTCGGTTTTGCCCTTCTTTTTCTTATATTTTGGACTTAGTTTTGAGCTAAAATCTTCTTTTGTATTGGCCTCGGTTTTGTGCCACTATCAAGTTCAAACTTGAAAGCGAGTAACCAGGAGATGAAAAAAAATATATATATGCAAAGATTTATGATTGATGGAATATTAATCAGTCCCTGATCAGCTACCATGGTTGCCTGTGCTCCACTCACCATATTAATTATGAGATTATCGTCATCTCCATCAATATCACCTTCATTCTCTTTTAAGTTGTGAATTATCAATTGTTTTGATGGAATCATCAACTTCATTTTCGAGTTCAATCTCACGACATGTATTGTCTGAAACATATTCCATCTGAAAGAGCTTATTCATAACAGAATTCATCATATTGAGTTCTTCCCCATCCATCCCGTCACCCTGTTCTTCCATAGTAGGAATGTGTCCGTGTTTAGGTGGAGGAGGACCAGAGTGTCCTTCACAATCACGGAAATGTTTGGGAAGAGGAGGTGCTTCAACACGTCAGAAACTGTATCTGTGTTTGCCAGTTCCACTTAAAAGGTATTGATTTCAACCGCACCACAGAGAGACGTTTACATGCATAAGCCAATATTTATATAGCTGGAGACTGACATATGCAAGAGTGATGATGATAATACTAGTACTCCACCTTTCCTAATCTGGGGAAGAAGAGGCGAAGTTGATTATTTTCTGAAAGGAGCTGTTTGCTGGTGGGCTTTCCAGAAATGGGCTGTTTCTTGTTGGTGGGATCATCTTGAGCATGATCATGATTAGGAGTGTTCTTGATAAAGATAATGCTCTTCGGCCTTCTCAAGCCTAAGCTTTCCACCGTTCCACACACACCCATTATACTGCACATCTCATCACTTCATCTTCTTCCTCTTTCTCTCTTCCCTCTGTTTTGTTTACTAGTCAGTAGCCTCCATCCCCAGTCCCAGTCCCAGTATAATAGTATAACTTTGATTGATGGTGGGCTCTTGTTTAACATGAGTGGGCTAGCATGGCCCAACCCAACTCTCTCTCTGGTATTAAAAATCGGGAGAGAGGGAGGGAAGCAGAGCAGAGCTAAAAGCAAAGTAATAATAAATAAACGCCATTTTCATTCAATTCAGAGAGAAACAGGAATAACAATGTATAAAAAGAAGGAACCTTGTAGGAATTTTCAGCGTGGCAGGTATTTAATCATCTCTTCTTCATCCTTCTCAATTATCAGTATCTTCTTCTTATTTGTCAGCAGCTAATTATTATCCTACGGGTGTAGGGTTTAATTGCTGATACTAACTACTCTGCTGTTTTTGTTTTTTGATTTAGCTGCCAGTATGGTGATAGATGCAAATTTCTTCATGTCACTCCTCAGCAACCCCCCAAATCCAGCAATAATCCCTTTGGATTTGGCAATCAGCAAACACCCAATAACAACAATAATAACTCTTTTGGATTTGGCAATCGACAGCAACAGCAAAGACCCAACAGTCCTTTTGGGCCTGCCTCTAATAATTCTGCTAATAACAGACCTCAACAGTTCAAGGTTCTTTCCCTTCATCCCTCCACACTCTCTCTCACACACACACACTGCTTTAACCACAAGTTTTTCTTCTTCTTCTTTTCCTTCTTCTTCTTTTTATATATTGTACATGCTTGCATTTTTACGCTTATTACTCGATCATGATTTTATTTATTTTTATGATTCGTTTTTTGTTACTCATAATAATACTTGCTGCTTTATTGTGTTTGTGCCTCAGCCTTTTGAGAATAAATGGTCCCGTGGTGCCTCTGCCCCTTCATCGCGTCAACGACCTGACAGTCAGCCTGCCAATCATAAGTAACTTCTTCTATTTACTACTCTCAAGTAACACAACCTTGCTGCTATACCTTCAAATAAACAATTTCATTTATTTTTGCTGAGACTCTGTTTTATTTGTACCTAATTAAATTGTCCATTTGGCTTGTTGGCAGTTGCGCGGATCCTGATTCGTGTAAACGTCTCATTGCTGAAGATTTTGAGCATGAGAGACCGCTTTGGAAGCTTACATGCTATGGTCATTTGAGAGAGTATGTCGTTCTAACTCCCATTTATCACTTGAAAAAAGCTTGAAACATCCGCAGTATAGATCATATGATCATCAATTGCCAATGCATTCACGTTATATATAGTTATTTCCTTTGTTTCTACGTTCATGGTGTACTATAATGTTGTTTTCTAGTCATTTTCTTGGATCCTGTCTTTGGTCTTGTAATCTTGCATTTAAGCCCACTTTTTTTCTTTCAAACAGAAATAATCCCATTTGTGATGGACATCAATTAGTCAGAGTTAAACAACCATGACCAGTTCTCTAGAAAAGGATTTGGATTGAATAGAATTAAAACAGAACATTTGCATTTCTTTATTAGCTACACCAAGGATAAAGAAGACACCTAGGTTCCATCATGCAAAAAAAAAGATGGACATTTAAGAAGATATACCCCTAGAGTCAAAGTAGTTTGATTGAAATGGAGAAAAGGGACTAGCACAGTCCCTGTTAGGCTGAAAGGATGAAATTCGATGATAAAACAATCATTAGGAATGAAAAACCAGCTTGTGCTTCTTGAAAATGCATGTTTGGAATACATTCCTGAAGTAATGTGATTATGAATGATGATACTAAGTTTCTATAATCATGGCTTTTTTATGTCTCAATGGACTTCCACCATCTGATTTGAAACTGTCTGACAAGTTTTGTTCCTTTCTTTTTATTTTGAGGATGCATTGGACTGAGCTTTTCCTTTTGTCTGTATGCAGTGGCCCTTGTGACATTATTGGTGATGTTAGTTACGAAGAATTGCGAGCTGCAGCATATGATGATTATAAGCGTGGGTTGAGCTTGCAATCAATTGTAAGAAAAATACAGCAGACTGCTTTCCCACTCTTCTGCTTGCTTATACTTTATTAACAGCAGATACTAATGTTTTGTTATCCATCATCATTTTTTCTCTCACTGTTTCTGCTTGCGATTTTGTTTTCAAACACGTGGAATTAAATCTGAGGAGTTTACAAAGTTAAATAGACAACTGAAACTTTGAGGGATGCAATTAAAACTATGTATAACTTTCTAGGGCATATCAAAGGAAACAACCCTTCATAGATGCAATAGTGAGTCCTATGGATGATGGGATTCATATTCTTATGTATGTGGATGGGACATTGGTATGAGATTTGAGAAATCTATAATATATTGAAGTGAAACTTCCCAGAGATGATATATTCAAACTGTTGCTTCAAAAAAACTCTGTTTTTAATTTTTATGGTTTTATGAACAATCACATCAACTATGTACTGATTATTGCTTTTATTTGAATAAAATCTGGTAAAGCCACAAAGAACAGAAGAAAAGATTAAAAAAAATCACTTTGGCTCTAGAAGGATGCCATTGTAGATGAGCATAGAGATTAGATATCTAAGTTAAAACTAATGTTAAAACTAATGTTGCTGCCCTTGTTCAGTTATTACTAAACACATCCTTTGCAGGTTGAAAAGGAGAGAAATTTACTCAATTCGAAGTTGATCGAGTTCAATAACCTTCTCCATAATCCCAATATAGCTCCCTCAAAGCCTGCTCCTGCTGGTCAGAGTCCATTCTTCGGAGCCACTGCCAATGCAACTCCAGCTGCTGCTCAAAATACTGCCCCTCCATCAGTTTCCAGTTTTGGTCAACTGGGGACTTCTCTTAATATGAGGTTTTTGTTCCATTCTTTCCTTAAAACCATGGTGCCTGCTTGATTTTATGTCTTGAAATCCTGTTCCTAATATTTCTTAGGCTTTCATTAGTCATTTTAAGCAAATTGTCTCTGTTTTCTCAGGTCTGCTACACCATCAAATAATGCCTTTGGGCAACCAAGTCAGCCTTTGACTGCATTTGGAGTAAGGCAAGAAAACCTTTCAGAGCGTTCTGATTTTGTTTCAGTCATGTTGAAATTATTAATTTAATGAAATTTTGTTCCTAGCTATCTCCTTGGCTTTTTATATATGTTAAGCAATTTTCTTTTCAGCCCCTCTGCACCATCAAACAATGTCTTTGGGCAATCAAATCTTCCTTCAAATTCTAGTCAGACTGTGAGTGCATTTGGGACAAATAATTTTCTCTCTGCAAACGCCTCAAATTCTAGCCAGACTTCAAGTGCATTTGGAACAACCAGTTTTCCATCCATAAATGCCGGTGCGATTTTGTAGGTTTTAGTATTTTCTGTTTTGATGTGCATGTTATGATCTATGCCTTCTGATTATCAGTCATATGACAGGCCTGCTTGGCAGCCAACTTCCTAATCAGGCACTTGGAAATTCCTTCTCCCCCAATATAGCAGGCTTTGGCAACAGTGGTGTAAACAGCATTCAAAATATTTCTTCTTCTCCATTGTCAATGCAAAACCCATCAATCCACCCTCTTAGCATTTCCAACGGGCTCAATTCAGCTTTTAATGCAGCAGGGCAAGCTACTACAAATGTTCAGCCAGTGTAAGCATGTCAAGAACGTGTAGTTTTAAAGCAAACTAGAAGTGGTCTGTTGAAATTATGAATTTCTGAGTGCCACTTCACGTTCTAAGCATACACAATGATGTATGTTTTGAGTTGGAATTGCTACTTATAACAATCAAGACCTCTCTTCGTCATTGTCAGAAGTTTAAGGTTTGAGAACATTGAATTTGCATTTGCATTACACAATTTTCCTTAGTTGAATTTTCCTTAGTTGAATTTTCCTTAGCAGAAGGCATTCTTTTCCCATATAGCTTGCATCTAGGATGAATCCAAGTTCATTTTTAGTTATCGTGTTTGTTTAACCACTGTTCTCCAGCTTGACATTTATCTTCTTTGAACTACCTTCTATTCAGACATAATCCTGTCTCTTTACTGGGTATTTTTGTAGATGGAATTTGAAAAGTGTTAAGAACACAGAATCCTAATTTGTCTATTGGCTCATTTCAGATGCGTACGACTAAATTTTTATTTGCCTTTTATAATCCTTCAGAACTATGGTGCAAAGGGAGACTGTTTCTGGGGATGCAAGCATCTGGTTGAAGGAAAAATGGATTCCTGGAGAGGTATGGGATTCCTTGTGTGCTTCTCTTACATGGGACTTGCAATTAGATCTGTGTTTCCAGTCAGAGGTTTATGGACTGAGAGATCAGTTTTTGGTAGCCCATAAATTTTGAGAAACTGAAATATGGAAGGAGCTAGAGTGTCAGCACTGCAACTGCATTAGCAGTTGGTTTTTCTATGCAATTAGTTTTTAAGTGAATTTTAGGCTTTGTAATGCTTGATTTCTGGACCTTAGTGAGTCTAATTGGTCTCTTCCTTGTGCATACCCAGATTCCAGAAGAAGCACCTCCTGAAGAATATGTCTTCTAGAAAATATTTTGCTGTTGACCGACGAGCTGTAGAAGCGCATTGCTGATACTTGAACGAGAGGGATACTTGAACGAGAGGGATGGATAGCCAGTCTTTGGCAACAAAAAAAAGAAGAGAAAAAAAGATGCATTCTGCACCAGTTTTCCAACTTTTTTTTTTAAAAAAAAGTATTGCTGTAGGAACATATTTTTGGACATAAAAGAAGGAAATGTGATTGTTGCCGGAATTTGTGTTCTCGTAAAGAAATGTGGTTTCACTGGCTGGGACAGCTGAATCCTGGTATATAGAGCAATGCAAGCTTTTACCATGGTACTGGATGCCTTCCCAAGAAGGGGCATGTCTAATAGAATTATGTTTTTTTTCTTTTTTTTTGTAAATCAAAAGGGTTATTGCGGTCACGGACTCAAAAATTCCTTTACAGCCAATAATATTGAATTTGTAAATGTTTATGTATTTTGCAGTTTTGTTTCCAGGGAAGTGATGATAAATTTGTTTGATCTTGATAAAGGGTTGGGCCATGAGAGGCTGGTTATGCATCTCTCTCATACAAGCTTAATTAAGCTAAGAATTCAAAATTAAATATAAATAATAAACTAACAAAAACAGTGATTCCTTGGTGCATTCTTTACCTCCATCAAGGCATTTATAATCTTCAGAAAACTTTTGATTACAAACCAATAGTCGAATAAGAATTTTTGCCTGTTTTTATTAGACATGTCATTTGTTCCTATTTAATTCAAAAGTATACCTCAAAGGCTATGCATCACTTTACACGATCCAACCATGCGTTTTAAAATTTTTAATTTTTTTTTTAAAGCTTCTTTTAAAAACTTTCCCCTTCCATATTAAAAGTTTGAAAAATATTTTTGATCACTGTACTATTTTCTAAAACAATTCCAAATATGAAGCCTCACCTATTCCTTTACCTGCTGCTTACCTGAACAACAACAACTACGACTACGTATGTAACGTACTGCCATCGCATCACAACCGCAGAATAATTCTCCAACGCAACGCGTTTTCATTTTCAAATTTTCATTTTTTTTAATAAAATAAAATAAAAGATTCTGAAATTTGGACAAAAGCCACTCCCATCTCCAAACAAACATCGTGCAGACAGTGTAATTTGAGGGACCCATGTCCCCCCCCCTCTCTCTCCTCACCAATCAAATAACTCGGCTGGATCTCCCTAATCCCTCTATTCTAATTTTCTAACCTCGCCATTTCTTGTAACTCCAACCAATACTATCCGATGAGTTGGAAAATCCATTTCAAATTAAACTACGTAGAGTGTATGCTTTTTTAAAAAAAATAATTTTATATTTAAAATAATATTAAAGTAAAAATTTTATATTTTTAACATAATCACTCAAAAAAACATTAAAAATTATTAATTTAATAATTTTTCAAATTAAAAACACTTTTAAACAAGAGTAGAAACTCTTCCAAACACCCAATTAAACTCGGTTCCCCTAGATTTTTAGGCTGTAATGTCTGGTTATATATATATATATATATATAAAGAAAGAAAGACATTGATTTGTATCCCATTCATGGGTAGGTAGGGTCCGCTATTATGCCAGAGCATTCATATTTCATTAAGAGTAACGTGATACCATTTGTCTCATGAAATTTCTTTCTTAAAACGTATGGGGTTCAGTTCAGTTCATGTTCATCATTCTGATTGATTCGAAACCGAGAATGGTCTGTGTCGAAAAAATGGAACAAAGCTAACTACATGTCTGTGCTCTTGGTAACTAGCTAGTTAGGTCCTCTTTTTTTTTTTTTACCTCAAAAGCACAAGGAGAACAGCTATGCAACTAATCGATGATCCCTTTTTTCCTCCTCTTTTTGGAAAAGAAAAGTAGTGGTCAACTAGATTGCCTTGTCGTTTCTTCACCTAGACTGAGACGGTGCCAACACGTCCTCTCCAGCTCTAGGTAGATAACCAATGACAATAAATTTATATTTTTTTATTAGACTTTAATCGTGTTTTTAACTATTTTAAAATTTATTTATTTAGTTTTAAATTAACTTTCTAACTTTTTTTAAAAAAAATTATTTTGATGGATTAATATAAAATTAAATTTTTAAATAAAAAAATATTTTAAAAATCAATGATGATAAAGCCAGGCCATTAAACACTACTTCAACTCACACGCAATGAAAATAGGCTGGAACCATTTGGGTCTCCACTCACAATAGCATTTCTCATTTCTCTTCCTGTTTTGTACAGACGTGCCAGCATGTTATGATTTCAAATTCGTCGGAAACAACTATTTTTTAAAGCACCCAGCAGCAGCGGCGCTAACCTCTAAATTAAATGTTAATTAGTACTGGTTAAATGAATAAAAATTTGAACTCAAATGGATTAGATTAGGGTTTGGTACTGTTAAAATGAATAAACAATTGAACATTAAGAGGAAAAAAAACGAAAAAAAAGGTGGGGTGGCAAGTAAAAAGAGCGAAACTACAGCAATGAAAAGGCTAAAACAAGGGCTTTATAAAACAAAGTTTAGGGAGATGGGAAAGGGCACACTGTCCAGCGTATCTCATATGACACCAACTCTCTCCTTCATGTGACTTGCTTCTCTTCATACAGGCAAGCATCAATGTCATCTCCTCCTCGCTTATTCTTGATTCTTTTCTTGCTTGTTTCCACTTCCTCTTTCCTCTTCCAGATCTCCTCTGCAGCCCATGAAGATGAAGATCATGATATAGACGTAGATCCAAACCTCAAGTTTGAGAACCCTAGGATCCGCAGAGCCTACATTGCCTTGCAGTCATGGAAACAAGCCATCTATTCAGACCCACTCAACTTCACGGCCAACTGGAAGGGCTCAGACGTGTGCTCTTACATGGGGATCTTTTGTGCTCCATCTCCCCAGAACAAGAAAGTAAGGGTGGTGGCTGGCATTGACCTCAACCATGCTGACATTGCTGGCTACCTCCCTACCGAGCTCGGCCTTCTTACCGATCTGGCACTCTTCCACATCAACTCCAACAGATTCTGTGGAGTGGTGCCCAATAGTTTCAGCAAAATGAAGCTTCTACATGAGCTGGACCTTAGCAATAATCGGTTTGTGGGCAAATTTCCGAAGGTTGTTCTCTCATTGCCTTCCCTCAAGTACTTGGATCTGCGCTTCAACGAGTTTGAAGGTTCTGTGCCCTCCCAGCTCTTTGACAAGCCTCTTGATGCTATCTTCTTGAACGACAACAGGTTCCAGTTTGGCATCCCAGAGAATCTTGGGAACTCTCCTGTTTCTGTTCTTGTCTTTGCGAACAACAACCTTGGTGGGTGCATTCCAGGCAGCATCGGAAAGATGGGCAAAACCCTGAACGAGATCATTCTCATGAACGACAATCTCACTGGATGCTTGCCTCCCCAGATCGGGATGCTCAAGGAAGTAACTGTTTTTGACGTGAGCTTCAATCATCTTCAAGGCTCTCTCCCTTCCAGCATTGGAAACATGAAGAGTGTTGAGCAACTTGACATTGCACACAACAGTTTCACAGGTGTTATACCTGCCAGTGTTTGCCAGTTGCCTAATTTGCAAAACTTCACCTTTTCTTTCAACTATTTCACTGGCGAAGCTCCTAGCTGTGCTGCTATCGGAGGCGTCTCCAATGGTACTCAGAATTGCATTCCTGGAAAGACAAATCAGAGATCAGCCAAGCAATGTTCTTCTGAGGCTGCACGCCCTGTTGACTGCAGCAAGTTCAAATGCGGTGGCAGTGGTGGCGGAGGTGGAAGTGGCTCTCCATTAACACCACCACGACGGCCTTGGAGAGGTTCTCCAGTTAGAAGGCCAGCACCAAATCCTGCACCCATTAGAAAGCCATTCTTAGCATCACCACCACCACCACCCACTTCCAAGTCTTCACCTTCCACCAGATCACACCCCCCACCACCTCCTACAAGGTCTTTCCATCCGCCGCCATCTCCACATTTTGCATCCCCACCACCGCCTAGTAAAAAAGTATCGCCCAGAACACATCTTCCACCACCACCGCCTCCACCCCCATCTCCACCTCCACCTGTAGAGCAACAGCCACCAACTTATCACCATATACCGCCACCACCATCTCCTCCTCCTCCACCCAGCCATTACCATTCAAATCATCCAGCACCGCCACCTATCAAAAAAGTCTCACCCGGTACTCATTACCATGCACCACCACCCCCGCCTTCCCATCAATACCAAGCACCACCACCACCAAAGCAGTCAGCTGAAGTTCCAGCACCAAGTTACCACCCTAACTCTCCACCACCACCCCCGCCTTCCTGTCAGTACCAAGCACCACCGCCACCAAAGCAGTCAGCTGAAGTTCCAGCACCAAGTTACCACACTAACTCTCCGCCACCACCCCCTCCACCAACGAATGGATATACACATTCTCCTCCTCCAACCCAGCCTACTGCTCCAGTTCCATCACCAGTAGAGTATTACCCACCTAAAGCAGCTTCTAGTCCACCTCCACCTCCATTGTATCAGACGCCACCACCACCAAGTTACCACACTAACTCTCCACCACCACCCCCTCCACCAACGAATGGGTATACACATTCTCCTCCTCCAACCCAGCCTACAGCTCCAGTTCCATCACCAGTAGAGTATTACCCACCTAAAGCAGCTTCTAGTCCACCTCCACCTCCATTGTATCAGACGCCACCATCACCGCCGCCGCCTTCACAAGAACCATGGCTTCCCCTACCACCTCCACCATCATCTGGGTGTATCACTCCAGAATCGCCGCCGCCGCCATCACCTACACCAAGCTATCAGCACCCACACCCACCACCGCCGCCACCTACCCCAAGCTACCACTACCCGCAATCACCATCTCCACCACCACCACCTATGCCAAGCTATGAACACCCACAATCACCTCCACCACCGCCACCTGTGCCAACCTATCATCACCCGCAATCACCTCCCCCTCATCAACAACAGTGGCATTATCCACCATCAATATCCCATCAACAAAGTCCTCCGCCACCTCCCCATAATTCATATGCACCACCACCACCACCGACTCCATCGCCGCCGCCGCCGCCGCCAGCAATTGAGAACACAGTTCCACTTCCACCGATTGTAGGAGTATCGTATGCATCTCCTCCTCCCCCAACAATTCCCTACTACTAAGTGGCAGGTTGCTGGCAGGCATGAGATGATATATTACAAGGATTAATGGCACGGTTTCTAATTTTTTTTTCTTCTAATATTGTTGCACAAGGAGAAGGATGATTAAGAAGATGTGAGTCACAGGTGAGTCGGTCATGTTGAGAAATATTCTTTTGCGTCTACAACATTGACAATCATCCATCGGTTCCACCCACGCGTTTCGTGTTTTTGCTGAAGCAATTGCTATAATTCTTTTTTTTTTTTTTAATTTGATTTTCTGATTTTTTTTTTAATTTTCGAAGAACAAACTAAATTGATCAAGTTGTAGCAATTAATAACATATTATTGTATAAGTTTCTGTTAATTTTTTATCCATAATTTGTATTAATTGATTCTCATCATGCTCCATGATTTTAGTTTTCTGTGCATGCACGGGGCATTCATAGCAGGAGGAGACTAGCAATAGCTAACTAATTATGTGTTTATTATATAAAAAAAACTAATTATATATTATTTGTTTTTGTGTTTAAAATTATTTTTAAGTAAATTTTAAAAGTGTATTTTATTTTAAAATTTATTAAATTAATATCTTTTTTATACTTTTTAATTTTTTATTTGTTGAAATAAAAAATAAAATTAAAAATTAAAAAAAATACTTCGATGTTTTTATAAGGAAAAAAACATTTTATACTAGGTACTGATTATTTTATAAAATATTTTTTTATTTAAAAATGTATTAAAATAATTTTTTTTATTTTTAAAAAATATTTTTAATATTAACATAAAAAATAATTTCAAATGTTTTCTGGAATCAAAGGAGTTTTTAATACAATCTAAAAATTTTGTTTGTATTTGTGTTTTATATCTCAATAAAAGATATTTTTTTAAAAAAAATTATTAAAATATTTTTTAAATTTCTTTTAATTAAAATTATTAAAAAATACAAAAAAATTATTTTAATATTTTTTCCAATTCTAGAAGCAGAACATACCGTGCTCTAAAACGCTGAATAATAATTGTAGTAGGTGTTTGTTATTGATTATCATAGCTGGAGAACAGAATTTACGGTTCATAAATATTTGCAGTAGTATTTCTCATCTTCAGTTGTCTACTGGGAGTCTGGAGGGAGCTGGTACTGTATCTACATCCTCCATTTCTTTCATGTTTAATATTTAGCTTAGCATAAACCATTTGGGCTATTATTTAAAAAGGAGTAGTGATCGGAGAGATTTGTGGGATCGATCAATATTAAGCAGATGTTGAGTTGTTCGTATAATCTCAATTCTTAAAATGACATCGTTTCGGGATGCTATTCAAAAGATTTCAACAAGAACAACGCTGATCTTGATTAAGATTTCTGGAATTGGACTTGCGAATCTTGAAGGGAAATCACTCATTTAATGCATGAAGCTACTAAGATTCTTGGCAGGAGACAGGCATGCATGAGCGTATTTATGTAGACGACCTACTTTGAAAATGGAGCGTGGCAATTTCAGATTTCCTCATAAATGCTCCTGCTGTTCTGCATCAAAGCAAAGCTTTCAATATGATTTTGGGGCTGGGACGGGACCCTCTGTGCATTTCGCGCATATGCAGAAGGGACGGTTCCTGACTTCATAGTAATAATATCTGCAGCATCGCATTCAAGTTGTTTTCCTGGACAGGCAGAGAAATTAAAGAGCATTGATAAATACTGGTAGGATGAGCAATAATACAATACAAAAAAAATAAAAAGCTATATAATATACACCAGTACTCCCTCCAACCTCTCTGCAAGAGATTTAACCTTGTTGGAAAAGAAAAAACATTTACCAGAAACGTCCAGATTATAGCAACAAACTTGAAAGGATAACTATGAGGAGATATGATCTTGAGTTACCTAAATTATATAGATATAGGAGTTTGAATTATTCAAGTAGGAATTCCGTTGTGACCCTAGTAGTATAAAACTCATATGTATGCTACACAAATACGCGTACAGAAACATTTTAAGCTTTAAAAGACCAGCGTCTATCTATGTCTTCCTCGTCTTCTTCCTTCTCTCTCAATTCTGAAACTCAACTACTTTCCAATCATTCTTCTATTATTTCCATATCTAATGTGGTCGCCGTCAAATAATTATATATCTTCCCTGGAAAGCATAGATAGTGCCTTATTTCAGGGGTCAAAATCTCTTCATACCAACACCAGCCCAAGTCATTTCTATCTCTAACAATGGAGTTATTTCTGAAATACTAAATCTTGCGTATACTCAATGGGTATGACATGAAAACCTCATTCTTAGCACACCAATGTCTTCCCTTCCTAAAGCTGTGCTTAAACAAGCGGTCAATTACACAACATTTCACGCTGTGTGGCATGCTCTTGAGGAAACCTTTTCTTCCTGATCTTAGGCGACAATTTTCCAAATACGCAAACATTAATTGGCCACTGCAACTAAGGGAAATCAATCTGCCCACAAATTATTTTATTTTCATCAAGAGACTTATAGACGAATTAGCCATTGTTGGACAGTCTATGACATATGATGATATTATCACTTGCATACTTGTAGCATTAGGCCATGAATATGAACAATTTAAGGCTGATAATAATATGTTGAGTTTCATGCTCATTTCTTTCTTGTCAAGTAGGTTGATAATAATATTTTATGTTGATGATAACAATTTAGTGCTATTTACTGAAGCATGCATCCAAGTATGCTCACTGGCAAGGAGTTCTCTGCTTTGCTACAAAATAGCACTTAGTCTTTAGTTTTACCTTCAGCTGTTACCAATATTGTGGGATGTTGTTGGGTTTATAAAATTAAAAATAGAGTAGATGGGACTCGTGAGCATTACAAATCTTGTTTAGTCGCCAAAGGATTCCACCAACAATAAGGAATTTGCTTTTCTGAGACCTTTAGTCGAGTTATTAAACATGCAACTATTTATTTGGTACTCTCCGTTGCAGTTTTTTCTAATTGGATTATCAAGCAATTTGGTGTACAAATTGCCTTTTTGCATAGTGATTTACAAGAAGAAGTGTTCATGTCTTAACCATAGGGTTATGTTCATCCTCCATATCTCAATCATGTCTACAAGTTATATAAATCCCTCTATGGTTTATGGCAAGCTCCAGGAACTTGGTTTTCTAAACTTTCAGACAAGCTTAAGTCTTTAGATTTCCATGAACAGAGATGATATTCTCTCTTTGTTTTCCATACATTAACTATAATTGTTGTTTATATATATATATATATATATATTTTAGTTTAACGTGGGTGTCCGGGCCAGCTTGCGTGCACCTTGACTAATCCCACGGGTCCTGAAGTTAACGACCATGTAAGCCTCCAGTGGTCATCATATGAGCAACCACAGGGCTCGAACCTGAGACCACAGAGGGAGCAAACTTCTTGGTCCCAAGCTTTTATCACTAGACGACCACCTAGATGGTTATTGTTATTTATATTTTTATTTATGTTAATTGATGATATCTTCATAACGGGTTCAAGTTCAGCTACCATCAATAATGTAATTAACTGTTTGAAGGACATATTTACTGTCAAAGACCCGAGTTCTTTAAATTTCCTTCCTTGTATAGATACACTTGGTCTTTTGGAATTGTAAATAGCAGCCTACTGTAGCTCGCAGTAGTACTGATGCATAATATAAGGCTCTAAACATCAAAACCTATATGGATCAAGGTGGTTTTATTTGAACTTGGTTTTCCTCAACAATAAGCTCCAATCCTATAGCGTGACAATTTTGGAGCAATTTATCCCAGATCTAATATTGTGTTTTGTGCCAAAACAGAACACATCGAATTAAATTTTGACTTCGTTAGAGATCAAGTTTGCAGTAAACAGTTAGTGGCTCAGTTTCTTTCCAGTAGAGTTCAACTGGCTAATGCATCTCTAACCAAGCCCTTACCAGCAATAAAAACACAAACAAGTGCAAAACAATCTTAATGTTCGTGCTCTACCCTCTAGATTGTGAGGTATAAAGGATCAAGTACTTGTAACTAAAGATAAGTTTCTTGAGTGATTACCAGCCATACAAGCCATATGAAGTGTCAAGATTATAGCACCAAACTTAGAAGGATAACTACGAGGAGATATGATCCTGAGTTACTGGAATTATATAGATATAAGAGTTTGAATTATTCAGGTAAAGTAGGAAATCTGTGGTAATCTTAGTAGTAGAAAACTCATATGTATGGTACACAAATACACATGCAAAAACACTGTAGTTTTTCAATTGTTTTACACTTTCTATGGTGAGAAAAGGAGGAAAATAAAGCAGTCATGCCTTGTTACCATGGAAACTTATCTACCCTAAAATCCCATATATCTTCAAAGGTTAGGTCGAGAAGCTCCAACAATGGACCTGAGGTTGGGATAAGGATGACAAAATTATCTACTATTTGAGATATAACTCAATCTGACACAAGTCAATACTAGTTAGTTGATCCGTATTTTGACGCAGGTCAAATAAAAAAAATTAACATAAAAAAATAAAATGTACAACATATATTGTTAATGCATTTTTTAATATCAAGAAAAAATAATTGAATATGAATCAAAGAATTGATGCATATATTTAATAAAATAAATAAAAAATCATATATATTAATAAATGATAAAAAGAGTTGTTAAATATATTACGCCGCTGATAGAATCTCAAATTAATTTTTAACATGGTAGAAAAATATGTTAATGTTGCATATACTTATCATGATTTTTTTAATTGAAAAATATAAAAATATTGTTCAAGCTTAATGAAATAAGTTTAAAATGTATGAACAGATAAACTAAGAAAAGATTGTTAATGCTAATTAAATACTAAAATAAATCGATAATAGTTCCTGTAAAAACAACATAAAGATAAGTATACAAATATTTAACTATGATTTTTCTTTTTAATTTATATTTTTTTATCTTATTCTTATAAAAACAAATATTTTTATTTTTATAAATATACCATGCAAATACAGCTCATTCATAAAAAATATAAAAGATAAAAATTAAAGATAATTATAATAATTTCTTTGAAATATTATAAAAATATAAAAAAATTAAAGAGTTGTCAAAAATAACGTTTGATGACATTATATATATATAAAAAACTGAATCCCATAAAAAAGATGAACAACGTATAATAAAATAATTATCATTAATATATTTTAAGTTATTTCATTTTAATGAATTTAAATTAAAAAAGAAAAAAAATTAAAGACCTTTACAAATAGAGCCAAGACGTTTAGGCCTATACCATAAAAAAGAAGGCCATGCCCTACAAGCTTACAAGCATGTTGTCTGGAAAAAAAATAGATGGCATGTCGAGCGTAGTAATAGCTGGCACGTTGCCTTTTAGTATGGTCATCAACCACATCGAGCGGCTGGGAAAGTCAGGTTCCAATCCAATCGATAAAGAAAACTCGCTTTTAACTTTTTTTCTTACATAAAAAAAATAACCTAAAAAACGTAGATTTTAGCCCCAGTTCAGTTAAAGGGTTTGAGTTTCTGATTTTAATCGGATCATTCAGGTTAATTTTAAAAAAAAAATCAAAATGATATCGTTTTAGTAAAAAAAAATAAATAAAAGTCAACGGGTTGTAACTAGATTTTTTTACCAGGTCACCCCGGGTTTTTTCTTCCCCTGTTTTTTCTTTATTCTAGTCTGGTTCTAGCCCCAGGTCGGCCGGATTCCAAGTCAATTCGTTAGAGCAGGTCGGATTTCAAAACTATGTTAAAAAGCAGTCTAGACTCCTTAATGAACTTGTTAATATGCTCAAATCAGCCCTCGATCCCCAAAAAAAACTAACTAAATTAAAAAAAACATTCCGAAGGCTCAATCAACCTTTTGCACCAAGATGGATGGTTAAAAACACTACATTAGAACTCTTTTTGCTAAATGAAACCCAACGACGAAAGAAAACAGTTTTTTTGGGTGCCTAGATTGTGGGCGCCAAACTAACCTCCTCTTTCCTCCCCCTTTTCCCTACGACCTTCCTTTTCATTTTTTAAATTTAGGGACTAAAATGCTAAAACAATGATTAAAAAACATGAAAACCTTAAGAAACATGGATCAAAATAGAAAATAAGAAAGCTTAATGGAATAAAACAAAAGAAAAACATGTTCCACGTACAGTGAAAAAAAAAGAGGTTGAATATTTATCCTAATTTCAAATTTGATCCTTAAAGTTTTCATTATTATAAATCAATAAAATTAAATTTTATTTTGCAAAATCAAGCATTAAATTAATATTAGAATTTATCATTGATATCATGAGACCCCATATGAAGCTAGTCAAAATAAATCATCAAGTCATCTTATATTGTTGTATTCCATGATTCAAATTCACAATTAATAAATAATGCAAGATATTTATTATAAATTCAAATTATACATTTAAGATACAAAATTACAAAACAAGGACCATAACATTGTAAGATTTACTAGGAAATCTTATGAAAAAACATACAGCATTATATTCTCAATATAGAATTATTTTTCACATTACAAAAAGATTATTTTTCTCAAAATTACAACTTCAATTATTATATATATATAAAAAAACACCTTAATCATTTTAATCATGGACACGAGTATGTGAAGCACCTGAAATTAAATTAATAATAAATATAAGTTAAACTAGGTTATTAATATATAAACAATTAAAAAATCTAACGGTGAGATACATGCTTAATTTATTTCTCAAATTATTTTAAATCACACTTTTTAAGTCATTCTCAAATCATTACAATCATTCTAGCATAATCCCACAATGACCAATTATTTATTTTTGCTACCCTTTTTCTACGGGCATTTATTTCCATCATTTAATAACTTGATTTTTCAACCCAAAATCAAAATTAAATCTACAATTCATTATCGAGCGCTAGTTAAACTGCAATATAGTTAGTTCTATCATCCATAACCAAACACAAATCTTACCAGAGGATGACTAACTTCTCAACTTATTATTGGGCATTAATTCCATCATAAAATAACTAGTTTTATTTATTTATTTATTATCGGGTATTAGCTCCATCACATAATAATTAATTTCTCGATTCATTATCGAGCATTAATTCCATTATATAATGACTAGTTTTCCAGGCACTTGTTCCATTATAAGATGCTAGTTCTTCAATTCATTACCGGGCACTAATTTGGTTTTAAGATAACTAGTTATTCAACCCATTATTAGTCACTAATTTCATTTGAGGATAAATAGTTCTGCAGTCCATTACTATGGATTGACTCCATTACCATCTCATGTATCAACAAGCACGTCATATTATTTCTCATTCAATGCTTAATAATAATAATAATAATACTAATACTAATACTAATACTAATACGTACCAGGGATTCTAGCCCAGCGACAGAGACAAGGTTTCCTTGCCTCTGTCACCTGAGTTTGAGTCTTAGCGTGCACACCTGTCATCCCCGCGGTATTTTATTTGCTTACTGGGCTTGCAGGGTGTTCAGTAGGTCCGGGAATTAGTTGTGGTGCGTGTAAGCTGGCACAGACACCCCAGGTTAAAATAATAATATTAATATTAATATTAATATTAATATTAACTGGAAAAAAGAAGAAGAAGACAGGAAGGAAACTACCCTCACTCTTACAAGTGTTTGTTTGTGTAGAAAGTAGAATCCAAAATCCCTATTTATTTAAGATCTTTACTCATCACTGACTCACTCTTTCTGTGGGTGAGTTAGCTTTCGCGTTAGGGTTTCATTCATTTCATTACTTGTAAGCCCTCGCTTTCTTTTTGTTTGACTACATAATCACAGCTTCATTTTTGCTTATTGCTTTTTTGATCGGCTTGGTTTTGCAGATACTTGACGATTTGAGCTAAATTCAATTCAATTATACAGAATGGTATCTTTCTTTCTTCATTAATTATTATTATTGTTATTCCTTTTTTTTGTGTGTTTGGTGATAAAATTTGAGAGTTTACTAATCAAATTGAATGGATGATCAGAATTACCTAATTGGAGCTTTCAAGCCTTCATGTAATATCTCCACCACTTTTTCCGATGCAAAAAATCGCAAGCAGGTGTTTTTTTTTTAATTTTAATTTTAATCAACTGGATCCCATCCATCCATCATTGTTTGTGATTGTGGACTCATCAAATCAAATCACATTGGGCTGATTGGTAGGTTCCGATGAAAAAGGAGAATGGTCAAACAGTTATGGTCCCCCTCTTCCACAATCAAGAAAACATTGCTGGACAGGTGCTCTGTAGTAATGCTGTATATCTTGCTTGATTCATCTTGGCTTCTTCATTAATAAATTTTTATTTTTATTTTCCTTCAGATTTCTATAGAGCCTCTCCAAGGGAAGAAAGTTGACCACAATGGTGTTAAAGTTGAACTTCTTGGCCAAATTGGTTAGTCAAGTTTTTTCATTGCATTTCTTGCCATTTGCAACTGCTGTGCGTTGAATTGCTTCTTTCATTTCTTGAAACAAAATGGTTTCTCTTTGTAACCCAGCCTCCCTGCAAACTTACCCTTTGCTATTATTCATTCATCCATGACTGGCAGTCGAGTCCAAACTTCAAATATTGCCTTTTGTTAATTTTCATATAAAAATATTGTTAAATATTCTGGTCCTCTTCTCAGGATTGTTTTTGTTAATGGTTCAGGCATGATACAAAACCAGACAAGTAATTTTAAACGTGTTGTTGGATTGGCTCTCTCTGAATATTCTTCGTTAATTAAAAAAATATAAAAAGCTTCTAATGCTAGCTGTACCAATAATAATAATAATAATAATTTATAACTACTTCTTTGTTTCTTTTTAAAATAAACATTAATGAATTTTATGAGCTTTGCTAGCTATCCTACAGTGATTTTGAACTGCTCTGTTTTCTACTTGGTTGAAATTGGATTGTTTTGTACTATTTGCTTTTTAATTTTTGTCAACTCTCCTGCATGCATGCATTATTTTGTCCTTGAATTGTTTTCCAAAGATTTAAGGAACTTTTTGTTCTACTTCGCAGAGATGTATTTTGATAGAGGCAATTTTTATGACTTCACGTCACTTGGTGAGTATTCTATAAATGATTTTTACTGCTTTAATTTTAGTTTTTTCTTTACACGGTTCCTGTTTAGTATGTGGAAGTCTATTTTGTTTATTGCAATGATATTGAAAACCAGATTGGATCAGCTGACCTGACTTGAAAACCAGTGAACCCTTTAATTTGGTTTAGGTTACCTCCCAAGTCCTTCCTAGTAAAATCCTTGGTGAATTGTTTTGCCAATGATGAAACGGGTCATTGAAGAGGAAGCACAATAATCAATGGCCTGGGTTTACAATTTAACTTCTGATAAAAAGGTTGAACTTATAAATGGTTCAGTGTCTCAAACACATGCTGTGCTATTTGGAGAAATGGGTGCCCTACTAAGCCATCAACTTTTTATTATTTCTTTACTCCTTGTTTTGTATACGATTGAAAAATAGTGTGTACCATGCATGTTACTTTATCTTTCTTTATAAATTTCATGTTTTATGTACCATTGCGTACTTTTATCTGCTATAAAAATTTGCGTTATTAATTATCAACGATATATGACTGCCCCCTCAATTGCACTCTGCTCACAACCTTGGAAATAGCCATATTTGTACCCAAACAATAATTGATTGGATTTCAGGCATGATTCCACCTTCTCTTGCTTTGCAGTACGTGAATTAGATGTTCCTGGAGAAATATATGAAAGAAAGACGTATCCATTTGAGTTTTCCACAGTTGAAATGCCATATGAAACGTATAATGGGGTGAATGTGAGGCTCAGGTATACCACTTATTTAGTCTTAAAATTTGCAAGTTAAATATTTTTTTCCTTATCCTTTCTGTTGATTATTTCAAGGTGTTTTGTGGACATTGTGCTGTTAGTTTTCCTCTGCAAATTATTTCAAATTCAGTATAAGCAGTTTTGAGAATGGTTTTAGATTCTCTCTTTGTAAGTTTTCATAATCCAATTGCACTAGTCGTCATCTGCAACTAAAACATGGAAGCAATGGTAAACATGGTAGCTCCATGCATTGTTTTACATGTCAAGGCATAGCACGACTTTAATTTGGTTATTGAGTCATTTAAAAATACAAGGCTGCAGTTGATTACTTATTTCTACAATTGAAGCAAAAAGCAATTAAGAATAACATCACAATCTCGTATCATTTCTTGATCATAAATATATCTCAATCAAACTGTTGGCATTTCATGTTTCTTTACCTTTAATTTGTCATCTTTGAAGTTCAGCCTGTGGAGTAAAATAGCGGTTGTCACTAGTTCATCCTAATGTACATCGATAGTCTTAATATACAAATTATTGGAGATGTGTTTTTTCACAATTACCACTTTAATGTTTAGCATCAATACACTCAATAGCATGGAGAGAATAGAGATAAGAGTGGAGTACAAAAGGAGTGGTGGAATAATATAAGATTAGGAATAATCAGTTGCTTGGTACTCAGGATGGAGATCTAAAATAACTAAACTTTGTGAAATGAAATAGATAAATGATATTATAATAGTTAATTGATGTCTTAATGATTTGCTCATTTTCCTTCTACAGGTATGTTTTGAAAGTGACTGTCACTCGTGGTTATGCAGGAAGCATAATTGAATACCAGGACCTTGTGGTAATTTTTTAAAAACTTATCAAGTCTCTCATGTGTGGGCAGGCGCACGCGCACAGTTTGCTTATCAATATTTCTCTCAGACTATTGTCTTGTATTTTGCGAATGGGACAAATCAAGTTGCCTTTTCTTGTTGGTTTATGAACTTGTTTTATCTGTATAGCAGAGTGCATTTTTGGGAGCTTAGAGTGTCTTTATTATGGCAAATTAGACATTGACCTCACATATTTAGCCTGAATGGTTTTATAATAGATGCGCCATCATGTTTAATTCATTGCATACTATTCACATGCCTTTTCTATTAACACTTTTTGTGTTTGTCTTGTATTTCATTTTTATGTACCAGGTTCGCAACTATTCCCCCCCTCCAACAATCAACAACTGCATCAAGGTAAGTGCAAAATTCTACTATCTGTACCTGAAACCTGAGCTTCACTGTCAATGTCTCAACTCATTGTGATGCCTCTGGTAGTTTCAAGTAGACAACTCCTTAATGTACAAAGTAATGAATAGCAACCTTGCAATAGTCATAGTATACAATAACCAGATAGTTTTGTGCCCTGGATGTCCATTTTTTGACTAGTCTAACTCTTTATATTCTTCCTAACAACTTGTGCAGATGGAAGTTGGCATTGAAGATTGCCTGCACATTGAATTTGAATACAACAAAAGCAAGTAAGACAATATAGATTCTGTGAATAGGCTTTTTTCAATCTCATTATGTTTGTTATGCTCTTCTTTGGGCTTTAGTAATCCAAGTGTGGCAGGACAATCAGATCTGTAATTTGAAAATTCTTGTTCTTGTGGTTGTTGGCTATGTTCAACTGTGGCTTCTAATCAACCAAGGTGCCTTTCTGGTCATTGCACTTTGATGTGTCTAAACCGGGTGGTTCAAGCAGTTTGTTTAGCAGCACACTTGGGAGCTAAATTATTTAGTTGTAGAACTGATTGAAATTTCTGCTATGTGACTTTGAAGGATCTCCCAATTGACTCATTGGAAATTAAACTATGCAGGTATCATCTAAAAGATGTGATTATTGGAAAGATATATTTTCTTTTAGTAAGAATCAAGATAAAAAATATGGATCTTGAGATCAGGCGTCGAGAATCAACGGGATCAGGGGCCAATACACATGTTGAGACAGAGACACTAGCTAAGTTTGAGTTGATGGATGGTGCTCCTGTCAGAGGTATGTTCACCATTCTTCTTGAAATTTCTTGTAATCTAACCAAAATAACCAGAGGCAGTATATGATGAAATGCAGCACAAACTACTATACTCCACTTACAAATTATCTTTGTGATGAGTTGAAAAGTTTTTTGACCAATGTTTTTACTTCACAAGTAAACGCTGACCTGAGTTTTAAATGAATCTTTTATTTTTATTTTTACTTTTTTTCAAATTTAGGTATGTTTTGATCTCTTTCTTATACTTGAGTCAGGAAATATCCTTGTTTTTTGTTATTCTTCAAGGCAATGACATACAAGCATGTGGATATTGTTTCAGGTGAATCAATTCCCATCAGATTGTTTCTTAGCCCTTATGAACTGACACCGACTCATCGCAACATTAACAACAAGTTCAGTGTGAAGTATTATTTGAATCTTGTTCTGGTTGATGAAGAGGATCGTCGCTACTTTAAGCAACAGGAAATTACGATATACAGGCTGCAGGAAAGTTCTTAATCATGTTTGATACTCGGTTGTTGTTTTATCCACTGAAAAGAGAATAGATGGTTAACTGTGACACCTTGTATAGCCTTGAAATTGTCGGAGAGGGTCTTGTTTTTTATTGGTCTAGAATGGTGTCTACACTTGCTTGGTTACTCCGTTGATTGTATATTGCTGAAATTGAGTACATGGGTCACATGAAGACCTGTGTTTGCTTTCTTGCTTCAATCATAAAAAAAATTGTTTTTCTGTTGCCAACTGTCTTGGTCAGCATTGCAACTGCAGCATGTGCATCCTGCAGCTCAGATGGCTTCCTTTTCTTTTTTTCTTTTTTTTTTTCTCTCATCGAGGGATGATCAGGAACAATTTCTGTTCATTATTGGTCTTCATATTTTGTCTGGAAATGTCCCGAAGAGTGGTTATACTTTTTGTGCTTATTTCGACAAGTCCATGATACATGTATAAATCTATTGCCAAAAAAGAGCTTGCTTGAGAGTTGAGAACCTGTGGCAAAAGTTGTCCTTATAGGCTTATCGGTGCGTGCTCACCTGTGTTATCTGGCATACCATGTTCAGTTTTCAATTCTGTGTGCTTATTATGCTTCTAGCTTCTTTGCTGGTCGTTATCCTTGGTTGTTTTGGGAAATCTGAGGATTCAAAAAGTAAAAGCAGAGGTGCACCGTAGCATATCAGTAGAGTTTGTGGAGTTTTGGGGCTGTCAGCAATTTCTTCCTCAATTAATTACTGATGATTACTTTACTCGTGTGATAAATTCGAAAATATTTAAAAAATTAATTTTAAGCCGCACTTCCAAAGGGCCATGGAGCATTTATGTTTCAGTAAAGACTAGCATGGTACTGCACATCGCCTGCGATAAGTCTATAAAATCTATTTAATATTTTAATTAATTTTAAGATTTTAAGTTAATGAGATTAAAATAAATCAACATTAATTGTAGAAATGTTTTAATTGAATGTATATTTTTTTAATAAATCAATTATTCACGAAGCTGCTTTCCTTCAAAAGTTATTAGTGAGACCAAGAGAGCATTCATTCGAAATAGGTTGATTTCCGATAGCATTTTAATTACACATGAGAGCAAGCATCTTCTTAGAAATAAGCGCAATGGTTCTCGTGA
Organism: Populus simonii; assembly: GCA_007827005.2. Lineage (NCBI taxonomy): Eukaryota > Viridiplantae > Streptophyta > Magnoliopsida > Malpighiales > Salicaceae > Populus > Populus simonii. The sequence continues at coordinate 6,881,312 of CM017469.2, forward strand.
AATGGCTTTGAAACTTGACATGAGTAAGCGTTCTTGATAGAGTTGAATGGCTCTTTTTTTCAGAGCTGCTTATGCTCAAGTTGAGTTGTCATGGCATCTGGGTAAACTGGATCATGCAATGAATAACCACTGTTACTTGTCATGTAGAGGAATTAGACAGGAAGACCCATTATCGCCATTTTTGTTTCTCTTGTGGGCTGAAGGTCTGACATGCTTGTTGCGCCAAGATGAGTATCTAGACACTGTCTCTCAGTGTCACATCCTCTTTGAGTCTTTGCAGCTTATTCACATCTCTTTTGTGGTGCTGATGATGTTGAGTGCACTGCTACCCAGACTGTTAATTTATTGGAATCAAAACTCTTTTTCAACAAGAACACCGCTCAAAGGCCCCGGAATAGATTGGCAAGTTCCTTGCATGTTGGTGCTCAAGACCGTTCTCTAGGGCTTCCATCTACCATTCAAAAGTCAAAACGCTTCTATGCCATGGCCTGAGAAATTGCTCTGAGATTAGTAGCCTGTGGCCACGACAATTCCAATCTACACAGTGGCCTGCTTCAAACTGCGTTCCTCTCTGTTCCTAGACGTAAGCAGAATGGTAGCTAGATTTTGGTGGGGTCAGCGCGATGGTGGAAGGAAAACACACTGGTTAAGCTGGCGTTCGTTATACGAGCACAAAGGTCAGGTTGGTATGGGTTTTAAAGATCTTGAGGCGTTTAACTTAGCAATGCTAGCAAAACATGGATGGAGGTTACTGTTATCTGTTCTTTAAAGGCAAATATTTTCCTTCCAGCTTTTTTCTTAAAAGCTACCACAGCAACCGATCCTTCATTGGGATGGTGAAGTGTATTAAGGGGTAGAGAAGCTCTGAATGAAGGTTTAGGATGGTGCAATATTGCCACTGGATGTTTAGTTGATTGTATGGATGATCCTTACTTACTCTGTAAACCTCTTTTCAGGCCAATATCATCACGTCCTCTTCCTAGAACTCTACGCTGAGTGCATGAACTGATTGACTGGAATGTTAGATGCCGGAACGAGTCCTTCTTTTCCTCTTGTCAGGCTTGTATGACATTTCTCTTCTGATGGGAAATACTAGGTGATTCTCGTGTTGTGATTTCGGCTATGAAGAAGAAGAGATGTTTTAACCTCAGTGATCTTCACTTAGTTCTTTTAGAACTTGGAGTGATTGTTCTCTTTCTTGTACCAAAAGAGCGTGTAATTCGGCTGTTCATGCACAATGCTTTCATTGGCTTTCACTCTTGCGACAATGTTGAAGTTGCTCGGAGATCATGATGCAAAGTCAAACATATTGCAAATATTTTTTATAAATTAAAGCTCATGTGTATAAAATTCTTCAAATATTAAATATAAAAAAAAATCACAAAAAAAAACTTTATTAAAAAAAGGCTTGAAAAACTCATGCCTATGTCATAATGCCGAAATAAACTAATAAAAAAGAAATTGAAGGTGACCACAAACCAATCTTTAAAAAAATATAAAATAATAAAATTGTAAAAGAAAATAAGAAAAATGGCTACCGAACTACATTAACCTCTCAAACTCTTTACCGGTCATTAGATCGAAAGTACCACAAATGGAGAAATCGCAAAGCCTAATCCCTAACAAATCAAACGTTGAAGGATAAAACTGGAAAAAAAATCAATCACGCAAAAAAAATATAATTAAAAGAATGAGAGCAAAAATCAAAATAAAAAATAAATTATAGGTCATCATAAAATTTAAATTAGAGAGTTAAATTGAAAAGAAAAGAATTAACAAAAGGAAAACGAAATCGAAAAATGAGGTCTAAATTGAAAAAAATAAAAAATAAACTTTGATTGAATGATAAAATTGAAAATCAATAAAACTTTAACAAAAGAGCTAAGAAAAAAATCAGAAATCAAAAAAATAAGGATCGAATTGAAAAAATAATATATAAAAATTATAATTTAAAGACAAAATTGAAAACACACACAACTTTTATAAAATGATCAAGGTTGAAAATAACCAATAAAAAAATATAAGGACTGAATTAAAAATTTTAAATAAAAAATACGAAAGGTGTACTTTCTCTGGAAGAGAAAAAAAGAAAAAAAAATGACCATCGATAATAAACTATTCATCATCTGCCACCATGTGTAACATCATCAAGAAGAGAACACGATCAAGAAGAGAACATGATGATACTTTTAAAAATAAAGCGAAAATGACAGGTTTGGTCATTGAAAAGCATCGTATGCATCGCCTACGAGCTGAAGCGTAATGAACACATGCCAACATTTTTTTTTAATAAAGAATATTCTTCCAAGTTAAAAATACTAGAATACCCTCCATAAGCATGAGAATTAAAAAAATAAAAAACCAATGTAAAAGAACATAAATACTCCTAGACACATACCTTGTTTTTTTTAAGGTAAAAACTATTTTTATTTTATTATAAGATACGAAAACCAAAAAAATAATTGGTCAACAACCTAAGATTTTTATTTTTTTTACCTTAAGAAGTAAATAAATATTTTTATTGTTTTAAAGTTCTTGAAAGATCAAATATCCTCTTGATGAACAATTCTAAAATTTATTTAACTGGAGGTAAATTTGTTATTTCGCTGTACAAAATTTTTGAAAATAACTATCATGCCTGAACAATCTTTTAATAATTAGCGGACCTCTAAAAAGGACCAAATCACCCCACAACCAAAGCTTCTATTTTTTCAACTCCAGAGCAAAAATATAATTTCACACTATAGCAATCCCAAATAAACTGGAGCTGCAATGAAAAACCTACACTTTCATTAGCGCACCTTGGCAACCACAACCAGTATAACACATACATTACATGAAAATCGAGTCCATCTCTATTTATTTATGTCCACAACCTCTATACACAGAATTAAACTTTTGTTTTCTATCTATCGTCTGTCCAGCGAAATAACTAACCCCATTAATGGCTCAATAATCTCTACAGACTAATCCCAGCCCCTGTATAGGGAGGTGGTTCATGGATTAACGAGGTAAATCTCTTTCATGGTTCAAACAAAAAATGCATCACACTTCCACCTCAACTTCCATTCGTTAACATGATTATCTTTGAAAGCAAAAGAACTACAACACATAGGCTTCAAACGGACAGACCCCATCAGCTGACCATTTTAAAGGGATAACGTGAACAAAGCAAGCGGGGCTTGGTGCTGCCGATGTGCTTTCTCACTGGCATCATCCAAAGCGGATCACAATACATGATATATCATCTTTACTCTTTCTGGCCAGTGCCTCAGATGTCAAGCGCTTAGCTGCTGCTTTTGGATCTTTAATTGGTTTCACTAAATCGACTGCCTCCTGATTCTTCATGACCTGCACAAGTGATTCAGTATCATGTACGCTCAATGGAGGGAATTCGGTAATCATGCACAGTTTCATTGCAATTCAGGCCTCTAGCAAAAATCAACGAAGTAAACATATGTGATTCAATGGTTCAGCACATGCTTCCAAACTCCAATGACAGAAAGAATTGCAACTTTCATATGCTAGTGCACCGACAGCGAACTTAGTTCAGAAGTTTCAGCCTAGCAATTCTATACAGATTGAATATTATCTTAGGACAAATTGATGCATTGTGCTCCTTGACTGTCAGTGTCAATTTTGTGTGGGTTTGGAAATGAATAGGGCTTTGATGTGATCCAGCTTGACTCATCTAATTTTAGCAAAGCTCATGCTCAACTCATATTCATGACAAGCCAAGGATGTAGAGGTTGAGCTTGGCATGTAGACAACTTGGCCTTTTTACATTCAGTTGTGGAGTTTAACCTGGGTCCTGCTGCTGTGTAACTGTTAAGGAAGTTGTGAGCACACCAATTACTATGATCATGTCCTACTTGATCATAGTTAATGATACCAGAAAGGGGGGATGGAATTTCAATGGGAATTCTGGACATTTGTATGTTCAACCCTTTAGGGATACAAAAATCACAACTCTATAAAATCACCACTCTTAACAGGAATGAACAAGGACTTGAACTCCCAAAATTTAAAAGATACAGAAAAATCACCACCTTAGAGATTATAGTTTAAGATAGCTCATGTCTCAATGGAATCCACCAAAGAGATACAGCACTAAAAATAAGGTGTCAAGCTTAACTTGATTTTCATTAACTCAACAATTCTCTATGCCATTCTCGGGTTGTGACATGTATATATAGATGAAACTTACAAGTAAAAGACAAGAAAACATTGACAAGTGAAGAAGTACTTTTCAAATATTAAAAGCCTGCAATAGAAAATTAAGCACCTGGAGTACAAAACCAACAAGTAAAATGACAAAACATGAAACTCTACACCTCGGAGCAAATTTTTATACTTGCTAGCTACAACTTAATATCCAAGGAGACAGATTTTTTTACAAAGCTACCAACATGTGGATTCAAGTCCATTCTAGCCCAAAATGTTGATTTTATTGACATGGCCATTTTTTTACCTAAGCCTACCTCCTCACCAGCATGTAATCTTTAGGCTTAAATCTTCAAGATCCTAGTACTAGCTTGTTGAAAATTTGGAAAAGCCATTTTCTGCAACTTTGAGTACCATATGTGAATTTCCATTTGTTTCTTGTAATACATGTTAAGCTCTTGTGTCAGTTAAGAACTGGGAGATCAGGGACTGAAGAATTTCAGCAGAAGGGTACATTTGTTTTCGAGGACTCTAGTTCGTGCTTAATGCATAAACTTAATAACCAACACGTCACATTTACATACAACTGTAGACAGCAAATATGAATTAAGGAATGACTTCAAATACTCAACAAAGATGAAAGCCTATTGAACATTGTTGCACATATTATTTTCTGCAGGTGCATGAAAAAATAGAAGTTGACAATTACTGGTGAATACACCAATATTTTCTGACGTGTGATGCAGCAGTTATCAGTTTTTGATATTCAAATTCTAATGGTGAGCCATGTCATTTGAAAGGGTTCTAGGTGTGACCCAACTGAAGTCCCATTTTTTCTTTGTTTCTAGCAGCAGATTATTTGTTTAATCCTACATCACTCAAACCTCAAATCTTTTTATTTGTTTCTTGTAACAAATGTCTTAAAACCAAATTAAGGTTTGAAACGTCAATTATTTGGCCAGGGAGAGTAATTCGAGCTTAAAGGACGAGAAAGGAATGTGGGAAAAGAAAGGAAAGCAAGAACTTTGAGAGTTCTTTTGTTAAGTTACCAAGCTAAAACACCAACACCATTACATGGACAGTTTTAACAATGCTCACCAAGAACATGGACAGTTTTAACAATGCTCACCAAGAATCGCTCCCATATTGGCAAAGTATAGTTCTTGGTCCCAAATAACTTTACCTAGCTCAAGGCTTCCTATCTGCTAAACAGTGGTCCTGTTATCACTACCATGTCAGTTACATTCATGCTGGGCTAGGAGAGCTACTTATCAAAAACTTATTTGGAAACTCAACCATCACAAACTCCTAAGTAATATGCATGATCTGATTATTTAAGAAGTAAGAATTAATTAGGAAACAGTTAAGGGTGGGACAAGCATCTGATCCATCCTGGGCCCAAAACAAGTTCTCTTTATTCAAATTTTCTGGAAAATTATGTCATTTACACTGCAGAGTAAACTAAAATCCATCAAACATCGCCTCCAAAATGTAAATTGCCCAAGTAGTTTTAACTGCCCCCTTCTCTAAGCTATTACATCTCTTGTTTTTTTTTCTTTTTTACCAACTAGTTTCTTCTGTAATCTAAATTTTTAAACCTCAATCTATAAATCAACATCGATAAAGATAATCAAATCCTCCTTGGAAATTTGACATACTATAATCAAAGCAACCTAACTACAAATTAAAATCAATCCCACCCCTTAACATGTTGGAAGAAATTCCAAAAACATGCTGAAATGGCCAGGAGACATGGTAAAAACTTCATGATAAGTTTCTTAAAATTGTCAACTGTTCTTAAATAAGTATATCCAGGTGATATCACAAGGATGCATACTATGAAAATGGATTTACTAAATTCAATATCATCTAAGATCCCTGATTCCATAATTCCACTATGTACCTCATCATTGTTTTCTGTTTACTTATTCAACCCATCCTTTTGTCAGCTAATCCTTCCTATAAATCAATTAATTTCCATGTCAATCACATAAATTTAATTCATCTGCTGATAGAAGATAATATTTTGGGTTAACACACCGACAGTCTTAAGTTCCTAGGTCCGCCACCAACTAAATGTAGTCTGGTGTCAACATGACAACAAGTGTCACGATAAGTAGGATCATTTCATACATGGTTGGAAAAAAAATAACAAAAAAAACAAACACCATGGAATAGATTGCATGATGATGCACAAATTCAAAAACTAGGAAGTTATAGATATATTATAATGACTGACCTTCCACAATCCGTCGCTTGCTAAGATAAAAAACTCCATATTTGATTCTATAGGTACATGTCTTACATCAGGCTCTGAACTTAAATGCGCTTTAAGGCTATGATCCCCAAAAGCTCGTGCAACTGCAAGTTGGCCATTGACTCTAGGTACATCACCTGGAGAAATTATTAGTTTATTCAGTAAGAAGAATAACTGCAACCAAGCCATCTTGTAATGAGATTAGAGTGGTGCAATAAGTTTATACAACGGAAATGACAGCCCAATTAATTATGTGCATTATAGTAGCAAACACAGTCGGCAAAATGTTCCACTAAAAGAAAAAAAGAGTCTTGAAAGTGATAAAAAAACGGTGATTGTTACCAGGAAGGGCTGTGACAAAGCCACCCTTCTTCTCAATCTTTTTTCTTTCAGTGTGTGGTTCATGGTCCACTGTAAGTTGATTAGCACAGCCTCCTTCACAAACAACAGCTCTAGAGTCACCAACATTTGCAATCCATAGGTCTTTGCCGTCGATAAAAATTGCAGTGACAGCGGTGGAGCCACCAGGTCCTAATTGCATTGCGTTCTCCAAAATAAAATTATCAGTGGAGCGATAAGCATTCTTAATGGCAGTGGTGGGATCTTTCCAGAAATTGGGCTGCAAGCATCATCGCAATTCACAGGCAAATAAGAGAGTGAAAGGAATCGTAACAACAAAAACAATAACAACAACAACAGAGATAGGATGGATGGAAGGACCTCGTCAAGTATGTTGTTGAAAAGGTTATCTTTCAAATAACTAGGGACACGATCGCCAAGATGACCATCGAAGATGGCAAATAAACCAAGCTCGTGATTCTTCTTTTTCCTGTATTCAGCGACGTGGTAGTCCTCCATGTCATGACCAGACTTGCCCTCGACCAGGTGGAAGCCATGGGACAATTTCTTAGTGGAAGATTTACTTTTGCCTTTACCAGAACAGTCTGAAGAAGATGAAGAACTGAGACAGGCACCACACTGCAATCAATCAATTGACGGGTCAAAATGTTTCTTTTTCCCCATTCCATCCGATCCCATCCCGCAGAAGCCAAATAATATTCATTGTGGAATTGTGATCGTATGTAAACAGCTGGTAAGAGATATTCTTTTAAGAAAAAGGAAAGAAAAGAAAGAAGCTTTTTGGAAGGAACTCGATCCATATCATCCATCATAAATAGTTGGGTTCGTTGAATTAATTAAAAAATAAATCAAATCCAAGATGGTTACAAGAAAGACAAGAGTGATTAAAGAAGAGGATGCAGTATCTGGGATTAAAAAAAAATACATGCGAGAGAGAGTTTAAAGCTAGATGATACCTTTAACTTGTGAAAGACGGAGGTGGAGGTGTGAGACTGAGAAGCACCTGCTGCGGCAACTGATTCTCTACTCATCGTACTTATACTTGTCTGTGCCTCTGCCTTTCAATCTATCTATCTCAAAACAGATGATATAATATGGTCCTCCTCCCCCTCCTCTTACTAATATTAGCGTTTCTTGATAGATACAGATACCACGCGCATATATGTATATGTAGTAAAATCAAATCAAATCAAAGAAAAGGGAGTGATTGGGGCTGAAATTCTTGTCCAACCAACCAAATCTAATCAAATACTAGGCTGGTTATGGTGCTGGGGTTGTTGTCTAGATACATGAAATTGTGATGATGACTTGGACGCAGCGACTGTTTGCTAATCCCCGGGTCAGCTCTGAGAGATAAGAAGGAAGAAAAGACAGGAATGATTATCTCCTCGTGTTCTTGTTCTGAGTCTTCTGCGAGGCAGGAAAGGGAGGAGCTTGCGTTGCGTTTACCAAATGAAAAAACCTCTGTTTCTTTCTTCAATGACGCGGCCGTCAAACAAGCTCAAACTCAACTCTTTTAACATTTTCTCCTCTCTCATCAATAATATTATTATTAATAATTTACAAATTAGAGGGGGGGGGGGGGGGCAAGACTCCTCGTCACAGAGCATACACATGTAACACCATCATCAGTCAGTCAAAGAAAGACAGCTAATGAATCATCTCCACACACTTTTCCTTTCATTCACACCTTCAAATTTCTATGCCTGTTTACATCTTAATCCTCAAATTATGTTGTATCTGAATTGGTACCCCCGAGCTCCAACCACCCTTGGTAAATAAATTGATGCGAGCCGCGAGGGACGGCGTGGCGCACGCGGTTTCGGATGTGGAATTTTCTCAATTTCTATTCATCTAGCCACAGCAACGACAAAACAGTTCTCGTCTACGGGTGTCCTTTGAGGTATGGTTAAAAACAAAACAAAAAACATATATTTTTATGTTCTAGATATTGTTACTGTACAAAAGAGATAGACACGATAAAAAAAAATTAAAAAATTATATTTGATAATGATGTTAAAAAAAAAAATATTGTATATTTTACTTTTAATACGAGAACAAATTATTTTACTCTTAATATATATTATATTTTTCACTACATTTTATATTAAATATTAAATATTAAAATTAATAATATTATAATATATATATATATATATTAAAAAAATAAAGATTAACTTGACGGATTATCCCTCTCTACCTATAATTTGAATCTTGTTTTGGATTACTTTCAATTCAAATTTACTGTTAGCTCCACTTATAACTTATAACTTGGGTTTTGTTTAGGATAAATATTTAAATTAAATTTCAAAATTATAATAATAATTTTAAAATCAGAATATTCAACCCCACTTGACGTGTTAGCTCCACTTGTAACCTAACTTGTGTTCAAGAATAACTCCTGATTGAATTTTAAAATTAGGATAAGGTCTATTATTAAAAAGAAATCAAGAGTAGAATATTCTGATTTTATTTTTTTTATGATACAAAGAGGTTTGACAATTTGAGCGGGTGGACTCCACCGTCCTAGATTCTAAGAAAAAAAAAATCGTTCTTGTCGTCTTTCCTGGAACCTTCCCATCACGATGACCGATATTAACTTTTCATTTTGATTTTTGTTTTGTTTTTCAGTTGATTGTGTATTTGGTATCGTAGTAACTGTTATGATTATAGTTTGAAAAAATTATTTTATAAAATGTATTTTTGGTTGAGGTTGATTTGATATTTATATTTGTTTGGTTAAAACTATGGTTGAAATTAAGGTTCAACAAAAAGTAGTCTAATGTGTTTTGTTAAGTACATGCTTTTGAAATTGAGGTTATAAAATAATTTTAAAATATATATTAATATTGATGGTTTTTAATTTAAATAATACTTTATATAAAATATTTTTTATTGTTTCATTAAACTATTTACAATTTCATCACGTATGAAATACATCCGACAAGGATTACAGTTTTTTTGGTTTCTTAAGCGCGCAACAACATCATGGAAAATATAATCAGGAACAAAATTGGGATTGCGATCAAATTCTGCAAATGCTACGTCATCAAACGATCTTTGTCTAATTTATATAGTGTCATTGAATAATGTTAAACACTAGTGATTCGAATAAAACACAATTAAAAAAATAAGAAATAATTTTTATTTTTTATTTTATTGGATCAGACCTGTTTCAATACATTTTAAGTTTTGGACCGGAACCGGTCCGGTGGGAACAGTGGAGCTGGCTACACTGTTCATGCTAATTAATTAGCATGTTGTGCCCAAAAAGTAGCAGAGAAGCAGGAATGCGACGAGAGAAGCATGTAATTTCTGCTTCAACAAAACAGCATTTTCAACGTAGATAATGGTACGGCCCACGCATGAAAACCACGGCCGATTTCATAACCAAACACTATGTTGCCACTGTTACATAATAAACGCAGCCACAAACGCTTAGCCAAACGGGCTCTTCTTCTTTCTTTCTTTTTTCTAATTCCGGCTTTTTAAAAAAAAACTTATTTATGTGATTTTTTAAAATAATTTTTTTAATTTTTATTTAAATTAATATATCTCCTCTCTGATTTTTTTTATTTTTGTATTTAGTATTGTTTAAATAGCGGTTATATTTTTAATTATTTTGTTTGTATTTAATTTTTATTTTTTAATATTTTTGTTTGTATTTAATTTTTTTAAAATTACATCACCGCATAAGAGTTAGCGTGATTAGGGACTGTTCGAGGTTGCGGTACAACTCATGTTTGATAATTTTAAAAAAATTAATCGTTTAAAATTAAACTTTTTATATTTTCAGATCATTTATATGTGTTGATGTTAAAAATAATTTTTTTAAAAAAAATTATTTAAATATATTTTTAAACTAAAAGTACTTTAAAAAATAATTTTCAACAAATTTATAGACAGCAAAGACTTGATGCAACAAAATCAAATAGAATTAATATATAGTTTTGCTTGTGAAAGCTGACATAAGGACTTCATTGATAAACGAGTGGAACATCGAACAAGTTATTGACAAAGAACAATATATTATTTCTAAACACCATGGTGTAGTGGAGGAAAAAAAAAAAGATTTATCCATAACTTAATTTGTTTTATAATAGTTTCTCGATGGAGCTTTTTTCTTCTCACCGTAAAAAAAAAAACAAAAAAGAAAGGGCTAACGTTGTTAACCTTTTTTTTATCATAAACAAAATTGACTGCAAACGGAAAATTTTATGCACGTACTCAATAAAATAAATTAAAATTATATGTATTAATAAACGATAATAAATATATTGATTTTAATTAAAAATTAAGTCAAAAAATTAAGATAAAGAAGCTATTTCTTAGGGGAAAACAAGAGGATGAATATTTGTTCCAATTTGAAATTAAATCATTAAATTTTTAATTGGTTTGAATCAATAAAATTTTATTTTATTTTGCTAAATTAAACATTAACTTAATGTCGAAACTTATTCTTAATATCATGAGAGCCTCATATAAAATCAACCGCAATAAAACATCAAACATAAAACCAATCGAGCTTAATATAAAATAATTAAATTGAAAATAAAAAAACCAAGTGACAAAAAAAATTAAAAAAAAAAGTAGGTAACTATTGCAACCTCCAATGGATTGTGGCTTTATCCTATATTGTGTTTTCATTGTTTTTTTAATATTTTTTTATCTCATATTATCTCGCATGTTTATAATTCCAAATATTATTTTATTGTTTACCAAGCATTACTTTTATAAAATTGAACTACAATTGTTAAATAGAAAGCTAGAGGACTTGAGAATAATTTTTTTTATGTGGTTGATTGTTTATATAAATATTGTTTTCACCCTAAATTTTTAAAAGATTTTTATAATATCCCTTAGTTCTACTTGTAATTAATGGAGTTTATAAAATTTACCCCTAACTTCATTTCATCACGTCAAGACTTGGGTGACATTGCAACTCGCAAGACAATTGCTAGTAGAGGAGAGATGGGGATAGTTGGATTCTGGCTTTTTGAGTTTTGAAAGATTTTGGGTTTCAGAGTGGTTTTTTTTAGCTTTTGGAGACCATGGATTGATTAAATAAGGTTCAAAGGTTGTTTCCTAAGTGTTTAGATCAAAAATAGTTTTTGAATTGAAAATACAAGATCCATGTTTTTCTAGCTACCACGGTGGCTGGATTCTTGGCAATAATAGATGACGCACCGTCTATTTTTTGGCAAAGAATGGGGCGCACAATGTATCGCCCGTCCCATTATCTTTATAAAAAAATTAAGGCCCACATGCAGGCCTTTTCTTTGTGGACCAGGTGCTAGGCCATGCTCACCCACAACTCCTGACCTCGCTCTTTCTTTTTTAAAAAAATTATTATTGCTTTTTATATGTTTTTTAAAAATATTTTTTGCATTTATGTTTTGATTAATACCCATTCTCTATGATTTTCTTGGTTTATTTAGCGTTTTGAAATAACGATCTTTTTAATTATATTAAGTGTGTTTAGTTTTTTTTTACGAGATTGGTGTGATTCATTTATAATTTTTTATATATATAGATTAAAATTATTTTTAAAAATAAAAACATTTATTTTTTTACAATATTTTTAATGTGTAGCCTTGAATGAAATTTTTTCCTTTTATTTTATTCAGTAAATTTTAAGTGTATGTCAATTTTTGTTATAGATTGATCTTCATAAATAGATTCATTAAACACAACTGCATAAATAATCCAATTTTTTTATTTCTCCAGTTTCTTTTTTGGTTATTGTTAACGATTTTTTTTATTTATTTACATATATGATTATCGGTTTATTTGATTAGATATTTGCATGATTTTTTTGCATGATCTTTTTCGTTTATACTTTGAAGTTTTTTTTAGAAAATAGCTTGCATACCAAGGGGTTTTTTTTAAAAAAAATGACTCCTGGTAGCGTGTAGGTCAAATAGCTAGTTATGCAATAAAATAAAACAATTTGGATGGTTTTGCTAGGGACTACACTAATCATTTAAACATTGCGTTTTTTTGTTTTTGCATCTAAGTCTTTTTTTCATTCTGATTATTGGTTTTTTTAAAAAAAGTTATATTTGCATGTTTTTATGGATTTAGATTTATTTCAATTTGCAAGCTCTTACATATATGATTTATCAAGAAACATTCTGATAATTAACACCTTGGGGGGGGGGGGGAGCATTTAGATTTTGGTGTGGAGAAGTTCATTTTCCTCCTTGAAGTTTCAGTTTATATATTGTTTGATCCTTGTTATTTTACAATTCAATCATAAACTTTATTTATTTTACGTTATAGTCCTTAAATGTTGAAAGATGAGAAAATGCTTGGATAACCACTTTTCGACCTTGAAAATACCACTTTTCGTGCCAATAGTTTTATATTTTTTATAAGAGTTTAATGGAGATGGCGTTGCCCTCCAACCATGTTGAAAAAACATATCCAATTTGTAAGCATTTTTTAATTCACTTAATTTCCCATTTTATAGTTATTAGAGGGTGTTTTAGATTGAAAATGAGTTTATTGAAGTTTTTATGGTGTTTTCATTTGAAAATAAGTTGAAAATTTGATTTTTGAGGACAAAAAACATGAAGTTAATTTTTTGTTAACCAAAAATGATCGAAATTTTGTCCAATACATGATAAGTCATTTACCAAAACAAAAAAAGTATCATTTTCCACAACAGATGAGCAAACAAACACGCCATTTACTTCTTTTTTTGTTTAACGTGGATGTCTGAGCCAGTTTACACGCACCTCGACTAATCTCACGGGCCCTGGAGTTAACGACCATGTAAACTTCCAGAGGCTCTGAGGTTTATGGGACTCAAACCGGTGACCTCTAGGGAGCAAACTCAGGGCCTGCCCAATTAAGGTACACCTCTTAAGGTTGCCATTTGCTTTTTTACATGGTGAGGGGATGACACTTTAAAAAAACTAATTAGCAAGCGCACTTGGTCTTTCTCATGCCCAGACACTTAGGCTTGGCAATTTTTTTTACTTTTTTTTATTATTTTTTATTTAAATTTTAATTAATATTGGCTATCTTTTCTTTTTAGTTTATTTTTAACTAATATCATCTCTTTTATTTTTTAAATTTCTTAGTTCACCTTTTTAAAATAATAATTAATTTTTTGATTACTTTTTAAAGTTTTTCAAAGGGATTATTGTACTTTTCCTTTAAAAAATTTTATATACTTTATATACATAAATTATATTTATATGATTCCTTTATGAAAATGAAAATCATTTATTCTTAACAACCAAGTTACATATATTTATCTTTTAATTTTACTAGGAAAATCAGTTTTTCGCTTTGATATTTAATTAACAATAACAACTTTTTTTGATTTATTAGTTCATATATATATTATTTATTTTATTAAGTGTAAACAACATCTTTTTATTTCTCAATTAAAAAAATCGTGATACTCAAAAACACATTTATTACACCTACACTTTCTCAATTTATTCTATTAAGTGTAAGCAATATTTGTCTATTTCTTAATTAAAAAAATCATGACACTCAAAAATACATTTGTAAGACAACAATAGCTTTTCTTATATTAAAAATTAACTTGAAATATTATCTGTAACGTAACGTGATCATAAGATTAGTTCTATAATTAAAAGAGGTTAGGGTTACCCTGTAAAGATCAATGTGCAATCTCTCATGGTTTCACTATGGATTGCACTACGCAATCCATAGTGGTCCACTTTTTTTCATCCTTTGAATTAAAATAATTACACTTTATTTATTTTCAATTTCACCCCTCCATGTTATATTGGCAAAATTTTATATTTTAGGAATTGTTTTAATTTGCATAGTCTTTTACATCGGAGGTGTCATAAAATATTATAACATTAAATTATAGATTGATTTTACCAAATAGAATTTTATATTATAGTTTAAAAAACTCAAACAATATGGACAAGAACAAGCATAAGAATAAAAGATCCCTTTTTGTTTTTACTATCCAAAGGGTATGGAAAATTTCATTTTAATACTTGAAGTTTTTGCTAAACTAGACGTGGTCCTTGTTGTTTTAGGTTATTATACATTGACTCTAAACTTAATTTCTTTTATATTTCAATCCCTAAATATTGAGGAAGAGAGAGAAAGTTGTCAAAAAATAGAGAAAAGAGCTACATTCTGACCACAAAAAGATAAATTTTGGTGTTAATAGGTTCATTTTATAGATGGTAGTTTAATAGATATAATATTACCCTTCAAACATTCCAAAAAAAATACTGATCAAGGCTTATAATGTGCTTTTTTTTATTCAATTTGATTTTTTACTTTTTAGAGTGATTAGAGGGAGTGTTTGAATTGAGATCGGGCTTATTAAGATTTTTAAAATGTTTTAGACAATATTTTCATTTGAAAAACAAGTTAAAAATTAATTTTTAAAGATACTAAAGTTAGCCTTGATTTTTCGGCTACTTGAGATTGCTGAAATTATTTTATTATTATTATTATTATTATTATTATTATACCAGAGTATGCATTGTCTACTATAATTGTTTTTATTTTCTTACCTTAGGTGAGTTAAGGACACATTATCCACTCACTTGACTGATAGTCTTAAGCATACAAGTGTACTCCAGGTCTAAGAGCAACTCCAATGCAAGAGCTAAATGGAGAGCCAAAAATAAAAAAGTAATATTTTGGCTTTTCTTTACTTGTTTTTCATGCTCAAAGGGGATAGCTAAATAAAATGCTAAAATGACTTTTCTCTCTCACAAATATTATTCCTATATATCTCTTAAAAAAGCCAAATCCAACAAAGTGAAGCTAACAAAAAAAATAAATCAATTAAATGTAGCCAAGTGGAAAAAAATAACATCAAAATCATTAAAAAAAATAAACATTTATTTATTCCACTCCAATACAATTTGTCTTTTCAAATAGCTTTTTTCCATTGGAGTATGTATGATAAAAGAAGCTATATTTATACTATTTAAAATGTTATTTTATCAATTTAGCTCTTTAAAATAATATTTTTCATTGGAGATACTCTAAGCGTGTCTAAGCTTTCATCTTTAGAGACCACTCGCAATATGCCTTGCCTTTTTGGCCCACAAAAGCTTTTTGTGTTTTTTTTTTAAATAGATCCGCATTTACATTGCTATTTAATAAATTATCCAAGTATATCATACTTTTTAAACAAAACTTGATATTTTTTTATGATTATATTTTTAATGACTTCTTTAATAATTACATATAAGTCCAATAAAGCACATGAATTCAATAAGAATATTTTTTTTTATTTTTTTATATGGTTTTCATGAATTAATTATTCTTTTATTTTTTTCATACTACCCCTTAAAAATATCATCTCTCCTGTTTTAAAAGTTTTTAGTTTTAACTATTTCTTTATAGTAATAAACATTTTTGATGATTTTTATAATTTCATAATAATTTTTACTATTAAAATTAAAAAAAATTATCTTAATATTTAATTAGCATTCATAATTTTTTTTATATAATTTATCAGTTAATATATTTTTTTGTTCAATTCATTCTATGAAACATATACATCATTTTTCCATTTCACAACTAACAAATTTCGTGTCAGCGCCTTCTTCCCTTGCATGCAAAATTAACTTGAAATAAATTTTTTATCCGATATGTTGCCTAAAAAAGGATAATTTGGTTAGATGCTACCAAGAATGTGTTTGTTGAAGAGGAGCTCGCGCAGCATCAACTTCTGAAAGACAAATCTCTAGTAAATGAAGAAATCACACTCCTATTTTGATTATTCCTAATTAAGGATTATTTGCAATCATTGTGTCTTTGCTGCCACCTTCCTTGTCTTCTCAAATTAATTACCGTAGCAACTAGTATGGTCAGACTGATGATTGTTTCACGTTTCCCTCCATGGAAACTCTATCTTCAAAGAAAATCCTCTCCTTTTGGAAGATTCATGTAACACCACAAAACAGAAAATTACATAAATATATCAGCGAACTCTCGAATAAAAGAATCAGAAGGGGAAAAATAAAACAACACAAGCAAACCTGAAAGATGCAATCGGAGGTAGTCACTCCTCGGAAAAGGGAAAGGAAAGGGAAGCGAAAATACACCAAGAACAAGGAAGCAATATTGATGATGTGCCATTAGCTAGCAATATTTTATATTGGAAACCTAGCTAACAAGTATTAGTAGGTGATGGTGGCGGTGCAGCTTGGGATCGATGATGATGGCGAATATCAACTAGCATTATCTTCAGTTGGCCTCCTCCTCCTACCAAGTTGAAGAGCGCTTTCGAATTTAGACCTGAGCAAGAGAGCACCCCTGCTGCTGCAGATAACATGAGTTGCCGCTACTGTTGTTGCTGCTACTGCTGCGCTCCTGGTACTATTAGTGTTTGTCATTGCAGTCGCGGTTCCTTGCTCTTCTTCATTTACTGCTGATGCTAGTAATGAAATTCCTCCACTATCAAACAGCATTGACCCTGCATCCAATGATACCACCAACGAACTCCTCTGGAACCTCAATCTGGACACCATTGCCTGAGTGACCCCTTTGCACCTCTTCACCTTCAACTTCACCAAATTGGGGCAACCGCGCCCAACAGCTTCGATCCCTGACTTTGAGACATTGGGGCAGTTCTTGATGCATAGCTTCTTCAAGGCCAGGAACTTGGCAGCAATAAATGCCATTTCCGAATCCTGAACAGAATCGGTGTTACAGAGGGCCATCCGCTCAAGTCCGGGGCAGTTGGAAGCCAGGGCATTCAGAGATGGGATAGCTATTGGAATGCCCATAAGCACCACCTCCTGCAGTTGGGAACATTTGTTGGCTATGGAAAACACCCCCTCATCACCAATAGTCCTGCTTCCGAACCTGCTCCATGCATCGATATGTAGCTTCCTAAGCTTCCTGCAAGAATTTGCAATTGCGGATAACCCATCGTCAGTACAATCAGTGGTGCGGCTGAGGTATAGAAGCTGGAGGTCAGGGCAAGAAGAGGATATGGCCAAGAGGCCTGCATCGCCCATCTGGACGTTTTCCATCTGGATCTCAGAAATGGAAGTGGTTTTTCCATGGAGACTAGTCTCGAGGACTCTGTCCCAGTTACCGGAGCTCCTGCAAACAATGAGGGTTTTGATGGAAGCAGAAGCTGAGAGAATTAGAGGGATGAAAAGGCGAGCATTGTGAAGATCTTTGAGGCACAGCCGCTCTAGCCTCAGGCTCCTCTTGTAGTAGTAATTGTGAACATCCTTCTCCTTCTTGTTGGCATCTCCAGCAACAACAGCATTGATATTATTATGATGATCATTACCAACATCACCACCATCGACATTCAAAGCTCCAGGCCACAATGACGATGCAGGGGTACTGCTAGTGGCATCCAGCTTTCTTAGGCGCTTGAGGGTGAGATCTTGGAGAGAAGGGCAATTAGAGAGAAGGGAGTTGAGGCCTTTGGCACCAAAACCACAGGACGCAAAGGACAGTTTTGTGAGGAGAGGGGGATGGTGGAGTGAGAAAGCATGCAGCCCATCGTCAGAAATATGGATGCAGCCCTTGAGTTTGAGCTTCTTGAGAAATGGGAGAAAGATGGGAATCCGAGAGAGGGCAGCATCGTCTATGCTGAAGAGCTTGCGGGAGCACTTGAGAGACAGAACGGAGACGGTGTTGAAACGAGAGAGCAAGGAAGGCAGGCATGGAGACAACTCGGAACGAGCAAGCAAGACAAGGCGGTTTCTTGACTTCGAATCCACACATTTCCATCTCTTGCAAACCAGAGAGCAAGAGTTCCTGTCAAGGCAACCCAGCTTCCCAAACACACTGCCCAGGCACTCGTCAGGAAGACTCAGGGTCAAGTCGTTGTCCCCATCAATATCACCGCTGTTTTTTCCAATGATAACAGGCCTGTAAATCTCATGGCCATTATTGCACGAGCATGAAGAAGAGGATTGGCCCATCCCCCTCCCGGATTATCTGGATGGATTGTGTATGATGAGCAGGAAGGAAGCATACAAAAAGAAGAAGGGTGAAGGGTAGCAAGCTTTTGTATCCATAGACGAGACTTATAATTTACTATCATTAGATGGATTGATCGGTACTAGTACTCCCAACAAACGGTAAAAGTTATTTTGTATTCTGCCGTTGTGTTTTTCATTTTCTCTAAAAGAAAAAGGTTGCAGGAGATAGGCCTTGTTTGGTTTGGTGCCAGGGATAGGCTTGTTCTTTAACCACACACCACCCAACATCATTGCTCTTACCAAATAATTCCTTAACTGGAATGGACCAATTGATGAGACAAAGAAAGAAGGGAACACCCGTGGTCTGGTCTTGGGGTGGGCACCTTTTCTCTTCGAAAGCGTGGGGCCCTATGTCTCTTATGCTGTCTGCTTCCTGCAATGGGCATCCTCCACGTGTGTCTTCTCCTCTTCTTCTTTTTTAAGCTTTCTCTTTTCACCTAGGGAGAGGCAAAACTCTCCGCGACAAATGGCAAAAGAGTGGCTGATGCGACAACTACTGTGACAGGATGGCAGGAACTTCCAAAATAGTGCTCCTTGTTATGATTTAAAACCTAAAAATATAATAATAAAATGTTCTCCAATCCCTTTCCCTTTCTACGACATCTTTTGGCATTGCAATTCACCTGTTCAGGGCCTCAGGCTGCTCTTTTCATATATATTTTTTTAAAAAAAGTTTAAAATTAATATTTTATTATTATTATTCTGATTTGCCAACCTTCACCAACTCAAAAAAACAGGCTCCATGTCTCTGGCTTACGAAGACAATTTGAACTAAAACCTCCGCCCTGAAATTCGCATGCATTCGCCTCCTCCCTTTATTTATTCCATCTTCCTAGAAAGAAAAACACTAACAAGGGCACTGCTCAAACTTTTAGACAACTATGAAACTTGTCGTCTAACATAATGATGTAAACCCGTACCCAAGTAGCACGAAGTTGAATTCCAGTTTATGTTCTAGTCTTGTGAAATGGTCTGCTGCTGTCATTTGTGTTTATATATATAAAGCTCAATTTTACTTTTGTTTTCGCTTCTGCTTCTGCTTCTGCTTTTGCATTTATTGTGGGGGTACAACCCTTCACAATAAAAACAAAAAAAAAAACCGCAAGAACAAAATCAGTAAATTCATGTTTTGACTGTTGTGTCTTTTTTCTACTTAAAGAGTTGATAACCAAAGTCATATTGTGCACAACTAAAAAAAAAAGATAAAATAAATTAAATAAATTGATTTTATTTTAATTAGATAATAAATAGTAATAATATAGGAAATAAATTTAAAAAAATAATGTTGATAACTTTAAAAAAATTATGCAGCTTAATTATCAATCTATTAAATATAAAAAAATAAAAAACCAGCATAATCCAATCTGATTTACTTGACAAAAAAAAAAAAACCTTATCCCAAACTAGGTGGAAGCAGCAATATGAATCCTTTGGTGGCATGCAAACCATCATATATCAAATCCACCTAAAACTCAAGTTAACAATTAAAGAAAATATAAACAGTAAAAACTCCAGTTTGTTTTTTCATAATCTATTTTTTATCCCTGTTTTTTATCATTTTTTTTTAAAATAAACGGTACAAATAATTTCAAAAAACATGTATTTTTGACGCTATTCGACTAATATCTAGCAATTTTTTATCCTTTCACTAATGTTTTCATATTGAAAAATTTTCTAAAATAAAAAAAGAAAAAAATTCAATAAAAAAAAAGTTTAGGAGGTACCGTGATAATTAAATAGGAAAAAAAAAACTGAATACAAGATTTTTACATGAAGTTCACATCAATGTCCCTTGTAAAAAGCCTAGGGGGTCAACTTGAATCTAGGGTTTTTTTAAAAAACAATAATTAAAAAATAATTGATTTAGTAATCCAAATAAAACAACCTTCTATTTTTTCGATCAACATCTTTTTTATCCCTTCAAAAATTTTTTACAGCCCTCACATATCATGATCCAAGATTTGTCTCGGGTTTTAAAACTAAAATGTAAATAACTTATCCTTACAGCTAATCTCACGACTAAAATCTCAAGTCTAAGATATAATACACAAGGGAAAAAAAAATAGCAACATAAACACCACTTTCACAGCCCTCTGTTTGGTTGCCATGAAAAGGATAAAAAATTTCAGCATTACATGAATGCAAGAGTCATATTTTTTCAGGCCCCAAGAAAAAAGAAAAGAGGAAGAGAAGAAGAAACTGACGTGTAGCGTACTTTGGTATGGACTGAAGAAAATCACCAGTAATTTCATACAGTAAGGTTGCCCTCTCCAATATGTACTTGTAAGACAGTGTACAGGGATTCACAGATAAGTCAGTTGTGAGAATCTACCACATTAAACACACATCTGCAACTGGCAAAGAGTTAAAGACTTATGAACCAAGTAGCTTCTTCCATCTGGCATAACCTAGAACAAGCAGGAAAAGAAACAAACATCCGGTAGAAGAACTTCCCACAAAGTAGCCAAATATCCCATGTATCTGATACAATTGACAGGGAATGTTCATGCCAAACATCCCAGCTATCAGGGTGTCCACTGCAATAGCAAAAGATGCAATGGTTAATATCAGTTGGAGCTGGATGAGTTCATTTCGCTGGTTGTCAAGCTGAATATTGACATAGTCTTCTGTGTCGTCAATATACTCACGAACCTGAAAATTCAAGAACCCAGTTAACTTCAAGAACGTGAAGCTAAATAATCACCATAAATGGATTGAGAAGTCCAATAATCTAATCATGGATGCATTTGAATAGCAAAGCATTTTATGCCACTTTCTCACATTCATGATTCCCTCATTGAAAAAATTTCACCATTAAAAGACAACCAATTATACAAGCAGAACCCTAAGTGGAGTCATTAATCCTTTAATTGTTATTCTTGCCTGATTGGGATCAGCACATTGATTTTTGTGCGACACCAGTTGCAGTTCAATCAGAACTGACCAGACAAAATTCTGTAGAGTTCAAAGCCCCATGAGCTTCTCAAATTATATCATCCATCAGTAATTTAGCAATCTGAAAATTACAATAGAATACTTATAATATTAAGGCAAAACATGTCCCTTATAATGCCAAGAGACAAGCACCTATTTAATTTAGACCAACAAGCGTGCTTTTGGACTGAGAACATCCTTAGCGAATGACCGGTGTAAGAACTGACATTTATCAAGACAATTATTTGCTTAACATTTTGTCAAGTTGTAGACAAGGAGGCAATACTCACAGACAATATTTTATTTCGTGTTCCATCTAGCTGCATAAAATAAGCCTCAAGCAACATCTCCAAATCCTCTACATCATCATCATCATCCAAAACACTGCCAGTCACCATACTTGCACTCCGGTTAGAGCCAAGTCGAGGGAGATGAGGTGTAGCAAGGGTTATGCTATTTGAAGCTGCAGAACCCACCAAGGCCTCAGATTGCTGATTCTGAATCCACTTCCTTGTCAAATACAAATCTGCCATATCTTCATTGTCATCTAATAGATGTTCAATTTCATCCCTCACCTGATATTAGACAGACAAGTAATCCTTGATGAGAAAATAAGAGAAAGTAAATTAGGATTCAGCATCAACTGTAACACTGTAACATCCTTGATGAAGTCTGTCAGTTTCATGTATAAAAAATATTTTACCGCACAAAGTATTATTTAAGTGACAGTTTCAAGAATTATAGCGGAAAAAAAAAAACGCAAAATTTACAAGAGATTCACAAAAATTAAAGAGTAAAAAAACATTTCCCACAACAATTTCTAGCAATAACATGATTAGTGTAAATAGCTTCGTTAAGATTTTTGCATGAAGTTTCCATACATTCAAGCATATATAGGGAGAGAGGAAGATTGTGCAAGCGAAATGATGTTCAAATAATGTACGGTAAAGTTAGGTTCTTTAGAATGCATGAATAATTTCTACATGCCAACTCCCATGTTCTTATCCACGCATTTCCAAGATTGCATAATTCAGCTGAGTAGAATATTTATTATTCCTATGATAACTGGAAAAAGATAAGCGGAGGCACCGTATCAAGTTCAAGTAATTGGATTCCAAGTTCATATTGAAATTGGGGAAAAAAGGAAGAATTGCACACAAGGGATGGCAAAGAAAATGCTAGATGCTTTCTTGATCTATCTTGTAAATGTGTGCACACCTAGATTTATAATTTATTGAGAGGAGGGAGGATCTACTGGAAAAATTGTTAAAAGATTCCATTCAGATATGCTCTAGCTTAAATCTTCTATAAGTGCATCTAAAAACTAAGAAAAATGAAATTTAAACATTGGTTTTCAATGCTAAGAGTAAAGCCGTACTGTTAATATTATCAGTATCAGTATTATTTTGTTTGACAAATTAGTTTTTCTTTCTTTCTAAGCTGTACTATTGAAGAGAGATTGTTGAGCATGACAAGTATTTAGATTACTGTATTGGCAAACTACCTACCTTCTGTACACGAGCAAGCAGACGAGTGAGATTACTTTTCAAACTGCGAACATGTTCAAGATTCTTGGTGCTAACATTCATGGCCAATTCATCCAGCACGGGATAAGCATCTCTCTCCAGGTCAGCCACATTGGAGTCCAAGTAGGTACAGACAACCTCCAAAGCAATCTCCAGAACTTGAAACTCAAATGGAAGCTCACACTGCAAACCTTCAGCAGCTTCTGGAACAGGCAGCCATTGGCCCCCGGTAGAAGCATGAGTGTCTGCATTCTGAGAGACCTGCTGGATGTTAACCGCGGTCTTATGAGGAAGTTGTTGCCTTAGCTGATCCACAAATGGAAGAACCTCCTGGCACAGAGGATCCAAAATCAGGACTTCTTCAGCAGTCACTATAGCCCTTATAAACTCTAAGTTGACAACCATGGCTTTCTCCCTGGCTGTAAACAATAATAAAAATTTAAAAACTAAAACTTATAAAGAAGAAAAGGAGAATAACTAGAAGAAGAAGAAGAAGGAAATTACCAAGAATGTTAGAAGAGTGAGAGAAGACAGGGCCAAGAATTCTCAAATCCCTAGCAGGAATAGAGACGCGCTTGATAATGGAACTTTTATCACATTCCACCAACTCCGAATTCCCCAACCTATCAAATCTCATCCACAGCCTGGCTGCTCCTCCGGCCTTCTTCTTCCCCTTCCCAGGCCCCGTCGATGCCCCAACCACCAAACTATTGTTGTTGTTGTTGTTGTTGTTGTGATTAGCATCAATTAATTCCGGTGATCTCAACGGTGGAGGAGGCGGAGCAGATGGTGGTGATTGCAGGCCACCAGCCTTCTTCAAGCGACGACGACTGTTTTTGCGGAAAAAGAAAGGCAGGCCCTTCCCCATTTTTTATTGACTTGTTTCTGGAAGAAGGAAAGAGAGGAATTCACTGAAAACCATGGAGACCCAACAAGCAGAAGCAGCAGCGGAAGCGGCACATGCTCTTAACTAACCCATCAGTTTCTCTTGGAATTAATTTCTTCACAAATACACATCAAATAATGTTGTTGTTTTGGGTTTTGTGGATGATTGATTCTATTATGTTTCTAGGGAGCCAAAAAAAAGTGAAAATAGAAAGAAAGACCTGCTTACAATCAGATGAACGAGAGAGAGAGAGAGAGGGTGTGCGTGATCGGACCTGATTCTAATGGGAGAGATGAGATCTCTCTCTAAGCCCTAATGCCGTGTTTTAATCGAATAAATTTGGGAATTAGCGTATAAAATACAAAATAGCGCAAAAGCAAAATGTTTCAGTAAAATAGCATAAATATCGCGATATTAATTCTAATTTTATCGTGATTTACAGTCATGATATTTAATAAAATGTCTACGTAATAAACAACTTTTTTTCAACAAGAAGATTCAACCATCTCCCACTCCTCCACCATGCATAAGTTTTTGTTGAGACCAACACTTGTTCATCATTGCCCAAAAAAAACACCACCATATTGAGAAATCGACAGCCCCCACACCATTTTTTTTTGTCTTTATCCAAAAAAAAAAAGTCTCCGTTCTAGTTTTGGGCATACAAGAACATCAGCCTCCCATTTTTCATTCTCCTTCCCCATAATCACTAGAGGCCATACCCGTGAACCCCAACTTCCTTTTCATTTTGTCTTTTGCTAAATCTCTTACAAACACATAGCCTCACATTTCAACACCAAGCCCTTCCCTTCAACTCGCGGCAAGCAACTCCTCACCACCAACAACACAAAAGGCTCACATCCTCCAGCCGACAGCCAACAACTCCTCCCCTCTTCACCGTGGTTAGCAACAACAGCCACCACGTATGTAATAGCAGAACCAACTCCACCTTCAACCAAACCCGATCCGGCCAAGCCGTGACAGAATCTCCTTCAGCAGCTCCTGCACGCCGACCTCCTCCTTTTCGCTAGTTGCTCCTCTTGGTCACAACCCCCTAAGCTATTGATAGAACCCATCTAAAAATAATAGAGGCAGGGAAGAAGAATAATATCGACTCCTTATGCTGAGTGTTTTTTTTTTTTGCAGGTGCCGGCTAGCTCTCACTGATGGGATAAAAAAAAATATCTTCCATTATAATTGATTTCGCACTTTCAAAACAGATATTTTTGCTTAAAAAACGTTTGTAAAATATAATATTTTAAATTGTTGTATTTTAAAAGCGTGATGTTCAAATATATGATATTTTTTAATAATAATATTTATTAAATTTCATGTTTATTAAATATAACATAATTAAAATATGCTAAATTTTTTTTAAAATCATTTTAATTAGTGTCTGAGTCAGTCAAACACTGCAAGAAAATTTGAGCCAACTCTATTTTTATTTTTTTTTACTTTATTATTACGGTGTTATCATTGTACATTACTAATTTATACCTTATATTATAGTAACAATGAGATAATTTCACATGTGACGCAGGTCATATAAAAAATTCTTAAATAGGAAAAATCCCAAGTTATTGAGAACTTTTTGGTAGCCAACAAATGAACATTTAAATTCTTTTACTCTAATTATTACTTGGTTTTAAATTAAATTATATATAAGTTATCATGATCTAATCAAGTTAGAATATTTAAAAATAATTTGGATGATAAATAAAAATATAATTTGATTTTAAAAAAAAATTCATCGACCCACTATCATGGTTAAAGACTACACCGGCCTTAATAATTTCTTAATTATTTTTTATTTAATTATATAATAAAATAATATACTTTTAAAATCGAGTATTAACTCAATGCTGAAATGTTTATTTGAGATGATAATAATCTCATAGAAAACAAACTAAAACAAATTATGAAGTTCAATTTATAATGAACTCCAATTAATTTGCACAACCTGTGATCCGAGTCATAAAATTTACTGGATTTAATAACATTATTTTTTTAAAAAATATATATTTTATATTTAATTAATGACAAAATAAAATAGATACTCGTAAAATTAAATAACAACAAAATTATGAGATATTTATTTGAAATTGTGATAAACTAACAAAAGCAAACTGAAGTAAATTGCATAGCTCAATTCAAAATCAACCAAGTAATGAAGAATAAAATTTTAAAAAAATACTAACAAAACTAATAAAAACTCAAGGTTAAATGATGAAATTAAAAGAAAAATCAATAAAAAAAATCAAAGAAAAACAAAAGTCAAGCATGTGGGCTAAGCTTTTCTTTAAATTCTTTCAAGGATGAAATGTCATCCACCTATTCTTTAAAAAAAGAAAAGCACTACAAACGACTTTAGATTTTGACCTTCATAAATAGTGAAAAAGTAAAGCAGTGATTTAAAGGGTTAAAAAAACATTTCATCTATTTTTCTAAAGAAACATCCAATGGATCTCAATAAGTTCTTTTTTTTGTTTTAAATTAGTATTTAATTGGTTAGAAAATAAAAAATTAACTAGAATCCAAAATATTCCTAAGCTTCAGTCTATTTTTTTTTACAAGATAAAGAAAAAAAAAGACCTGAATGAAATCCCCAATCAAATGAAACTTGTTGACAATAAAAACAATGAGTTTCATCACTAAAAAGTGGTCATTGCCATGAAAAAATTGAAATTGTAATGGGTAAAAATGAAAAAAAAAAAAGGCTTGGTCTCTCTAGTTAGGAAGGCCCAGAGTTCCTGGTTTTTGAAAAAAAAAAAATAGTAGACGACGCTTCACTTACACTACACAAATTCATATCACCTCCGGTTGTCAAAAAAATTGGGCTTGTCTGTTTCAGACTAAGAGAAGCCCATTTTTAATCATATTTTGACAAACAAAAAAACAAGAAAACACTATAAACACCTTCTAAAATATATTTATAGCCTCTAACAATTCAGAAAACTGACTTCAAAACCCACAATCAACCCGAAACAAAAATTCTTTCGAGTTCAAATATATCATTTCAAGCAAGTTTAAGAAGAAAAAATATCAGGTATAAACTTTTCCTATTAAAAGGAGCTTATTGACACCAAAACCACTTGTTTTTGTGGTCAGAATTAGTCCCAACCGAGATTTTTTCTCTCTATCACCAGAATCCGGTCACTTTCTCTCTTCTCTCTTGAATACGGGATCAAAAAAAAAAAAGTTTGGGGCCAAGATTGAATTTCATAAATTATTAGGAACTAAAAATTTATAAATTAAAAAGTTAAAGGACCAAAATATACGTTTAGCCTCAAGTTTAAAAAAACCATCTATTTTTGCTGTTTTATTTATCCCAGTCCACTACCTTTGAATTTAGCTCAATTTAATAAATGTGCTTTAATTAGCCATTAATTTAAGCCTATAAAATAAAAAATAAAATCATGGTAACAATCCGAAATAATTTGTTTATTTTTTAATGAATAATGGCATAAGAAACAATATTTTAGCTCCCTCTTTTAGAGTATTTCTTAATAATAAAAGTAAACGGACAACTCATGTTTACTCGTGTACATTATTCAATTATGTTCCTTGTAATTTCAACGCTACATTGATTCTGTTGCTTCAAGTCTCTCTCCTTAACAATGAGGGCTACAAGGAAACAGATGAAAAACAGAGAACAACAAAATTTAAAGAAGCGTACTGCCTGGTATCCTTTATTTGTCTTTACAATGGCAATTTCGTTCTCACAATATCAATTCTAAAATAATAATATCAAAAAATATTTTAAAAAAAAATTAATAAAATATTATTTTAATATTTTTCCAAATAAAAAACACTTTAAAAAACAACCATATTCTCTCTAAAACACCATCTTTATCTTAATCTTCATCTAGCAGGATAAAATAGTTTGTTCAGGTATCTGCATCATGTTAAGTTCCAACACAGGAAGACCAAAGCTAAATTCTAATTTCGATACTGTTATGTATGAAACATTGAAGACCAACAACCATACACACCAAGGAGTACAATTTTTCTCCTCTCTTTTGGAGGCTACGAAACTTTCAACGAGCCAAATCGGCTCGAGGCAACATACACCAAGGATACACACAAGTAAATCACCAACAAAAAATATACACCATGGATGCACACAAGTAGATCACCGACAAAATTATACACGAAAGGATGCACCTACGCTACAAACTGATTTTTTGTGCTGCGGTTTGTTTTGACTATGGAATGGTTTGGCCGGCTGCAAGAAATTCAAAAGTTCCTGCAGGTTAAAAGAAATTATTGAAAGAATTTTCTCTATCTTCTGGTACCAAGTTGCTCAAACTAGCCTTTTCAACCTAGAACATCACTCATTGGCAATGTAGTACTAGCTGGAACACTTGCTCCCTGGTTATCTGGTATTTGTGGTGGCAATGCCAAATCACTTGCAATTGTTTCCGGTATACTTTCCACTGGAGCAATTTGATCTGAATTACTTCCTGGGGATGAAGTAGGAGCCTTATCATCAACAGTAGGTTTGCTTGCTTCTGATGGCAGTGGAGAACTTCCTGCTTCTGGTGTAGTGCTAGGAGGTGCATTTTCTGTAGCTGCTGAAGTAGTTGTGGTTGCAGCAGATGCATTTTCTGGAGCTTCTGAAGTTGCTGTGGTTGCAGCAGATACAGTAACTGCTTCAGGAGTGGCAGTGGGAGGACCTTCTAATTGTAACGGTTTCTGCTGTGAACTCTGTATACCAGGAGTTGGTTTTTTCTGAGTGGTAATTAGAGCAGAAAGAGATGGCATTCCCGGTGGAAGAATTTCAATTGGTGGCTTCTTCCCGGCTTCTGCTAAACTGGTAAGCTTAGGTTCTTCAAGTGAAGCCAGAAAGGCAGATGCGGCATCTATCTTTTGAGAGGGAGCATGGTCAACCTCTTTCTGCAGCATTTTGTTCCAAGCCTGAACCAAGTTCTTGAGTGTTGGCCGTCCATGAGCCTAGAGATATTCATGAGGAAGGTCAGATAAAAAATTTTAATCTCAGGGTTTAAAAATAAAAAGTGAATATGAACTATTCATACATGGGCATGAAGTACAGCCTCAGCAAGCATCCCAGTATCCTGCCATGACTTTTCCATGAGAGCATTGTCTCCCAACACTGCAGCAGAAAATGCTGCTTCCCGTCCCAGGCCAGCTGAAATCAAATTGCTTACCAGACCCTGCAGCGCACACAAGAAATTGCTTTTAAAAGAAGAGATAAAAATAAAGGCATCAACAGCAAGGCAAAAAATTGAATATCATTGAACACCCAGAATCAACTAACAACGTCATTCATGCCAGGCAGGCCATGGCAATAACTGCCAGCTTGCTTTCTTGAAATACAAAGCCATACATGTTTATTAACCCAAAAGATAACCAACCCCGCGCCCCTCTTTTCTCTCATGTTGGTTTCTTATTGCCTAAACTACCATTGCAGCTTCAATTCAGTCCTGTACTTCTGGTTTAAATTTTGAGAATCTAAACCCTTGCGCACTAAAACCTCGTATATACGAGGAATCATAATATCAAACTCTTAATCATTTTCAACAAAGAAAAACTCTTTAGTCAATATTAGCTACCAGATAGTATAATATTCAAGCATGCATTCACAACTCATAGAATCAATATTCAAGAAAATGCAGAAATATGATGGTACATACATTCAGCCTTGTCAACTCTCCATGATTTGCCAGGCACAAAGCAAGTCTTCTCAATTCATGGCCCTGTAAGGCTCCTTTCACAGAACCTGCAGCGGCTAACCTCTTGAGAGCTTCACGAGCAATATCAACTTGAGCAGTAGCATCCGCAGCATCAATGAGGTCCAAAAATTCCCTTGCGAATTTCACTATTCCTTGAACAGCTTCAACAATATTTTCTTTTTTAGCTGTTATGTTGAGAATGTCATTCAAATCCAGCCCAATACCATCTTGACCTATGTCCCTGCTGTTGCTCATGGTAAGAAGGCACTGAAGAGCTCTTTTCAAATCATTGCTTTTCATGGCCAGATCAAACTCCAACCTATAAATAATATAGACTAGCAATATAACTTGATTGCAAGGGAAAAAAGAAGAAGTTGAGCACATGCTGCAGAATGCAACAATAAAATGCTCTTAATGGACTTGAATTGCCATAGTTAAAACTTTGAATAGAATTACTTGAACTTCTTTTACTATATCAAGAACTGAAACACTAATCAACAATGTAATGGTATGTGTATTTATGTACGTCTTAGAGCTATGCTGCAGTAGACAGGTTGTTTGCAATACAAGGGGACTGTGTGTGTGTGTGTGTGAGAGAGAGAGAGAGAGCCCGGCGGGGGGTGGGGGGGGGGGGGGGGGTGGGGGGGGGTGGTTACAAGGCAGACCTCTTAGATATTCCAGGTAAATGCAGTGCTTCAGTAGCATAGCCCATCCCCATCATAAATTGTGCCAAATCATCATGATGTTCCCTACCAAGTCTACTTGCCCTGCATATGAAAGTAGAATATAGGTTATGCAAGAACTATAATCCTTAATAAAGCATTTCTGCAATTCATCTGTAATTAAACAAGGTGGAAAAAGTAATACCATTTCACTGCACTAACAGCATCCCCATAAGCAGCAAGACAGCGGCAACGAATACCAGGATGACTTAGGGATAAGGCATGTGCACACATGTACCTACCAAAGAGAATTCATCTATCATACTGAGTTCTGTTGTATGACACAATAGATTTGCATGGTAGACCATGAAATGAAGATACTAGCTCCAGTTTTTCAAAATGGAAAGAAAAATGCCACAGTTCAATTTTCTATGTGACGGAGTAAACAGGCAACATGCTGTAGCAATTAGAAACGATTAGTCAACTTTGTAGTACTTTTCTTGTTGATATTAGTGAAAACACTATACTATTATCACCAATTAAAAAGACCAATTTACACAACCAGCCCATGAAATTAACTTCCTAGCCTAAACTCCTACACTTTTGCAGGCCCAAATTTACAATTAAGGACAATATACTTTACATTGTAAGTGCAACTTATTCAACAAACTAAATTAAAACAAGATTACTGCAAGTGAAGTTTCTAATTAGATTGAGACCATACAACCACGACATAAAAACTATGCCAACGATTCTTAACGAAGAAGGCGAATAGTAAAAGGGAAAAGTTGAAATAGCATTTGCATCCTCATTTCCTAATAGTGAAGGCTAATGGACTAGCCTTAAATCTTGGAAATTCTTGAAACAAAGATCACCAATTACCTATCGATAAGCCAAAGAACTCCATCTCTCACACCCACCACAACTAGAGGTCCTACTGGTCGTTTCTGCTCTGTTGGAAAACGAGTAACTGCCACAGAGACCCCTCCACCACCAACAGCTATCTCATTAACTTTTTTCTCTTCTATTGGCATTGCTGAATCATCTCCATCAACTTTAGTCTGTTTTGGCAATGTTAAGAAAGGTGGCACCGAAGGAGCATGCTGAAAAGAAGCTAACCGGACTACCTGAAAGGAAGATGTATTATTCACTTAAAGAAGCAAGAAGAAAACCAGATTCTTCTAGTCACACAGTTAACATGGTGCAAAATAAACAAACTCAAGGCTGATAATACTTTAAGCAAACGAAATAAAAGGTAAATGAAAAGAGTGGATCAGTTGATTGCTTGCTTTCCAAGTGTTGTTTGCTGTCTGAAATAATATATTCAACAACATAACTCAACTTGATGAAGCCATATCCCAGCTCAATTCATTTGGCTAATATAACATATGAAATACTACTTCAGCCAAACTGACAGATGTAGAGACATTCTAACATGGCTTTTATCTTTTATTAAACAGTTGGGACGATTCAAACTTTACACAATAAAAGAACACTGGAACTACAGAAGTTCAGTAAGTTGATACACAATCTGGAACAAAATCTTTATCGCTCCCTGAAATTTCTCACCAAAGAAGCTCACTACCTGTGAACACAACACTTAAAATCTTTTTCTTCCCTCGTCAAATTGTACACGGGATAGGTAATGGAATTAGGATGATATAATTGCCTTGTTTTGAGTAAGTGCGGACCAAATTTAATCCAGCAACATCTCTCTACTGAACAAAAGGCAGAAAGAAAAGCCAAAAAAGAGGGGGCAAATTTTCCCAATATGCCCAAAATGAAAGATCAATATAAAAACATAATTAATTAACACCAGGGAAGCTATAAAGTTACTAAACCTGTAGCATTGGGGGCCTTAATGGTATTCGTTCTTGGGTAGCAGATTGCAGACCATCTACTGCGATTAGGGCTAAATCTCCATGCTCAGCAACTGCTCTAGCCTGTGCCTCTTTCATTTTCATTTCCTCTTTCCTCTTTCTTGTTTCTATATCAATTGCTGCAACTCCAGCATCCACAAAAACACATCTGAAGAAGAGTCGTGTGTTGGATATGAGCTTGTCAAAATTAAAATTTCCAAGGAGGCATGGAAAGAAAGAAAAGGCAAGAAGAAGAGAATATCTTATGTAATCAATACCTAAAGGGGAAAGTATATAAGTACTCCATGAAAGAGCCATGATAATTTAACAAGCCTTTTGCTCATGTTTGGGGGCCTATTGACCCAGATAACATAAGAAAATTATAGTAAAAAAATTATACAGTTTGAGATATACAGTTGTGTTCACCGTAAAACTAAAGCTCACTTTTGCAGATTTACTTCAAACTGTTCAACCACTCCTAGAATTCTCTCTGATGTCTGATCACCACTTCAAATTATTACCTTTCTTTCAAAACTTAAACCTCTTTGACTCACAATAGTCAGTTTTTTTTATAACTTCTCTCATTTTTGTTTCTCTTTAACTAAGGTCGATCCTTTCTTTCCAAGGAATGACCCACTTCAATTGCAAGCCATTCATTTTTCAGTAATAAAAAGTCTTTATTTACAAAATTTCAGTGACTTTCACAATCTTCATACTCAATTCCAGTTATCGAACATAGAGGCAATTGAATGCAACAGACTATATGTATGTAAGATTGTTTCGTTGATCTAACTCCAAAACCCTTCAATTAATTAAGTTGCAATTGATTATTTAGTTGTTTGGAAATTACCCTTCATGTCCTAAATTAACAGTCATTTTTTACTATGCACATATTTTGGGAAAACACGCTAAATGTTTCTACTTAAACTCTTAGTATAACATACCAAGCCAGTGGCTTCCAAAACCAAGAATGGAATCACTTTAAGATGTTCACTTTGCCATCTCCAGTAGCCTCGCTATGAATCCCAAAGACAAAGGCAACAAGTAATCAATGTTTTTAACCTATCACCTTGCCACAGTACCAAAAGTGTTCAAGTTATACTCTCAAGAACGAGAATCGTCACTTCATGCATATTGCCCAAGGATACAACAATCTCCAACTTTCTCTCCTAGTACCGCATTTCAATGGGACCATAACCCAGTAGTGCCCTTAGATTCCTTACTACTATCAGTATACATGATAATCCATGGTAATACTATAATCCAGCACTTCAATGGGAATAGTATTATTCAAAGTACTGATTCAGACAACATAATCATCTCTATCTATAGGCATGTGAAAAGAAGAAATCCGGCCTGTGTCTTCATAAATACATCTTATTACTCTTCCTTTATTGTAAAAGCTCCATTGCATGAGATACACAAATTGTTTATTTATTAAATTTAGTATTCCAAGTCCCCTGTGAAACTTGAATTAATGAATCTAAAAGTTGACTTTGGCGTATTTCTGTAGATCTTTTTATTTCCTACAAGAGCAAGTGTTCAGAATACTATGGCAGCTCAACACGAAACCAGCTTAATATATGGAAGAGAAATATAGAAAGTAAGATTCAAGCTAAATATCAAACAGAATAAAAAGTGAATCAATAAACAGATCTTACTCAATGGTAGTTGGTGTGGCCACAAAAAGCTGTCTCCGATGCCAAACAGCTCCAGTAGCATAGGGAATAGCAACATCTCCAAGGTATCTGTATTGAGGCCGCAAAGAAGATATGACAATATAGTGCTGATAAGCAAAAGCACAGTACTCAACTGTTTGGTCCCATGCAGTCCATTCTGGATGAGGAAGTAGACCACCAACAGGTTGAAAAGTTTCCCAACTGTCAAACAAGCATTAAGAAGGATCAGTGTGCTTAAAAGATCTTGTTCAGCACTGTAAAGGAATATATAAGCATAAATACGCCCTAAAGGTAACCTTAGTCACCTACTATTTGATGTCTAATATCTTGAAATTGAACTAATGGCAGGCAACTAAAAGGATGACTACAATTCACCTATAAAGCTGAAAGTTTTGTGGGGCTGCCTCAGCAGGAGATTTATGAGAGTTAAATCCATCATCGAGAGTAGTAAAAGAAGAAAGGCCACCGCTTCCAAATCCTGACAAGGGCATAGACTGAATAGTTGAAATAGCTGTAGCTGCAACAGGGCTAATCCTCCGAGATGTTCGATAGGCCACACCTAGAAGTGCCCCTCCATGCAAACCAATAACCTAGAAGAGATTGCATCGAGTTAGAGAACCTTATAGTGCTCCATGCAAGAAAAATGATTGAAACAATCCTGGCCTTAAATTACATGTAGAGAACACTACATGATATACTGTACTAAGGACATATGCTTTTCCCTCTGTTTAAAAACACACCACACACACAGGAGTTCCTACAACATACAAAACACAAATGAATCCTACTTCAAGATAATCCCATAGTATTTTCCAGTCAGTGGTATTATGATCAAAAGATAAACATGAAATCAATAAATAAAAAAATGATTAAATAAAAATTGATGAAGTAAAAGAAATGGCATGGAACAGCCACTCCAGTTCAATGTCACTAATCATATGTTTGAGTTTAAAGGATAATTGAATGAAAAATAGGCATGACTTATTTACAATGAATTTCCATGTGCCAGTCATTCCAATAACCAGAAAAGGAAGTTGGGCAATACATTACAGGAAGATGAAAAGGGGTAATGACTTTAAGTCCTTTCATAGAACTAAATTCCATTGCAATTTATCGTTTATAATTACTGAAAAAGCTAGGAAAATTCTGGATATGCCTCAGATAGATCAACAGATGACAGCAAAAATAAAGACTGCAATCACCAAATTTCAGTGCATGAACAGGAACTACAAGAGTGCCATGAATTGAGAGAAAGACGTAAAGTACCGGTTCACTGCGACCACCAATGGACTTCATTAATATATTTGACGTTCCGTCATCCAGCAAGATACGAACTTGCACAGAGGCAGCAGAGGCAGCAGAAGCAGCCACTGCTGCAGCTTGTGCGGCAGCTGCA
Source organism: Populus simonii (assembly GCA_007827005.2). Taxonomy (NCBI): domain Eukaryota; kingdom Viridiplantae; phylum Streptophyta; class Magnoliopsida; order Malpighiales; family Salicaceae; genus Populus; species Populus simonii. The sequence goes on from CM017469.2 coordinate 6,916,703, forward strand.
GCTGCTTCTTTTGCTTTTCTTGATGAACCCCCTTTCGGAATTATTGGCATTCTAGGAGGCAATGCAGATTCCAATATAGCAAACCTATCACGACAGGTATCCCAAGCCAGAAGCCTTGCATGGCCTGAATCTACAACGGACCAGTCACTCACCTTGTATATAGTGAAGTAAGGAATATCTGGCCACACAATTGCAAGATATCTGCAACCAAAATGTTTGGTAAGAAAGCAATGTCATGTGTATACCAGTTATAAACAAAAAAGAATGTCAAAACCACTTAATGGACAGATAATCACAGTCTCAAAGCCAGAATACGAAGCATTCGGAAAGCCAGGGTAAATATATTTATTGATATAGCTGCCGGCAATTGAGTAAGAGGGGATGGTTACACATGTTGCTTCCTTTTTGTTTCAAAGGAAGAAATAGACAAATGATTGTAAATTTATGTCCATGTTTAAAAGTAAGACCTCGGACGAGTCTTTACTGATGTTAGTATTTTTGACTTGACAAGAAGTTGCATTGACTTGACTATTGCTTCCTCTGTTTCATTGGAAGGAAGAGTGTATAATCATCCCTTCTTAATTGCATCCTCTCTTTCTCTTGTTAAAAAAGGCAAAAAAATTGAAAGAAAGAAAGGGTCAAGGAGACTTACTTCCCTGAACTGCTTACAGAAAGAACTGAATAAGAATCATGAGGAACAGGTGTACTGATATGCTTTTTCATCTGCTTGACATGTAATGGTTCAGCCGAGTCTCCCCTGTACTTTCCTGTTTCAGATAATGAACCATTACTTCCAAGAGATGGATTTGCTGTGTTGGACAATTGGAAATTCAGAAGCTTCAATTCCCTTTCAACTACATAAATGGCAGAATGCTCTCGATTTCCTGTTGGTGTTGGTATGGGAGCCACAGCTGGAATAGATCTAGCATCAAACTCGCTGACAATAACACCAATATTGGTTCCAGTAGCAACAAGGTGGGGCTGTAGAGGATGTGCAACCATGCAATAAACCTGCAGTAGCAACCTATAGGTGTCAAATAAAAGGCATTCCAATATAGAAAACTTAAAAGGACAACACTACTTGTGAAAGAGCATAATCCGACAAATAGACAACTGTATCAACCCAAGTTCAATTAAAAGAAAGTTGTTATTTGTAGAAATATCAATTTTCAGTGATCAGCAATTCCAATATGTAATATTGATTAGTAAATAAGAAGTGCCTTTTTAATTTAGAATTGATCAAAATTAGTACCATCCTTTTAGGGAATTTATATGGGCAAAGGAGTGATTCAACCGACATAAAGGTGTGAATAACAAACCTTCACATTTGTTAATGTAGGTTTGGCATCCAATCTGGGAGTGACAACCATGGTTAAAAACATAAATATATGATTTTATGGGCCAGTTTCCAGAAACATGCAACATTGTTATAAAATAATCATACCAGAGAAGCCCCTAAAAGAAGAAGAAACTGAAAAAATGGGAATATAAAGAGTTGCAATGCAAAAGATAATGCTACTTCTAGAACAAGTTTCAAACATCACTTTGTTCCCTCCCAGCTATCCAACAAATAATCAACAGAAGCTTTTATGTAACAGTACCAAGAGATGCTAAATTGACATCAAACTCATGATATTGCTAAAGAAAAGGCAAAGAAAATAATTACATACCCTAAGTTTCTTGTTTGGTGCAAGAACTTGAGGAGGGATTAGTGAAGAAAGCTCGCACAATGGCCTTGTAAGGGCTGAATAAGTGGGGTGTTCAATGGCCCTGCAAAATGTATGAGTTGTTACAGCCGTGATATCCACTGTACACATCTTTGATGCAAAATTGCAAAACACAGTTGTTTAGTAATCATCAACTTTCTGTCAGAGCATACGACAGAAATAGCAAAATTATGCATACCATATATGAGAATCTTTGACGCAAGTTAAGATATCTAGGTTTGGAGCTCGAGGGTGGCACCAAGATGCCACGCTGTGGCATGCAAGTTTTGGAACAGGTTTAATACGCCGCAACTCCTGCACACACAAACAAAAAAGGGATAGAAAAAAGAAAGTGTGTGGGATTATATTAGGAAAGGAAGGAAAGACAGATAAAGTACCAAAGCCTTCAACTCGAATTTCCATAAATAAAATGAGATTTTCACATAGCTTAATAATGGAAGGTTGTTACAACACCTTAAAAGAGATTGTGTCCCATATAGCTAATGTTTTATCTGCACCAATGGTAATAAGTTGCGGAGCACCTCCAATTACTCTCGAAAGCTCAACAGCGACAACCCCACCATCATGTGCCTGGTAATAAGGCAAATTAAAGCATTAAAACCTACTTCAGTTGCACTATTTCAAAGAAGCAGGACCGGTACAGCATGAATAGGTTGGAACAAGATTAAATGTGCACATGCTTAGAAATCATGTATAAACAAAATGACTTGGCAAATAAAACTTTGAGCATAAAATTTACAACTCAAAATGCCAAAAGAAACTAGCAACAACAGCCATGTTTGACATATTTGCATTATTTCTTGGACAAACAAGGTACTCAAATAGGTGTGGCATTTTTCTTTATTTAAGCTGCAAAGTTGGAAATCTTGCCTCTTTAATACCAGGTATCATAAATTCTTGGCATAGCTAAGTTAATGTGCGTGAACATCAAAATCAAGGTTTAAATTGCTTTTTTAGTTGTGTGATGTAGAAAGGGAAGCAGCAAGACACATGATGAAAGAAGAGTAAGAACGCTACTTTTAAGCTTAGCTTGGGTACAAGTTCTCGTGAATCTTGACCATGGTCTGCGCTCCAAAGTACAAGTAAACCATCACTACCACCCGAAACAAGAAGAGCCTGCAATCAATAGCATAGCAATTGTAAACAAATATGAGTTACATGACATATATCATATATAGCACATGCAAGTTCATGCACATAGGTCGTTACATGTATTCTCTAAAATGCATAGATATTAATTGAGTGGGGGTGCGCAAGAAAGAAAGTGTGGAAGGCATGCATGCGAATGTTTTCTTACACAGAAGGTGGAGTAAGAAGGGGAGAGAGAGAGTTTACATAGTGGAGAATAAGGTGTCCTCCAAGAGAGAACAGAAAGAACTAAATAATAATAATAAAAAAAGCAGATATTCAGAACAACAAGGCTTTACAGTCCCCATTGAATGTCAGGTAAAGGAACCCCTCAAAAGCCCATTAAGAGGTGCACCATAAAGGGTACAAAAAAAAAACAGTTTATCCATTAACAATTTCTTTGAAAAAATGATCCTTTCAAGTTCTGTACTCTTTATTCCATCCAAAGACCCAATTCGCAACATTGATAGCACACCAGCATTTATTCTTGCAATCCTTTCCTCATTCAAACCCCGATAAGTGGGTAGATAGGAATACCTCCATTGAACTCAGGATTGCCGCAACTCTCAACACCAAAACCGAGGGTCCACTCCACATATCCGAGGCCACTAGACAGTCTAGAAAGGACTATATGCCTTCCTGTTATGAAGCACATTACAGAAAGTAGGGAACAATGACTATTTGAGTCCCATCAAACCTTCTCTTGAAACTGTAATACTCCAAACATTTCCAATATTAACTCATACCGACTCATACTCAAATCTCATGTTATGCGATGACAAAGATGCTCCTGCTCTTAAGGATCCATAATGAAGTATGCCACCAAAAGTCATAAAACTCACATGTTTCTAAAAGATCTGCAGTCTTTTAAAGTTTTAACAAAACTAACATCCATGTCATGACTGATGGTGCCCAGGCCTATGATGAAAAAATGAGCAAAAGATTAGCACCCCTCCCCCTCTCTTACTATCTTTTAGTTTCACTTTCCATATCCAGATGCATATTTACATCCGTGCCCATTGAGTGTCCGGTGTTGATAAAAGGCACCAGCACACTATTAGCACCAAGGAGCAAGGATCCAAGGTGTAACACAAATCGCAGCTGCATATATTTATGTATATGCAACAAACACGACAGAAAAAGATTACAGGGAGGAGAAGGCATCCTTCAATGCAAAAATACCAATAAGGAGTCTAACAGTAACTCTGAATGACGGCAAATATTAAGCAAGACAAATTTAGCAAAGGGTAATAAAGAACTACCTCACCAGAGGAAGCCATGAAGGTCATCAAACAAGAAATGGATCCTTTATGACCTCCAGTGTATCTGCGTACAAGCTGCAAGTAACAACTATTACCAAACAACAAGATGTAAGTAATTGCATACAACAGACCAACAACTAAGCCACCCACAAACCTTCCATGATATCATTGAAAGAACTCTGATGACACCATCAGATCCACCAAATGCAACTAGTGGAGGACCATCACCAGCAGTAGATCTGCAGAGAAACTCCATACTGCAGAAGAGGACAAAAAACAAAACGTTCATTGTACCGTAAACATGATAAGCTTACAGGAACTAGCAGGTCCATGTAGGTAGTTGGTAATCAAATGTAGGAAAAAACCATTGATCCTACAAGACCTCAGATATGCAAAACCAATACTGTAGAGCACCAAAGGAATGCATCACGCAATCCCATGTGCAATATCAAGACTTTCAATTGCAAGATAGGAAAGGCTACAAAAGATACAACAAGAGAAACATGAAAAAAAAATTGTTTCCCGTAAAATAAAAGAAGAAAGTTAGTCAATCTAAGATACAAAGAGAGGTAACTCCTCTTTCTCAAAACCCTTCCAATCACCAAAATAGCCCCTCTCACCCTATAAAATGAGCTGGAGCCCCATGTTGTAGCTTAAAAGGAAATCTGTAAAAAGTGATTCTGCTTGTTTATTTGGAATTTTGGTTTGATACAATGTTATCTTAATATCATTACAATAAGTCTGATCAAAGACCAAACTGCTGCCTGTAAATTTTACTATCTGTCTACATGAAACATTGGCATACAAAAGCAGAAAATACTAGTTGATAACATAACTAACAGTAGTTTAATTCCAGATATTTATTTTCATAAGTGAAAATGAACATGACAAGGTGAAAGAAAGAAACCCCCATTGATTAATGCAGCTAAAAAAGGAGGTTGGTGAAATCGTGGTAAGACTTGCCAGATAAGTGACTTGTTGTCAAGTTCTTGCTTAGGCACATCACGACCACGCATGGTAACCAAGTCCAGAAAGATGGCTTTGTTTACACAACAGATGACAAGGAAGTGTCTCCCTTTAGTGGATGGAGCTGGAGAAGCAAATGCTGAAGTTACATTGCTGACGGCGGAAGGAGCCTCCGCGGCGGCTGACCGATTACGCCAGAGTTGCCAAAACCGGACATCATCATCATAAAAGTTAACCTGCTGCACACTTTATGTTTTTTTTTTTTTGGTTTTGTTCTAGTTATCATACCATACACTTATAAAAAATAAATCAAAACTGATTGAATTGAAACAAGTAATCAAATCCATTAATTACCTCCCTCCACGCATGGCTTCGGTAGACTTCCCTCTCGGCTCTGAAAAAAAATAACAAAAAAGTGAAAATGAAACGAAATGAAAAAATAAAACCAGCAGCAGCAGCAGCAGTTGGAGGGAGAAAGGTTAGGTTAGGTTAGGAATTGGGAAGCAGTACCAGATTCACCCTCAGCAAGCTTCTCCAACTTGGCGCCGACCAAACGTCTCTCGTCGACACCGCCGGCTTTGAGCTCGTAGATAACCTGGCGGTGTTCCCAATTCCAAACGGAGACGCGATCGGAGGCATCGGCAGTGACAAGCCATGGATGCGTAGGATGCAATTGAATCTTTACGATCTTATCATTGCTGGGTCTGAATGCTCTTAATCGCAGCATTATTTCTTCCTTCCTTCCTTCCTTCTGATTCTTGTAAGATCCGATCTGATCTGTTTTATCAACAGATCTGACTACTGATAGATGATTATACTACTTGTGCTGTGCCTGTAACAGAGAGAGAGAGAGAGAAATACTCATTCTTCATTTGAGCTTCACAGATCCATCCCTTTCTTTCTTTCCTTCTCTAAATACTTCGCCAACCTCTTGAATAAAATCAAATTACCTTTCTCCTTTTCTTTTATTTTGATTTTATTTCGCGGAACCTCTTTTTCAAAAAAAAACATAAAAAAAAACACAATCACACTACTTGGTCACTCAAGATTTTCATTTTGATCGTTATAACCCCTCCATAAAAGATCTGGACATCAAAGGAACTTGTAGCATTACAATATAACTAAAATTAACAAATTCGAACCATCTAGATGGTGGGGTAGTGGTAAGAGCTTGAAACCAAGAGGTTTATTTTTTTTATGGTCTCAGGTTCAAGCCCTGTAGTTGCTCATATAATAGCCACTGGAGATTTACATGGTCATTAACTTCAAAATTAGTGGGATTAATCGAGATACATGCAAACTGACCAGAACACCAACGTAAAATTTAAAAAAAATTAACGACCTGGAGGACCGCTCTTTAATTATCTATTCATTTAAAATTTCGAAAAATGGGTTGTCAAACAAAAAGGCAAAAGTGAGTCTCTGTCTCTTCACTGCTCTTGCATCAAACAAAAAGGCTGCACATTGATTCTTGACAGTGTTTGATGAGGTGACCAACCTGGGGCAAATATGCAGCGGTGTGGAAGGGTCATATGCTGCGTCTGTTCCTTCTTCCGTTTGGGTTTTTTCAGTGCGGTGTGAAAGATGAACACTCGTTAAAATGTGTTTGTATAAATTTTTTAAAAAAATATGTATTATTTTAATATATTCTAAATAAAAAATATTTTAAATAACAATTATTATTCCAATAACAGACAAAAAGATCATCACTGATATTTTTTTCTTTTTTTCAGTGGAAACTTTGCGAAGTTAAAGGTCTAGATATATTTGCATGTATTCAATTTGGAATCGTAGAAAGTTCATCGAATTGAATGAAGAGATTGGAAAATGTTCTTGCTTGTAGTGTCTGCATTCAAGATTGTGCCTTTAATCCATTAATATCATTGGTAGGAAACCGGAAGACCACAGTTTTTGTGTGGAATCGGGCCGGTGCTATCACCGCATTGAATGAGCTCTGAGGCTGTGTTTATATGAAAATTTCCATCCATTTCTGATGTTAAAAAAACAAGCTGGTGGCAATTACTATGTTGTTTGTAAGATTGTTCAAGAACGAAGTAGAACATAGATCTAAGAATTCACCCTCAAACAGTGGAAATGAGCTTCTCAGCATCACAAATCGTTTTCCATGAATTTTGATCAGTTGAAGATTTTAGTTTTAGTCTTTTTACATTACTAAAGAATGATAATGTGGAGCCTAGCCTTCTTATCCAAAGAAAAGATTCACAGCATATATTTTAGATCGCTAAAAATACAAAAATAAACAGGGCTTATTATGACGCCCGGTTAAAGTCATAACTTTATACGCCATGCGTAATAAATATTTGAGGGTATGATAATTGTTATTTTTTAAAGTATTTTTATTTAAAATATATATTCTAAATTCTCTGTTTTTCAACCTCTTTACATTCAAAAACTAGAAGATTTTGTTATCATTCAATAAGACATGACTCCAATAAGTAGCCGTTGAGTGTCTAAGAATGGTCGTGTTAAGCAACTCTGTCAGAGTTTCTGTCTAACTATAGTGGTATCAGAGCTCTTCTGGTTTGCAGGGTGACCATGACCTCATCCTCATCATCTTCACCTCATCCCTCTTCTTTTCTAACTTCTTCTTTCTCTTTTCATCTTTTCCCTTCTCCTTCCATTCGTCAGTCTACATCCACTAAACTTGACTATCTCTATGAGGTTAGTCTTTTAAATTATACCCAAAAAATCTCTGAAACAGATCTTTCTCTTGTCAATCCTTATCATGATTTTACCAAAAAATCTCCATCTGTTATCCGCAGTATTAAAACTCTCATCAAACAACCTTCCCGTGTGGCCAAAGAATATGTTCAAGCTTTCTCTTTTGATCAACATAAAATTCCTGCTACTTCTCGAGAACAATTTGTTACTCTTGCAATTCCAACTGAATTTCCAGGACAATAGATTTCTCAAGGATACACGCATATTCATTTTGGTGCTATTCGGCTAGCCCTATCTTACCATGGCCGCAAAGGTTTACCTGTTGTAGCCCGATTAGCTCTTCTAAATACCAAATATCTAGAGTATCAACATGTATGCATTGGTTCTCTTGAAACCACACTCAATTGTGGCACGGTAGTCGTTACTTTCTATCCCAACTTCAATATGGCATTGGACGATCCTCAACTTCATAATTTTTTAAAAGTCCAACTACAGATCACTGGTGCTAATCAAGTTTTAGACACCTATCAAGCCACTCTTCATTATCAAATGGCCTACAGGGCCCAAAATCATGCCTTTGATTTAGTACTCCATGTTACTAATGATGTTTTGCTTATCATTGTTGATACCAATCAAAGAGCTACCTGTACTCATGTCCCGAGGCAAATCTCAAATGAGGACTTATAAAAGTTGCTCCCTTCTTCTTGGATTACAAATTATGAAAAGCTGCATCAAAGCTCTGTCCCTATACAATCCACAGAATCCGAGTTCACCAAAAATGCTGATGGTACTGTTAAAATCATCTTCAAGAAAGGAGAATCTTCCACTCCACCAGGAATCTTTTCCTCCTCCATCTCGATGGTGCAACCCGCTCAAGCTCCTTTTCCAGTACATGTAGAGTCCTTCTCTAAGGAAGGCTGCCTAGCCTATTCCTTTTTCTCAGGACAACCATGTTTTTTTGGGACATCTGTAATTGTGAAAGTTGTTGTAATGAGGACTTAGAAACTGACTCCCCCAAACAAAAAAAGGAAATCCTCTTGTCAAAAGCTGAAAGTTAGATACAATCAAGGAGATCGAACAATTGACACTTTGGGGCAACCCTTTGGCAAATTTGACTACCTTGTCAAATATACTCCTCCCTCTTGAGGATCTCTAGAACAACTCCCCACAGTCTCCATGTATCAGCCTACAAAATCTTATGATGATGATTTTCTTGCTCTACAAGAATAGGTCAAAGACAAGATTCGAACTCTTCCCCAAGTTCACAGCCCTCAAGGTGTAGATGTTGATGGCCGCCCTAAACAAGTCACACAAGCTGAAGCAGTTCTTAATTGGCAAAGTCAAAATGCCATCGCTCAAAATTCTGTTCTTCATAGAATTGAATCTAAGGTTGACCTGGTGCAGACTAATCTAAAAAAGATGACGGTCTCTATTGATTCTAATAATAAAATATTAATTTAAAAAAAATTAATTTTTTTATGGACAGTGAAGATTTCCAGTTGAGGGTCTAAAGTTCTTAATTAGTTATTACCAAGTTAAATTTATTTCTAGCATCAAAATTGATGTTCGGATGCTACTTATGTGTATTAAAATATTTTAAGTCAATCCGAGCTAACATGGTAAGCTCGCAACTCGAGTCGTGAAGTCGAGTAAATCTTATAGAAAACAAATTGAAAAGAAAATAATAGTCAATTCTCAACAATTCAAATATAAATGATGAAATTGAAAAAAAAAACAGTCAATAAAAATAAGCCTGAAAAAATAAAACACCTGCAAGCTTGGGTAAGGCCACCAAACCTCGCAAGCTGGATCATACGAATAAAATAACCTAATAGAAAGTAAGATAACGAAGTTTAATTTTAAAGAGAACCTAATTTTAAAGGATAAAACCCAAAAACAGATATAAAATAAGTTACCTCAAAAAGACACTCTTGCTAGGTGGCCAAATCTATTGTCTAAATCATGAAATTAAGATAACATGATTAAAAGGAAACCAAAGAAAATCATGAAGCCTATTTTTTAAAAGAAAAAACCATCAAACGATGAAATAAGAATTAAAAAACAAGTGCAAAAAAAAAATATTAACCCGTGTTAACTTTTACAACTTGTGACTCGAGTCATTAACATAGAAAGCATCTTATTTGATAAAGCTACGAAGTTTAATTATCAATAAATTAAATATTGAATAATAACTCTGAAAAAATTAATTATACAAAAAATCCAGTTAAGGGTCAATAAAAATAATATCATTTTGAAAAAAAATAAAAATCAATAAATTTTGATCTGATTTTAACTATATTTTCTAAAATTGACTAAGAGTAACCAAAGTTTTTAACTAGGTGAATTATCCTTTTATTCTTGTTGAGATATCCTTTTATTCTTATTGAGATCTAGTGATCTAGTCTAGTTTAGGTCCAATCAATTCACTGGTTTAATTTTCTTCTTCACTCTTCCTGCACTCATTTTTTTTTGTCAAGTTTTTAAGTAGGTTAATTATCTTAATAATATAACTGAGAGTTTAATTACAGTTGTTTTTTTTAATATTTTTCACTTGAAAATATATTAAAATAATATTTTTTTATTTTTTTAAAATTATTTTTGATATCAGCACATCAAAATGATCTGAAAATACTAAAAAAATATTAATTTGAAGAAAAAAAATAAAAAATATTTAATTTTTTTTAAAATCACTTTTAAAACACAAAAAGAATAATTGACTTTGCAAGTGTGTTGGTAATAGTATTCTCCCGCCAACTAATAAGAATAATTGAGAGTTTTTTTTGTTAAAATTTTTGTTTTAAATTATTTTTTAGTATTTTTATATTATTTTAATATCAAAAATAAAAATTTAAAAAATATTATTTTAATATATTTTTAAATAAAAAAACATGTATTTTCTGTACTGTATACAAGGTCGATGTCTTTAACGGTTATCTCGACAATCTTATAACAATTAAATACTAGTTATTGAGCCCAATATTAAAAGTGGAATAGTTTTTGTTTAAGAAAATATATTGACGAAAGGACAAGAAACTAAAGGACAAGTAGAATAAACTAAAATACAAATTGATGTAAAGGGTTATAAAATCATTAATTAATAAGCTAATCTTTTTAACATTTATAATCTAATTATATTACAAAGTTATTCAATTCGATTTCTATATATGTTTTGACTGGCATTAAATTGACCGGTTCGTCGAATGCTACAAGTTTAAAACAAGTATTTTGTACTACAAGAATAAACGAATCCCGGTCACAATTATTTAGCAAGATCACACCGTCCAAGCACCAGCTGTCTGGAGCACTGTTAAGTGACTCTTTTTAGCGAGGGAGATCCTCGCACAAGCAACTGATCATACGACTGTCTTCTCCTGCAGAACATCTTCTATGCTACCCAGACCAGGCTTGAATACATAAACAGTCAACTCATTTCTACTTGTTCCCTACAAAATATCTTCTCAAATCTTCACTTTCAAGCTTGCATGCTACCCCAGAACATATATAGAGTCCCTCGTTTTTGCCGATCGCCGCATCTATTGAAATGTCAGCAGCAACCGGAAAGGATTCAGTCAAGGCGTTGTGGCTTGAGCGCTTAAGCTCCTCTCTAAGGACCGCTTTGGCATGCACCATAGTTGGTTGCACCACCCTCTATGGCCCTGCAAAAACTCAGGCACTTTCTTGCATATCCGGCCTTTTCTTATGTGACAGCAATCCTAATTGTCTCGGATGCTACTCTTGGTGACACTCTTAGAGGCTGTTGGCATGCACTGTATGCTACTGTCCAAGTAATGATCCCCTGTATACTGACCTTTCAAGTGATTGGACCAGCCAGGTTCAGTAATGGCCTGGCAGCAGTGGCAGTGGCCATCACGACCTTCATGGTGGCGCTGCCAGAATCAACTCCCTTGATGGCTAAGCGGATTGTATTTGGGCAGGCTGTCATTGTGTATGTAGGCGCAGCTATCCATGGTGCAGAAGGAGGAGTAGTCACGCACCCAATTCATGTGGCTTCAAGTACAGTCTTGGGAGCATTAGCTTCTGTTTTGGCCATGCTGATTCCATACCCTTGGCTAGCCTACTGCAAGGTAAATCCGAGAATTTTTTCTTTTTTTCTCATTATATATATATATATATGCGCATCATATTGCTTTTGTGATCATTGACGTCCACGTACATCAAAGCTTCAAAATCGTTCTTCCATCTCCTCCCTCTTTCTTTTGTTACATTTTTTTTTATGTTTGTTTGTGTTAGTCATCGACCCACTACCTGAGTTTGTCGATTCACAGCAGTGCTTTTGTCTTCCCACAATTTTAGTCCAAGAAAGCTCTAAATAATCCTTGAATCTTCCATACGTACGTAGTTAATAATAGGGAAATAGAAGAAAAGGCCTCTTCTGTGTAACAAAAAATAAAAACTACATGGTCACCAAACAACAGGGAAATGATGGGACTAAGCAGATTCCTAGTTTTTGTTTCAAAGAGATCTTGGTTTCTTTTTCCATGATTTGTTTAGTTTCTTCCCCCCCCCCCCCCCCCCCCCTCAATACATACATTAACCTAAACTTTATCCTAAATACCCCTTCACCACCAACACATGGCCAGTGGATCACACCTGAAACAGAGAAAGAATTTTAGGTCCATAGTTGAAGCAACAAGTTGATAGGATGGTTCATGCATGCTAATAAGGCTCCATCTGATAACGCAGTGCAATATAATAATTTTATAAAAACTTATTTTTTTTATTTTAAATTATATTTTATTTTATGTTTTTTTTTATCATTTTAATGCACTGATATTACAAATAAATTTTAAAAATAAATAATATTTTTTTAATATATTTCAAAAAAAAAAAAAACAATTACAATCTAAAACACCTTTTGCTGTATTATATGCTTATTTTTTTGACAATGGACTACAAGGCAGGTCAACTTGTTCCTTCAACTATGGAACTAAAATTCTTTCTGTGTTTGAGGTGTGATCCACTTGCTGCATGCACCATCATATCATATCATTAGAAATATCCCACTACCTAAATTGACGTTTTGGCATCACCATTCAATCAAAAAGGAAAAAACTAATTTGACAGCAAATTTAGCATATAAAAAAGCAATCAAGGACTTCGACAAAACCTAAAAGACATGAAGTCTCTTACTGCGTTTATGATGAGATATAAAAAAAAAATTATTGAAGGTGATTCGTAGCATATTTTAGCTTCTCTATGACGGACGAATCATCTCCATGCCGGTTGGAGAATATTCTTCTTCTTCTTCTTCACACTTTCGACTCTCATGTAGAATCTCAATTCAAAGAAAGGAAAAGAAAATTATAACAGAGAGAAGTGTTAGATAAAGAAGACACCTTATTCCACAATTCTCCAAGTATCTCCAGCCATTAATCCAAGGATTTTGAGGTTGTATGGCTCATAGTGTAAAAGGGAGAAAGGAAATTGTAAGAGTCTCCAGGATTTAAATTACAATGGAGAGAAAGGAAACGGGAACTTGAATATTGTAGCTCTGAAAGACGTGTGATAGGATTAGGAGATATATGATAATGGATGGCAAAAAATCTTAGATTTTCTTTTTAAAAAAGAAATAGCACAGTAGAAAATTTATTCAGAATAATAACAATGAACACCCTTTTTTTTTTAGTTGCGGCATGGCGCTGCCCTTTTAATCAAAAATCTGCACAAAGCTATATTAAACAATAGCACTGGCTTTGAATTTCAAAGGTTATGGCAGTGCTAGCCTTCAAGATTTCAAAGACCTCTGGGATTTAAAGATATGGGCATTAGTAGTCCTAGCCTTATTCCACAATTCGCATGCTGCTATCCGTCGGGCGTGTCTGACTGTTTCTTAAGCACTTCTACTTTGAGAAAGCACGAAGAGGATGGTTGCTTTGTCCAAATTATCTTGTCTCTTTATCTTCATGGCCTCCGATGGTATCTTGTGCTTCATGCTTAAAAGTGTTGATTTTCGAACGGACAACTCCTAATCCTATTGTGGACGGACAGGAAGGTTTGCTTTATACCCATACGCTTTGAGAAAGTGTATTCTCTGAAGTTGTCTTTTAGGGATGGATGTGTGTGTCCAGCCTGAATCCCACAATCCACTACTGGTGACCAAAAGCATCTGCAAATGGCAACGGATAATCTCATTCTTTTTTATAAAAAAAATTGGTACAAAGTTTCATCTTTTTCCTCTGAATGGCAACGGGTTCCAATAGCTTTCAAGTTTAGATATTTTACATGTATAGGTAAATCATAAACACCATTGGCGGTATTTGCAGGCTAGGAAAACGTGCAGACTATATGTTGAAAATGCGTCAGAGAGATTGAATATCTATGTAGAGGGCTTAACAGCCCAAAACAAGCAAGCTGCAGCCGACTTGCTTTCCCAAGCAAAGTTCCTCTCAGTAACAGGAGCCAAGCACCTTCAAACTATCAAAGATGCTCGAGTAAGTCATCTCTACTCTTTCTAATTATTACCATTATCCGCTTGGGACTTGAGAGGTTCAGTTGGCCAATTGTAGTCATTTCTTTGTGAACAGGGAGGGATGGCATGTGAGAAACCACAAATCAGAAAGCTTAACCCAGGAGAAAATTTGCAAGACATCGAAATACTAATGAAAGGCGTGGAAATTGCTCTTGATTCATGCCCTTCTTTTCCTGTTAGCATGATAGATGAAGGGATCAAACAAGCGTTACTCGATATGAAAGGAAAAATAGAACTAAAGCTGCAGAACGCCAAGTGCCTAGCTCCTTTTGATGCAACAACAGCTCCGGAAGCAAAGGCTGGAGAAAGTTATGTTTTGGCCCCAAAAATTGGTGGCGCAACGCAGGCAGACCTACCAGCTTTCTTCTTTTTGTATTGCCTGGAACTCCTCTCGAGGGAATTGCCTGTTGGTCAAAATCCAGAGTGCAATTCAGAGAACAGTACCAACAAAACTGATACTAGAGATGTAACCAGTAAAAGAGATCAAGAGAAGGCAAATCTTAGAAAGACTTGGGATTACTCAACTATAAAATTACCAAACATGGAGAGGTGGACTCTTGCAACCAAGTGTTCACTTTCTATGGGTTTTGCTGTGCTATTCGGTTTGATATTCAACAAAGAAAACGGGTATTGGTCAGGACTCATCATTGCCACCAGTTTTGTCACGGAAAGACAAGCAACTTTTACAGTTGCGAATGCTCGTGGGCAAGGGACAGCGATAGGATCGGTTTATGGGATCCTATGTTGCTTCATTTTCCAAAGATTTGTGGACTTACGGTTTCTACCACTTCTTCCATGGATCATTTTCACCAGTTTTCTAAGGCACAGCAGGATGTATGGCCAAGCCGGCGGGATTTCAGCTGTGATAGGAGCATTATTAATCCTGGGTAGGAAAAACTATGGCCCTCCAAACGAGTTTGCAACTGCAAGACTCGTAGAAGCTTTCATAGGATTGATTTGCTTCATTATGGCAGAGATTATATTGCAACCCGCGAGAGCTGCAACTCTAGCAAAGACTGAATTTGCGTGGAGCTTGAGGGCACTCCGAGATTGCATTGACGATACATCCCAGCTTTGTGCCGGCCAAAAGAGCGCGTTGTCATCTTCGATTCCAGCATTACGAAGAAAGCATCAAGAGGTGAAATCCCGCATCAACAACCTGGAGAAATTCATTGCTGCAGCAGAGTCAGAGCCTAACTTCTGGTTCTTGCCTTTTTATGGTGCTTGTTATCGCAAATTACTGGTTTCTTTAAGAAAGATGGAGTGCCTCTTGTTGTTCGTGGCCATTGAAATCGAAACTCTATCACAAGTATCAGATAGGTTACAAGTACTCATCAACAACTATCTACTTCCTTTGGGGGGGAAAGTAGGTTTTTCATTGAAATGTATTGAAGAGTTGATTTCGATGAATTCCTTGGCGCTACTGGAAAGGGGGGTGCAAAAGATAAGCACATCTCATGATGACATGGAGCTAGGAAAATCATCACCAAGTGCAGATGTACTATATAGGACTTTGAGTCTAGATGAAGAAGAAGTTGAGAATTCCATTCCCCAACATTCAAAAGAAGAAGCCGACGGTATTGAAAAACGCGAAGGTGCACAGGAGCTCAAGAGCCGGTTGATCCTTCGCATATACAGCCTAGAGTTCTGCATCAGTAGCCTGATAAAAGAAACACGGGAGATTGAGAAACAAGTGAAAGAATTAATTACATGGGAGAACCCAGAAGGTCAATTTTCCACAAAAGAAGGATCCCACGGCGGCGGTTGATGATTAGCGTTGACCCATCCTTCTAATGCAGTTTCTATACGCTGCAATCCTGTCCATTAAAGAAAAAGAAAAGCCATGTTTTTAATCCTTGCCACCAGAATTCCTAGCGTAGGAGTATCCTTGTATTAAAAGAAGAAGAAGAAGATTTTCTACATGATTTGTTTATAAAATGCAAAATCAATTGTCCTATAAGGATATAAATAGAAATTAGAAAATATTTAAAAGTAGAAATTGTTGGTTCCAGTGAATTAACTAATGATATGGCTCCACGCAATTAAAAAAAAAACACAAAAATGCGTAGGAAATCATTTTGCACACACTCACTGAACAGTGAACACTATTCCCTTCAACATTAAAATCACTTTTTTTTACCCTTGGTTGAGAAAATTAGTTGACTGTGGTTTGAGGTAATTAAGTCTTTTACGTTAACATATTAGTAATTAAATGATTGTTCAGATATATATATATATATATTAACAGTAAAATGATTGTCTTACTCCTCAATTAAAAAAAATAGAATTGTTGAACAAAATTATTTATGTCATTTCATTTTTTTAAAAACAATAGAAAGATATTTTTGCTTTTAAAATCAAAAAAATTATGCCATTAACACAAGGGTATTTTCATCCTTTTATAGAGTTTTTTGTTTTTTTTTTTTGTTAATCTCAAATGCATTGAGAGTATTTTAGTCTTTTTAACTCGATTAATTAATTTTTAAATTCAAAAAAATGTTGGTGTGTGTTGTCTACGTATTATCGCATGCAACTTCTAATAATTATACCTGTCATTTTGTCTTATCGTTAAAAGCATTGTCGTGTTTTTTTCCTCCTGAAATGGGTTATGTCGGTGGTTGATGGATGGTTTATCACCAATAATCATTTCCTTTTTTCTTCTTTTTTATGTCCTCCCCTAAAAAGTACATGTTGGTCTTCTTTGTTTTTGGTATATCAATTTTAGTCCTTATTCTTTTGATTTTAATTTTTTTGGCCTCTTTATAAGAGTTTTTTATTTATTTAGTCATTCAATTATAATTTGTCAAATATTATGTTTTTTCAATTCAGTCTTTATTCTTTTAATTTTTATCCTTTTCTCTTAGATCTTTTGTTAAAGTTTTAATATTTTTCAATTTCATCATTCTATCAAAGTTTATGATGTGTTTTTTTTTTCAAATTTATCCTCATTTTTTTTATTTTTCTTCTTTTATTAAAGTTATTTTTATTTTTAATTTAGCCCTCCAATCAAAAAAATTTGGTTGCCCTCTCATTTGTTTTCTTATTGTTATTTTCACCCTTGTTCTTTTAATTAATTTTTTTTTATTTAGATCATTTTCTGTAATTGATTTTTTTTTATTTTACCCCCAAGCATTTGATTTGTTAATAATTGAGGTTTGTAATTTTCTATTTATAGTATTTCGAGTCTAATGACCTGGATCACGGGTTTGAAATATTAACACAGGTTGTCATTCTGTTTTTGATTCATTTTCTTTTTCAATTTCATTGTTCGACATTCTTTTTTTCTTTTGATTTTGATTTTAATTGATGCCTTTTTTTACCATGTCTTTTTTTAATTAGTTTTTAATTTATATTTTAATTAATATCCCTCGCCTATGATTTTTTTTATTTTGCTTATTTAGCCATATTTAAATAAAGGTTTTTAAAAATTTTGTTTTGCATGTATTTAATTTTTGAAGATATTATTTTGATTTATTTATAATTTTTTTATGTTGTATGTAGATGAAATTTATTTTTTAAAATAAAAATATTTTTATATATAATATTTCTAATATGTGCAGCCTCGTATAATATTTTTTTTTCTTTTATTTTATTCAATCAGTTTCATATGTGTTTATTTACATTATCGTTTGATTTAATAAAAAAATGATTTTATTAAAAAAATTCAATAAACACAATTGGGTAAATGTCCCATGTTACAATCTCAAATATCTTGATCTACATATATCTCTTGATTTTTTCATTTTTGCTTTTAGATATTGTCGATGACTTTATTTATTTATTTACACAGATAATTATCAATTTATTTGATTAGATGTTAGCATAAGTTTTTTAATTTACACTTAGAACTTTTTTATGTAAACAAAACGCGTCAGAAAAGCCTCCTCGTTTATTTTTTGGAAAAAAAATGTATACGATCCGTGACAAAGCGCGGGTCAAATATCTAGTTAAAGTCCACTAAATAATTAGATAAAACAAGTGTTTGTTTTTTTTTTTACTAGCTCTTAAAAATTTTAAAAATGACGGTCCATTTACGTGGCTTATTTTTTTTATGCAGGTAATTCTAATAAGTTAGTTGTTGATCTGTCATGATTATGCTACATAGATAGTCTTATAGGGACATTTGTAGACCAATAGGATAAGACTAATTCCAAGAAGAGACATGGGTTGCGCAAAATGATCAACATGGTGAAAAGGCCCCTAACTTTCTATTCAATCATTGAATCTTGCTGAAATGTTTTTAGGTGATTCTAAAGGTCCATTTCTATAAGAAGAATAGAAGATTGACTAGCTATGTAATCAGTTAAGGTCTTGAAGACCTTCAACTTAGGCGTCTAATATGTTTTTTGGGATAATTTTGTTATTTTTAACTTTTATTTAGGAATTTTATTGTTATTTCCTTTATTTTTTAATTTTTTTAGTTTGTTTCGGTTAATTTTTAAATTTATTTAAAAAGCTGTAAATCTTTTAAAAATTAATAAAATTTTAATTAGGTTTTATGTGTGTTGATTTTATTCAACAGAATTACATCTTTTGCTATGCTTTATGTTTTTCTTCTGATGTTTTTGTCCATGTAAGTTGATATCAAAGCCCAAAGATTCCTAGTGGTTAGTTGTTGTTTGCTGTTAAATAATTATGGCTTAAAGAATTTGTAAAACATGATATTCTCATGCATAAAGGTATGACAAGGTAACCTTTTCATGAAAAAGATGTTCAAAAATGATGATAAAAACATATTAAGATAGATTATATAACTGACATAATGGTTAGTAAAGTTAAAAACCTTAAAGGATCATGAGGAGAGTGGTTATGGATCCATAGACAATTGTGAGAACCCGTTTCATAGGTAAGAGTAAATGAGGCATTTTTTTAATCGAGATAAACATTATAGAGATTTTAGATTTCAAGTAGAGCTTTCTAAGTTTCCATGAACCTTACATGTAAGGTTCATGAGTTTATTGATTGGCAAAATGAAAACGAGAGTGTTTTTGAGTACAAATCATAAAGAAGATGAAGGTAAAACCAATAGCCATCAAATTAAAAGGACAAACTTTTGCTTAATGAAGTAGTTGAAAAGTTATCAGGAATGACAATATAAATAAAAGATGAGTGATATGGAGAAGGTAAAGAATAAAATAAAGGATCACTTTCTTTTTTTTGGGTACACCTAGACCATGTACCAATGACTTCATACATTAAAATAAGGTTATAGAACTATTGATGACTATGCCAGCAATTTTTATCAATTGATGGCTAAGAATGATATGTCAAAAATAAATAAAAAATAATCGAAATGGGTCATGACAGTCCTTATAAGACATGGTGTATTTTTAGTTTTTATGGATAATTTCAAAAAACAATCTAAAATATATTAAAAAAATTAATTTTAAATAAAAAATTTAAATTAATTTTTTTTATGGAGTACTTTCCAGGTCCAAAATTTTCTGGATTGACATTAAAAAAAATGACAGGAATTGTTAATGATAGGAATAGTATTATAGGAAACTGAAATGCAGAAATGTAAATAAAAAATAATTTTTTTTTATCATTACGGTATTCCTGTTTCCTGTCATTTCTGTTTATCCACCGGATCCATCAATTAGTTCATGAGATGACAACCATGTCTTGCGCATGTATCAGTCAAGGGCAAATAACCAAGCCCAGGCATGCCTTTGCTGGGATAAAAAATACAAAATAAAAGGAAAGCTGTGCATGTCCCCAACGGATCCATCAATTAGTTCGTGAGATTACACCATATCTTGCGATTTGCGAATAAACCAAAAACTTAAAAGAGATGTTTGCAATGATTTTTTACATCCGATAACAATTATTAAAAATATATTAAAATAATATTTCATTATTATTTTTTAAATTTTAATATCAATATATTAAAACAATTCAAAAACATAAAAAAAAAAAATTTCAAAATTTGCCCAACCAATTACCAACCGGTGGCTTCATCTAAATTGACCAAATTTACTATTAGAGAGATGACTCCTTCCAACTGACTGATGAATTCAGCGAGTCGGATTTACTACTTGGCTACTAAATTCAACATTAGCATTCAATAGCTAGTAAATGAAAAACACAACCCTCAATACAATACAATACAGTACAGTACAAAACAGCAAAAACAAGGACGGGTACATAAAGCATATGAAATCGAACTATCTACATGTGGCATCCAGCATGCAAAACCATAGATAGGTGGAGGCACATTTTTGCCTCCAAGTGGTGCATCTAACCTTTCAGAATACTGCACAGAATGGAACACTAGACGCAGGCATCAGCTTCAACAAACTGCAGTGGATGACAAAAGGCTCGACAGGAAGCCATTTTGTTTCTATTTACAAAGCAGATTGCAACATCAGAAAGAATCAGTGCCAACTAAAATTTATAAAATCAGTGTCAAAAATAGATGCAGAGGAGGTAACAAAGTGCTCGAAGTCATGATCAAGACCACTAAACAAAACCTTCACACTAAAGTCATCAGATAGAAGCTTTATTTATTCACAGAGCTTCAGAACAACACACAGGATGTGTGAATGAAGACATGCTCATAATGCCTCCGCGACAGAATAATGAAACTTGGCACCTGAATTTTTGAGGAAGCTACTTCCACAATAGTCCGGGCTCCCAACACCAAAATCAGTGTCTTCAGGAGCATCCATTGTTTTATAGCACTTGTCAGACCTGCCACCAGATTTGCGAAATTGCTTCTTGTCTTTGCCACCTAGCCCTTTTGATGAGCTACCCTTCTGCCCTTTCTTTCCATTTTTCTTGTTGTGATTGTTATCTTTATCTCTATCTTTCCTAGACGACTTCTTTTGCTTGCTTTTAACACTGTGAGACAAGGAGTTGGGAATTGGATCATACACATCTGGGGCCCATGACACTGTCAGTTTCCTTGGTGACCCTCCTTGTTTTTCTCGGCTACCTTTCATTGCAGAAACAAGCTTAAAAAAAAAACAAAAAAAACCACAGAGAGGACCAAATTAATCGTGAAGGCCTAGATATTGAACTCACAGCAAGGCAACAAGTTATCTGAACTTCTAAATGTGGCATGATACTTTCAGAATAAACTAGCTCCAACAGGCCAAGGTAATTGTAAAAGAAACCATTGCATGGATGCCACTAACATTGTAATGGATGCTGAAAGAATTTATAATGCTTGTAGCATTAGGACTTTTAATTGTGAATCCTTTTGTTTAATCCAACCCTATAAAAAATTGGTGCCTTTGTTATTACCTTGGACATGCAGCTTGCTTTATCAAATTCCGATCAATATTTCACTCATACAGTTGCATGTTTGATTTTATTAGGACAATTAACAGCAGAAAGGACTGATTTGAGGATGAGGAATTAGTAACCTGATTCACTTTCTCTAGCACGGAATTCAGCCCAACCAACAAGAAATTACAAATATATTTCAATGAATCAACAACTGGCAAATACATCACCCATGCATAACAAAGCACTTCAACCTTTACAACTACTCTTGCATAATAAGACCACGTTCTAGCATGCCCAACAAGGGTCTCTCTTTGAAAATACCCAAGAATACTGAACTTCGTTAGGAGTAGCATATATGTGGGGACAGTCACGTCTCAGATCAGATGTTATGTTTTCACAAGCATTACATCATAATCATGAGTAATAGCAAACAAGAATTCCAAAGATGCCATTGGGAATAGAAAGAGCAAGCTTACAGGCAAACGGGTTGAGTTCAAGCGAGGAAACTCCTCAGGGAACAAAAGTTGCAACCCAGTTTCGGGTTCATTATCTTCTTCATCTGAAGGAGCCATAGAGGATGAATTATCATGGCACTTTTTAACAGGTTGAGACCCGTATGGTTCATATCCCTCTTCTGCATCGCTGTTATCATCCCCATCAGATGTATACGTTTCTTCTTCAACATCTTTTAAACTTGCAAACCTGCTAAGATTGCTTTCGAGTTCATCCACGAGTACATCACCAACAGCATGACTACGAGAGCTCATGTTGATTATAACACCAAATCAATAAACAGGAACTGAACTGCAAAATCAATAAACAGGAACTGCAAAATCAACAAATTAAGATAAAAGAATGTTTCTCTCCTCAAAAATCCTTCCATGTTTAACATATAGACTCCTATATCCAATCCAAGAGTTTTGATACTCTCATATCTGAAAATTGCAATATCACAAAGCACAATCCTTCAGTTTCATATTAATCATCCATTGACCATTCAGTAATTCTTTAAATTAAAATCAGCAAACAAATGGAATATGCAAAACTCAAAATTGACAGATCACACAAAAAAAAAATCTCATCAGCAGATGCCATGATCAAAGAAAAACGAACACGTTAAAGAATCTTACCAAGTCTAATAAATTCCTCGAAACACGATCTCTGTTTCTGACTTCTCGACAAATTCCACTTAGAAGAGAGCAGGAAACAAAAACCCTAAGAGAGAGAGAGAGAGAGCAAAAAAGGCACAAAAAAAGGAAAGTGAGCAAATAAAACCTAATGTTAACTGAACAGATGACTAGCGCGCCAACGTTTCAAACGATGGGAGCACAATCCACCACAAAACAGCGTCAGATAATAATAATAAGGGACCAAAACAAATTTTTCTATGGCGGTTTCCCTACGCATATTTATTTACTATGCCCCCTTAACACACCACCGCCACCACGCCACCCCCTTCCCTCTCTGATCTGTAAACGTTCACTCTCAAAACCCTAATTCAATTTTTTTTGTCAAAAAAAATCTATAATTCAATTACAAAAAAGATTGTCACAAGGAGCTCGTAGCGATTTAATTGTTCGTCGACGAGAAGTAAAAAAATCCCAACCTAATTTTTGGAGAAATAAATAATAAGAGATCGGTGGAGATAAGATATTTTCCTTTTGGATCAGATTCAGACTGACTCACTCTGTTATAGGGTTTTGTATTGTTTTTATTGTATAAATAGGGGAAGCAAATCGTCCGGTCAACGAATCCACGGGCGAGACATTTGGGCTCTCTTTCTTATACCGAATCATGGACGTGCACGTTCTCCTTAATTTTTTGAAATAAATCAATTATTTATTACGAGAAATAATTTAATAATAGATGCGTGCTTGGGTATAGCTGGAGATTTATAAAACAAATATATTTAATAGTATTATAATTATAAATAACACTAGATAAGTAATAGTAACTAAAGATATGATGAAACCAATATTTCTTAATGGTAAAAAAAAGTTTTGTTGGTGATCAAAACTTAGAGACTGAACAAAATGATTTATAGCAATCCACAGTGTTTTGGAAAGAAAGATACAGTACTTTCACCACATAATTTAGCTTTTCTGTTAATAAAAATAAAAAAAAATTACAAAGCTAAATTCTCTACCAACTTAATATTAAAAAAAACCAACAAAGATAATTTTGGAAGGAAAAAAAACTCATGAAAAAAAATATTGTAGCAATTGACAATGTTTTGTGAGGAAAACAACAGTGTTTTCCCCAATAAAATAAAATAAAAAACCATTTAGAGAAATACTATAGCAATTCATAGTGTTTTGTGAGAAAAACTACAACGCTTTCCCCATATGATTTAGCTTTATTGTAATTATAATTCTTAACCAACTTGATATTAAAAAAAAATAGACAAAGATAATTTTGAAAAAAATAATAATAAAATCATATGGGAAAACACTGCAATAATTCACAGTGTTTTAAAGAAAAAAATTATAAAGTTAAATTCTTAATCAGCTCAATATTAAAAAAATCAAATCGACAGAGACAATTTTAGAAAAAAAAAATATTTCAAAAAACACAAAAAAAAGGGAAAAAAAAATCATGTTGGAAACACTGTAGCAATTCATAGTGTTTTGTGATGGAAGCTACAGTGCTTCCACACATGATTTAACCTTATTTGTAATGACTTGTAATTGTAATTTTCAACAATGTTTTGTGAGGAAAGCTACAGTACTTTCCCCACCTGATTAAATTTTATTACAAAGTTAAATTTTAACCAACTCAATATTAAAAAAAAATCGACGAAGATAATTTTGGAAAAAAATATTACAAAAGAAACACAAAAGAAACTGGAAAAAAACCATGTGAGGAAAAACTGTATCAATCCATAGTGTTTTGTGAGGAAAAACTTGTATTTACTTGTAATTGCAATTCTTAACCAACTTAATATTTAAAAAATAAAATAGACAAAGATAATTTTAGGGAAAAACATAACAAAACAGAAAAAAACCATATGAGAAAAAACACTGTAGCAATCCAAAGTAATTTGCGAGGAAAGTTACAGTGCTTTCCTCCCATATTGTAACTGTAATTTTTAACCAGCTAAATATTAAAAAATAATAATTTCAGAGAAAATCATTAAAAAAAAACAACAAAAAAAACCATGCGGAGAAACACTGTAGCAATCAACAATGTTTTAAAGAAAAAAATTACAAAACTAAATTCTCAATCAGCTCAATATAAAAAAAAAATCGACAAATATAATTTTGAAAAAATAAAAAAATAAAATAGAAAAACTATGTGGGAAAACACCGTAGCAATCCACAGTATTTTAAAGGAAAAAAATTATAAAATAAAATTTTTAACCAGCTCAATATTTAAAAAGTAAAATCAACAAAGATAATTTTTTTAAAAAAAATTAAATGGAAAAAAAGAAATAAAAGCAAAGTTGGAAAAAAAAAAGGAAAGCAATTTTGGGAAAAAAACAAAAAAAAGAGGGAAAGTTGAAAAAAAATGAAAAAATACAAAAAAAGAAGAAGAAGGAAAAAGCATTGTGGATTACTGTTGTAATCCACAGTAAATTAGGTGTAGGGAACAGTGATTCCCCACACCATTTAGATATTGTTGTAATTGTTTTGCATTTTATTAATAATTTATTGTTATAAAATTTATAAGTATATATATTGAATGCATGTTATAAATTTTTAAATTTCGTGATTCTTGTGTTTAATTTTTTGGTTTTCCATGACACTTAAATTAGTGTTTTTTAATTTTTTTTGTTATAAATAGACTATTTGTCTTGTATTCTAAATATTAAGAAAAATATATAAAAATATATATAAACTTTTCTTTTAAGTTTTATTTTGAATGTGTATGTTCTTACTTGTTTTTTTTACTTTTTTAGTATATTATCAATACGATCACTCTACTTAATTTATATTGAAATCTTGGCATACATTAACTCTCATATTGCAATATTTTTTTTCCTTTTCATTGTTGTTTATGCTTTATGAAATATATTTGGCTCTGTAACTTATTTTGACAAATTTTCTTTTATTTTTATTCATCAAGATTTAAAGTTCATGAAGAACTAGCATTGTAAGTTTCCGAAGAACTAAATAAATTAAATACAGTTCTTGAAGAACCAATATTTCTAAAGAACTGAATAGCAGTCTTAAAAGATTGATTTTTTTTCTTTTATATTCATGATTTTATTTAATGTTGAATCTGACGAAACTTGAATTTACCGCTCTTTATATACTTTTGAATAACTTTTTTGTTGTGGATCATTGTCCCTAGATTCATCTGCGAGATATGAATCTTATAGAGACCTTTAAATAAAAAAAAATAACACATTCTTGAAGGATCGCATAAAAACAATGATTTTCATTCGCCACCATCTTTTTGAAGGATTAAAAGTGTAATATCTCACAATAAAAGATCCTCTTATCATGCGGCAAAATCTAAAGGAAATATATAACCACCAAAAGTTTATCATACAATTCCCAATGAAAATAGACATGACTTTTCATGATGAAAATTTATGTCTGGCACACAGTACAATAACACACACAATTCTCAATGAAAAAAATACTTTAAATATTTGACATTAACCAAAGCTAATAGCACTACAATATCAGGTCTAACAAACATAATTAAAGGCTCTATAAGAGATAATATTTTGTTACCAAATAACATAAAATTGGGCATCAAAGATGCATTATATTCATCTAAGTCTAGAAAAAAATTACTCAGTTTTAAAGATATGCGTGCTAATGGTTATCAAAACGAAATAATAGATGAAAACAAAAAAAGAATATCTTTATATTATTTCACGTATTTCAGGCCAAAAATATGTACTTGAAAAATTACTTGCTTTCTCCTCTGGAATTTATTACATGATCATTAAATCTATTGAAACAAATGTTGTGATGAACCAGAAGTGTTTTGACCCAAAAATATTTATGTTTTGACATGATCGACTTAGACATTCGGGATCAATAATGATGCGATGAATTATTAAAAATTTATATGGGCATCCTTTAAAGAATCTGAAGATTATTTTACCAAGTGAAAATCCATGTCTTGCATGTTCTCAAAGTAAATTAATTACCAAACTATCTCTATTAAAGGTTGTTATAGAATCACTATTTTTTATTGAAAGAATTCAAAAAGATATATGTGGACCTATTCATCCATTATGCTAACCTTTTTAGATATATGTCACATATTTGTTTACTTTTTAGTCAAATATTGTATTTGTTAAATTAATAATACAGATTATCAAACTACAATCGTAATTTCCTAATTATCCAATCAAGAAAATCAATTGAAAAATGTTGATGAGTTTACTTCTCAAGCATTTGATACTTTTTGCACTTCTATTGGAATTGATGTTGAACATTCTATTGCTCATGTGCATACTCAAAATGGTCTAGCAGAATCATTTATAAAGCGCCTTCAATTAATTGTTAAACCATTATTTACGAAATTAAAATTGCTTACACTTGTTTAGGGACATGTTATATTACATGTTACATCATTAGTTAGAATTAGACCAAGTGCTTTCCATAAATATTCTTCTTTATAGTTTGTTCTTGGTATACCACCAAATATATTTTATCTATGGACTCTTGATTGTGCGGTATATGTGCCTATAGCACCCCTATAAAGGACTAAAATGGTTTCATAGTGTATAATAAGAATTTATGTTGGTTTTGATTTTTAACTTATTATTAGATTCCTTTAACATTTAACTAATGATATTTTTAAGGTATGTTTTGAAGATTGCTATTTTGATGAGAATATTTTCTCATCATTAAGGCAAGAAAAGTTAGTGCTTGAAACACGATACGAAATTACTTGAAATAACCCGAAGTTATCTCATTTTGATCTATAGACAAATCAATGTGAATTTAAAGTTCAAAAGATAATCCATTTACAAAATATTCCAAATCAATTACCGGATGTTTTTACCAATAGTTAAAAGGTGGTTAGATTGCATATTTTAGCTGCAAATGCTCCATTTAGAATTGAAATCCTTGAAGGGAAAAAAAGGCAACATGGTAGCAAATGAATCTATATCATGATTAAAATATGGAAGACCTGTCGGTGCTAAGAACAAAAATTTTAGAAAACAAAAATTACAACAAATGGATGATGATACTCCTGAAGATTCATCATCCATAAAACAGACAATACATATTATGTCGAAAGCACCTTCTAATATTGATCCTATTGAAGAAGGACCTCATGAAGAGACATATCTTGAAGAGATCAAGGTATATGGAAATAATAAGATCTTCATAAACTATATTTATATAAGAGATATTTCAGATCAAAATAAAATTGTTATAAATGACGTCTTTGCTTTTAAGGTTGCTTTTGACATCACTAAAAATAATGATGAAATTGATCCACAAACTGTCGAAGAATGTTGACATAAAAAAGATTGGCTAATATGAAAAGAAGTAATCAAAAACAGAGTTAAACTCATTTGTAAAACATAAAAGTATTTGAACTTGTAGTTCATACACCTAAAGGTGTTATGCCTGTTGGATATAGATGGGTTTTTGTTAGAAAACGAAATGAGAACAATGGAATTGTTCGATACAAGGCACACCTTATTGCACAAGGTTTCTCACAAATACCTGTTATTGATTACGAGGAAACTCATTCTTTAGTTATGGATGCAATTACTTTCAAATTGTTGATTGGTCTAGTAGTCTCGGAAACTCTAGATATAGGTTTAATGGATATAGTTACAACATATCTACATAGATCATTATATAAAGATATCCTTGTGAAAATCCCTGAAGGATTCAAAATGCCCAAAGTCTTTTATGATAAACCCCAAAGTGTTTATTTTATTAAACTATTTTTTATATGGGATGAAGCAATTTGGTCAAATATGATATAATCATCTTAATGAATACCTCATAGAAAAATGGTTTAAGAATAATGAGATTTACCTATGTATTTTTATTAAGAAGACCACATCCGGATTTGCTATTGTTGCAGTGTATATTGATAATTTAAATCTTGTTGGTACTATTAAAAAGTTCATAAAAACTGCAACCTATTCGAAAGATGAATTTGAGATGAAAAATCTTGAAAAGATAAAATTTTGTCTTGGTTTATAGATTAAACATCTTTCAAATGGAAAATTTGTCCATCAATTAATGTATACAGAAAAGGTCTTGAAGCATTTTTACATAGACAATGTTCATTATTTGAGTACACTTATGGTTGTTCAATCACTTGATGCAAATAAAGATCTTTTTCAAACGCTAGGAAGAGGATGAAGAAATTTAATAATATGATTACAAAAGAAGACATCGATGACAAATAAAGCAAAAAAAAATCTATAATGATTTAAGCAGAAAATGAATGTTGGCCGATATTATATAAATATATATTTACAATATTCTTAAAAGGTCTTCAGGGTCTAATTTGTTAACAAAGCAAAAATTAAATGAGAATGAAATAATATCATAGAAAGCAAGATGAGAAAAAATAATCTGAATCTCCATTCTCAACAAATAAAATGTCAAAGGAAAAATTGAGAAAAAAAACAACCGCAATCTATTTGAGTTAACATACCAAATTCATAACTAATCATGGTACCGGAATAAACCTATGAAAAACAAATTGAAACAAATCTTGAAGTTCAATTCTCAAACCAACCTAATATTGAAGTGCAAAATTGAATTCTTTTTTTTTTTTTAACAAAAAGCAATGAAAAAAAAACTATCTAAGTCAACCTTGGTAAACCCGTAGAAAAAAAGAGTTTAAAAAACATCGAATGTCAATCTCCAACCAACCTAACACTAAAGATAAAATAAAAAAATAATTTTAAAAATAACCTAAAAAAGATCGAAGTCAACCGAATCTAATATCTCAAACATGTGACACATGTCATGAGACCAAATTACACTATAAAAAGCAAACCCTAAAAAATAACAAAGTTAATTTCCCAACCAATCAAATAATAAGGGATGAAATTGAAAAAATAAATTCAACTAAAAAAGGATCCAAAACCAATAAAATAGAATTGAAAAGAACGATGACCAAATTTAACAAAAAAATAAATTGAAATCAAATGGCAGGGGATGAATTGAAAAATAATTTCAATCAAGAAAATGATAAAAAAATAACAAACAACAATCAAATAATGATGACCAAACTTGATATAAAAATTAATTTATGTGGAATGAAATTAAAAAAAAATTCAATAAAAGATCCAAAACCAAATATATTGCATTCAAAACAATAAGGACTAAATTTGATTCAATCAACAAATGAACATACTTCCTTCTTCTTCTTCTTTTTTAAATTCCAACTGTTTTTTTTTTAAGAGAGGAGAGAAAAAAGGGGAGAAGAAAATGCCTCATTGGAGCCTAATCGATGTTTCGATGACGACACGTGCTGCATCACCATAAAGAGGGTGACGAGACACTTTCAACATCATCCTGAAAGACAACTTATAAAGACTGGACGACATGCATGCGCTGCCCGCTTGTTGGCTAGCTATTTTTTAAAATTATATTTTATATTTCTTAAAAAACATAATTACCCTTAAAACAATATGAGAATTATAAAAAAGCCAAAATAAAATGATGGGAATGCCTTTAAATGCAAAGTCAAGAAAGTTTAATTTGAAAGGTATTTAAGTTATTTTACTGAAAAAAAAAGTTGAGAAGTGAAAAAGCCTTGTGACTCATGGTAAATTTTTTCTATTTTTAAAGGTAATTTAATAATTTCAGAATGTAAGAAAATTAAAAAGATCCAATTACGATAAAGGGCTCAATTCCTATTTAAAAAATCTATTGCCACATGAATAAAATGATAATTTTAGAATATGAATTCAAAGTAAAATTGGGGTATGTGTACGATGAAAAGCTGAATTCTTTTAGCTTTTGTTAAGGCAGTGTTAGGTAACGCGGCTGCGGCTGTGTTTTCAAAAAATTTGAATTTTTTTTTGTTAAAATTGAGTGCGGTTTGTATTTTTTGGATCATTTTGATATGCTGATGTCAAAAATAATTTTTAAAAAATGAAAAAATATCATTGACATGCATTTCGGCATGAAAAGCTATTTGAAAAGCACCTGCAACTACACTGCCAAACACACTCTAAAATTGTAAATGTAAATTGTAATTGAAAGATGGTTTAATTAGAATAATTTGTGTGGTAATAATGTATTATTTTCAAGTAGTAAGGATTACTTCTCCCTTCTCTTGGCGTTCAGCATTTTGAAATCCAAACCTCTCTCCTCACCCAATTGGTTCATTTCAACATACGCGGATCGGTAGCACTCACTCATGAACCGTCGATGGAAAACAATCCAACAGTAAGAAATCGTCCATCCAGAAAACCAAAAGGTTCTCTCCATTTTTCTCTCACCAGGCAGGCCCCGTATTTATCTGCCCCCAACCCCATCTATCTCTCTCGCACAAATCTAGCTAGGTTTCTAATTGTCTGTGTTTACTGTGCCTGTGAGAGAGAGACTTCTAGCAAGTAGTCGTTGTAGTAGTGATGGAGACTGGTGGAAAGGTGAAGAAAGGAGCAGCAGGGAGGAAAGGAGGCGGTCCAAAGAAGAAACCGGTGTCCCGCTCCGCCAAAGCCGGTCTTCAGTTCCCTGTTGGTCGGATCGGTCGATACTTGAAGAAAGGCCGTTACTCTCAACGTGTTGGATCCGGAGCTCCCGTCTACCTTGCCGCTGTGCTTGAGTATCTTGCTGCTGAGGTATAAAAATTTTATTTTTATTTTCTTAAAATTAGTAGAGATATGTATCTAGGGCTGGAGTAACTGTTAATTGGGAACCAGAAGAGGTGGGATGATATTGAACATTTGGGTTTGGGTTGTTGAAGAAAAAGAAGGAATTTGTGTAATTAACATTGCTTATTTGTTTTGTGTGGCTACTTTTGGTTTGTTGTTGTTGTTATTATTACTATTATAAGTTTTGTGGATGATTTGGTTGGGTTTCATGATCGTCTTTGTGTTTGGATTAATTAGGTTTTAGAGCTGGCTGGAAATGCAGCAAGGGATAACAAGAAGAACAGGATAATACCAAGGCATGTGTTGTTGGCTGTGAGGAATGATGAAGAACTTGGAAAGCTACTTGCAGGTGTGACGATAGCTCATGGCGGGGTGTTGCCTAACATCAATCCTGTTCTTTTGCCTAAGAAAACCGAAAAGGCAGCCAAAGAACCCAAGTCACCTTCCAAGGCCACCAAGTCCCCGAAGAAGGCTTAGCCACTCTACCCACCACTAGTGATAGAGTATTTAGTTTTAGCAGTCCTTCTTTCGATATCTGCTTCCTCGTCTATGTCTGTAATTTGCTTTTGATGTGCTTGCCTTGCTTGTAGGTAAATCTTTTACTTTGTGTTTTTCTTTTCTAGGATTTATTTAGATCCATGGAGTTGGCTCCTTACTTCTACTCCGCCATGTACAACAACATCCTCGAATGAATGAAATCAATTGTTGTGTTCTAAATGTTTAAGATCTGCCCATGTTCAAATCAGCTGTTTGTTTGCACAGCATCCTGCTATGTTCTGAGTAGGTGCGCAACAGCTAAAGCTAAAAATGGGCTTTGGATACGAGATTACAAGGAAGAAAACTAAATGCTTGTTGGGAACTTGTAAGAAGGGGGGATGTCTCACATAAAGGAAATGGCAAGGGCGGGTGTGTTTAGAAATGCAAATCTTGTTTTTAAAAATTTTGAAATTTTTGTTTTATTTAAAATAATTTTTGTTTTAATGTTTTTAATAGGATTATGTTAAAAATAATTTTTTTTATTTTAATGTATTTTTAATTAAAAAACATTTTAGATCATCATTATTATAATTTCAAATACTTTAAACTGTCACTACTATCCAAATTTCGTTTGAAAGAGTTTTACATCTTCAAAGTGGGAGAACCACCAGAGGGTTTTGTTGTTTAAATTGATGCTTGATGAGTTTTGATGTTCAAATATCTCTTTAGTTTTTCCTGTGCTGCTCACTCTAGCGGTTGATTATGCGATATAAAAAATAATAATTTTTGACCGCAAACACACTCAATAAAACAGGAGGGGAGGGGAGGGGAGCTGTAATAACCTGGGCACTAAAATGTCAACATGAAAGGAGGGGAGCACCAACTCCATAAAACATGATCTGGATTTGTTGGCTAACTAGAGGAGAGGAGGTACAACGGCCGCACAAGTCAATCTACCTCCTACCATCAAATCCACTGATTCCAGAGAGTCAGAGACCTCTACTATCAGCCATGACACAGAAAGAAACAGCAGTCCAAAATAAATCTCCTTGGGACTGGGACTGTTTGAGAGTATTAATGTAGTTATTTTTTAAAGTATTTTGTTGAAAAATATTAAAATAATATTTTTTTAAAAAATTATTTTTAAAATTAGAACATCAAAATAATCCAAAAAAATATAAAAAATTTAATTTTTAATAATAAAAAAATTAATTAATCCAAACGCTCATGTAGACTGAGGGCTAAGCAGAACGCCATAGACCCCCCTTAATCCCAATCGAGGGGGGAGATGGGGAATGCCTTACGATCTCATTTCTGTGGGACCTCTCGGAGAAAATACTAAATAGAGAGGATCTTAGCCATAATTCGTAATGTAGCCTTTACAACTATGCTAATAACCATCTGCTTTCTCATAATCTGGCAACCATGTCAAAATAAAAGATCAGTAGATTAATGATGGGCATACAGCCACCAATTGAGAGGTGAAATGCTCCAATCGAAACCATTCAATTTATTCCTGGCCTATGCAGTATGCACAATTAACCATGGCAAATACACGAGGGTTTTCAATCAGGCAAAAACCACCCAAGCATTTATATAATCGATACCTCCACATGGATTTCACAAATTGTGCGCGTGTGTGAGAGAGATTTATATATTAAGTGAACAGAAAAACGCCCACATTTAAGCTATTTAAGCTCATCTTGAATAAAAAACCAGTCAAACAAAATGAAGTCTTACAACATGAAGCCTTCTTCTATATAACTCAAAAGTATATTTGAAGTTCAAATATATTCCAGGGCAGATACAAGATGAATCTCTGGAACTGCACCATTAGCAGACTGCAAAATGACAGCCAAAGCTCAAATCTCCATGCAGCAATGAGAATGAAATACTGGGTGCAGCCTCCACTTGAATACCCGAAAGCACTTCAAAAGCGTGAAGTCAATTGAACCTGACAGTTTCAGGAGGGAAAGAACAAAAAAGAAACCCACAAATTAGTGCAAATTGATTAGTGGACATTAAATAAACATAGTATAACAGCACGCAACTAAGGTTTCATCAGATTCCCACTAGATGTGAAGTAAAGCAACATATAACACGTATAACAATAAACACTACAGGAAAAAAAAACAGCACTGTTCAAGAATCTTTATGCAAGTTCCCCTGCATTCACCATGTTCAAGATTTGAACTAGGGCAAGTTGCTGAACAAAAGCACCAGTGTCAAAGGTTCAGGGGGCAGGCAGTTGCGAGGCAGAAATGATAGTTATCTAGACTTCCTCATTGCCTTTCCTATGGACATGCTTGGTCAAGACTAATAATGATGTATACTTACCGTCAAATAATGAGCATGTGATGTATCAATCAGATGCACACATACCCTTCCGTCAAGATCAGTATATTTGTCAAGCTGAAACTTTCATTAAGTTTATGGTGTCTGATAAACAGTCCAGCTCTACGAGAGCAAATATCTTGGCACTTTAACTTTAAAGTTACATGATCAAAAACTCTAGCTACATGAAAAAGAGAAATCATCTAAATTATGCCCATCACTTCTAGGACTCTCTAACTACATAAAAATGAAAAATTACCTAAATTATGCTCAGCTTATCACTTGGACTCTCTATCACTGAAAGATGTTGCCAATGGTCAATTTGATTTCTATTGACCACCAGATTCTTTGAGACAGTGCATATCATACATCTCCTCAATGGATAGTCCACATATCATGAATATACATTAACCAGATATATTAAACTAACCCAAATCGCAAGTGATTCTCACTTATTGAACCCAAAAAAAGGGACAACTTTGGTCTAATAACAATAAAAGAACTTTCAGAAGGGTCGTATTCAAAAAGTACTTCTGTGAAAGTGTTTACCTTGACATAACCAAAAGCTGAGGGATATGATACTCCCTCCCAGCACTAATGCAGAAAAAAATGGCAACTAGACATCCAATAGTTACCAAAGACACACAATTGTTGCTGATAAGAATAATAAAAATTTCACTACCATCACTGCAGCAACCACATGGTTCCCTTGTGATATGTCTCCAACCCGCCACAACTGCTCAAGGTCTGATTCCACAATGACTAGATCACAAGTCATAAAAATCATTTCCAGAATTACCATTCTATGAGTGGCAAGCTGAAGACCACTTTCAATTCCAACCTGTATTTCTTCATGGCAACCATTTCTAGCTACAATACCTGCTGTTTTTATCCCTACACCCATTTTCTGGCACATTATGCTTTCTTAGTCTGCATTATTATAGGACTAAATACGATCCTTGCAATAACTTTTTATCAAAAATCAAAATGCTTCGTACTTCCATGAGGAATAAGATAAACTTTCCTAAACGCGTGGCATAGTGCCAATGATTTATTCAGATTAGCCAAAAAAATAAAAATGATTGAGATTCTCTTTTTTTTTCGAAGGATATGCAGCATAGTAAATCTGCACAATAATAACCACATCAAAGCAGACCAGGAAAAAAAAATACACATCATTATAAATCTCTATAGTGAGATGAAACTAATACTAGAAAACTACAGAGACACAAATGATAAACGCACACAGATAAGGTAAGGAAGTGGTGTGTATACACTAACCTAGGAGAACCCGCGCTGATGATCCTATGAAGAATCCTAGCAGCACCAGAATCCCCACCATCAATCAATTCTCTCAACCCCAAATTCCCTATTTTCTCCTCCTCCCCCTCCTCCTCGACTTCGTTCTCTTCCTGCTCCTGCTTGGGCGTGGCGGTGGTGGAGGCGGCAGTCTTACCAAGAAGCCTCTCGAAGTAATTCCCATATATGTACTCAGGGGTATAC
Organism: Populus simonii; assembly: GCA_007827005.2. Classification (NCBI taxonomy): domain Eukaryota; kingdom Viridiplantae; phylum Streptophyta; class Magnoliopsida; order Malpighiales; family Salicaceae; genus Populus; species Populus simonii. Next base: position 6,952,277 of record CM017469.2, read on the forward strand.
CCATCCTCTTCATCAAAAAGCATGATATGTCCGTGCCACTCCCATACCCGATAATCCGATCCTTGTTCCTCGTGAAACCCAACACAGATGTGGTGTTCGCCGATTGTAACTGCCTGACCGGAGTTGGGTTTCAATGAATCGATCTTGCCTGAAAGGATGACTCGAATGATTTCCTTCTCGAGCTTGGACTCTTCTTTTGAGAGCTGGGTTTTGTTGGTGCCATCGTCATCTTCATCTGAGGAGTCATCAACGTTGAAAAGGAGGTCTTCGAGGGATTGGGAAAGGAAAGGGTATTGAGGAGGAGGAGGATGGATTTGGAGGCGACCCATTAGGGTTTGGAGTAAAAGATTGTCGAAGTTAGTGAATGAGCTCATGGCGTTTGTGTTTTGGCTTTTTTTGAAATCAAACAGATCAGATAATAGAAGGGTTTTAGCTTTTGGGGTTGAAGGAAAGGAGAGAGTGAGGGTTTCATTTTGGAGGGGCTTCGTTATAATTTTCCTTTTTTGATAATCTCAAAATTAGTCCCCAATATTTGTTTTTTTTTCATTTTGGTTCCCAAACTAAATTTTTATCTATTGAGTTCCCTTACATCCAAGAGCCCCCTTCTCATAACAAACATGTCTACCATCTTATAGGTGATGCAGGAGATAAAATAAATCAAAATATATTTTTTTTAACTTTTTAGGAATTTTATTTTTTCTTTTATTTCTATTCAATATTTAAAAAAATTCTAATTCATTTTATATAAATGGTTGTAATATCAGATTTAAATGAATAAAAAATAAGTATTTTGAATGTTTTCTCATTGTGTATTTGATATTTGAGATTTTAACTTATTATTTATTTCCTAGCGGTGTTAATAGGGAACCAATACATTAGGGACTGATTATTAAAAATAAGATACATTGATGACTTAATAATTGGTTAAAAATAAAGAGGTTTAGGACCAAATAGAAAAAAAAGATTAATTTTTTCATTAAAAAGAAGAAGAGAAAAGGGGTATTGACTGGGGATAGCTAGTTTACTAGCTTCCATGATGTTCTAGGTCGAACTAATTTACTTTCTAAACTCATTAACATGTTTATGTTATAATGAATTATTTAATATTATTATTCAACTCAACTTAATTTAACAAGTTAGCTTTAAAGTCTCCTCAACCTTATTTATTGTCTACCCCAAATTTAAAATTAACAGGTTGAAAGTTGTCTTGACATTATCATTTAACTTACTAGGTACAAAAACAACCCGAATGATCAGTAAAAAATATGATTTGATTTTAAAAAAATTAATATGATATTTTTTTTAATATTGAGACAACAACATATTGAATCAACCTGAGTTTCAGGGCTTAACCTGTCTGATTCGTGACCTAGATCATGGACTTCACTGAGTTTAACAAATCTTCATTGAAAAAACTATTTTTTACTTAATGGTATTATAACAAAAATAAACATTCACAAAATTAAGCACTGATCAAATACTAGGATATTTTTTTTAAAACAGTGATAACTTTATAGAAAACAAACTGAAACAAATTATTAAGACCAATTCAAGATTAACCAAATGTTGAAGAATGAGAAAAAAAAAGTCTAAAAGGATTCAATAAAAAAAAAATGGAAGATGGGATTTTAAAAAAGAAAAGGGTAAAAAAAAGCCCTCTATTTTAATGGGTCATCCTCGAATCCTCTCGACCTGACTCTTTATCTAATATGAATTTAAAATGAACTCACATAGGAGTTGCTTTAAAATGACCCAGTTGACTTGATGGGTTCAAATATAACCCACAAAATTGGTAAAAAGTGTGGTTTGATTTAAAAACAAAATCAAGATGATATTTTTTTTAAAAAAATTGAGATAAAGATATATTGGATCGACCCAAGCTTTATGACTTAAGGCATCAGACTTTCGATTTGGATCATGAATTCCACTAGATTTAACAAAAAAAATTTAATATTTTTTACTTAATGATATGCAAACAAAAATAGACACTTATAAAATTAAGTATCAACCAAATATTATGAGTTTGTTTGAGATTACGATTACCTTATAAAAAGCAATTCAAAACAAATTATCAAGATCAATTCAAAATCAATGAAATATTTAAAGGTTGAAATTGAAAAAAAAACTAAATAAGATCCAATTAAAAAAATAAAATTAAAAGAAAGAATTAAAAAAATGAAAAAAGAGGGACAATGCTTTCACTATTCATATAGACAATTAAAAAGCTCAGGTTCTACCCTAGTTCTTTTAGTTTAGAAGACTAGTTTATAGGCTCATGTTGCATTACATGTCAGATCAATTTTTTTTAAGTAATAAAAAAAGTTAAGGCCGTGGATAACTATTGGGCATTGTTAATAAACCTAACCTAGCCGATCAACCTTGAAACCTCTCAACTCTACTTCTTGCCTAACATAGATTTAAAATTAAAATGTATTGGAGTTAGCCCGACATAACCCACTAAACTTGACTGATACAAAGACAACTAGATGATTGTAAAAAAGTTCGAGGATGAAATTGATAAAAAAAGATGAAATTAAAAGAAAAACCTCTCGATCCAATTTTATGCCAAGCTTGGGTTTAAAATTAAAAATATGAAATTTACTTTGATGTGACCAGTTAACTTAACATGTCTAAAAGCAATCTAGATGAACAATGAAAAAAATCTAAGGATAAAGAAGACAAAATTGAAAGGGAAAAAAACTCTCCACTTGACTCATTTTCTAACTTGGATTTAAAATTAAATGTGTGAAATTTGTGCCGACATGATCTAGTCACTGGCCGATCTAAAAACAACCCAAATGACTAGTATAAAAATTAGAAGAAAGAAATTAAAAAAAAAGGAAATTAAAGAAAAAACATGCTTCACTATGCATGTCTCCAAGTTTCTTAGTTTGTAGTATAATACTAGAAGTCTACGTTGTGGGGTGGGACTGTTGTTTTTTTATAAAAAATAATATTAAAACTCATTTAAAAAATGCAACCCCATAAAAAGAGTTGAGTCAACCTGGATTAACCCATCAAATTAACGGCTTAGGTCACGAGATCCGGATAACCCATAAAACAAAATAAAGAAGATACAAAACCCATTTTTTATATAAAAAAACCAATGCTGAATGATAAAATCAGAAAAAAAAATAAGTAAAAAAACAAAAAAAAAAATAATGTCTACCACGTTAACCTCTCAAACCTGTAACCCGAGTCATTGGACTAAAAGCACCCCACCTGGAAAAGTCATGAATCTCAATCCCCAACCAATCAAATGTTGAAAGATAAAATTTAAAATTTAAAAAATAAGATCAACATGGAAATAAAAAATAAATTAGAGGACACCTAATTTTTTTTATTGAATGGTGAAATTAAAAATAAAAATTAATTTAACAAAAGAACAATTCAGATAACGAGAATAAAAATTGAAATAAAAAATAAATTAGAGGAAAACTATAATTTTTTGATTGAATTGTGAAATTGAAAAGAGAAATCAATATAACAAAATGATAAAAAAAATCAAATGAACGAAAACCAAGTTGAAACAAATAACATAACACAAATTGAGATTGAACGCTAAATTGCAAAACAAAGCAGCGAGAGGAGAGAAAAAAAAAGGAAGAAAGTAAAAAATACATTGTCGGCATTAAACCGCCACGCCCTATCCTAATAGGAAGAGGATGATGTGATGCTCCTAACGACAAGACAATAGAGAGTTTTTGGGCTTTGGGAGGCATCATACACTCCTCTCAAAGGGCGTGAGCACCTCACTCATGCTGATACATGTGTTGCACTCGCGCGAATCACTTTTAAAATTATATTTATATTTTTATAATTATCAAATTACTCCTAAACCAACTTTATAATAAAAAAATCACATGAAAAATGTGAAAAAAACCTCTGAACACTAGTTTTATTTATTTTTTATTTGAAGGGTTATTAAGGTATTTTAGTATGCTTTAAAAGTATGAAAATATAAAAAAGCTTATAGACCCAAGTTTTTTTTTTGTATCACTTCAAAGAGTAGTTGAGTATTATAGGCTGAATTTTCCGCAATAAATTTAATAATTACCAATGAATTATATAAAAAAACTATACTACCCTAAAAACAAAAGCGAATGAGATTTTTTGAGAAATACAAAATCATCCGTGCATGTTCCAATCCATAATGTGCTACACGACTTTTCCCACGACCTTTAGGTAGCTAGTTAACAATAATCTGAAATATTGGTGTTGCGTGAATAATCTATTTCTTATTTTTTTAATTTAATTCTTAGTCATTGTTATATACAAGTCAAGTCAATCATTAATAAACAAAACCCAGTTTCCAACTTGTGATTATAATATTTTTCCATGTCAATTTTTTTTTTTTATAAACACTTGTACATTTAAAAATAAAATTTATCAAGTTATCTATTTAGAAGTGTGGTTACGATTACTTTTCACTCGGAAATGTATCAAAATAATATATATTTTTTAATTTTTTAAAAATTATTTTTAATATTAGTATATCAAAATAATTTAAAAACACTAAAAAAATATTAATTTGAAGCAAAAAAAATAAAAAAATTTTAAATTTTTTCAAAAACATTTTTAAAACACAAATACAAACAAAGCTAATAAACACCAAGTATTTGCTTACAGTATTACATTTTTTTCATCATATGAAAAAATAATTACTATCGTTTCTCACGTACAAAAAGTATCATAAATTCAAAAATAAGTGAAATCAATACATACAAATTAACAAATGATGGCAAACGAAAAAAGAGAGAGAAAAAACAACAAAAAAATAAGGCACCATTATGAAGTCAAGCCAACACCAGAATTTCTTTTCCTTGTTTCTTCGCTGTTTATTACAACTGTGAAGCATGCAATCCTATCATAATCGTCGTCATCGTATACATCTTCAAGCATCGGCCTGTCATTTTTGTGTGCTGGAACATCTATCGCCTGAGGCTCTCCACTATGTAGTCCGCATAAAGATTCCTTCACATAGCAGAAAAATAGCATGAGAATAAAACCACAATCCACAAAAAAAATCAAATGACAAGATGAAGAATGCAAGGAAATGAAAAAATGCAAAAGGAGATGAGAAATAATTAAATCTGCTAAACAAAGTGTCTTATTCTAAGACACCCTAATCCTGAAATTATCGGTTACTAAACCAAGTTCTTAGTTTTGGCAACAAGTTAAATGTTCAAAGGCTAGTTCTTTAGTGATTTCAATCCATCAATACAAAAACTCTATGAGCAACAAGAACTTAACGGCTTATGCTTGCTTCTGGGATCAACATACATTTTCATCATAGTGATTAGAGATAGACTAAGCAGCTTTATCAACAAAAGAAAATAAGGCAAAGGCAGCTGCTTCTCTCATCAGGGTGTGTGAGTTTGGATTAGAGTCTCGAAGAGACTTGTCACTTACATTGAATGCTGGATTGCCTCATAGGCATCAGAGGCCGGCAGAAAGTCATTAACAGCAACCTCCTTGTTCTCATTTTTCTTGTCTGAAAGTGCCATTAAGGAAGAGAAAATAATCTATTTCAACTACTTCAAAATAAGGATCAGTGTAAGCTTAGAACCTATGCTTGTAGAGATGCTGCACATTGTTCCGCCTGCTAAGATTTTATCTTTTCTATGGGGAGTTGCAAAGAATTAAGAAATACTTGAAAGGATACAATCTTCAAAGAAGCGACGGATCTCAGCTAAACGATGTGGTGGTAATTCCTTGATATCATTGTAGTGGCGGTATTCAGGATCATCAGCACAAACCGCAATTATCTTGTCATCTTTCTCACCCTAAGTTTGTCAATGTCAACAAATATAACTAAATAAAAAGCTTTTTGTCCAGTAAAAAGGAAAAAGAAAATACATTTTTCCAACTGGGGATATGTACCTGATCAATCATTGGCATCAGTCCTATAGCTTTAGCGCGAAGAAAGCATCCTGAAAGAACTGGTTCCTGCATATATAAATTTATTTATTATCAGATGATAAAATATTTCAAAAGTTGTCCTGTATGTATGCTCACATGCTTGAAGTCATGGTGTGCATAAAAAAAATTAATAACTCTTTTTGAGGTTTTAAATTGTGGCAAACCTCAAAACTTCAAAGAAAGAAGCCCAAGAGATGGAACCAATCAGATTCTAGGCAATCATGCAAACAAGCAGACACATGCAAGACAATCACAAAAGAAATGAGGGATATTTGCAAGAAAAGGTTGCATCAAACAACATGCCTGCATGATAATCAAGACATCCATGGGATCATTATCCTCACAAAGAGTGCGGGGGATGAAACCATAGTTGTGGGGATATACAACTGAAGAGTAAAGCACACGGTCAACCTGCAAATACAACCATTTAGCAACCTGTTGTATATTAACGAAGGGCACAATTAGGGAGATTACAACATGTTATTACCTTGATCAGTCCAGTTTTTTTGTCAAGTTCATATTTCACCTTGCCCCCTTTCCCTATTTCAACCACCTGCACAAATTCTCCATGTCATCAGCGGACCTTGCTCAAAGCAAGAACGTCTAAAGGACTGCAGCTTGTTTACCACCAGTCAGTCAAAGTTCTCATGTCTTCTCACTTATATATTTGGTGTCGATACAGAAACCATATATTCAAGTTAAACTCTCAAAGCAGATACCAAATAGGAAAACAAGTAATTTTATGGTATATAAACTACCAAGTTGCTTAGTTGGATCTCATGAATATGCAGGCTATTGGAAAGCCAAGAAAGTATAAAATTCCATTGACTTGAATTCGACTCCTTTTTTTAGAAAGACTAAATAGATAGGACAGTTGGGTTCCTGTACTTCTCAATTATCTATTTTGATTCTGTGGTTACATCATTTTTTTGGTTACCAACAGACTGATGTGATGCGACTAACAATGCAAAGGTTCTTTGAACTGTAAAAAGACGGGGTGTCTGTAAGGGCAAAAAATGGTGATTTTAGAGATAACAGAGGAGATGTATTTTGGTGGTTTTTTTTCTTCATTTTTTTCGTAGTTTATTTGAATCGGTTTTGAAGGATTCATGGTTAACTCTGAGTATGCTCGCTACAGTAGGTTTTATCTTACGATGATGAGCAACTCTAGAGGTTGTTGGCTACGGTGTCCATTTTTGGAAGAGGAAAGTCATGTGGATCCCATCAGGGAATAAAGGGGAAGGCAATGATGGGGTGTTTGGTTAAACAGGGAAGAAAAGTTTTCAAGGATAACACTACTCTGACTTAAATATATAGAGATCTCATCTCTTTTTCAGTTAAGGGCAGCGTGTTTAAATTCAACTGAATCCTGCCAATATAATTCAATTGCATCTACTCCAAACAACTTCGAAAAAGATTAATGGAAGAAAAGATTTCTGGTACATCAGTGACTAATATAGCAGCACGAGTATTCCTACTCTTTACGACTCTTGTCAATACAAAGTAATAAGATTGACGTATTTGTTGGTATTTTATGATATAAATCCATGACAGCATGCTCTCTTCACACAAGTATCCGAGAAACACTACGAAATAAAATGGTGGTAGAGAGGTTCAATATCCTTACACAGTTGAATATCTTTGGAGCTTCAGGTCCTGAATTGATTTGTCCCAAAAAAAAAACACACAAAAATATAGCGTGTTATTCTACCAACAACAGCAGGAATAATCGTTAATCAAGTATTAATTAATTCTGCATCACTTATATTGACATTGCATACCAATCTCCAGATCATGCCAAGGATGTGCAGCAACAGATCTCCTATTCATTGATGAAAGTATCCTTTCATTAAGAGGTGGGTGTGAGGAATGGCGAGAGATAGGAAGTTTACTGGGAGTCTCAATAGGAGGAGCCATGTCTATAATCTGGGAACACAGACATCAATAGTTTAGACACTGCTGCATTCGGTGTACACTCAGAATGCACATGCGATCTACAATCTACTTAACCGCTCATTTTGCAGGCATCGATAATCTGTTGTAGATTCTCAAATTAAGAGTGCATCTAAAATAACAGCATTGAACATGGACCAGGACAAACAGATAATATATTAGCAGTAATCACCTGATTTTCCAATCTCCCACAAGTTTCCTTATACGATATGATGCTTAAATAAAATAAAGCTAGCTAAGTTTCGAACAACTTGGTAACTGAAGTCTTCATAAATGACATTATTAAACCTTTTAAATGCAAACAGAAACTCATTTAACTTTCGAAACTGAACTAACACACCGGACAAACATCAACCGCCTGGTATCATTTTCCAACCGACAACGACCATCACAAAACAGCCTTGTTTTGGTTTTCAAAAGTCTTAACAACATTTTGTCGGTTTTTTAACGTTTTCGAAAAAGAAAAACAAAAGGCACGGGAAGATTGTATGCATGGTCAGGCTAAAAATGCTTTGAGACTCGAATATTTTGAGGAAAACATCAAGATTCGAAAATCAAATGAAAACATAAAAACAGCATAGAATCAACAAGCATAAAATCCAATGATCTACATAGCTGGCCATAAAAACGAAGATAATTTTCTCCACCCAAGGTAATACTCTACAACAATCAGATCCATTAGCAGAAAAGATAAATCACTTAAATCCGAACTGGATTCATACCTGGAATACTAGCCAGGGAGTCGGAGTGGCGGTATGGTTATAATAAGCTCTTCTCAGAAACTAACAACGCGCAGATCTATCTGCTCTCAGAAGAAAGAAAGAATATTTGGAGAGGAGAGGAGATGAGATGAGTAACAATAAAGGCAACAAATTCTCTGCTTATTATAGAAAGCGCTCGGGTAGACAAATGAATGTTAATACGCGTTCTCTTCCCGCTCTCTTTCCTTTTTCCCTATTTTAAAGGCCCTAAAAGCAGAATCAACTAATTAAAGGAAACGCAAGTCCTCCAAGTATAATGATACTTTCCATTGAGTCTATAAACTTCAGCATTAAGCAATACCATCCTACTATTGTCACACGCTTCCCTCAATCACTGCCCATAAAATACACAAGCTGTTTGGAAAAAAATTAACTAAAATAATATATCAATATTCTTCTCTGCTATTAAAACTAAATTCTAATGGACATGGCATGTATTCAATTAATTTTAAGAAAATATCACTGCACAAGAAAGAACATTCAGTTCTTTGCTGGCAAGGAGTGCTTAGGGATGGAATGTGCAAGAAAGAAGAACAATGAAAATAGAATCCTGTCACTAATTGATGTTCACGGGGATACGATTGATTAAAATATGATGGATTTGACGTAAAGTGCTTTAATCTTGTTGAATAGGGACTTAAATAAAATTATCACTAAAACCAGGGACTTACCTGTAGTTACAGTTCGTTTCAGCTCATGGAATCCACGTATATTCGAATATCTCATATCGGATGGTCGCCAGCTGTGCCGGTTTATTACGTGTTGAGTAGTTAATGGGCATCTGGGTTTTTTTTTTTGGGGACCGACGAAAGACGTTGACGGAGTTCCTAACGGTCCTGCGGTGCTGTTTGTTCAACATTCAACTGGACGTTAAGGTGTCCTCGCTCGGTCGTTTGTATTATTAATTTAACACAGGTACACCGTCCACGTGTTGAGAAATCTTAATCAGAAATTGGTAGACATGGCATGAGAATATCGTGCAGGGTGTCGTTTGTAATTCTAAGTTGTCCTAACAGAAACCAGATCTCATACCACCGCCATGGTATTCCATTACACGAGTGCATATGTTTGTGGTAAAAAAAGTTTTTGATTTTTTTTTAAATTTTGTATCGTATTATTTTTTTTCTTGTTTCTTTTTATTTTTGTTACGCATTTCGGAATTATGAATCGAAGAGTTTCGAGTGCCTTTGGAGAAGGTTCCTTCCTTCTCATAGCATGAAAATCATTTAACAGGGGAAGGAAAGGTGAGGGAGTTGCGTGGAAGCAAGAGTAGAAACCAGTGACAGACAGCGTACCAGTTATTCTACCCTACAGTTCCTATCACGCTGCCCGGGATCACCGTGGGAAGGCGTATCCATTACTCCAAGGCTGGTTGGCCTGCAAATCTCATGCTTTTTTTGCTAATTGAATTGATGAATTTACAAGAAATTATTCTTCTGGTTATGATTTTTTTTTATGGTTTTTATACGGCAAGAGCAGCAGCAGCTTTACCTTTTGAATACTTGCTCGAACTGCTAGGTAGGGAGCGAGGGGGAGGAATAGTTGGAGTGTTGCAGGGAGAATCTAAGTTCTTCTTTACTAATTGATACGATTTGGGATTTGATTAGTTTGCTTTTGACCAAGACAAGAGCTGACCATTCAGTTCTAGAAATCAAGGAGGATTGTTCAAGGCCAGCCGCCGCCGCCTCCTCTGATTTGTTCAATTCTTAAATTCCGATGTCAATTGACACATCCTCCTCTTGTCATGTGCTGTTGGAAGGGCACTTTTGTCTCATTGAGCCTTTCCTTTCTAATTTAGGTGATGTTTCCACTTGTGAAGATATCCGTCCAACTCGTTTATTTTTATATTTTAAATTTTTAAATTTTTTTATTTTAAATTAATTGTTTTTAGAATGGGATAATGTTAAAAATAATTTTTTAAAAAATAATATTATTTTAATATATTTTTAAATAAAAATAATTAATTTTTTTTTTACTCGGTAAAATAAATGCAGACTTTAATTTTATTTTGTTTTTTCTTTTATTTCTTTCGGGGTGCAGGATTGCTTCGATTGTACCAACCTATAACTTCATCAAAAATTTGAAAACTTTTCAATTTATGATGATTTAATCAACTTTGATCAACTCTGAGGATTTTTTTTTTATATATTCTCTCCAAAATAATATTGTATTTAATAAATAAAATTATCTTTAAATAACAATAATTCTTTTTACTTGGTTACAAAATGAACTTGAAAGGATTGCTCTGTTTGTTATTTTATGATTTTTTTTTTTAATTTTGAGATCGCACTGGTTGATGGTGTTACAGTAATCCTAGTTATTCCTACTTGCAACAAAGTCAACAACCTCTGCATGTGAAGAGATTGACAAACAATGTAGTTTTGTTTGGGTTCCTACGGTGATGAAGAAAAGACACTCCTGGTTAATTGAGACATGATTTGCAGACCCAAATCCCTGGATGGTTTGGGCATTTTTATTTCATTGTGATGAATGAAACGGTGCGTTTTACTTGAAAAGAAAAGAACATGCTGATGAAGATCAAAAGGAAATGACGCCGTTTCATTCTTATTCTTCGCAGATTTATGAAAAAAAGAAAAGGGAAAAAACTACAACTTTTCATGCAATTTTGGAGCTTGATTTTGGTCCTGATTAAGTCTCGTGATGGCGCAAAAAACGAGAGAAACATGTTAGGTAAAATTATAAAATTTTACTTTTAGTTTTTATATTTGATTTTAAGCATTTCAACCTATTAGATCAATGAATAGATAAAATAGTTATTTGAGATAAGAAGTATCATCTTTATATTTTTATATAAAAAAAATAAAAATAAATGAAAGTATATTTTCTTTGTTGTTCAATATTTTTTTTATTTGTTTTATATTCGTTAGTCAACGTTGTATAGTTATATTAAAATTAATTTAATATAAAATATATTAAAATATAATTAACTTTTCTAAATAGTTTTTTATTATTAAAATGTACATAAACAAAAAAGTTATATTTATACTATTTAAAAAATTATTTTATCAATTTATTTTTTTAATATAATATTTTTTATTGAAGATACTCTTATAAATTACCTATAATTTTTGGCGCAGAAAATCAGAGTTTAATTCTCAAAACCAGCTATTGATTCTGAGTCAAACATGCCTCCTGGATCAGCTAGCCAGACCTTTTCATTCTGGTGTACGATTCGCTCTCCACAAACCATGCGACATTGGTGGTCAGCAATTAAGTTGATTTCTAAGAATCAACCCTCGTAAAGTCTGTGATTTGTTTCCTGAAGAGGGGTATTGCTTGCCTATAAAAGGAGCATCAATAGGAACTGAAAGGAGAACACCGGACAAGAACAGGAGAAAAAATGAGAGAGACAGGGAGCAAAGTGGCAGAGTGACCTTGACAGGCAAAGGCAATTACATAATTTTTTCCTTACAATTCCTGTTCATTCAAAGAGAAGTAGCTTTGCAAGATCAGGTCCAAATACCTTTGTATGCTTTTTTTTTCTCTTGTAATACATGATATAAAGTTTGCTCAAATCTGCAGATTTCCTGTAGTTTTTAAGGTATGAATGTGCATGTGTATCAAATCTGCAATTTGGGCAGTAGAAGAGGCTTAGTCCCCGTTTTTTTCCGTTGCTGTAGAACCATTAACTATGTTTCAACAAGTTTTTCCCTGGAATAATTGCATGCCTAAGTGAACCTGTAAATAAAAAAAAGAACGAAAGAGAGGCTGAGCAAGTCTCAAGGTTAATTAGCTTGGATCTTCAAAACAGTAACAGGGGTAATGTAATGTTCATTGGGCTGGTCTGTCAAGTTTTAAAGGAAATCTGGTTGGGCTTTATAGAGCCCCTTTTTTCCTTTTTTTACTCTGATTTTGGGCCTCTTGATGTAGATGGGCCGACATTCTTTTTTTGGTCTGGTCCACTAGTTTTATTTCGGTCTGCGTGCTCATTGTGGGATCATAAAATGCTTTGTGTGGACATGTATGGGCCCACGTGTTTGATTTGTTTCCATTTAAATTGGTGTGGGTTTAGACTAATTATTGCATTAATTCATGTATTTATTTATTTAAGGTATTTTTGGACCGACATTAAAATTATATTTATTTTATAAAAAAATGAAACAAATAAACTGAAAAAATATTGATAACTAATGGCAATAAAAAAAAACAAATCTTATTCTAAATTTTAGGGTAATATTTTGTAAAACAAATACGGTGAGGGTGGCATTATTTTTTTTGGACATAAATAACCCCAATATCTAAAACCTATGTTTAGGATATATTTTTTTTAATTATTAGAGAGCTTCAACAATACATATATCCATAAAGACATGATAATTAGTAGTAGTCTGGTACGAAGGGGCTGGGTGGCATGGCATCTACACCATAACCATTATGGAGGACAATGTTATCCACGTCGAGGCAGCTATAAAAGTTGTTAGAGACGTGGGCCTGTTTGTAAGTTTGCGTTTGCGTTTGCTTTTTCTCGCAACCACAGAAACATAGTGATTGATTTATAAGAAGTTGTGGTTTAAATAGTAGCTTCATCAATAATTGAGGTCCGATCTTATTTATTGTGAAGTAACTATTTGTTTTGTGCGTTATAAAAATAGTTTTGAAAAACTTTAAATAGTTTTTATTTTTTTTATTTTAAATTAATATTTTTTTAATATTTTCACATCATTTTAATACACTTTTAAAAAATAAAAAAATTATTTTAATATATTTTCAAATAGACAAGCACTGATACGCTCTCAAATAATCATTTTAACTTGTTTTTACTGAGTTCTAAGTTATTTGTAGTGTATTTTTCCAAGCTTATTAGGGCGTCTAATAATGTCTTTAAAAAGCGTTTTAAAAAAAAATTAAAATTTATTTTTTACTTTAAATTAATATGTTTTTGATGTTTTTAAATCATTTTAATGTACTAATGTCAAAAATAATTTTTAAAAAATAAAAAAATAATATAAACATTCTTTTCTAAATATAAAATAATTATAACTACACTTATTCGAAAACCGTTGAAAATACAGTGCTTCCAAGATAGCCTTAACCTCTACCTTTCTCTTTACCTTTCTTTCCGTCTGTCTTTGTTGACAAAAAAGGAGAGAGAACCATTGACGATATACATTCCTGGACGGGCTTTTAATAAAATATTAAACTAGATTCGAGCAAAAACTTTAACAAAAAGGGTAATTAAAGAGATATTGATGGATGCTAGAAAGGAAGTAGTCAGAAATATAGCTACGAAAGCATGAATAAAGCATTCGAGATTATAACTGGTTTAATAAACAATAAAAATAGAGTTTTAATACCACACTGTTGTATTTATAATATATTAATAATCCAGGGCACAATAATGTAATGTAATGCAATACTATAAAATTATTATATGTTTTTTTTAGTTATTTTATTATTAACAATACTTTCAAAAATAATTTTAACCAGATATCTTTTAATTATTTTTCATTTGATAATAATTTTAACTGTTTTTTATAATCAAACATGTATTTTAACACAACTAAAAATAATTTTTAAACCTATTTTATTTTATTTTATTAAATTCCAAGATACCAAATACTAAACGCACTCGAATATATATATATATATATATATATATGTCCTCGTCCCTTGTAAAGGCATAATAGAACAAATGATGAAAGTTGTAAAGTGTCAGTGATAAGATTTTGGTGCCCTCTGAATCCTTGACCACGGACTGACCTTGAGTGGGGTGAAAATAACTGTTCAGCAGAGAGATATATTGCTGGTAGGGATGGAGTCGGGATCATTGCTTACAAGGGCCAAGGCTAAAATGACAAATTGAAGATTTTTTTTTTAAAAAAAAATTACCGAGTGTGATTTTTTGCACATAAAATCATATTATTGTCCACGCGATAGCATCGGTTGTGTTTAAATTTTTTTTAGGTGTAAGAAAAATACTCCATGTGCACAGAAAAAATTAAATTTTATTGAAATTAATTTGATATTATTTAATGGACTTCGCAAAATCAAAGATAAACTGAATAACTGATAGAAATATAATTTAATTAAAAAAATTAAGACAATATTCTTTTTAAAAAATATTAAACAATAATATTTTAGATCAACTCGAGTTAACTTATCAAATTCACTACACAAGTTATAAGATCTTGATAACTCTATAAAAGAAACAAAATTAAACTCAATTCTCAATCGATACAATGTTAAAGAATGAAATTGAAAAAAAAAAAACTAAAAGAATGAGTCGAGCTAACCAAGTTAATTTGTCAAACATGGGTCATGAAACCGAGATAATTATATATAAAGCAAATCGAAATAAACTATAAAGGTCTATTCTTAATTAATATAATGTTAAATGATGAAATTTAAAAAAAATCAATTATAAAAAGGACACAAAAAACCACCCAAGTCAATTAACTAACCCATGATCTAGGTTATAAAACCAAGATAAACTCATAAAACGCAACCCAAAATAAAATTTTCAATCAACCAAATATTAAATGATAAAATAAAAAAATCAATTTAAAAAAGAAAAATAATCTAAGTCAACCAGCCTAACTTATAACATGGATCATGGAGTTGGTGGAAAGAAATTTTGGTAAGAGCACAGGACTATTAATGTCTAAAAATTATTTTTCGACGTCTGTTTATGCCGGCGGCTTGAGTGTGGCCGTTCAGGATCGAGCCCTGCAACCAAAACGCCAATCGAAAGTTGATTTCCGATGTGCTCTTCCAACGATCAAATCAATCACCTCTTTCTTATATATAAAATAATAATATTCTAAGCTTTCCAAGTGCGTCTATTATTCTACTTTCCTTTTATATACACTTCTTCTTTTGTTGTTGCTCGGTCTCTCTCAGGCATGTCTTTCTTACGTGATCCTCCATTAATTGGGTTTATTTTAGCTCGTGTGGTTGTTGTTGAAGTTGCGGATAATTTAATTATGTAGAAGAATTAGCTATAAAAGTTATTTTTTCTTGTTTTTTCTAGTTTTTTTTTATGAATTTCGTAAATAAAACTCAACCTCAACTTCTAAAATAAACATTTTTTTTATTTTAGCTTTTGTGGTTGTGGTTGAAGTTGGGTACAATTCAATTATGTACAAAACTTAACTATAAAAGCTAATTTTTTCTTATTTTTCCTTGTTTTTTTTGGATGGACCTCATAAATAAAACTCAACCTCAACTTCTAAAACAAACACATTTTTTATTTTAGCTTTTTTGGTTGTGGTTGAAATTGGATACAATTCAATTATATATAAGACTCAACTATAAAAGCTAATTTTTCTTGTTTTTTCTAGTTTTTTTGATGGATCTCATAAATAAAACTCAACCTCAACTTCTAAAATAAATACATTTTTTATTTTAGCTTTTGTGGTTGTGGTTGAAATTGGGTACAATTCAATTATGTACAAGTCTCAACTATAAAAACTAATTTTTCTTGTTTTTTCTAGTTTTTTTGATGAACCTCGTAAAGAAAACTCAACCTCAACTTCTAAAACAAACACATATTTTATTTTAGCTTTTGTGGTTGTGGTTGAAGTTGAATACAATTCAATTATGTACAAGACTTAACTATAAAAGCTAATTTTTCTTGTTTTTTCTAGTTTTTTTGATGGATCTCATAAATAAAACTCAACTTCAACTTCTAAAACAAACACATTTTAAGGGTGGCATGCTTTTTCGTGCCGACACCGTACTACAACCAGAGTTATATAAAATCTTGATTTTTATTTTATTTTAAATTATATTTTTATATTATTAGATTATTTTGATATTTTAATGTTAAAAATAAATTTTAAAAATTAAAAAAATATTTTTATATATTTATAATTAAAAAATACTTTAAAAAATAATTTCCTCCTTCCGCGGGAAGGCATGGCAAGCCCCTGTGCGCGCTGGTTTCCTAGCTGGATTACTACACACCGATTGATTCAATGATGCACGTGAAGGCCAAAGCAATGCAGCTAAATGATTCAGCTCTGTCGCACCAGCAAAAGACCCAGCCCTGGTATAGGCCGATAAGATCACTAAAGAGAGATCGAGCGAGGAACAGGTAAAAACAAGGTAGATTCTCTGAATGATTCACTTATGGAAGGGACGTGAGTCACACACCATTAACACGCATTCAGTAGAAGATCGATCGTCTTTTTGCCCCCAAGAATGGCTGGCAAGGGAGATCATGGTTCCTGCAGCGAGACCCAAGACAAAGTCGGTCATCAAATCTGGCTTTGAATGGAGTTCTACTCAGCAGTTGTGGCTTAATTTAAATGAATCTAGTCAACAATTGTGTGTGGAATTTCTTGCGTGTCTTATTCCCTAATCGACCCCATTTGCCCTAATTGCGAGGGCAAGCCCTCCAGAAGGCTCACACCAACATCTAGCCCGAATATTCTCACAGTTCTTTTTGTTTCAATTTTTTTTTATTTTTTAACTCGATCAATTATTGGGTTTAATATTCGCTCCGCATAAATAATATATAGATCATACTTTCCAAGATTCAAGTTAACAGCTTCTTCTTAAGATACTAGCACTGCCAGATTCTGCGTTTCTTCCTAGGGTTTTTCTCTAGAGTTTTGTCACTTCACTGTATTTCTTTACGATAAAATGTGAAAAGCAATACCAAAATGATTAATAGGTAAACGAAGCAGGAGTAGAGCTTTCTCTCTCTTTTAATCAGTGATAACTTGTGGTCATCCTACGTTAATCTGTGCCTATTGAGGAGTGAATTTCTAGCTGTGTTTGGATATGTTTTTTTTTAAATAATTAAATTTATTCTTTTTAGTGTTTATAATAGTTGATATTAAAAATTTAAAAAATATTTTAATATATTTCTAAATAAAAATATTTTTATCACCACTAAACTAATCTACACAGTGAGGTCATTATGCATTCTACGAGAGTAGGTAGACTAATTTATAAAAAAAATTATTATTATATCAGGCTAGCCCCTCGTTTTTGCTCTACAAAGGTCAGTGCTCGTAGGGGGTTTTGCTCGCTCGCACTTTATGATCAAACTGTTTTATAACGTAGAGAAAGAAAAGGTGCAAATAAATTTTGACAGGGGAAAGAAACTCTAATAACTTACTAGGGCTTTTGGGTGTTTTTTTTTCTTTCAAATAAGGGTCCTTGCATATTACAAAGTACAGACCAATCAGGGAACAAATATTATGTAGAAAGCAACTCCACTAAGAACAGGGAAGCACGACCATGCAAAGGCATGAAAACGTTAAATGGAAGCACTGACATGGTGCACAAATGGCTAAGTAGTAATGGAATTCTGATGAACCAAACGCATTTGGTCTGTGGGTCTGCTCGTGTCGTGGGTCCTTTTGGCGTTAGTGGAATCTGCATACATATTATTTACACGTATCATCAGGAAATTAAGACCTGTATAAAAGGAACCGTAGCGCTGCCATCATAGTCTCATAAAACTCTGTGCCTAAATAAGTTTTTTCTTATCAGGTTTTTGTGTCTAAGCTGCGTGGTTGATATGAATAGCTTTGATAGAGCAAAGCCCTTCGTTGCTGTTATATTCTTGCAAACTGGGTTTGCAGGGATGGATATTCTGTCCAAGGCTGCGCTGAATCAAGGGATGAGCAATTATGTGCTTGTGGTCTATCGCCATGCCGTTGCCACTGTTGTCATTGCCCCCTTCGCAGCAATTCTAGACAAGTCTCTCTCTCTCTCTCTCTCACACACACACACACAACTAAAACTGAACAAACAATAATGTCTTGCCTTAATTTCTCTTCCTTTTTTAAACAGGAAACTCAGGCCGAAGATGACTCTCTCAATCTTCATCAAGCTAGTGGCGCTCAGCTTACTGGAGTAATTTTCTAATAACAAATCCAATTTTCCTTCTTTCTATTCCTTTGATAATCCTTAACAATATAAAAATCTCTACCTGGGCAGGCCTGTTATCGACCAAAACTTGTATTTTCTAGGGATGAAGTACACAACAGCAACATTTGCCGCTGCTATTGTCAATGTTCTTCCTGCAATTACCTTTATAATCGCTTGGATCGTTAGGTAACTGTGAGATAATATCAAGTGCCATTTAGCTGCATTGCAAAGGATATAGATAAACTGTAAAGCACCTACTAGTATTACTTAAAAACACTGTCGATGTTCTTGTTGCATCTAAATACTGCTTCTTCCTGCCTAGGCTTGAGAAAGTGAAAATCGGATCTCTCCACAGCCAAGCTAAGCTGGCTGGGACCATAGCAACAGTTGCTGGAGCAATGTTGATGACACTAATGAAAGGCCCATTGATCGAGTTCTTTCGGATAAAAGGAAATGCTTATCATGAAAACGGGACTGGTGGAATTGATCTCCATAGCTCAATCAAGGGTGCACTAATGATCACCGTGGGGTGCTTCAGCTGGGCCTGTTTCATGATTCTGCAAGTAAGTTGTCAGCATGCCTTGCATAGAACACAATTAATCTTTTGATAGATCTCCTCGACAATTTTAACCTCTGATTCATTTCTCTAGGCCATCACACTGAAATCCTATCCTGTAGAACTCTCTCTAACGGCTTGGATTTGCCTGCTTGGCACGATTGAGGGCGCCGTGGTGGCACTGGTAGCAGAAAACGGAAAACCTTCTGTCTGGGCTATAAACTGGGATATGAAATTACTTGCAGCCGTCTACAGTGTAAGAAAATCAAACCAGCTATTAAGGGGGGAAAACTAAATTAATAATAAAGCCCACGTACATCTTGATCGACCCTAATTAAAGAAATTGCTCTCATCAGAGTATACTCTGAAATGAACACTCAAGCAATTATTTCTAGAACCATTGTAGTGGTTGAATTAGACTATACCTTCTTGATTGAAAAAAGAAAGAAAACAATCATTACTAATCTGTTTTTTTTTTTTAAAAAAAAAAACTACTTCCTCTGTTGTAAATGATACATCACTGCTAACAAATGATACATAACAAAGAAACAGAGCACCTTAGTTACTTCTGTGAAATGCAATGCATGCAGGGTATTTTCTGCTCAGGGCTAGCTTATTACATTCAAGGAATAGTAATGAAAGATCGAGGGCCCGTTTTCGTAACAGCTTTCAGTCCCTTGTGCATGGTTATTGTTGCTGTCATGAGCTCCATCATTTGGGCTGAGCAAATGTACCTGGGAAGGTATCTCTATAGACATGGTGCTCGATCACTATGCATACCAGCATGCGCAGTTTCGTGCGTGGTGCTTGTATATATACAGATCACCAAGAACCTAACAAATCTTAAATTTTACAGGATACTCGGTGCCATTATCATAGTTGCAGGCCTATATCTTGTAGTATGGGGTAAAAGCAAGGACTACAAGACTTCATCCCCACCGGCTGACGAGCAGACAATACCAGTAAAGCAAACAACAGTTGCGTGAAGCAAAGGAAATGACGATTGGGTTCACGAGGATACAGAAATGAATCATCTCGTGAAAAATGGCAAACGAACTAAGATTAAGATTTCAACATCCAAAGGAGTCGACGATCCATCCACCGAGCAAAGATAATTATAAGAGAGAAGCAGTATCAAACATCTCCAGTTTCCGTACGTATGCATCTCCACAACATCGTCAAAACAGCTTTAGTTTTGTTTTTAACAAGGAAGAACTCATCATGCTTTCGAGTTCGGTGAATTATCCACTACCAAATATGTGGAACCGTATTACTTCTTCAAATAATTAATTGCTCCCGAATTGTAAAATGAAAAATTGCCACAGCTGTAATCTATTACACCCATTATGTTCCTAAGACAAGGTTGGAGATTATATAATCAACATATATATATTACAAAATAAATAAATTGTGTTAAACTACATATTTAAGTATATGTTAATTTTCTTTTCCAATATCTTCCCTTTCTTTCTTTCTTTCCATTTCCTTCTCAATTAGAGTTCTATAACTAATAAAAATCAAATTTGGGTTTAAATTGTAAGATCTTAATTTGGGTTGGTATATGTTAAAAACATTTTAGCAAAAAAAAACTGAATCTGATATGGATCTTCCAGGTTGGATAGGTATTCACGGGTTTGCATCGCAGTTAAAAAAGAGAAAGAAAAAAGAAGACGACTCTTGATGGAGCCATAAAGACACGAGTTTCGTTTGAAAATACAGGAAGATCTCTGATTGGACAGCTCAGGATGCAACAAAAGGCGTTGAATAAGGAAAACACTTCCATGGCGTCCATCTTCTGCAGGACCAATCACCATGACATAATTTTCCAAACTTAAGTTCATGGATCAAACTGCACTAGCAAAGGCAGCTAGGGATGTGGTTCTGCTTGTTCTTGGCAAGTACAATTGTTACAGTTTTTCGATTAGTCAAGCACCACCCAATACCAAGGAAACGATGCATTGATCTATTACATGCTCTGCCTATTTGGGTGACAGTGATCAACTGTTGTAAGAAACTATCTCATATGGGCCATTGTCGAGGATAAAGGCTGGTCGGCCCCCTTTTGTTAATTGCAGAACAAGTTGTCCGATACTCCAATTTATTGGTCTGACGACCTCAATCTGCCAATTAAAAGAGGCAAGTTCATATATACCATGTTTAGTAATGAAATTATTTACCCAAATCTGCATTTCTTTCCTTTCCCCATTTTTCTTTCTTGTACTCTAAAGAAAATTGCCTTATCCAGCACAACTATCCAAATGTTCCAAGCTGAAGACGTTTGATTATTTCAGCATTAACTTCCTTAATGGATCCATCCGTCTGAGCTTGGAAACCTCGAGAATCTAGAGCAGCTAATAGCATGGTATAATGGCTTGGAAGCGAGAATTCCACTGGAATTGGGCAAATGCAAGAATATGAAGGATCTACTTCTCAAATAAAGTAAAAAAAAAAACCACCAACGATGCCCAATTTTTTTTTAGACTAAGCACCGTTGATTTTTCCAACTCTTTTAGTAGTAAAGAGTAACGTATTAGACTATATATATATTTAGACACACACAGAGATTCCCTCTTAATAATTTTTTCATATCCTCTTAGTATTTTTTTTCAAAACCACCTCTAATAATAGATAGGATGCGCTTTTATTGTTTCTTTGTAGCACGCAAGTTGCAACCTTTTCTAGATAAATTTTGATTTCTTGTATATGAGTAAAAATTACTGGTCAACTTAATCGCGGTATTCAATAAAAAAAAAGATAAATATAATTTTTTTTTTAAAATAGCTTAATTAGTCAGATTTTAAATTTATTTTTTTAGTGATTATAAGTTTGAGTTTTCTTAGAACTACTGAAGATTTTTATAATCATTAATTTCAGGATTCGTAAAATTAATAGAAATATATATTAAATAGGATACCTATATATAAAAAAAAAAAAAAAAGAGAGAGAGAGTAAAAATGCATGCCCAGTAAGGTTACGAAATCCCTTCTATCACGACAGACATTTCAACCATCCAATCATGAATAATTATGTTGGGACCCTAACACAGCCAAGCCCTCGAGTGATGGTTTTTTTTTTTTACAGGAACTGCCACTGGACACAAATCGCGTAAATGAGACCATCTCCACGTCTAAAATATGGGATATCCTTGCCAGCTGGCTCAGTGTCTTTTTAGGTAATACTTAGGTTTGTGGGAACGCTTTACATTATAAGCCAGGATATTCTTTTTATCAATAAAAAAAATGATATTTAAGCAATGCAAGCGTATTTGAAAATAATAATAATAATAATTTAAAATATATACTTGATCAAGAAAAAAATATTGATATATGGATTAATTTTTTAAAAAATAGTAGGAACCTCAAAAACAAAATTAAAAAAGATAAAAAAAATTTATTGAAGCTAAAATTCCAGCCAATCAAATGCGAAAGAAAAAAATAAAAAGAAAAAGGAAAAAACAAATTGGGCCAACCCAACCACATATGTTAAATATACAAATCAGATCATGAGATTAAATTAAAATAAAACAGTAGAAAACAAATAAAAAAATCAAAGTCAAATCCCAAACAAATTGAATGTCAAAAAATAAAATTGAAAAAAATGTTAATTAAAAAAAACCAAAAAAACACATACCAAACCAAGTAAGCAAATCAAACACTACAATATGAATCATATGAATGAGAAAATCAAATAGAACCACAAAGCAAGAAATATCACAATGCTCAATTCCAAAAATACATAATTCTGAAATATAAAATGCAAAAAAATTAAATTTTTAAAGAATAACCCTAAAAAAATTAAGCTAACCCGCTAAATTCACGGTCTAAATAATGAGAACAATAAATAAATAAAAATAAATCACAAAACCTAATATGAAAAACCTTAATCTTGAAAGATAAAATCAATGAAAAAAATTAATAAAAAAAATGACCCCAGGATTATCTAACTTTAATTAAAAAAATATGAAAAAACATAAAAACCCCATAGGCATCTTTTTATTCTTGAATGAGTATATATAATTTAATTGTTCCAAAAAAATCAAAAAGACTTATCTACCCAAAACAATTTGAAAATATTTTGCCTCCAAATCCTAGTTTAGTTATTTTTTGTCTAAGAACAATGAATAGTATGATGAGTTATTGAGTAATTTTTTCTAAACCACCTCCTAGTAATAAATAGTATACACCGCATGTCTTGCAAGCTGAAACTTATTTTAGATGGGGCAAAAATTACTGGTTAGGTTAGTTGCAACTTCTCTTAGATAAATTTTGTCACAAACCATTATAGTGGTTGAATTAGACTATACCTTCTTAATTGAGAGAGAGAGAGAGAGAGAGAGAACAATCATTACTCATTAGATAATAAAAAAATTTATACTACAGCTTACCTCTGTTCTAAATGATATATCACTGCTAACAAAAGAAACATAACAAAGAAACAGAGCACCTTCCTTTTGTGAATGCGAAGCATGTTGTGTATTTTCTGCTCAGGACTAGCCTATTACATTCAAGGGCCCGTTTTCATAACAGCTTTCAGTCCCCTGTGCATGGTTATTGTTGCTGTCATGAGCTCCATCATTTTGGCTCAGCAAATGTACTTGGAAAGGTATCTCTCTAGACATGTGCTTGATCTGACTACTAGCATGTAAGCATACTGAACACACAAAATCGCATATGCTGAAATGCATATTTGGATCTTCAACATATGCGATTTCATGTGTGCTTATATGCTAGTAGTAAGATTGAGCACTGTGTTTATAGAAATACCTTCGCAAGCTGTTACAAAAACAAATCCTCATCGCTATGCCTTGAATGTAATACGCTAGTCCTGAGCACCCTGCATGCATTGCATTTCACAAACGTAATTGAGGTACTTAAAATTTAAGATTTGTTAAGTTCTCGATGATCTAGAAACGACACCGTCTAATAACAAATTATGATGGCTTCCCTTCATCCTTTCCATATATTCGTTGAAGTTCACGAGTTGCAGCTAGAAAGGATTCTGAAAAAGAGGAAGAAGCGAGTATGTGAGAAAGAAAAAAATACATTAGCACAAAAGAATTACAACACAAGTTTGCTTTTCGGGGAAAAAAATAAGTATCAATAAAATAGCTACAACAATAAAAATTAAAGTAGATGGTTTCCATCACCTTTCCAAAGACGAAAAGACTTCTGGTTGATAGGTGAACCAGTTATCGTCTGAATAACTTCAAACAACATATTTTGAGGTGTACTCCTTAGCTCTTGAACAATGCCATAGATAGTCTTCCCGTTCTCAAAATATATGTGATTATTTGGATGTTTAGTTTTGCAAATAGCATGCCGCTCAAATTCATAAGCATTAACTACCTACAAAAACAGTAATTAACCTTTTCAGGTACAAACTTATGGAGATGACAAAAGATGCAAAATTAATGTCTTTTACACGGGTATTTCCAGGTTCACGAGAAAATCTTGAAAATTGTCCATGTCTAGGTTTTTTTTTCTATTTAGTATTCTATTTCCTACGTAATCAGTTTTATTATGTTTTTCCTATTTTAAAACAAATCTTTTTTTCCTTTTTCTATTTTTTTTTTTAAAAAAAGGGGGGGGGGGGGGGGGGGGGGGACGTGAAATAGACAAAAAGAATTAAGATATAAATGGATTTATGAATAGCAAGATTAAATATATAATTTCTGAAACCATGAGGACTAATTGATTTGTTTTGCTAAACTATAGTTATATTTAAAGCACGAACTCTATATAAATAAAGGTTAAGTGATCTTCAATACAGAGAGAATCAGTTTGTTAATAAAATTCCAGTAACTTTACTTTTGATTGTGTGACACAATCTTTAAACATCCCCAAAAAGTTAGATCCAGAGCAATCCCCAGAGCTGTTCTGCATCACACACTCAGTATACTCCACACAAAATTTCTTCACTAGAATATGATATATGAATAAAACACACGCACACGCACACGCACATTCAAAACTTTCCCTTGATTTGCTCCAAAAAAATAGAAAAATAACTTTCCCTTGATAAAAAGATCATACTGATCACCTTAGAGAAATTGCATGTCTGACAGCCACATAAGTATCCAGAACCTTTTATAACACCATGGAGCTCCTTCTAACATAGATATGAAGAGCCAAAAATGTCAATTTCTCATCAAAGGATAAAGCAAACTGAAAGATGAATACATAGAATTAAGTTTTACCTCCTGTGACCATGCCACATATTTTACAGGTACTCCATCTAGCATGCCAGTGGACAGCAAACTTCTAACATTTGAAGGGAAGTTGTTTGAGGGAAGCTTCTTAGCTGTTTTTATGTCATCTTTTTTCTTAGAAACATTATCAGTCCCTGAGGTAGCTACATGTAGAGCAGATACACGTGTGTCCACATTTGATTTAACCAATTCAGTATCATTTCTTACTTCTGATCTTTGAAAAGAAGGCTGAGCCATCAACAGTTCATAGCTAGATGTAAGCTTCCCTGAGCAATTTGTGTCATCATCATCATAGCCCCCAAAGGATATTATAGTACTCTCTCCCTTATTACGTGACTGGCCAATTGATAGACTGTTGTTACCATCTTTGTCACAGGTTTGATCCACCAATACCATACCACTATTCCCTTTATTGTAGATGTGCCCCATGTGCCCCATTGAGATGATATTTTCATCTACCTTGCTGTAGGTTTGACCCATAGATATGGTATTGTTCTCACCATTGCTAAATGTGTGACACATTGGTATGGCATTGCCATTTTCTTTGCATGTTCGACTCATTGATATGTGTTCATCACCCTTGTTACAGGGTTTTCGCATTGAAACAAAAATGTTATTCTCCCTGTCATAAGTACCCGTTGACATGCCATTCTCATCCTGCTTGTTATAAGCAAGACCCATCGATATGATACTTTCATCTTTGTCATAAGATTGAGCAACTGACATGGTATTACGATCCACGCTACTAAAGGCATGTTCCAATGATGCAAGCATGACATTCTCAGATTCCTTGACCTGGCTAACTTTCACTTTTCTAATCCCACCATAGTTTAAACCTGATCTTGGATCTTCCAACATATGAGGCATAGATAAGCCAAAAGGGGAATCATTACCAAATAGATGCTCGTCTAACTTCCTGCCCATGCTGTTAATTTTTCCTGAGCTAACTGATGCAATGCTTCTGTCATCGAAATCAACGGCCCTGTTTGTATCAGAATCTAAAAACCGTTCGGTGAAATGACCAGAGACTGACTGAAAACTAGAAGCACTGCCCCACGGGGTAGCATTTGTGCTTAGCATTCCTGTAAATAAATTGTTTGTTGGAACTCCGATTGCCTGTTTCTTATTGGGAAATAGTTCTGCCTCTCCATCCATCAACCACTGGTGAGAACGCTTTGACTCAATTCTAGAAGAAGAATTATCGTAATTAATTTCACCATCATTTATACACTCAGCACCTTTAACCATCCAAAGACCTTGATTCTGGAAAGACTGTCACATAAATCACTAAGAAATGAGTCCCTACCATGTCAGTAACCTAAGATAGAATAATTAAAAGATCTCCTTGCCAGGCGGGTACCAAATTATGCAATAAAACTAATAGAATCTCTCTCCCTATAACCTAATAGTAAAATTGTTTTCGCTGTAAGTATCAATTCATAAAAGCATATCATTCGCGTGCATGGAAGAAACGGAGAGCAAGTACATTGTAATTTACTTACTACACTCTCTTTTCAATGTCTTTAGTCTTATAATACTCTTTTCCAGTCCAAGCACTCAAACCACAAGAACCATTTTAGAAAAGTAACAAACATGATTCACTCTATGTTTAAGAAGTTCAAACTTCAGCAGAAAACAATTCAAGCATTATCTTATTGCATGATTTAACAAATCAAAAGAAATCAGCCAGCCGCTAAAGTCACATACATTATTAGGCAAGAAAAAAGCATACCATTTGCATCGATAACTGTTTCTGTCACTATCGAACTTGCCCACTTCAAAAGTTTATCTGCAGAAATACATGTGATAATAATCACCGTTATATTGTTAGCGGTAGGAGAGGAAGAAACGCACGCAACAATAACTCACCTTTTCAGGTGATTCAAAAGCAAAGAAAATAAATGAAATCTTGGAGTTTTGAGCGAACCATACGAAGTGTGATTGGAGGTGTAGAATATCACCGGCGAAGACTCAACGGAAAACACGTCCGGAATCTTACGGGGAGGGATGGGTGGCGGGATCTATCTATCAGCATCACAATTACAGAGCAATAGGAGAAGCTTTTGGGTGTTTTTGGGAGGGGGCATTATAAGATGGTGCCCTGCACGATCGCAAAGTCGTGAAGCCCATCTACACTGTACACGTGGACAGGATTAAGGGATTGTATTAAAAAAAAAAAAAAACAATAGTGATGTAATTGTTTGTGTTGGTTTTCTTTTTCTAAATTTTAGGTTATTGTTTTCAGAATTTAAAAAATATATACCCAAAAAAAATATTTATAACATATTATTTAGATTTTTTTATTATTTTTTAAAATATATTTTTTCTTGAAAATATATTAAAATAATATTTTTTATTTTTAAACAACTAGTTTTAACATCAGCATATTAAAATGATCTAAAAAAATCCTCAAAAAAATTAAAGCAACAAAAATTAATTTTTTAAAAATGCTTTTACATCACAAAAACAAACAGCACCTTAATGAGTTGGAAAATTTAATATTTTAGAAGGATAATCTACTTTCATCTACTATGATAATATATTTTTTAATTGTATAGAGATGTTTAACAAAGTTTCAGCTTTTATTTTTAGATGTTTTTAATTTGAAAAGGAATTAAATTGATGTATTTTTAGTGTTTTTGAACTATTTTAGTATGTTAATATAAAAAAAATCTAAAAATAAATTACTTTAAAATAAAAAATTATTTTAAAAAACCCCTTGCACAAAAGATACCTTGAGTCTATTGTGAATTTCATAACCGATTTTACCTTTAGTTGAAGTGAAAAGTCATTGCACCCATGTTTTGTATGTATTTTTCTTGAACATCCTTTGCCCTAGCCTTCTTTCATTTATATGATTTAGCAAAGGGCAATCTCTAAGATGGTTCTATTTTGATAATTTTGTTACTTATAAATAAGCAAATCATTTTCCGTAAGAATATATTGTATGGTGATCTTATCTAAATAAACATAATACTAATCGGAGTGCTTCTTCTCCTTCACATTAGGGGCAATTATTCATTCTGACATTCTCCATTGTTTTGCTGCTTTGAATTCATCAAAATTTCCTATCTTGGCAAAGCCTGATGCTAAGTTGAACTGAAAAGGCAAAAGGACAGTGGAGCAAGCCGCTAGTACAAAATGCTCTCGTGAAGCTCCATTGGGCACCGGGATTTTCTCTATTTTTTTTGTTGTTACGGCACAACCTGCTGCTCTTCCTCCACCGTGGGTTGGGTTCCCTGGCTTCTTCAGTAGGAAAGTTGCTTTTCCAAATTGTCTTGTCCTAAAATATCTCTAAAGACAGATTGAATAAAAATACTCTCTTGAAGCTCCTTTGGGCACCCGAATTTCCCCCATTTTTTGTTGTTACCGCACACCCGGCTGCTCTTTCTCCACTGTGGGTTCCCTGGCTTCTTTAGTAGGAAAGTTGTTTTTCCAAATTGTCTTGTCCTAAAATGTCTCTAAAGACAGATTGAATAAAAATACTCTCTTGAAGCTCCTTTGAGCACCGGGATTTCTCCTATTTTTTGTTGTTACCGCACTGACAGCTGCTCTTCCTTCACCGTGGATTCCCTGGCTTGATCTTCAGTAGGAAAGTTGCTTTTTCCAAATTGTCTTGTCCTAAAATGTCTCTCTAGACAGATTGAATAAAAATACTCTCTTGAAACTCCCCTGGGCACCGGGATTTCCTCCATTTTTTGTTGTTACCGCATATACGGCTGCTCTTCCTCCACCGTGGGTTCCCTCGAGGTAAAAAAATATTTTTTTTCCTTCAATTTTATTTATGAATTGTTTACGTTGAATTATTAGTTACCAATGTTATTTTTTTTTCATAAGTTAAATACTGAATATTAATTACAGCATTGGCAACATCCGTATGGAACCATACTGTCTCAAATTTATTTATTTATTTATTAAATCATCATAAGAGAGCGAAGCAAGCAAGAAAGAAAATGGAATTGTTGACAAGAAAAACATTTAGCAAAGTGCGTTTACTCACGCGCTCATCAGTTGATGAGCGTTTCCGTGAGATACAAGCAATGGCCATAGCATCTTGCGTCCCTTCTACCATCCTATCCTAATTATTGACTTTCAGTTGACATCAGTGAAAGGAGCTCTATTAAATGACGCCGCATGATGTTTTGGGATCTTGCTCTCCGCAGGGCTCCACTTTGCTCTCTTCTCTAAATTCCCGTGCTCCTTTGGACTTTCCAAGGCCACTACTGTTCTCCTTTCCTCAATGGATGCCAAGCTAGGTATTGCTGCTATAACTCGTCTTTTAGGTGTTGTCCCGGAATTCTGATCAACCTGCGTTGTTCACAACAAGACCCAGTTCTCCGTTTACAAGTTCAAGTTCTCCAACAATGTCTACTAGTAAATTTAAATTCTGCTAAACAGAAGAATAAAAAAGTGGCCTGACAAAACTCTAGTAATACATCACTAAACTCAGAGAGATTCATTTTTTTTAAGGAAAAAGGTTAGGTAATCAAGCCGTCTAAAACGTGATTTTTTTATAAAAAAATTTAATTAGCACTCAACAACAAAGAAGTATACCAGATAATCTTTCGTGAGACACTTCTCGGCCTTGCTTCTAATGTTTGATATCCGATCACCATGGTTTTCTTGTGTTGACTTGAGCTGACCCAGGCACAAGGAAGTAATGGAGTCTATTTCCTTCTTAGTTTCTTGATCCCGCATCATGGAATCTGTGAAGTAAAAATGAACGATTGAGACACCAAGTGCAAATATCGTTTAGAAGAAGTGACCGGATAATAATACATAGATTATAAAATTACCATCAACTGCAGCCATCACATCACCAATTCTGGCATCAAAATCTGCTTTCATAGCAGAGGATGCAGATAAAAATTCTTGATGTGCAACATGATTTTTATTTACTCTATCCCTGCAGTAGTAAATTTTCAGTTGTGGTTAAAATTCCTAAAGTTGGAAAAAAGAAGGAATGAATACAAAAGATCAGGGAACAACTTACCTCACAGCAGATTCTATCTCTAGAACAGTTCTCTCTTTGGAATTGTTCAAGTATGAATGAGCATTTTCCCATTGTTTCTTAGAATCGTTTGCCTTTTCTGAACTGCATTACATGAAAATATCCAATGTTATTTGAGAAAATTATTCAAGGATTTTTTTTTTAATTATGTATTATTTTCATTACATCTCCTTCAATGCCAGGGTTGTACATTTTGTGATAATTGCTATGATCAAAACACCTTTTCTGATATACGCTAATGTGACCCATAATTTATTCCCTTCCTCCCCCCTAATGTTGTTCCAATAGAAAACCACTCTTCAATTTGTTGAACGTGTGTACTCACAGAACTTTCTTTTGCAGGCAGATAGGATTGGAATAAAAAAAAAAAAAGAGTAAAGCATACCATTCTTGGAGGAGATTTTCCATGACAGCCTTTGATTCAGCTACCGAGAATGTGTCTTCCATAAAATGTCTTTCCAATTTTTCTAAATATTTACTCAACCCCTCCTTAGCATTAGATGAAGCCTTCTGCATGTTGGATAATTCCCGCTGCAATATCTTATTTTCTCGTACCCTTGTGTCATAGATGTCGCTTGATACCTCTGACACCTACACATAGAATTATAAAACATCAAGCATGCTTCCACCAAATGGTTTGAAGTTAAGGATTGAATAACTCACCATAGCTGTTTTCTTAGAAGTCAATGATGCTAATATTACTGCTATATTTTCCAAAGCTTCCTTTTCTTCTCTAGCAGCCTTCTCCTGTTCAGAAGATGTGGAAATTCATCATCTTGTAATGTCTCTTCATACCATCGAAACTAATGTTTATTCTTTTTTTCTTCTTGAGAAAAAGTAACGCGCACTGTAATCTAGTATAACTTACTTTAAATATCGTCTCAAAATTAGATAGTTGGTCTGATTGTTTGATTTGGCTTTCTTCAAGAAATGACATGATCTCACAAGCCCGAAGATGGAGATCATTGTAGAAGTCCACTGTCGCCTTTGAAACTGCTTGAGCAGAAGCAAAACTACGCTGTAATCCCTGTTATTTTACACAGGTTCAGGAAATTTTGATACATATGCAAGGAATAACATCAATAGCGGAAAGTAGACAATGAAGGGCATCAGAAAACGAACAATTATGCATTACCTTCTCTTGTTGTTGAGTGGAGAGAGCCAGTAGCTGTGTTTGGTCAGCAAGAGAACTATGGATCTCCTCAATAACCTCCTTGGCCTCGTACAACATGGTGGCAAGAAACTGTAAGGGTAGTTAGGATATGGTCATTTTGAATCCAAGACTACCATAACAAATCTTAGAAAAGAATTCTTTTACTATGACTGCATACTTGCTCAACAGTTCTCATTTGAGACGAGATAATAGTATTTATCTGTTGTAAGTCAGAGGAAGCTTTATTTTGCATTGTATTGGCAAGTTCGTTCAAGGCTACTACTCCTGAAGCATGTGTCTCTGTCATTTTCTTTATCCTAGTTTCCAAGACTTCTGTTGCCTGGTATTCATGATGAATGTAAAATTATCAACCAGATAAGACCAGTTAAGTGGAGAATATAATATAAACTGAGAACAATGCTCTTGCTCACATCGGTTTTGCTCGCAAGGAATGATTCAACATGTTCTTCCATACATCTTAGATGTTGCCGTTGTTCAGAAACTGACCCCAGGATTGTCTTATGCAGGTCAATTAAACTCTGGTCTAGATGCGAACCAAATGTCAGAACCATGTTTCTATTTTCTACTTCCATCATGTCTTTCTGATCTGTGGAAAGTAAGAACACTTTTACTCGCGGCGAAATAGACACAAAAGCTTGTCCAGGCAGTCCACAAACAAAAGACTAAAGTCGAAAGAGCACACAATGTGAAAGAGACTTCAGGGGATAACCAGAAAGAAATAGAGTTCTCATACCTAATCTGCCAAATAGTGAAGTTATATCCTCTGATGCAGTTTGCAAACCGACACACAGCTCCTTTGCATGCTCAATTAAAGAATGTTCTGTTTATGTAGTGATGTTATACATGGATGGAAAAAAAAAACGCTTGGTTTCTGCAAATGATCAATCAATTTACTTACCTGAGGATAGTAGCTTCGAGATGATGATCTCCTTTTCCTTTAGAGTTGAAATGGTTACCCTAAGGTTCTCCTCAAGATCCAACCTTTCGTTGTTACTTTTCTCCAACTTCATCTAAAGGAACAAAATGGTGGCAATTAGAATGATGTCCAGAAGAAACACAGAGAGAAGAAAAGAACTACACACATATGGAGAACATCATTACCTTACAATCCATGAGCTCCCTTTCTACATCAATTTTCTTTTCCTTCTCAGTGAGATAAAGTTCGTTATATCTATCAGCTTGCTGCATTAAGGGGAAGTAAATGAAGTCACCTAAATATTAGAGGGAAAAAGAACCACAGAGAAAAGATAGAGACAGCCAGCAAGTTATACATTCTCTCTGAGACTGAGCTCATTCTCCAATTGCTCTATCTTCTCAATCCTCAACTGTAATGTATTGAAAAGTGATTCAGTCATAATTTGCTAAGCAGAGATGAGACGAATCAATAATGACAGGTTTCAGGTTTCATAAAATGAATCAGAAGCTCACTGATGATGCACACAAATTCAGAGATTTCGTTGCCCATGTCATGAAAAGTGATTCAGTCATAATTTGCTAAGCAGAGATGAGTTTCATATAATAAGGAAAGTGATTCACATGAGAGAACTTAAATATGAGTTTCAATTAAATATCCACCTTCTTTTCAGCTTCCTCTTGGGCAAATTTCTCATGCGGAACATAAACCCCATTCTTTTCCCTTGCTGCGCGAACGTCTGCATTAACGTGGCCGTGCCATAATAAGAATTCAAATCCAAGTTTTGCTATTATGATAAATGGACTAAGAACGAGTGTGTGTCATCAGACCTTCTTTCAGCTTTTCAATTTCTAAGTAGAGATCCTTGAGCAATACAGCCTTGGATACTCTTTGGTTTGCCTGCAAGATAAACTTTTATGATTCAGAAAGGGAAAGTAATAGATCAAACTACCATTTCAAAGTGGCAAAAGAAATAGCTAGACAAACCTCTGGTTTGTTTTTTATGCTTTTAGCCCGATATGCATAATCTAGTGTGCTTAGA
Source organism: Populus simonii (assembly GCA_007827005.2). Classification (NCBI taxonomy): domain Eukaryota; kingdom Viridiplantae; phylum Streptophyta; class Magnoliopsida; order Malpighiales; family Salicaceae; genus Populus; species Populus simonii. Next base: position 6,985,663 of record CM017469.2, read on the forward strand.
GTTTCTTCCAGAGCATGAGCAGAAGGGGAAATTGTAGCAACAATGCATGTTTTTGTCCTTCCTCCCAACGAATCTCTTAATAGCCTCGTCAGCTTACTATCCCTGGAAGCAAAATGCAGAAACTCATTAAGGAAATGTGGACGATAGCAGAGAGAGATAAGATATTGGGATGAATCATGAACCTATAAGGTATATGGGGTGAATGTTCCACAAGTGCATTTATAACACGACCCAGGGTTAATAAGCTCTTGTTAATCTCCCCTGCTTCTCTTGCACGACCCTGCAATTTCGAATGCTAATCAAATTTCAAAACTGTTCCAAAACTAATTTAAGATCCAATTAATAGGCTGTTAGTGATCTGACATTCTTCTTGCAGCTTATTTAAGAAAGTGAAAATTAAAATGTTCAGGAGCCATTGTAAGAATCTAAAAAACAAAAGAAATAGTAAGTATATTAAAGGCTGGAATTCATCCAAAACTGCAGCCTGTGTCCGCTATCCAGCAGATGGCATTGGCCAGAACCTAGTTCCGTCATCGATTGTTCTTCTAACAAATGTTTTAAAATATCAATTAAAAACCTCCATGTGGCAATCCAACTTGACAAAGATCAAAGACCAGAATCGGCCATAGAATAAAGCTAAGAATTAAATAGACCTTCCTATTACTATTCCTGATCAGAACCAACTGCATGCAACACATTCAATAATTTACATATTATATTCCGAAAAACTCAAAACCATAGCAAAAACAAAACTTTCACGGCTGATGGTAGAAAATGATTCCAAACAGTGTCTATGTTATTAACAAGATGTGTTAAAGGTCCAAACGTTCATTAAAATCATGATTTGGGCAAGCTACTGAATCAGCAGTCAAAATAGATTCAAGAGACTAACAGCTAGTATTTCTTTCCATACCTCTCTTGCACCTGAACGAGAAATATTCTCTGACCCTGCCAAATCAACAAGATTAAGCTTGCCACATTTAATAAGTTCCTCCTCTCCAACAGCTGCTTCTTTTACATGGATGGTGATGGAAAAGACAGAATGGGAGCGACTGTGAGAGTAACGAAATGAATTTAGTAAAGTGTCTTTTCTAACTAGATTCAATTACATTAGCAAAAACAGTAACAATTACCCAAGAAAAGTAAAATTAACCTGCTTCGCTTGTTTAACAATGTATCTGCTGTACGCCTTTTGGCTGCTCCTCGTTCTAAGAGAGTGTAAATTTCGTTGGCACTATAGACAGCTTCTTCTTCAAGACCTCTTACAAACACACAACCCTTCCCATCCTCCATCAAAGAAATGGGTTTCTTTTGCCTATCTTCTACATTTCTTGAAGGGTCTTCTTGAGCTAGTAAATCAGTTATTTCTTCATTGTACAGCTCCAAAAATGTCACTTTGATGCTATAGTCGGCATTTTGGGCCTCCAGTGTATCAAAAATTTGGCGAACTGCTCGTGGAATAACTCCAGCCTCAGCTGGCAAATCCCCACCCTACACAATTACTTAGAATGAAAATGAAAATATACTTGATAAAAAGAAACCAAATATTAACAGCATGGTCGATTCTTCCATTACCTTATTTCTCTTTCCACCCTCCATTGTAAACGTCTTTCCGGTACCCGTCTGCCCATATGCGAATACTGTGCAGTTGAAACCCTCAAGAACTTCTTCAACAATCGGTGCAATGGCCTGATCATATATCGATCTCTGCTGTGCTTTAGGCCCAAAAACCTGCATGGCCAACGTTTAAAACATAGATTACTAAAAGTTTCGAAAGAAAATCGTAGTTTTTGGATACGGAGGATCAAAGTGACATGTGATTATTATTGTTACCTTGTCAAAGGTGAAAACTCTATCTACTTGTTTGTTAGCTATACTATGCAAGACAGTGACTTCTCTTTTATGCTCGTTACATGCTATCACCTTGGAGACATTCGTTCTTTGCTCTTCATCACTTAAGGGTCTGAAAAAGAGAATTCTCAATCAAATGGGATTTCTCGCATTGTTTTGATCAAATATTGAACTGATAATTTGCTCTCAAAAACCCACCTGCATCTTAGTACGACTTGCACGTTCACCTCTTTGTCTTTGTCCTGACGAGCAGAATTCCAGTCGTGGCCTTTCGATTCATGGCGGCGCCTCTCCGGCCGCGGCGTGAGGAAGGGAATTGGAGATGGCATTAAGCCTAACCCTACCTTTCTAGATTGATCAGGAGTCAGCGACATCATATCTCTTCTTTCTTTACAACTGCAAGCAAAATAAAAGAATGGAAAGAGCTTTATGATTGTAATTTCTTTTCGATCTCTTTTGGATCAAGGATTTTTTTAAAAAAATTGAATCGGGGATTTTTTTGAGGGTTTTTGTATCTGCGTTTTCAAAAGAGAAACGGCTAGTCCACTTTTTGGTTTTGCTGTGTGGAAAGTTAGGAGGTAGCCGTTCGAGTTTGCGTTTTTCAAAAAGTAGGTGGGGCCTTGTTAAAAATTCAAATCAGGAGCTTCACCTTTGCTGATGGCTTTCTGTCTGGGTCCGGTAGATTTTGAGGCTCCAATTATTCAAGTGTACTTCGTAATATTTTCTAATCAAGTGTTTCTTCTTTAATTTACTATTTAATTTTTTTTTTGCTTCAAGATCTTTTCAATCTGGATGAATGAAACTTTCCCAGTTTTTTTTTTTTTTTATCAAATACGTGTGCTTCTATTAAAATTAATTTTCATTTTCAACATATATATTCATTTGGCACAGTTCTATTAAAAGTAGTTAGTTAATTGTTGATTATCATTTAAGTGTTTTCACACAGCAATTTAGAATATGGCCAAATTTTCATTTTGAACATTTAAGTTGTTAATAATTTTATATCTGATAATAATTTTATTATTTGCTAGAAAATATATTTAACAAATAAAATTTTACATGTTTTAAAATTCAATATTCTCATAAATAAGATTATTTAGTATTTGAATAGTAGTTAATCAAATATTCATGTCAATATTTTCTTCTTTTTAGTCTAAGAAGTACAAAATCGATGGTAAATATCTTGGTACTTACAAAGCAGTCCATATCAGTGGGATTTAGAGACTTTTCGATGATAAAATCATTAACTTTAAATAAAAAAAATAATAAATAAATGTTTTAAATTTCAAGAACAAGAATGTTTGTTCTTGTTTTATGTGGTTAATGATCTAATGATTTAAATATATAAGATAGGAGAACTTCAAAAATAAACTTTTTATATGAGTGGTTTAAGGGGTATTTATACTTCATGAACCTTGTTGTTTTAGTGGAGTAGAATGACCAAATATTCATTTTCGCTTGATGATATTAATAAGGGGTAAAAATCTCTTACATTTTATTAAAGAGAGAGAAATATTCATTATAATTTATTAATAAGTAATAAATATCTCTTTTAGATCATTAACAAACATTAATAAGATAAAAATATGATAGGTCACCTTTTATACAACGACCTTTTATACAACTACAGGTAAAGAGAGATGATTATTCTTAACATGAATAAGCCATATCAATAATTTTAAGATAGAATCATGTGATCCTAAAATGAATCTCTAAAACTAATTGGATCTAGCTTGTAACTAAACCTAGAGAAAATAAATCTAGTAATTTATCAAACTTATAATATACTGGACTTAACTCACAGCTAAACCTAAGTATACTAGGTTTGACAACTTTCCAACCCTACGATGTCTTTGGCTTAGCTCATGGCTAAATCCAAATATATTGAATTTGATAATTTATTAAACTCACGATTTCTTGGGCTCAGTTTGTAGTTAAACTTAAGTATATTAGATTTGTCGATTTGTCAGACTTATGATGCCTTGAACTAAGCTCGTGGCTGAACCCAAATATATTGAGTTTGATAATTTGCAAGACCCCACAGTGTTGTGAGCTTAACTTGTTTTACCAAACTCATGGCGCCTTGAATTCAGCTTATGGTCGAACTCAAGTATATTAGGTTTGAAAATTTACTAAGTTCGTGGTGGCTTGAGGTCAACTTACTATTAAACTAAAGCATATTAAATCTATAATTTTGACAAATTCAAAACTTAATTAGATTATCACTCTATTATAGGTTTGGGTTTTTTCAGAGAATAAAAATATTGAATCAAATATATCAATTGATCACTTACCAACAAAACTGAACACATTAAGAGCTTGTTTGGCAGTGTAGTTGCGGGTGCTTTTCAAATAACTTTTCGTGCCAAAATGCATGCCAATGATGTTTTTTTATTTTTTAAAATCATTTTTGACATCAACACATCAAAACAATCCAAAATGTATAAACCATATTAAATTTTAATTAAAAAAAATTTAAACTTTTTAAAAATACGAGTTGAACCGCATTTCCAAACATACTCTAAATAAACAATAACACCCTCGTAGCTTAACTTTTTTTAATAATTGAGTTCTGACCAAGCCATTTCGAGGACTCACTAAAGCCCTTCAACGGAGGAAGCAGCCAATCCTCGTCATCATCAAATGCTTCTTTTACTTGCTTACCACAACTATCAATCAAAGCATTAAAAAACAATATTGTGAAATAATTTTTTCGATAAAATTTATGGATTTAAAAGGGGGAAAGATTTAAAAAATGATTTGGATGGAAAGTCTTCTTAGGAGGGATTGGTCACTTATTTTTGTTTGATTTTGCGCAGAAATCACATTTTATGATTTTTAAGTATTTTTATTGTTTTAATATATGAATATCAAAAATAATTTTTTTAAAAAAATATTATTTTTCTACATTTTTAAATAAAAATATTTTTAAAAATAATGAGACTCTTAATCACTAACACATATATTCATCATCTGCCATTAAAAAAAAAAAACAATTTCAGCCAAAATTTTCCCTTGCCAATCATGAGTGTTCTGGATAGAATGCATGGATAACTCCCGAGCTGTGACTGCCCTACCATGGTTTTTTACATGTTTCAAAATCACTCGGGGGAGTCAAATCATCCCCTGTACCAGAAAATTGTACAACCACAACGTATTTGGAGCATCTCCGAGGGAAAAAAATATTTTAAAGAGTTAAATTAATAAAATAATATTTTAAATAATATAAATATTGTTTTTCTTATTATGTATACTTTTAATGGAAGAAATTCATTTGAAAAGTTAATTGTATTAAAATAAAAAAAAATATTCTGTTTTTTTTAACGAGTTTAGTGTTTTTTTTTTCTACATGACTATATTTAATTGATTTATTTTTTTGTTAGCTCCACTTTATTGGTTTTGAATTTTTTAAAGATACATAGAAATAACACTTGTGAGAGAAAAAATATATTTTGACATTTTATTTACTATTTAGTACTACTTCTTTTAAAAGTATATAAAACAAGTATGAAAGAGAAAAATAAATTTTTTTTTATTTTTTATTTAGCACATTTTTGCTCTATCCTGTTTATTTTTGTGTTTTAAAAGTATTTTTGAAAAAAAATAATTTTTTTTACTTTAAATTAATATTTTTTTTGTTGTTTTAAAATTATTTTAATGTGCTAATATTAAAATTAATTTTTAAAAAATAAAAAAATTATTTTAATCAATTTTTAAATAAAAATTAGTTTCAAATATAATCACAACTATCCTTTTAAACATTCCCACGAGAATCATCAAGTCCAGCGTAGTTGATATGCCTTTAATCGAAGGGATAACAATGCATCACATGCATTATGGGCTTATGGGCTTGTACTTTTGCAACCAACCTGCATTAATACATAAAAGATTAGAAAGTCCTAAGCTCTAAAGATTAGCTTGTACTTTTAAAATGGACTTCCAAGATACTTAACCGCTTGCATTTTAAATAAACATATGGCTAGAAAAAGAAATAAAAAGAAAAATGTGAAAAAAGAAAAAAACTTGTAGCTATTTAGATTGCATTAGACATTAACAATAGATCTTATTTTTAAAATATTTTTTTGTTTAAAAATAAATTAAAATAATATTATTTTTTTCTTTTTTTAAAAAATTTATTTTTAATATTAGAATACTAAAATGATTTAAAAACATTAATTTGCAGTGAATCCCTGATTTTTTTAGTTTTTTTTTATAATTTAATTCAATCTAAAATAAATAGAATTTAGTAGTTAGACTGCCCTTAGGATCACTATCTATCTGTCATTAATTAATTCTCTTGTTACGAAGTCCTCAAGGATCAAAGCAGACATAAAAGAACCCCGACACTATGGCTCCTAAACCACAATAAAGCTTTCGTTATTTGTAGTAAAGCGTAGGGATGATAATTTTTAACCTGAAGTGATCTAATCGGATCAGATGAGATTTTTCATAATCACTTTACTCAATGGGTAATAAATAAGGATATATTGTCAATATTGATCCGTGACAAGAGTCGAGAGATTCTCTCTCTCTCTCTCTCTCTCTCTCTCTCTCTCTCTATATATATATATATATATATATATATATATATATATATATATATATATATATATAACATAGATGAAAATGACAATATAAATAACCGATAAAATGATGTTTACTCACGGAGAGAATATCTCATTAGTGTTTTTTAATTTTTTTGATGGTGTAGAAATTTTAAAAATAAAAGAGGACAGTTGTTGCTCTTGTGCTTAGCGTGATCTCTCTCTCTTTCTAAATAGGTGGACGATATATCATTTATCTAATTGTTTTTTTTTTTAAAAAAAAAAAAACTAAGTAAATGATGCCATCCCGTGCGGAAACGATATTTCATCCACTACTGTTTTTTCTAGTCACCTTTAGTGACTACAAAATTAAAGTTCTTGTAATCATCTAGATGGTAGTCCAGTAGTAAAAGTTTGGGATCAAAAAGTTTGCTTCCTCTGTGGTCTCAGGTTCAAGCCCTGTGGTTGCTCATATAATGATCACTGGAGGCTTACATGGTCGTTAACTTCAGGGCCCGTGGGATTAGTCGAGGTGCGCGTAAACTGGCCCGGACACCCACGTTAAACTAAAAAAAAATTAATTAAAGTTCGAGTTTTAAATCTTAAAAATTAAAAAATATATATTTTTATTTGAAAACACCCCAAAATATATGATAGAAACGTAAATAAACTTATTTTTATCCTCAAAACACACATTTTTAATCTTGAAATACTCTTTAATCGTTATTAAAACTGAAAATCAAATCAAATTTTAAAAAAAATACATCCTCTACTTTTATTGGCATGTTCAAAAAGCAATACCACTTCCATTAACTCCCCTTTCAAAGATGAATTTATTAACACCAAAATCAGCCTTTTATTATCAAAACATGGTTAATTGAACTTTTTTTCCCTCTCCTTTCTTTTTTAGTGATTTTCTCTCTCATATCTTAACCTACAAACTAAAATATAAAACTCTAAAACAAAATATGCAGAAACAATTAAAAGACCAAAGTGAAGTTTTTATGTCTTTTGAATAGTGCAATTTAAAATAAGCTTCGCTTTTTTATTATGTTATTTTTTTCATTGTCGTTTTAACTTTTTTTAACAATAATTTTAAATTCTATTTCTTAAAATCAATAATTTATTTTATGTTGAAATATATTTTGACATCTTACATTTGCAAAAGCATGTAAATAAAAAAATCCTAAAAATATAAAACATGACTACATAACTTATGAGGATGAAATTGAAAAGAAAAAAAGTTTATTGAACAAGATGAAAAAAGCTAAAAATTTCAGGGACCAAGAAAGGAATAGATGCCAGATAAATAGTGCTATGAATATTGAAATGTGAAATAATGATAAGTAGAAACACGTTGAAACACTAAACTCCTTTAGTTTTTTTTTTGTTAATAATTAATTAATTAATGTTAATGTTAATGTTAATGTCAATAATTGTATATTATTAATAATAATACAATACTTACCTGCGGATTGTAGACCTCCAATGAAATGCCTAACGAAGCCGAGTTGGCCTAACAGTGACTACATATTTTCACGTCATGTTTGTTAATGCGCACACAAAGGTATTGTTTATTTTCACGGTGCATTGCAAACCAAATATAATCTTAAGTTATGTTTGGTATTACGATATTTTTTACAATTATAATTTAAAAAAAATAAGATTTTAAAAAAATATTTTTAGTTGTGATTTTTTAATATATATACTTTAAAAAATATGTGTTCGATTCTACAAAATCAAGGTTTGAAATACGATTTTATATAAAGCCTAATAAAAAACATGATAGTATAGTAGTGATTATTTTTTAAAATATTTTTTTTTAGAAATGTATTGAAATGATTTTTAAAAAAATTTATTTTGACATCAACATATCAAAATGATATGAAAACATAAAAAAATTAATTTTAATTAAAAAAAATAAAAAGATATATTTTTAAATATTTTTAATACACGAAAACAAAAATCTTAAATAAAAATATTTTTTCCATATATAATTGAAAAAAACAAAACATAATTTATCACCATACCAACCCGTCTTGTAATCTGCATGCACCCGTCTGTTCGGGCGAATCCCCGGGGATTATTTACGTGCTGCCCAGTGGACCCAGGTCACATTGGGAATAAAAAAAAAAACAAAATCTTGCATGTATGTATATTGAAGTACTTAAACAGCGAGATACGTGTAGAAACAGCGATAAGGACAGCAATCGTAACGAGCACTGAGAAGCCACGTGTGAGATACGTGTCAAGAGAATAATGTGTATGCAAAAGAGCACATGGACTCGAACGGGCTTAGCTCCCAGGTCTCATAAATCATATATATGCCCTTCTTTTTTTCCTGGTACTGGTAGTGATACATAGAAACATTCGGGTCCCACTATCCCCATCCAGCAGGCTAGCGCCAACGTTAGTCTATCTACCCTTCCCTGAAGCCTGATGGCCGTGCAAGTTTTCTCAATGCTGACTTTGGTAAAACAGTGAAGATCTACAGCTGGTGTTTAAGAAAGAGAAATCCTCTATACTTCTACCATTCTCAGTAAGGTGAACATCAATACTATATATTCTCATGCCATCTCGTTTAACTGATTTGCATTTCTTGTAATAAATAATTTTTTTTTTTAGTTTTTATATATAGTGCTTTGCAGTGTATTGTCAATTCGTTTGCGGGGGTAAATAGGCTTTAATATTTAATTAGAGGTAATACATACTGGAAAAGGACGCGTGCGTGCGTGTTCAATATTCATATGTTTTTAAAAAAAATTTGAATTTTTTTTTTATTTTAAAATAAATTTTTTAGTGCTAATATTAAAAATAATTTTAAAAAAATAAAAAATATTATTTTAATACATTTACAAGCAAAAAACACTTTAAATTAAAAATAAATACCATTATATACACACACACACACACACACACACACACACACTTTCATTTGCATACAACTGAGGAGAGAATACACTACAAATTAATATCCAAAAGTTTCTCCTACTTTTTTCTTTTTTAATTAATGGGTTTTCTTTTTTCTTAAATATTTTACGTTAATAGTTTTCTCATCATAAATTATTTTTTTTTATTAATAACAATACATTGATAGGAGGGAAATTCATATTAAAAAAAAAGAAAAGAAAACGTAAACTATATTAAGGAACTAATTAACTCAGTAGCGACATATATACAATGTGCTTCCGCTAACATTATACATCATTTGACCAAGACTGGAATTGTGAGTTGACTCGGGTTGGTAGGTTTACTATATGTTAATTGGTATGATCTTATTTTAAGAATTTTTTTAAAAGTTAAATTAATTTTTTTTAAAAAAAATTAAATCAAAGTTTTAATTTCGGTCAACTCTTACTAGTTTATTTTGAAATTTTATCTAAGCTACGCTAAATTCTAGATCAACAAATTTACAATTAAATTGCTCAATCCATCTTGTTATTTTATATTATGACTAAAAAGAATTGAATTATTATTTTTTAAATCAAATCCGATTTTAACTAATATGATTCTAGATCACCGGTTCAAGCTAAGTTGTGAATCAACAAATTATTGAAGTGACTGAAATCACTGAATGACTTGTTGGTTGGGTTGAATGATATCTAAAATAACTTAAATCAGCAGATGACTCGCTGATTGGGTTGGATGATTCATCTTCAAAATTATGATCCATGTACATCACTTTTGGAATTGGAAATTGCTCAATCCATTTTATATTATGACTTGGAATTATTTTAGATCTAGAAGGTACAATTCATGCACATATGGACAATTTTTTCGAAATATTGGAATCCGAAGTATGCCTCTTCCAAGAAGGAAAATTAATTGAATTTCAATTCGATAAATAATAATGCTTGTTTTTATTATCCTGTCCTGTTTTGTTCGTTTTATCCGATGACTTTTTTCTGTTATCTGTTAAAATCTTACCCCACCGGTAAGGAACACGCGACTCTATTTTCTGAATGAATGGAGATTAGGAGAGTGGTGCTTCATTCAAATGATCTGTGACTTCACCATGTTTTTGTCAGTTCAACTTGCTTGCTTTCATGTCCTTTTCTTCTCCATGTCTTCAGAGTATCCCAATCCCAAAAGGATAATAACCTCAGCATTCACAGTAATCAAGAGACTGCGCTAACAATCTTTTCTGACTAGTTCATCTTCAATGTTTACAGAAGTTCGCTTCAACTTCCACTCAGAGAGGACACAAAGATTTAAGAAGAAAACGATGGTGGTAACAGAATCTGAGTTAAATTCACAAGGTGAGGTCGAGTCGCCATTACAACCGGACCTACAACAAACCAAGAACCATGCATTCTCGTCTCTTGGCAGGCAATCCTCTATTTACTCCCTCACATTAGACGAGTTCCAGCACACTCTTTGTGAGAGTGGCAGGAACTTCGGTTCAATGAACATGGACGAGTTTCTTGCCAGTATCTGGACTGCCGAGGAAAATCAAGCCACGGCCACTTCTGCCAACATGAGCGGTAACAATCAAATCATCATCGACAACAATGCAAGCCAGGTTTTGAATGATCCATATGGTCATAGAGGCGCATCTCAGCAGCCCAGTTTGCCTAGACAAGAATCACTCTCTTTGCCAGCACCTCTGTGTAGGAAAACAGTGGAGGAAGTTTGGTCTGAGATTCATAAAGAGCAGATCAGTGGTGCTGAAAATAGAGGTGGCAATGTGCAAAATTCCAAGACTGCCTCTCGTCAGCCGACTTTTGGGGAGATGACACTAGAGGATTTTCTGATCAAGGCAGGGATTGTGAGGGAACGATGTACTGCGCCATTTCAGCAACAACAACGTGGGTTGTACGAGAGTAACAACAATAACCGGGCTGCAGCAACAGGTTTCGTGGCTAGACCTATTTTAGGCATGGCTGCGGGGGGTGGTGGTGGTGTTATGCATCAGGGCATAGGAGAGTCATCTGGTAGGAATGGTGGTTATGCTGGGAGAGCAGGGAATGGTGGTGGGTATGGGCAGGGTCATGGAGTGGGAATGGTTGCACCACTGAGTCCAGCGTCATCAGATGGAATGGTTACTAATTTTGATAATTCAGGAAATCAGTTTGGGATGGATATAGCGGGGATGGGACGGAAGAGGATTATTGATGGGCCGGTGGAGAGGGTGGTGGAGAGGAGGCAACGAAGGATGATCAAGAATAGAGAGTCAGCTGCGAGGTCTAGAGCTAGAAAACAGGTACCGCTATTTTGGATTTTCTTCACGAATGTTTTTATGGAACATGCATTTCGCTTAAAAGGAACCAAATCTAACGCATCTGTGAATCTATATTTGATCTTCAGTTTATATATACATACATAACGAGGCCCAAAAACAAAGTAGCCATTGAAATTGCTTCTTTCTTAAATGATGTACGAGTATCTTCGAATTGAGTTAATGCGCTAATTATTCTTAACTCATCAATCTCTCAAGTTTTCTTCGCCCTTGTTGTTGATTGTTTTGAACAATAAATCAAATACTTATGATCGCTAGAAATTAAGAAATTGGTGTTCTTCCAATTACATTTTAAGGAATAGCTGAAGTGTAGGTTGCCTGACAGGTCACAGGTGCATCTGTCTGTCTGCTAGAAATCTAGGGAGATGATATGGATTTCTTAAGAGCACTTAAATTATCCTGTAATTAATCACAGAGATTTGATTAAATGCTTACACTTCAGTCTTCAACATATACACCATCACATTTATTTGTACGTTTTATAATAATTTGCCTGTCCCACAGGCCTATACAGTTGAACTAGAAGCTGAACTGAATCAATTAAAAGAGGAGAATAAGCAGCTTAAACATGATCTGGTATATATTTCTATATTACTCCTCTTAGTATTAATTTGTATGATTATTTCTCAATGATGATTCTCTTACTGATCTCATCTGTGAGCAGGCAGAGCTCGAAAGGAAGAGAAAGCAACAGGTATTATGATTACGCATGCCATTTTTGCGATTCCATTTCTAGTTATGATTAATAACAATGCTCCCCTTTCCTTTCATTCTTCAAGATTCATGACGTGGTAACCTTGAGACTGTACGTTGGTTCTTGATTTTTATCCCTTAAATCTTAAGTGCAGTATTTTGAGGAATCAAGGATGAAAGCGCGCACGAAGGTCCACAAGACTAGAGAGAAACTGAGGTTGACGAGAAGGAGCTCGAGCTGTCCGTTGTGATGGCAAGTGGAAGTTTAATCTGCGAGTCGGTTTTTCATGAGTATTGTTTGTTTTAGATCTTTTTCTTCTTGTTTGTAATTTCATTCTCTGTGTCGTTTTCAGGTTTTCATATCAGAGGGATGTAACAAGATACAAAACATCGTGCTATGAAGACATTGAGGGCGATCACAAGCTCAAGGAAAGGATGTGGCATTGGAGAGAGCAGCTCAGTACTACAAGCATGAAATAAGACAATTTCTTTTTTTTTTTAAAAAAAAAAAAAAAACTATGATCTAAATTTCGTTTGGTTTGTGTATTTGTAGTTGTTTTTTTCCCGGTGTTAACACAAATATGTATTAACAAAAAAAAAAAGGAGTTTAGTGTACATAAAAATAACTATAAAAGGGAGTGGAGAAAGTGTTTACTGCTTGTATTTTTTAAATTTTTCAAAGAGTTCAGTGCTTGTATTTTTTTAAATTTTCAATACTCTTTTTCACTTTTTTTTTAGTTTTTTTTTATGCTTTGATTTTCCTCTCAAATCTAGAGTTTAAACTTATCTTGTTGAGAAATATTTGAATTATATAATCTTTAGTTCAAATATTTTATTTGAAAATACATCTAAACTAAGATAATGTTGTTGAAATCTTGGGAAACATATTTCGAACATTTTAGTTGCACAAATGAGAAGAAATAAGGTTTTGAAGACAAGTGATTCATCCTTGATGACACTTAAAGTGTTTCAACAAGTAAATACTCTTTTTTTATTTTAATTTAACATTATATATTTTTATTATTAGTATGCTGCTAGGACTTTGAATTAATATCAATTATAAGTTTGAATATTTGTGTTGAAAACATGTTTGTGATGAGTTATTATTTAACATACTTATAAATTTAAACTTATATGAACTCTAGACTTTCCTTGAAAGCTTTTTTATATTTAGCATACCCTGTCATGATAAACTAAACATCATTGCTTACTAGTCTAGTATATACATATCTACAAGCTTTGATCTACAATTCTTAAGTCTTTATATATATATATATATATATATATATATATATATATATATATATATATATATTAAACTTTGTTTAGTTTATCATGTGGGAAAAATAATAATATTAATCATGTAGATTTATTTCAATACTATATGTTTTAATTTATAATCTTTTGGTTTGCTTATAGCTTGATGTTTTTCTTTCTTTATTTAATTTTAAAAGTTTGTTATATATCTTTATTTTAAAATTATAATTTATCTTCTAAAATTGTAATTCATTCGATTTATTTGAATCTCTTTGAGTTGTTGCATGATACATATTTTATGAACTAGGCTTTTATAAACCATGTTTATATCCTTGTTTACTTTATACATGTTACTTGCAAACTTGTTGGGATAATCGTGCATTTTATCTTTCTTTTTTAAACATAATGTTTTGGCATAATACATGTTTAATTTGAACTACGGTAACCAAAAATGTTTATTTTTATCTTGTATAATTTAAATATTTTTGTTTATCAAGTTGTTTTTTTTTCAAGTTTTATATTATTTTACTTGCTTGTTGTGGAGCTGAAATATTTATTTATAAGTATTATTGACTATTATATATATATATATATATATATATATATATATATATATATATATATATATAATTTAATCATGTTTTTAACTCGAGAATTGGTTTTTCCAACCACTATTGCTTCAGCAAATACTACTTTGGTAGTGAGAATTCCACCATTACCTTCTATGGTGTGTAGCGAAAAACCTAAAAATTTCAATGAATTAAAATTTAAATGGTAACAACATAAATGTTGATTTACGTGTTCACCTCGAATTTGGTTAAATTCTTGTAAGAAAAATGTTAAAGTTGTCAAATAATGAATTTAATTTCATTATTATAATAGCTTTGGACATATGGAATCATACTGATTTTATACGTTAAAAAAATTATATTTTGAATAAATTAAACAATACATAATATGATGTGTATAGTTCAATTAAAAATCCAGAGGCACTTTGAAAAGCTTTTAACAAAAAGTTCAAGATTGAAGTTGACGTTATGAAAAGGTTCCTAGTCAGCAAATTTCTAAATCTAAGAATGACATCAAAGCTATCTGGTTCGATTTGTTCATGTATATAACATTATTCATGTACATGTTTCTGTTTACATCTATAAAAAGTTAGTGCGTTAAATAGATACAATCTAGTAAGTTATGTCTAAGGAGATTGAGTTTTAGATTGAGTTTTAAGCGAGACTGTTTGTGATCTCTCTAATATTTTCTAAGAACTTACTTAGTGAAAGTATTATTCACATGATACTATTTTTATATATGATATAATTTATAAATGAAAAGATGATAATTGAATAAATCACAATGAAAAAAATAAGGCTCAGCAAAGCAACCCAAAAAAAGAAATGATTGTTGAAGCTAATATCAATAAGGTTGATTACCTCGCTAATAAAGTTTTAAATATGAACATATTTGTTGTTTTTAAAGTCAACCTGATTATACAATCCTGAGTAGTGGTGCGTTGATATTGGTACTACAAGACATGTATATGCCGAGAAAAAGATGTTTTCTACTTACAAAGAAGTGGATAGAGAAAACCTATATATGAAGAACTCATTAACCTCCAAGGTAAGGTGTTAAAAAGGTCATACTAAATACAACATATGGAATGTTTCTCACCCTCAATAATATACTGCATATTGGTAGCATTAGGAAGAACTTAGTGTTTAGTTTATTGTTGAGCAAAAATAGTTTTAAGATGGTTTGAAAGTGATAAGTTTACTCTCTAAAAGTGATATATTTACAGATAAAGGGTATCATTGCGATAGCCTTTTTAAAATAAATGTAATGACCATTGTTACAATTGATGAGAATAATAATAAGATTGTCTTTTTTTCTTATCTGTTTGAGTCTTATAATGTGTGGCATGATAGGTTAGGTTATCTGAATTATAATTATATGCAAAGGTTAATAAACAATGAATTATTACCAAATATGTGTGTGAAATTTGTGTAGAATCAAAATTCACAAAACCTTATTTTTAAATAATTGAAAAAAATAGTGAACCTCTAGATTTAATTCACTCAAATATTGGTGATTTAATATTTATGCAAACTAGAGGTGGAAAAAAATATTATAATATTGTTATAGATAATTACACAAGGTAAAGCTATACCTATTTACTTATGAGCAAAGATAAAGCTCTAGAAATGCTACATTACAAGAATAAAGTTGAAAGTCAACTTAATAAAAAGATATATATAATAAAAGTGATAAAGATGAGAATACGAAGCATCATTTGGTAGAATTTGTTTTCAAAATGATATTATCCACCAAATTGTTGCTCCTTATTCAACACAACAAAATGATATTGCGCAACGTAAACCAGATATTAAAATAAATGATGAATATCATGTTGATAAGTTTGGAAGCACCTTAGAACTTGTAGGGGGGATCAATTCTAACTACCAATTATATACTTAACAAAATACCCTATAAAAAGTTAGATAAGACACCATATGAATTGTGGAAAGGTAGAATAACTTCCTACAAATACCTCAAAGTATGAAAGTGTCTTGCAAAGAAGGAATGAAAAACTTGTAAATAATTAAAGTTTTTTTGTTGATTTTTTTTCTACCATTTAAATTATTATGAACATACAAAGTTTATGGTGGTTTCTATAATTTACAAAACAATGAAGGCAAAGTGTAAAATATAGTAAATGATAAAATACTCAGGATAATTACTTATTATTATCAACATAAATAAAACCATAAACTTATTAATACAAAAGTAAAAATAAAAAATGAAAGCATCTAATAAGGATATACTCTAATAATAATTATTATTAACAAAACAGTAAAGGGTATGAATAAATTATTGTAGTCATATCACACAACATACTATTCATTACAATAATGTTTTGTTTTTTTTGTTTAATTTTTATTTCAATTTCACTTTTCACCAACCCAATCTTTCATTTAATATTAAAATGTTTTGGGGATATGCTTCATAATTTTTTTTATTGGATTATATATCCGTCTCATAAATTTATTTATTTATCTTGATTTCAACCTTCAATGTTAAATTTACTGGAATCAAGGTTTCATGTATTTTTTATTGCTTTTTATTAATTTATTTTGATCTCATGACCCAGATCACCGATTTAATATGTTAACCCGAGGTGAGTTGGGTCATTTTTTTATTGCTTTTCTAATTAATTTTTTTTTATTTTATCCTTTAACATTAGGTTGGTTGGAAATTAAACTTCATAATCTTTTTCAATTTTCTTTCTATGGGAATATCATGATTTCATTACCTGGGTCACGAGTTTGACAAATTGACCTTAGTTGACTCAGTTTTTTTTAATTGGGTTTCATAATTTTTTTCTATTTACTTTCTATGAGGTTATCTCAATCTCATGACCCAAGTCACGAATTTAGTATGTTAAATCAGGTTGACTTGATTCATTTTTTGGGTTTTTTTTAGTTGATTTTTTTTTCAATTTCACTCTCCAACAATTCAATCTTATTCTTTTTTTATTTAGTTTTTTTCTTTCAATTTCATCATTTAATACTACATGGTTTGGGAATTGACCTTCATAATTGTTTTTAATTTTTTTCTATGTAGTTATCTCGGTCTCATGAATTTATTTTTTTTCTCGATTTCAACCTTCAACATTGAATTTGTTGGAAATAAATCTTTGTAATTTTTTTTATTTTTTTATGAAATCATCCTGATTTCATAATTCAAGTCGTAAGTTTAACATGTTAGCCGGAGTTGACCCATATTGTTTTTTTTGTTTTTTTAAGTTATTTCATCCTTTAATATTGAGTTAATTAAAAATTAGGTTTCATGTTTTTTTTTTATTTTTCATGGGGTTATCTCAATCTCATTATCTGGATTATTAGTTTGGTAGATTAACCCGAGTTAACTTAAATATATTTTTTTTTTGGTTTTTTTTTTAATTTCATCCTTCAATATTAAGTTGATCAGGAATTAAATTTTATAATTTATTTTTATTTATTTTCTATAGAGTTATTATAAATTCATTACCGGGATCAAAGATTTGATAAATTAACTTAGTTCAATCTAATATATCACCATTACATTAATTAAAAACAAATATAATCCAGTATTATCTATAATTAAAAAAATATATAATTCAATATACAATATATCTTAAATTTATATTTAATTTTTTTAGTATAAAATAAATTAGCTAGGATATTTTTTACATTAAAAAATAAAGGGATCTCAGTGCAGTGTATGAATAATCTAGTTACTACCGACATTAATTACTAACCTGCACTGCAGGCTACAGTAAGAACCAGAAAATTAAAACCCTTGATTGGAATTCTTTTTTATCAAAAAGAAAAAAAAAGGAAAACGAACTGACCGCCCGATCTTTTTCGGCTCATGGCCTAAACTAAATCTAAGCAGACAATGGTTGAAGAGAAATCTCAAAGGTTTTTGCTCTCTGTGCTTAACCACCTATATGGGTCGTTTTCATTTAATTTTCTGCTGCTGCTGCTGCTGCTTTGCATGTTTTTATTTGTCTTAGCATTATGTAATTAGTGCTGGGTTTTGCTCTTGTAATTTGTCCTTCAAATCTGCTTTTATTTGTCTTTTGATTGTCTTGTATGTTTTATGGCGAGCAGGTAGGTATTCTACTTTCATCGAATAATTTGGCTCATCCACGTCCTTTTTTTCTGGCATAGAAAAAAATGGCAGCTTGTGTTTCACCATACTGTACACTTGGTGATAGTAGAAAGCCGATAGGGATGTTAAGTGTTGTTGGAGCGAGAATGAGAGTGTCAACGGAAAATCATTTGGGGATGGGGAGATTTGGGTCTCTGAAAATGACCGAGTCCAAGTCTAAGTCTAATAATTTACCCCAATGTATTAGTAAAATCCCCGAACAATATCAAAACAGCAGCAGCAAGGACCCTTTTCTTAATCTTCATCCCGAAGTATCAATGCTTAGAGTTAGAGGTGAGGAGGGGAACAACAAAGTAACCACCACCGCCCCTGCAAGGAATGGCTCTAGTCCAAGTAATCACAATGTAGCCAACATAAAAGTCATTGGCGTTGGAGGTGGAGGCTCCAACGCAGTCAATCGCATGATTGAAAGTTCAATGAAAGGTGTAGAGTTTTGGGTTGTAAACACAGATGTTCAAGCCATGAGCATGTCTCCCGTCTTCCCCGAAAATCGTTTGCAAATTGGTCAGGACCTTACTAGAGGTCTTGGAGCTGGGGGTAATCCAGAGATTGGGATGAACGCTGCTAAAGAAAGCAAACAAGCAATAGAAGAGGCAGTTTATGGTGCTGACATGGTCTTTGTCACCGTAAGTTTAATTTCTGTATTCTACAATTTAGTTTAATTGCAAACTATGTTTTTATTGACAAAGATGCTTATTACCTATTTCGTTCCCTGCTACTTCTTTTCTCTTCAACATTTCATAGTAATATTGTAACTTAAATTGTTGCTAGTCATTTGTTGTGTATCCATGTGGGGGACTTTTGAGATGGCATGATCGAATAGTGTTGAGTTTGTCTTCTAACAACGTTTCTTTTAAGCACCAACTGCAATTGTCCACTAGTTGGTATGTAAATGACTAGCTCGTACTACTGGTTTAAGTCAACCCATCTTTGAATGCATATTTTGTTTGAATTTTTGTTATGCAATGAATGTTGTTCTCATCTTGTATAACTGCTCTCTCTGCAACAGTCTCCCACTATTGTAGCTTCATCTTTTTTCCTATATTATTGTAGCAGATCATAATCTCTAGGTTTTAGCACACTCTCCATTAATGTCACATGCTCACATATCTCCATGCTGTTGTCACTTTAATTTTTAACGTGAATCCAAGCATTGTCTAAAAACTCTAGAATCTATTTGATGCTATTATTGCGCTATAAAATACATAACTGTGTGGCATGTAATGTACCACTGGATTTGTCTTTGCACTTATACTCGCTCTAGAGTGTTATTGGGCTCGTCTAAAGTATAAAAATGCTTAGGATAAGGACCAAACATGCCAGAAGCTGAATACTGTGATATACTTTGATTTCTTTGCTTTGTTTTCTTACTTGGATAGATATTTGTTACTCTCTTTCTTTTGCATTCTTGCTTGAAATTTTTAATTTGGGAACTTCATATTTGAAGGCTGGAATGGGCGGAGGAACTGGTACTGGTGGGGCTCCTATAATTTCAGGTGTTGCAAAGTCAATGGGTATATTGACTGTTGGTATTGTCACTACCCCATTTTCTTTTGAGGGGCGGAGAAGGGCAGTTCAGGCCCAGGAAGGAATTGCAGCTTTGAGAGACAACGTTGACACACTGATTGTCATTCCAAATGACAAATTATTGACTGCTGTTTCCCAAACTACCCCAGTAACAGAAGCATTTAACCTGGCAGATGATATTCTGCGACAGGGTGTTCGTGGTATCTCTGATATCATTACGGTATTAATGCATACAGCAATTGCTTTGAAAACATGATGTTTGATTTTTTTTTCTATTATTATTACTATTGTCGACACACAAACACGTCTTGGAACCTTGGTTTGCTGCTGCGTCTGTCATTTTGCGGCCCTTGTCATAATAATTGACCTTATTCCTTCTAAAATTTATTGGAAGGGTCAAAACAATATAAGTTATGTGGGTACTTCATAATGCACTATTATGAAGAAAAAAAATTATGCTTTTTAACTAATCTTCTGCCAAAACAATCTGCTGTCTTCATTTTGGAAAGCTAAGCTGCCCTATAAAGTTAAGATTATCATTTGGATAGTGATGCTCAATAAAATTAACAGTAATGACTTGTTACAGACTAGAAGGCCTCATAAGACTGTACCTCCTAATATTTGTGTTCTGCGTCACCAAAATGTAGAATCTTAGTCATCTCATTTGAACTACCTGGTGTCATGGATATGTGGCAGAGATTGTTTGGAGTTGAATCATGTCTTGGGTGATTCCAAGCAGGTCGGCTGTTTGTTATTGGTCTCTTTTGTGGGTTTCATTGGGGAGAAAAACTCTAAATTTATATGAAAGTTTACTGTTGGTGCAGTCTGTAGGTCTGTTTGAATGGAGAGGAAGGTGAGTACTTTTAGGATTGGTTACTGTTTGAGCCAATCGTTATGGCCTTTTGGGAAACCATCAATTGGGTTGAGGATTATCTTCTGGGCTGTTTTCATGGATGTCTTCTGAATATTATTTCCCTGCTATCAATAAGGTTGTTTTCCTTACTTATCAGTGGTTTCATGCAGCGGGGCTTTTAGGGGCATTTCCTTAGCTGATATTCAAAGGGATTGGAATGCCTTTTTTGGCTTCTAGCTTTGTTTTTTTGTTTTGCTGTTTTAGATGATGAATTATTCTCCAATTTACTATTGCACATTTACTTCTTCCAAATATCTTCTTTTCTATTATTTATCTGGAAAAAAAAAAAGTTCAAAACTGGTGCCTTGGCATGATACATTGACCTCTGGACATGTCTTGATACCATTGAGGTGCAAGAACATAAAAACTGTATGAGCATTCCGTGGGAAAAAAAGATATGTTCAATTCATTGTACATTGGTTAGGTAATCAAGATGATGGTTATTCTTCTGAATATCATATTTAGGTTTCAGGGACTATGTCCTTTGTACTCCAACTGGTGTTGGTTTCATGAATTGCAGGTTCCTGGATTGGTGAATGTGGATTTTGCTGATGTGCGAGCTATAATGGCAAATGCAGGCTCCTCGCTAATGGGGATAGGGATTGCAACTGGTAATTGTAGCTGCACATCAGAATGTTTCATTTCTTGCCTTGGCTTGGAAAGAAAATAACCATTGGGCCTCGCACAGAAGCAGGCTTACTCAAAATAAAAGCTAGGATTCTCAAGTCCTAAGGTTACAGCCTAAGTTGTCGAGAGATTTAGAGAAAACTCTCTAGTATTTTATTAAAAGTATGAATAGTCCGAATTTTAATATCAAAACAAACTAGATATCCTTATTTATACTAGTTCTAAAAATACTTTATAAGAAAAGATTTCTAATTAAAACTTACATAACTAATAGAATCCATCTAGCATTAGGATTCCGAACTTGTAAAATACTCATTAAACTAAAAGTCCTAATCTAAATAGGAAAAAAAAATCCAAATATAAAAGGTAAATAAAGACAATCCCGAGCTTTATTTAAAGGCCTTCTTGATCTACCATCATCATGAAATTTTAACCCTTTAGGAAACAAAGCCTTCAGAATCTTTTGTTCAAATATAAGCTCGATACAACCGTTGGATTAAAAAGTTATGCTTGATTTACCAAACTGCATCTTGGACTCTTCTTAACCATTAATGAAATAATGCAATAAGCATTATTATGCCAAGAATATTGAAGAAATTTCCCCATGTTAGTTATATCCAAGGCATCATCTTATATAAATTAGAATGAAACTTTAACTTGCATCCATGAATCAGATGGCTAATGTAGATGGAGGAATACCCGCTGGTTCTTTGATGTATGCAGGCAATGTTTTGCCTCAGTAATGCCTTTACAAGAGAGGGGGTAGATTGGTTAGTAATTTGAGAGGAGTGGGCATTCTTAGTGGGATGGAATGTATCTGATAGGCTAGAGAATGCATTGCTCTTAAGTAAAATGTGAAGTGTGAGAAGCTACGACATCCTCACAAGAATTCTGGGTAGGCAGTTTTGATTGTTTTTTCACTAGTCTAAACGTCATTTTTCTCCAAGAATGTGTGTCCTCGGTAGATTTCTTGGATTAAAGTTTTAAGCTTTAGTGGATTTTGCTAGCAAGGACAGAATCCAAATTTCTGTATACCTAAGCCAAAAAAAAAAAAAAAAGAGTATCATGGTAATTTTGAGACTTTGTAGGAGGTACAGTTTTAACTTTGAAGGTATCTTAATCTTCAATTTCAGAATTCATATACCAAGTCTATTTAGCATTGAGCTCAAGTCCCACTGAGAAGGCCAAGGATTGATGGATTGTCTGTAATGAGCCCCACTCTGAGCTTACCAAACCAAATCTTCCAAATCATCCCATTAGTATAGGATTATGTTTCAATTGCAATTCCCCCCTGAGGTTTGCAGGTTTTGCCACTTGACCTCCTACACTTTTATTTTTAGCTGTTCACCCTCCTAAAATTTCAAATCCGAGTTCACCTAGGAAACTGGTTAAACAACTGTGAGGTTTTTTGTCATTAACCATCTGAGATTTGGTGCATTTTCTATTGATCCTTGTAGGTTCTGATTTGGGGACATTCTCATATAGTTTCTTAGTTTTGGTGTTTTTTTATGCTTAACATAGAAAGAAAGAGCGACTTTTTTTATGTTAAAATCCTGATTCCCTTAAATTACATAATTTCTAGATGTGCATTAAAAAGTTTCTAAGGAGATAATATGCATTTGCTTGTACACAGTTAACATTGTTTTCATTTCCTCTTACTTTAAACTTCAGTAATTGATGATGCATTTGAGAGCAAATGAAATTAGATGGAATCGAACTCTTCTCATGTTGATGTTTTTTAAAGATAGCAATGTCTGTTATTAATGATGAATTGATTGCTGAAGATGCCCTCTCAATACCAATATACTCTTGCTCAGAAAGATGGAGTCTGGTCAATTCTCAATTCATGGTTCATGCAAAACCAATTGTTTTCAGATTTCTTGTTTCTCTGTAGGGAAAACAAGGGCAAGAGATGCAGCATTAAATGCAATCCAGTCACCTTTATTAGATATTGGCATAGAGAGGGCAACTGGAATTGTGTGGAACATAACTGGTGGAAGTGATTTAACTTTATTTGAGGTAACTTTCTCCCCCCTCCCTCTCTCTCAGATTATACTAGTAGTGATGGATGACGGATTTAAGATTTGTGTCCTATGTGGTGAGCTAGGGTTCATTATTTACAGTGGTTGAATGAAGCTTGTTTAAGAAGAAATAAGTGAACAGTAATTAGGTTATGTAGCAGCAATACTTTTAAGCAAGAAAGAAAAGAAAATAGAAGAACAAGACAAAGGAGATGAACTTTAGGCACCAAACCTTCAAGATAACTCTAAAACTCAATTCTGTTTCATATTTCTACCCTGCTGAAAATAAAACATAGCATCTCTATTTATAGATATTAGGACTCCACAAAAGACTAGGAAAGGAACGGAAATAAACTATGAAAGACTGAAACACCAACTTCCTGAATAAGTCTAGAACTTCAAGTAATTGCAAAAATTAATAAAATACCCTGATTCACGGGAACATACTGAAATTACAATTCTCCTCCCGCTTACAAAATAACCCAAGACTGAAATTCAAACCCTTAAATTAAGAACTTGGTTTTTGGTTTTCAAATATTAGATAAATCTTTCCTTAACCATAACTTAGGCGCATCATCAGGTGGACTCAATCAATGTCTATATCTATCTCATGACTCAAACCTTGTATGCATATTCTGACCAAAGTCCATGTAATTGCACATTTTCTGTACGAAATCCATATAATAGCTAGTTGTATGAAATCCAGTCACTATAGGTCATGTAGGAAATTTTGCAGCCAGAAGGAGCTAATCCACCTTTTTCTCAGGGACTACATATTTATCTTGTGTGCAGTGGTTGCTGTAAAAGGAGCATTCTCTGGCCATTGATTTAATTGTTCAAGCCTCAAACAGCAACCACCTTACTCAAATGAAACCTTTTTCCTATATCATCTCGGGCTGAAACTGTGGATTTTTTTTCTATTGCTCTCCTTTGTTTAACAGTGCTTTTTGAATTGAGATTAGAGAATTCAGTAGTTGTGAGGTTCTTTTTGTCATTTGAATCCAGATTTTTTTTTTCCTAAACTGCATTAATAATGTTAGTAGTACCGTAGATAATTACACTGCAGAATCCTAACTTATGTTGTGTTTGCTATATATCAATGTTGTGATCGTGCTTTACTGTGGTTGATATAATCATCTCGCTCTTCATAATCCTAAAGATTTTCATATGACAACTGCAGGTAAATGCTGCAGCGGAGGTTATTTATGACCTTGTAGATCCTACTGCCAATTTAATTTTTGGAGCAGTGATAGATCCGTCACTCAGTGGCCAAGTAAGTCTTTGCTTTAGCAGGACTGGTGTTAGTGTCAAGATCTTTACTGTTGCTGCCATTTGGGTTCGTAATTAAATGGTTCATTTAGAGGTAGGAAATCTTGGTGTGGAGGACAGTTTTTTTTTTTTCTTTTCAGATTCCCCCATTAATCACTCTCACTCAGAGAACCATGTGCGCGCGCCTGTCCTAACTGCTATTATTCCGCCCTGCCCCTGTTTTTGGCTCAAGGGCAGGCATTGGTTTCGCATCTGGCTATCAAGCAAAGTCCACCCCTTAGATTATGAATTTTTTGTCTGCATCTCAATGGCTCACTTCTTTCATCCTTTTTGTTGTTAGCTATAAACTGTGACGGAGAAAATCAAAATTTTGCCAGTTGTCTTGCACATGCTGACATATAAGAGACCTGAACTCCATGAATCTGAACTCCCTGACCTTAATTTTTATTTGTTTTACTGAAGGTAAGTATAACTCTAATTGCAACTGGATTCAAGCGTCAAGAAGAAAATGAAGGCAGGCCTTTCCAGGTGCTGCTCTCTCTCTCTCTCTCTCACACACACACACACACACGTACCCGTGCATTTCAATAATATGGTTAGTTGCAATCGAAATCCAGGCAAGTCAGCTAGCACCAGGAGAAGTCACCTCTGGAATCAATCGGCGACCTTCCACTTTCACTGAAGGTGGTTCAGTGGAGATTCCTGAGTTTCTCAAGAAGAAGGGTCGCTCTCGCTATCCCAGAGCTTAAGTTATATATTCTCGCAAGGCATGCCGTTTTGGGATTTGAAATATATATACATCTGTAGGTATTAGCATAGCGCTCTCAGTGACTTCAACGGTGTGCGCGGACTGCATAGCATCCATATTAACTAAATGTTGCGGATTTCTTTGCACTGTATGTATATTCCTATCCTGAACATACTGTTCTGCTTCCTTCACAAATATTTGAATAAGTTGCAAGAATTCTTCTCGGGCCACAGCTCTCGACTGTCTTGTGCAGAGCTTGTGGCTGAGCTGAAGTTGATGCCTTCGTTAAAATGATCCATTTACTGGGTGAAATAAAATGGCTATCATCGAACAGTAACCCTGACCAAACTACTTCAAGGATCCACAAAAGCAAGTAAAAGCTAGAAATCACGATAATAATCAACCTAGGATTTTTGGGTTTTGTCTGAAGAAGATGATCCAGACCTGAGTTTGTTAGCCATTAAAGATAATGACCAAATAAAGTTCAGTTACGGATTGAAATTGCTAAACGAACATACTTGAGAGAGAAGACAAGAGGCGATGAATGTTTCTTTAGTTTTGAAAGGATACTCGGCTGAAAAGTTTGTAGGTTTTAGAGTTGTGTGGGGGCATTTCTGCAAGGTCAAAGATGTTTGAAAACGAAAAAAAACAAGGAAAAAAAAAATCATTCAAAGCAATTATTTTAATTTCAGTGTTCACGGACAAGATGGTTGGGTTGAAAACTGTAATGGAACATAAACTAGATAACTGTCCGTACTTCGCCAGTCAAAATTTTGATTATGAACTTAAAATTTGATGTATATATTCAATAAAATAAATTGAAAATTTGAAATAAAAAACATGACGACTCTCTCTCCCCTTGTTGTCTTTTGATGATTTTATTTATTATTTTCCAATTCAGAAACTGAAAATGAAAAAAAAAAGTTTTGAATTAAAATGATGGATAAAAAAATAAAAAGGACCAAAGAGTAACTCTGCCATATCCCCCAAGGCAAAATACGGGGAAAAAGGTGAGGACCATTTTGAAGTTTTTTGTAAATTGACTTGCTATTTAGATTGTTTCTAAATTTTGGTACTCTAATTTCCAATTCCTCCTAAACTATAAAATTATTTTATTATTTGTTTAGAATAAAATATTAACTTCACATGTTTTTAAAAATTTATAATAACTTCATAAAAAAATATAAATAACTTACAAAACACAATTCCTAACAAATACAGTGTCGGGACTTAATCAAATATAAAAAAAAATTATATTTTTTTATACAATATATCACCAACTCAACATTAGAATATTTTAAAAAATTCATGATAATCTTGTAAAAAAATATAAATAAATTGCAAAGTATAATCCCTAACAAACACAATATTAATAAATTAAATTGAAAAAAATCAATTGTAAAAATTAAAAGAACATAAAAGAAATGTATGCCCCGTTTGTTTGCTAGAAAGTAGTTTCCTTTCGAAAGTGAATTTCAGGAAAGTGAATTATTTTATGATGTTTGGTAGTGTAATGGAAAATAAGTTGAAAAACACTTTCCAGTGTTTGGTTATGTCATGGAAAATGAGCTGTAAAATAATTTATTAATGTTTTATTTTCTCAAATTTATTAAAATAATGAGGAACAAATCTTACAAATTAAAAGGTTGAATGATAATGAAATTGAAAAAAAAATATAATTTTATAAATTATCTAAAATAAAAATAAATAATAATTAAAATAATAGAGATCAAATCTAAAAAATAAAAAAAATAAAAGATGAAGAAATTAAAATAATAATAATTAATATTTCATAAATTATTTCAAAAAAAAGTAACAATTAAAAGAATAAGGACCAAATTTGATAGATAAAAAATTTCAATAAAAAAATGATAAGGAAAAAACAAATAACAATTATAAAAATAAGAACCAAAGTTAATATAAAAATTAAATTTTAAGAAATGAAATTAAAAAATAAATATTCAAAATAAAATATATATATAACAATCAAAAGTTGGAGGACCAACTTTGATATAATCAACAAATAATATGATATTTCTAAATTTTTCACAACTTCCGGAAAGTGTTTTCTGCCCATATTTTTCAAGAAAATATTTTCTTGAAAACTAAACCAAATTTTCATTTGACTGGAAAGTATTTTTTATTTACTAATTTTTCTAATGTCAAACAAATACAAAAAATTTTAAAAAACAAACATATCCATGGTTACTATATGAACTCGTAGTGACTTGCAAGGAGATGAACAAGGAAATAAAATAAAATTCTTACGAGAATATATAATGGTCAATGAAACTTGCTACTGCCAGTATATCTTTTACAGGAATCTTAGAGCACGGGGACAATTCAGGAAGAGACCAGGACTAGAGTATAGGAAGAAGAAATACGGGTACTCTTTTTTATATATAAAAAAATAAAAAAAAATAAAAAAATGATAGATATATCAAGTCCTAAGCTCACGTGGAGGGGTTCAAGGCAAGTTGCTAATTACAAAAATGCAATGCAAAATCTCATCATTAGACATGCAGGAGATTGGCGTTTGGTATGACCTCAGAAAGTAGAGGGCTTGAAAAGGCTTGAAGTCTTGATGAGGTCATGCCCATGGCTGGTTATTACCCAAACACAACAAGTATTTGCCTGTGGGTCATGCCCTCGCCATTACTGGTCTGAGCTGCCATTAAAATCACAAACTCTCGCCCATCATGCCATGCCAAGCGATACAGCAGAGTGAAATCTTCCAAACTTTCACGTGTGTAGCATCATGCTGTCCAATCATATTCCACGGGTCAACTTGTCTCCTTCCTCATGGGCCAGACAATCATCTCTCTCGATCGACGTGTACACACTCTCTCTTTTTAAGTCTTGGGTAAAACTGAATGGTCATGTTTACTTACTTTTATTAACAGGCGGATGTGGCTGATGATGACGACGAGGATGCCGGTGGGCACTCATGAATGCCTGTTATGCGTGGCCATGCAAGGGCTCTCGAGCACTGCCATACACATTTATGGGAATAAAAAGAAGACGAATTAAGAAGAAGGAAAAGGCCCAGCCCTCTCTTAAATCGTGGAGCCTATTATTTTCTTTCATCAAGGGAGGCTCAAGATTGCTGCAAAAAGCAACAATCATTAATGGTGGTTGAAGGATTACTAGGGGAAGAGACCATTATTATTCTGGTTTGTCATCATTAGCTGTTTCAGATCAGAGTTCTAACTCTAGCTAGCTCCATTCACCCTGCCACTTCGCTTTTGCCCCCCTACGGCCCTGTTGACTTGATATGTAACTTGACTATGATATAGGGTTTGGGATTTGGCTCCTTTCAAGTTAATTAATTAGACCATTCAGATCTTCCATTTTGGCAAGATCATCCAGGCTTTTTATCCGAATATTTAGTTTGGATTTTAATACTAAATATTTCATTACATTAAGTCAGCTAGTGGTAAAAAATTCTTAAGAAAAAATTAGTAGTTTTCTTTCAAAATCCTTTCAAGTTAACATTTTTTTTTAAAAAAAAAAATTATAATTCCTTTAATTTTTTAATTAGATTATTTTAATTTTACAATAGGGTTGCCGGTTTGGTAGAATATCAAGAATTAGCTTTGCGGTAATTGCCCAGATTACAGGTTTATTATGTTAACTTGGATTTATCAGAATCGGCCTTTTTATATTCTTTTTATATTGAATTTTATTTTTTTGTATTTAACATGTTATGAATTGAGATGCATTGTTTTTTTTTAAAAAAAAAATCATCTAGTTTTTCTAATCAATTTTCTTTTTAAATTTGATTTTTTTATTTTTATTTTTTCATTTAATTTTTAAAGCTAGATCTATCATGTAAATCAGATAGTGTTTAGGTTAGAACCAGCCCCGCAAGAAAGCTCGGCACAATTAAGCTCTGGGCTGGTTCTAACCTCTACACCATGTAATATACACCATAAATTGTGTTTTACTGTTATTCCATCAAATTGGTAGTATGGGTGTGCTAGAATGGAATACATCAGGTTCAGTTTTAAAAGAGAAATATATTCGTTCTTCAAGCAAGCTGCACATCCTACGTCGACAATGGAAGCTCTGGCTTTATGGGAAGCTGCTATTATGGCTAGCTTTTGCAGTTCACAGTCGATTTTCATTGGAGTAGATGCTCAAGCTCTCATTAACTAACGAGGCAATTAACGCCCTTTCAAACCTGGTGATTCTTATAAATATATCTTCTCCTAAAAGAGCATGCAATTGCTTTGTTAATAATATAGCACTCAAAGCCCTCGTTGATTAATATCGTTGTTGCAATAATGATCCTATGCCTTCAGAGTGGTTTAGACGCCATTTTGACGCTAGTACAGTAAAACAACAAGAAGACTCTAATTTAATAAATTTTAAATGATAATAATAATAATAGTCTCTTTTGAAAAATAATATACAAGCAGTTTAAATAGTATACCTAGCTAGTTAGTAATTAAACCTAAGCCAAATAAAATTTAAAAATCTAATTTAAAAAAGAGCCTAAAAAAAAAAACTCTGAAACAATATCCTATGTTGGCTAATGCAAGTTGATTGACCCTCCTAGGGGATTAATATGGCCTGTAAAATGCTCTAATTAACGAACTTTTAGTTTGATCCTATAAAGTAACAAATTATGCTTGTTTTATTACAAAACTTGTCTAAATTTCTTCTTTGTACATGCACTTGTCAATAAGTGTTCCGCGTCACATTATTATAGTCAATATGATCTAGCTATGGAAAAATTAAAAAAAAACTATAATTGAGTAAAATTAATCATTATTAATTTTACTTTATAATAATTTACATCATAACAAGTTCATAACAAATAAAAATATCTTCTTTTTTTATAGTACAAGGGGAAATGTTTTCGTTAAAAAGTTATTCTAAACTAAAAAATGTAACTAGTCATTGTTTCAAATGTCCTTTTGTATAATAAAACTAGATTTCATGCTTGTGTGACTTTGTTAATAAGGATTTATATTTGCTTAAATTAAATTATAGAGAAGAAAATATATTTCTAAAATCGAGGTCCCCTTCCCATATTGATACATATTTTGTTTCGATGAAAAAAAATTATTGACAACATTGTTTTTTTAATAAAAATTAAAAAAATATTTATTGATAAATTTTTTGCTTAAATTTTTATTGACAACATTGTTTTAACATATTCTGACCAGAAAACACCCCTAAAATATCATAGAAACCTAAATTACCCATTTTTAACCACAAAAAATATCTTCTAATCATAATAAAAAAACTAAATCAAAACTAACAAAAAATTTTATAAGTCTGTTTCTATTTTTCTCAATTCGGTTGAAGGGTAAAACCACTACCATAAACTCCATCTTCAAGATGAATTCATTTAAATCAAAATTAGTTTTTTTTTACAAGAGAGCTATGACCGAACAAATTCTTTCTATATCTTCTTTATTTTTCACCAACTTTCTCTCACATATTTAATAACCCATGGATTAAAACGTAATGAAAATGAAATTTTAAAAAATAACAACTCCAACGATAAAAATGAGCTTATAATTATAATATGATAAATAAATATGTGCGTGTGCGCATCATTTGTGATGCCTCTTCTTTTCTTTTCTTTTAGTTTAAAAGTAGGTGTCCGGGCCAGCTTGTGCGTACCTCGACTAATCCCACGGGCCCTAAAGTTAACGACCATATAAGCCTCCAGTGACCATCATATGAGCAGCAAATATCTTGGTCCCAAACTCTTACCACTGCCCCACCACCTAGATAGTTTGTCCCTTCTTTTCTTTGTGGGCTACCAAGTGGCTAAAGGGGACACATCTTTGAAGAACTTTTTAAAATAAGAACTTGCTTGAGGTAGGGTGAAACTATGAAATTTTGAATCTTTTAAATTATTTATTGTGTTTTTTTTTATTGTTTTCACGTGTTGATGTTATGAATGAATTTTTTAAAAATTTTGTAATAAAAATTACTATTCAGTTATATTGAGTGTGTGGAGCTATATATCAAGCATCCACGTATACTAGAAAGGAATCACTTTACTTTTTTCTTGATAAATTAGGACATGCATTAAAAAAAAACAAAAACTAAGAGGTGTCGTGTGTTTTACTGTGTATGAGTATGCCATGAAGCCTCTCACAAAATACT
This sequence comes from Populus simonii, assembly GCA_007827005.2. Classification (NCBI taxonomy): domain Eukaryota; kingdom Viridiplantae; phylum Streptophyta; class Magnoliopsida; order Malpighiales; family Salicaceae; genus Populus; species Populus simonii. The sequence goes on from CM017469.2 coordinate 7,017,191, forward strand.
GTAGACTAGATCGATGTATTTTTTTATTTTTTTTTTAGTACTCAAACTTTCTTTTGTCAATTTGATCTTTTTGAGGCTAAATTGGTACCCAATTACATCCTATTTGTTAAGAAATAATACTATTGAAAAGATAAGGACCAAAATGAAACAAATGGGGAAAATAAGTGGTAGGTTTCAAAATTCTAGAAAAAATTCTAATTTGATGCTCAAACTTTTATATTGATAATTTTCCAGTTCCTTTAATTTTCACAAATTAAACTTTGGCACAAGATTTTATTTTTTTCAACCCCTAGTTTAAGAGATGAGAGAAAAGGACTCGCTAAATTAGGTTATAGAGAGAAAGTCTCAATTGACACTAATTTTAGTTATGAAAATAGTCGGTCATGGTGTCAGCGAGCTTTATTTAATAAAGGGAGTTCCATTATATTATTCTTTTCCATTACCATTTCTTGAAATGATAGATCTAAACTTAGAAAGTTTTTTGAATTCAGGTTAATCTAGGGTTTTTGGATCCATTTTTTAGTCGTTTAAGGGCATAAATAAGTTCATCAAGGTTTTTAGAGTATTTTCTAGATGTTTTGAGTTGAAAATGAGTTGAAAATAAATTTTTTTAAAAAAACACATTACCTAACTTTTTAACAACTCTTCAATTAATGAAAACTAGGCTAAAATGATGTGTTGTATGTAATTTTTTAAATAATAAAAGCTATATAACACATCATCCTCCTTTTAATATAAAAATATAAAGAGGTATGGCCCACACGGGCTAGGTAACTTTTGCACACTCCTAACCTTTTTTTTTCTTCTATTTTTTTTTCTTGCATTTTATTTTTATTCAAGTAGATTGACTAAAAAATAATTTTAAATTTTTCTTTATTGGATTCCATTTAGATTCCAATTTTATTTTATTGAAATCATAGATTTTTTTATACTAGCGAGAGCTTTTTTTTCTAGCATTCAATTTTTTTTATTCAATCACTGTTTTTTTTAATTAAATATTGTCAAATCTTTTTCTTCATAAAACTTTATGACATTAATTTTTTATGACATTAACCGATGGTTTTGACTCATGATCGGGTGGAAAGAGGTTTTTTTTCGTTTTGATTTTGTTTTATTGGACAAATTTAGAAGTGTTATTAAGTAATAAATAAAAAAAAAAAGGCGTGTGTGTGATCGTTGTTTCTAATGGGTCAGGCATCCTGGCTCAACTAGATCCGAACACTTACTCTTTTTTAACTCTGATTTTTTTATTTTTTTATTAATTTAAATTAATTAAAGTAGATTAATTAGATATATGTGTGGGATGCTCAATGTAGTGGATATTCAATTTTATTTTATATTAATTAAACTAGATGAACTAAAAAATTATATAATTTTTTTAATAAAATATTGTTTTATTTTCATTTGGTTTGAATATAGATAAATTAAAATTTTAAATTTTATTTGAGATTAATTAAATTTATATGTGGAATGACCGGCTTAAAAGGTATTCAATTTTATTTAAAATAAATTAAAATAGATCAATTAAATATATGCATCATTATTTTTAATTGACAATTAATTGTTTTGATATTAAAAAATGTTTGAGAGGTCTACATATTTTTTTTTGCATTAAAAAATAGTTAAACTCATGGAAATGAGTAAACATGTGGGAGGGTGTTTGTAAGTATAGTAGTGATTGTTTTCAAAATATTTTTTTTGCTCGAAATACATCAAAATAATATTTTTTTAAAAAAAATTATTTTTAATATTAACATATTAAAACAATAAAAAATAAAATAAATAAATTTTTAAAAAATATAATTTTAACCGTACTTCTAAATGTTTTTTATATCATGTGCTTAAAAGAAAACAAAAAAAACAAAAAAGGCAATAGCGTCGACAAGCCAAGAAGCCATGTCTCTCCCTTGTCTCGCTCATTGCAGACATGTTAATATCCACTTTATTACACAGAGTAGCAGGAAGCTACTCAATTATCATACATAATTTTTAATAGTGTTTAAAAATATAGTAAAATTTATTTTTTATTTTTAAAAAATTCATTTACATCAAAATAATAAAAAAAAAAGTTTAAAACAAAAAAAAAACAAATTCCGACAAAATAAAAAAACCAGGTTCATCCTTAATGTTAAACGGACGCGTAGAAATCTTTGTGGTTTAATACAAGGAAGTTAAGATGATCTTAAGTCGAGGAGAATAATTCAGTTAATTAACAACAATTAAAAAAAAAAATTCCTTAACGACCAAACCATGCACGGCTATACTTGTTAATTACATGCAAATCAAGAGGAGGTGGGATTTAGGGGTAGTTCAGTCATTTCAGACAAAAACAGCACCTTGAACAGGAACCCATTATTGAGATTTATCGATGTAAGCAAATCCTAATGCCTATCCTGGAGCTCCAGGAGGGGAATCATTCGAGACCAGATGACGATTTCACCCCTCTGGAACCCCATCCTGCGAGCCATGATGTTTCACGCCAAGGCACTCATGACCCATGAGGGCTGAGGCTGCCCAGACCACCATCATCGAACCAACCCCTCCTCTCATCATTTCAAATATGAACCTCACTCATCATCCATGGCTGCGCAAATGCTTAACTTATTATATTATAGCTGCAAGGAGGTGAAGAAAAACACCCCCCCCCCGCGCTGGCAATGCAAAGGCTATCTGGGCAGAATAGTCATCCCGGTGAAACCCCTTTTTTAATTTTTTTTAGGGGTGGTAAATGCGACAAAATCTTGATTCTTGTTTTTTATTTTATTTTTGAAAAAAACGGGGGTCTTGCATGAGATAAGATGAGTGTCTTTGATATTACAATGTAAGATGTGTTACAGCGATCCCACCATCATCCAGCTACAAATTCTCCTAAAATGCCCTTCTAATTTCTCCGATCTGGTCTTACAGGTAGGCAGATGATACAGTTTTTTTAAAAGAAAAATACTATAGATGTATGCTCATGAACTAGACCTCGAATGATTTAAATATTTATAATTTTTTTTTTTGTAAAAAAAAGGTCTCAAATTTAAGCTCTTCTGTGTAAAATAAATAATGAAAACAATGACAGATTAATGATGTGAGAATCAATCAAGGAGAGCCACTGTTTTTATCCAAATAACAATATTTATATATATAAACATGCACAAAACCGCCATATCGATAGCGCCATTCAAGCGGAGCAAAACTACGGCAAGAAACAATTATGACGAACAGTCGTCAAAGGAAGCAATAATTTTTGGAGAAATTGGAAAAAACGAAGACTAAAAATAGAGAGCAGAAAAGAAGAAGTAAAACAAAAGAGAATTGATGATGGGGGTGAGGTGATGATGGTCCGAACCAATCTAAACCATCATTGCGAATCTCGGGACGGCCTAGCCCACCAGGCCTCCATCATTTTACAAGGCCTAGGGCCGAAATCCCATTATTGTCCCTTCCATGCCAATAATGCCGATTTTGGTCACGAAATCGGCACCATCATCATTCACATGACCTCATATATCCTCCGCCATCATCAGTTCAACACCTACTCATAACACTCTCTCTCTTTTTTTTTTCAAAATCTTTGCTCTTAACCGGCCGCCTTCCGTGCTTACACATGCATGATTGCTGTGTCAGAGGAGAGAGAGGCATGTCTCCTCCCTCTAACAGGAAACAACCAGCCCATATCCAATCTCTCCCTCTCCCTCTCCCGCCTGTAAATCTTCCAGTCCACCCTTTTGCTCTCTATATTAACAGTCTCTTCGTTCATTTTGTCCCTCGCCTTCTCATCACCCAATTAGTTTCTGTTCTCTTTCACGTTACTACTGCCACCACTTACAAGCCATATAGTAGCTGCTGCCTGCCTCCTCGCACGAAGCTCTGGAACCAACAACCTTTGAAAAGGTGATCTTTTTTGATAAGATAAAGAGTGGGAGAGAGGCCCCCACCTCCCTCACTCCCTTCCCATTTGTCTCTCGCCTTTAAGTTTCTTGTTGCCTTCTCTTGCTAAGTACATGGGTACTACTACCAGTTTGCTTGTGAGTTTTGGTTGATTGTGCTTCCTTCTCTGCCCAAACAACAGGGGCCAACATCATGTTGGGATCTCTTTCTTTCTTTAATCTTTCCTCCCCCTCTTTTTAGCTCTGCTTCACCTCACTCTAGGGAGGGCCTGTCGTTTGTAAATATACTCTCCTTGGATTCTCCTGGGGTTTTCTTTACCTTTGCTAACTTTATCTAACTTTCGGTACATTCCATTGATTCTTTATGCCACTAATTAACATGCACATAGAGAGCTACAAAATGTGGAAGATAGGCTGGTGTTGTAATGTAGACACAAACACGTTCAAACTCATGTTGGCAGTCTTGCTTAAGACCTTTATGCTTTGCTTTCATGTTTGGGTAACCGAAAGAGACAAGTTTAATGAGTGCAATTTCGGACAACTCTTATTCCATCTCCATAGCTCCGCCATATAATTAATTTCCTAGACAACCCCATTACTTGTTCTGCATATTTCTCTAGGTGGTCCACGCATTTTTAATTGATTGTCCCTCGTTTGCTCTGCTATCTTCCTTTTATTTTATTTTTAATTCCTTGTCATGACCGTAGCTCGTAAATAGTACAGAAGTGGCGAGACTAGCTAGATATCCTGCAATTTCTACTCTTCCTTTCTGTACTAGTATACATCTATATTTTGGTAATTAATGCTTGTTCTTTCTATTTGTTTGTGTTTTGGGTATATTGATGACAATTTTGTGTTTCATAATGTCACATGTTTCTTTCTACCTTTCCCTTCTTGTCAATTTTGTTTTTGTAGGGCTACCATTTAATTCTCTTCACCTAAGCTTAAGCTCTGCATACTTGAAGTCAAAAATATCCTTGCTACTTCACAATCTTCTTTTTTGACATATATTTGTTTCAGGGGCACAGTATATTTCGAAAACAACCATGGAAAGACTGAACTCCAAGCTGTACCTGCAGAACTGCTACATAATGAAAGAAAATGAGAGGCTGAGGAAGAAAGCACAGCTTCTCAACCAGGAGAACCAAGCACTGTTATCTGAGCTGAAGCAGAAACTCTCGAAGCCCAACTCAAAAGGCAATGCTCCCAATGATACTATACCTGACCTCAACCTTAGCTCCAGTTCGGCCCCAGATCCTGCCAATTCCGGCTCTAACTGATCCAGCAGAATAGATAATCATGACCCCACTAAGGCTTGCTTGCCTTTTTTGTGTAAAACCGTAGTCCCAACTTCACTAGTCGTTTGTGTCTCAGTTATAGAGGACAGTAGTGATATCTCTCTAGCAGGGATACTTTTTTTATTTCTACTTCCTTGTCTATCATATGTTTCTGAACTAGAATTAAGGATGTATCATGCAGTGTGCTAGAAAGGAATATAATATAATTGTAGTTTTACACTTACGATTAACTTAGGTACTCCCTCTCCCTTGCACATTGAATGATCAAATTTTGTAATTAGCCATTAATGTGTTGCTTGCATCAAATCAGGATTCAGAAAGACTTGGAAGGCTGACCACCAGACTTCACTCCAAGTTGTTTCGAGCCCCAGGAATCTTAGTGCTTTATGACCCTGATTTAACTTGTTTTAAGCCTTCAAATGAATAAGAATTTATCAAGGCCTCCAGCAACACATAAGAACAGCTAAAAAAGCTACACCAAATAAATTATTTATTGGTGGTATGGAAAATATATTTCTTCCTCTACGGCACCAAATAAATTCGAACTATCACTAAATGTATGCACCTCTTTACTTGGAACGTATTTCCTTGTGATATGATGACTTGACCGTAGGTACTTGTGTAAGATTTGTGTGCCGGTGTCTTCCATCTTTCATCTTCTTGATGAAATTAACTCAAATCATTTTGTCCAAACAAGAGTTGAGAACGCTCGCATGGTGTTGTTATATGAAACATTCATTTTTCTTGTGGTATATACATAATGGAGGGCTTCGTTAATTAGCTATGAGAGAGTGCAGGTGGGGTTTCTTCCCTTCGAGAAACGAATAGAAAGAAAACATTTTATTTTTTTAAGAAGCTACAACCAGATTAGGAAGGGGGCTTTTCATGTAGATTCTGTATGGTGGAGGATCTAATCAAAGGTAACGTCATCAACGATTCAGAAACGAAAGTCAATGCGAAAGTTGCCGAACATGCTATCATCTATATATATATATAAACAACAAACTTAACATCCAATATAAATCAAAATTTATAATTACACTCAAATAAAAGAGGTTTTGTGTCTGTTTGTAATTGTAATAATGATAATGATTTAAAGTATTTTTTATTTAGAAATACATTAAAATAATTTTTTTTATTTTTTAAAAATTATTTTTGATATCAGCACATTAAAATGATATGAAAACATAAAAAAATTATTTTAAACTAAAAAAATTCAAAAAATTTTAAAACGCGGTGCAATTCCCAAACATACCCTTATCATACATGCTATCATATAATTAATAAAAAAAAAACTAGAGTATAACTATAATACTTAATGAAAAAACTTATATAGTTACAGTAAATTAACAATAATTATATATCCTTAACGTTTTATTATTCATCTCTCAATTCTCAAAGCAAATAAAATAAACGTAATTAACTTCTCACGATTCAAACAATTGCACTTTCAAAAGATATAATTCCTTTAGAAGTCAAAAAAAGAAAAAGAAAAAAAGAAGGAAGAACGAACTCAAAAACTCTCTCTATAATGGACTGGATCTTAAGCTATAGAATAAAGGGGGAAAGAGGCCAAAAAAACTAGTAAAAAACAACAACACAGAAAATGTGATGGCTCGTGCTAGGTGTGCAAAATATTTCTCATTCAATATCTATTTATGATTATTTTTTTACACCAAAATTGATACAAAATTAGTTTTAATATTTATCAAAATTAATTCTCGTCATTTTATAGCAACTACATGCCATAAAAAAAAAATAAAAACCTTATAGTTTTTTACCTTAAAAACATTAGTTCTTCATTTGGAGAAGTGTTTAGGAAGAAAAAGATTGTTTTGACTGTGTATTCATTAGCTGAACATATATAAATGGATTGACGAAAAAACATTTCTTTATGGACTAGCAAATTATTTTATAATAAATTTAAATTTAAGTTCAAAATAGATCAGCAAAAAAACAAGCTCAACCCTAATTCTCAGGATCTAGAGCCCAAGTTAAGCACGTGCGTGTGAGTTAAACTCAAGTTACTTTGCTTACATTTATTTATAACTCTTTAACTTTTCACTATATAAAACTACAAGATAATCTTGTATTTTTTTAATGTTTTAAGTTTTATAAAAATATATCATCCATTAGTTTTTTGGGATCAATTTATCATTCATCCTCAATTTGTTTTAATCATGTTAATAATCAATGTTAAAAAAATAATATAATTTTAAATGTGCAAGATTTTCAAAACTAAGCTAAGAAAACAATAAATAAAGAATAAGAAAAAAAACCTCACTTCCTAAAATAAAAGCCCATCATCAATTTCGAGCTTGGATCCAAACTAAAAAAATATTCCAAATCAATTCAATTTCAAAGCAAGCTTGAGTTTCTCTCCCCATCAGCTATGGCCTAAAAAGGAAATATTGGGCCTGTTTGGGAGACAATGACTTCCTAAAGTTGGAACAATTTCTTCGACCCCCCAACTATGTTGAAAATTCCTTTACATTCTTACGATCCTTTGTGTGGAAGAACAGATAATTGGTGGTGTGATTCGTGCAGATTCAGCACCGTTAGTTTTTGCACAACAGTCATGTTTTTTATTTTATTGTAATTTTGATATGTTAATATCAAAAATAAATTTTAAAAATAAAAAAAAATCATTTTAATATATTTCTAAATAAAAATCAACACTACAAATGTTTATGAGTTGTTTTAGAAGATAAAAAAAAAATAAAAAATACCAACGCGTGAGTCAACCGAGATTTTTTATTGCTTGCGTGAGCAGAGATTTGGAAAGTCCCAAGTGTTGGTGTAGGCAATATTTAGAGGAAGGTTTCCTAAGATATTTACTAAACCATGTAAGTTTATGAAAGGTTAATTCTACGTTTTTGCTTTTGTTAGCGAACCACATGGTGACACGTGTACTTGACGTTTAAAAATAAATATAAAACTTTCATTTCTTTTTGTAACAAATAGCATAGCCTGTACCATTTTGAGGAGCTTCACCATTGCTGGCAGGCATGCAGGCTGGTGATGAATGGGGAAAAAATCTGAATTGAACGAATTCAGAGATATATATATAAATATGTAACTGGACACTTGTGCAAATTCCATTCTCAACACAGTTGGTACACACTTTTCAAAGATTAATTTATAAAACAAGCAAATCTTTGGAGTTCATCAGATTGATTCGGAGATTTTCATATCTACGAATTTAAACTATTTTTCCTCTTTTTTTTGAGAATTTGCAGCAGCTTAGTTTATAAGAGAAACGGAATGATGGGGATAAAAGATATAGACAAGTCCAGGAGATCAAGGGCAAAAATCTGGACTGCCCATGAAAAGAGTTGCCATGAAAGGGACGAGGAGAGATTTTACACCTTCTAACTTTTGAAGCATTCCACTCTCCCTCCAACTTAATCTCATCTACAAGCAGAGAATGTCAGTCCCATCTTCTTTCAGCATTAGGAGTTTCAGTTCGAGGAACAATATCCATGCCAGCATTCACAGTCATTTGTCCCATCATTGTACAAATGAGGCTGTGTTACAGGACAAAGAAGACATATGAAGGCTACAGTTCCAGCAATGAATGCTAAGCTCACCATCCCTGAAACAAATTATAAGATCAATTAGACCTGTCACAATAACAATAATAATTAATTATGTCCAAAATCTTAACTAGCAACATAGAGATTGATTTTACCCAAAAAGTATGGAAGAGTTTGACCAAATAAAGTTGGAAAGTTTTGACGAACAAAGGATTGGCAAACCTAAAACAACTGCTAGGTTAGTTCGTATTTCTTTTTTACTGTTTGTATTGCATGGATGTAAATTCCACTCCCCTAACTCTTCAAAAGTCCAATATGGAACAATCATCCTATGCTTTGGAGTTGAAAAATGAAGGATGTGTAGAATCTAAGAACACTTAAAATCATGGTTCATCCTTCTACTTTCTTAAACCTGCATCTATTTTTTCGTTAAATCGACCAAGAAGCATGAGTTTGATATACAAGGTGTTGGTTGCGATTTTCAATGGGTGGAGTGCTGATTGGTCTCGGTGCACTCAAATTTGTGGGTGATGTATGGATATGCATTTGAACCAAAAATAATAATAGTGCTAATGGAGGGTTAAGAGATTTTGAATCAGTGGAGTAGCGATTTGTATTGATCTTGGTGTGCACAAGTTTTGCAATTTATTCAGTTGCAACAATGATGCTGAGAGAGCTTTGCATGAATGGGACTTTAACTGGACAAGAAAATCAAAAAAAGAATGGAGAGTATTTTCACAAAAGATAATGCCATGATTGGAAATTTATGTATTGTGTAGCTTTTAGAAACTTGGATGCCTATGGTATATTTTGTTGACCTTTATATTCACTCATTCATGTTTTTATATATTTTGATAATAACAATAAAATGAAAAATAAATATAATATACTTGGTTAAGAATAAGTTTTAAACAGGTTTTATACGAAGAACATATCAACAAGCACAACAGATTACGTTAAGAACTCAATCCTGAAGTCCAAGAAGGGAGTAAAGCGAAGACTTAGAATAAATATTCATTTTAGTGTTTCAATGCAAATCTTTAAATCTTACTTGATAGCAAAATTAAAATGAGCTTACACACTTCACTTTGCATGCATTAAATAATTTATAATAATAAAATAAAATATAAGTTAGACAGTTCTAAGAATTCACCTAAGTAAAACTGTTAAATCTAGAATTTTGCATAAACCGATCGACCGTTTGGAGTTACCAAATGAATCGATCTATCGTTTATTCATCAGTGATAAACACTGAGAATTCTATAAGAACTAGCCGATTAATTGACTTGACCAATATGAATCGGTCAACCGTTTTAGCTGTCAGAGAAACAATAACGGCTAGTTTTTTTCTTAGAAACATATATATAGCTTGTCTAATTGTAAAATTAGCAAGAGAATCCGAACATATATGATATACAAGCTATTCTAAAAGTAAAACTACTACAAAATCATCAATCTTTGAACATACTCTTATTCGTGCTATTAAACCTTCATATTCTAGCACAAAATATTTAATCTCATTTTCACTACGCTAAAATATTTTCATTCCTATAAATACTATCTAATGAGGTATAAAGTTCAATTGTATTATCCACTCTAATGAGAGAATTTGTTGCGAAAACAAAATCATCATTGTAAACCTTTGAGAGTTCAGTAAAAACTCTTGGTATTGGTAAGAGAATTTCACCAAGAAAAAAAAATCTTGGAGAGGGATTTCTTCAAGTGGTGTAAAAAGCTTAGTGTGGAAGTGGTAATTGTAGTCTAAAGCTTGGACAAGTTAAGGAATACAATACTCAAGTACGGTTAAGTACTCGAGGTGTGGATGGTGGCTTGCCAAACTACATTAAAAACGAGTCTATAAAGTATCCCCCTTAACTCTTTACTTTATGTACTTTAATTTTATTGTTGGTTATTACATTTATTTGAAGTAATTTGTATTAATTGTAAAATTTAATGATACACCTAATTCACTTCCCTTTTACATGTTAAGTTACTTTAATCCTTGAACTACATATTCAAATCCGGAAAATCTCTCTTTTATATATAAAATTATCTCCATTGAGAATGGAAAATAGAATATCATGTTCAAGTAAGGCTTTTCCATTTGGGGAATTGGATTGAAAAATGTTTTGGACATTCTCCCATATGTTTTTTTCTTTAAAATTTATGCACTTCCAATCTTTTTAACTTTTAAGAGATGAACATGCTACCTTATTAATTAGATATATAGCTAGCTTATCCCAATATATTCTCCACTTGATAATCTAGCTTTGCTATGCTTGAAACTCTAGCTTTGCTATACAAGCTACTAGATTTCGAGTGTGTTTGTTTTTGTGGTCCAACGTGCTTTTTAAAATGTTTTTCAACTGAAAAACATCAAACTATTTTTTATATGCCTTTTGATGTGCAGATATAAAAAAATAAATAAAAAATCTGAAAAAAAAAACATCATTCTGATACATTTTCAATTGAAAAACACCTTGCACCGCATTACGAAACACACACTTTGTTAATAGTAAATAAATACATGAAGAAAGTCAATAATATGTGTTATTAACAATATATTGATTTTGGACCCCACCATATTTGTGTACCATTTTTTTTTTGGGTTCATTCCTTGGTAATTCAAGGGAAAAGAAAAGCAAGTGAATAGCATGTTGATAGTTTTGTTCATGCCCTGGTAATTCAAAATACGAAAATGCATGTGAAAATGATGTAAGTTTTGACTTCTTTCTCTTACCCCGTGCTACTTATAAGAATGAACATACAGAAGGATCTGAAGCCCTTTGGAAAAAGTATTTCAATTTGTTTCAGCTCAATTCTCAAAAAGGTCATCCATGCCTAAACCAATTTTTCTTTTTCATTGAACTAAGTCTAAGCTCACAAAACTTAAAAGAAGCATACAAACTATTTTCTGCAACCAAACATGCCCTTAACATCTCCCGCAATCAGCTGCAAAATTCGAAATTCCTAGTTTGGTGAAGCAGACCAAGAAGAAACTAAGGATTCTAAGTTTATTTAGAATGTAACACTAGGTTTTCCATTATTAAACTAAACAGTTTTTGGGTCAATTACCAAACAAAGTTTTTTATCTTTATTTCAAAATGGTTTTGTTAATCCAAACAGATTAACAAAGCAGGTTATGATTTGGGAATAGAAAAGTGGTTTCTTGATTATTTATTTTCCCAAATGTAGTTTTAATGAATATCACATGATTTAGTCTTGTTTAATACTGAGCTCTCATTTCTTTTCTCTTATAAATTTTAAATATAATATGTTTTTCACATAGGTTTTCAAAATTATTTCATAACTTTTAAATATATTTTATAAATTTCAAATTCTTTTTTATTAGATAATTTGATTTTTTTCAGAAAAGTTCTGTTTTATTTCATTTTTATTATGAACCGTACAAGTGGTGCCTATATGGACCTTTCACAGTCAACTTAATGGAAGACATGCAGGACGGGTTTAAAAAATCCCCCAATTAGTAGAAAAAGGATCAACTGGAGCCACCCTCATGTAGAGGGGTGTCAATTTGACCAAATTACAAAAGCACAGGGGTGATCAATGATTTTATGCCCATACAAGAAGCTTAGAAATTCTAAGTTAGAATCACTAGTAATGACTGAGAGATACAAGGTTACATCATCCAAGAAGCCTAGAATCACTAGAAATGACTAAGAGGTTGCAAAGCGATAAGGACATGCTTGTGCAATATGCTACTGCAAAATGATTCACCGAATCTATTTATAGTCATACAATGAAATTTGATTGCTTCAGTTGCATTCCTGCAATTCAACTCACATACCTGTCCTCCTCACAAAGAGCATAGGCAATCCCATAAAATTGCAAAATATATGAGCAACTAATGGAGCAACAAGATGTCCTACAAAGATGCATGTGATCAATGGTCAAGACATGATTCAAGATAGGGAAAAAAAGCAACCTACAACAAAGAATTAACTTTAACTATTTAACGAACAAGAGATAAAAAGATCATATACTTGTCCTATAAGCGCTCCAAATATGTTCTTATACTATCATTTCAGATTAAAACATTCAGTAGTATCTGGTCTAAATCAACAATGAGCTCTACAACGATCATTGAAGGTGAGTGAGGACTATGTCACGGCTAATTTTCAGAAATCACACATAGAAGGAAACAATTCGTAATGTTAGTGTCTAATACTCCAATTATTTAACTAGAGACCTGGCCCTGAATTGCTTTGACGTAATTTTTTAACATGTTTTCCTTTTCACAGCTCCTTTCTTTCATTTTTTTTTAACATACAAAAAAAAAGTAATTGAAATAATGTTTTTGCTCATGATTCTATTATTCTGAATTTTCAAAAATATTTTAAAAAGATCATCAAATTCATGCGAATTTTTTTTTTTTTTGCCAAACACATTAATAGAAAGACACCAGTAAACCAAGAAAAAAAATTACTTTCATATATATGATTGTGGTTGGCTAGTAACTTCATTTGCAAGGGAACTATACTTAAAAGGCATATTTGGAATAGTAAAATTAATTTAATTATACTTAAATGGGCGGAAATAAACTTATCTATTGTTCATTACTATGATGACCTTTTAATTGAAGTGTTTTGCCTGTAAGATGAAAACTACAGGTAGACTTTTACGTGCTCCCTTGAGTGAAAGCTTCTTCGACTTGAAGCATGAATCAATAATACGCCCACTACTATCTTATGTTAAAATTAATTTGATCATGAATGAGGATAACAAGGGTCTGAATTGCTAAGCCTCACATAAATTTCTTGGAAAGAATACTTAATTCAAAAGTTTAAGCTATCATGTAGAATGCAAAAATAAGTTTCGATATCTTAACACTTATCAAGTCACATGACTTACCTGTTCGAATGAAAAGAAAAGATGCATATGAACCGAAGATCACAGTGTAACCTAGCTGAAGACCTGAGAAATACATACAAATCCATTTGCCAATGAGACATTGAGATCTAAAAGAAGTCTTCGGTTAATCATGTTCCCCAAACAAACACATCACAAATTTCAAAACAAATGCATCATACTTAAGGCAACAAAACAAATCTATGTCATAGAAAAATTGCTATAAGGTACAAAAGACATCAATCAAAAGCAACAATAAGAAGCAGAGGATACCTACAACCATGAATGCCTTGAGCAAGCTATAGTTTTGACGGCCATAGATCTCCATCCAATGGTTTAGATGTGCTGAACAATAACAATCACACTTGGTAAGACCACATTGCACAAAAGTAACTGTAGTTTCTGATATAAGATATAAACAACAGTACAGTTTTTTTAGACAGGTGTCAGAAGATTAAACTAGAGATACTAAAAACAGCAAATGCATTTAAGGAAGTGATCTATAATTTCTGATCAACTGAGCACAAGTTATTTTGCACTGTTATGACATGAACAAAAAGTATCAGAGAAAAAAGTAAACATTCAAGTAGCCAATATAATATGATAACAAGTGGATGTGTGATCACTTTATTCTTGAATGCTACCCAATTCTTAATCATCTTCAATTACTACCTCACAAGTGGTTGACATGCTGTATTGACTTCTAAATAATAGTTAACAGCAAGTATCTTTACAACGATGCGCTTTCACTTACCCAAGCTAAAGAGAATGGGGCAGAGTAAAATGACAATGTACATCTCAAACCCTCCACAGAGAAGTAAAGGTATCATGCATGCTCTGAACACCAATTCCTCTGTTAATGGAGCCTGCATATAACAGAGTTGAAGATCAGTGCAATGATCAAGCTAACATTTTTTCATTTAACTAACTTACAATGCTGATGCGAGCATGGCTAGCTACTTTTAGGAAATAAAGAAGCAAAGATAACTAATCCACTTCATCCTTCAAGATTTTCAAACGATCAATTAAGGGGAAGAAAGGACCCATTGGTATCCATAATGTGATAGACTAATAATCATTCAAGAATAAAACCAAATTATGCCGCTGAGTTGAGTCTTCCTGCAAGCCATAAAGTGAAATCAATTTTAGGAATAAATACATATTCTGCATGTTGGAATGTTGGCTTGGCACGCTATCATAGACAACTTCATGCTTATTAAGTGCACGATAGCTCATATCAATGTACTCATGGAATCTTTGTCAACCATTGAAAGTAAAAGCGTTACTTATGAACACAGATAAAAATTGAGTAAGAAAGCACATGTTTCTTGCTCGCCACTCATGCACATAGCACATAGTAGAATAGGAGGTAAAAGGAAATGGTTGGTAGGTAGCATATGGAAAGAAAACAAAATTTCTTACCTAGTATGGGTCCAAACTACCCAACAAAAAATTAAAATCCATAACCTTAATTGCTATAGAAAGCCATTTAGTTAAAGTATGCAAACATTCATGCCCTATATTATCTTTGAAACTTGTGATCTCATTTCGATTAATAAATAAACTCACCACAACATAACTACGCCAAGCCAAGACATTGGAGGCAGTTGAAGACAGCCCGGCAAGAAAGTTCTGCAGGATATCTTTGATACAGTTTAAAGAAATTCCTTCACCCTGATGCATGTGTTCCTTCCATGAATCCACCAACAATAATGACTTGAAGACCAAAGATCCAGCGTACATTAAACAAGTCAATGAAAGAGGAAAGACCACAGCTTGCCACTGTTTCATACATAAAATTGCGTTTCAGAATGCAAGTTTTAGCAATCAGTCAGCCTTTTTTCCCATCTGCAGGTCATACAAGAATATAACCCGATAATTACTACGTGCAAAAAGGATAGCTCCTCCTTCCCAGTACGCATTTATTCAACATTGACAATGAAAAAAAATAACATATCATAATCAAGATACTCACAAGATGGTCCAGTCTGATGCCATATACGCCGAACAAGTAAGTTGCCTCCCTTCTCCTCAGCTAGCATCATTTATAAGCAACAAATCAACAATACAAGTAAGTAACAGTATTGGTGTGATAACGGGTATGGGAGAATTTTCAAACACATAGTCAGTGGATAATCAAGGAAACGAAACAATTTACAGGGAGGAGGAGAGCACAGAAAACAAGGGACATGAATGAAGAAATGGTGGCGCATATGAACCGTCGGATCATAAATTCCTTGAGAGAAGAAGGAGCCGGGAGGCGCAGAATCAAAGTGGGAGCATAGAGAATGGCAACATAAAGGAATGCCATGGTTGCACAGGCTATCACCGCCACTGGTTTCGACAAACCCGTTTCTTGTTCCATTTTAAGATCGAGTCGATGATTTGTGCCCTAAATTCTCTTCAGGAAGACGATCGTATTGGGAGATATTGGGAATTGACTGAGCTTACTAAGCGTGGGTTCGTTAAAGCAGTTAATGCGGTGCCGTTTTTTCGGTTTCAATCCTTGAAACCATCCATAAATCTTAACCCCTAACTAGAAATTTAGTTCCCGCTACGCTGTGAGGAAAAAAAAAATCAAAGTAAAAAAAAAACAAAAACTAACTAAATGGGGGTTATTTTGATATGATGCAGTTGATTTGGAGAATAAAAGGTAATATGGATAATCAATGAAAATATAATTTAATTTAGAATAAATATTTAAAATAAATTTTTTTATAAAAATATATTAGATTAATTTGAATTAACTTGATAATCCACGTAATAGGTCATGAGATTATAATAATCCTATAGAAAACAAATCAAAACAAACTATGAAATTTAATTTTCAATAAATTCAATGTTCAAAAATAAAATTTAAAAAAAAAACAATTAAAAAAAACAAAAAAATTACCTGAGTTGATTTTAATTAACCTGTCAAACTTATTATCTTGATCATAAGATCGAGATAATTTAATAAAAAATAAATTGAAATAAATTATGAATTTCAATTCTTAATCAACCAAGTGTTGAAAGATGAAATTAAAATAATGATATAGAAACAATTCAAGTCAATCTAGGTTGACCCGTCAAACCCATGACTCAAGTTATGAAATGGAGATACCCTCGTAAAAAGCAAACCGGAACAAATAATAAAACTTAATTCTCAATCAAATTAATATTGAAATATGAAATTGAGAAACAAAGTCAACTAAAAAAAAAGCAAACAACTCGAGTCAATTGAATTAACTCGTTAAACTCGCAGTTTGTATCGTGAGACTAAGATAACCTTATAGAAAATAAATTGTAAAAAATTATGAAACTCAGCCCCCAATAAACATAATATTAAAGATAAAATTAAAATTAAAAAAATTGATTAAAAAAAGACAAAAAAAAATATTGAAGTCAACTCAAGTTAATTCATCAAACTCGTGACTTCATTCATGAGACAAGGATAACTTCTTAGAAAGCAAACTAAAACAAGTGACGAACTTAATTTCTAATCAACCTCATGTTGAAGAATGAATTTGAGGGGAAAAATTAATAAAGAAAGGGAAAAAACTAAAGTCAACTATTCAAACTCTCGATCCATGTCATGAGATTAGGATGATCTCATAAAAAGTAAATTGAAAAAATTATAAAACTCAATCTCAATAAATCTGATGTTGAAAGATGTAATTGAAATTAAAAAAAAACTCAAATGAAATTTTTTTATTATTATAGTAAATAGTATTTTGTGAAGAAAAGCATAATAAAAACCCTTTCTCTTTTAGTTTTTTTATTAATATAAAAAAATATTTTTCTATATTTTTCAAGAGAGAAAAAAGAATTTAACACATCTACTTCTACCACCATAAAACTAGTAGAGGACCTCATTATCTTTCAAGTAAAACTAGTAGTAACATCTCATAATGCAACAACTATATATGTATATAAAATAAATCGACTTCTACCACCATAAAAAAATAAAAAGCAGCGAAAGTTGGCTACATTCTTTTCATCACGCAATTGACTCTCCAAGTGTGAGATATAAATTTATAGCTCACTTTCTCCCACTTAAACTCAATTTTCACCTTTTTTTTTTTATCATTTCAACACCTTCCAACTTCATGTTGCTTACAGTACTCCTGCGCCATAGGAGGATCTATACCAAATAAAACTTTTCAACAATGGTCGACTTTGCCGTGACATCTGCTAGATTGTCACTCATGTGAATCTTTTGCATGCCCACACCAACTTCTTCCACTACTTCTATAACAAGTGATATTATACTCATAAGTGCTTTGTATTTGAATGAAAGGCACGATTCCTTGCAATTTCAATTATAGATAAAGCCACATTAATAATACGTGGCCTCAACACTAAGTTTACTTCCCCTCGTAGAAGTGTGTGTATATTATTAAAAAATAATATAAATCATATCATGGGATCTCACCTAACAATTTAAGTTATTGGGTTCAAATAGTTCTTTGATATGATATTAGAACCTTGATGACCAAGAGGTTATAAGTTCGAATCTCACCATCCTCATTTATTTGATAAAAATCAAGCATAAAATAATATGGATCTGTGCAAATTTCAAGTCCAAAAGACTTTAACTTGAGAGGGTATGTTAGAGAATAATATAAATCATATATTGTGATGTCACCTAACAGTTTAAGCTATTAGGTTGAGATGGTTCTTTGACACCTTTTAAGAGTGTGTGTGTGTATATATATATCACTTGTAAAATCTAAATCAACATATCATATGATAATAAATTATAACCCTTCATGAAAAAATGTAACATATGAGGTTTCTTTGATGTATCTAAGGATCATTTTTTAAAATGTTTCAGTGCTATCTACGAATATTTTCCATAAATCCACTAATCATACTTAGATGTTTGAGTAATATTTGGTCATGTACAAATCATGGCGTACAAAAGGCTTCTCACTACTTATGTATATAGTACTCAAGATATTTTTATCCTTTATTCTTCATTTATAGAACTCATTCTCAATGACAATTTATAAATTTATAATTGATACGAAGTGTGATAAAAATTAGTAAATTAATTTATAATCTTGCATGTTAAACTACCGAGATTTTTCTAAGATAATTCATTTGAGAAATCCAAATGTTCCTATATTTTATATCTTGGTGAATTTGCATCCCTAAAAAATAAAATTGTTAAATCCAATAACATTTATGATCTGAATTGTAGTGTAAGTAGGTTAAGTTATCACGTCTGGATCGATATAATATGTCATCTTTTTAATATTAAAAAAATAAATATTATCTTAAATTTTTATTTAAAGTCAAACTATATTTTTTTAATTTAAAATCTGGATTAGATAAGGAATCGAGTTGAGAATTTTTAAAGTTGATTGGTTGAATTAAATTTAATAACAATGCTAAAAAATTTCTTAGAAGCTAAATCTTTTTTTAGATTCAATTTTTTCTTATTTAACCGAGAACATAACACGTACCAGTAACTGTTTCTAATCAAATCAAATCTAGATAAATAAAAAAAAATCAAGAAGAGGGTTTTTATTGAAAAAATTTATGATATCTTATTAGTTATTCTATAAATTTATTTTTAAAAAAATAGTTATAAGTATAAAAGAAAAATTACAAGTGATAATATTTTTATTATTTTTCATGGATGATAAATTTTATTTTCTATTCTTTGTACATCTGTCTCAATTTTAAAAGTCAGAACAGAAACTAATTAATAGAATGCCAGTACAGTTACCTTCAAAGTGAAACGAGCCGTAAGCCTGTAACAGCTCATTATGCAACAACTACTAACAAAAAAACGTTTGACACGCTGACTTCTGCCACCGCAAAGAAAGGCAAAGAGGGCTGGCTACAGTGCAAACTTCCTCTGCCCCCCACGCATGTGACTTTTGAAGTGTACAATACGAGTTTACAGCTCATATTTAATAAAAAGAAATCTATAGTTTCCGTGTAAAATAAAAAAACACGGCTGAAAATCAATGGACACCATATACTTTCAATTTTTAGTCACATTCACCCTTGCGAGGCTATACCAAAAACATGGCGCTGTCTATTTATTATTAAAAAAGCTTTACATGCCGGGTTGCTTGGTATTTTTAATTTTTTTAAAATAATAAAATAACTAAATTGCTCGTGATAACAAAGAAATACTAAATTTATTGTTGATTTATTATCTTTTTATTATAATTTTTTTTTGTTATTATTACGTAGGCTAAAAAAGATGATTTGATAATTTAATAAATTTAAATATTATTAAAAAAATAGCTGAAATGTCAGCCATACAATTCTTTACAAGTTTTGGACGGCTCCATTGACTAACCACCAGATTCTAGAGCAACGTTGGAAAATGATAGGCATCCCCTCCACGCCTTCATCCTTATTTATTTTTTAGAGATTATATAATTTTTATGATGCAAAAGTTGTCAAGAGAAAAATCTATGAAATTAGTTAATTATGTCCCAGTCCCTGTATTTTACTGTAACAAGTTAAATAATGCCTGTGCTATTAAAAATCATCAAATAGTTTTTTGACCGATGTTGACCTCCGTAATTTTTTTTTTAATTTAATTTGTTTTTTTCATTTATTTGACTGATTTTACTGGCCAACGATCAACTTGGTTGGAGAACCATGCTGCAGACATTGCATAATGTACAAGGAATTAATTAGTTATTTTATTAATGAACAAAAAATAAAAAACGACATATATAATACTATTCATTTGAATTTTTTTAATTTATATTTTATTATTTAATATTAAATTTATTAAAAATTAAATTAAATAATCATTTTATTTTATTTTTCCGAGATTATATCAAACTTAAGATGAAAATTATAGATTTAACAAGTTAAATCAAGTTAACTATTTTTTTTTAATTCTATCTTTTAATATTAGATTAATAGAAAATCAAACCCTATAATTTATTTTAATCTACTTTTTATAACCTTTAATAATTAATCCCAATTGACTTAAAGTAATTTTTTTATATATCTTTTAAAAACTAATTAACTCACCTAATCATGTTTAATAATATTATTAAAAAATTACCTCCACTTTTATTATTTCTTTTACATTTTTGAAATATTATTCGAACTCACGACTAGAACGTGAGACCAGTCAAAACTAAAACAGAATAGAGGATAAGACAATTCAAAGAGCACGTGAATGAATTGCGGGTAAAACCCAAAATTATTTTCATTGAATGAGACATAGAACGTTTCGGACAGTCCATACAGAATTTGACAAGTACACATGTGAAAACAATAACGTCCCGACCCTTCCCTTCCGAAGAAAACTTGCGGTGTCAGTTTCATGATCAAGGAAAGGGATCGCTGGGACCGTCAGCAAAGGGAATCTGACCTCCATCTTCAGTTTCTGGCATCCTTCAAAGAGCAAGTCCCATGTATCAGCAATTGTCTGACGTAATTGAGGACTTCATCCACATTAACAGTCCAAGCAACTGCAACAGGAGAATACCCTGACCAGGGGTTGCTCGAGTTCCATCTATAACAAATTTTACCATCATGATTAGAAGAATCAAAATACATTAATACAATACGAAAATGATAGCACGCTTGTCTGAGCATACCTCTTGAGTCCTTGGTCCATTAGCGTATGCCCAGCACAGATGCCCTGCGTCTCAACCCTCACGACCCCGTTCTTGTATGTGAAGAGATCGGGCCGAACTAGAGCTACAAAACTCACAGGGTCATGGAGAAAAATGCCTGGAAACAGACATCAAAAAGTCAAGACATTGATCAAACCGCACAACAGTCGACCAAATCAACAATAAACCTGAGGACAACCGATGCAAAAAAGAAAAAGGATCACAAATAGACTGGAAAATCACCATAGACACCATCGGACTTCACATGCCAATCTCTATAGAATTTGCACATGTCACTTAGTATTTTAGCATACTTCCCTTTGGATTGCCTCAATTCAAGAAGGTCCCCATCTGCAATTTAAAACAATTGTTAGAGAAAAAATGGTTCCATATCAACGTGGAAAATACAGGGAAAGATTGACTAGGAAGTAAGTCCATTCCACCTGTGAATTTAACTTGGGTTGTAATATTTATTCCAACCACAGCGATGTTGGCCCCGGAGGTAAACACCAAGTCTGCTGCTTCTGGGTCCCCATGGATCTGCAAATCAAAATATTTGCCTGGATGACATTTAATAGGTAAAAGGGTTTTTCAACTAATTGAAAACTAGTTTCCTTGCTCTGCAACTCGCTAGTTGCAGCTAAAGCAAAAATATTTTAGTGAAATAAGACCTCAAATGCTTTCGAATCTCCTTTCTTCTGCAATGAGAATACTATTCCATCAACATAATAACACTAGCTATTCCATATAGACTATTTACTGGCAAACAAGTTGGACAGTTATATTATGCCTGAAGAGGCAGATAGACAAGGAAATATGTTTCTAATTATGGCACGAGTAGGGGGGAAAAAAGAAGAAAAAATCAAAGAGATCACAGTCCAGCACCAGAACTTACATTTGCCTCGGCAGCAGGGTTTACATTTCCCAGTGCAAAGAATGCACCTCCAAGTACAACAATTCTTTTTACCTTGCTAGCAAAGGAGGAGTCCCTTTTAATCGCCTGACATCATAATATGATAGTTATGAAATTGCAAACTAGGGAATTACCATCTGCAAGGGAAGGGGTGGAAAGGATGACGAAAGAATGCTCACCAAAGCTAGGTTAGTTAGTGGTCCTAGTGCTAGTATAGATACTTCACCAGGATACTCAGAGACTTTATCCACTAAAAATTCGGAAGCACTCTTGTCAATTTTCTTTGCTTTTGGAGGAGAAAGAAATGTGTTCCCCAATCCATCAGAACCATGAATAAAGTCAGCTACAGTTGGGCTTCCACCCTAATGAATCATTAGGAAAAATGAAAACAAATTTTTAGTTTTTTTAAAAAAAACAGAGTAAGCAAAACTATAAGATTCAAAACTGAATACCTTGGGCAAGATAACAACGAAACAGAGAAGTGAAGAATCATAATCCAATAATTCTAAATGTACTCGCACAAGAACTCAGATTCCCACATAAGAAAAACAAAAATCCAATTTGACATGGGAATAGAGAAAATAGAAATCCATTAGGAAATAGATCGTGTATCAAGTAAAGGACAGTTTTTCAGGGGAAAAAAAAGTAAAGAAGAAAGGATTGAATTGCCCTTGAGAGGTAGAAAGTTACCTTGAGAGGTTCTGGACTGCCCTCAGCGACAGGAACATCTGGACGCCCTGCGATCTCACACTATCCTTTTACACATTAAAAAAGAAAAAGAAAAAGAAAAACATGGTGGAGAATCGATCATGAATACATTCACAGAAAGAAAAATGAAAGTTGGAATTGCTAATTGATTAGTTAACGTACCAAAAGTAAAGCATTTCGAGTGGCATCTTCTGTGGAGACATTACCAAATATTGTGGTCAATCCTAAGACCTCCAACTCAGGAGATTGAAAAGCCATCAAGATCGCCATGGTATCATCTATTAATTGACGGATATACATAAATATATAAAGATTTTTGTTTGAGAGCTTAAAATAAAAAAGATTCAACTTCTTTTTATTTATTTATTTAATGGAGGAGGGAAAAAGAAAAAAACTCACCGATCCCAGGATCAGTATCGATAATTAGTTTTTCAGGCTTAGCAGTGGAGCCAACCAACACGCCGTCCCTTTCTCCGTGAAAAATGTTCACCGTCCCGTCCATAATAACGTGGCTTTCCGTCTCCGAACCCAAAACACCGTCCATCACACTCTCTCTGGGAATCTCAGACAGGCAATGAAATAAGAAATAAAACCGGATGAGACCCAGAACACCGACCCCAAAACTCAAAACTATTTTATGAGGGAGAGGGAGAGTATGTCTTGGAATTATAGGAGTATTTATTTAATAAGCAATAAAAGAAACGGAAGATGATAAAGTCGATGATGCTAAGCTGAGCTGCTCACCAAACGCTGTTTTTGGATTGATTTGAAACTCTTCTTTTTGGGTTCGGTAGGTGGCAGATGAGGTACTCGTCGTCCTATAAGGTAAATATAACAAAGGAAGAGAAGTCTTCATCCAGGAATCTAAAAAGAGAGGAAAAGTTTTTGGATAGTTGGATACGGCTGCGTTTGTTTTTCGCTGGTTTTTGTAGTAGTGATGAAACAAACACAGTAATATATTTGGTAATAAAAAAAATTTCGTTTTATGGTGTGAGATTTATTAAAAAATTAAATTTAAAATACAGTTTTTTGACCGAATTTCATAAAAAAATTTCAATTTTTTTTATTTTTATATTTTAAAATCGCTTTTTAAAAATTTTAAATTTTTTTATTTTTTTCTTTACTTTAAATTAATATTTTTTTGATGTTTTAGATCATTTTAATGCGCTGTTATCAAAAATAATTTTTAAAAAATAAATAAAAATATTATTTTGATGCATTTCCAAGTAAAAAGCACTTTAAAAAGCAACTACAACCACATTTTCAAACACAATTACCAAATATTTTATACATTTTTTTTGCTACACATAAACTTTAATAATAATTTTTACCAAGCACGTATCTAAATTCAACTAACTACAGTTAACCGTATTTTTTTAAAACTTATTTTTTTCAAACCACAACCACAAAAGCTATCTGAAAAACAAACACACTCGTAAAGCTACTAATGATGCTTTGGTAGCTTCGTTGTACTGAATCAAGGGGTGTTTTGGAAATAAAATAATAGTTGTTTTTTAAAGTATTTTTTATTTAAAAATATATTAAAATAATATTTTTTATTTTTAAAAAAATATTTTTAATACTAACACATTAAAACAATTTGAAAACACAAAAAATATAAAATTTTAATTTTTTTCAAAAATATTTTTGAAATGTAAAAACGAATGAGTTTTTTCTTGATGTATTAAACTAATGGCTTCTAAGTTTTTGTATAGTTGAAATCTATTTTTATTTAATTATATTTAATTATATTATAACATAAATAATTATGTATAAAAAACAATGATTAAGATTTGAAATACATGTATATATTTTTTAAGTCAAAATTATCTTTTTTTATTTATGCATTTTTTTTGGTAATAACATGTCTTTTAAAAATAAGAATCAATGGTAATTTAAAAATATGAGTAGAAATTATAATAATATGAATTAAAGAGGAAAAACATATGTTTTTAATGAAAACTCCTTTTTATTGTCCATGTATTTTCCTTTTGTTTTGACAAAAATATATTTTTCATTGAAAATTTGTTTTTTAATTGTTATCGAAAAGGAAATATACATGTATTTAGTACAATCCTTTTTCTTTCTTTCTTTCTTGTTTTAGTAAGTTTTTTTACACATGCCATTATTATAGGTCTAAGAATTGTCAAAACTAATTTTAGTGAACTAACAAACTAATTTTAATTAAAACTATCATACTTAAAAAGTATTTAAAGTTCTTAACATGCGAGTAAGCTAGGAGGAACCGATATTAAACTATACTTATTTATCATGGAAATGTCATATATAAATGAATAGTACTTTACAAGAATGGGAAGAGATTATATGGTTATTACACGTTAATATATTGGAGGGATGTTTTTTAAAGTGCAAAGATTTAAGCTTCAAGTGATTAAGCTTTCTTGTTTTAATTTTTGCATTCCCTTGTAAAAATGTCTGGGTGTATTAAATGACAATCGTGATACTCTCAATTCTCATGTTAAAAGACATTACGAGAATCATGTATAGGTGGCAGATGAGGTTGAATAATAAAAAAATCGACCATTGAGCTCCAAGACTAGTTAATAGTACAAAACAAAGTGATAGCCTTATCGTTTAAGCCAGCCTAAATGGCACGACTTTCTTGCTATTTGGGATAGACTAGATGATAGGGTCGATGTTTGTTCAAGACAACCTGTTCAACCCTGTCTTTTTAGACCTTGAACAACAGGCCTCGTCCCAACCACTCTACGATTAGATCTAATCTTATGCAAGTTCTTAAGAAGTATATTGATTGGTATACACCACAAGATAGAGTTACTATCTCCAAAAAATAAATGTGATGCTCATACTCTGTTATGCTTACTTATGAATTGTTAGTGTAATACTACCTTTCTCGCCAATGATTATCTCCTTTAACCTTTCTCCTTAAAGGGCACCTATTTTCTCGATGGTTATATTCTACCCACTTGTCTTCTTATAAGGTGCCAACCTTTCACACCAATCACCCCCGAGCATAAACCTTTTATACCGATTACATAATAAGTTATAATAACCACCAATTTAATTTTTTAGGTTACTTGCAAGGAAAAAACAATTATTCTCTATTATTACTTCATTTTAAACAAGGTAATTTCATACGACCTAAAAATATAAATATATTCGATCCCCAAATAAACACATAAGACAAAACATAACTTCATGTAATAACCATATATTTTTTTACTTTTCTACACATTATTTTTATCTCACAATTTACCGACTTAACAAAGAATCCCCTATTATGATAGGGGACTTGTTTTGCATGAAATACCAAACTCGTAGATAAAGCCCATATTCAAGCACATACACTTCAACCCGAGACACGATCGAGGAAAGCCTAAATCCAACAAGAAGTTTTTACAACTTCAATAACAATGCTTTTATGGAAAACTAATAAAAGCTAGTTCATTCTCATTTCACTCTTTAACAAACAGTTTTTTTTTCCATGGATGATGACTTAGAAATGCTAGGTCATATAAATGTAACTAATCTTTCTATCGTAGGTATTCTAACTTCTCTAAATCACCAACAAATTACCCATTGAGTAGAGGTGTTAAATAGCATTGTTCTAGCATTCAACAACAACTTTACACTCTTCTATTCCCTCAACACGAAACACGAGACCTAACTCTATTGCATGCATCACTAAATATATAAAGACCACTCAAGTTTTTTGAAAAAACATGACAAAACAATGTGTAAGCAAGTAGGCACAAAAGCACTTATATTGCAACCATCAGAATGAGATGCTTTCATTATGAATATCGCTCATCAACAAGTCCTCCTATAAGAGTGGCTATCATTATCGATCTTTCTTCAAATCTCACTCTCATACTTCTCAATAAAAAAACCCTAACACAAGACATGATCAATAACTATACAAGCTTTTAAGAATGAACTTCACCCTAATAAAATAGGATATCATCCACTCTGTTATCGAGTGTTACAATATATCCATTAAGGATGACTTAAATAACTATTATGAGCTTTTAAACCCCAAATAACACATAAAAAATGTATGAAGCATCCCAGAGCTTGTAACCCAAACAATGATGTTATGTGTTAAGTTCTTTCAACAATCCATTTAAGGAATTATATCTTCATTTGTATAATAAAATCTTTTAAACTTTTTAATGAACAAATCAATATTGCCTCTCTAAGTAATCCCTATACATTTTTTTTCCCATAATGTTTCTTATCATAATATTTGCAATGAAATCTCTATGTCTCATACAAAAATCTTCATATATCTAGCAAAATTTTCATGTATTCAAATAAAATCTCAATGTCTTAGAAAAAATCTTCATATCCCCATATAATAATTTTCTATTCTTCACCTTAAAATGTTCTTCACTATAAGCGAGACAAATAAGTTAACCTTCAAGAAATATGACATGTATAAGACAATAAATATTTTATTTCCTTTTCCACTTCTACTCATTAGTCTTTTAAATATGATTGTTTAAAGACTAAGGGTTAAATGATAGTACAAAAAGAAGTGAAAGTCATGTTGTTTAAATTAAACAATAAGGCTCTTCTATCATTTGAGGCAGAACTTCTCCCACTATTTAGGCTATCTCAAATAATAAAAAGCTTAAAAGAGACAAGATTTCTTATTATCTGGAACAACCTAAATGGCAAAGTGGTTGTTATTTTAGGATAGCCTATTTAACCCCATCTTTTTAAACCCTTAATAATAGGTCGCATCCCAACCACCCTAAGAGCACATCAATTTTTATATAAATTCTTAAAAAATTCAGCGATTGACACATATCACAAGACAAAGTTACTATCTTCAATAAAGTCATTATGATGTTATATTTTCATAGGTTTATGCATAAATAGTTAATACAACACTACATTTCTTGTCGATAGTTATCTCTTTCAATTTTTCTCCTCAAATAGCACCTACTTCTTTATTGGCTATCTCCCATCAATTTGTCTTTAACATAAAAAAAGGAACAAAGAGCCTTGGCGTATAGGCCAAGCCTCATTCTTCATAGGTTAGGTGTTTAGGCCTATACACTTAGCCCTTTTTGTTTTTTATTTTTTTATTAGTTTTTTTCATAAATTTTAAATTTTAATCCATTAAAATAAATTAGTTAAAAATTATTTTTAATTTTTTTTATTAAATATCGTTAAATTTTCAATTTATTTTTACTAAAATCTTGATCTTTTTTTATTATTATATTGGCAAGTGCTATTTTTGTACAACCCTTTATGATGTTTTTTTTTCTTTTACTCTAATGTTATTTTTTATATATTGTTTGATTAGATACTGCTCTTTTTTTTTTCATTTGTTTTTGAAAAAGGTTATAGCATTTTTTCTTCAACTAGCAAACGTTTTTTCTTTGTTCTCATGATGAATTTTTTGTTCTTGAGTTTACTAAGTGAATTTCCTGTACATGTTGATTTTTATTATTGTATAGTTAGATAAAAAAAAAAAATTAAATCAACATGTTTTTATGACTTGGATCACGAGTTTGTCGGGTGGATCCAAATCTTCATCGCCTTAGCGTATTAAAAAAAAGATTAAAATAATCCGATTCAAATTGGAAATTATTTTGAAGATTATCTTTCTTCAATTTTCTCATTTTTCATATTCGGTTATCATTTTTTTATTGTTATTTTTTACTCATTTAAGATGATTTATAAAATTTATTTTTTTTGCGATTCCATTGTCCTTTATTTTTTTTTCCTATTTGGCTTGATCCTCATTATTTTTATTGCTATTTTCTGCCTTGACAACTTTTTTAGATTGATTTTATTTTCTAATTTTGTCCTTCGATATTAAATTAGTTATGAATTGAGTTTTTTTATTCAACCCGAGTCTAAGATTTCACATGTTATGATTTTGAAATATTAACCCCGGTTTATGAGATTCGCTTGGGTTTACTTGGTTTTTAATATTATTAAATTAGGGTTACTTTTTTTATGCTTTTAAATTAACCAAACTTATTAAACACAATCAACTCAATACCCGAGTCTTGAATTTTTTTTACTTCTTTAGAAATCCTAGCATCGCCTCAACTCTATTCTTCTTATATCTAGAAAATTTTGGATGGCCATGGCCTTGCACCGTTCGCCAATATAAGTGTACTCAAGTCATTTTTTTTTTAACTTTTAATATTTAGTTAATTATAATTGAGTTTTTTAATTTATTTCAATGTGAGTTTCATGGTTTTATCACGATCTCACATCTCATATCACAAGTTTCAGAGGTTAACCATTGTTAACTCATATTAATTTAATATATTATTTTTTTAATATATAATTTAATATGTCACAATTTAAATATTTTAAAAGTGTTTCATCCCATAGTTTTTTTTTAACTTTCTAATGTCTTAATATTTTTTCGGGTAAAAAAAAATAAACCTACCTATAGCGTCGCATGAACCAAAACCTAGTGTAGATGTCAAATTATGTTACAATGAATTTAATTACATGCATATTTTCTTATAAAAAACAAAGCGTGCATTTGTCGATATATATATATATATATATATATATATATATATATAATAAATTAATTATTTCATTTGTTCTTTTGTATTTTTTAAACAATAAACTTGAGTTTTTTTTATATGAAAATGAATCTACACATTTTTTACTTAAAGAAAATAGCATACATCCAAACTTCATGGCATTAAACATTACAAGAAACTAAAATATCTCTTGATTTTACTGTGTATTTATTATTGTATACCTATATTTACCGTTACTATAGATTAGAATAATAAAATTACAATTTTTTCCTTGTAAATATAACATAATTGGCTTTAGCAGCAAGGTAAAAAGGTTTTTTTATTGTTTTGTGCACAGTAAAATGTCTTATATGTTCGAGGCAAAATAAAAAATAAAAATAATAAGTTGGGGAAAGGGGTATTATCGGTTTTTCCATTTCAAATGCACATTAATTTTACCAAAATGCAATTGAATTAAATTTGTCTTTGCCTTATGTCAATGGGTTTTAATGTCTTTTTCATTTGTTATTTTAAAATCTGGACATGGGCAGCTTAATATTTAGTTATATATATAAAATATCAATTAATTCTAAGAAATGGGTTGCACATGATGTTCACCGGAAGCGCGTGAATGCTTCTACGATCTTTGTGTGGTGTGTATAATGTCATTCATAAATCAAAATACATCTTCCACAATGATGTTTTATTCCATAATGGTGTGAAAAAATTTAAATTTTAACATATCTCTATTTTAACCGTACTTCCAAATAAAAATTAAGATAGTGTTTGTTGTATAGTTAGACCATACTTTTCAAAATTTTTGAATTTTAAATAATTCTTTTAATATATTAATATTAATATTACACATAAAAATACATTACTTTAATACATTTTTAAATAAAAATATTTTATTAAATTTTTTTATCACAATTGAAACGGTTTCTCTAGTCTAATTTATGGAGCATCTCACATTCCTTGATGATACCCTATCTAAAACAAGAAATGTTATGGGGATTTTTATTATTATTATTAACATGATTGTTTAGTAGGTTATATATATTTAACTAATTTTATGAGTTTTAAAATTAATAACTATATAATTATAAATTTATAATAATAATTTCATGATTATTAGAAAATAAATTCAAAATAACCAGTTAAACTGAAGAAATGCTGTGGGGGATGTTTGTTTAGATTCAAGGTGCGGTCACGACTCACGAGGGCCTCCTGCCTGATTCGAAAGCTATTGAGAATGCCTTCGAAGCCTAATCCAGCAGTCTCATAAATACGTCACCATCCTGTCCGGTGTTTCCACCGATAACATAATTTTTTCTTCATGGACCGACCAGCCCCCACCACCTCCACCTCTACTCCCCCCATCACTAAGCAACCTACGGAACCACCATCATCTCAACCACCACCGCAACCACAACCACAACCACAACCATCCTCCTCCACGGCCTCTCCAAACCCTAATCTTAACCCCAACCCACCCCCAAAACCTTCAATATCAGCAGCAGCAACAATCACCACCACCCCCAGCAGCACAAGGCCTCAGACAGTGCATAGGCCATGGCAGCACCCCCACCCCCACTCCCAATTCCCTTCTGTTTCTTCGGGCCCTCCTATACCATCCTCCTCCTCCACGACCCCTTCTATTTCTTCGCCACGCGGTGTTGCCCTAGGTGTTCCCGCGCCTTCTCCCGCGTCCTTTTCTTCTTCATTTGGTCACCAGTTTGTTGGATTGAACCGCGCTCCTGTCAACGTGCCTGAATCCGTAGCCAACACCAGCAACTCGCAGGTGAGAATTTTTTTCATTGCAATTTTTGCTTTTAGAAAAGGAAAAGAATTGATGTGGTTATTCTATTCATACTCTTGTTGTTGTTTGAGAGATGTGCAGGTGAGGCAAGGGGTGATGGCTTCAATGGCGTCGAATTCTCAAATGCGACCACATCAACAGAGACCTGTTCAATCATCTCTTCGACCACCCACTTCTTCCCCAAATACCCAAGTCAGTGCTGGCTTTCCAAATATTTCATCCTGTCTCTTTAAACTTGCTTTCTCCCTTTTGTTATTGGTTTGGTGGATGGGATTTTGATAGCAAATATTAGCAAGTGAAAGAATAGTGTTGATTAAGTATGGTTGCCTTTGATCCTGAAAAAAGTCCCCGAAAATTGAGGGAGATTGTTGTGTTATTATGTTAATGAATTGCTGCGACTTTCTCATATAAGTTTGCCATATGAATTCATGCATTAGTTAATTCCTCTGTTATGCGTACATACAACAAGTCCCATCTTAGCTGTTTTGAACCATATTAAATAATTTAACCCAGGTATTTTGTGAAGGAATTGTGTCTATGATACATTGCAGCACCATATCTGGATAGCTATGGGTAGCCCTAAGTTTTGGAATTACTACTGTGAATTATTTTTATCTTATGTAGCTATTTCTTACACGCTCATGTTGGCTCTAATGCGAAACAGAGATTGCAAAGTTGCTTGGAAATTGTATTTACCACTTAGAAGTTATGTGCTATGTAAAATTTTTGAGATTTTTTTTGGATCATTTTAAAACCGTCAGCATTTCCTCTATTGGTTTAATTGACTCATGATGGTGATACATGGTTTCTATTTGTTGATTCCATGTTCCTGTGACAATTTAACTAGTTCTTAATTGTGCTTTGCTGGATGGTTTTGGTGAAGTTAGGTTTTCCTCTCATCTTAGTTATTTTTGCTAACTTGTTTAGTTTTTTGCAGAATTTCCCAGGGCATGTATTTATAAGATCCACACCAGTAGGTGCAGCAGGTTCTCCAGTGCCAAACACATCGCAAAGTTTGCAGTCCCCCAATCAGCTGTGGTTGTCATCCTGCATCTCAAGGGAAGCCTCCATTGCCTTCCCCTTCATATAGGCCTCAGATGAACTCTCCGTCACTGCAACAAAGGTCACACATTCCACCACAGCATCATTCCCCACCGACAACTTCACAGCAACAGCACATATCACCTGCACAGCCACAACAACCTTTACAATCCCATCAACAACCAGAGCATTATGGCCAGCAATTTCCACCATCAAGAGTCCAACAGTCCTTATCCCCTCTGCAACAAGTTTCAAGGGTTCAAGGTTCAGTAAATCATAAGCCATCTTCCCTAGCAATGTCACATCCTAACACAGTACAACCATTGCTGCAGAATAGTATAGCTAATGCAGAAAGTGATGAATCTGGTAACCGGATTCTTAGCAAAAGAAGCATTCATGAGCTAGTTAGTCAGGTGCCATACCTTTCTCCTTTTAGTATTAGGCTTCTATTTAAAAATCTGTATTTAACCGTCATTATTTTAATTTATGAATATATATACCAAGACAAAGGAAGAATGTGGTTCCATTTTAAATGCTTTGACTCAAGTATTCATATTTTGTTTTTAGCATGACCCTTTTTGTTTTATTCATTCTTAATAAAAGACCTTCAGTCATTTATTACATTCATGCTACTCCAGAATAATTCACCAAGTGAGGTGAGGGAAATATATTTTTTTAAATTGTTTATTGTAGTGGTTGTGAATGGAATCACAGAGTTACAGATATGCAAGTCCTGGACAAGTTTTTGATGAAGCAAAAGCATCTGATTATTTATTTTATGTTGAAATTAGCTTGTGAAATTGAATCATGGTTGTGGTATCGTGGACTCCACTACAGCCATGTTGTCACTGGCTGTCTTGGTGTTAACTAATGATGGATATAGCCTGGTGTTTCTTATTATGTAGTGGATTGTGCCAGTGTTTAAAAATTTTAACCACAGTGCCTTGTTGAAATTTAATTTTTAGCATGCAATTTCATGTGGTTCGATACAACTATTTTGGACATTATGCTTGAATTCTTTAAATGGTGTAAGACAGTCTGTGACTTGAGTTTTGTGTCGGCGGATGAATTTATGGGTTGGTTGTTTTAAAGCATGATATCTTTCACCTAGAGATTGCCTAGTTGATAACTTGTCTAAAAGAGGCTTCAAAATGACTTTGGTCTCTCCTCACAATTTGAGTCCAATGTCGTGTTATTATGTGGAGCAGACCCCAGCTAGTTTGAGACTGACGCTTTGTTTTTGCTGTTGTTTTTTTATCACGTAGAGTTTATCTGCAGTTTTTTTTTGCAATTTCTTTCCTTATTGTGAGTTTTCCTGCTTCCTGTACAGATTGATCCATCAGAGAAGTTCAATCCTGAAGTTGTAGAGATTCTAGCAGATATAGCAGATGAATTTCTTGTTTCTGTGAGTAGTTGAACTTACCCACCACCCCCCCCCCCCCCAAAGGACTATTCTGCTTTATAAATAGATGATTTTGTTTGATCGTAATCTTGATTTGTTCCAAATTTTTTAAGACTGCATGGGAATGCATAAGCAGAATTTTTCTTCACTAAATATTACTTTATAGGAGCTAAGCTGTGCTCATTCACTAAAACAGTAGGTTGATTGATCAAGTGAATGGGATTCAGATTCACCATACAAATCACGAAAATTCATTTTTTTTGAAGGGCAGTAAACAAATTCATCATCTGAATATTAGGAAAATAATTGTGTTTGAAAGAAAATACTAAAATAGTCCATTTGGAGATTGAAATTGCAATTGATTAGTGAACTTCAAGGTGTTGCCTGAATTTATTAAAGCCATGTACATTGCACAAGTGCTCAAGGTTCTCTTCTCCTAGAATTGTAGAACAAAATTCATAAAAAAATTTCAACTACAAATTTGATGGTAATATATTCAGATTAGTTTTGTTACTCGGGGCTTGGGTTTCAATGGTCTGAACTTTTTTGTCTGAGAGTTTTATGCTCAACACTCTTTTAGTGATCTTCATTTTGTCAAGTTGTTTTCTTGTTCTTTTTGCAAAGCCATTCCAAATTTATTTGTATTTTTTTTCTTGGTGCAGGTCACAACATTTGGTTGCTCATTGGCCAAGCATCGAAAATCAGATACATTGGAAGCAAAAGACATACTTCTACATCTTGGTTAGTTCTGCTGGATTAGCCATCCAAGGCTTGCGTTGTCATTTGTTTCGTATCCGATGCTAAATCCTAAGTTTTTTCTATGTTTTTTCTGCAGACAGAAACTGGAATATGACACTACCAGGGTTCTGTGGCGATGAGATTAAGAGCTACAGAAAACAAGTAAGCATTTTCACTTGAGTTCACTGGCTTATGGAGTTGAGGTCTGGCACGAGTCACTATTTGGTGCAACCTTTTCTTTCCATCCTTTTCTCTTTGTTGATTTTGCATTGTGAATTTGCAGGTAACAAACGATATCCACAAGGAGCGCCTTGCGGTGGTGAGTTTTGCCCCAAAATATTCCCATCCAATTGGCATGCATGTCTTGACATATACTTATGACAGCATACATGTCTACATGTGTGTAGGTTTTCAATTACGTATTTTGTTGCTTCCGATATAAATTAATAATGTTATCTTTGATTGCGAGTTAGATAAAGAGGATCCTATAATTTGGCAATTTTGAAACAGAAATAATTTCATGATAACTTTTTACCCTTCTGTCTTCCTTATACACACACACACACACACACACACAAACATACATATTTTATGTTCTTGGTGATGCCAGATAAAGAAGTCAATATTGGCATCTGAGATGGCAAATGCTAAGAACTCTGTGGGACAAGCTGCTGGAAATGCAAAGAGTAGCACGTCAAAGACCTTGTCAAATCCCATTGTCTCCCCTAACCTGAAAGTTACATGAGGTGTTTA
This sequence comes from Populus simonii, assembly GCA_007827005.2. Taxonomy (NCBI): domain Eukaryota; kingdom Viridiplantae; phylum Streptophyta; class Magnoliopsida; order Malpighiales; family Salicaceae; genus Populus; species Populus simonii. The sequence goes on from CM017469.2 coordinate 7,052,217, forward strand.
TTGTACTAGCTTTGGCAGCTTTTTTGCTAAAGGTAAGGCCAGTAGTTTTAAACTTAACAATACATATATCTTCTCCGCTTGGATCATGCATTCAGTTGAACATGCTTGATGAACGTTTGGGATTGCTTGTAGTAAGACTTGCTTGTTTTATAAATCATGTCACATATCAATGGTTGCATTGCTTGGAGTCCCGGTGGTGGATAAGACATTATAATGAATATTTTTGCTAACGTAGGTGACTTGAAAAGTCATGAAGTTTAGTCATAACTTTCTGTTGGATCCATGTAGAAATAAGTTGAATGCTTTCTATCTTACAGTGCTTTGAGATAGATCAATGCTTAACTTTCTTCTCTCATGTTGCTTTGCATCTCTGCTTCAAGTTTATATTCTTTATCTTATTATACCATTGTTATAGATTGTTTTGGCATGGTTTATTGCTTCAAGCCAAACTTGTCATTTGGTTTGATATCAATAAATCTAGGTGAAGTTTTGGTAGCACAACACATGATATGGCAGGCTGTCAATTGTATAGAGTGCCTTGTTGGGCGAGGAATGTTCAATGCCAAGCTACCCCATGGGTTGGCTTGAGCCCGGGTGATATTTGGTAGGCATGGGCAAGGTCTTTTAGCTTGGGTGATGTTGGGCGGGCCTTAGGCTAGCTTGACCATTTAATTTTAAGAATCACTACTTCCAGGGAATTAATATAGTTTTATTGTTCGCTAAACAACTCCTTTTCTTTTTTCAATTGCCCCCTTTTTATTTCAATTTTGTCCTTTTTTTAATCAAATTCATTCTCAGACTTTTTTTAACAGATGTCTGGGTGGTTTTTGAATCGTCCAAGTTGACTAGATCACTTTAAGGCAACTCTTAAACAGTTTAGTTTTAAATTTGGGCTAAGTTAAGAGCTGGGCCGAAAGGTTTTTTTTCCTATCAATTTCATTATTTTTTTTTCTCAATTTCATCCTCACACTTTTTATACCGGTCGTCTAGGTTGTTTTTGGACCGACCAAGTTAACTGGGTTACGTCAAGACAACTTATATACAATTTAATTTTAAACCCGGGCTAGGCAAAAAGTTGGGTCAATAGGTTTTTCATGTCAATTTCATCATCGAGCTTTTTTTACCAGTTGACCGAGATGTTTTTGAATCGACCAAGTCAACTGAGTCGCATTGGGGTAACTCCCTAATGGTTTAATTTTAAACCTAGACTAGACAAAAAGTTGGATTAGAAGGTTGTAAGGTTGATCTGCTAGGTCAGGTTTAATAAAAATGTCAAAAAGTTAATATTTTTATTACATAAAAATAAAAACAATGATCTTGCCCACAATGAAGCAGGGAACGATAAACTAGTTTCATCTATATACATGTATATGACACCCAAAACCCTAACACTCTTGGACTGCAACCACCCTATCCTTGCTGATTATACTAATGAAATATTGCATGCTTTTATTTCTGTCTCCATCTTTTACAATTAGTCATCATCTTTTTTAGTTCTTTCATCATCTTTGTACATTTTTTTTAAAAAAAAACTTTGAATAGATCATTGTTGGATATGGGTAAACTTGTTCTTATTGTTTTTATTTCATGGTGGTGATGGTGGGACATATGCACAGTGGTTCTGTGATTTGAGAAGATGACAGGTTGTAAGCTTATCTTTAGCAAATAATAATAATATATAAGCTTCTCTTTTGGGGCTAAAATGTGCCAAGCCAATTACTCAATGCCAATAGTCCTTGAACAAAATTGGGAATTTAATCAGGTCCGTTATTAACTAAACCTAGGTTTCCATCGACTCTAAACATGTGGTATAGGTTTCCATCCAATTGATGTGAGATGCATCATATGCAAGCTCTCTAACCCTTATGTAGCGAGCATTGATTGGAAGAATTGTGGGTCAACTTTGACCCGTCACCAAAGATTTTTGAGGGTTTTTGGTCAATAAATATAATTAACATTTTAATTAAATGAATTTATTAGATTTTAAATGATAAATTTATGGTGTTTGGGAGTAATTGGTAACATTCTATTATTTACTTTCTAGGATCTACTTTGAATAAAGAGATAGATACAAGGAGATATAAATCCTAGTTTGAGATATTTTTATTACTTTTAGTGAATTTTGGATTTTATTCTTTCTCCTACATGTCTCACTTTCTTCAATGTGGATAAAATGTAGTAATTAATAGGATGCTACTAGTTACTCTCTATGTATCATAATTTTTTTCAATTTTAAATTGTCATTAACTTTCTTATTCTCAAATAAATAATTAGAAATTAGAAAATACAAGAAAATCAAAACATAAGCTGAAAGTAGTAATTTTAAATGGCAAGTGTTAAATAAAGTTACTAGTAGTAGTTAGATACAAATAAAAAAAGTACGTACAAATAAGAACCTAACTGCATATATTATCTTTGCTGAGAACAACCAATTGTGAAAAAAGAAAGTTCAAGTGCACACAAAAGTAGTGATTGGTAAAATTTGATCTCTCTCTAAAACCTAATCCACAAATCCCGTGTCCTGTGATGTGCATCTCCCATGAACAGTACCTCCTCTCTTTTTACTGTCCCTGCTCTCTTCCTCTTTCTACTCTTATGTCCAGGTATAATAGGTGACTTGTGTTTTTAAATCGCCATGATCGCAACAAGAACACCTTGGAAGATGTTGATTGGAGGGCTAACCACTAACCAAAGTCCCAATAATTATTTGTTAGTGACAAATTGAGTTGAATTTTTTTTCCTCCTGTTATTCTGAATTTTTGATGGAGATTAAGAGAGATTTGTCGTTATTAATAGACATGGTTTTTGGTAGCAAATTCAGTGGATATAGAGAGGAATGATTTTCTCATGGAGTTCATGGGTTCAAAGGGGGTTTTCTGATTATCAACAGTTGAAAAGGAAGTAGGAGAGGATGGAGGGGAGATATTGTGTCGGTTTTATGGTTTTTGAAATGAATTAATATTTTTGGACTTTTAATGTACATATGAAACAAAACAGGGTTAAGGTGACTAAGGGCATTCAAGTAAAATCATAAATGAAAACTCATGTGTTTTTTGTGATGAAGGCAGAATCGGATCGTATGATATATCAGAGCCACGATACAAAGATATGGATCTGCCTTTCTTTTTACCCGTGACATGCAGAGTTCATTGTTTGTTTTGCAGCAGTATCATATCATTGCTATTTATGTCTAACCGATTCTCTTTTTGCAGGTCTAGTTATGGGAAAGATGGATGACAATCACCAAAATCATCCCTGCCTTTATTCAAACAATGCATGTGGAATCCTTTCACAGACGGACATGAATAGCGACACCACAAGACCAAGAAAATATAAAATTACCCAGATTAACGACTCAGACAACTGATTCCAAGTTATTGTGGAAGTGGAAGTTGTATTGCATCCGATAACACTCAGTGTAGAGTTTGTGGTATGGAGGTGCTTGCGTAGCTAATGCTAACCAGGTTTCTTTCCATTATCGTTTTTTGCATTACATTAGTTAACAAAGAATCAAAAGCTCTTCTTTTTTATCTGTGGGAATTGTAGGAAGCAATTGAAGTGGTTTCATGATTCCAAGTTTGGGAACCGTAAATGCTATTGCTCCTACAATTAATTGTGTCAGTGGACTTGTATAAAAAGCTTTGAGCTGAATTCTGTAAAAGATATATGATTGGATTTAGTAAAATGATTGAACCTAAACTTGCATGTATGGAAGTATGATTTAGGTTGAATCATGCCCAGGGTTCTGCTTCCCTCCAAATTCATGCTCCTTCATTTTCCTTAAGTGGTTGGATAGATGTGTGACGCCTCAATTTAAATAAACTTCAATACGACATATATTATGTTTAGCTTCTCGGCCTATTACTTGAATTTTGAAATTACCCTAAAGAATGAAAATTCTCACAAACAAATCTGTTTTCGGAGATGACCACCATATTGGTTCATTGCTTTGAAATTAACAAAAGGCTGCATTGGAATTGATTTGGATGCACTTGTGTTTTGATGTTATTTCTACATTTTGGATCCATTCTTTGGACCGGTTGTGATTGTCTTGATGGCCTGGAAAATCTCCATGATTTTGTAGTAGTCTTGGGAAAATCTTGTACCAGGTTATTTCTAATTCATTCTTGGTTTCTTTAAACTCTGGCCTTGTTCGTTCAACTTATTTACGACAGTCTCAATAGCACCATGAAAACGATCTGTCTCGTGCTCGTCGGAAGGTTCCTCTGCGTGGAAGGCGTCCAGCTCCTTTCGGAAAAGAATATGGAGGCCAGCCCACAATTAATGAGCACAGTAGTCTTGTCTGCGGGCTCATTATTCTTTGTTATTCCATTTCCTTTTTGTGCTTGTTAAGTTCTCTGATTTATTATGCCTCTCAAGTGCTGAAGCGTAGTGAAGGTGTTCCATTCGATATTAGCAAGTTAGCACCGGGGCAACGCCTGTGTTCCTCCAAACATGCAGTGCTGCTCTCCCTAGGAAACCGAAAGCCTCCGTGTTGCTTAGGCTGGGGACACACCGACACACTGCGGCATCCTGCTTCTGTATGTACCGTTGAGGTTCAAAAGCGATTTCTGAACGCAGCCACGACCAATAAATCCAACACACCTTAAACGAGTATGATGAATATTACAGAGAATAATAATAAAAAAAAAAACCCTACAGTTTTTATGGATTTCTTGCAGCATGCATGCATGATAAAAGGTCAGCACGCACTCATCTCTTCACCTCCTTCACCTTCAATTCTAGTTTCTACGAGAAAACAATTGCAGGCTGCTGGCAAAAAAACAAAATAGCAGCAATATTACATGTAAAGAGAAATTCTTGTGGAAGAATAAGCCTAGATTTCTATAAATTTGATGGAGTTTCTTGAGGCACCAAGCTGCTAATCAATTATCCGTGGGACTTCCTTCTCGAGCATAGATGTTCCCTTGAAAATCGTCAGCTGAAACTCCCTTGTATACTTCAACAACTGAACAGAAAGACGTTTTATAGTTGTTACTATTCCTGCAACAATAGTTCTCATCTAAACAAAGAACATCCAACGCCAAAAAGTCCAACCAAAGTTCCATTGCTTCTATTTATTTGACAACATCTATACTGCAAGTTAGAGCTTGTGGCAGAACTTCTGTTGATCTCCGGTAATGTTAAGATTATTGATCTTTTTAAAATAAAATACCCAAGGACTTCGTGCAGAGGGGACAAAAATAGTTTGAACAATGTTTTGTAAGGCAGACACACACCACCCTCTCGGGAGATGATGCCTGCACTTGCCCTACGTTATAACAGCACACCCGCTATCCATTTTTCTCCAAATTTACAACACTAACCTCACAAAAAAGTACTGGTTATTTCTTTTAAATATATATATTGCTCTTTTTGAGAGAAAACGTTAAGAACCATCTCCATATCACTTTCATCTTTTCATTTCTGAGCATTTTGCGACTGAGTTTCAACTTCCAAATATTCTAAAATAACTATATTAATGGAAGAACTGGATAATGTAGAAGAAAATTTTAGCATGAAAAGAATCTATAATGGTGGGTATACAAGTGAATTTGATTAAAATTTCCCAATTAATCACAGCTCATCTCAAAATCCCCAAAGACCCGCTTTCTCTCAAACGCTCTCTTCTCCCTCACTATTTTTCCCCATCCAAAGCAGTTTGCTGCTTGATCTTGCTGGAGATCATAGCTCAAAGAACTGCAACCTAAAAAAAGAGCTTTTATCTATCGCACTAGTAGTCAGATTCATGGTGGGGAAAATTTTTTATCTTGCCACAGTAGTTGCGACCGGCTTCACAGAGGTTGGGCTTTTTGGAGTCTAGCTGTCAGGCTATGACTTGTGAGTGAGGAGAGGACTAGAGCTTTAGACTCCTTGGTTTTGGGTTTTCTAGATGGTTTTGCAAGAGTGGAGTTCAAGTGTATAGGGAAAAGAATGTTTCGCAGCATGTATTTTGGAAGAATAATGTTTTTGGTGTCATGCAGTTTTTGGAAGAATAATTTGTTTTAAAACAGGGAAATTAAGACGGTAAATAGAAAGATCAGCTAGAATTTCAAAAAGGAAAAAATCATCAATTTGAAAAATAATGGATAGTGAGAAGGCCTTTATAACATGAAAGGAGTGCAGATATCACCTCCCCTCCCCATCCTCTTCCTTCTTCCTCTTCTTTATAAAGTTATCCATTGCATTTCATGCACAAACAATTTTTTCTGTTATGACCAAAACAAGGAAGCTCGCTGTTTTCTCAATTTTTATGAGCATTTCATCGCTTTATTGATTCATAAAAAGAACTATAAATTTGACCATTCATTACAGAATAAAAGACAAAACTTACTTGTCCCTCACTCATCTTTCTGAAGCCAAATCTTCTTGTCCAGATTGATTCCGCTTCCTCAGCTGCTGGGAGCACCAGTTGTTCCACATTCAGGGAGCACAATAACCTCTCAATGCACGAGAATAATGCTTGGAAATAACCCTAAAAGAGATTTACAAAATTAAGTTCGAAGGTTATTCATCAGAATGCTGAACCTTGTAAAAAAAATGCACGGGGAAGTAAAAATTAAAAGCTGAACTCCAGCATCCCATCCAAATTCCAACATTAGACACTCACTTTCCCTTGATGCTCTCTGTTTGTAGCCACTAAAGGAAGCTCGGCAACCTCCCTACCGAAAATCCTAAGAAGACCAGCAGACACAACAACATGCCTGTGGATGCATCAAACCGCAACAATTACATAAAAAAAAATCACCAATGGATTGAAAAGGAAGTTAAAAGCTGAAAAAAACCAACATTCCATGAAATGCAATGTACCTTACAGTCAAAAGCACACAATACATGCCCCCAAATTCCTGGCCAGATATATTTCTCCTGCATAAAGTTAAAGAGAGAATTTTAAAGTTCTGAAAGTCCTGAGAAATTACAGAAATTAGAGATAGACAACAGAACCAGCAATTGATGCTGCTAAACTAAGCATGTAAATTCTCTTCAGAATGTTCTCATCTCTTAATACTTTAGTTGGTTGAAAGAAAAGAGATTGAGAAGTAAAGACAGAAGGATAGAACATCAGTCTTCTACCGGTGTAACATGGGAACAATTGAAAATAAGAATCCTTTGTTCCAATCCCTTCATTATCATGAATTAAAATTTAGGGGGCAAAAAGAAGGGAGAGATTTTATCATTTCTCTTGTTCGCCAAACTTTCATCCAACCAAATTATCCTTTGTAACCCAGAATGCGATAGCACATGTCAAGTGAGAATAACTTTCACTCTCTAGAGCGCCTACTTTTTGGCGATTGCAATATGTGTGCTTTAAAGGAGACAGACCAGCAGAAGGATAAAACAATTGCACCTTCATAATTCAAAACCATAAACATTTCCAAAAGTGATATAGAAGATAAATTAAATTCTTAGCAAAGAAGAATATTAATAATTAGCCTTAAATTTTGATGAGATAGAATTATCATGATTTGAAAAGCATGACTGGTTAATTTCACATTTATGATGATAATTCATACAACACAACATAAGGATAGTGAAAAACACAGTAAGAGTTAATGTTAATATGCAAAAATAAGTTTATTAATTTCCATCCAATTGGTAGAAATCACCTATTAGGCTTTTTCCCACGGACAAGGCTCAAGGTCAGAGAGTGCAAATAAGTTAATCCACATCCAATATGCTAAAGCAAAAGGTCTAAAGGGAATGCGGATCCAAATCCATACAGCCACATGTTTTGGTTTCATATGAAACATGCAAATCAAATTGAGGCGTGAAACAAAAGCATGGCTACTTTGACCGCATACAATCTGAATGCAGGAGCAAAAACAGAATTGTTAAGACTAAAATGTACAAGCAGAAAAAAGGTACAACGTACCCATAGACCATAACTGGAATCAGATCACGGCCAGTTTTTGCAACAATAGGATCAAAACACTCCTGTTGAAAGGAAAAGTAAGCATAATCAGTAACACTACACACATCTACGAAGACTACTCATGGATGTTCATTCTTACACATAGCACCCAAAGAAGAAAAGCTTTAACTTGCATAAGGCATCAGGTGACAAACCCAACTCAATGGCTTAAAAATATTTGTTTACCCTCGAGCATTTGAAGTAACAACATGAACATCAAAACCATGCCAGGCCCTTACCCCCCTTTGACCTCAGCTAATTCCTAACAAACACAATTCCTATCCTTTTACAGGTAAGGACCTATCTAATTGTCCTATCATCTTCATCATCCTTCACATTGCAAGATTTAAATTATTAGTTTTTCTCAAGGTGGACAGCATTAGTTCCTCTTCTTTTCCCTTTTTCTATTGATAGTGGAGAGCTAATGATTCACATGAGCTTTGAAAGGATTTTCATTAGGTAACATTCAGCATTTTCTAAATGCTCTTTTGTTTGATATTTATATTTAGAAGGTTCCTTGTCCATTTTGTAATCGACTCCGTGCTCAATTCAACTCATCTAGACCAAGACTCAATTCCAAACTAGCTGGGGCAGACTTCAAGGATCCACTCCCCCTTTCCTCCATTTTGTTCTGTTATGAGCTAAACACTTAATAAAATGAATTGGACTCTCCCCATGAATTAAGTGCAGACAATGCATTTTTCTTCCTCTGTAAAAGTGAAAAAATATGCAGATTTCTTTCTCTTTTGCAGAGATGAGAAAAGGAAATAAATAGTAAAACACAACTTATTTTTTCACTTCCCAAACTAAAATTTCTCGCATTAATATCTACCTCAACCTCCGGTTTTTATCATTCAATAAATGTACCCAGGAAAAAAGACATCCAAAAAATGATATTGAAAATGAAAAAAGAATAAATTAAAGGCAAATTCACCCAGCTCTCTGCATAATAGCTGCTTGTGTTAGTGGGAAAAGGAAGCAGAAATCCAAGAAGGCACACAGAACTTACTCGAAAAATTGCAGCAGCCCCCGAAAGCAATGAAAGATCTTCTCGGTTGCGACTCTTTCCCATCAGAATTTGCCACTGCACATCATATGCAGCTTCATCAACAAGTAGCCCTTTCTCGACATGCTTTCTATTTATGATATTTAACAGCGAAGCAGGAATTGTCTGCACTCCAGTAGAAACAGAATTCCGGAGAGCTACATAGATATTATTGCAGTCTTGACAGCAGAACCAATTATCTTTGGGGATTTCCTATGGTGAAATATTCAAGAAAAAATAGTAAATACTCCTGGAAGATCATAAACACAAACTGTTTTGAGATAGTGGACTTACTTTTAGATCACATAGTCCACTTTCCCGCAAGCAACCAACATGAAATTCCTTTTCGCACTGAAAGAGAGCATAACAGTAAGACATCTATAGTAAGAAATAGGAAAATTAAATATATGAAGTGAATCCTAGCCCAAGTGCTAGGATAAGAAAAAAAATTAAGCATACTTGGTCACAAAGGATAACTGTTCGGTCATCAAATGTATCGCCACTAAAATCATGGGCCCTGATAAACATAAGAAAAGCACATATAAAGATTATAGGAACCAAAAGCAAAATTTGATGAATGACTAAATTGAACTAAATAAGCAAAGACTAAGGAAAACTCAAAAACAAATCTGTGTTCATTGACCGGTAGGAAACCCTTTTACAAAAAGCACTTGAGGCTTGGAGCTCCTGGTTGCTAGGAATTCTATATTGATGGAAGTATTGACTAATCTATTACTCTACAAAAGTTCTGTAATCCTTAATAACTAATTAATTCCATCTCCGCTAATCAGCTGCTATTGTGAATTTCTTATTTCATCAGTAACTCATTGCCCCCTCCTCGTAAAGTTGCCGCAATGATCCAACGAAAGGTATAATCAGCCATATAACTTAATGCTCAGTAATCTTGACTTCGTGTATGAAAATTTAAGCAAGGACATTCTGAGCTCGTAAAATACAGACCTTACAAAGACCATGATGCATTTTAAAAGTTAAAAAATTACACCCTTGGTGATATAATCATAGGAGTGACAAAAAGGTCATTGGCCAATTTTATACTAACATCAGGTTCTTTTCCTAAAAAACTGACTTCCTTCTATCTGCTAGGGTAAAATCTATTAGAAATTTCAAGAGATTTAACCTGCAAACAGCACAACCACCAACATCATATTCTGGAGTTTTAACAACTCGAGTCAGCCGGATGACAATAGGTCTTGCAAAATTGCCTCCGTGGCCAAGTTTATTGCAATTTGGACAATGCCAAGCACCTTCAGGAGTATCATGTAAATCCAAACATGCTGCAGCACAAACAAATACAAGATGAAGTGGACAAGTATTCATAAAAAAAAAAAGGTAACTTCAATAATTAATCACAATGCACTCTATTTAAATTGGGAAACCACTGATATAGGACCAAGAGAGTAATCTTTTTTTTTTCCACTGGCAAATATTCGAGAGCAGAAAAAACAGTTTGTCTGTCATGGAACTTGAGAAAAAATGCACCAGCAGAAAGAGATATGGGCTTAAGACAGTATGACAAGTAAAAGCAGCCCAACCCACCTAGCATGGAGAAGCGATTCTTATATTATGACAATTTAAGCATGCAGAATGAATTTGAAGGCAGTATTTCAGAAGATGGAAAATGCAGGGGAAAGAAATAACAAGAAACAAGTCTCGTGAGTAGAAGCAAATGAAATGTTTATAAACTATACAACTGAAAACAAGTAGAAAACAAAGCTCTGAGTAGTGAAGAGAACATTCACCTGCATGAAAAGCACGAGGGCAACTCTGACAAAACATTAGATCCCCTCCATCTCCACATTCTGCACACATATCATCACCAATACCTGTGGTAATGTTTTGTCCATTTGCCAACGAAATAGCTATATCATGGAGGGTCAGTCCATTAGAAGTATAAATGTGACGGTAGCTGCAAAAGATAACACTTGATTAAGAATAAGAAGAAATCAATGAACCAGGGAAAGGTCCAACTACTTTTAAAGGCTACTCACGGTTGACGCCTGGCAGACATTCCAGCATGAGACTCAAACTGTGAAGGGCTAATCTGTCACCAATAAATTAAGGGAGCAATAATGAGTGGGATAATGAGAGGGCTGCGACCATCACATGCAGCTCCAGATATGATGTTACTATACAGCATAGTAATCTTACCTCTACTTCACAACAACTACAGACAATACCATTACCCTGCTTGTAACCCCCTAGTATTTTCTGAAAAAAAAAACCACTTAACTATTACTAAAACCATGTGTCAATATCAACTTATCACTGGTGTTGTGTTTACGTGTGTGTATGCGTGCGCGCGCGCATGCATGCCTTTTTACCAAACTGCTCACCTGCCCTTTGACATAGTAAGCCAATTCGGTCCCATCTGGAAGACCATTCGGCATAAAAAGTAACCTGTGAAGATCATTATCCCTGCCAAAATATAGAAAGAATACCATGTTAAAAAATTCAAGAAAAGATAAAATCCCAACAACATGAGTAGGTTTCAACAAACAGACATGAGAATAGACCAAAAGCACACCTCTTCCTGACACCACTCTCAGCTGTTTTCTTTTGCTTCGTAGCAGAGCCAGGGAAGTAAAAGCTAGGCCTGCAAAACAAAAAATGTGATGCCAGTGACCAAGACAGAAGAACCCAACACCATTTTTGTTTATGGATATAGTGAAGAGAAATTAAGGTGGATCCATCAATTTTTACTAGATCCTCAACAGAATAAAGCAACAAGCAAAGCAAATCATTTGTGAGACTGAGAGAGAGCAAACCTCTTCGATGTTTGCTTATCCACGCCTGAAGTCTCCATATACGTTTGCTGACTGACAAAGTTGTTATTATACAAAAAGGAGCTTGAAATTGGGCAAAAGCTTTCTTTCAAAGCTTGACTAGCATAGCTGCAAGTTTTAACACAGCATTACTTCGGCCAGAAACTGATAAATTGAATTGTAATTGTGATTAACCATAAGAGTGTAAGTAGTCAGCACACTTTCAGGAAAAAGAATGGAAGCTTTAGGCTAAATGCTCAGTGTACATGATTTGACTAAGTTTCTTCAACATCAGCAGATATGCTTAATTTATACAGAACTGAAACAGTATAATAAGATCAAAGATCATGAAAATTTGTCTTGAAATGTCCTCTAATAGTTAGTTAGGCATTGAACAATGACAATTGAGGATGAGCAGTTTAGCTGCCTATCTGCATTTTCAATGAAACTCTCCAGTTTAGCCATTTAAGTTCAAAACTGAGTCAAAATTCTGTCACGGAGGAAAAGAGCAGGGGGAGGGGTGTGTGATAAGGGTATGGGTTGCACATATTCATTTTTCTATTGAAGATCCATAACTCAATAACAAGTATATGAAAAAACAATAAAGAAAACACAAATCCAACAAATTAAGAATATGCAAATAACTGAAGATTCACAGAAAGCATGAAAGAGAGCAAAAAAAGGAAAAATACACAGATGAAGATGATTCTCTAAGCCATAATAAGCAGGAATAGTTTACCCAAAAGATGGATCAAAAAAGGAACAAACAATCAACAATTTGTACACAAGGACAGTGAGGAAAATGCACCGAAAAAGTTGAAAACCTTAATCTGAACTCACAAAGTACGTAATAAATAAGAATAAATGGGGAGTAAATAGTATGCTAGAATTGTGAGAATCAGAGGGAGAAGAGTTAAGAATGATGTTGTATAATGTTTACCTCTGTGACTTTGCCACAGTAAGCAAAGTTTAGATCTGTCTAGAGACACTCAAAAGAGTAGAATAATTATATAGAGAGGTTTACAGAGAAGAGCGCAGGATATGTATTGCTTTTTACACCAAAGTTACCAACAATAACACACAACGAGTGAAAGATATGGCTTGTCTTTTACATCTATGTCACAGAGAATTACCCAGAGGCATCACGTTTCCAAGTTTTAGGAAACAAACGGAACAATCTTCTATATTGAAGAACAGCTTTACCAACTCTTATCCAGGTCAAACACACCAACCATGCCCAAAAATTCATACATGCACTTAAGGAATCAGTGCAGGCATTAAGAAACACGGACACGTGCTCAAATGAATTGGTAAAAGGAGTGGAAAAAATAACAAGGAACAGAGATAATTGTTCTAACAAGGTCAAAACAAACATGGAAGTTACAGATGTTGTTATTATTATTATTATTATTATTATTATTATTATTACCTTACATGAGAATGAGGCAAACAAGGCAGTTCGCTGTAACATTTTTTATCTGCTCCAACAAGTGCATTGCTTTGATTAAGACTAGCTGCAAGCCACATTAAACATAAGTCAAATTGGCATAATGTATACATGGCTCTCTTCAGTTAAAACCCATACATGGGTAGTTAGGTAAATATAATGCAACTACAGTGTTTTTTTCCCGTTCTTTTTTTTTTACTACGTTAGCTTGGTTGCATTATAAAGATGCATCGCATCAAAAATCACATATCTTTTTCATCGCATGTATCCATTTTGGTACCAAGTCAAACCAAAATGTCTCAAAAGGGCAATAAAATGAATAACAAATAAAGCATTTATCACCTTTCCAAACCCGGAAGAACTCCTCATTGATAGATGAACCAGCCACGTCTTTTATGACTCCATCTATCATGCTGAGTGGAGCCGTTTTTAGTTCTTGAATAATGCTATAAATTGGTTTCCCATTCTCCAAGTATATGTGATTGTTTGGATGTCTAGTTTTAGCACCAGCATGCTGCTCAAATTCATATGCACTAAGGACCTGCTTGCATTCATTCAGTCACCCTGTTAGCAAAATTACATATGAAGGGGGAGCCCCACATATCAGAAATGTTAACTACAAGAGAACAACTTACTTTGGAGAAATTACATGACGAACAGCCACACAAATATCCACCACCGTCTATAATTCCATCAAGCTCTCGCTGGCAAACCATTTAATTTAAAAAACATGAGACTCCTAAAGCTATTCAAGACAGTTACTTGGACGGGAATTAGAAGCAAACTGGGAACAATAAATATCAGCCGAGATTACCTCTGAAGAAAAACAAATATACTTGACTCGAGCCCTATCGAGAATACCAGTTGCTAACAACTTTTTGACATTCGTAGGGTAGTTGTTGGGAACGACCTTCTTAGACATGTTCAACTCCATATATCTTTCTCTGGTCTGAGGCATTTCTGTGCAGGAATTAACCCAAACAGAGTGGTTCCTTGGATAATAATCCCCATTACGATGATACAGCAGTCCTTGATCAATTCCACCATGTAGAGGGTGAGGCGACGAAGTTTTGGTATCATAATCCTCTTTTCTTTTGCTGAACTTAAAAGTAATCTTCCTAACTCCCGTGGCACTAGCATGCTCAGGAATCTCCAACACAACAGGAGACATAGAGACAGAATCACAAGTATCATTTCGAGGACTTTGATGGGAGGTGTTATCTTCACTGCTGCTACCACCTCCTTCCTGGCTCACAGTCAGAGTCTCCTCTGAAGAGGGGCACGCATTCGTAGGCGATTCTTCAGAGATATCATGGGATGATGATCCGTTGCCTTTAGGAGAAACTAGTGTTATTACAGGATTCGAAACTTCAGATTTTGTGTCGTCGTTTGAAGCTTCTTCTTGTTTTGCTTGTTTCTTGTTAGGAAATAATTCCCCGGTCTCATTCTCATTCACCGGAAATGGATTACGCTCTCTCTTCAAATCACCTTTTGCAGCTACCATACTCACATCTGCTGCTGCTGCTGCTGCTGATATATCCACATGAACCATAGCATGAAAAAAACTAATTCAATTTATTTGAATCGAATTAGCCACCACCTAAACAAAACAAAACAATTACCGTAATTAAATTTCAAAAAAAATAATAATACAATGAATGCCCAAACAACCAAAACGAAAAAGAAAGGCATTGCCACTGCCACACTAGGAGTGATATTCATATTAATAATATTAAATCCAAATAAAAACCCCGTAAGCTCCAGTAGCAAGACAGCCCACCTCGCCTCTATTGTAAGAATAAGCCCTCCAATTCGAATCTTGAAATTGGATTCAAGATTCAAGAAAACACACGCGTTGCTTGCTGCTGGATTTCAGATCTAAAATGGAAGGAAGCTAGGGGTATGAATCAATCAATCAAACAGACAGGAATTTCAATTGAAGATGATTGGTTTACTTTACGTAGGGTTTAGTTTACTTTTAATTTGATCGAAAATACAGCGGGAACGTGGAGAGCGGCAAAAGAAAAAGAAGAAGGAAAAAAAACACAGAGGAGAGGAGAGGAGAGGAGAGAGACAACTTCCTTTTTCGGTTCGCGGTCTAGATTTATCTGGTTTCCTTTTGTTTTTAAGTTTTCTAACACACAGGGATATATATATATATATATATATATATATATATATATATATATATATATATATATATAAAGAGAGAGAGAGAGAGAGAGAGAGAGAGAGAGTCAGAGACCTTTTACTTCTCTATTTCTTGATATCAAATTTCATTAAAGAATAAAATAAAACACTGCAATAAATTTAAAGGAAAAGCTGTTGTTGGTGACAACGTAAATGGGAATCCTTTAATTTATACTTACATTTTGATTTCTAAATATATTTTTTTTTAATATGTCTTTCCTTGCTTTCTTTTTTTCTTTCTTTTTTAAACCAAACTAATATAGAAATAACATTATATATTATTATTTAGAAAATAACTAGTTTTGTATCATAAGATTATTTTTTTATTGTGTAAAAAATAATGTTTAAGTACAAAAAACATATTTTTTAAAAAAATATATATGTTATTCGAGTTATAAACTTATTGGTTAAATAAATTGATTTTATTTAAATTAAATTAAAAGATAAAAAACAATAATAATAGATAAATAAATTCTTAAGAAAGAAATTATCACAATTATCAAAAACAATTTCAAAATTAGATAAATAATATTACTCAATTCTCAGTTTATTAAATACAAAAAAAATAAAATATAGTAAAAAATATCAAAAAAATTAGATTTGATCAACTTAAATTAACTTGACAAACATGCAACTCTAGTAATCAAGGTCGAACCAACTTGAATTATCTCACCAAATATGAGATCCAAATCATGAAATTATGATAATAAAAAAAATCACAAAATTTATTTTTAAAAAGATAATAATAAATTTATTTTAATTTTTCAAATTCATGACCCATGTTATTAGATCTAATATATTATATCTAGAAAAATTATAAAACTTAATTTTTAACCGAATTTTTTTTATGAATAAAAAATTAATAATTTCGTAGTATCACTTTATAATAAAATAGATCAGGGTATATAATGAAATACCAAAAGCTCTTAGTTTTTTTATAATATAAATATACATCTCGATCGAGTTCAACAATTACCTATAAATAAGTTAATTATTTAAAAAAAAAACTCACCCCTTTAGGTTAGTTTAATTACATCAGGTTGGAATTAAATTATCATTCCAATATTTATATTTGGAAGACACGAGACGGAAGCCCACTGGATAAACAAGTGGGACCTTTTATTTAACTAAAACCAATTTCGTTAACAACTATTCCGCGCGCATTTTACCACGTGGCTTGATCTTACGGACATCGAGTGGTAGGGCACAAACATGGAGTTGGTTGGTGGATCTTGTATAGCTGTCGTAGACTGTGGCATTGACACGTGTCTATGACTTCGACTGAAAGGTCGATGTGTTATAATTTGGGATAATTTCTTTTATAAACTATTTCTCTATTAAAACAATTCATCAAAATATTTTTATACCTGTAGAATTTAAAATAGAATTTCCATACCAAAAATATCAATATCTAACTCATTTCTTCATATAAAAACTTTATTTTAGAATTTTATAAATACAAAAATACTATTAATGGTTTAGATGGAAATCATTGTAAATGTTTTTATATTTGATATTATACTTACATTTATAATTTTTATATAATAAAAATTAAAGTGTATCTATATATCATATAATTATTTTGTTCTTTCAAATTACAAAATTTATTTCGACAGCTATCTTAACCAAAAATATTTTTTTATTGTTGTAGCTGCAGTTTCTATATTATGATTGTTTTGAAGAAAAAAATAAATTTACTCCTATGGTGTAATTTTACAACTAGTAAACTGAATGTTGAATTTCTTATGATCATAATCTAAAATATTGAATGTTAAGCGTCACATCAATCGAAACTATAAATTATACATATATTTATTGTGGTTTAACTCTTGGTTTTTCAAAAAATGATAAATAAGTAAGTTTTATCAGTCACATAAAATTTTAGATCATATATTTAACTAAAATATAAAATTTATTTTAGTGTTTTCTCAATAAATATGTGTTTAGTTTTTAATAAATAATAATTATTTTCATTTATATATTTTTAATAAGACAATCATTCCATTAACATTTTTAATTTATTTAACAAAATGTTCTACAACTTTTCTGTAAAAATATATTTTTTTCAACCAAAACACATGTTTTTTTAAACAACATTTAATGATTTTTTTTATTAACAAGCGTTTAATTTTTAAATAGGAGTTAATTTTATTTATTATTTTTAATAAGACTTGTCATTCCACTTGTCAAAACCCAATTATGGATCCCAAAAAATATCTTATAAAAAAAATAACAATACATTTTTTTTTCAAGAAAATAAAAAATTAAAAATCTAAAATCCAAAAATATTTTCGAGATAATAGAGAATAAGCCTTTAAACCACAATATAACAATGATGTTAGAAGAATAGTCAAATTATGGTATTTTTATAAGATAAGATGAAGGACTTAATTTAAAACAAAGTTCAAGGTTAAAAACTAATTTAACAAAAAATAGAAGAATTAATTAAGTTTAAGGACTTAATCAAAATTCTAATAGGTTTAATTGTTTAATTAGGAACTTAATTGAAGCAAAATTAAGTTTAAAAGTCAATTCGAGCCCAAAATCGAAAGATTAATTAATTTCAATGACTTAACTAATTCCCCAATGGGTTTTAAGGACCAATCAAGTACTCAATTGAAGAAAAATTAAGTTTAAAGGCCTAATTTGGATCACTTTGCAAAGATTTAAAGATTAGGGACACAATTGATACTTTAGAAAACCAAATTGGTGCAACCAGGGGTTTAATTACAAGAAATTTGAAGTTTAAAGACTAATCAAGGGTCAAATTTTAAAAATTCAAGGCCAGGGATCTTTTTGCAATGAGTGCTTAATATTGGAGGCTATACCGAACCTTTTCCAAGGATTATATTGAAGAAAATCAAAGTTTAAGGCTTAACTAAGGACTAAATTGAACAAACTAGAAATCAATGACTACTTTGTAAAAGGCACTGGACTAGAAGGATCTCAATTAATTTCCAATATGGGTCTTATTGCACAAAACTAATCAGTTTTGTCTTAATCAAGGATGTTTGAACTTAAATTGAAACATTAGAGATTAGATTATAATTTTTCATGTCCTAATTAGAAAAACCTATTTTTTAGGGTTTAAGCAAATGACTTATCATTCATTTTTAATGAAAAGATTGAGTGGCACGTTGTGTATCCCTGTTTTATTATATTCTCTGACTAAGAAGACTGACCAGGATGTAACCTTCAAACGAATGAATGTGGCATCTCTGACCATATTAATGGTTTTAATCACCACCAATAAACTGAGAACATCTTCTTTACAAGGATGAGACACTCCCATCAAACATTTACAACCTATTTGTTTCAACGAATCAAACAACATCTTGTCCATAATCAGTTGCTCTGCACTGACAGATTGAAACTGGTTAAGGGTTAATCTTCTAAGCAATGAATGTAGAGTTATGGACCTTCAAATCAAGTGTACTTTGTTTCTATGGGTAGAGATACATCCATTCTACATGGTTTGGGTAGACCAATGATATAATTATATCCTAACTTTCACGATGACTTCGTTAAAGTAGCACACTTAATCAGCCATGACTGAAGAATAAAAACTCCCTCGATTGACTAACTTTGTGGTTGTCTTGTTTTGATCAAATTGAACCCATGAGATGATAAAATGAACCATAATCCTTTTTTATATGGATGTTAAAAAAGGATGGGTAAGAATCTTCCATGAGCCATTTTTTTTTCTTCAAAACCATCCTAGTATTAGCAATGACTTTTTTGGATTTTTGTTATAAGAGAGCAACGGCTCTTTAAGAAAAAGAAAATAAGGTTTTTGAAAAGAAAATGCAGGGGAAAAATAAATGAAATACCCAAAGAATCGAAAAAAGAAATCTTATAACTAATTTAAGAGATAAACCAGAGAAAAGGTTTACCAAACTGAGAGAAAAACAAAATCTAGACTAGTTAGAGGTGAATAAGAGCTGAAGATCAAAATAAAATAAACCAAGGATCCAAATGGTATATCTTATCCACAAGGTATACCATCAAGCTTTGATAGGGGGTGTCGTTCAATGAGCACCTTTTTTGTGCGTGCTCATTTAGCTTATAAATCAATGTTTAGATCATTACATACACGTGCGCACGCGCGCGTGCTGTTATTGTTGTTCTTGTTGTTGTCATCATTAGATGTAATAAAGGGTTTCGTGTTTAAGATATCATTA
This sequence comes from Populus simonii, assembly GCA_007827005.2. NCBI lineage: Eukaryota > Viridiplantae > Streptophyta > Magnoliopsida > Malpighiales > Salicaceae > Populus > Populus simonii. The sequence goes on from CM017469.2 coordinate 7,071,775, forward strand.
TTTCATCAATCAATATGTATATACAAGTTTATGATAATTATGCATAGTTTGATATGTTATAAATGTTAATTTAATGATATTTTTTTAGCTTAAGAGATGTTTTATCAATTTTTTAACTAATTTGGTTACTTGCTTTGATTGTTGAATTATTTAAAGAGTTTAGTTTTAAGTCTGTATTTTTGTTATTTTAGCTGAGTCATGTTTTTGAAACCTGAAAATATGACAAATTAATGTTTTTTAATTGTTAGATTTTAATGTATGCTAGGGTTGGGAAGCCCAACTCACATGGTTAGGCTGAATCTATTTTCTTTATAAAACCATGTTCGACATGTTTTATTTTTATTAAATTTATTTTTTAAAGTGTTCTTACCAAGTAAGACTATTAATGTGTTTGATAATTTGGTTTTTGAAAATGGGAGTATTATTTTCTTGAACAACCCATAAATTTTCTATAAAATGAAGTCTTTTTTTACAAAAAAAAAAAAAAATTAAATGGAAAATTTTAAATATAAATAAATAGTAATTTTTAATTAAGATTTATTAAAATTTAATGGTAAAATTGATAAAAAAAAATTGAATATAAAACTGAGATTATCTTTGTGGAAAAAATTGGATGAATGATGTCATGATTTGTTTGTTTTTTTAAAGTATTTTTAATTTATTATTTTTTTAAAAAAATTAATATTAAAAATATAAAAAATATTTTTTACAAAAACAAATGTACACACACTTTATAGTTTTTTAAAACTCAATCATTTTGTTTCTCAAGAAATCGATAGAAAAAAAACAGATTCTGTCTGATTCTTTCTTCTTTTTTCTCCTCCTCCTCCTCCTCCTCCGACATCTCATCGGCGATCAAATCAAATCATATGTAAATATAAATATATACATAGCCATAAATAAAATTAAATCCAAATCTCCCAACTCTTTCACTTGTCGTCTTCTTCTAGCTCACAAGATTCCAGCCGGCGCTCCTCCTTCCAGTATTTGACTTCACTCTCTTGTACTCTATCACTCCTTTCTTCTCTCTCTTTATATTTATATATATTTGTAGGAGGAGGAGGAGGAGGGGGAGGAGGAGGAGAAGAAGAGACTCATTTAATCACACAAGTCAAAAGAAAGAAAGAAAAATGGCCTCTATGGATAATAATAGAGACGAAGAGGAACCCTTTGTTGCTGCTGCTGCTGCTTCTGTTGATAATTCGGAGACTCTTAGGAACCACACGAAAGATGTTCATATCTTGAGCTCTGCTTTTTTGTTGATCTTCCTTGCCTATGGTGCTGCTCAGAACTTAGAGACCACTCTCAATACTGTGAGGACCTTATATATTATATATAGATTTCCTTTGGCTTGAATTTCATCATTTTTAAAATTTTTTTTTCTTTCTTTTTTCAGAAGGATGATATGGGCACGATTTCCCTAGGGATACTGTATGTGTCTTTCACATTCTTCTCTTTAATTGCTTCTTCGGTGGTTCGATTTATGGGGTCAAAGAATGCTGTGCTTCTCGGTACTTCTGGTTATTGGCTGTTCATTGCTGCTAATTTGAAGCCCACTTGGTAATCACCGCTTTTCTTTTAATTTTGATCAACTTTATATATATATATGTGTGTGTGTGTGTGTGTGTGTGTGTGATGGGCATGGCCTCATGACTGAATTTTGATTGAATTTGCTTACATATTGTCTAATTGTTTCCGTTACAGGTATACGATGGTACCGGCTTCTTTGTACCTTGGCTTTGCTGCTTCAATAATATGGGTTGGACAGGTGCTAGTTGATTTTTCAGGATCATTATTCTCTTATCATTATGCTTGTGTATGTTTCCTCACCGTAATATTATGGTCCACCAGGGTACATATCTCACTTCCACGGCACGCAGTCAAGCGAGAGATTACCACTTACATGAAGGAACTGTAATTGGCAACTTCAATGGAGAATTTTGGGGAATGTTTGCCAGCCACCAGGTGCCTTTTCCCTCTTTTCAACCACTTTTTGACAAATTTGGTTGCTTGCTTTTTAGCCAGAATGATTGTGTTTAATGGTGAATTATAATTTGCTAAGCTTGTAAAGATCTGATATTCGCCCTTTTTCTTTTGATTTTGCAGTTTGTTGGAAATCTAATCTCTCTTGCTATTCTGAGAAATGGAACCGTATGTGCTGTTCTTCTGGTTCACTGTTTATTTACTTGTTTGGTTTTGCTCTTCTCTGGGAAATGGAACTGCAATGCTGTTCTTCTGGGTTCACTATTTATTTAGAGTGCCTTTGGCATGGCTTATGAAAAGTAACTTTTCCTTTGAGTCATGATTCAAAACTTGTTTTTCATTAACAACTTTCGACAAAAATAAATCAAGTTAGAGGTATGTTTGGTAAAAAAATAATAATTCCCAAAACAACACTTTTAAAGGGAGATAGTATAAGTCAGAACCTTATTTGTTTATTTTTTGTTTTTTCCTCATTAATGGCAGTTCAAAGAACAAAAGACTGGACTTTTTACCATTACGAAGCTTTGACGATTGATTGTTTTCTTTCATTTGGTTTACAAAAAAGTTAATTTTGCATATCTAATAGAATCTTTACTTTTTATAGAATAAAATAAGTTAATAAGGTGCACATGGAAAATTGCTCTGTGCTGGTAAGTACCAGAGCAGGTTGAAGATGAATAGTGGTTTTGGACAAAACTATAAATTAGATTTTTCAAAATATTTTTTTTAAATATATATATATATATATATATATATATATATATATATATATATTTTATGTATATATGACAAGTAGAATCTTGGACAATCTTCATTTTGTACTTGGGGTCTTTTGTTAAGTAATGGTAATCTTCATTTCATAAAATATAAGTGATAAATATACTTTATTTATTCTTGAGATCTTTTGTCAAGTGGAGATCTTGGGTCATTGTCCAAGTGACGCTTAGCTTAAGCAGGCTCTGGTAAGTAGTGATAATAAGTTACATTAGTCTGTAATTCTGTTGTCATTTCATGTCATGCAGATGTGGACTTAATACATTTCTTCTGATCTCATTTTCTTGCACATATTGCAGGAGGGAAGTACCAGCGGTACAACTTTATTGTTCACTGTGTTTCTTTGTAGTATGACCTTAGGTACCATATTAGTGTGCTTCTTAAGTAAAAGGGTTGATGGAGGAGAGGGGGGCCCTAAAGATTCTTCTGTCAGTTTATATTCTTCTCTAACATCACTGTCGAAGTCAGTTATCACTCCTTTGCTTGATGTACGCATGCTATTGATCATCCCCTTGATTGCATATTCAGGACTACAACAAGCATTTGTATGGTAAATATACATTGAACTAGAGATTGTCTTATGGCTATCCGGTGACAATCTGAAAGAGAAGCAACTACTAGATTGGGATGGCCGAACTAGTATTCTTCCTTCCTTTTCCCTATAACTTTGTATTCTTTTGTTAATCCTGGAGCATGTTTTCATTTTAGGGCTGAATTCACCGAGAAAATTGCAACTCCAGCACTTGGTGTGTCTGGTGTTGGGGGTTCGATGGCAGTATACGGTGCTTTTGATACAATAGTAAGTTCCATAGGAATGTTTTGTTTTATTGTTTCACTTATTTCAGTTGCAACAGCTTGCTGTAGTGCCCTGGTTGATTCCTATGCATCAGACCCGCAAGTCTTTCCACCTGTCCTTTTTCCTGCAAAAATTGTAGAATAACCAAATATGTGCTCTCCCTTGGACCATAATGCGCATCATAGATGCGAAAAGAATTTCTTCCTTTGCTTCTCTGTACTAATTGAATAATCAATAATCATATTCTTTTGAGATTGAATTGGAACTTCTCTTAATAACTACTATGATGTGCTGATAATTGAATTGGGTCTGTCATAGGGATCAAATTATAATATTCTATGCTTGCTAAAAAAAGGCAGAATCCCGTGCAAACTGATGCTGCTTTTAATTATTTGACTGAGTGATGTAGATATTTAGTCTCAACTTGTTATTGGAACTTGTCTCAGTGTTCCCTCACTGCTGGAAGACTCACCTCCGGTATTTTTTCAATCACGTGGATTGTCTCTGCTGGACTTTTTCTTCAGGCTGTTGTATTTCTCTGGATTCTGCTTAAATACAGGTATTTTGATATCTGCTTTTGTAGTATTGCTGTACTAAAGGTTTGGGGAACATGAAGTTCTCTACTATTTAATTTGAAGATCATCTTTCCAATTTACAATTCAACCTTGCCATATTGCAGTTTAACTAGTGGGGTACTTGGCATTGTATACCCACTTCTCATGGCAGCCATGTTGGGCATTGGTGATGGAGTAATCAATACACAACTTAGTGCTTTGCTTGGAATACTTTTCAAGCATGATACGGTATCCGTTAACTCTATTTATTTAATAGATAATCTCTTCCTTTTGTTGTGAGTTTTGCTCTGCAAGAGTCATAGCCTCTTCTTAATGTCTCTGGATTAGTAAAAGATTTGGTGTTCTACACAAATTCCAGGGGAGAAGATATCAATTTGTTAAATAACTTTTGTTTCTGTTGTGTATTCTGCCCAGAACTTGGTTTCTTTACACTTTGATTATCCTTTCATATGCTCATACAATTCTACCCTTGTTACTTTGATGGTTATACAATGTCAGTCACACCTGTAAACCTAACTTTATCTTCCATGAAATAAATAGAGCTTGTATGAAGTGCAATCCCCTGTAAATACTGTAATTCATCCAATGTTCTAAGCAGTTTTGCAATCCAACTTTTGGTATTGATTTTTTCTGTGACAGGAAGGAGCATTTGCACAACTCAAGGTCTGGCAAAGTGCTTCCATTGCAGTTGTGTTCTTTATCAACCCATACATCTCGCTGCAGGTGATGGTGGAAATTATGCTTGCAGCACTGTTTGTAGCAGCAGGTGGATTCTTGGTATTGAGTCTCCGGATAGAGAAAGCTTTCTCCTCCCCGAGTTGATGGCGGCCATTATGCTTTTCTTCTCTTTTGAATTTTTCATGTCATGCTTTGGTGATTTCTCTAGCCGTGGCATTTTTTTGTAAAACATACATTTTACCACTTGGTAAAATGATAGTTTGCGTCAAACTGCAATATAACGACAAGGGTCATGAAAAACAATCACATTTCAATAGCTGATTCAGCTCCCATCTTGAATCAATAGGCTGGTTATTGCAATGGCATTAATCGTATCTGAGAATAGGGAACAAGTCCATCAGGCTCTCTGTTGCACATTTCTGTGGAAAACAAAAAATTGATCCTACGATCCCAGATAATGAGAAGGGAAGTGTTTATCGCGCTTTCCTGGGCAATTAGAACACGGTTAATGTATCCACTTGATGACGTCTTTACAGACGAACATGACACCAGCTCTTCACGTATGGACAGGTGACACTCCCTGCCATAGATAGAGTGGTTCTCCTGTCAAATACGAGCTCATCAGCTCCATCTCGGAAGTCAAAATAACTGACTCACGTCTCATCTTCTTAATTTATTAATGTCACCTGCATTAGGTCACTTGCTTAAACGACAATATCCCCTCCAGATGATAGAAGTGGTTGAGGTTAGGTCACTCTAATTCTCTACCCCAATTATATATTAACAGTATCTCTCAGCTGCAGTATTTTCAAACCCTTTATTGATGATGTCTCTCCCCTTCACATCTCTCCGCCATCGGCTTTCATGGCCTCTGATACTCTATTCTGCTACATGGACGTCTCTCCTAACGCTGACAGTGGCAGTGGCCTCGTTCTCCCCCGAGTTTGCATTTGTATTAACAATATCTTCGTTTTCGCAAGGGTGTGAACAGGAGGGGACTGTTAGAGTTCCACTAGACGTGCCAGGAGAGGTCATGTGCTTGCCCGCTCACCTCTTCAAAAGGTCTACTGTGACTGATTCCATTGTTTCTCTCCTCTTTGCAGCGCTAGTGGTTGCTGTCTCAGCCTGGGTGGTTCGAGCCATGGGCTTGTGGGAGGACGATGAGGCCACCCTCTAAGCATTGTTTTCCTCTTGGATGAGCAGACTAAAAGCATTCCTCCATTCATCATATATAAAGCGGATAGGTGAAAATAGGATGATGGCCCGAGCATTCATTAGGTTTTAAAGCTGTTTTATTATTATTATTATTATTGATGTCAAGGTTCAATATTGCTTGGACAATTTCTATTTAAAAACTTACATGAGATTTGAGATGTCTGGAAAGCTGTTGATCCGGACAAGGATGCGAGTTCTTCGATCAAATAATTCCAGGACTATTGCATCGTGACATGCATGCGTTTTCACTGTAATTTTTTCAAGGTTACAAATAATTACAGAACACAAGAACACTCTTGTAATTTAGTTTTGGAGGAGGGCGAAATGCAAATGTATTGATCCAAAATAAACTTTTAAATAACGTATGAATATGAAATTTCTCCTCCTTAAATTCCTTCATTATAATACATGGAAGACAGGCACGCTCTATCAGTAAATATCATTAGTTATTTAGCAAAAACTCGGATTGTTTTCATTCAAACAATAAAAGGAGTTTTGTAAATGAAAAGGGCAAAAAGGAGACAATTTTAATATGTAGCGATTTTTCTGTTTAGTCTTTAGTAAACAATAACAAAAAAAATTTAGTATTTATTAACACTAATAATTCTTAATTTATTTAATCATATGTATACACACACACGTATGCATAAGCTTTTTAAAATTGAAATGGGAATCCTGAAGGTACACTAGCCCTAAACAATTAGATTTTACTATATTTATATTTTCAATCAATAAATTTTAGACTCCTAAACATGTTTTGAATATTGGAAAAATTGTTACTTGGATTTTTATAAAAAACCCCAAAATAAAATAAAAAAATAAAATTACTGTTCACATAACCCTAATTTTTAATCGCTGCTCAAATAAGGTATTTTTTGTAATAATTATTCAATAACCTTTATATAACTTTTATCAACCATGCAAGAAAAAAAATTCCAATTATATTTGCATTTAATGAGAGCTCATCATACGTTGAGAAAAATTAAAGCTCTGAATATATGTCTTATATAAACAAACTATTTATATGCAAAGAAGTCTTTAATGTGGACTAAACAAGTCTTTAATGTGGACTTGCTTGGATTTCACATAAGGGATGACAGGGGCAATAAAATATTTTATTATACTTTGACCTTAAAAGTATTGAGTATGAATGAAGGTGAAGAGGAGATGTATTTATATGTTGATGCTGATCTAGCTGCTGATCCTCTAAGATAAAAATTATTGATGCATTATTCAGGTAAACCTAAAGATGACAAACCATCTGGAACCAAATATTTTACTACTCATGATTATGAAGTTGAAAATGTGCTATGTTTTTTTTATTTATTATTATTTGAGTCCTAATAAATATGAAATTAGTGATGAAATGAGTTTTGAAATGGGTGTTGATGTCGGTGGTGGTGGTGATACTGGATGTTTTGGTATAGGTTTACACCAATCAATGCAAGTATTTTTGCATGACTTGTCATCTTTAAAATAGTTTGTTTTTACTAGCTTTTGTTTCTGATATTCTAACTACAACTCTTTTCTCATATTTTATGCACTTTTTATTTTTGAATTTTAGTTTATCCAAGTTATAGTAGTTTGTATGCTATTAGCACTTGACGTAGATGATACTATTTTCGACGCTAAGTTTGTATTGTGGTTGTGTGCATTGTGAGATTTTGAGAGGTTGGTTTGATGGAGTTATAGTGAAAATGGGAAATGAAATGCTTCATGAATGAATGAATGAAGGTGATGAAAGTGGGATTTTGCCAGGTTTTTTTAATGGGTTGTTGATGAGTTATGGTGAAATTTACCGGGTTGCTTGTGGAATTTGGACAGGTTTATTTAATGGAATTATGGTGAAAAAGAAAAGGAAATGATGGTTATGGTGAAAAGAGGGGGAGGATATTTGGGTTAAGTTGATGTGGAGGTTGCTGGAATTTTTGCTTGGTAAAGCATGCATGAATGTGCTTGCTGTAATTTATGGTATTTTTGTAATTACTTCATCTTTGACCAACTACTATTCTTAATAATAAAAAAGAAATGATTGTTTTTCAAACAAAAACCCAACTGACTCTTTATTGGTATTTTTATTATTTTTAAGTTTTAGGAGCTCTTTAATTATTTCAAATATAATGATAATCTTATAAATAAATATATATTTTCTTTTGATTTTTTTGCACTAACTTTTAGGATGCAAAGTGTTGCATCTTTCAAAATTAAGGTTGCAAAGTATAATTTTTAAAAACTTAATTATAAAATAAATAAATAAAAAAAATTATAGCTCAATTTCTTTTATTACTAGCTTGTTATTCATCGTGGATTAAATTTTCTTATACTTCTTTCTTTTTAATTACTCTTAAGAATTCAATAATTTGATTATTTAATTTTTAGCTTAGAAATAAGTTTTTGAAAATTATACTTTGTGTGTGTATCTTATTTCTAGCACAACTTTGATTAAAATGTTTTTGTTTTTTTAAGTAATTTTTGTAGTTGTAATTTTAAAAAAATATGATTAGTTGGATTTAGATACGTATTTGGTAAAAATTATGGTTGAGATTTATGTGTAGCAAAAAAAATTTATAAAATATTTGGTGAAACTCAGTTAAAAAATCATGTAAAAACTGCTTCACCAACGCAACACAATCTTTATTACCCTAATTGTCTTACAACATAATTGTACCATAATAAATTTTTTATCACTAAATAATGTGAACAAAAACACATGTTTTTAAATAATTAGATTGAATACATATGGGAATTGATAATTTATTTTATCACTAAATAATTAGCAAAAAAAATCCATATATATATAGTGATAAGCTGTTTTGCAAAACAGTACTGCATCAATTTTAGAGGAAATTAAAAATAAAACCATTTTGATTAAAAAAAGAGAGGAAATTCAAGTATTTTGAAATCATTCCAGAGGCATCGTAGAAAATGGCTTTAATAGAGAATAATCAAAAGTACAGAACTAAATTAATCAGATATCAACTTGACCTCTGAAACCACCGAGCGAGTTTAAAGGAAGAAGCTAAGCTACACACACACACACATATATATATATATATGGGGCTTCTGATCTCTCTCCCTTCTTTCCCTCTATGTATTCATAGAGGGAGAGAGAGGCCAATAATACTGAGAAGCCTTAAGGCATGGTAAACCTAAGCATTTATTTTTCTTCAAGCTTTTGAAACAGAAGTAATCAGCTTGTTGCTGAAGTCCCACAGTTTCCTTGCCAATGCTTCATCTCTAGCAAATGCACTGGGCTCCAAGCTATTGCAGTCCACATAGTATTTACCGGTAACACCTTTCAAGCTCGGGTGCAACGCGACGTAGCATGTTGTGGCTGCCCCCTGAGATCATCAGAAACAGGAAAATATAAATAAAAGAAAAAGCGATGCAACTGTTTACTAAAAAATGAAAAAGAAAGATCGAGGCTACCTGAGGCACGTTCTTCCATAAGAAAAACGAAAAGAACTTCAAAATTCCTGCCCATAATAATAATAATAATGAAGAAAAAAGAAGAAGAATCAGGTCACTATAACACAAGAAAAAAGCTTTTGGAGTACTGGAACATAGAGGGTATAATTAAGACATGTATACTCATTAAAATTGCAGAGTGTTTGAAGAGATTTGTCATAATCAACCCTGGATGGACTGCATTTGCAGTAATGTTCACACCCTCTTCCTGCGTATTACAGCATCGAAGAAAAAGGCGTCAAATTAAATTCTCTAAGAATTTGCAATAGAATTCAAAGTCATAATTTACTAATTGATAATTCCCACTCTATAGCTAGAACCATGTATATATGGAGTGACCAAATCTGCCTCCTTTAGAGTTTTCTTTCTTTACAATAATATTTAAAACACGTATATATTTTATTTAAAAACAATATATAATACATGCTAGTGTATATTAATTATGAGTAAAGCTCATGTCAATATTAATACATGGAATTCTATAAGAACCTATATGGTTTTTCATAATAAAATCTATTTTTATAATTTGAGATCAAAACTAGATATATTATTTTCATATTAGTTACTTTATTCTATTTTGCATTAGGTTAAGACTTTGTGTTATATATATAAACTATTTTTACTTGTTCATTAATTTATTTATACTTTTTTGTGGTTGGGAGGTGGGTGGATTAGGACGAGATTGGGTTTGATCCAGCTTTGTAAATTAATTTTATAAAAATAAAATTTAAATTTAAAAACTAAACTGTCTTCCTGTCAAATCGACTCATAATTTATCTAAAAATCTAATCCAACTGAATGAACCAGATGATACTCAACTTGTCGAGGAAATCGCCTTTCATAGCCGTCCATTTCATGAAATTTTGCTTCTATCATGTTGGATCTCTAAGCCCATAGTTGTTCTTTGTCTTCTCTGGGCGGAGAGTCCAAGGTGGTTTCTTAGTTGGTTTGAAAATGTTTTTTAAAATTTATTTCTTTTTTAGCCCACGCTGCTAAAACAAACTGCTCTGAACCTTCAGTTGTTTCTTATTTAACACCTACGCCAGGATGACGCATAGCTACGGCCCAACGACAGATTACCTTTTCCGGATTCATGACCCCAGAACATATTACAGACATGCTCCATGCGGAGCAAACTGAGAGCAAAGTTCAGGAATATTATTAATTTGGAATTTATTCTTCTCGTTTATGAGCAAGTTGGAAGCAGACCGCAACTTCAGTGTTTACCTGAAAGCGACGGGAAAGCTCTTTGGCATGCAGTATGTTTGCCAACTTGGATTGGCCATAAGCCCTTTTGTCAGAATATCTGTAGCAGAAACAATAGTTCAGAGTCTCAGACACCATTGAAAGCATGGTTTGGATAAAAATGTGCTAATCATAAATATTCATGGAAAAAAAAATCAACATCACTTGTAGAAAGAAAAGGCCACGTACCTCTTCTTGTCATTGATATTATTGAACTGGATCCCACCTTTGTAAGTGTGAATGTGGGCAACTGATGACAAATTCACAATCCTCCCCTCAACACCGGTGGTTCTTGCAGTGTCTTTCATTTTGTCAAGGAGCAGATTTGTCAAGAGAAAATGACCTGATAATTAATGGTGCAAATTAATTGATTGTAATTAACAGCGTTATATATTTTGTGGCAGGGAAAAAAACATCAATACCAGCCAGCGTTAATCAAGTCTTAATCTATACATAATAGTACAGATACATACCCAGGTGATTTGTGGCAAATTGCATCTCTATTCCATCTTCTGAGAGCTGGTAGGGGCAAAACATGATGCCAGCATTGTTACTGAAACATAAAAAAGAAATCTTGCATGTATCAAGCTGGCAGGAGTTCCTGGATATATCTAGATTTTATAACAAGAGAGCGAGAGATCACATTAAGATGTTGAGAGGCAGATCGAGAGCATTTAAGTTATCAGCGAATTCTCTAATGGATTTGATAGAGGAAAGATCAAGTTTTAGGATATCAACACGGGCATTTTCATCCTCTTTAAGAATAAGTTGTTTAGCTTCGTTTGCAGCAGCCATGTTCCTGGCAGCAATAATGACACGGGCTTTATGTAAAGCCAGCACTCTTGTCGTCTCCAAACCAATTCCACTTGCTCCACCTGCATCCAAATTCATAAGTGGTCATTCACAGCCGACAAAAACACGATGAGGTCACAGTTCTGTACAAATTCTTGGAGAATATATGCTTCAAAATCCTTTCAAGTTAATTTGCACATGAGTTCATACCTGTAAGAAAAAAATTAAAAGCTGGCAATGGATCAGAAATCAGATAAGCCAGCCAAACAAGCAAAGAGACAACAACAAAAAAATGGAGCGTTTCAGATTAATATTTTCTTATAATTTTGATACGCATGTCAAGAATACAAAATATATTCATTCTTAAAAAAAAAAAAAAAAACACTCTTTGTCGCAGTAAAAACCACGTAATTGGGAATTGAATCATACAAATGAAATGGTGACTTGCAAAAAGCATACAAATACCAGTGATAAGGACAGTAAGATTGGAAGCATCGATCCCCTGTGTAACCTGCTCAGCAGTAGAAGCTGATCCAAACCCACTAGTACCAGGCCTTCCTGTCACTAACGAAAAGAAACTCATTTTTTTGCTTACAAATCAATCTGAAGTTGACAAGACCCAGTATAAGACTTCTATATTTGGATGGAGAAGGAGAAGAGTTGTACGGGGGAGAGAAAGGAGTGAAAGGGAGCAGGGTTTTGCCTTTTTTAAGAGGAAGGAGTGAGAGGCTTGTAGTTTTTTAGGTGATGAGCAGAGGGAGTTTTATGTAGCAGACGATGGCACATTAAATAGCTGTCGGTATAGACTATAGAGCTGTTAATGCCCCCACCAACCCCTCAACTATTTTACACCTTCCTCCACGCCATGAGTGACCTGTCTTCTGGGCCAGTAATTTGCCATTTTTTATTCTTTTTGATATAGTAAAAATTCTGGAAAAATAATATATGTTGAAAAGGTCTTTTAAAAATAGACAAAACCCTGTTTTTCAATATCATTTTCATACCCCACCTTTATTCTTAATAGCGGTTATTTAATTATGTTTCCAAATATATATCTTTTATAAATTAATTAACCTAAACAAAAATTAATCTAATTTTTTGTGAAGATCTAATAAAAATAATTAACGGAGAGTTCACATTAAATAAATTGATTTAGCATAGGAATTCAATTAATATTTAAATAAATTGACAACGATAATACATACCACTGACTCGTTAAGTCGTCCTCTCTCTCCTTATCGATCTCTAGGTAAAGTCATTTTCGCATGAAATGCACGTCTATCGAGTGGAAATAATTGCATTATTTTAAAAAATCCATTATTTTTTGAAATAATCAGCGACCGGTAAGGTGTGAATTACCAAATTTTTACCATCATCTAGCGCTTTAGTTCAAATTCTAGTTCACAGTAACGCTCGTGGGTTAGATTAAATTTTTATTTACATAGAAAAAATATATTTAGATAATAAAAATATATTTAATAATATTATTATTATACTTGTGCTAGTAGTTCAGTTTTTAAATTTCTGACCACACTTTTTATCTAAACTAGATTTAAAATTACATTATTATATTATATGATATTTTTTTAACATGAAGTTGACTCATAGTTAACTTAGTGAGTTTAAAAACAGCTTAAATGATCACTAAAAAACATAGTTTTATTTTAAAAATTCAAGATAATATTTTTTTAATATTAAAATAATGACATATTGAATCGATTCGGGCTTTACAGCTTAATCAGCCAAACCCGCACCACGGGTCATTAACTCCTATGGGTTTATTAACTTTATTTTTATTAAATTATGTTTTATTTAATTATATGATAACAAAAATAAATTCTCACAAAATCGATTGCAAATCAAATATTTAGATATTTATTTGAACTATAATAACTTTATAGAAAATCATCAAAAAAAATTTAAAATTTTAAAAAAATTAAAATTAAAAAATTAAAAAAAAGCTATGAGATTCATTATTTATATAAAGCATGAAATTGATCTAATTGGTTTAATTATTTTGTTAATTTAAATGAAAAATCTTCCCAATAGTCATTAAAATGTTTTTGTTTTTTTGCAGGAAAGTCAATAACCACTAGAATAGTCATTAAAATGTTCAGTATTCTTTATATAGAGAATCCTTTTGTGGATTCTTTATTTTATTTTCATTTACTTAAAAGTGGATTTTTTTTTCGGTTAATATTGAAACTATCATGTGCAGTGCACATGACCATTAAATTTAATAAAATTAATTTATGGAGAGTATATTAGAAAAAAATAGAAAAGTTATATTTATTATTTTTCTATATAAGGATATGATTTATAAATATATCTATGTAATATTTAGATTTTGGATTTTTTAGAAGCTCTACAGTGATTGTGATTTTTTTAAAATCCTTTTTCAAAATGTCATATCTTCCAAATTGTTTTCCTTTTTTTTTATATATAAAAAAAAGACTCTCTTTATTTTCCTTTTAAAAAAAGCCGTGTCTTTCCATCTAATAAATTTTCTCACCAGATGTTATATTTTACCATCTCAAGAATATTCCTGAAAATATATAAATATATAAGCACGGTATGTTTTAAAAATGTTTTCGAAAAAATTTAATTTTTTTTTTGTATTTTTAGATTATTTTGATGTGTTAATTAAAAAAATAATTTTTTTTTAAAAAAACATGTTTTTGATATATTTTTAAATGAAAAAACTTTAAAAACAATCATAATCACATGAGTTAATTTGAAAAATATATTTTTAAAAATAAAAAATAAAATAAAACATATTTTAAAAAATAACTATAACCACGTAGGCTGATACATGGATGGGTAATGGCTTAAAATCCAACGGAGGAATGTTTATATATCTCCAACTCTTCAACTGAAAAATATTACTGTTAGAATATATTATATATTCTACCGTTTCAAACGAAGGCGCCCGTGGCCTAATGGATAAGGCGTCTGACTTCTAATCAGGCGACTGTGGGTTCGAGTCCCACCGGGCGTGATGTGTTTTGAGAAATATGGCCGTCTTTTTTCTTTTTTTTTGAGAAATCTTATAGCTTCTTCACAATCTAGTCGCAACGTATCCTTTTTTTATTTCATGAAAGCTCCCAAACAAATTTTATTAATTTACGTTTGAAGGCCAAATATTGTTCAATGGGCCCAGTCTATGATAACTCATATGATTGATTAAATTATCATGACGAGAGTGAATTTCTATATAAAAGAATTACGTCAACTCGGTGAGCACTAGTGTCCTTTGAAGACTAAACTCGTGACAGACAAGATAGTGTGAGTGAGTGGAGGCTGTGCGGTGGGGTCGGCGGTGGCTGTATTGTATGGTAATTGCATCCCTCTCATGAATCCCAGATAACGTTCTCAGATTATGAGCCTTATATTTGATTGAGAATATAATATCTAAAAACATTTGAGATTCCTAATAATTCGAGATTTTCTTGGCGTATAAAAAAAATACCTTGATATATCTATTTTTTTTTCCAGGAAACGTTGGAAGGAAGCACACATACCGAAGCTTCCACCAGGAAAAGCTACCAATTAATTTTATTAGCTGGACACAAACTCCTTGGATTCTTGACTTTTCCACCTTTTTATTTTTTTAGTCGGTACCTCCACTCAATAATTTTTTTTTAGGGTAAGTTTATCCCATATATCTATCTATCATCAATTATTGACATGTGACCTAGGATGGGGTAGATATGTGGCCCCTTTTTTTTACCGTGCTGTCAATAATTAATGGTAAACTAGAAGAAAAAATGATAGAGGAGGGACCGCCTAAATAAGCAAACAAGGGTTAATTTCATCTTACCCCCTTAAATTATAAGATAACTATCAATTTCATGTGCTTTTTTCACAAAGGATAAAATGAAAATTAATCATGGGCAATTGATATTGAATAAAAATTTATTTTAGTAAGAAATTGATAGAAACTCACGGTTGAGTAAATGGATCATATTAAGAAATTGTCAAGAATATAATAACCAAAGAGCCTATTTGTTTTTTTAAGTTTTAAAAATAATTTATTTTATTTTATTTTATTTCTTTTCTTGTTTCAAATTAAATTTTCTTTAGTGTTTTCAGATCGTTTTAATGTGCTAATGATAAAAATAATTTTTTTTAAAAAAATATTATTTAAATGTATTTCTAAGTAAAAATACATTTTAAAAAAAGTTTTATTATTGTGAAAAATTTTATGATGCTCAATTTATAAATATTTACAACATATGATATATATAAACACAAAAAAAGAAAAAAGAAAAAAACATGAGAGAATTATAAAGTTAATATTGGAGAAGGGAAGAAAACTCTTCACTTTTTGATTGGCTTAAGTATTATTTTCTCTTTTCTTTGTTGTGCATATATCTCTCTTATACCATAAATATCTAGCAGTCACAACTCGAACGTTATAATTTTTTTTTATTAAAATCCTCCATATTATTCACTTGTCAACATCAACGTCCCTTGACATATTATCCTTATGAAGTACAACACTATTAAATTTAACGTGACCAAGTACTCTGCCTTTCGTGTGTCTTTAGTATAAAGTGTCCTCCTTGAAATCAGGATATTGAGTGATAAATTTTTAAAATATTTTTTTATTTAAGAATATATTAAAATAATATTTTTTTATTTTTTAAAAATTATTTTTAATATCATGATAAAAATATATTAATTTAGAGAAATTTTTTTTTTAAAAAAATATTTTTAAAACTTTAAAACAAACAGAAGCACTGTTATCTCATCACAGAGTACAGTACAGCGACAATTAGTTTTCTGTTTCAAAACAAGTAGTGATACGAAGAATAATTCAAAGATGCATCTGGTTTGGGGCTCGTTTCAAAACAAGTTTATTTGTCTCTTTTCCATTAATAAAAATATAAATTTTAAAAAAATAAAAAATATAAATTTTAATAAATTTTCAAATAAAAAATATTTTAAAAAATAAAAAGAAAAAAGAAAAGAGAAGAAAAGCAGCCACAAGGGATTTTATCCGACGATGAGTATGTGTTGATGATAGGGCACGTGCAAATCTTAAATGCACCGCCAGCCAAGCCTTCAAGTATCAGCAGTAGCCCGTGTTTAGAGGGATGCCAGAGAAGGTCGCATCACACGAACCAGGCTGGTCCGACCACAGATGGTATTCGCAAACATCCTCCATTGGCCAGGAAGGCCCCTTCTTGACTCGGACCCAACGTCGGCCACCATTCATTGAATGGGTCATGGGCGTTAATTAGCCCTCCCATCCTCCTAGCGTGATTGAGGGTGCGATGGTAAATATTTAATTATAAACTATTAAGTTTTAGATAAAATATTCAAATATTAATTTCAAAAAAATTAATTTAATAAATATCCAAATATGCTCTTTTGTAGAAAATAACTTTTTTTTTTTATATTAGATTTTAGTGAAAGTATTAATGTATAGTTGAGTTATATACACGAGCGTTAAAGAAAGCTAATCACCCAAGACAAAGGAACATCAGTGATATGATAAACAACGCCAATAAAAAATTGAAAAAGAAAAACCTCTCATATATTTTATCTCCGTTCTTTCTTTTTTGAGACAATCTAGGGAATTAGAGCCGTGTATAGATTTGATTATTTTAATGTTTTTTTTTTTTAAATAAGGATATAGAGCTTTTCTAATTACCTAAAATTGGTTTTTTTTAGGGCAATAAAGTGGCCCTTTAGGGTTGCTTTTCGTGAAATTTTAAATTTTTTTAATTAAATTAATTTTATTTTATATTCTATAATCATTTTAATGTGTTAATATCAAAAATCAATTTAATATATTTTAAAAATAATTCAACTACTCTCAAACATGACCAAAGCACGACCTCTCTTGCTTATTTTGAGTTTTTGGGACAAATAATTGAAGTGGTTAGATTTTAATGGGCTGTAAGTAACCATTCAAAAACTATAAAATGTAGTTGAAGGTTGCTTGCAAACTATAAATACAATAATTTTCTTACCGTTTTTTCCAGGAAGCTCATTAATGTTTTCGGAGATTTTCTTATAAAGAGTCTGTCTGTTGTATTGCTACGAAAAACATCATTGTCTTTATATAATGTTGAAAGTGTATTTGTTTGAATTCAATAACAATTACTTTATATTTATTATAAAGGCAAATAGCACTCTAAATTTGGGGTCTACAAGTTTGGTTGATTTCTAACTCTTTAGTATTTTCCATTAGATCCCTACCGAATCTTGCTTTTGTGGACTGGATCTCATCTTTGAGATAGAAACTTTTGCACTTCAAGGCCTTTTTGAAGCTCAATTTAGAAAAAAAAATAAAAAAATATAGGAGAGTAGATGAAGAAAAGCACCAATTTCAAAAACTCACGGGATGTTTGGAAATCACTTAATTCCATCATGTTCTCAAGCAAAAGAATTTTGCAGAAAGAGTGAATAAACTCCCCGGGCCTCGGAAACAGACTGAATTTAATGATTTCAATTGGGGAAAACATGGAATCTGAGTGATGATCCCCAAGAAAAGGAAAAGGAAAAAGGAAAAGAAAACAATAATTGATTAGGCATCCCAATTACAAAGAAATGCTGACTTTTCAAGTCACATGATGATGTCCTCGCATAGAAAGAGCAGTCCTCTTTTGGTTTGGGCAACCAGCCCCTCCTTGTTTATATAAACTAATAATTTCAAACACACCAGAAACTGAGACGTTCATAGAGATTTTTTGAAATAAAAAAAGAATTAAAAGGGAAAAAAGAGTTGCAGAAGATATAGCAATCTAAACAAACCATTTCCCACCCACATGATACAAGACATCCGGCCGACAGTTTTCTAATCAGCTGCGCCAAAGTGTAAATTCATATCGACACTTGTGTCATCATCGCAGCCTGCCAAGCATCCGTTCATGAACTAACCAATGTTTCAGAAAAGACCAGGGTTTTGGCGAGAATGTAATATGAATCTACCTGATAACAGGAATAGCAAGCAATATACAAGTTAGCGGAGATCATTCCAAAAAATGAAGCTTTTTCCATTTCCCAGCAAATTTTACACAGATATAAGAACAAAAGAAAAATACTGAGTTAAAAACATACCCTAAAGAAAGCCTCCCCCTGTCCATGAGGCGTCTGACTTTCCGTTGTGACTAGCGGATTTTGTACTGGGAGCACTATGGTAGATATTATCATCATATCCATCATCTTTGGCATCATCCCAACCTGCCCAATCATCATTGCTATGCGAGGCAGTAGACTTTATGCTATCTTCCTTCCTGTTGTCTTTCTGGTCCCAGTCATCCCAAGAACTTGAGCCATAGGAATTATGATGACCACTTGAGGACTGTCCACCAGAAGAAGAATTCCATCCTTTATTTTCCTGCTTATTAAACTCTTGATAATATCCATTACTCTGATTATCACTCTGTTGCCAGTTGTCAGTGTTACGGCCTTCTTTAGTGTACTCCTCAACCTTCTGCGAAGCTATTGCCATTACCCCTTTCATAATCCCCCATGTCCTCTGTCCAATTTCCGTTGTTTTTGCAGTAACGACATTGACAGTTTCATTCACCTTGTAATCATAGCCACCTTCCTTTACCTGTAATAAAGGTTTATTCACAGACCACCTTAATCTAATTCAAGTTTTTGATAGTTCTTGTGTCATATATAACCACAAACTTAGCAGAACAATTTTATCATCAAAAATAAGTTTTTGCAGCAAATGGGGACAGATGCAACACAGATTTAACATGCTGAGACAGAAACAAAGTGATAGGACAAAGCTAAGAGAACAAACAACTCAACCACGCTTCAAACCCATGCAGTTGGTGATCTACATGGATCCACTCCTCTCTTCACTTTTTCTGTCGCTAAACATGTGCAAGCTGCTGTGACACTATCTCACTCTTTATCACTTCATCCAACACCATTTTTTACCCATTCAAGGCAACCAATAATGAATCGCTACTGTTCTGTGTTTGTTTTTCATCTAAGCAATAGCACATATCGATTTGGTTGCCGGTTGAACACCACCCCAGTTGCATCATAAAACAACATTAAGAATTGTGCCAAATCAATTGCTTAATATGATATAAATTTGTCAAAGAAGAGAATGGTGCCAAATCAAACTCAAAATCAGATGCGCATTCTTCTCCAGGTTAAACTCTGCATGAGATGTAAATCAATACTGAATACATTTTTTTACCACTTCAGCCCACGACATTCCTTGCCTTGCTTTTCCCCGCACAACTCCCAATAAACCAATTCAATTGCTTCTTCTCATTAATGCACCCTCATGTCAACCATCAAAATTAAACAGTCCAACCGTATCAAAACAGCATTGCCCACTTTGATATATAAAAAGTCATTAATTTAAGAATGATGTAAGAAAGGAAATACTATAATATTTTTTTTCTACATGTCACAGTGATGGCAAACAGAGAATAGCCTTTATCTGTCCACCCAATTTTTAACTTTTTTGGAAATGATACAAAGAAAGTTGTATGTTTTCACAATAGAAAAACTCTGATGAATTTGTAAAATCATTGAAATCATAACAATGAAAAAAGAAAAGAAAAGAAAAGAAAAGAAAAGAAAACCTAAGCTGTTGTTGGGAATCATCAATTTCTAGTTTCATATATTTTTCTAGGAGAAAAATAGAAATCATGTCTGGTTACCGTTTATATTTTACTATACAATTTTAAAAACTGTAAGATATTTTTTAGACAACACAAAATATTTCTATGTTTTCTATTGGCAGGTATCACACTACCAATATGACCAACAGACACACCACCACAACCACAACCATTCCAACTACCGCCATATCACTATAGCAACCAAACCGTTGTCATAATACAATCACCACCATTACCATGGCCACCACTCTCCCCATCACTAATCACCCAGTTAAGGGCATAGTTTGTCCTTGTGCTCTATAAATTTTAAGCTTTTCATAATCCAATTTTTCTTATAGATGAGCCCCTACACTCTTAGTAGTGTTACAATGTTAGTACTTCATCCACTTTTGTCAATTGACACATGCTGTAACTGGAAACTTTATCAATTAAAATGATGCAAAAAATAAATAAAAGGAGAAATTGGAGAAATAGAAAATAACAATGGCACTGATATCTATTTTTCCCATCAACCCATGAAAGGTGAGAATAATGAAAAATAAAGAAAAAGAAGGAAAAGAAAACATATCCCATTGAAAAATCAAAATTGAATAGACAAGCTGTTAAAAAGTTAAATGAACTTTTGCAAGCAGATAGTAAAAAGTATTGACACCAATCACTTAGACCTGAATGAAAGAATTAGAAATTTGTAAAAAGAAAAGGAAAAAGAAAAACTTAAGACAAATCTAAACTCTCCATCACGTAAAGGAAATGAAACTAGCCTACACAAAACATAAAACACAACTCACTCTCCCTCTTGCTCACCAAGAAACCACACTAGCTCCTCCATAACACTCACTTACAAGATTATCTAGGTTTCGTTGTGGAGAGAGAATTCAATTTTTATTTCTTTAAATTCTCTCTTCGGTTTATTATATTTACATCATTTTTATTTAAGATGTGTCATTTCTTAGCAATATAACGTCTTATGTGCTCTACATCTACCCACTCCAATTGACATGAGTGAGGCAAGACTAAATCCTTAACGAAACAAAGGATACAGGGATTCAATCCGTCAAAATATTTATAAAAGAACAAAACTTGTATACATTTAAGAGTACAAGGGTATACTATGCTATTAACCCATCATCATCATCATCACCTCCTACCACTACCACCATGATCATCAAATCCACCAGTACTACCAACACCATGACCATTATAACCTTATAATGCATACCACTAGCATACTAGCATAACTGCCACCATCATTATCACCCACTACAACCACCACCCATGCTCTAACTATCATTGTTCTTGCCAAGTTGTGGCTGCCACTACACTTACTATCCTACTACCCTGCCACTACACTACTATCCTACTACACTACCACCACCACTCATTGAAAATAAAATAACACCACCATCAATTTGCTATTGCTACATTCATCATCACCACTAATAGCCATCACCACCACAGCAACACTACCATGCCTTCACAGCTACCACCACCTCATTACCACTATCTCATCACCATAACTACAGTGTGTTGTTATTCCTAGCTTTTATATTTCTTAAGGTAATAATATATGTTTATATTTCTTAAAATAAATCTTAGAGAACAATTTCTACTTCACATACCTTCTTAAAAAACAATAAACAGTTTTAAGCAAACTACCAAACAAGCCATACGTACAAGTCTATAAATGGAGTCAAAACTCTAGTTAATGGTTCTCTTCTTCTAAATATACTAGAAATAAACAATTTTCAATAAACTAACAAACAGGCTTAAATGATGGGTTTATAAATGGAGTTGAACATCTAGGTAGGACGTCTCTTGTTCTACATATACTCGAACAATGCCACCACTTCAAACTTTTGGATGCCTTAATAAATGAGTTTCTTTATGCAAGTAAAAAGTTTTAAACTTGACTGAACCCCCTCAACCACCATAACAAAATTTATAATATATAAAAGGGAATTTATGTGCATAGCAAATGGATAGGTGGACAGAAATCAAGGAGATGGTGAGAAAAATCCCAACTTTGATCCCCTTGTATAACTAGAAAAACATGCATGCTACCAATAATTGCAAAATCTACCCCATTCAGCTAAGAAATCACTGGCAAGATATTAGCCACATCATAACACCATACTAACTTCTCAAAATGGTTCTTGTATGCCAATCAGTTCTCTAATTTATGGCAAAAAAAAAAAAAAATCATTTTGAAAACTAATAGTTTCTTAATTACCAAAAATCTCAACCATTCACCTCCATCACAGCAGTCTTGAGCACTCTTATGATCAGTTGTGATGACCACTTACTACCCTCAGTTAATCACCTTACAGTCCCTATATACCACAACAAACTCTATCATCTAAGTTAGTATGGCAGAAATTGGTGCTATTTCCCACACTTTCATTAGCAACTACTCCTTGAAATCATGCACAATTCTCTCCAATGTAACCAAGACAAGTGCTTTAACCAAGACTTCTTAGCACTTACAATGATGACCACCTCCCTCTACACACAGACAACACAAGGTTGATCTGCTAAGCAATATCAGTATTGTTCTATCACTAAACTTGATGTAAGCTAAAGGAGAGGGGATCTATTATCTATTTATAATAGAACAAACAACCAGGTACTGATATTACAGGATGACAAATAGATCTCCATGCTTATGAGAATCATATTATTCTCTAGGTTCATTGACCCGGTAACTAATTCGAAATTCAATGCTGCAATGCTTCATAGCAATCCTAGGATATCCAAAACTTAGATTGACAGATCTCAAAAGAAGAAATAACAAACATGCCTTAATACAAGCTAGAGAAACAAATCCAAATACCTTGGAAGTTAATTCTTTTGTGCCGGCTTGGACAACATTTGCAGCTGACTGGGCCGCAGATGCAGCCACCATAGATAACTTACCAAATCCCTGCATAACAAGTCCACACAAACAAGTAGATCACCAATCATTCAATCATTTTTAGCCGCACAAAAAAAAAAAAAAAACTCCAGCAAGATACCTGTGACACAGCAGAGAGAACATCCTGTTGCGAATTATTATTCCTTTGCGTAGGTGCAGGACTAGATCCAAATCCCACATACTTCCCACCTTGTGAAGGGGGGATAGCGTCAGATCTCGACTCATTATCTGCCATTCTCCTAGCAAAAAAGCTTTCCTTGTTCGCCGCAGAAGCCTCCAATTGCGACCTCGTATAGATATCCTCCGTGGATCTCGACCTCACAGGCCCTCCCATTGCATGGCCGCCACCACCACCAGTATTACCCCCCCTAAAATCGCTAACAGATTGATTCCTCCTTACATCACTAGAAGAAGATCCAAGCGAATCATCGTTATCCCAATTATCCCACCCTCCATTATTACTAGAATAACTATCTCTGCCACCGCCGGCAGAACCAGATTGAGACAGCGGGGGCTTTTTCTTGCTACCAATAGTTTCTTTAACGACCGGTGGGTCCCTCCAAGATCTTCCATCCGCTAGTGTTTGGATCCGATCACGATAAACGCTAGCGGCGTTAGTGTTGTATTTGGCTACGATATCTGTTTCTTTAGGGATACCGTATTGAGCTAAGAAGGCATTCAGCTTGTCATTTCCGCCGGATTCCATCTTCTTGATCTGGATCTCGGACCAGGAATCCATGGTGACGGATCGGACGAAGGAGATGTGGACACCGAGGCCACGGTGTTTGCCGGAGCACTCTAAGCACATGAAGACACCGTAAGAAACAGAAGCCCACTGTGGGTTCTTTTGGGAACAGTCGACGCAGATCTTATTGGCTGGTTGCGATTGGAGCTCCCGAAGACGCCTGGAAGCCGCCATTAAGATCAGATCAGATCCGATAAATATGAATGGGAAATTGGATTATTATTATTTCTCTGAAGAGAGAGCTAAAAAATCAAAGGGATCCAAAGAGACTAAGAATATTAAAGAGAGGGAGAGGGAGAGGGAGAGGGCGAGGGAGAAAGCGTGTCAGAGAACAACTGAGAGGCGTCTGTTTGTTTCGTCGCATGCAAAACTGGGGGATCTCACCGACACCGCAAAAAACGTTGCTGGTGGTGGTGCAATTACGCAATTATTATTATTTTTGTTATTATTATGGAATGAAACAATCGGTTTCCTTATTGGACGACTTAATTATAAACTAGTCCCTATAGTCTATTAACTTTAACTAATTAATCCATATAGTATAATAAATAATTAAGATGATACCTTCATTCGTGTGGACCCTCCATAATTTAGTAATTTTTTCCTCTTTAAATTTTCCCATTTTAACTATTTTTATTTTCTTTATTCTAATTTTTAATAAATAAAAAAATTAATTCATTAAAAAACATGAAATTGGTAAAAAAAATTATAATCAAATTTAAAAATATAAAAATTACATATATAATTTTTTGAATTATAAGAATTAATTAATTAGTTTTATTAAACTATAATTATAATTTACAACTTTTTGCACCCGTAGTAATGGAGAATGGATAGATCATGGTTGTCAATACTATTTTATTTAATCTGATATGCATGAAATATTTCTTACTAGAGTAAATATTCATATATTTTATACTGTTTTAAATTTTATTTTTGAAATATCACAGTAAAAACGGAGAATAAAGAGATTTATTATAAATCAAAATATTTAAAAAATAAAAATATTATAAGAAGATTAAAATATTAATTTTATTTATTTATATCTCACTTGTTAAAATATTATTACAACTATTTATATAGAAAAAATTAGAAAATCTATTATAATAATACTAAATAGTAGAAATAAACTAGAAAAACTATTCATTTCAAATAGAAAAAAACTAAAAAATAATAATAATAAAAAATATAAAAATAAAAATAAAAACAAAACTAAAAAAAAAATTATATTTTTCTAAAATAGCTCATATATTAGTCTCTTTAATTTCAGATCTTAGTTAGAAATCATCCTTCACTGCACACACATACCTACGAATTTGCATTTTATGTTTTATTCATAATGTGCAAAAAAATGCTAATTAAACAACTTTAATTATGAATAAAATTTATAATTAATAAAGTGCAAGAAATACTGAAATTTTGTACTCTCTCAGAAACAATCTTTTTAACTATCTAACGTAGAAAGGAAAGAAGGAAGTGCTCTGGGTTTCGGTTTGGTATGGGCCTAAGCTTTTTTGAACTATTTCTTGGGCTTATTTATAATTCTCCTGTGCTGAATTGGGCTTTAGAAGTTTTTGTAATGGACCTGGCTTTATGAATAAGTGGATCCTTGCATCACAAGGGCACAGCGGCTAATATTGCTAGCGTAATGCATATGGAACAATAGTATAAATTGTAAATAATAAAGCAAGAATTTAATAAAAAGTATATTTTATTAAAAAATAATGTATTTAATAAATATTATTTTTAAGTAAATAACTAGCAATGTCTTTTTTCTATTAATAGTGTAATACATTAATCATAAATACAATAGTGATTATTAATTGTACGTGTGTGTATATAATTAACAATAAAACCCTTAAATTTGCTCCTATATTTGTATCAACAATTCATTTATTTATATCAATATAATTTTAATTTAGTTAATTAACTCTTATCTTCTCTAAATTTATTCAATTTACCTTTGTTCTCTGAGCTTGTCCAATTAATTTAATAAATAACTTTTTCAAGTCTCAATAAATCTTCTAAGATAATTTACTGTGACATAAATTATACATAAATATTTAATAATGCTATTGAGTTAATTGAATAGATTTAGGGAATATAGGGGTTAATTGAAAAAAAAATTCAAAAATACCATAATGATTAATTTAATTAACCAAACTAAAAATATAGTATCTGAATTGAATACAACATTTAAACTAGAATGATGGGTAAACACTAATGATCAATCATTGTTATCTTTTATGAAAAAATGACGTGGTGGATTGTAGGATTTCCTCACGTATTTAATTCTTTCTCTATCTCTCTAGTTTCTTTCTTCAGACTACTATGCATTTCCCTATGATGTGTGCGAAGTATGAATAATAATGATTTTTGTACGGAATATTATATCACTATTTGTATTCACTAATAAATGAATATTTTATGGAATATTATATCACTATTTTAGAAATGAACGGCACCCATGTGAACATTTTATTGTTCAATACCAAGAAAATTATAATTAGAAATGAAGATATATAAAAAAAGAAAAATAAAATGTTATTATTACATTCAGAATTACCGATGAAATATACTCGTCAGTTAACAACACACAACATCCTTATATTTTGTCATAAATCAAGATCTCATCACTACAAATCCTGCCATCTTAACACTTAGTATGTCAGCATCCGGTTTATTTTTTTTAAATTTGCTACATCAAGTAACCAGAACTATCAATTTTTTATTGCAACCCATTTTTAAAATGTTAACAGTTTTTTTGGCATTTTGATGTAGTACATATAGTTTGTTTGTGTGTTTACTTGTTTTATAGTTTTTTCCCATAAAAAATTGTTGTACGAATATATGATTTGTAAATGTTAGGGTTTATTTGAGATTTCAAAAAATTATATTTGTTTGTCATTTGATAAATTTGAGTTTGATTTTGTAACTTAGGTGTTTTATATTGAAATAAATAATGGATTATTTAATGGGTTCGTTTCATATTTTACCTATTTTATTGTTAAGTTGAAAATTTCAGTAAATTTAGAGGGATTTGAATTTTTATAGAAAACTGATAATGATTTAATGGTACTATTAAAATAGATTGAATAAATTTTAGTTAAACCAATGATAACTAATTAATTTGGTACCAATAATTTGTTTAGTTTATATTATTAATTAATACATATTGTCATCAATATTCTATATAAGTTTTATAAAAGTAATGAATGATTGTTCTTAAATGTATTGAGTTTCACCTAAAGGGTTGCGCAAGATGAATTATTATAACGGGGTTGAGAGTTTTATTAAATACACATTATCTAATCCAAAATATATTAGTGGAGACGATATTAGATGTTCATATAAGACGTGTGAAAATAAAAAATTTCTGATCTAGATGTTGTTATAATGTATCTTCTATATAAAAAGGTTCATGGAGAAATACTTGATTTGGTTGCACAAGGAGAACCATATTTTCCTTACAAGACCATGATAAAAAAAATGATTTGGTCAACTTCTAGTACTAGCAACATGCATGGAGTTGTATATGATAATAATAATCATTATAAGAGCATGATTATGAATGTAATGAGAATAAATTAGGGTGATGAAAGTGAATATTCAATCATAAATGAAGAACTAAATGTAGACACAACAAGGTTTTTTGATCTTTTGAAAGATTCTGACGAACCATTATGAGATGAGTGCACAAATCACAGTAAATTATCGGCTATGACATATGTGTTCACCATCAAGTCAGTTCATGGGTTGAGTAAGGCTGATTATGATAGAATCATCGAATATGCGAGAAGCATTTTAATTGAAGGGAATAAACTGAAAGAGAACTTTTATGCTGCTAAATCCATGATGAAACCTCCTGAGTTAGGATACCTAAAAATTAACGTGTGTCCAAACTTCTGCATGTTGTACTATTTAGAAAATACAGATTTGATCGAGTGCAAAACCTATTGGCATGCTCGGTATAAACCAAGAACTAGAAAGGGAAGGACTCTTGTCGCACATAAAAAATTGAGATACTTCTCGATCACTTCTAGATTGCAAAGATTATTCATGTCTCTAAATAATACTGAGCACATGACATGACATCATTCCATGATGCAGTTGATGGAGTTATGGTGCACCTTTTTGATGGTGAAGCCTGTAAACAGTTTAATAAAATGCATCCTCAGCTTTCAATAAAACCATAGAATGTACGTGTTTGGTTATGTATAGACATATTCAATTCATCCAGTTCATTTACTGCACCATATATTCTTGTTGACTAGTAATACTTACGGTTTATAACTTGCCACCAGGAAAGTGTAAAAAGGTCAGAGTTCATTTTCTTACCTACGATTGTAATCGGTCCTAATATTCCGAATAGAAATATAGATGTTTGTCTTTGTCTGTTGATTGATGAGTTGAAGAAATTGTGGTCATCTAGGTTTTTAATGTATGATGTCTTGAGGAAATAAAATTTTCAAATGAAGGAAGTTTTGATATAGACCATCAATGATTTTCCTGTGTATGAAATGGTTTATGGTTGGAGCACATATGAAAAATTAACATATATGTACTATATGAAAATAACAAGGTTTTCACCTTAACAAATAATGGTAAAACATCATTTTTGTATTGTCACTGAAGGTTCTTGCCAACCGATCACAAGTACAGAAAGAATAAAAATGACTTATTTTGTAGGTATAATTGAAAGGGATATTGCACCACCGGTATCGCTGAAAGAAGAATTGTATAATGTTGTCTTGTTGTACGAGGACATTATGTTTGATTTTTAATTTGGTAAACAAAAGTTTTCTGATTTTGGTGTGATCTATAATTGAGTTAAGCGAAATATTTTTTTAGGAGTTTTCTTATTGAAAGACTAATCTCCTCAATGTAAGCCCGATCACTCAATATAAGTTTGTTTTCATTGCATGCACGATTAAAAAAATAAACAACAATGGATAATTTTTCAATAATTAATTTCAATGAATTTTTGGAATTTTAAATTTACAAATATTGAGGTTGCTCGTACAATAACATCAATAATGAAATCATCGATGAAAGTGCCTTTGTTTTAATGAAGTCAAGTTTTAAAAAATCCTGAACCGAACCCTACGATTGAGGCATGATTTAGAAAGTTCAAAGTTAATATATAAATAAATAATTTTTATTATTTTAATTTGGTCAATTTCTTTTTGTAACATAGCCCATTTTTTAGGGAGAAATCTAAGTTATTCAAGTCCATTATCCATGATAAATCACTATTTAATGGCTCATTAATTATGATTTCCAATATTTTTTAAATTTTCAACTGAGTCTCCCTTGTATCCCTGCCTTTCTAAGTTATTGGCAATACTTTTTAAGTTCATAACTAAATCATCATCAATAGTCCAATCATCCTGAATTTCGGTCAATCCGCTATTCAAATAATTTTATCTTGATAACCAACGTAACTTAAATATGAAAGCAATTAAAAGTCTATATTGAACAAAAGATTAATACTTCCTATGCAAATTATACATGTATCAATCTTACAATACTATTTTTATACATTAATTAAAAGTTGTTAATATTCAGTTTACATATAAAAATGTGAATCACCCATCAAAACAAAAAGGTAATTCGCTTTTCTAGTTATATAAAACTATAATTTAATACATGTACAAGACCCGTTTAGATATGCAAAACAAAACAAAGCTATGAAAGACTACCTTATGTTGAAACCGTGAAATACCTTAATTGGTTATGCAAATTAATAAGAATCAACCCTAAAAATGAACATTTCAGAAATTTTCTTTAAAAGTTCTATCCAATTACAATTCTTACTCAATTCTTATTTAGGTTTAACCTCATGTCTTTTATTTCGTTAAAAGATGATGCAATCTGTCTTTTTAAGTTCCAGTTATCATTCCTTTCTGGATAACCCCTAATCTAATTGTCCCAACTGGACGCCCATAACTCTAGCTAACTTATCTTCCAGCCTTTCAATAAAAAATCTTCTTGAGCTTATCTTTTCAAAACAATTACTAATGGTTCCGGCTTTTCCTATTGAAAACCACACCTTTCTAACATTCTCCTTTACAAGTCATCAACTATTTGATATCTCAAATAGATATCTAACACTCTAGCACTTTCGTTCTAGTGCCAATCAATCCAATTATTCTTCCCAAAACTTTAATTATTAGTACATGCAGTCAAGCACCTCAAGTTTAAATTCGATAATGTAACAACGTAAATTGTAAAAAGATAACACTTGATGGGGGTGTTCACCATCTACTTGAGGCATGCTGTCGTGTGCCTACACTCATATGTTAGGTCGTTTCAGCTCCCTCTCTTGGACCATAACAAGATTCAATTCACAGTTAATAACTCTAGTTCATATCAAAATGCCATCTAAAGTGTTCATTTTTCTCAAGATCCCACGTGCACAAACTTACGTATATTCATTTATTCATTTACGTGTTTTTCAATTTCATCATCATAATGTTTTATTTAAAGTTCTATACCAAAGATGTAACACCCCACCTCACTAGCAAGATATTATTCACTTTTGGGCCTCCCAGTCCACCCAAAACCAGGGCTTCCACCCAGGTCTCCCTCACAGTTTTGTTTTTGGCAATCACGCATGGCCCCAAAACACGTCTTACTAGTCAAGGTGAGCATACACTTATAAGGCCCTAGCTCTGGACCCTCGCTTCCGATGTGGGATCTTACAATCCCCCCACCGTAAGACGAGCCGTCCTCGGCTCTGATACCAAATGTAACACCCCACCTCACTAGCAAGATATTGTCCACTTTTGGGCCTCCCAGTCCACCCAAACCAGAGCTTCCACCCAGGTCCCCCTTACGGTTTTGTTCTTGACAGCCACACATGGCCCCAAAATGCATCTTACTAGTCAAGGTGAGCATGCATTTATAAGGCCCTGGCTCTAGACGCTCGCTTTCGATGTGGGATCTTACAAAAGATAACTTCGTAAGCAAAATAATTATTATTTACTCAAATTAATGTAACTCACATATGCTAAACACTGTTTAGTGTTTCTTTCATAAATCAACAATTGAAATTTAGATTCAAGTGTGGTTTAATCCTTTTAAAATTTAAGAAACACATATTCAGTTGTTAAGAAGGAAACAAAATCAAATTCACTTATTAGCCTACTAAATATTACTCATTTCATACGCACATACAATCTATCTATCAAGTTACAACATGACCTATTTGCGGTTGTCGATCCCTAACTAGAGTTTTATAGCTTCAAAGTAAGGCTAGTTTCTAATGAAAATCAACATATTCAAGCACAACTTTTATGAAGGAATATGCCCAAGCTTCTGTCATTTACTAGTCTCAAATCTAGCTAGAAGTTAATCAACAAAATCTTCCCTATGACATACAACCATATACCCCTCTCTAGTATTTAATTCAAATATGGAGTCTATAACTCCAAATAAAGTAAAACTTGTTTAAATTAAAAGTTAACACATTTATTTACAATCTTCATGAAGGAACATGTTTCAAATTTATCAATATCAGATCCCAAACTTAACTAGAAGTCAGACATCAAATCTATCCAATAGCTTCCAGCCCGATCTTCCCTTAGTATTTTGTTTATATATGGAGTTCTATAACTCTAAAAAAAAAAAACTGTTTCAATTGAAAGGCAACACCTTTACCTATTATTTTTATGAAGGGTCATACTATAAATTTAGTAATTTTTCTTTTCTAATATCAATTGGAATCTAGATATCAAAATTGTCCAGACTGAAATTCATAGACATAGCAAATAATAAAATATCTTCCATGCATTCTTTCAATAATTAGACCAATTATTCCTATCTAATATATTTTAAACTTCAACAAACACATTATCAATCAATTATAATTTTTTTAAGTTAAGTCCCTTCTTCCCTTAAAATTCTAACTAACTAACACATCCTTCATACATTACACTTTCAACACATATCGTCAACAATAGTTTTCTATACTTATAAAATTCAAAATTTACCTTTTTTTTCTTTTTGGCTAAAACCCATAAGAGCCAAATACAATTACTTTCTCTTCCTCAAATCATATAATTCTCACTTAGCCAAACCTAATTCCATATATATGAATAACATTTCAACAAAAAAATATATATATATTAAGCAATTAAATTCACATCCAAGTTCTTCACACACACTAACATATCCTATAATGCATGTACCTGATGTTTCTTCAAGTTATTCATTTAGGAGCGCTTCCTTACCTTGATTAGATGACAATTTTAGATGAAGAACAAAAAGAACTTCAAACTCTCTACAACCCCCGTTTTGAAACCTAACTTTTAGTTGTAGAATTCACCAACTCATCCAATTTCTTATATTACCCTTTTAATGGCTATTCTTATCACTCTAAATCAATTTATTTATGGATTAATTCATCAAGAATTGAGAAAAAGTACATCAAAAAACCTTAACCCTTTACTACCACTCTCAAACCACATTGTGGTTTTATGGAAATCCCAAAGACTTTTTGATTCTCTTAGTTCGGGTAGCGGAAATACATCTAGGATTTAGACCTCATTTATTTTTGTGATTGGAAAATATTTTTGCAAAATTAATTTTTTTTACTTGAAATTAATTTTCTTAGATGTTTATATATTTTTTTGATGTGATGATTTCAAAAATTAAAAAAATATTATTTTGATGTATTTCCAAGCAAAAAACACTTTGAAAAGCAACCGCTACCATAATACCGAACAAGCTCTTAAGAAATAACTCGAAGCACCATTCGAGCCTGGGTAGTACTGTATTTAATCATTTTACAAATTATTTTATGGTTAACAAGGTATGTTAGTTCATGCATTCTCCTACTAATGCTCGTTGGTTGGCTTTTAAGTGCATCTTGTATTATCTATGTGGTACTTTGTTCTTTGGGTTGCATTTTACTTGTCAAAGTGATCTCTCACTTAATGAGTTTATTGATTATGGTTGAACTAATATTGTTGATCGAAAGTCCACTAATGGTTATGCTATTTTTCTTGGTCGCAACTTGATGCCTTAGAAATATGACAAACAACATATTGTTGTTGGCACTTCTATAGAGGTCGAATATAAAACTATTGATAATGCTATTGTTGGACTTAAATGGGCTAGATCTCTACTTCATGAACTTAATATTTTTGAAATAACTTCTCATTTTTTTCATGGTTTGATTACTCATGCTTTCATGATATATATTGAGATTGATTTTTACTTTGTCCTGATTGCTCAAAAGAAACTCCAACTTCAATTTATTTATTTTGATGACTGGATTGCTGATATGCTTATTAAACCTCTCTCATCGTCTCGATTTACATTTTTATGATCCAAGCTGGATTGTTAATATGCTTATTAAACCTCTCTCATCATCTTGGTTTATATTTATACGATCCAAGCTTGATATGGCTGCTTTGTTCAACTTTTGGAGGAGTATTAAAACAATATGATCAAATATAATTCTAAACCTAATTATCTGTTGTATTATTAGTATTGTATTTATTATATTAGAATTCATTATACAAAGCTCATTAGGTTTAGATAGGATTAATTATCTACATCCATGTATAGTACACATGTACATATTTATTAATTATTGAAAAGAAAACATGCCAACAGCAACAACAAGATTATAGCTAACAACAATTTCTTCCTTTTTTTAAAGCTAATTCTCTCCCATCCTCTAATCACATGAACAAAGAGATTCGAATGTTGAAGTCATGGTTAGTTATTTATGCGAGTTTGCCATCTCCAATCTTTATCATCTGTGTAATATCGTGGTATGTTGATGTGAGAACACAGCAGATTAGTTTCACCAACGTCCTTAAAGCCCCATTAGAGAGTACAACCCACGCGGTCAAAGAGACAGTGGAAGTAGCGATGATGTTAAAATTCCCATGCAAAATAAAGCAAGAGTGGGGAAGAAAACAGACCAGACCGGTGAAAAGGTTCATACAGTCGGGTCACATATATAATACTGATTAGTGACGATGTCACCACGGCACCGAGAAGTCCCTTTTCTTTCTTTAATTGACATTTCTTTTATCTTTTACTTAATCATGTTAATGAAGCTAGCTAAGTAAACACTAATCCATGTAGACCAAACTGCCACAAGCTGGTTTACAAACACACTGTCACAAGCACAAACACACACTAAGCAATGGTCTTGTACAAAACAATTAATCATACTGATAACCTTTTTCCATGCAAGAGGAGAGGCCACTAATCTCTTTTTTCCTGGCACAGAGCCACAAAGAATCTTATAGATTAAGAAACATCGCCTTCTATTCTATGAACCCTAAAACGCAATAAAAAACAAAAAGGTATCAAGCTAGAACAAACAAGCACTAAGTTATGATATAAATAGCTATATAAAGTCCCCTCCTTTATTCTTGGTCTTCATTCCTTCTTCACCATCTCTCTCTCTCTTTCTCTCTCTCTCATTTCTTTCCCTGTAGCTTCTCTCTGCAAAGAACTTCCTCTTATTGATGTGATTCTCCACTAGTATTATCTAACAAAAAATCACCCCATCAACCTTTACAAAAGGAGAAAGCTCATATAGGAACCATGGATTTTTCTTCCATCCCAGCATATCTTGATCCAGCCAACTGGCAACAAGTAAGTGTTTATTCAATTTTTGGTTCTTAAGGTTTCTTATCCTAGAAAGCAAAAATTTCAAAAGATAAAAAACATTCCGGCTACTTTCCTCCCCCTCCCCCTTTTTTTTTCTCCCCTTATATCTTGTTTTGAATATACTAGATATTTGCTTTTTCTCTATTTTGCAGCAACCGAATCACCAAACTGGAGTAAGTAGCAGTACGGCTACCCAGCTTCTTCCACCTCCACCACCCCCACCCCCACAACCTCATGGAAGTGGAGGTGCAGGATCCATCCGTCCCGGTTCTATGGCAGATCGAGCACGGATGGCAAACATACCTCTGCCGGAGGCAGCATTAAAATGTCCAAGATGTGAATCAACCAACACCAAGTTTTGCTACTTCAATAACTACAGTCTCACCCAGCCTCGCCACTTTTGCAAAACCTGTAGAAGGTACTGGACTAGAGGAGGTGCCTTAAGGAGTGTCCCTGTTGGAGGAGGCTGCAGGAGGAACAAGAGAAGCAAGGAAAGCAGCTCAAAATCTCCAATAAGTGGTTACCGTCAAACCGGTTCCTGTTCCTCGAGCACCGTCTCTTCTAACAGCGGGACCAGTGATACATTTGGTCTTGGACCACAGGTTCCGCCCATGCGGTTCATGGCTCCACTTCACCATCATACTGAATTTGCTTCTGGTAATATTGGGTTAAATTATGGTGCGCTTTCAAAAACTCTTGTTGGAGGAGCAAGTGACCTGAATTTTCAAATGGGTAGTGCTTTAGCTAGTGCTGGTCTTGGTGGTAATGGTGGTGCTGGAGGTTCTCTTTTGTCAATGGGCGGTTTTGACCAGTGGAGGATGCAGCAAGGACAACAATTACCCTTTTTGGGAGGATTGGATTCTTCTGCTTCTGGGTTATACCCATTTGAAGGTGGTGCTGAACCATCTGGTTATGGTGGTGGAGCTGATCATATAAGGCCAAAGATATCAAGTTCTACAGCTACTCCGTTAGCTTCTGTGAAAATGGAAGACAATCAGGAGTTGAATATGTCAAGGCAGTTCTTGGGAATTCCAGGGAATGATCAGTACCCGGAGTGGTACTTCATGGACAGATCTTTCTAGTTTTAGTTCTTCTTCCACTAGCAATCCTTTATAGATTTTGTCTATGGTTTTGTGTGGTGAAGCTCCGGGATTTTTTTTTGTTTTTTTTGTTTTTTTTTGTCATTGGGGTTTGTGGAGGTAGCGCTCTTCAGCCAAAGAAAACTAAAGCAAGTGGGATATAGTACCTGCCTCCTCTTGGTACGATCAATAATCATGATTAGCTGGAATATGATTCAAGGACTTTGCAATTAGAGTTTAAGTAGAGAAACCCTAGAATGGTAGGACTTATAATTCTCTTTGGTTTTGGTCTAATTTAATTACTTTTCCCCCCCTTAATGTACTATGAAGACATTAATGTATTAGCATGTTTAAACCCAGCAGAGTGTATGAATCGATGGAGATTGTTCCAGATTATCATTTTAGCAATTCTAGTAACAAAAAAAACTTCATTAATTATATGTTGTGAATGAAGATTGTATGTTGGGAACGATCTCTTGTGGAGCTCAGAAGGAACTCAAAGATGGTCCAATTCAGTTCGTGTTCGAGTTCAGACATGATTTAATTAGGTCTAAATAGAGATTCTGAGTTCATGGCCTCTTTTTTTTTTTTTTTTTGGTGTATTTGTCTTGCATCTTTTGAACTTTCTTCGGGTTATTAGCCCTTCTTTTGCTGGCTAGTCTAAAAAATGTGGTGCATAATATAGGAATTCAGCTGTATGCTAGCTTATGAGATGCTCTAATTATATGTTGATATTCAAGAGTTATTTTTCTCTCAAAGTGTGGCAGACTTATTTTTGAACCATTCACAGATTTTGTACTCAGTCTATATGGTAAATCAAGTGGAGAGAGCAGTAGAAATCAAGCTGGTTCACTTAAAGAAAAACACTAGCTTGTCCGATTTTCCACAAAGCCAATATTGACGCGATGGCTCTTAACTGTGTATATTTTCAAGCAATTTTAACTGTCATGGTATATATCAAATTAAAAGATGTGCTTTAAAAGATCTTGAAAAAAGCCAACTTTGATTATTCTCAAACCTGATCTGCTTTCGTCTTTTTTTGAAAATGGGTCGCATTAGATACTAATAGAGTGTTATTTTTAAATTTACTTACGGTTTCTTTCGATGCGTTCATTTTAAAGGTTCAAAGATGGACTTGCAGTAACTATTAGATAGAATTTGTTTCAATAAATTAAACATACTTAATCAGCATATTTGAGGCAAAATTTAAAGTAGGTCTCTTAGTAATTACTTTAGAGTTAAAAACTTTATTGAAAATAATTCTTCTACATGAGTTCTTTAACATGAAACACAAAATAAATTATAAATGAGAAACCGATCTTAAAAATCCTTGATTGACGTATTTGCCATGAAACTTAAAACCTTCTATCCCAAATTTAAAAAATAAAAATAAATTATTGTCTTATAGTTTATTTAGTGAAAAGTTAAAGGTTATAAATAAACCTTAGCAAAGTGGTATGGGTTTAGCCCAAATGCGTGTGCTCGGCTCGAGCACGGACACGAGTATGATTTTATATATTTTTCCTCGCCTCATATATTCAATGTTTTCTTCTCTTTTTAACATTGTTTTATACTTTGGTTTTCCTTTCTAATACAGAGTTTACGTTCTTTGTTCATAGTTACTTAATCTACATTATTTTTTGTTCGTAGACCTTGTTTAGAAGTGTATCTAAACAAGGTAATGTTTATCAAATTTTTAGAGATTTATTGCAAACATTCACACAAAGTGGGAGCAATAAAGTTTTAAGGATAAATTATTCATCCTTAGCAACTAACAAAGTTTCATCAATTTTCAAGTGCTTCAACACGTAAGTATCTTTATTTGATTTTGTTTAATCTAATACATGAAAATGCATGCTAGGATTGTTTGTAATTATTATACATGCTAGAATCTTTATATATTCTATATTATTTGTAAGTTTGCCATGACATACAAAAATGCATACTTATAGTTTCAACATGTATTAACACTGGAATTTCTTTAAATATCTAATTTATTTATAATGCTTTTGTTATGCTAAACTAATTAAACAATACTGCTCATGTCTAATTATTACAACCTAGTTCTTCTCAAACCAACTCAAATTCATTTAATATATATTAATACAAAATTAAAAGAGAAGAAGATTTCATTTTACCCCTCTTCACAAAATACTATTCATAGAATAATATTTTTTTTTCAATTTCAATTATATCCTTCAACATTAGGTTTATTAGGGATTGAGCTTCATATTTTTTTTAAATTTTTTTTATAGAGTTATCATAGTCTAATGATTTGGATCATGGTGAGTTAACTCAATTTTTTTTTCTCTTTTTCTAATTGACCCCCTCTTAATTTCATCTTTAAACATTAGATTGATTGAGAATTAAGTTTTGTGATTTATTTGGTTTGTTTTCTATGAGGTTATCCCTTGTCTCATGACTCGGGTCATGAATTTGGTGGGTAAACCCGGGTTGACTTGAGTTATTTTTTTGTGTGTTTTTTTCAATTGATTTTTTCAACACTGGGTTGATTGATAATTTAGATTGATAATTTATTTTCTATTGGGTTATCCCGGTGTCATAATCTGAGTTGCAGGTTTGGTGGTTAAACCAGGTTGACTTGGGTCATTTTTGTATGCCTATTGTTTTTTCAATTTTGTCATTCAACATTGAATTTATTAAAAATTAGATTTCATAATTTATTTTGATTTGATTTGATTTGATTTGTATAAGGTTATCATGGATGTCTCATAACCCGACATGCAGATTGATAAATTAATCCAAGTTGACCTGAATTGATCCAATATGTTGTTGTCTTATATGTGTATATAAAAAGTATTATTTTAAATATTTATTTTGAGTCAAACTAAGTTTCTATATGTCATCTGGGTTTCTTTTGAACCCGTCGAGTCAACCGAATCACATTGTGTTAATCCCTACATAGTTTTAATTTTTTTTACTATAATTTTTTTTAGCAATACTAAAATATTTTTTTACATTTAAAAAATTAATTCAACTTGCAGCGTAGCACGGATCGCGCGCATGTATATACAAATTGGAAACTGCTATATTCCTGAATAAAAACATTTCATGATAGGGCATGTTAAAATAGGGTAAAAGTGCATTTAGTAATGATGCTTGCGTACTTAGCTACTGATCGTATACAAGTTACGTAGGTTTTTTTTTTTTTAATTTAACGATAAAAGATATTAACACGTTAAATAAAACAAAACATGATTTTAAAAACACATCTATATCCAGAAAACAAACAGCAAGTCCAAAATTAAAACTAAAAAAATTAAGGAATGAATTGGTTGCGGGTAACACTTTATTTTTTTTCTTAGGGCTCAAGTTACAAAGAATATTTGCGCTTTGAATTAAGTAACAAAGGCGCGTTTTTTCATGTCATTGAGATGGTTGAAAACATGATTGGGCAATCACATGGTCAAATATCCCTTCTTACGTACAAAGCACAGCCACAGGTAGCTTCATTTGAGCTGTGTCTTCAGCTTTGAAGGAATATTTTAGACTGCTTTAACGACCCCCCATGCAATTTAGTGTTTTTAATTATTTAGATCACCAATTTCTTTCATTACTATATTTGTCGATGGATATTGATTATTAACATGTCAAGCTCTTTCCCTTTTTGTGTTATGAATAAATATAACTAACTACATGAGATCCACCTAGAGTTTTGTGACTTCCAACTCTCTCTTTTCCCTGTTTCCATGCATTTTTATTCACTTGACCTAGTAGTGTTCATACCCAGAGAGAGATTTTCATCATTTTTCTTACTTATTTTTACATATTAATATTACATTTTACATTCTCATTAAACAGAGTTTGTAGTTCTATTAGTGAAAATTAAAAAAAAATGAATATATATATATATATATATATCCCCACATAAATATATAACACCACATGTGATCGACAACTATGCATTTTACCACAATTCTCTCGATCCGTTCTCTTTATCTCTTTAAGACGCTTCACTCGGATTGAAAGTAGAAAAAGAAGAGAAGCAATGGTAAGAGCGAGAAACCCTAACTTTAATAAAAGTTCTCTCTTTTCGTATATGTCTGTGTGTTTTTCCTTTCTTTTTGTTTCTTAAATCCCTGAAATTAAACCCTTAATTCTAATATTGCCATGCCAATTTTGAATGAAAAATTGTCCTCGATTTCGATCCAATAATCTTTTATTTCGCAAGTAAATAGAGATTTCCAAGTTTTTTCGTGTCAAATTTGAGCTCGAAACATGAGATAAAGATTTTAAATTGAAATAAGTTTGACAGAAAATTAAAAAGGGCAGAGAACCTTTAACTTGAGTTTTGGTTTGGGCCCCTCGTTAGAAAATTTTAGTGTTTTAAAGACGATAAAGAGTTGAGTGTTTTGGTGGTCGTTGGTTGCACAAAGGGAAGGAATTGAAGATGGCACAACTCAAAGAATCGACCAAGTCCAGGGATTTGTAGGTATTAATTATGCCACAATATATCACTCTTGAAGGGCAATTTAGATATTAAAAAAAATTATGTGTTGTCATATATGATAAGTTAAAATGTAAATTGTTGTCACACTCAATATATAATACTCAATTCCATAAAATTAAGAGAAAACAACACGAATAAATAGTATTGTTTAAAAAAAAAAAATATTAGTTAAAGCTTGTTTGATACTATGATAATGATTGTTTTTTAAAATATTTTTTAATTATAAATATATAAAAATAATATTTTTTTATTTTTAAAAACTTATTTTTATCACCAACATATTAAAATCATATAAAAATATAAAAAAATTAATTTAAAATAAAAAAATACTATTTCTCTAAAAATACTATTTTAAAACATGAAAACAAAATTGCTTTTAGTGTAATTAAAAACCTTATTGGGTTGGAGGTCAAGAATTTAGTGCTTGGAATTGGAATGGAAATGTCTTGACAGATTCTCAATTTAACGCCCAGAGAAAGCGCGTGTTAGTTTCACGACTAACTAGGTGACAAAGTACTGTTTTGTCAGTATGTGGACCTGAAAGTGGCGCTCGGTCCTAGTGATTCAGTACTAAATGGCACGCGCTTCATTTCTGCGTGCATGAAAGTCTGATATACCGATCTCTTCGTACGTTGTTACATATACGATCCGCCTTGATTTGCTCTCTATTGACTCTGTGTACTTCAAAGTTCTAACTGAAATCATTTGAGTTTTACACTGCTATTATTAGTCGTGTCTTTGATTTTTCTGTTAAAATATGTTTTAATTTTTTTTTGTTATTTTAAATTATATTTTTTGATTATTTTAATGTATTGATATTAAAATCAAATTTTAAAAATATTATTCTTTGATTTTCCTATGAAAAAATAATAATAAAAAACACTACTTGCAAGGCATATAATTAAAGGAATATCAAATTATTCTCCGGCCCTGCACATTAACCCGATTGAGCTGCTATTTGTCGAAGCAGCTCGGAATTTGACAATTTAAGCTGCCGACAAATCTGTGAAGATGTTCGGGGAAAGCCGGACAGAATATGGGCGGTATAGCACAACCGGGTAAAATAAGCAAAAGAGAATTCTTGACCTAAAGATCCTCAAAACAATAGAAAAGGAAAAGAAATGAATAATCCCTCTCGGTCTCTAAGAAACTTCTTTCAACTGCATGCCTCCATATATTAATCGTATTATATTCCAATTTCCAACAGGGATCGGTCATTGGTCATCTTCAAAGAAAGGAATCTGGGTGTTTCGGACCTTGCTTTTGCAACAACCAAGGCTGCTTGGCAACAAGGAATAAAGCACTTCCAAGAAAAAGCCGTTTAATCTCTCTGGAACGCGAATACTCATATGATATGTCGGTCGGTCGCGTTCAGCAATCAAGGGAAGGCAAGTTGTTGGAGGCCAGGATCCCCAGAAATTTCCATGTCGAAATGTGAGCATCGATCTTCTATATTGCCTTGTCTCCATGTCTATTTAGTATCCATAAAGAAAGCAGCTAGCTGGTACGCCCCTCTGTACGAGAGAATTTAGTACGAAGAAGCGCCATCTTTCGAAGGCTGGCTCGGAAATCCAAGCTATAACCAATCCATATCTATCATGTCCATGTCCAAAGCCATCCATTTCTGTGATGTTCAAAAACGTGATTTTAATGTTGATGCCCACATGCATATGGATTCTCTGCAATTCTCTATCTCTCTCAATTTCTCATTACTTTACTCTATGCCTACTGGTACACAACAACAGAATATATAGTATAGCAGCTTTGGCCACTTTTGCAACGTCCTTCTGGTAACATGATCTATGATGAGAGTGCTAGCTAGGGGCACAGATGAGGTGGGGAAAAAAAGTGAGAGACTCTAGCTCTTCTATGATTCCTCACGCTCTCCAATTTGTGCTCCATCACACAGCATATCTCTCCGTGTGTATTATTCTTATAATTATTCTGTGTGAGTTAATTTTTATATAATAAAAAATAAGGTGATGATGTTATGAATGTTTTTCAATAACAAATTTCTTTATTGAAAAATAAAAATATAATGAATAGATAAATAAAAAAAACAGTTGTGAACTCTAATTAATGACCAAAATAAAAAGTGGATCTTCACAAAAGAAAAGAAAAGATGGATACACTTGATTTCCTTTCGTTTTATATATTTTGGAGGTTAAATCTAGCTACCAAATACAAATGATTTTCGTTCTTCTAAATGAATCGTGCAAATACAATTAATCTGTCTTAAATTTAATAAAAGCAATTCAAAGATAAATTAGAATAATCTTTTTGAGTCATTATGAAATTATAGAAATAATCCAAAAGATTAATTACCATATAAAAAAATTTAAACTAAACAATTTTAAAAAATCAAAGACAAGATATTAACAAAAAACATAAACTAGAAAAATAATTATAAAAAATAAGTCAAGCGATGCTAGGCCACACCCACACCAAGTATATATCTCAAAAAATTTCATGTTTGTATTTTAATAAAAAAACACAAACAAAAAAATACATTGCATGATTTAATATCTTTTTAAATACAAAAAAAAATGGTCTTTATATTTTGCATGTATCATGAGTTTAATGCATTGGATCTTTTCAGTAATATGGAATCTCTTTTCAGTTTATTAAAGCCTTAAGGACTTGGTCTAAATTTAAAAAAAAAAACAAAAAAAATAATTTGTTTAGTTCTAATATAGAGAATTATAAACTTATACGTAAGACGTATTTCTGATATTAAAATAAACAAAAAAATTTTGTCTTTAGAATGGCTAGGCTTTACCTATAGAGTCATAGTTCGCTCTACTAGAATGAACCGACTTTAATCAATAGACAGACCAATAATTAGAAAAATATAACAATGCCCTAGTAATAATCAGACAAATAAACAATCAATCTTACCTTAGGTAGGGTGTACAAGGGGTGATATTGTCTTTCCTATACACAACCAATCCTTTTATCCATACTCTGAAGACCAGTTACGGTTCCCAGTGATCAAAATACTATGTGGCAACTTCAAATCTTTTTAACTGATAAAGGATAAAAATTCCTTGTTCTTTCCACACCACCTAAAAATCCTGATCTAAGAGGATGATCGTCGCGATGTTGCACACGTGCGAAAAAATAACATCTCTACTAAGGAATTTCTTGTGGGCTTCTAAGCTTTGTTGTTTGTCTGATTGATGTATTTTATTTTGGTTGGTCTGTACATTTATTATCAACATGTATTTTTATACATATTGCTCATGCATCATTATATTGAATATAGAATTATGCCTTATACATCACATGCTTTAATTTTTTAGAGCACACACATAAGATTCTAGGCTTAGTGGGGGATTAACAATCTATCCTATGACTATTGAACATGGTTCAAGCTTGTGAAACACCCAACTCAGATCTGAGTGCTTGTTTAGTAATGGTGGGCATATATGCCTTAACTGTTCCTTGCAACGCCCTTATACTGTCCTCACAAGGACTGTCACTAGGTAGATCCAAGACCTTTTTAAGACAAAGTAAAAAACATACCCATACTTACTTAATAAATAGAACTTATCCTTAGGATATATGTGTTATCTATAATTTGCATCAAAGCAAGCCTGAACATATAAATCATGTATTGTAGGACTTTGAATTGAAATCATAACTTCCATAAAATACTCATTTTTTTTTAAGAATTTAGACAAGAATCTAAACTGAGACAATTAACCAAGGTAAACCATCAAAAAATCGATGTTAGATGATTACCACACATTACAAAGATAAACCATACTATGAATGGCATTAAGAAACTACTACCCATCATGAGACACATAGATGAGATCCTCTTGAAAAGATAATAAAGAAGGATTGCATAATTAATGAGGTTCCCGGTACATGCAGTAGCTATAAAAGCACTATTGAATTTTTTAGATCCTAATTATAGGCGTTTAACTTAAGAAACATTGATATGACACCCACATTAGAAAAGCATAATAGGATCCTAGATTTTTTAAATAACAACCATAAGATCTATTTCAGATAAAGGTTTAAAGATACTTCTTTCAAGGGAACTAAATTATTATGCTTGGGAAAGGTTGACCAATATAGGATAACTGATGGGGGATTCAGATGGAAAAGCATTAA
Organism: Populus simonii; assembly: GCA_007827005.2. Classification (NCBI taxonomy): domain Eukaryota; kingdom Viridiplantae; phylum Streptophyta; class Magnoliopsida; order Malpighiales; family Salicaceae; genus Populus; species Populus simonii. Next base: position 7,115,876 of record CM017469.2, read on the forward strand.
AGCTAGAATGAAGAAAAACATGGAGAAGGGATAATTAGAAAATGAACGATATAAAATAGTGGCCTTTGTCATATTTGGGCTAGTCTAGTTCCCATCCGAAATTAGAGTTATTAGTCTAGAAGCTACAAATGCATTTATGGAGTATGAGCATACTAAAATTAACCTTTATACTGTAATTTTAGTTGAAACCATGCTATAACTCAACCATTGTAGGATGCATGAGAGAAGAGCCATGAGAAGTTGTGTTCCAATATTGTATCTATGGATTATCAATCACATCAAAACACTGAGAGATACTCTCAATAACTTTTGGTGATTTGATGTTTGACCATTAAAGATTATTATAGATGAAACTTGGAAGAATCTAGATGAAAAGGCATGGGTGGAGAAATATACTATATTAGATGAATGACATATCCTGTATAATGAGTTGTTATAGTAAAACATGGGTCCCTTTGCTCAGAATAATTGGATACATTAGTTATGCACCTGTATTAGTAACAAGACAATTTGATGTCATACAAAATATGCCAAGAACTCTATGTTTAACAAATTTCACTGGATTATTCAGAAATTAGTCATCTTTCAAAGAGCTAGAACTTATTAGACAATATTGAGAAAGGCTTATTATGGTAAAGGAAAAGAAAGGAAGTTGGGCTGAATCCTCATTCAATCAAAATTACATTATTTGGAGAAATAAAAGGCTTTCTGAAATGATTGAATCTATAAATCCAAGAAACTAAGAATCTAAAATGGGGAATTCATAATAAATTAAAGAGGGATAAAAAAAGAAAAAGGAATAACAATGAGGAAGAGTTAAGAAAGCAGTTAGATAAGTGCATAATAGACCTTTATAATAGCAAAGGGTAACAACAACTCTTAAAAAAAATAACTGGATAGAGAAGATAAAATGAGAAATTACATAAACCACTAGTTAAAAGGAAAGGACGAACAATTAAAGGCCTTGACGAAAGATCTCGGGATAATAAAGGAATGGCAAAAAAGAGCTTAGATAGCCAAAGAAATAGCCAATATATTAGAGTTGAGCTAGGAATTCAAATAGCCAAACATGATGAACTGGTCAACAAATATGTGCTAATAGAAAAAAGAGTTGGCTAATTTCAAGAGGTCAGCTAAAGACAGGATGGGCACTGATAAAGAAATAACATATTCATTGAAGAAAAAAAGACACAACCTTAGAAAGAAACTAGTTACTGAGAAAGAAAAAATCGGTTAGCTAAGATTAATATTAAAAAAGAAAGAAGAATTCAATCCCAATATATAACACAATCTAAAAAAGAAAAGAGTGCTAGGAAAGCCACTGAATCTGATATGAAAGACTATAAGAAAAAGGCTGAGTCTTTAAGAGAAAAACTTATGGTGTTACAATCCAAGCTAGAAATTCAAGAGGACGAGCTGAGAGAGCTAAGAGGCCAATACCTCGAAATGGAAGAAGAGTTAATCAGATCCAAGCAAGAGTATCAAAGATGTCAAGACTATATCGATAGTTTTGAGGTTTAGATTAACTCCAAGATAGTTGAGCTTGACATCAAGAGAGAATAACTGCAAATAGCAATGGCTAAAGTAACAGAGTTGGAAAATACAATACAAATGCTTGAAAAAGATAATAAGGATTTACATTCAAGTAATGGTGTCCTAGTTATTGATAATACCTTATTTCATGACAAGATAAGACAAATGACAAGGCAAATTGAACAAGTTGTCCATCAAGCTGAGAGATTATAACAATAGGCTACCTAAGTTAGAAATGATGCTATGAAGTACTGGAAGCAATAAGATACAACCACTATTTTTATTAGAAATATAGCTAATAGAGACAATGCTTTCTACAAGTAGTGATGTATAGGGTTTTAAAGTTTGAATTATAAAAAATATATGGACTCTTTTATTATATGTAATGAAAGGGTTACAACTCATTTTCTTTTTTGATCTAATATGTTTATAAGAATGGCAAAACCCTCCTTTATAATGATCGATCGAACTTCGAAATCTTGCCCACATAAAAAAAATAGAAGTCATGGATCAATTCAAAAAACTTAATCCATATCCAATATAAACATACATGAGCATTCATATACAAACATATTTTGAGTTTAAATGTCATATATACATATGCAAGAGTGAAATATAGATCCCTCTTCAAATAAAATCTATAACACAAGATCTAAAAAGAAAGTAATGGAGAATGAAAAATGTGCACATTTGGAAGCTGAACATTAAAAGGAAATGGAGAGCCTTAAGAGAGATGTGGAAAGGTTTACTAGCCTGCTTGAGCAAATATGAAGAAAAAGATATGTGGAAGCCCTAGTTACGTAACCAATAGTAACCCCTTATCTAACAGTTATGTCTCCATTTTATCAATAGAATACAAAATCGAGAAAAATATCTTTGGAATCCCAGTTCGTAGGCCACCCCATGCATCCAACTTGTTTGCCTTATAAGGCTACCTCTTATAATAGAATTGACTAGAGAAGAAGCTTTAGAAGAGAAACCTATGGAAGAAGCTTATGATAAATGGGCAGCTTTAGAAGAAATAATGAAGTTGATTAAGGGGTCAAATCTATACGACCTGGTAAAAGTAGCTAAAATGTGTTTAGTACCAAACATTATAGTTCCAAACAAATTCTTAGTGCCCGAATTCATCAAATACATAGGAACTCAATGCCCATTGCTCACCTAAAGGCATACTATAATGAAATGACATAAGTTATCCATGATGAGAAACTGCTCATCCGTTTTTTTCAAGATAGCTTTAGTGATGTTGTATTGGCTTGGTATATAAGGCTTAAGAATACCAAGATCTAAGGTTAAAGGATTTGGTAAGAGCATTTGTAAAGAGATACAAGTTTAACATGGACATTGCTCTATAAAGATCCAATCTTTTAGCTATGGAGAAGGGGGAAAAAGAATATGTTTCGGAGTGTGCCCAAAGATGGCGACAAAAGGCCATACAAGTTGACCCACTGTTATTGAAAAAAGAAATGATTAACTTATTCTCTAATACATTCAAAGCATTTTTTTTTTTACCATTTAGTAAGTTCCCCTACCCAACATTTGATGGATATCATTATAGTAGTGGAATGACTCGAGAAGGCTATTAGAGCAAGAAATATTATAGACCTAACTGAAATGAAGAGGGTTCACCAGAAAGAAACAGGACATGGATATAAATAGCATTGAAAAGGGGAATTACCAAAATTGTTAAAAAAAACCCACTTTTGTATCCAATCTAAACTTTTCTACCCCTTTTCCTAAAAATCAAACCAACTCATTAAATGACCAGCAAAATACTCCAACTGAAAGAACTTTTCACCCCTGAAATGATTTCTAAAAAATCAATGAGCAACTCCATTCGCTCCCCATATCCTTAAGAGAAATGTATCAATGTCTCCTAAGTATTGACAAAGTTGCACCAATCCCTACCATATTTATACAACCACCATTTCCTTATTGGTATAAACCAGACCTAAAATGTGAATATCATGTTGATACCCCTGGGCATAACATTGAAATGTGCCTCACTTTTAAGATAAAAGTTCTACAACTCATCAAAGCTGGATGTATTACCTTTGATGAAACGGTAAATGTAAACTCAAAACCCACTTCCTAACCATAATTTGGGAAATAATGTTATCAATGCTATAGAAACAAGAAAAGTATAAGTAGAGGATATAAGGATAACTATGAGAAAATTACACAAGATACTGAAACACATTCTTAAAGAACCCTCATAAAAAAAAGACATAAGAAATAATGATGAATTCTACCTATATCACCAAAATGTAAGGTACAATATTGATTATTATGAGGAATTCCATGGTAAAATAGAGAGTATGATAGCACGAGAATTGTTGAGAATTGATACTCTCAAGGAAAAATGGGAAGTGGGGATGATGGCTGGAAAGATGGAGAAAAGAAAAAAAAAAGGAAAAGATGTGGTAGATCTAACCAAGGCTTATGAGGCCAATAAACTAGTGAGTGAGGAAGAATACACTAAATTTGTGAAATTAATAAAACATAGTGGATACAACGTGGTTGATCAATTAAAAAAGACACCAACCAAAATTAAATTTAAGGGCTTAATTAAACTTATAATGAGTTTTATTGACTTAATCAGTGACTGAATTGAAGAAAAATAAGTTTAGAGACCTAATTCAGATTGATTTGCAATAATTGAAAGACTAGGGACTAATCTGAGCTTTGAAAAGCCTAAATTAGTGCAATTAAGGGCTTAATTGAAATAAATTTAAAGTTTAAAAGTTGATTAATGATAAAATGGATGAATTTCAAAACCAATTATCAAAGTACAATAGCCGCGTGCGTTTAAGGACTAAAATTTATCAAATTAGGGATCAATTTAAGACAAATTGAAAGTTTGAAGATTAATAAAAGTCAAATTGCATAATAGAAAAACAAAGAACTAAATTGAAAAAAACACGCGAGTTAAAGGATTCTAACCAATGTTTACAAGGATGCAATTGTAGCAGTTAAAAGTTTTCGGTTCAATTAGGGATATAAACGCTAAAATTAGAAGAACATGGGCAAAATGAAAAATTAAGAAATCTCAATTAAAAATCCTAATTTTTAAGGTTTAGTAACGTGCGATGCGTCATTCAAACTTAAATAAAGAAACTAGGTGACGTGTCATTCAATCATTATTCTTCTTTTTCACATGAAATATTGATTGAGAAGCTGTCTTCAAATGAATGAATATGTTGTCTCTGACTACCTCAAGGGATATAGTAAACGACGGATGCTCAATCATTATTCTTCTTTTTTTAATTGTTACTAAACGACTAAAAAAACTTTCACCTATAAAGTTCAGTCATCTATAGTAAACATTTATATATACCCTATTTAGCTTGATAAAATCAATAACATCTTGTTTTTAGTCAACCTCCATTGCGTTGACAGGTCTAAGTTGATTGAGGACTAACCTTCCAATTAATAAATGTAAAGCTATAGAACTCCGAATCAAGTGTGGTTTAATTTAAATGATAGATTTACATCATTTCTACATGATTCAGGTCCATGAATAACATATTAACATCCCAAGCTTCACAATAATTCCTTTGAAGTACCTTACCTAGTCAGCTTTGACTGAAGAAAAAAAACACAAAAGAATTAGCTTAGAAGTTGTTTTTTTTTTTTTTTTTGTAAAGATTCAGTTCAAAGGGAAAGAAACACCATAACCTTCGAGAATATGTTATAAAAGAGAAAGAAAGGGAATAACCACCTAGATTCTAAAAAAAACCACCATGGTTTTGCAACTTATTGGTTTAGCTTGGCTTATAAAATAAGAGTGTCTGTGAAACAAAAAGAAGGGGAGAAAGGAGAGAATCACGAGAAATACTAGAGGTTTTGATAGTAAAAATACCATAAAAGTAGTGTTCAAAGGTAGAAAGAACATATAAGAAGGAAGAACTTGGGAATCAAGGATTAAAAGAAAGAAAATTGGTTTTAGAATGACTAGGTTTATCTATAAAAGTTATGGTTCATTTTACTATGGTGGATCAACTTTAAACAATAGATTGACCAATAGTTAGAAAAATACAATAATGTCTTAATAATAATTAGACAAATAAATAATATTGTTTATCTTAAATAGATTGTACTCTCTCTTTACCCGGACTTTAGAGATCAGTTAAGATTTTTAATGATCAAAATCTTAGATAACAATTCTAAATTTTTTTAACAAATAAAAATTCTTGTTTTTTCCATATCATCTAAAAATTCTAATTTTAAAAAATAATTATCACAAGACAACACACCTACGACAAATTTTATGACTTGATTTCCTTAACCACGTACGTGAAATAACTTTGCTTTTGAAACTTGTCCCCATCTACGAACACGGATGCTCTTTGTCTCTTTGTCGTTGACAACTTGTTATGTTCTCTACAAATCTCTCACTTTTTTTCCGTGGTAAATAAAGTTTTAGATTTTTTTCTCTTGGTGTCTTGCCTTTGATTGCCTTTACAATTATACAAAGTTGCCGCCACGCATAGGATCAATTAATTTGTTGCGTTTCTCATAACAAAACCTAAATCAAATTCCAATCTCATCCAAATGCATGTAAAACTAAATAGGATGAGTTACTAATACAATGCCACACCACCATCATGTTGAATTTGATGTTGCCAAGGGTTTTACGTTGCTGGCCTTCGGTGAGTAGGCTGATGCTTTTCTTGAAATTGATTGAATAAAATAAAAAAATATTATTTAATATTATGCATATTAAAAATATTATCTAAAAATAAATATTTTATATTTATACAAAACAAAATAAAAGAAATTATAAATAAATTAGAATGATCTTTTCAAAAATTAAATATATACAAAATAAGTAAATAATAACCGATGTTTCAAAGAAGCTAAATAAAAAAATAAAAGAGAGAATGTATATTAACTTAAATCTAAATTAAAATATTATTTTGAAAATCAAATATATAAAAAGGGCATAAATAAATAAAAATAGATTAAAAAAATAGAGAAAAGGTTAGGCTAACACACCAGGTCTATTTAGTAAAGGCCCTCACGTTCAGGCCTTTAAATTTTTTTATGACAGATAGGGCAAACAACATGTCATTCATTCTAAATTTTTTTTTATTAGACAATATGTTGTCTGTTGAAAAAGATAACACATCATCGAATTTTACCCAGATTCTAGACACTATAATGGTTGAAAAATAAAGGTTGAAAGTTGTTTTACCCCAAAAAACTCATTGTTGACCCAAAACACCTAGAAAACACTCTTAAAACCTTGATAAACCCATAAATGTCTTTTAAAAAACCCAAAAATCCATCTCAAAACCTATTTATCACACAACTTACCACTCATGAGTTGTATTTTAAAAATGAAAAAAACAAAGACACAAGGGAGAAATTTTATATTTTTACGAAATAAAAAAATTCGTGCATATTTCTAAAAATTTTGCTTTTTATTTGTTCAACATTTTCAAAGATTTTGGTGGTTGAGAGTTTCTGGACTTTTTAATTAATTAAAAAAATTTCAATAAATTAATATTTTCTCAAAACAAGAAATCCTTGAACATTCTTAAAAATTTTAATGAATGGGTATTTTCTGAAATATTTTCTAGCAAAAAAAAAATTTCTTGTGTATTTTGGAAAAGGATTTGTTATTTCTAAATATTTTTTGAAAATTTAACTTTATATACAATTTATAATTAATGCAATTTAGTTCAATTGGATTGAGTTGAGTTGACTAAATATGCAAACCACTATAAAATTTGAGAAAATCCTTTTTTATTATGGTTTACTTGCTTAATTCATGCAACTACAATGCCGATTTTGAGGGTTCTTCCATGCTACTAATATTAAAAATTATTTTAATATATTTAAAAATATAAACACTTTAAAAAATCACTCTCAACGCAATTACCAAACACGCAGACCTCCACCTTCATAATCTCCTGATTAAATCCAAATTCCATCGTCCCCTGTCCTCTTCCACATAATAACCAGAAACTGAACAATCGGTTCATCAATATTCCTAATTCGATTAAAATCCATCCCCCCCCCCCCCAAAAAAAAAAAATTAAATTAAATTAATTAAATAAAAAAGAAAAGAAGAAGGCATGATGTCTTCCAAATCATCGTCGTTGATTAAACGCGTAACACCCTTGTTCACTTCTTGGATTCGACAGAACCACAGGCTTCTTAGCTCTTCTGCTCTTCGCGAAGCTTCTTCTCTTGTTGATGATTCCATTCACTTGACCGACAATTGCATCCGGGTACTACGCTTATTTGATTGTGTTTTTGTGGATTTATATGTTTGTTTTTCTTTTTGGCTTATTAATTGTTAATGGGCTTTGCTTCAAATTTTTTTTTTTTTTTAGAGTTAGATAGATAGATAGATAGATATAGATTGGTATGCCCATATGACAGATACCCAAGAATTGGCGGCTAGCAAAAGATTGAAATTTTTGGAACATCAAATGCTATTTTCACATAATATAATCCCAGTGAAAGTCTATTATACAAGAATTCCGTCTGGGTTAGCTGCTCTTCTTGCGTCCCCCCCCCCCTTTTTTTTTGGGGTCGCTCTATCATGCTTGATCTAGAGTGAATCTAAGTGTTCATCCTCATGATTGCGCGCTGCCACTTTATTATTAGTCTTTGATGCTAGGTTCTGCTTCTTAGCTTATTCTGCTGCTCCTGCATTTCTCAATATTATGGCATCTTCTTTCCTATATCAATGCTTTGTTGGATCTGTATCTACCTGCAGAGGTTTACTCCTTTTCTTGCTGTTTTATTGAATGTTTTTGCTGCTGTCGTTTCCCTTTTTTCTTCTTTTGTATGCTGTAATTCAGAGCAAGGGTGATACTACTAATGTGATTAATTCCATGCTGACCTCTTAGGGCCTCCTATTAGTTTTCCTAATTCTAGTTCTGTGCTGTATCAATTTTTTTCCTCCCCTGAACCTCTTCTGTATCTTTGATCAATCCTAGTGGTGTGTCCTACAGCTTGGTTTTTTAATCTTATTCAGCCTTCTAAAAAAATATATAAAAATGCCATGCCCATATCCTTTGTTTGGAGTTGAATTTTTAAATCTCTTCAATAAAGTTGTTCTTATTTATGTCACACATATAACTTATTTTATGCAAACACATATCAGCCTGTTTCTTTTGCAATTTATTCTAGCTTTTCCATAAAATTAAGGACTGGTTTACAGAGACTGAAAGAACTGCAAACCAGTGAAGGATCGGCTAAAGACAAAATGCTTCGTTTGGGTGTGGAAACTGGTGGATGTTCTGGTTTCCAGTATGTTTTTGACTTGGATGATAAAACCAATCCAGATGACAGGTTTTGATGTCATTCTATTTTTTATTTTAATTAATTTTGCAACCACTGTTGCTTTCCAGATTTTGCTTTCTAATTTGGAGAACCATCAAATGACTAATGCATTCCCTATTTTTAGTTTTCTTATGTGTTTATCATTTAACTGTATTATTGCAGAGTTTTTGAGACAGAAGGAGTCAGATTGGTGGTTGATAACATTTCATATGATTTTCTGAAAGGGGCCACTGTTGACTATGTTGAGGAGCTAATCCGTGCTGCTTTTATAGTAAGTAATTCATCTTGTATGTTGCTGATAAATTTTTATATATGTGGGGGTGTGTATTTGTAAATTGTATCGAAGTTAAGAAACCAGGGGCTTTTGATCTTGATGGAAAATGGATCAGTAAATTTTTAAGATGTCATTCAGCAAGCTATAAAATACTTTTCCATGCCTTTTCTATTTGATTTGGGCTAGATTATACTCTCTCTTTTTTCATCAAGGTTGTAGACAAGTGGTGGGGGAGGGTGTTGAGATCACCACGCACGCTGGAAAATTGATAATTGTCTTCTACCATTGATACAAAAGCTCCAAGGACATCTGTTTGCTGAAATTCTTAGTGTGGAAGATACTTATGAGCTTCATATAAACAATTTAAATACTACACGACCTTATATGATGATAACATTATTCATGCAATCTTGCTGTTAGGGTGTTCCTTAAACTTAATTTAACTGTCTGCATCCTTTTCTAGGCCTAAGGTAGGTAATACTTGCCAAATGACAGCCAAGCAATGCATCCATAGTGGCTGTGCTGTAAGGGAGATTTGTGCCTGCATCTGTACAGTCACTTGGATTTGTTAGTTAACATGATTGATAATAAAAGAACAAGGATCTAAAGGAGGGATGTTATCAAATTGGAGCAATAACATGGTTGGTTGTGTGATGTGGTCGAGCTCCAAATTTCAGATGATACTATTAAGTGCTCAAGTTGATGTGGCTCATTATTTTGTTTTGCGCAAGTAGCGAGGCACACCATGTGATATGGTTTAGCTTTGTCAAGAGTGTGGTCTGGCGGAAAAATTGAAGTCTGTGTCACCTATTGAGTGATATGTGAATTGTATGAATAATGTAATTGTGTTTCTAGATTTAGCTGATTATGTGTCATTTAAAAAATTATATGAATTAAACTGTTCTGGCCTTCTAGCATAGCTGCATCGAGCACAATTCCTTCCCTTGAAAGATATATAATTTACTGAGGAGATGAGCTTGAGCAAAATAGAGCCAGTTTGTACAGATTATAAGATGATCTGTGAATTATAATTTACCTAATACGAGGTCCATATCTGTGACTGGCTTTGTCAGAATGTGTGTGTGTTGATTATACACAAGTAATAGCTAAACTACAGAAGATGACTCGTGGTGCCTAACTTGGATCCTCATGCTGGATTTTTCATTCCAATTCATCTTTAATACTCTTGCGTAGCAGGAACTAAATTCTGTTTTCATATGTAGGTGGCCACCAATCCAAGTGCAGTGGGCGGGTGCAGTTGTAAAAGTTCTTTCATGGTGAAACAGTAATACCTAGAAGCCATTCCGTGTAACTTTTCGACAAGACCTAGAAATCATCATTGTTCTAAGATTCTTATTGAACATATTGTTGATGTGATTTTTTTTTCAACAGCTATTATTTGAATCAAGCTGTAGTCCCGATTCCCTGTATAATAACAACGTAATGAGAGCTTTTATGCTATACTGTGATAGAACTTCTCTAACCATCTCCTCTCGTTAATTGGACACGCTTCATTTAATGATCACAACTGCAGTAACTTTTCAAGATGTGGAAGTTGTTAGGTTTTTTTTTTGCTTTTTGCCTTCATTTTAATTCAAAATTGCCATAGATGAGATTATGTTAATGTTATATGTGCTTGCATTTCATCTGAATTGGCTGTTGTTCGTTTTGATTCTTGTCTTGTAATCCTTTACACATCAAGTGAAACATGGAACTCTATTATCATTTTCAGTTTTTATTTTCAGCGGATGCCATTTAGAAGAGGCGCTCCACTAGTCCCAACAAAATGTGTAAAATATGTGTGTTTTTCGATAAGCCTGTAGAATCTGTATTAGAAAGCAAGAAACCATCGCACTGCTGCTCTCTGAGATTATGGTTGGGCTTTGAGAATATGGCAGTTGGAGTTGCATATTCTGGCGACGAAAGCCTTGACTTCTGCAATTGGATAAAGAGCGTGGGGATGTGAAAATTTGGAGTAGCTGAAAATTGCGTCGACTAAAATGATCGTGAATGCCATGGTTTTTAAGACAATGAGTACGCAAATTATGACAACCTTAAAGCAAGAATTTCACCTCAGCCAGAGGAGTGTTTTGGTCCTTCACGAGTTTACTCGGATGCGCCATTAATAGATTATAATGGAGTGAGCTGACAATGGCATTCGTGACTGTAACGGGACGTATGGTGATGCCCTCATGCCTGTTGCTCCAGACAAAATTTCTACAAGACCAGCTCGGACGTTAAGGGGGGCAGTACTGTGGGAAGCAAAATAGCTAAAATTGAACCTCTCCTTGTTCCAATCCTTGATGAGCATAACTTTGGATGAGAGCTTTGATGCAAAGTTTGTTTCAGTTGACTCCTATGTGAATGTATTAGCAATCCAGGTAATTGATAACGGCTCTCTGTTGTTGTTCATCCAGTATTAAAACTGAGGTGTGAATGTAAATGGCAGTGCTAAAATCAGCATCAGAACTAAACACCATGAATCAAACAGTTGTTTGGTTGGATTTTGTTATACAAAGACCGTAGTGTTTCACTTCCCACACTTGCAGTTGGATTATCAGAACCCAGGGACATAGAACATGTAAAATGTTTTACAAGAAGTCATCATTCAATGAGTTGTCCACACAAACATGACAGTACTAATGAAGCTCCATACCCAGTACCATGTTGTAACAATTCTGTGTTGGATCTTCTCCCTCCATCTACTCCCAATGAAGCACTTGATTGCGGGGCAATCTGATCACCCAAAAATTGAGAATTTACACCGGAGTTAGGCAGAATTGGGGAGAAATCTCTAGGTCCATATATCATATTCCTTCTGTGAATGTTGGCAGCAGCTCTCCTCTCTACTTCAAGAAAGTGGCCAAGAGAAGGAGCATTGTTGTTTGTGTTGACGACATCAGGGCTTAGCCTCGAGCATATTGAGAACATCCATGGTTTTGATTTGTAATTCTTCTGCTCTCGTAAGGTTTCAGTGGTCCTTCCCCTAGTTGATCTTCTAGAGAGCTCTAGAATGCTAGAAACTCCAATGAGACTCCCTAGTGTTAAGCTCTTGTCATGGAAGAAAGATCCAGTGGACTGGAAGGAACAAAATTCTCCTAGGTCAGTTATTGTCTGTAATTTTGTTCACGAAAGTAAGATTAAATATCATAGCTTGTTATGCATCTAAAATCAGCTGCTGCGTATTGATTATCTTTCACAAGGCACTAATACAAATATAAAAACTTAAGAAGACCTTCACTCAATAACATTTTTCCTTACAGAATAAAACTACATTAACGTTGGAGCTAAACTGAGAGATACGAATATATAGTTATGGAAAGACAAGAAATATAATGTGTAAGGTAAACATGTCTCAAAAACCTTTCTGATGACAGTTATTATCAATTGTTACTGTTAGGCTTTTGCTTTGCGACCCCATTGCAAGCAACTAAATAAATTACTTTGTACATGACAAATTACTTAACAATGGACACCAATGATCATCCTCCCTAGCTAGCGTTCAATACAGTGTCGCTTGATTGATGATTGAATTGCACAAAATGAGTTTAAGAGGTAGCATAAATGTATAGGGAAATATGCGGGTGTGGCTGTGACTGTGGCTGTGGCTGTGGGTGTTCAAATCTAACCCTTTACAGGAGAAATTGGCCAAAAACAGTCAAACGCCATCATAATGGACGAGGTGGAAACAGTAAAAAGTGGTCTCAACCTTTTCTTTCTATTGTATGTTAACTATCAAGTATGATATGAACCCAGAAAATAAGGGAAGTTAGAAATGCAGCGCAAGCAGGTAAAAGAAAGTAATGCTGTGTGTAGAGTAACAACATTTAGGAGATTTAATAGAATGGACTTTATCCATGGAAAATAATAGCAGGAATGGTAGTTAACATGATCTCACCTCAGTATCAAGATCTGAAGAAGAGTCAGTGAAGGAGCTGTTAGAAGCAGTGAGCAAAGTGCTAAAAGAAATTGAACCATTGAAATCTCGATTTCTCACCAACCCAACTCTTGCATTCAGCGGTCTTAGGCCGAGTGGCCACCCATCTTCCTGCAAAATGTTTTGAGTTTGTTTACAGATTTGGAAATGGATATCGCGCACACAGGCTGACAGACAGGCACACAAAAGGGCATTCAGTTTACCTGTTGTTGAGCCTCCATGACCATGAGTTTGTTCTGCTGTTGTTAATGCCTGCAACTGGGAGTAGTGTACTCTGCCGATTGACGTGCTAGATACTACTACACTTACTCTGTTTTTCCTTAAATAACTCGAAAGAAATATGTCAGGTCATGTCATGTGTAGCTAAGAATTCTTTAATGAAAAACCAAAGAAAAGAAATGTGCCTCTCCCACATGCTGCCTGCATAACTCTAACTAAAGCATCGCCCACCTCGTTTAATGAAAATTAAAAAACACACACACTTACACAAGCAAGCATTGGAGGGAGGGAGGGAGGGAGGGCAAGGAAAAGAGATTTGTTACCGTTTCTTAGCTGCATCTAGATCTCTGATTGAGTAGACACTGCCGACAGAAAAGATAGTGGAAAAAGGGACGAATTGAAATAATTTTGTACGGAAGATAACGAGGGGAAAGGGTACGTGCAAGAGGAGCGGCAGAGGGGGGCTGCCAAACTAATCGTACCTCTCCTTGCTCCTTGGCACCACTTGGCAAGCACTCTGTGACCAAACTATCCTTCGGCAATCCTTATTTCCCTTATCTGTATTCCTTTTTTACCATATTATTTTATTGCCTCGGTAATGTTGTGCCAGTTCACCATCAAGTGTGCAACTTTTGTTCGCTGAGGATATATTTTTTTTTCCGATTCGTGATGGTCCAAGGAAGCCATTTCTTACAAAAGGCACGTTCTCCTTGGTCCTAACACATAACCTAATATTCCAATACATAGGAGGTTGATGCCATTTTAAAGGACTAGAAAATAGAAAAGTAACGTTACATTTCCATCCTTTTTAGGAAACACCTTTTCCTTTTTCTGGTCCCCAGGCTCGTTGATCCTGTTATAACTCAGTGCAAGCTCCACCAGCATCTAGTTATGTCCGCTCCTCGATGATGAATAATAAATTGTTGCAGAAAAAGGCTGCTGCTCAAGCATAAAATTTCCTAAATCCACCGTTACAAACATGTTTAGAGGAGCAATAAGATTGTTCGCTCTATATGTCAGAGAGAAATTTAGAGTGATGCAAGGGAGCAGGGATGTAACAGATAAGTTCTTATTCACCTACATATAACTAAACCATAAACTTCTCAATCCTTGAAAAAAGATCATGTGAAATGACTTCAAATATTACAAGGGCTCCTTGGTACATTGAAGCAATTTTAAGCGTGAAATTCCTCTTGATTCTCCGGCTCCCTAAATCTGTTCAAAGTCTGACAAGGTTTACAATTGTTGGCCAATTCTATGATTATACCAAGGGGTACAATGCATGACTATACTTTCTGGTGAAACTTGTTCGCACTAGGACGATATTCTCCGATTCCAAGAAGGTCCTGCAAATTTGTAAACATATGTTTGCACTTTCAAAATAAAAGATAGGCAATACATGTTATAGAAACAAACAATTTACTGGCAATGTTTGGATGTTATATGTGGCCATTCCTTAAGGAAACTATGCATGAAAAATCGAATTCATATAGACCGGCTTTGAAAGACACAAACATGGATCCAAATGAACAAGTGCAAGGGCTGTTGACTTGTGCTGTATTCATCGCATCATTGAAAGGCACGTCTTCTTTCTAATTGTTTCTGCTGTTATTCCCCTTTCATAAGGTTAATATAAATGGTATCCTTTAAGAGACAGCGAGCGTGATTTTTCTTCATGGGTGTGAGAGGATTTACAAGGGATAAGAGCTTCGGTTTGGGACTAAATCGGAGTGAACTTTTGTTGTAATGTGTTTTTCGTCTTTTCTCATAGTTAAGAAACAGCAAAGGACATGGATGTCGGCAGGTTATTGCCAAACAATGAAACAGTTTTGCAGTCTTGTGAGTTTCTGTAATGTTATTTTATTTCATGCTCAATCATCCCTGTTGAAAAGCAGGTCTATCAGCTCTTATAACACTCCAAAAAAATCATCCCTGTTGAATATGGATGCTGTGAAACTTAAATGGGTAAAGAAAGTAAGACATGTTAGGGTCATTGAAGCACCGTGCTTCTGATTGTCAATTAGTGCAAGGGATGGAACAACATAGAGCTTTAAGTAATGGGACAAGACTAGACCAAACTGAAAGGCAGATACAAGAACAAAAAAGACTAGCACTCTTATGTAAACTATGATGAATTCAAAAAAGCACCGAATAATTAAAAAGCATTACAAAGCCAGAAAGGATACAACACATATTAGCACTTCTAAGCCAGGCTATGTTTTGTTATGTAATTTACTGTCATCCCATCATTTAATCAAATAAGGTTGTCACTCTGACAAATTCATGGTTGCATGCAGGTTTTTGCTAGTTTACAAAATCATGTTTTTACTGGACAGAACAGCAAATTGGGAGTGGGAAAAGAATTATAACAGAGAACATGAAACAATGTTATATCTACTTATATGGATTCAGAACTCAAGGTTAGAAACTGGAAAGTTTATGATGCATGAAATTAATTTTCGACAAACTTGAAACCGTTGCTTAAAAATTTACAGAACCATTCTTCAATTGGGCTAAAGTTAATATGATTTTAGCATGGAAAAGGTTTTCCACTCTTTACTTGGAAGTTTATGATGTTCACAAAACTTCTGTGCTCTGATTATGAGTTCAGCTAAATGAAATTTGACCTCAACAGAGTTTAAGACTTTCTGTAGCCTACTGGTTTCTTGTTAATAATTTAATATTTAACCAAACTCCCAAAATCAAATAAAAGGAGAATAAAAATTAAAGACATCATGGAAACCTATGTGATAAGGCTGTAAATGAGCAGAGCTGGTTCAAGCTTTTATCCAAGCTTGATTCAGCACTTGATTTTGGAATTTGGGAAAAGATTAACTTCATCAAAGCTTATTAACTACATTTCACAAGTAGAATTTAGCAAGGGGAGCAAGTACTTCATGAAAGAAGCAGTAGGGAGTGAGCCATACCTGACAGGCTTTATTTTTTGCTCTGGTTTCCGCTGTACTTGGAATATCATGATTTGGTTTTAAGAATCTCTTCTCACGCCGATCACATGAACCCCATCCATCAGAGAACCTACCACCCCTAGTAATGAGAGAAATAAAAACCACAAGAAGAAGAAGAAGGTTATGGCTATACTCTCAATTTATATGCGATTGTTCAAGGAAGCACAAAAACATACTGCATATAGGCCCGAACCACAAATTCTGCACGCTGAACATTTCGGTTGTCGTCAAATTCAATGGTCCTGTCTTTGATTTCATAAGAGAGATTGAAGTAAAATGATATCTTCCTCCAACCTATACAACATATTGTTTGACCCAGTGTTAGTCTTTCATTCTATCATAAAGTATTCAGCGCAGAGACAGAGCAGAAGATTGAATCCTTTACCTGACTTCTTGATGAACGGATTCCCAGAAATCATGGTGATATCAGATTTCTCCAAAATCTGTATACCTAAGAAATTTGATATCAATTATGAAGCAAAAACACAAACACATTGAAAGCAAAAGAAAAAGAAAACAATTACCGCCATAGCTGCGTTCTGATAGTCTTTAAAAAGAGAAACGGTTGGAAACCTTCCATCCAGGCAATGCCTCGTCATAGCATCCTTCTCCTCCATCTCCAAGGCCACGGGAGAAACTTCGGATGCGATGTGCGGTGACAAATATGACTCAGGAGAGTAATACGACGAAGTTTTGAGAATCGGAGTCCTAACCACAGCGAGATGGCTGCTGGTACCTTCGCTGACCTCGGAGGAGGACGCGCAGGATCTGGCGATTTTGGGAGCGCGACGATAGGGATCGGAATAGGGGGAGTTATTATTAAAATGGGATCTGCGAGGAGGAGGAGGTGGTGGTGGTGGTGATGGAGATTGAAATTTGGGGTATTTGCGAGACTTGGAGGAAGAGTGAGAAGCCTCCGCCGAATCGATTACGGCCCACAATGCGTCGTCGTCGAGGTCTTTGTCGTCGAATGAGTAAGAAACAGGTGAAGCGGAGGACATTTGGATTGGTTCAGGGTTTTTCAGGAGGCTAATAGAGGAACGGATTCATATCATGGGTTTTAGTTGGGTCGATCTAACTATGACTATGGATTTGGAGGCTGTGGTGTGGGAAGGAAAGAAAGAAGGAAGCTGGGAGGGAGGGAGATTCCTTTTTTAATTGAATTCAAAATGGATGGTTTTTGTTTTTATTTTTTACATTATTTTTTTTAGGTAAAGTCTGTGACTATACTTATATATATTTAAAAAATTATAAACTCAGCTTATTTTATTTTATTTTATTTTGCACCTAAATGGAGTAAAGATATTAAATTGAGGTAAAAAAATTATAAATATTACAGATATCCATGAATTGAGTTTATAATACTAATTTTAATGGGTCTGTATTCATAAGCAGACCTACAACATGGATGGTAGATATCATGCTGCCATCACCTATAAATTCTACTTACATATCTTTTTTTATCTAGTAAAGAGACAAATTGTTTTTTTATTGATTTGAATAAATAAAATATGAAGCTCACTAATAACAACTTTAAAATCAAAATATTTATAAATAAAATATAAATATAAATTGACTACAAACTATTAAATATAAACATGAAAGGAGTATATAGTATACGGGTTATGGGTTATGTGAAGTTAATCGGGTTTCAGAACTCTTGACTCGCCACTTAACCTGTGGTATTTATTTCTTAGATTTTTTGACCCATTAGTATTTATAATATTCAAATTATTTGATTTTAACGGGTTAGGTCGGATTAGATAATGCAAATGGGTCGATTTTTTTTAACACTCCCAACTAGTTTTATTGTCTACCCATGCTATGTTGTGACTTGTATGTGAATTAACCTGTAACATAAAAGATGCAAGTGTAAATCGGTGTTATTAATATTTTTTTAATATCATGAAATGTTTTAATTGAGAATTGAAGAGATAACGTGTGCATTTAATAAAATAAATCAAAAAATATATGAGTTGATAAACCATAAAAAGAGATACAAATATTGGTTAAAGACTAAAGCAGAAATGTGGTATTCCTTGTAATATAAAAAAGATAGATGTAAATACAAATATTTAACTGTGGAATACTATTCAAAATTTATTTTTATTTTATTATATAAAAATTAAAATAGATATTTATAAAAAAATAGCAATCATTAAAATTCTAGAGGGGAAAAAGTTTTATTCAAATTTTCTTCTTTCATTTATGTAATTTTTTTTGTTCTGACAATGATATTTTTTTTAATTTGCAGTATGGTTTATTGAAGAAAAACTAATGGCATTTAAAACATATTCGTTAAAATTCTAATGACTTGAATCAGAGAGAAACAAAATAATATTTTTAATAAAAAAAAACATCATTTCCTTATTCATGTATTTCTTTTTATATTTTGAAAAAAAAATATTAGAAGTGTTTTTTTTTCAAATAAAAACTTATTCTGACCATGAAAATAAGTTTTAATAAAAATAAATAAAAATGCATGAATCGATACTTTTACACACTTTTATGAATAAATCTAAGAATATATATATATATATATATATATATATATATTGTATTCTTATTGGATATTAATGAGGAGGTTTTAAAAAAATTGCATATAAGGCTATTATATAATTATTTATAAAGAATATTACTATAAAAAATGTTTTTGAAAGCTATGATATTATTGGATTATTTTTTAATGTAATTTTAATAAATTGATTTAAAAATAATTTTATTCTAAGAAAAAAAGAACAAGGATTGCTTAACAAATAAATTAAGCATACTTGGGTTTGCAATGATGGGCTCACACGCCTAGACCAAACTAATAAGTCTAGGCAGTGCATAGATCTAAAAGGCCTAACTGGCTTTCTTTTGTTTTTTTAAAAGGATGAGCTATTTTTTAGAAAGACAATAGATCATTCACTAGCTAAAATTATTATCATTAAAAAATCAAGCCTTTTACTTATTTTTATGTACATAAATCTTTTTATTAGGATGAGTTAACATCGATCAATAAAATGTGAAGTTTATTTTTCTAAATAAAATAATAAAAAAAATAAAAACTTTGAATAATTTTAATTATAAAAAAAATTAAAAGATCTCAGTGTTTTATTATACATCTAGACACATGTTATTGAATTGAAACAATGAAATGATTTTTTTATCCTTTTCAAACAAGAACATTTAACTAGTTATTGAGGGCAAAATGAGTTTTTTATAGGATTCATTTGTCATTACCATATCGATTAGGGACAAATCAATCCTTTAACATTTTAGATGCACAATAAAATGACTTAAATACCTTTAAAAACAAAAAAAATAAAGTTGAGGTCAAGAGACTTTTTCATCTTTTAATGTTTTAATTGCACAGTGAAATGATTACATAGCTCTTAAAGGCTAAAAAAAAAAACTAACATCTAAGAGCTTTTTTTTTAATTTTCATCATGGTTTTTTTTAGTTATAATTCATTTGAATAAGGGACAACTCGGTCTTTTAATAAACATAAATAGAATTTGAAAAATAAAAATGGACCCAAAAAAGACTCACACATGTGGGCTTGCCTTGGGTGGCCTAGTGTGTCTGGGCTTAGAAAAACCTAGGCTCGTGGGCTTTACACCTATCTCCTCCATGTTTTTCACTTTAGTTCTTTATCTTTCAATCTTTTCCATTCCTTAATAGTTTTAGCTAAATTAGCCTTTACTTAGGTCTGAATTTTTTTAATAAAAAAAACAAAAAAAAAAGGGATGGAAAAAAACTCAAAGGCATAGTGAATCCATAGTGTCCATGAGTATGTCTACAATGTATGGGGAAACAATATTTTTCTCATGCCTTTAAGGATATTGCTAAGCTATTTGACTCACACTTCGCTGCTAGTTGGATATTTTTTTTATGATAAAAAAATTGAATATGCAAGCTTCTTCAATGTGTTTTTTTACATAAAAATTCTAAGTATAAATTAAAAATCTTATGCATGCATATAATTAAATAAATTGAGATCCATTGGTGTTAATAAATGAAAAAAAAAATCATTAATAACTATAGATAAAACTTGAAAATTCGAGAGGTAGATGTAGATTAAGATATTTGACTGATAAAGAACATTTACCGGGTTGTGTTCAATTACTTTGTTTATCAAAATAAATTTTTTATTTAATCAAGTAATAATAAAAATAGACAAACACATGAAACTGATTGAATAAAATCAAAAGAAAAAAAAATTATGCAAGGTTACACATATTATAATTATTATCCAAAAACATATTTTTTGTTTTTTTTAAAAATAAATTTCATTTATATAAAATAAAAAAAACAACTGTTATCTAAAAAATGCCAAATAAACAAAATAAAAAAAATAAAAGAGAATGGATATTAATTTAAATATAGATTAAAAAATTATTTAAATAAATACATAATAAAAGAAGGTATCCATTAAAAAGGATCATTTTTTAAATTAGTGAAAAATTATATAGAAAGTAAATAAAAAAATTAAATAAATGTTGAAGGATAATACTAAAAAAACATGAGCTTACAAAAAAAATCAAGCAAATATAGACAAAATCTTCTAAACCTGTAACCCATGAAATCTTAGATCCGAACTCAAATCAAAAGCTAAATTTCTTACTAACTTAATGTTAAAAGATGAAATCAAAAAAAAAATTAATAAATTCTCTAAAGTAAAAAAGAAAAAAAATAACAGTAGAAGGAATGATGATTAAATTTGATAGAAATAAAAATGAAGGATGAAATCGAAAAAAAAATTTAATCATAAAATTAATTCTAACAAAACAAATATCAATCAAAAGAATGAGACCAAATCTAACATATAAAAAAAATTGAAGAAGGATAAAATTAAAAATAAATTTTAATTTTATAAACTACTTCAAATAAAACAAATAACAATAAAAAAAGAACCAAATTTGAAGGAAAAAACAATTTGAAGGCTTTCTTTGAGGATTTGTAAGGTCATGCATGAAAACTGAGAAGAAGAGTGAAAAGAAGAAGAAAAGGCTATTAGCACAAAACAAGAGTTCCAGTCACCATACAAGAAGATTTGAACACTACCCTTAAAGTTGATATTTGGCTGCTAGGCGACTCCACTTGTGTCGCCTAAACAGTACGGATACCACTCACGTGTTGATGCGTGTTTTTTTTAATAATATTTATAAAATTACAAAACTTGCTCCTACTAACCTAATAATAAGAAAAAAAAACCTGAATAAAAATACAAAATTATCTCAGGAGTAAGTTAAAGAAAAATCCACTTTAAAAGATGTTTAGATTATTTTAATGTGCTTGCAAAATAAAAAATTTGAAAACACCCATGTATGTTAGCTTTAAGAAATTTTGAATTTATGAATATAATAATTATTTTACTGTGCAATATAAAATTGAAAAGACTTAATATCCCACTTTGAATTTGACATTGAACAATGGAATTATAGAGTTACAACCAATAATTAGTTTTAAGATTTTATTTGTGAAGAGCGAAAGGTATTTCACCATGCATTGCTAGCGTGAAATAGCCACGCCTTTAAAAGTTTTGTTAATTTGCTCTCATGCTTTTATCTTTGACCTCCAAGTTGTTCAACAGGTTTTGTTACCAATTATGCCCTGTTTTTTTCCTTTGCTGAAGTCCACAACAGAACAGCTGGTAAAAGATAAAAGAAATGTTTGAAACATTTCTAGTTCAATATGAATGAGTTTGATAAAAAAAGATAGAACTAATTGATACCAACCACTTTGATTGATATGATCGAGGTCGGCATTTACAATAAGAGTCTTTCATTGTTTTAACTCTGCTCTGCTATAACATTTCTGCCGGCACAGATCATGCTTGAAGCATAAGCTTTAAAACCAAAATTATGATTCTATTTTCACTAACAATACAAAAATAGCATATGTCATGCATGCTTCAAAATAGGTGCGCTTGGCGGCCAATCTTTCGAGGCAACCCAAAATTTTGATAAGTCCTGATTTCGCCTCCTAATGTAGCTGTCACAATCACCAAGCCCCATGCTGTTGCTTGGACAGTTTGGTTCCCATGGCTACCTCCATCGAGCCATAACCAAGAGGAAGACCAAGAGGAAGATGGAGTAGGAGCAGCAGAAATAGAAGGTGAATCACCGTATCTTATTGAAGAAGAGCTTGAAGCAAATAACTCTCCAAGTCCAGAATCCGAATGAGAAATTAGAGACATATATTCTTCAGGAGGAGTATGAGATCTATCTATGCTGTTTTTCCTTGGAAGAGGTGGCAGTTGTCTCTTGCTGTTCTTAACTGGAGAGTTCTCTTCTCTAGTGGGCGACTCATTGGCTGAAGGTGGGAAATGTCTCTTACTGTTTACAGCTGCATCTTCTTTAGTGGGAGAAGTGCTGGCCGATGGTGGTTGTGAGGGAGCGGAAGATCGTTTTGATTGCCTTTTAGAATGCAACTGCAATGGCGGGGGATCACCCTTTACTGTACCATTCCATGGGATGGCTACTGACACATCTCTGCACTGGAAGCTTTCATGAGATCGAGTATTGATCACACTCTTGCCTTTTCCAGTACCTCCTCGAGGCCGAGGCTCTTCTCGCTTCCAAATGTATACATGGGAATCTTCACTGGCACTTACCACGTATTTTCCATCTGAACTAAATGAAGCTGAAATTTGGCTGTTGATATTTCTAAAACCTGTAAACAAATAAACATTTCCATTGGAATATGTCTGATTTAGTAGACAGAAACAAGTTATTGTTCGCTGGATTAGAAAGAAAAGCGCATGCTTTTAATGCCTTGGGCCATACCTCTGAATTTATGAACAACTTCTGAACCATCCAAAATTCGTACACGGGAATCAGCAGAGGTAACGAGCACTTCAGATGGATTCCCTGGGGAAAACTACCAAGGTACAAACTTAATCATTTTGCATGTAATGTACACAGAAATGTAAATGAACTGCACAAAGGAAATATGATTTTCTTTGATATAACAACAAGGTACTGATGGGTTACCTGGAAACCAGTTATTTTCTTTGCTTGAGACCGCTTCTTGTTCTGAACATCCACACATTCCATTTGGCTCAACTTGCAATCTGTTCACCAAATTAATGTACTTAAATTGTTCAGAAACCATAAACAGAAGAATAAATTGGTAGAAATGGTAAATCCATGGTTGTGATTTCAAATTCAATCATGGTACAGGAACAACTGCAGGTATTAAATTATTATCCTGGATACAATACATGTCTCTTTTAAAAAAATAATGTATCACAGCAATACATACCCTCCGCGTTATACATCCGACAACTTCCTTTATGTGAACCGACCAAGGCACCCTGGAATTACAGAGGACATAGGAAGTACCGAATCGTCAAGAACAAAATCAAGTCACATTTATCTATGCTTGTATACTCATGAACTTATCAATTAAACAACACAGTATATGTGATGAGAAGTCGCTAATTAGCTGAGTGAACTTAATAGAGGATTTGTGATTTTGGTATAGAAGAACAGAACTTCAGTGTTGAAAAAACTGAAAACTTATTTCAGCACTGAGCCGGCTTCCCTTTACAGTGTTAGTTTGCAAGCTCAATTCTACCTCTGAAGCCAACAATGACGGGAATATACAAACTCTGGATAAAGTGCTTCCATAGAAAATCTAGTGCTGCAAAAGCCAAAAGGGAGCACAGCTAGACCTGGCCATCAGGAGTGTAGCAAACAGCAGTGACCATTTCATGAAGATCTGTCCAGTCCACCAGTTGTCGATCAGGTATGCTCCAGATTCGAACTTTTGCATCAAGGGAGCCACTTATGAAATATCTCTCATCCATTGGATTGAACTGGATGCAAGTCACTAGCAAGCCAAACCAACACACCTTAATCATTGTGGTAGAAAACAAAACGCATGCAGTAAGGTCCAAAAGAGCAAGTGTGGACATCATACCATAATCATTATGAGCAAACAACTTTAGACAGCTCTTCGTTTCCATGTCCCATAACCTAACAGTTTTGTCCATTGAGGATGACAGCAGCAGCTGTAAATCCATAAAATTGCCTACAGGTTAAGTATAACATGTTTATGGGATGTGAGGAAACAATATTTCCTAATTAGTATGGCAAGGGTTACTTCATTATTTTAAAGAAGTCGAATTTCGAAAATAGGAATAACCTTTATGTAGGTTGATCTTCACATCATCAGACTTGAAATAGGTTTGAATTTATACTAAAATTGAAAAGCCAGAGCAATCATCTCATTCTTCTGTTTTCTCTAGATTCTAGAAAAAAATGTGTGCTTCTATAAACTACTAACAGAGAATGTTATGATTCTAACCTGAGATCTGGACCAGGACAAGTCCAAGACATCATCAAGATGACCTGTGAAAGAGCAGACTGGTTTCTCGGATAGAGAAAACACAGTTTCTGGCACATGGACGTACTCCGGAATTGGATTGCCTTTCCTGCTAGAGGAAGCCTTCCACTTTTTCTTCCTCTCCGATGACATTGGTGTGACCTCTCCTAGGCTTGGAGTTGAGCTACATAATGATGGATGAAGTGGGGTAAGATTTCCATCATGAAATGACATAACTTCACATTCTTGCACTTCCCAAATATGAATAATCCTATCTTCACCCCCACTTGCAAGAAATCGAGCATCTGAACTGAACCTAATAGTCCAAATTGATCCTTGGTGAGCCTGAATCTCTTGACACAGATGCAAAGCACTTAGCTCCTTGTACGATTTCCCTGTCTGCCTAACCTTTATCCATCCAGATGAGGCAGAGTTTTTGCTCAATTTTGGCTCCTGTTTTGGATCCTGAATTCTTGACGATCCGCTCATAGACATAGAATAAGCCACCCCTTTTATGTTTTTCAAAAGAGCCGCCCCCCTTCTTTTGCTCATTCTCAAACTCTTAGAAAGGTATGAATTAGCACTAATTTTGCGATCATTTCCCTCATCAGTAACGTTCAATCTAGAAACATTTTCTCTTCGCATCAGCTCCTTGACAACCGGTGAATGGCCAACGCACTTTTCGAATTCCTCCATCGTCAATTGCTTTCCTGTTTGTAGATCACTGAGCCTATTCCACATCCCATCCTGATCATACTCGTTAACAATAAATTCTTTTCCAGTATCCAAATTCTTTATCAAGAAAAACGCCCCAAACCGGCTATTTGATATTATTGAAGTTAGTGCACTGCTGTGGGCAACTGGGCGTTCTCTTCGTGCATCCTTGGGTGAGAGTCTGTTTGAATCCTGAGATGGAAATATTCGACCATGAGACACAATTATCATTGACGACGTTCTTGTAAGTCGTTGCTTTGAGATCAACCCAAGTAATTCTTCTTTTCTTTTCCTGTCAACAGAAAATGATTCTATATCACCGTCAGACCTTGAACGCACAAGTAGAACGGCCGGTAGCGGTAGTGAGGGGGAAGCCTCCTGTTTGGAGTCTCCAATGTGATCATGATCAATAGTAGAATTATCACCGTCGATGACAACAATATTTTTATTGGTAACATCACGCACCAAGCCTTTACTTGCCATTTTAAGAAGCTCTTTATTGCTATTCAAACCCATGCCTTGAAGGAGACGCTTCCGACGTTCTGTAATGGATCCAGGGGCTGCCATCCAGATATCATAATCTGGGGACACGGAAGCAGAGTACTTGGGGGACAAGGTAGCAGCGGCAGCTGCATAGTTCCGGAATTCAGAAGTGGAGAGGGAAGAAATGGCGGAGGCAAATGACATACGAGTGTCATCAAAGTCATCGTCTTCATCGGAACCAGAAGAATTCAAGTCGATAGGAACAACGGAGGAGAGGCGGTCGTAGGTTTCAAAGAAACGGTCATCGTCATCGTGATCATGATCGCCCAGGGCATCCCAGTTCATGGTAAGCGTTCTCTTTCGCTCCATTTTGGCACATTAATATATTGGATACCAACCTCTGTGGGGTTTCCCAAGAAAAAAAATAAGGGGGAGCAAAGAAGGAGCTGCAGGGAGGGAGGATTGAACGAACAGGAGGCGGAGTGGAGTGGGGCTGGGCGGGGTGGGAATGGAAGAGAGGAAAACAAGGAGGGTGCAGTTGGCGTTTTGGGTTTTTTAAGACAAAGGAAACGGTCAAATTAAGGGTGTCATTGCCTTATTATTACATCTCTTCACGTCGCACGTAGGTTTATCATTATTCTCGTGCGTTCCCTTCACAGTTCATGAATTCCTGTTGGGATTTGCAAAGCTCTAGTTTACACGTTCCCTTTTCTAGTCTTTTGGAATTACTACAAATCAGTCCCAGACTTATTTTCTACTAGCAATTAAGTCCTTAAACTTTCAAATCCTGCTAATTTCATTCCTTTAATCTATTCACTCACATGTCAGTTTAAATTGGTTTTAAAATACGGAATAATATCCTTATGATATTATATTCCGACTATATGCTTAAGAAAAAACATAAATTGAATTTTTTTCCTTGTTCATTTCCAAAGTAAATTACATTGATATGATCTTTTCTCATTTGATTTGTACAAGCAAATACCTTTTTCATGTAATATTTTGAAACACTAATTAACTTAATAAAATTAAATTATGAAAATTAAATTGGTTTTTATATCATTTTTTCATGTTATCAAGTTAAAGAAATTATAAAAGATTTCATGCCATTATGTCTTTGAACCAATAAAGTATCTTTATACCCAACTTTATATAATAGTATAATAATTTGTAAATAAATATATACATATTAATATATTTAAAAAATCTAATATTTTATAATTACACATGCGAGAAAAAATGTGTTCAGCTATAAAAAAGTTAAAATTACAAAGGCAAATTGATGGTTACTTATTTGTCAATTAACAAAATAAGAAATGATTTATTTACACCATTTTTAATCATGTAATTTAAAAATACAATATCATAGAACTTTAAGCTAATAAAATTGAGTTTAATAAGTCAATTGTATGGTAAGAAAGGAAATGGAAGCGACCTTGTTAGACCAAAACAAAGTATAGGGAAAAATTAGCAGGGATTTGAAAACCGGGGACTGCTCTATAAACCGATATATAGTTTGGGGACTGATTTAACCTTATTATTTTTTTCCCTCTTCAGCACGTAGCTTTGCTTTATTTTGAAGGTCAACGCTGGCTCAAGTGGTCTATACGTCTTTCGATTTTTTTGCTATTGAACCAACAGGCGGCTAGTTGGAGCCACGAACGATGAAATTGGGCTGGATTTTTAGGCTTCACTAGCTCTACGCTGCCCAATCGTATTCCCATTTTATTATTTGCCATCTCCTCCTCCCATTTTGGTTTATTTTTAGGTTATGTGCAATTTGGCCTTCCATCGCGGTTTTTAAAATCAATCTTTATTTAATTTTATTACAATGGAAATTGATATTTGCAAGAAAAGCAATGATGAAAATTCTAAAAAGAAATATATTTTATTATATGAATTTTCATTTTTAAATTAATGCATCTTTTTTAATAAAAAATAAAATCCATTAAAATAATTATTCATAAAAATCTCAATGATTTGAGTTAAGAGGGAAAACATTACATCTCTTCAATCAATCAAAACTCTCTTTCCTTGTTCTTTTATTTCTTTTTTGTTTTGATGAAAATATTTTTTTATGAGAATTATCACACTATAACAAATACAGGACTCACTGAAATTAAGGAGGAAAATAAAAATAATAAAGTTACCATCTAGTAATTAAAAAAACTAAAAATCCTAAAATAAACATTAGTATCAGAGATTCAGATACATGATTAATTATGTTTAAAGAAAGATCATCGTCACCCTTATTGTATCCTTTCAAACGAAGGGTTATCTTTTAGATTTATTTTATGCATGTTGTTAATTATCTAATTCTTTTTTAGCATGTTGAGAAATTTAATGTTAATCTCTACAAATAGAAGATTTCATCAATAAAGGAATTATATAAAATATATTTTTATGTTAATCTCTAAAAGTATGATATTTCATAAATTAAGAAAATTTAACAAAAAAAGGACCTTAATCCCTAAAAATAGAAAATCTCATCGATTTTGAAAATTTTAACAAAGATTTTGACGTTAATCTCTAAATATAGAAGATTTCAATGATTTTGAGATTTTAACAAGAATTTTGACATTAATCCTGAAAAATAAAAGATTTTGTCATTTTTGAAATTTTAATGAAAATCTTGAGTTTTTGATGAAGAATTGGCATCAATCTCTAAAAAATAGAAATTTCATCGATTTTAGAATTTTAACAAAATTTTTGACATTAATATCTAAAAATAAAAGATTTTCTTGATTTTGGGTTTAGACAAAAAAAGATGTTGATGTTAATCCCTAAAAATAGAATATTTCATTGATTGTTTTTGGATTGGGACATTTTTTTGTCTTGTAAGAGAAAAATAAAAATAAAAACACATGAATAAGAAAGAAAATGGAGTTTTGATAGGAGATGCTCTTTTACTGATCCTTATTTCAAATTAATTGTTTTTTCTATTTTTTAATTTAATTTTAATTTCCTTTATTTACTTATTCAATAATTCACACCTCTACTAAAAAATATATGTTTTTTTAATTAAAAAATTAATAAAAAGGATAATATTGAATAAAAAATATATTATTTATTAAAAATTTAAATCATTATTTTTCTTATGAATATTCATTTGTATATATTGACACATAATTAAATAAAAAAATTTAAAATTTACTCTCATGGTATTTAAATGTGGATCTATATATCTTTTATTTTTTACAATGTAGATTTGTTTTTAACTTTCACCTTTAGCATTAACAAAAAAATTTGTAATTTGTATATGTTTCGATTCATTTTATAAAATACAATCATTATCTTTTCATTTCTCAATTAATTTTTTTTTATGATGTAAAAAAAAGAAACCCTAAACATCAAAACCTTCCAATTTTTATATTGCAACTTAGCGTAGAATCCTAGCGCAGAGCGTGAATAACTGTAGCTTGTGTGTGTGTGTAACGTCAGCTGTGACAAAGTCCAAATCATCCATGGAAACATGTCACCATTATTTTCCATATTAACCTCTTTGCATGGTAAGGTGTGATTATACACATTGTAACTTCATAAACTCGACCAGCTGAATCAAGCCACTTGCTCGATAAAAACAAGACTGCCATCTTGACAGGCATATAACTTGAGAAGGAAAAAAAAAACTTAGGATAACTTCAAAAGAAAATGATTTTTTAAAAAAAATAAAAACTTGAATCATTCCACAAAAATCGAACCCATTAAAAATATAAAGATATATTAAAACTAATGAAAAAAATTGAAAAACCTGGCTATTTTAAGGAAACCAGCCGGGGAGTCCCCTCGAACACCGTCACTCACATGTAGGAACTAATAATAAATTTTAAATACAGTAGGAATGAATAGCTTCTTGCATCGAATTATGGCCCTTCAATGGCGTTCCCATAGATAATGTTTATTCAGTGTTATTTCCAGCTGATAGCACTCATCATGGAGGATGTTTGCTTCTCTCGCAAAGCCAAACTTCGTACATTATACAAATCTAAGAAAATTCTATAAACAGGGATTTTGTCATACACCATTTTGATATATGGAAAGACCCGATCTTTGTTGTATATGAAAATCATCCTTCCTCACATGCATCATTTGGCTTTGCTATCAAGATCCTGGGCATGCTTCTCAAAGAAAAAAGAAAAAAAAAAAAAGTAGAGACAGAAAATCTACGCGGTATACATGTTATTTTCACAATCAAATTCCTCAACCAACGTCGCTAAAATTACTACACAAAATAAGAAGGTTTACTTCATTGCTGCAGCTAGCCAGTATTCCTTCAATCTTCTTACAGTAATAATTTCTCTAGATAATTCAATATAAATGAGAAAAGAAAAAACACTATGAAGATTGAAATTAACCTTGATCTTCTATATTAATAACTAAAGATATAGAAGCTAGCTAGCTTCCTTTCTTTTAGTCTTTGGAAACAAGTTCTCTTTCTTTGAAACAGCATGCATAACACCTTGAGCACAAGAAGTGCCTGGATTCAGTGAAGTCGGAATGCCTCATCCAGCTCTCTTTCCGGTTTCTACTTCATAACCTTTCTACTTTTGTAACTCAAACTTTATAAAATCATCAGGGTCTTATACCAATCTAAACATATGACAAGCTCTTTCAATCAAGGAATTAGAAGAAGAATACAAGATTTATGCAATAAAGATCGAAGACTAATATATATATATATATATATATATATATATATATGTAGTTTCCTTCCCCGTGGATCATTATTTATAATCTGACTAGTGTAATTTCTACATAATTAACTTACAAATCAAGTTGGAGAAGGTATAAATTCACCAGTTATGTCGTTGTCACTTGGAGATTTCTTGATCTTTTTTTGCAAATCAACAACAATGGTACTAGGAAATAGTGCCTTAATTTCTTGTGATAGATCAAGCTGTAGAATTGTACGTGCCTTTGGTGGCGATGCTTTTCTTTTCCTTGATAGGAACGGCTTGGGTTTTCTCGGTGCAGGTGGGCATTTCGTGATAGAAATCTTGTGATCCAAAGATGTTGGAGTTTTGAATCCGTCGTCGTCGTCGCCAACAACATATGTTTCCATCAGAACTGCTTCTAAAGACGGCTTTTCAATAGAGTTGGGATCTAAAGTATTGTTGCATTCTTCTCGGCTCTCATGATGTACTTCGCTTTTGGCTTCTTGTCCTTGAAGCTGTTGAGGAGGATCAGAATCTCGTGAGGTCGTTGCATGACTTTCTTTTTGAAATTCTAACATGGGTCTCTTACTCAGGAAGTTGAGTACTTCTTTCTCTTCACTGTTTTCTTTGACAATAAACAGGTCTGAACTTGACATACTTATCGAGAAGGAGGTTTTTACAACAAATTCGAGAACACGAGGATAAGCTACCATATATTAATGCAGATCATGGGAGAAGAAATAAGACGTATAAAAAAAGAAAAAAAAAAGGGAGGGAGGGAGCGATTTTGTTACAAATATCCCAGATGGATTGGACCATAATCGTCAAACTACCCTATTTTTGTGTTTGTTTAGTCATGATTCCTCTCAGATAGCTAGATTTTCAGTTTTTCTCTCTATTCTTCTTCTTCAAGAGAGAGAGATGGGACAGGTTTATAGCTGAGGTGAGCTCTTAAAGAGGGAAGGATCAGATTGCATAGGATCCTTCGCCAAGGAAGGAGGCTTCACCCTCCACATTCACGGACTTGTTTCCCTAATTATTAAACATCAAAACTAACAAGTCAAGTTAGCAATTATGTTTGACAAAAACCAGCCGTGCACTAATGAACCTCGCTGAAACAATCAATTATTAGCAGTTAGAAATATTTAAATGGTTTTGTAGGCGTGCATAGATATATATATATATATATATATATATATATTGAATAATAAATACGTCCAAGATTCCAAAATGATTTAATTTTATTGTTAATTCTTTCACACCGTTTAAGTTTTTTTTTTAAAAATAGATTTAAAACTCCTATCCTACTTATTTATGTAAAATTACACGATCTAGCTCATTATATCCTGCTTAATTATAAATTAATATCAGTACATATAATTAACTCTCCCATTATATATGCAGATGTCCAAATCGTATAAGGTGTAGTGTAAGCATCACACAGTCCCTCCTGCGTTAGATTTTTCTTAGCTTCGGATTCCTTCAAGGCGTTGAGATTTGGTAAACCTCCAGAATTACCTACCCGCCATTAAACCCCTCTAGTCTAATTACATACCCACTATCACATGAGCTCCCAGGCTTTCTTTTCTTTCACGTATTCATCCATAAATCAATTTAAATTACCATGAAATCATAAGAAGTGGCAGCAAGACTTGGGATATGATTTACTTTGTAGAAAACCACTTCTACCTACAAATAATATTGTAATATTATATATATTTGAAATTATATATATGACTACAAATAAAGCATAAATTAAAATTCTGTCTTGTTTTGTTAATCACAAAATTATTTCTAAATTAAAATTGTAATATTGTTTTTCCTTGTATTCGAAAAACACAAGGAAAAGCTATAGAAAACAGCTTCGTTTGTTGATGACGCTGGTTCTGAATTAATCAACACCTTCAAAGTTTGTTGAAACAGTGAGTTAAAAATAGTCTCTGCTGTCTTTTTCCACGAATTGCATATTGAGATTTGTTGCGGGATAAAGTACTTCTAGTGGATTAAGGATTTTTTTCATGGTTTGATGAATCTAATGACAAAGACAGGGGTTGATGTTCTTCAGCAGGCAAGGCCATCAAGTTGGAATAGCGAGTCTAACATGGAGAAGACAAGAGTACTGATGATGGTCTTCAATATCAAAAACTCAGTTTTTGCTTACAACAAAATTTGATTTTGGGTTTAGATCTAGGTCGGGAGCCAGTGTTTTTTTATTCAGCAGCGAATTCGTAATATTTAATATAAAAGCTTTTTAATAATAACAGCAATCAAGTAAATAATTATATAATTTTTATTGATTTTTTTTAGAGCTAGAGTGACAAACTTTATATTTTATTTTATTAAATTTATGATTACATGTCCGAAAAATGTAATATATATTTTATTTAAAAGTAAATTTATGATTACATGTCCGAAAATAAAATGTATTTAGATATGAAGAAAAGTTCAGATTCAAAAAGACAAAGTAGGTGCAACTTATTTGTCAATTAAAATGTAAAAATGTTTAATTTACACCTTTTTTCTAAGTCAAATGCTTTAAAATATAATATCGTTACATTTTATTCATAAAAAATTTAATAAATTCTTTTTTTTTCTAAGAAAACTGACGGGGGATGAATTCGTTGAGGAAAGAAAAGTATGGGAAAAAGCAGCAAAAGTTTGAAGTTTAGGGATTGATTTGTTACTAATCATATAGGTTGATCCTCGTCAATCGAATTTAGATTGACGAGGATAAACCTATGTGATTAGTAACAAATTGGATTCGTGCAATATAAATGGGCCAACAAATTTAGATAACTTAACTGGGCTGATTTGAAAGACTTTGGCCCCTTCGCCTTTCTGGTTTCACTTTCACAGTGGCACTCTGTCTCGCCGCCGGCGTATTTTTCCCTTCAAATTTTCAGTTTTCCCTCGTTGCTTTTCTCGCTTCCTCTCCGAAAACCTGGCCTTGTCCAAAGAGAATCAATTACATAATTATTTAAATTTGGAATGGGTAGAATAGCAGTCGCATTGATAGTGAGCTCTTGGGTTATTCCCATATCAATCCTCGTCAATCGAATTGTACCTGAACCATACATGGTAAGATTATTGGTAAAACCCATGTCGATTTTTTTTGTTAATTTTCATGTTTGATCACACATTTGTGAAGAAGAATTACACCCTGTGCAGGACGAGATTTTCCATATTCCTCAGGCTCAACAATATTGCAAAGGCAATTTTGCAAGTTGGGATCCCATGATCACTACTCCACCTGGCCTGTATTTGCACTCTCTCTCACTTCTTTTAATTTCTAGCTTGATAAAAGAAAAAAAATCTGATTGATTTATGCTTCCCCAGTTGTCAAATTAGTAAAATAGTGATTTTTTGTTTTGAGATTGAATTTGATAAGTTTGCTTGAATCTCTGTGTGTATTTGGGCTCTATATAATTGTGTTAGGACGGTTATGTTATTGGAGGAGTTGATATGTTTGCAATGTAAAAACTCTTGCAGGTACTATCTTTCACTTGCCCATGTTGCTTCTTTGTTTCCAGGCATGTTTTTCATACGTGGGGTGTCATTGTTCTCTGAATTGTGCTCCACACCAATTCTTCGCTCTGTGAATGGTGTATTGGCAATATTATGTAGTGTTATTGTATACGAGATCATCACCCTCTTGAGACCAAATATTGATGAAAGAAAAGCAACAATTTTTGCGGTGGTTCTGGCGCTGTACCCGCTCCACTGGTTCTTCACGTTCCTTTATTATACAGATGTTGCATCACTTACTACAGTTCTTGCTATGTATCTTGCATGCTTGAAGAAGAAATACCACTTAAGTGCATTGGTAAAGGAGTTAGCTCCAGTTCTCTTTTTGCATGATAATCTAGTATACTATTTATCCATAGAGCATTAACATGTTTCCTATAGAGTGTGGACTTCTTTTTCTTATTTTTTGATTGATACTGGAGCATCCCTGGCGGCTTGGACTTTCCAAGGAGGAGGGAAACTTTGAAGGAATTTGACCAGGAGGTTTAGTTTCATATAGTAAACTCTTAAGAAATGAGAACCTGAACTTGAAGTATTAGAATCTCAGATGCTCCTTAAAGTTTAGCTCATCTACCAGAATTCTTGGATACACTTGATATTTTCTCTAGCATCAGAACCTCGTTGACTACTTGGCATTTATGCAGTCCCTATTTCAAGCAATTTCCAGTAAACGTTTTATTATTGCCGTGGTGTTGCTAAACATAGTGGTTGATTTTCTGTTTTGTTTTCACAAATTTAACTATTAGAGTATGCAATTAGCTGCTCCATGCAATTAGTTTCGCCTTTATTTACCTCAATGACCAAGAACTGTAGACTTCAAGAACCTGAAGTAGACAAGTTGATTGAGGAGCAATGCACCAAGTGTGTTGAAAGTAGGAAAGTGCAATTTCTAAGGTACAATAATAATATGGTGTGCTGCTTGGATATTTCAATGGTGATTTTCATTATTGACAAGAGACTTTTGTGCTACTGTGTTTCTGGAGATGCAATAAAATCATACTAAAAGAAACCGTGATGAAATTGTAAAGATCACTGCTGTCATTTTGATTTCTTACAAATGCTCATTTTTATTTTATTTTTCTGGTTTTGTGCAGCTTGGAGCCTATGCAGTTTTCATCCGACAGACGAATATTATCTGGATGCTTTTTGTTGCATGCACTGGGGTCATGGATATTACTCTGACCCATCAAAGAGAGAGTGTGAAAGTAGACAACTTAAATACCACGGGCAACAAAACTGGCCATTCAGTCCCAAACAATCACATCATAGTTGGCTCAAACATGAGAAGACGAAAGCCCAATAGTGCTGTGGATAACAGCGAAAGTTCTATGATGAGTACACTCACCTATTCAACAAGCCATTCATCAGGTTCTGTTTCACTTATTGTTTAGTTTAATGAGTCAGTGATTTATGAAGTTTTGCTAAATTCTTCTGCACATGCGCTTTTTTTTTACACCATTCTAGTACTATATTGCAGGTTTTCTTGATGAGATTAAGGCAATCTGTTTGACATCATGGAATATGAAGTCAAAACTTTTATTCTCCTTTAGCCCCTTCTTTATAGTATTGGTGGCCTTTGTTGCTTTTGTCCGTTGGAATGGGAGTGTAGTTCTTGGTACTACTCATGTTATCTTCCTACCATCGTAATTAGCAAGAGTTTGTTTCTCACTCTTTTTCTGAATGTCACAGGTGCAAAAGAAGCTCATGCAGTTTCTCCACATTTTGCACAGTTAATGTATTTTAGTCTGGTTTCTTCTCTGGCATTGGCTCCCCTGCATTTCTCTTTGGATCAAGCTGTGCATCTGTTTTGGTCATTCTGGAAGAAAAGGCCCCTTGGTTTTTGTCAATGGATAGTGGCTCTTACTGCCGGCTTTCTCTCTGTGCATTCTTACAGGTTAGTTCAGTTAGGCAAGCTTATTTGGCAAATAAATTAAAATAGTGATCTGTCACTGTTTCATCATTTAGTTGAATTACTGTTGCAGCATAGCTCATGCCTATCTCCTTGCTGACAATCGGCACTATACCTTTTATCTTTGGCGGAAGGTCATCCAATCTCATCAGTCAACAAAGTACCTTCTGGTCCCACTTTATGTCTATTCATGGTTTTCCATCTTCAGAGTATTGGGTTAGTACTTGCTGTCTTCATCTCTTTTTTTTTTCCTTTCCATTGTCATCTAAGATTTTATTTGTTTTTGTTACCCTGATTCCTTTTTTATGTCATTTATTGGCAAGGAAAGCTAGACCAAAAATTTGGGTATTGGCCTTTTTCTTGGCTACAGCTGCAGTTCTAGTTCCTGCTCCACTCATTGAATTCAGATACTATACCATACCATTCTACTTCTTGATGCTTCACTCCCATACGGTTGATATTCAAAGTTTGGTCCTCATCGGACTTGGATATGTGGTAACCAATGTTTTCACAATGTTTATGTTCTTGTTTAGGCCATTTAATTGGAGCCATGAGCCCGGGAAACAGAGGTTTATTTGGTAGATAGGTTATTGAGAAAAGAAATTATAAATTCACATACGATGTTTATCACTTGCTCACTGGTTAAGAGAATAGAAATGACCTCTATCTCTGTCCCTGTCCTGGTTCCTGGACTGTGATTCTGTGGACGCCACGTCCACTTTTGGCGTTAGAGGGTAATGGCTTCAACTGTGATTTTAATGTTTCAATTTATTCAATGAATTTACAATCGTCCGCGTGCCGCTGTCAATACAGTAGTTTCCCCCAGGTTATGCATGAAACTGCATGACTGGCAAAATCGCTGTTGAATCATGCCAACTGTTTCGTAAACTATCATGGAAAGGCAGTTTGCCTGTTTGGTATAAATGCTGCTCTTGGTTGTAGTTCCAGGCGGTTTGTGATGTCGTTGGTTTTGCCCTGAGGTGGATAAGTGCTACGGTGATTCTCCCATCTATTTTAGTTATTTCTGCTAGTTTTCTGGCTTGCATTTCACTACAGTTGAGATAAAAAAAAAAATCACACAAAATATGCATAATTATTGTCAACGCGTTTTCTAAGAGATCAAGACACCTTATCATGTTCTGCAAGGATCCATGAACTTTTTTTTTATTTGTTCATGTGGCAATATTTGTTATATATAAGAAAAGCATTAATTTAAATTTGATTGAAACAAAGCAAATTACTATTATAACCCCTCCTTCTCTCATTAATATTTATTACCTCTATGAAAAAAGTATTTTGTTGTTGTTATATGTCATTCATTTGATAAATATCAAATGCAATCACCACAAACATCAAAAAAAACATTGTAGGCGTTTTAAAATAAGAATTAGAAAATGTGTTTATCTTGTTAAAATCTTTTTATCTCGTTAAATCTTGTGAGTCAGCTTGGAGGTCGCTAGACTTAGCTCCTTACTGAGTTTGAAATTAAATTATATAGAAGATGAACTAATACGAAATAAGTAATTTGATCAAAACCATGTTCGACTAAAAATAATTATAGGTGCCATCACTTTATTTTTTTATATAAATATTAACTAGACAATATTTTGGCGGACTCAATCTAATTTTTAGGCAAGATGAGGTTAACGAATATTTCAATGGAATTCCTTTCGATGAAAGAAACTTGTTAATACCGAGAACGATTTATTTCGTGCTTATAATTTTGGCTAACCAAAAACTTTATCTCTTCATTGTATTTTAGTGACGCACTCATTTTTCTTCTCCAACTAGGAACCAAGATGAAAACAAAAAAAAAAGTTTTGAATCAAAATGCGAAAGAATCAAGAAAGGAACTTTGACGAAACCAAAGATAAAATTTAGATAAAAAGTGAGGGGATTAAATTTTTTTATGACATGCTTGATTTTTTTTTTCTTCTTCAATTACGGTCTTTTAACTTTCAATTTTGTTCAAAAAAAAATAAAATCAAATAAATTTTTGTAAGATTAAGAATCAATTCAATAGCAAAATATCTTTTTAAAATTACGATAATCCAATATAAAAAAAAAAGACTCAATCAGAGAAATAAAAAAATTAATTAAAAAAAAAACACAGGTAAGCCTTTCAGGCCCATCTAAGATACTTGATATCAACCTAGGAAACTCTCTGTCTTAGCAAATGAGCTATATCGATATCGGGCTACCAAACCAAACATATTTTTCTGAACACACTTTAAAAGTAATAATTTGGGAGCAATTATATTTATTTATTTTTGGTTGTACTAGGTTATTTCTCCGGTCGCTTCCCCTTCGTGGCATCGTCAATCACCCTAAAACGGATTTTACTACCGACGAGGATTCAAACTATGATCAACTCACATGAAAAACTAACCCCTTGCTGCTATACCCAACTGTCGTTGCTTGGGAATCATAATTACTCCATAGTTCACCTTTCGTAAAAAGAGAAAAAAATAAACTTAAATTTCAGAGTTACAAGTTCTAACCCATTAATCAAACAGTGGAAGCACTATCCAAATTTTAAATGTTACCACCTTAATACATTAGGCAATATTGGAGCATGTATCTTTTGCTGAGTTGAGGTGAGAGTTAAGAGGGAGTGAACTTTGAATTGAAGGGAAGGAGGAAGGCGAGTGGGATGGCAAATGTTAATCCTAATCTGAGGCTTCGAGGTTTGTTCTTATGGTGGAGAAAGTGGGGCAAGAAGGACTGGGCAATTGCAGCCGTCGGTTTCTCCATCATCGTCTTTATTCTCACTTACTTGTCCCGGCCCTTACCCTTAGATCCCGCGGCCACCACATCCACAACAGACAATCTAGTAGGCCTGACCCTGCTACACAATGCTAGAGATAGAGGCGCCCGTATTCTCTTCTTTTCTTTTCTATCTCTATTATTCGATTCGACTCGATCCGATCCGATTCGATCTGATCTAATCCAATCAAATGATATTTGTTTATTTGATTCTTTTGTGATTGCAGTTTGTTTAGATGGGAGTTTGCCTGGCTACCATTTCCGGAAAGGATTTGGATCTGGCTCTAACAGTTGGATTCTTCACATTGAGGTATTATTATTAGTAATATTAATTTTGTGTGTGTTTATTTTATACCTCTTCTTCAATAACTGAGTGATAACACCCCCAAGGGCGGAGGGTGGTGCAATACGATAGCATCATGTTTGCAACGGAAGTCAACGGCATTAGGATCCTCCAGCTACATGGACCACCAAGTCCCCTTTTCTGGGATATTAAGCCATCAATCCTCTCAAAATCCTGGTCAACTTCTTTTCCCATTTCTAGTAATTAGCTAGCTAGAGAGCTCCAGTTCATCACTAATATTATTTAATCATCATGTTCCCTTCAGATTTCTTTAACTGGAATAAAGTCAAGATACGTTACTGTGATGGCGCATCTTTTGCTGGCCATTCACAATATGAGTTTAAGGTAAAGAAAAGATTATCAACACCCGCATCCTACTATAAAGAAACTAGCCTGTCTTTTTTTTTTTGGTTTTCATATGACTTTTTTTTAATCTTACAGAATGGTACCAAGCTTCTATTCAGAGGCCACCTCATCTGGGAAGCCCTTGTGGATGAACTGTTATCAATCGGCTTATCCAATGCCAAACAGGTAGCTTCTCCATCCTTTAAATTGTTGTGTGCAAACATGTCCTGTTTTGGACACTTGTCAGTGGTCTCACCTTTTCTGTTGCACCCACCTTTTCTTTCTTGCTTTGTGCTGTTTTTATATGTTTGAATTAGACAATCTTGCTGCCCAGCATTTTTTTCTGACTACTTTCCATTCTTGCTAATGAATTTTGAAAAATTTGCAGGCTCTTCTTTCAGGATGCTCTGCTGGTGGATTGGCAACTCTTATTCACTGTGATGACTTTCGAGAACTTCTGCCAAAGGATGCAACCGTCAAATGTCTTGCTGATGCAGGTTTTTTCCTTGATGAGTATGTTTTTGCATGCATACTACTGTTTGTTGTACCAATATTTTTAGCTAGCATGACCTGTGACTTGTTTGATGCCTGGATCAGTTTTTTTTATCGTTGTGGGTTGTGTTGAACATTTCGTCTCTTTTTTCTCATCTTCTTCTCTCTTACTTTAACCGCTCTTTGCTACACGAGGTTAGCAATTATAAATTTTCTCCAGAATTAGTATATGTAACTATTAACTATACAGTACCAGAGGATGTGCAAAGTCCTGCATCTTTTGTGTTTAGCAATTACCACTTTTCTATAATGCTTCTTTACTAGTCTTTATATGTTCTAAGTGACTAAATACACCAAAAAACCCAACCTCTTACTTTCTTTATTGCAGGAAAGATGTTCTTGGAAATAACACCATGGGATCTTTCTATCAAGATGTTACCCAGCTTCAGGTTTTACTCATTCTTTCGTTATGCCCTTTTCATCTTCCATAATTTTAAGCTAGATGGGATCACTGCTGCCTTATTCTTCACAATTTCTCTCTATGTTGGTGGTTAACATGCATGATGTATTGGACTTATGTGATGGATGAAGCTAAGTCAGTGTCATATCAATGGTAAAAAAGATTTGACCATTTATTAATTTGATAAAAATATCTTCAAAATGACAATTTTTTTTGCCATTTTGAGTTTGAAGTCAATTCATAGGTTTCATTGACTTTGAAAACTTCAATTAGAATATGTACTTTAGTGCCTTCTATCATCTTGAACTAGTGTTGTAGCTACAAATTGTGATCTTTTAGGGGGTTGCATGTTTATATTTTTGGTGCTACTGCAAATTGGCAATTACAATTAGTAAATTGTCATTGTAAATTACAAGTAAAAAAAGAGGAGGAATCAAATTCACAAGCTGTCATGGCTCACATAATTTGTTTACTTGTCCTGCTGCCAGGGCGTAGTGAAAAGTTTGCGGAAGAATTGTATAACAAGAATGGACCCATATAAGGCAGGTTCTTTTTTGTTTGTCAAATTGTTATGAAGTTCTTGTTGCTCCTTAATCATGATTGTTGCTCGTGAATTTTAATGCCAGTGTCTCTTTCCTCAAGAAATCATTAAAGAAACAAGGACCCCAATTTTCCTTGTCAACCCAGCTTATGATTTTTGGCAGGTGATTTCATTCACAAAAAGTATCTTCAATTTGTCATAATTTGCAACTTTTTCATGTTCCATCCTGAACCTTGCTAATAGGATAAAATAAATTTAGATACAACACATCTTGGTACCAGATGCATCAGATCCTCAAGGCTATTGGAAAAGATGCAGAATGAACCTTCGCTATTGTAATCCTAGCCAGATGGAAATACTGCAAGGTAATTAGTTCTTGCTTTAAAGTCCAAAATAATTCCTGTCATCATGAATCTCAAAACTATCATTATTCTATGAAAGATCAAACAAAAGAAAAAAAGAACAAGAAAAGATGTATTGTTATGTAAAATATGTGCTGTCCAAGTAGCCTAAGTTGGGAGCGAGCATTTGAAGCCATGCATTTATGGAGTTGAAAATTAGTCAAAGTAGATGAACACGGCCATCCAAACATGGTTTTCTTTTGTCTGTGATCACTGATCATAAAATATATCTACACTTTTTCATCTTGAACATGTCCGGTGTGTTTAAAATTGGGAATGATGTGATAAATGATTAAGGTCATTTGAGATGTAACCATATTGGTATTGTTAGGATCAATTTAGAAGGTGACACGGTGAGATCATGAAATAGGGTGCCCGTACAATTCATGTTTCATGCAGTCCTTCACAGACTTGATATGTACCAAGAGTTTGGTTCGGTTCAGTTCAGTGTATTTTTCTCTTTATGCCCTTAAGCAATGGTTAACGTTTGGATTGTTAGTTTATTGTACACATGTTG
Organism: Populus simonii; assembly: GCA_007827005.2. NCBI lineage: Eukaryota > Viridiplantae > Streptophyta > Magnoliopsida > Malpighiales > Salicaceae > Populus > Populus simonii. The sequence goes on from CM017469.2 coordinate 7,157,577, forward strand.
AGAACTTCAGATTAGAACTGTCTTTCAGGTACAGGGTGGATAAAACAAGTAAAATGGAATCTAGCTAACATGAAATTCCTTGCTCATTGTGCCTGTGACATTTATTAGGCATCTGAACTGCCTTGCCTTTTCTTGTCGATGATGTGGTTTCTGTTTGTCGCTTTCCTGCTCCTGCTTGTTATCATGTACAGGTTTCCGTAGTTCTATGCTGAAAGCACTGAGTGATTTCCAGCAAAAAAAGGAAGGGGGGCTGTTCATAAATTCTTGCTTTAGTCATTGTCAAACATGGATGGCTGAGACATGGCATTCATCTACATCTCCTAGAATCAATGATAAGGTGAGAACATTTTATCATCTCACATGTTAGGTTGGTTTACATACAATCAAAATGTTTCTGTATGATTCCGTGCACCGTGGTTTTGAGCTGCCACTGGTGCCTGTTACAGCTGAAGCTTCATTCCAAGTCACTTTTAGTTTCCTTTATATTTGTATCTAAACATTTTCTTAGTATGCTGCTGATTACTTTTGCAACCCTTGTAACAGACCATTGCAGAGTCAGTAGGTGATTGGTACTTCAACCGTAACATAGTAAAGCAAATTGACTGCCCTTATCCATGCAACCCCACTTGCTATAACATGGATTTTACTTGATTTTGATGAAGCTCCGCAGTCTGCACTATCAAGCTTTTCTTTGGGTAACTCTTAACTTCTGATCTCCAATGTCTCCTCTTAATTCAATGGCAACTCTCAAGTGCTTTTTCTCCTAAGCACGGCCAGCAATATTGGAAACAAGGCGTGCAAAACTACTGACGTAGTTGATGACTTGATTCTCATTGTTTATGGAGAAGACAGCACGGTTTTTAGTTTGCACTTGTTCACACTAACCAGGTACCCTCTATTGTTTTCAAGGAAGCTATGGTCAATGGTATCAGAACACATGCTTATATACTTTGCTTTGTATATTATTGATAAAGTACTGTTACCCCACTGTATCCAATCTCTCCCTCGTTATAATATGTTGAGATGCTTTCCTTGTTATTTATTCGACTCCCCACGTTGAAGAAAAAAAAAATCTCAGTTTTCATTTCTTGGTATAAAATATTGAGTTGACCTTTGAAGCAAGTAAAATGGATTGTCATGATGGCCCCTCAGTTGACTTTTGATTTATATATTATCTCAACATTTTAGGTTTAGTTTTCAACATTTCCTTGCAAGTTTAATTGATTTTAGTCAATCTTCATATTTTAGTTCAATTTTTTTTTTTATTGAAATTGAAGAAAATATCTTAACCCTACATGATTTATTAAAAGAATTGTCACATGATTTTAAGATTTATTTATTTTTTCATAATTACTATTTGAAAAGAATAAATTAGTATAGCTTTGAGTTGGAAAATGAATCAAAATATAATAATATATTTAAAACAATTAAACTCTTATAAGTACATATTGAGTTGATTCCCTTGATATTGCTAATTTTCCATCGGTGGTTGGAATTTGGGATGATAATCAAACTGGAGCCAAATCAGTCTTAGAAATTAAAAATCTTTCAGGAGTTTTTCAAAATGTTTTTTTATTTAAAAACATATTAAATAAACGTTTTTTATTTTGATTTTAATATATTAATATTAAAAATATTATTTTAAATAAAAAAAACATTTTATTTATCAGAAAAAAGCATCATCATCATCATCACCCTAACATTATTGTGCTTGTGTCCGCACATTTTTATATTAGTAGGTCACCAGATACCTAAACCACACTGCCAGCTGCCGAAATAAAAATATAAAGTTTTTTTTTAGAACTTCGTGCTTCATGCTTCATGCTTCATGCTTCATAACTCCGGTCCGAGTCTGTTTAGAAGTTGTTATGATTGATTTTTTAAAAAAAAATTATATTAAAATATATTAAAATAATATTTTTTTTATTTTTTAAAAATTATTTTTGAAATTAACATATCAAAATATATAAAATATATAAAAAAATTAAATTTTTGAGAAATTCCCAAACGTTCTCATCTGAGTGAATTATAAATGATACCTCTAGTTTTATAAAATAAAGTAAATAGTTCCTTTAGTTTCGAAAACTAATTCTTAAATCTATTTGTAACTTAATCTTTTTCATCCATTTCATAATCTCTTTTTCTTTTTTTTTTCGAAAAATAGAAGAAAATGTAGATGATACAGAAAACAATCATTAAGAAAAGAAGACGTTTCTCGAAATAAAAAAATATTAAATCAGTTAACGCTGATCAAATAAATTATTAATTAGTTCTTAAAACCTAATAAATTATTTAATTCGTTTAACTAAATTAGAACTAGTTTATAGTTTACTCAGCTGGCCTACATAAAAAATAAAAATAAAAGAGTAAAAAAACTCAGATGACCATTAAATCATTTAAAACTATCTTTTAAGGGTATTTAAGAGTGTGATAGCTATTTTTTTAAGATATTTTTTATTTAAAAATGCATCAAACTAGTATGTTTTTTGTTTTAAAAATTATTTTTGACATCAACATATCAAAACAATTTAAAAATATAAAATAATAAATTTAATTGAGATACCGTTTAGAATAAAGTTATAAACGAAGTTTTAGGAGGTGTTTGAGAGTGTAGTTATATTACTTTTTAAAGTATTTTTTTTCTTAGAAATGTGTTAAAATAATTTTTTTATTTTTAAAAAATTATTTTTGACATCAGCAAATTAAAATATTCTGAAAAAATTAAACAAAATTAATTTTTAAAAATATTATTCTTTTAAAAAAACTTTTAATTAAAAAAAAAAACAGATGCTTAACGTCATCTCAAACGATAGATCAATTTTGTTCACATCTTGAATATAGAGGGGGGGGGGGGGGGGGGCTCATTAAATAGGAGTAGTTGACTGCCTCTCGCACGCCAAGGCCAAAGAATTTCACTAACAAAAATAAAAATTAAGAGTGAAAATGACAGATGTTAACGAATACCTAATAAAGATATTCTTTGTAGCTTGGACTAAGTATACAGGTTTTTGTTGTATAATCCATCGTAATTGTTTTTTTTTCTATTTAATTAAGTTGTTTTACTGCTAACACTCATTTTTGTTATGATGTAATGAGATAAAAAAATAAAGTTATTAAATCGATAAAATAAATTAGATGACGAGTTTGACACGTCGATCCGAATTAATTTAATATGTTATTGTTTTGATATTTTAAAAAATATCATCATGATTTTTTAAATCAAATTATATTTTTATTAATAATCTAAAATACATATAAATTCATTAAATTAACAAGGTTCATTGAATCTAGACAATTTAATATGAAACTTTTAATAAATAAAGATTTAGTTAGAGAGGTTGACCATCAATTCATCTAGTATTAAAAGTTCTCAATTAACAAATATTTTTTTTTTCTGTTGAGAAACTTTTTAAAAAATAATTAAATATTTATTTTTATGTTTAAAAGAATTTTAACCCTAACTGCAGCATTCGAGCCAATTAGTTGTATGAGCTAAAGCCCAGCCTTTGCATCCAGCAAAGCCTCCATGGACATTACTTCTTGCTGTGTTCTCTCTTATTTACTTATGGGTTGTTTTTCCATTTTAAAAAGGTTTTAAAAAAAAATTAAATATTTTTACTTTTTTTACTTTAATATGTTAATATTAAAAATAATTTTTAAAAAATAAAAAAATATTATTTTAATACATTACCAAATAAAAAATATTTTAATATATAACCACAATTACACTTTCCCACGCATATTTTTAATATCAGCCCTGAAGTCATCATCCCACTGTTTTTTGTTTTTTTTTAAGAACTACAAAGTCCGAGCCCGTTGTTTCTCGAACAGAGAATAGGCTATGGAGCGGGTTGTAATTTAAGGAAAAACGCGTTACAGATTAAAGACAAAATCAATCATGGAACTCGTTGACTATCACCATCATCACCGTCATCATCATCATCCCAACTGCAATGCCTTGCATGCATTTTTATATTTATTGGCTGTTGAAAGAGTATTGTATCTTCTCGATAGAGGATGACCTGCGCCATGCTCACACAGTCACACTCACGTATAATCTTATTACTTCAAGTGTTTGTGACGCGCATTAAAGTTATGCAAGCAACTTCTTCTTATCTTAAATGTGATGGCTGTTTGAAGATAACCTCATCATTAAAAGCAAAGAAAAGCAAGAACATTTGCATTAATTACCAATTCAATGGTGATCTTCACAGACTGATGGGAAAGTTGATAACGAGCTGACTTTTATTACAGCATGGCAAAAACCTAATTGGTATTTTACGATCACTATAATTCAGGCAAAAATGAGATGAATTTCAAGAAAAATGGTCAGTCCCCCCTCTTTTTTTCTAGATTATTTACACAGACGAACGCCATATCCTACCTTCCAAGGAAATAATGATAACAGAAACATCGTCATGGTACCTGCGACGCTCTCCTTGTGGAATCTCAAGCAACTCGTGGAAGTCCATGCCTGCAAAATATCAAGCCATTTACACGAGATTTTGATTTGCTTCATAGGATTTCTGGCCGACAATGTCGAAACTCTTACTTACCAGCATTCCTGGCTGCGCGAAACAGAACTTCTTCGATTAGATGCTGTGCTGGATCTCCCTCGGGAAATGCAGCAATAAAAGAGCCAACCTCCAATACAGCTTCTTGATTGGTGAAGTACTGATAGAGCCCATCGGAGGACAATATTAAGAATCTGTCCTTCGGACTCAGTCTGTGGTGGTATAATGATGGAGTACATGTAACGTATGGAGAGGTTCCGATGTAATCAATTCTGAACATCTCCAAGAGTATATCATTCCACTTTGGCTGCCAAAATAACACCAGAGGCAGAGGATTCAATGACAAAAGACAAGGTATTAGCAAAACAGATTGAATCTATACATTCTCGATCCGGATTCCTGACTAAAATGGAGTGATCTTTGCCTAATTTCTTGCATTTTGAATATAAAGAATTTTGCATACCTGTTTGAGAAAGCCAACCCCAAAGGCTCGAGTAACCTTCAAATAACCTTTCACCCTGTCATTCATTACTGCAGAAACATCTTCAGGATGTTCCTTCTTGATCCTCTCAACTTCCTGATATTCAGAAAACGCACGTTTTAGTCTGCCTTGTCAATAGAGAGAAAGAAAACTCAAAATGGGTTTAACAAGAGGCATGAAACCGAATACCACCTTATCTACATATGTGGTGTGATCCATAGTCAGCTGAATTGAATTCAAGTTACGCAGCCTACAAAGCTCGTCACCATCGAAATCTTCAATTCTATCACGCTTGCTTTCCTCATTGATAATCTCCAAATCCTGGATTCCTTTCCTTAATCCAGGAACGGTTATGCCTCTCTGGGCCAGAACCGCACGACTATCGCCAACATTCATTAAGTAAACATCTTCTCCCTTCATCAGCATCACCAGAACACAAGAACCCATCAAAGCCAATTCTGGATTGTCGGTTGCCATTCTATCAGCACTCTCAAAATAGGCTTCCTCTGTCTTCCTCAATGCCTGCGAAAGCGCTCTCAAAACATCATAATGGTTAACTCCGTTAGAGTAGCAGTTCATTTTCTCTTTCAATTTCAAATTCAACTTCTCTTCCCATCTCTTCGTGTCACCACCTTTAGTCGTACGCTTCAAATTCTTTCCATGCTTTCTCTTCAGATCATCATAATAATTTCCTCCTAACGGAGAATTTTCTTGATCAATTAAATGCAAAACGCCCTCTGCTTTTGTTGCTGTGGATTCAACGTTGTCATTATTATTCCACAGCAACTCTTTAAGCTCCTTATGGATGTTGGTATAAAGATAAGAAAGCAAATAATCAGGGGCATCAGGTCCATTAAAACCATCATATATCCCCACAAAAATCCACCCATGTTCTTCTGATATCACTACATGTACTCTATCCTCACCAGCTTTCCCTTGTGCCCATTGTAGATTCTGGCTCCCAATTGAGAACTCACTCGCCAAATCCTCATGACCAGTATCATCATCAACAACAACAACTTGATTAATCACTTTGACATTTCTAGTACTTGTTGATTCTTTAACTCTTATGGGTGCCACCATAAGCTTTTGGCCTCGTGAGATAGTATTCGATATTGCTCTTTTTAAAGTCTTTATTAAACCGGCCTGTTGTTTCTTGGGTTTAACTTCAACTTCATCAATACTAGTAATAAGGGCAGCATGAGACAAACTACTACTCTGCAACTGATTAGTGGTACTATAATTAACTGTACTGATGTCCTTGTCTTTTTCTTTATCAAACGGACCTGAATAGAAACTAGCGGGATCAATGGGACCTGATAGAAATCCACGCTCGATAGGACCTGATAAAAAGCCACGTTCTATAGGACCTGAATAACCTGATGATGAGAGGACACCGGAGCCACGAGGGACAGGCTGAAGAGGGAGGGAAGCGAAAGAATCAGAGCTTTCAAAAGTGGATGCTCGATCCAAACAAGAGCTGTTGGAGCAGAGAGTATCATTAAGAGAGGTTGAGGATGTTGTTGATGTGTTGGCGCTTAGAGAGGCTCCGGAGATGGACCGAAACGTTGTTGTTTCCAGCTCAGAGTAGATTTTGTTGTTGTTGTTGCTGCTGCTGCTGCTGCTGTTGCTGCAGAGTCTGGAAGGTGGGTGAATGTATGGTCGGATGTAACAGAAGGAGTGGCCTAGTCCCTCCCGGCCATAATTATCAATGGAGATATTGTGGTGCCGGGCTGAGATGTCCCCTGCCCTGGCAAAACAGTGACTGACTTTTGTGACACAGTTGCCCATTAATCGAAACAATTAGTGACTGCGTCTCAATAACCTTGGAAGTTGATGGTTGTTTGTATTTGATTGTTCATAGCAGGTAGCTAACAAGCTGGACTGGTTTTTGCAGGAGAGGAGGAAGAAGAGAGGAGAGGAGAGCAACAGCAGCAATGGATTGAACACTACTATTCCATAGGAATTGTAAAAGGAGATAGATAGTGGGGGGGGGGGGGGGATCAGTTGACTTTTGCGGGCATTTTGCTGGTTAGTTTTGTTTAACAATAATTATTAGTTGTTGTTTATTTGAAATTATTTTTTTTCAAGTGTTAATGGAGAATTTGACTATGGGAATCGCGTGGAGAAAATGATGCTTGGTACTCCTACTTCTACTATTAGTATTTTATGTAATAGAATAAAAGGTGGGAAGACATCAAAAGTCAAACCTTTTTTTTTTTTTTTTTGGGGAAATAACACGCAAATGGTTCCCAATCAATTGAGACTTTATTATTGTTTGTTATTGAGCAGAATGGTACAAATGATGCATTCCAATCCCATGTGAGTTATGATCTCATATGAAACCCAGAATTGAGAGTGGAATTCATGCATAAACAAGAACACTTCATGTCGTGTGATTGCATTTCATGTTTTTGGAAAGTGTTGTCCATGTCTTTTTCTTTCTTTCTTTCTTTCTTTCCTTTTCTGTTGGCAAGCATGAGATCGATTATATTAATTTCATATACAGTTATGATCTGCCAAGGATTATCTGCCAAACCACCATTTCATGAAATTTTGATTTTTTATGCTTTATTTTTTTTTTCAAATTGTTGTGATGTGTTGATGTAAAAAATAAAATTTAAAAAAAATATATATATTTGTACAATGAATCTCCAAATGAAAAATATTTTGAATTGCAATCGCAGCCGCAGCCACACTTTCAAACGGGCTATCGAATCATGTTTTTCCTTCATTACCTCAAAACTAAATAGTGTGGGTGTTTTACTATAGCTCAATCCACAATCAAATGTGTCTTGGGCTGAAGTAAAATTACCTATGTGTTCTTTGGTCCAAAAAAATTTAAGCTTCCTGGGGGGTGTTGATGTCTTTTTCTTTTTATACAACAAAAATACATTTTTGCCCTCAAGGTCAATAAAATATAGAACTGTTAACCAAAGACTTTCTTGAGTTTGCATAAGCTTCATAACAATAAAAATACATATTTGCTCATAAAGTCAAAAAAGTATTGTGTTGCTGGATAAGGGTGTTTGAGGTTTTCAAATTTTAATATACAATACAATTATCTCTTGAACCTTGGAAAAGACAAAACATAAGCTTAGCATTTGACTGTGTTTTTATACTTTTATATGGATATTTTGTATAATTTTTGAGGTCAAGGGGTATTTTGATATTTTTCTAATTTTTTTTATAGCTAGAGCATGCTTGATATGCCCCAACATGTGGATAGCGTCCGCGCCATTTAGACGGTGCGTGTCTCGCCACCTGATGGATGTAACTGGTCTTCCATCGTCTTCGCATATGCGTTGTCGTGTCCTCTTCCATTTGAAATGGCATGTGGTAGTTTATGGTGGTTGGATTGTCGCCGATTGTACTTTGATTTTTTTTCCTCTTCTTTTTTCTCTTCTAACAGGTAATGTACATCATTATCCTCTTTGTTTCTTACTTTTTAATTTCAGTCCTCATTCTATTAATTTCTTATTTTGTTCCTTTTCCATTTATAGAAATTTTTATTCTTTTCAATTTAATCATTCAATTATAGTTTTTTGTATGTTTGGTTTTTCGTTTCAGTCCTCATTTTTTAAAATTTCTGATTTTGTCCTTGACACTTTTGTTGAAGTTTTTTTTTTCTCTTTTAATTTCATCTTTCAATCAAATTTTCTGTTATTTTATTTTTTTTAGTTTGACTCTCATTCTTTTATTTTTTTTCCTTTTATTAGAGCTAATTTTCAATTCATTGAAACCCTCCAATTAAAATTTTTTATCCCTCTAATTAATTATTTTTTGATCATTTTGTGTAATTAATTTTTTTTCTAGTTTGATATTTAATTTTTTGGAAATTGAGCTTTGTACAATCTTATTGTTATGTATTAGTTTTTTTTTAATATTGGTTTTGTGATTATCTTCAATTTTTTTATATAGGTTTATCTCGATCTCATGATTTAGGTCATGATTTTGGATGTTTTTTTTTAAATATAAGTTTTTTTTAGTTGTTTTGATCTATTTTATTTTTCAAGGTATTATTCTAATTTATCCATCATTTTTTATATAAAAATAAAGTTTATTTTTTAAAATGAACAATATTTATTTTTAAATTATATTGCTGATGTGTTTACCATTGTATAATATTTGTTATAGTGTGAGATTATTTATTCAGTTTTATTTATGTTTATCTTTTAAATTATAAATTTTTAAAATATAATTAATATGTTATAATCCGCAACTAAACGTAAGTTAAATAGCTAGGATGTTATACTATGACCAAATTATAATATTTGATATTTAAAATATTCCTCAACTAACTTACTTCCTCCATTCGTTGAAAGGAAAAGCCACCTTTAAAATTTACGAGGGAATTTTTTTTTATTTCATTGCGGGTCAACTTCGGCATTTTAGAATATTAATTAGAGCAACTTGCAAGTGTATATACAATATCCATAATATCTTTGCACAACTTGAAAAGTTTCAGGCACTACCATTGACAAACAATGTCAAAGTGCATCCGAGGGAATTTTTTCTCTCGTGATTTTCAAGTTAGCCTTGGGATCGTATATATTGACTAATTAATTAATTACTTTTGTTAATTGTCATTTTGAGGAAATTATTTGACATATACACACTTCCAATGACTAATTAGGAATGGACCAACGACTAAAATACCGAGTTAATAACTTGTCTATATGATTATGATGTCATTAATATATATTATGATGTCATTAATATATATTTGCCTTTATACCGAGTCAGCTTTACAAGACTTCTAGCTTAGACCTGTTTAGGCTGTTTATGCCATTTTTTGTGCGGGTAAAAGAAAAATAGTTTGGTTTGGTTATGGTTTCAAATTTTATAAATAAAAGATAACTGATTTTTTAAAAATTTTATAACTGAAATTATTTAAAAAACTAAAAAAACCAATCAATTTAATTAATTTCAAACTGGTTCTATTAATATTACAAATAATTCAATTCCCAAATAATGGTTTTCATTGAAATTGTGGATCATTTAATTAATTTCGGATCACTTCGAATTATTTGGCTATGCATTTGTCTTTTTTCTTTTTCTTTTTTTGGGCAAAAATCTTTCTATTGTTGGAAGGTCTGATATTTGGACCAACCAAAAACCAGTTTTTTTAAAAAACAATTAGCACAATAATCTAAAACATGTGGCAGAATAAAATAATTTAAAAAAACATATGATAAAATAACACATTTTAACTTTATTATTATTTTTAATTGTAACTAGACCGCTGTTCAAAAAATAATTATTATTATTGCTTGCGTTTTAGAAGCATGATAAATTGAATTAAATTAGTAAATAAATAATAAGTAAAAGCCGCCTCCCTCTTTCCTTCAAACCTTGCCTTTATTTGTCATCTCTTTTTCTTTCTTTTATGTGGTATTATCTTAGTTTGATTCTTCACCTCATTTTCTTTTCTAAGGACCCGTCAAACTTTATTAAAGAAGAAAATAAAAAACCATGGTGTTCTCAAAACCTGCAGCCTCTCTCAGCTCCTCCTCCTCCTCTATTATTTCAACACCAAAAATCGACATCTCGACTCTCAAAGCCTCGGTCAGGCCAAGTTCAATCCAGCCATGGCCTTTTTCCCAGCCTCATGGGACTTCCCCACCGGCCCTTCTGCATCACCTTGATCCAGATGGCCACTCGGGCCAACTCACCCCACTCATCTCCCAACTCACTAGCCTCACTGTCCTCGACCCTGTAGACAACAACTTCTACGGCCTTATCCTCTCCTCCATCTCCTCGCTTATCCACCTACAAACCTTGACTCTGCATTCCGACTCGTTCTCTGGCATAGTCCCTAACTCAATCACCAACCTTAAATCCCTTGAATCTTTAGACTTTTCACATAATTATTTATATGGGTACCTCCCAAAAAATTAAATGTTGCGATTTTGAACAACATTTTAAAAATGTATTATTTCACTTATATATATATATATATATATATATATATATATATATATATATATATATATATATATATATGTTAATTTGTTCGTTCTTTTTATTTTCTTAGCTATTTGTCCAATTCACCCCAGAAACCTCAACAAGTTTGGGAGGAAAGGTACCTTTTCTTTTTGCACTACTAGTTTAACGGAGCCTCTGACCAAGTGGTGTTTTCCTTTTCACCTAGGCCACCCAGAGGCCCACTAATTCTGTATTCTCTTACTTTACTTTTGGTTTGGGCTTTGTTTGAATATTAAACCTGGCCCATTTGAAATTCATCGCATCGACCAGGCCATGAATAATTGTGAATGTCATATATAAAGCTAAATGATTGAGGCTTTTTATTATACATTATTACGAGTAAAAATACTGTGAATTTTAATAGTGTTTTTTTAGTTATTAATTTGTTTTTATTGGTATGTGTTTTCATGTTATATTAGGTAAAAATTGGTTTACTGCCTGACTTTCCAATGACCTCTCTTATCGTTGAAATCTACACTAGCAGACATTGCATCTTCTGTCGCTATAGACGATACATTATCTGCTGTTATAAACTACATGTAATTCACCCCTTCACTTAAAAAAATAAAAAGAACTAACAGAGCCTTCTTTATGGGCCAGGTGTAGGGCCATGCACCTAGAAAAAACCATATATTATAGCTAATAAAGGCCAGGCAAACGATGAATTATATGATGAGATAAATTTTTTGAGGTAAGTATAAGTTGACTCGAATATTTATATTAATATAAATTTGAATATTCACATTGATATAAAAACTGGAGAGATGTCTTTCTTACCTAGAAAAAAATCATATATCCATTTTTTTTATGTTTGTTCTAATGGCTTTTTTATTTTTATTGAATGAAGAACATAGAAAAAAAGAGTTGTATTTCTTCATGGAAAAACAAAGAGGAAAGTAGGAATTATACTTAAAAAATCATTTTGTTTTTGTCATACCCCATTTCCAAAGTATTTTCAAAAATCCAAAAAACAAAAAGAAATTTCAAAAAATATGCTTCGGCGCATTTCATCCATTTATGGGCTCATTTTATAATTTTGACTATTTTTCTCTAGTTGATATATTTTTTTAAAAAAAGTCAAAACATAAAATTTAAAAAAAAATAAATTAAGAAAGAAGATTGGTGGGAGAAATACAACAAGGAAAAAAAAGGAAGGACCAAAATGAAATTTAATTACAAATTAAAAAGAAAAAAAAAAGAAAAACATTGGGAAGCTTAGAAGGTTGTCCAGAATGGGTCTCAAGTATGTTGGGCAGGACCCAAGCATTTTAGTGCATTATGAGTTTTTTTTTTTCAAGGAAAAATTCCTCAACATTTATTTATTGCACTACTACATCCTCCTGATTATTGTCAAGACGTGCCATCTTTGTGGCCCTTCCTCGTCTAATGAGCTTATCTTGTATCAAATTTTTTTATTAATAATGAGGGTTGTTTGACTAATTAAATTTTAGATTTAATTTTTTAAAGTTATTAGTTGGAGTTTTATAAATTTTAGAATAATTAAAGATTTATATAATTATTAATTTTATGATCTATAAAATTAATCGAGATGCATGTAAACAAGTTCAGGTATTCGTGTTATTAAAAAAAATCGCACTTTTATTTTTATATATATATATTTTTTACCAGATGTATACCCTTAACCATCTTGAATAAGAAAACAAAAGATACATAGAGAACTAGTCAGCTTTCTTCCATTATACAAAGCACACAGCACACTGCCAATCGTTTTTCTGTGGAAAAGGCCAATAATTTAAATCCTTGATAACAAATTTTTGGCACTTGAAAAGATTTAAATCCTATTTGTGTCAGGTTGGTGCACAAGTGATTCTGCTTTCAGAATACTAATATTTGATTGGGGAAAACGACGACTTGGCTTAGAAATATCGTGTAGCGTATCAAAATGATATATAAAAATATAAAATATTTAATTTTTAGTAAAAAAATTAAATATTTAAAAAAATATAATTTATATGCGTTACCAAACAAACTCTAAATCAGATATAAAAGTGACTAGAGAGTTTATCCGTCTCAGCATCCAACTTGCACTAGATTCAATATTTTTACTCTTTTTAATATATATAATTATTATTAAAATATAATATTGCAAACCTACAAAATCAATCTAAGTTTCATAACTTTACTTTAAAATTGTAAATATATGATATTAAAAATAATTATTAATGAAAAAAGTGTAAAAATTGTTCTTTGTTGATATAAATATTAATAGGGTTAGCTACAAAAATAACTTTCATCTGTGGGGTCATTATCAATATTATTTTTTAGTAATTGTATCCCTTAATTTTACCCTTGACGTTATCTAATGTTTTCAATTGTGCCTTTTTTCCACTCGTCCTCCAAATCAGTGCTTAATATAATATGTTAATGTCTATATTGCAACTCTAAAATTTAAATATTTATTAAATTAAGAATTTAAAAGGAGTGAAATAAACAAAATCAATAGTAAAAATATTTGAAACCCTAAAAAAATAAAAAAAAAATTAAGTTTTAAATTTTGAGTTTCATTGGATTTTTTATTTTCTTAACTTATAATTTTAAGATTTTCTTAGTTTTGAGTTTAAATGGGATTTGAATTGTTCCAAGATTTTCAATTTAAATTAATGTTTTTCCTTCATTAACTTTTATTAATTTACATAATAAATTTGATTTATTTAAAGGGATTTCATTGTTAACATAATTGGATGGAATGTGAAACATAAGGGTTGAATTGAAACAAACATTGGGTAACATTGAGGATAAAATTGATGGATGTGATTGATGAAGGGTGAAATTGATAATAACTTTATAGAGAAGGAGTATCTCTAAAGTATTATGTGGTAGATTATATAAGTTAGGTAATTGGTGGATTTCTTTAGAAGTACATGCTATCAGTTGTTTAACAAATAATAAATACATAATTGAATGATTCATGTAAATAATTATACTGGTTATTAACAAATCACTACTAATTAACATGGAATTAACAACGATATAATTTTAGTTTTTTAAATCACAATATCTAATATTAAAATTATACCATGGTTTAGAAAAATAAGACTATTGGATATCTTAGATCTTTGTATTAGTATATAATTTTGTGGGATATTATAAAAAAATTAAAAAGATATTTTTTAAATTAAAATTCTGAATTGGATCAGGTTGGATATCCAATAAATGAAGATTAAAAAAAATATATCCTCACCTGACCTCATCTATCTGATTGGATACGAATAAAAGGTAAAGGATAATAATAAATATATGAATATGGATATATTAAAAAAAAAACCATCCTGACTAAATCTATTAACATCTCATATATCATTAAACTTTTTATACTAACAACTAAAAAAAATATGTTAATATATTTTTTCCGTCACTTTAAATTAAATTCATATATTTTTTTGATTAATATAGGTGTCCGGGCCAGTTTGCACATACCTCGACTAATCCCATAAGCTCTGAAATTAACTACCATGTAAGTCTCTAGTGGCTATCATATAAATACTTATAAGACTCGAATATTAAATTACAAGAAAAAATAAATTTTTTAATCTTAATTTTTTATCACTAGTTCAGCTCCTGGGTGATGAAATTAAATTTATATTGTAGATCAAGTGATTAGCGTGCTGGACAAATCCGAGGCCGCATGTTTGAAAAAAAGACGGCGCGCGATATTTTATGTACAACAAACACAACCGATGTGTCGTTTGTGTTTTTTATTTTAAATTAAAATAGGGGACAGACATCCCCCACCCCACACTCTTAGAGCGTGTTTGGCAGTGTAATTATGAATATTTTTTAAATAACTTTTCGTATCAAAATGCATGTCAATGATGTTTTTTCATTTTTTAAAAATTATTTTTGACATCAGCACATCAAAACGATCCAAAACATACAAACTATATTAAATTTTAGTAAAAAAAAAAATTCAAATATTTTAGGAACGCAGCCGCAGCCGCGTTCCCAAACGTGCCCTTAATGAACAAAAAATTACTTCGTCAGGCGCGTGCACTTCACCTTTTGCTGTATATTTTTTTTGTTTTTTTTTCCCTCGTAAAAATATTTATCTGATTCACCTTTTGTTTTGTTTTTCTATACTCCCTTTGTCATTGTCCAATGCTCTCTCCCTTCTTTTCACAAACTTCTATACCATACACTTTTATCACCACAATCACCTAGTGACATTATTCTTCAGAAAGAAAAAGTTTATCGGTATTAAATTTTGGATGGTACGGTATGAGCTCCTGATGGGATAGAATTTGTCGGGTTTATACTGTATCTATTAATGTATGTGCAGTAGCGAGAGTCAGGTAGCCCGTCTAGCTCAGTTGGTAGAGCGCAAGGCTCTTAACCTTGTGGTCGTGGGTTCGAGCCCCACGGTGGGCGTTAATTATTTTTTCCCCCCTCTATAGAAAACGACATATCTTCCACCCTCTTGAAGAAGAGAAAATTGCATGGAATGTAAAGGTGTTGTTCGGTGGCAATGAGCTCCTATATTCCCTGTCAAAAACTTGCCTTTTCATTCATCACATCTGTTGATGGAGAGGAATCAATTGATTGTTGGTTAAACTTGTACTCTTCAACAACATTATTAATTGCGACCTTCCTTGAGCCTTCAGGACTGTAAAAATTAAGTAAATCACGCTTCTAAAGTAGTTGCTATCACCCTTTGGCTCGCTTGTATTGGAGTAACCCTTCCCTTTTCTTCCAAGATGGACCACATACTTAATATTATATTTGCGTTGATATAGTCCTTTGTTTTTTTTATATATATTTTATCATTTAATATTAAATTTATATTTTATTAAATTATCATATTATTATGACACAGATTGTGATTTTGGTGGGTTAACCTGGTTGACTTAAGTTTTTTTTAATTTCATTATTTAATATTAGATTGATTGAAAATTAGACTTCATGATTTATTTTGTTTACTTTCTATTATGTTATTTCAGCATCATAACCCGAAAATAGTGCTTAACAGGTTAACTCAAGTTGGCTCAAGATGTTTTGATGTCATTTTTTCAATTGATTTTTTTTTAATTTCACCATTCAACACTATGTTAGTTATGAATTGAGTTTTTTTTTATTTGATTTCTATGAAATATCTTAACCTCACAATCAATGTCGCGTTAATAAGACCATAAGTCATTCCAATAAAAATAGTATGAAGTTGATCTTTATACTATTTTAATACAAGAGTTTAGCTTTTATAACAAAACCTAACTATTCATCTTTTGTTAAAGTTGTTAATGTCGTCGCCTAACCGTACTAAGAAAAAACTTTCATGTGATACCCTAATAATGATATCAGAAATAAAGATAGTTGAGAAAATATTGGATTGGTTAAAAATTAGTTAATTTAATTTATTTTTATTTGTTTTTCATGGAGTTTATCTTGATTTCATGACTCGAGTTGCTTGTTTAGTAGGTTGACCCGAGTAATTTTTTTGTTCTTTTTTTAATTTAATAATTTTTTTCAATTTTATCTTTCAACAATAAGTTAATTAGGTATTTACCTTCATAATTTTGTTTTGTTTTGTTTTGTATAAGGTTATTACGATCAAAGTTTTGAGAGGTTAATCCGAGTTAATTCAATATATTATCATTTCAATATTTAAAAATAAGTGTCATCCAATATATCACCATATCAATATTTAAATGTAATAATATTAAAATAATAACAAACCTTTAATTGCTATTGTTTTTTATACTATAATAATTATGTTTAAAAAATATTATAAATGTCTATTGATTTAAAACAAATGTGTAATCTACACTTTAAATGCCTTTCATATGATTTAATAAATATATTTAGTTCTTAAAAGTTTTTGAGATGTTGGCTCTCCGGTATACAAGGTTTTTTTTTAATTCTAATATATATATACCTGACATAATCATATTAATTACTTACATGAAAATTACTAAAAATTTAGTTTCTTCAAGTTATTATAGAAACGTCCAGAAAAAAAAAAATCAATTTACCGATTTCTTACGCTATTTTAGAAAATCCCAAAAGAATTAATCAATTTATCGTTTTTTTATGCTAACAAATAATTACATGTTTGCATAAAAATTAAAAAAAATCCAATATTATCGTTGAATTGGTGTACTTACCATTTCTTAAATTACTAACGAGGACTAGAAAAAAAAAAAAAAAAAACTCTATCTTTTGGCAGCCGCACTTCGCGCAGTTTCCTTGCATGAAATTTTAATGCAATGAAGGACACGTGAGACCCATCTTGATGCCAAATGCCGGTCCTGGCCCACGAAACGACATACTGCAAACGGAACACCGTTGGATCGAACTCCAAGTAATCAAATCCGACGGGGTTTAAACTTAAGGTCAACAAAATGGTGTTGAAAATACCAGAATAGCCAACGAAGGAGGGATTTGAGGGTTCAAGAACCGCAACGTGTATAGAAAGCGGGTACAGATTTGGACAGATATGCAGGGATAAGCATGACGTAAGATCATGACAAATGGACGGTGGATATCCTCGAAGTCTCTCTCCTCACCTGCCTATAAAGTGAGGGTATGCACATTCCCCCTATTACTCGTTCAAACATAAGTGTCATTCAGCTTTTATACCACCTCTTCTCTTCGTTAAGATGTCTTGCTGTGGAGGAAACTGTGGGTGTGGCTCTGGCTGCAAGTGCGGCAGCGGCTGTGGAGGGTAAGATTGATTCATTATTTCCCCCTAATTCTTGATAGTTTTGATGCTTTTTTTTAAAAAAATGATATTGTTAACTTGCAGATGCAAGATGTACCCTGACATGAGCTCCTCAGAGACGATCACCAAAGAAACTCTGGTTCTTGGTGTGGCACCAGAGAAGGGTCGCTTTGAGGGAGCTGCTGAGACGGTCGTGGGAGCCGAGAGTGGCTGTAAGTGTGGAGCCAACTGTACCTGCGATCCTTGCACTTGTAAATGAGAGCGATCCGATGGCTGCGTTGATTCAAGAAATGATCATCGCATCGACGGATTGACAAGAAATAATATTTCATCTACTAGGCGTTTATAAGGGTTGTCTCTTGTCTTCAGCAAGTTTCAATAAAGTAGCTAGTATATATTCGTGACTTGTTTTCTGCAAATCTTCTTGGATTTGCAGCTCTGGGGCTTCCTCTCTAGTATCAAGTCTTAAGCCGAGTCAGCTGCTTGTCGTCCTGTTTATCTTTCTTGTATAATTAAAATGGTAGTGTTGCTATGATTATATGCTGTTTATGATTGTGTGTGTATTTATGATGGGATGGATGTACTGCTTCTGCCTTTTCAGGCATACACGCATCATGCATGCATGTATGAAACTGACTGACTGACTGAATGCACACACTCATTCATCCATTCTGAAGATTTTTCACTTGTTTGATCGCTACTGTGTAAGAAAATAAACTACTGGTGGGTTTTAATTGGGTTATTTAAGGGTTTATTAGGAGAGGCGAGTTCTTGAGGAATGTGAATCTTGGGAGGTTGCAGAGATAAGGAAAGGCGGTCTTGGTCCACTGAGTTTTGGAACCATTCATTCATGTCATGGAAACCGATTGATAGAGCCCGTCAGAGAATGCCACGTCAATAGTAAAAGAATGGTGGAGAGAAAGAAAAGGAAATATCGCGAAATTGGGCCATTGACTTTCTGCTCTGGATTAGCCTTGCGGATGACCGTCCAGTTGTCCTTGTTTATTCGGATTAGATATTATTTTATAAGTTTTTTTTTTATTTGGAAATATCTTTATATTGAAATAAATTATTTTTAATATGAGTATATTAGAATATTGTAAAAATAAAAAAATTAATTTAAAAAAATAAAAAATATTATGAATCCTTTAAAAAATATTTTTAAAACAGAAAAATAAATAGCTTGTTTATGAGACTGTGATTAAAAATTTAAATCAAAATAATTTAGAAATATTGATTTTAAAAGAAAATTAATTTTGAGTAAATAGCTCCGATATTATTTTTTTGCCAATTACTTAATTTGCCAATAACTTAAGATAGATGGATAATCTTTGCCAATTACTTAAGATAGATGGTCTGTAATAACTAGTGCGCAATGACAGATACATAATAATTAAATTTTAATAAAATATTTTAATAATATTTAAAAAACATGTTAAAAATAAAAAGTAAATAAACAATTAAATCTTTTTCAGAATGTAAAAAAATAAATAAATAAATAAATGAAGGGAAGAAGAAGAAGAGGAAAGATGGTAAGTGATAGGCCCGACAGTAACAGGTGTCCCACCAGTAACAGGTCAGGCCTGCAAGACTGGTCGATTACATATCATTAACTTT
This sequence comes from Populus simonii, assembly GCA_007827005.2. Taxonomy (NCBI): domain Eukaryota; kingdom Viridiplantae; phylum Streptophyta; class Magnoliopsida; order Malpighiales; family Salicaceae; genus Populus; species Populus simonii. The sequence continues at coordinate 7,176,850 of CM017469.2, forward strand.
TATTTTTTATATATAAAAAAAACCAAACAGGGTTGTCAATCACAATATAAAGGCGGGCCAATACTTGGTCCACCAGTAGCAAGTCAGCCCACGCACTTGACTGCTTTATTTTAATTTTTTTAAAGGTAAGGACAACATCTTGTTCGTCCCCTGTTAAAAAAAAAAAATCTCGAACCCCCGATCTTTAAACTAGCTAAACAAAAAAAATTGTTAAAACATGATTAAAAGCATATATTAAAATACTTCACTGTTCGCTACAGTTATTTCAGTGTTTAGGTAATAATCTACTTCAATGACTGCTCTCTGTAAATGAAAGCAGTAAAGCATATTGCATCAAATTAGTCTCACTCTCGCAAGCAAATTAAGGACATACATTGCTATTTCTACATCATTGTTATAGTTAACCAAATTTGATCCTATTTCCATGGATGAATTATCCATAGGAACCAGTTACATTAACTCTTCTCTGAGCTGCGCACCGTCTTGTTTATCAAAGATGCCTCTTGCAGCTTTGCTGAACATGTTGTAAACCTGCTTAGACGAGAGACCAATCTTCTCTAAATCACTCAGCTGCAGCATGAAAAACCATATATCGTTACTATATTACTAGCAGTAACTAGCATATAAGAACATGAAAAACCTGTTCATGATAAGGTTTACAGGTCGTGCTTACCGATTTTAAAGGGCTTGTTTCCCGGAGTTCAGCTATGTAAGCTGCTAATCTCACTCCAATCCCCTGCATAATGACCAAGATGGTCGTAAGGAATTAACAGAAAAGTCATAGAAGCCACATGATTGTTCAATCTGCTGAAGTTACCTTTATTTCCAACAGTTCCTCTCTGTAAATGAAATAGCCAATTGCAAGTTTAGTTTCTTTGGACAACAAGGACAAATACAAAACTTCGAAAATCAAAACAAACGTAGAGATTTGAGCAGAAGTTACCTGCTAGCGGTATTCAAGATGTCAACATATTCTTGCATAAGAGAGCTCTGCACATCAAATTTCTAGAAATCAGATCTACAACTTGAAGAAACTTCAGTGTGCTTTACAAAGTTGATTCTTCTATTTTACCTTTAAACTAGAACTCATTGCATTAAATTTGTCAAGTGGGGTGCTGATTGTCACAAACTTTTCTTTTGCACAGGTTGCAGTAGAAGGTGTTTTTGGCTCAAACTGAACTGGACACTTGCAGGCTACTTCCTCGTGGCGAATTTGGTTTACATTTGCATTGATGGGGGAGAGAACTTTTCTTAAAGGACTTCTCTCTGTACACTTCACTTCAGCAATGGGTGATGTTCCAACTGAGTTATTTGACTTTGTTGATGTTATCTTATATTCCTTGTCCAATGGCTCAACTGCATAATTGCAAAGTTTCCACCTTTAAATCCTTAAGAAACCTCTCATAGATTAACATAAAACAAACTAAAATGAATTCAAATTTGATTGGATTCCTTAGATGCATGAAACAAGAAAATAACAAGTCTTCGGATAGTGGCTACATACTGGGTAAGTGTATTGATGATTCCAAGGAAATTTCAGTAGAATCAGCACCGATCTTTTCCCTATTTTCCTCGGCAGCACAAGTCGTACTCTGAAAATTGAATTTAGATTCATATGTTAAATACTAAAATTTAACATCTATTTGTTTCTGTGGAAGGAAACAAGTCTGCAAATGACACAAGTTGCTAAGAACTCACTTCCAAGCATGAATCAGTTAAACCTTCATCATTAAATAAACTTCTGAATGGTACAGACGATCCCCTGCGTAAGATTTAAGCATATCGTGAACAACATAAATCAGGTTAGGATCTAACCATATAAATCAGCAATAGGAAAAAAGAAAAAAGATCAAGTTGTGCTTTGAGACTTTCAAATAATCAGGCCTCAATTTAATTCGACACTTTCAAATAACTAGGCTTCAATTTAATTGGAGATTTTCATCAGCTTAATTAAGTCCATACCTCTCTTTAGCATTACAAGTGTTCCGGTAGGTGTTGACCTTAGCTTTTGCGGAGCTGTAATTTGGTTTCGTGATAGAACTTGGAGGGAATGGAGAACCATATGCATCTATTCTTTGTGCACTCTTTGTCTTCCCTCTAGATTCAAGCCAAGTTCGCAGTTTTTCCTCCATATCAACTTTAACCTTCGGAGTATCTTGTTTATGGGTTGACGGAACAAAATTTGAAATGTGCCTTGACCTAGCAGCCAAGCTCACTGTCCGAACAGATTCTTGGTACTCTCCTGGATTCTACCATTGACAAACACAATTAAATTCACGTGTCCAAGAATGTTAAGAGCATCTGATGACAAGATGGATGAATGAATGCTACTTACAAGGCAAGCAACCATCAAAGCATGACTGGCTCCTCCAAGAGAGTCCTGCAAAATACGAGTTAATTTGCTGTCTCGATATGGTACTCGGGGTTCTTTGTTGTTCAGTGCACGGATAACATTAGATAATGCAAACAATGACTGGTTGATTTTAGAACTCTCTAGTAGACGTATCCCTTCATTACAAGTCCTCCTGTTATCTTCATTACCTGATTAAATAACAAATAGAAATAAGAAAAGCAGAGTCTAGATTAACCGAATCGTGGTCAATTTTGAGTAGGTATCGTGTAGAGATGACCTGCCAAATCGATTAGGTTAAGCTTCCCAGACACAACAGTCCCAGAATCACCGCTACCTGGTGTGGAGACAGCTACCACAAGAACTCCATGGCTCCTACTAGAGACATCATTGATACCTGTGTCTGCAGTTTTACGCCTCTGAATTCCACGAGAAAACACCTCTTGAAATTCAGAAATTGAATTGACTGGGACTCGAGATAGTCCCTTGAGGTGCACCATCCCATCTTTATCGTCCTGAATAACAATTTCTTTCGATCCAACTTCTAATAGATCATAACACCTTTCAATATACACTTCATAATATGAAATCTCTGCCCTACTTCCTGTTCTCTGACACATAGACAGGATAGTGGACATGGCCAGTGGCATTAGCCCTGGCAACAAGTTGGTACCCTGCAGCATCAACCATGTCTCAGTGGCCTTAGACTCACTTATAACAGCGAAAAAACTCAAAATTCACTAGCTGCTAAATCTTAAGTAACAAAATGCATATACAATGAACGTCAATGCTACTGTATTTGCTAAAGACTTTATTCCCAACAGCAAAACAGCTTAACGCTTCCAAGTCACCTCAGAATAATCTCCAACCCATACACCAATAACCCCTAATGTACCAGAAAATTCTCAATTAGGTCTCCATTCAAAACCGTCTAATGTTTTCCATTTAAATTACCGATTTATTGTAATAAAATGATGCAATTTTTAAGAACTTAACGTTTCCAGTAAAAAATTTACAAGGATTTTAGACGGAAGGAGTAATTGAGGATTTGTGATAGGATGGGGACCAAATAGTATGAGGTTAGGTTAGCCCTTTACTTGTTCTTTCTTTTTCCTTAGGTTTGTCAGCAGCCAAACAAGCTGTACTAATTTAGGAGTTGAGCTGGTCCGGGAAAGAAAAGGAGCTGGGAGTCTCTTTTGGGAGCATACCTGCATAGTGTAGGTCTTTCCACTGCCAGTAGCCCCATAAGCAAAAACTGTAGCATTACGGCCCCTAAACATCCCGGGAATTAAAGGGCTCACTTCTCTCTCAAAAATGGATCTAAGATTGTTATCCTCTTGACCAAAAAAAGCGTCCAACTGATAGCACTCCTTTCGGCTATGCATTAAAAAATGAGAAAAGAAAAGAAAAGAAACCACAGTTAAAAAAACCCAAAAAATTATTAACAGCAGCCCATAGAGAAAGTAAAAGAAAAGGCACTGACCTGGTGTCAGGATCTTGAAGATGAACAGTGACTTCATCTCTGGAGTCAGGATCTGGATCAAGAACAGAAATACAGGAAGTTGGGTTGCCATTTTTTGCAGGAATTTCGTGAGAGAGAAAGGGGCGTACCCTTACAATTACTCTAACCTTAGAGGTGCAGCTGGGGTCCATGGGTTTTGTTTGAAGGGATTTGGGTGTTTTTACTGAACAGCTTTGAACTTCCATTGCTAAAACGCTTAGTGATTTTTGTAGGGAGGATTCCACTTTCCAGAGAGAACAAAGAAACTGAAATAGTAGATCAGGTTGAGGAATTTGAAAGCACTAGACCGTTGGGTTCGTTTTTAAAATTTCAAAACATCATGAGGATGATGAGAATTGGGCCTTTTTTTATTTGAATTGATCTGGATCTAGCCTTGTGGGCCCATAAAGGCTTGCGATCATCAACAAATTAAACGAGATAGTAATGAGGGAATGTCGCCCGACCCGATCACGGGACCAGCCATGTTTTCAAGTTTTTTGAAACTCAAAACTTCAAACTACTGTGTGTTATCTGCAAATGTATTTGTATTTAGCTTTTTTTGTTTGAATAAGGTATTCCAAGTATATTTGTTTTTGTATTCAAAATGTATTTTAAAAAAATTTTTTTTTTTTTTCAAATTAGTTTTTTTATGATTTTATATCGTTTTAATATATTGATGTCAAAAATAAATTTTAAAAATAAAAAATAATTATTTTGATGCATTTCAAAATAAAAAATACTTTAAAAAGCAACAATTACCACAGTTTCAAACATTATCTTAGTGTCCATTGATGTCTAAATTTATTCGATGATGTTTATTATTTTTAGATAAAAAATATTATTTAACTTGTTAATAAATGTTTTATAATCAATTAAAAGTAAAAAAATAATAATTGAATTTATTAAGTTATTTTATACGGATAATATAATGCAATTTGGAAATAATTTTTCTTTTAAGTTTATTTATTAATATATAGTTTAACAAGAAAGTATTTTAAGGCATATATTTGCCATTACACTCTTGACATGCTTTGTGCCATCCCTCCATTGAAACATAAAAATAACAATTAGTGATTGAATTCTGAAATACATTACCGATATGATGGTGCTTGTTATGGTTAGTGTTTTAAATTCATAATATAATAAGATAAGATTTGCATTGCAATAATTATATACATTTTTCAATTTTTAATTACATAAAATGTTATTTTACAATTTTAAATAATATTTTCTTCTTCTATAAAGTAAAAAAAAATATTTTTCACCAAAAATGATATTTTTTTTATAACTATTATGTGCGGGTGGTCTGAACTTCATGCATGTTTTTGTTGGAAATAAAGTATGAATTTTTGTAACGTAATATAGATATTTTTTATATATAATTTCCATATAATTGTTGTTCATTAGAGTCATATTTATAATAATTAATTATGCATAGTAATATTTGTTATCTGCAAGTGGTGATTTCTTTAACGATAGTGCTGGTGTAATATTGTGATTTAGAATGTTTGGTAGTTTGGTAGTGGTTGCTTTTTAAATAGTTTTTCGTGTCGAAATACATGTCAATGATGTTTTTTTATTTTTAAAAAATTATTTTTGATATCAGCATATCAAAACAATCCAAAATATACATACCATATTAATTTTAACAATAAATAAATAAATTTAAAAAAAAACGATTTACACCGCATTTTCAAACCGTCTCTAAATTAGTATGCTATTTGGGTTTAAGATCTCCCCTTCTATTTTTATAAATAAAAAAAAATAGAGAAGTTGTTACCTTTCCCGGGATTCTTTTCAGTCTTCTAGCTCTCTTTTTCTAATAATATCTTGAATATTTTGAAAATATGATCATCTCATAGTTCTTACATTGATCTTAAGATTTTTATGTATGGTGCTTTGTTTTTTTTTATAATTGATTGTAAGTTGTAAAGATGTAATAACCAGAATTTTTAAGGGAGTATATTGGACATTTCACATTTTTTGATAATTATATATATGTTGATTTTAAAAAATAGTAATAATAGATAAAAAAAAATAATATAAACAATTAGGTTGTCTATTATGTTTTTTTTATTAATTAAGGGTATTATAAGTAATAGTCATGAGTATATTAGTGATTACAAGATAAATTATAGAATGAAAAGAAAATAAAATCCTAAATTAACTTACACTCTTTTTTGTCATATAATCAAAATCCACGTCAACAAAGAAAGAGATGAAGATCAAGAGAGAGATTTGAAATGGAGCAAAAAAATCTTTATTCATTTTTATTAATTTAAGGTGTGTGTTATTTATTATTATCTTTTAATTGAGTTTTTGCATGCATGTTAGAATTACTTAAAAAAATTTAAAAATCAAGGTTTTTTTTATATTTAATTTTTTAATCATTTTTAAAGAGCGGGTGTTGTTCTGATGAAGTTTTAGATTGATAGAAAAAGTGATTTTAAATATTTTTGGTATATTATTTTGAAGTAATGGTGAAATTAAAGAAATAAAAAACAAATGATGAGCTAGTGATTTTAGGCCATCAAAATCTAATCTTACTATTAGCGTTGTGGTCAAAATTTGGTACCTGGTTAGAGCATATGTCATGAGTTCTTTAATTTGATAAGTCATTTTCTCAATTCAAAGTTGTGAATTAAAAATTATGATTATTATAAGTATGTCACCTGAATTTATAAGAACATAATTGTTTTGAAGCAATCTCTCAATTAATTGGAAAGTGCAATTCACCCCAAAAGTTTTATTGGCCCCAAAAGTTTTTATTTATATTTAATATATTATCAAAGATTTTTATTGTGCTTTTAATATTTTTTAAGAATTTATGAGAAAATATTTCTAATTACTGAAATTTTGTAGTTAATAATTGAAATTTGTGTTCGAGAGTGAACAACTTTTATGGTTTGGTTCTAAATATTTCATTTTATTAAAATTAATTTATTTTTATGTAGAATCTGAATACATGGGAGGTATTTCATAAAGAACCTGATTTCTATACAAATTAATATATTTACTTAATAAATGGAATAAATGGTTTTCTAAAATTAGTCGTGGTTAATAATTTTTAACATCTCCACTTTAATTATGCTTGGAATATTGTTTTTTTTTTAAAAAAAATTTCTTAGCCTTTTCCTGTCAAGTTTTATAATGTTATTGTTTTAATCATAATTGGTATTTTCTGTATTTAATTATTAAAAATAAATATTTATAAGTTAAAAAAGGGTCATTAATAACATGGTTATAGGTTGGGTGATTTTTGAAGGAGTTTTTAGGGTTATTTAAGCTAATGATATATTCAAACTTTAATCAAACTATAAATTAGAAATAATCTCATGTATTTCATTGGATATTAACGAGTAGATAATTTATAGTAATGGTTATTGTTAGGTGTTAGGATTGCTTGGTTATCTCTAAAGCTAATATTAAATTTGCATATTAAGTAAATGTTTATCTATTTGATTAGTTATTTTAAGTTTTATATACACACACTAGAGTTTTCCTTATTTAAATATTTATTGTTATGTAAATTAGATGCATCATGCATGGTAAATTATTTGTTAACAATGTTAAGTGTTTTGTAAAATATGTTTATGACTACAAAAGTGTTTTGAATTTGTTTTGTTTTTATAAACCTATTTGTGGATTGAATATAAATATACAGTTAATTGACTACGCTTTGGACTCAGTCTTTAAGGGTTATACATTGACACTTATAGACATGTTTATTTATATTTTGATATCTAGTTATATGAAAAAATATGACACATTGTTATTGTGATAAGAGTAGCTGTGCATTTTGGACCTGACTTTTTAGGGTTATACATTGGCACTTATAAACATGTTTATTTAGAATTTAATGCTTGGTTACGTGGCAAAATATGACTTATTGTGGTTAGATTAACTGTAGTTTTTTTACTCTAAATTTAGCTTTGAATATGAATGCACAATCTAAGTTTGTGTTCAAAAATATTGGTTTAAATTATTTAAATTTATGAATGATTTATAAGTGTGCTTTTGGACTTCTAAATCTTTGAAAGTATTAATATTCTAGTATAATAAATGAATTGATTTTAATTTATATATATTAGTAAGTTTCAACATAATTTTTTATTTATTTATTTACATGGGGTGTCTGGGCCAGCTTACGCGCACCACGACTATTCCCCACGGCCCGCTGGACATCCTGCAAGCCCAGGAGCAGGTAAGGCACCGCGGGGGTGACAGGCGTACACATAGAGGGTCGAACCCGGGACGGGGGCGGAACAAGTCACACGAATTGACCACAGCAGTTAAACCCTCAAGTGCTGGGTACACACAAGAGCTCGAACCAGGGCACTCAGGCAGGACAAAGCCTGCCAAGGCCACTGAGCTACAAGCCTCGTGTGTAAGTTTCAACATAATTGATCCAACTAAAGAGATGAATTATTAATTATTAATTGCGTGGCATTCATCCTCTATTTATTTATTTTTCAAATGGTTTGGAAAATATTTAAAATATCAAGCGATTGCTTACAATTCAATTGTAAACTTTAATATTTTAATAATTAAATCAATTTATGATATTACATTTGTAGTGCATTTGGTTTTATTTGACTTTGAAGTTAGGTTATCTTGATTTTAAAAAAACCAAAATATCTTTGAGTGAAAGACATTATAAATTTTTATTCCATGGTTAAATTGATAATTTTACTGTGCAACAAAAATAAAAATGACTAATTTAACCCCGTACAACTTATAAAAGACAATTGTGTAATGGTAGAAATATCACATTGCCTTCAATATCTAGTTAAATGGTTTTTTGAGTCAGAGATAATTTTGTCAAATCATTATTCAAATAACTTTTCCTTTAGATTTTGTTAACCCTATACAAATTGTAAAAAACACAATTATATCATGGTGAAAAGATCATCTTACTTTCAATGTCTAATTGAGTGGTTTTTTGGTCATGAATAATTTTGTCAGATCACTATTTTGATGAATAGTGATTGCTTCTATAGCTATAATAACTTCTCATTCACCTTTTGATTTTTGTTAACCTCTTACGATTTGTAAAAGATAATTGTGTCATGGTAAAAAGATTATTTTGTCTTTAATATCTAGTGAAATGGTTTTTTGGGTCAAGGATAATTTTGTGAAATCATTATCCTAATAAATAATAATTTGTTTATAGAGTTACAGTAACTTCTCATTTTCCTTTAGATTTTTGTTAACATCGTACAATTTATAAAAAGATAATTGTGTCATGGTTAAAAAAATTATATTAGCTTCAATATTTAGTTAAGTTGGTTTTTTTTGGTTTAGGGATAATTTTGTAACATCACTATTCTAATGAACAATGATTTGTTTCTAGAGTTACAATAACTTCTCATTTTCCTTTAGTTTTTTGTTAACCCCATATAATTTATAAAAAAAATTTGTGTCATGGTGAAAAAACTACCTTATCTTCAATGTCTAATTAAATAGGGAAACAATTTTATTAAACCACTATTCTGAAAAATGATTTCTTTCTAAGCTACATTAACTCCTCCTCCTCCTTTATATTTTTATTAATAACCAATATTGTATTTGTATGACTCAAGAGTTAGAATTGCAATAAAATAAATATTTAGCAGCAAAAAAAAAAGCAATAATTACAACTTGCTAAAAACATTAAATTATATAAACAGTAAAACAAGTTTTTTTTTTCAACTTTATCATTTAATTATTAATTAATTTTAAATTGACATTCATAATTTATTTTGTTTTATTTCTTATAAAGTTATTAAAATTTTAAACAATCTACCAATATTTTATTGATACTTGATTTAACAATTATTTTTTTATCATATAATTAAGTAGAAAATAATTTTAAAAAACAAAAATATTAAGCCTGGTGGAGTTCATGATTTGGATCGTAGGTTTTGCATGTTAAGTTATAAAATTTGAGTTGGTCTAATATGTAATTGTTTCAATATTAAAAGAAAAAAAGATATCATTTTGAAGTCTTTATAAATTTGAAGTCTTTATAAAGTCTAACAACGTTTTTACAAGTCATCTGAGTTGTTTTTGTATCTGCCAAGTTGATTGGATCACATCGAGATAACTCCTACATGGTTTAATTTGAAATTTGAGCCAGACAAGAAATCGGTTCAAAAGGTTTTCCTCCATTCAATTTCTTCATTCAATATTGGTTGATTTTAATTGAAATTTATAATTTGTTTCGATTTATTTTTTATAAGTTTATCAAAATTTTAAACAAACTCTCAATATTTTGTTGATACTCAATTTCATGAATATATTAAATCCAGTAGAGTGTATATATATATATACCTATGTAAAAATAGTTTTAAAAAACAAAAATATTAAATCCAGTAGAGTGTATTATTCGGGTTGTGGGTTTGACTTGTTAAGCTTTAAAACATGAATTGATCTAATATGCAATTGTTTTAATATTAAAAAACAAAACTATCTTGAAGATTTTTTAAAGTCTAAGCATGTTTTTACCAGTTATCGGAGTTATTTTTGAACCCGTAAAGTCAATTAAATTATATTAAGACAACTCTTATATGATTTAATTTGAAACTTGGGTTAGATAAAAAATTATATCAGAAAGTTTAAAGATTAACTCATTATGCTAAATTTAATAACAATTTTTTTTAATAATTTGAATATTAATTATATATTTAATTTTTTTTAATTCAATCAGCAATGTAGCGTGACAAGTAAATTAATAATATATAAATGATATTAAAAAAATAAGAATAGAGAAACTTTTTAAATATAAAAACGAGTTAAATATTTATATAAATTGTATACCTCTCTTTCTCTCTTCGCAGCTCGTTTATTTTCTCCTTCCTAATTCACTCGTTACTCTCGCCCGTAGCATCAACGCAATCACCATGTCATCCGAATCCGAAATCCCCAAACCAGATCAAGAAGGAGAAGATGAATCCTCAAAATCAGCGAGCAAAAAAGCTGCAAAGAAGGAAGCAGCAAAGCAAGAGAAGTTACGTCGCCGTCAGGAAGCCGCTTTGGCCGCCGCCGCCGCCGCGTCCTCACTTTCTATCGAGGAGGACCCACTCGCGGCGAACTATGGCAATATTCCGCTTCAAGATCTGCAATCGAAGGTGGAAGCAGATCTAAAAGCGTGGACACAAGTCGGAGACCTGACTCATGAGTTGAAAGAAAAAGAGGTGTTGATTCGCGGCCGCGCGCAAACCACGCGTGCTGTTGGAAAAAATATGGCATTTGTTGTGGTTAGAGAGAAAGGTTTTACTGTGCAGTGTGTGGTTACTGCGCGGCCTGATGTAGTTAGTAAACAGATGGTCAAGTTTGCCGCTGGATTGAGCCGGGAGTCAATTGTTGATATCCATGGCGTTGTTTCTGTCCCCTCTATTGCTATTAAGGGCACCACACAGCAGGTCTGGTTTTAAATTTTTCTTGTTTGGTTTTTTCTTTTTGAATTACTTATGTTTGTTAATTGTTTTTTGCAGGTTGAGATTCAAGTTAGTAAGCTTTATTGTGTTGACAAAGCTATGCCGACACTTCCCATTAATATTGAGGATGCTTCTCGAAGTGAGAAGGAAATTGAAGAGGCTTTGGAGGTATAAATTTTATCTCGTCTCTGTTGTTTCCTGGTTATTTTGTGGTAGCTGTGATTTTTTAGAACTACTTCTTAAATAGTTCAATCCAAATACTAGACTGTTTGACTCGTGCAGGCTGGAGAACAACTTGTTCGTGTCAATCAAGATACACGGCTGAATTATAGAGTTCTGGACTTTCGAACATCTGCTAACCAAGGGATTTTCCGCATTCAATGTCAAGTTTGCAATGTGAGCTCCTTTCTTTTTTCTAACCTTTTTTTTGTGATGGTAAAGATATTTACTTTTGCATCTTCATAATTCGTTCAAGTTTAGGTGTTGTAGGATTAATAAAATTTTCATCATTAAGTGTTGTTCAAATTCTGGGATTGAATGTTTGAGGTTCGTGGAGAATGTTTCATAGCATATGTAAGAAGAAAAAAACTTGACACAGAAATCCTGCCTTCTAGAAATGACAGAGAAATTGTGGCTAGTTATCACAAACAACAAGGGTTTTGTCAAATGCTTGAGTACTTGTTGTCATCCTCAACAGTTAAAAAGAAAAAAATACTTAATTATTTCTGTCCATTGCTCAGTTGCTCACTACCTTGGTGAATTCAACCTCCTTTTATCGAGTCAAGTTCATTGTTTTACAGGGACCTCTTTGTTCCTGTAATATATTATTTATTGGAATTATAAAAACAGAAAAAAGAGGAACGTTTTATTTCTTTTTTTCTCCTATTTTTGTTCCTCTCCTTTAAATTGTATTATGTCTTGTTTTCATTTTCAACAAGCAAAAAAGTATCCTCTATTTTCAGAGGAACAAAGATAACCTTTTACTAATTTAACAGAAATAATATCTTGTCTTTGTATGGTATGCAGTTTCTAGTTGTCTGTGCACTGAATCCAGGAGCTCTATGTGTCAGACTATCCCCCCCCCCCCCACCCCCCTGCCTTTCTCTCTCACACATGCATCTCAGTCTTTGAATGTATTATACCATTGTGCAGATATTCAGGCAGTTCTTATTGTCAGAAGATTTTGTTGAAATCCACACACCAAAACTGATAGCAGGCTCCAGTGAAGGTGGTTCTGCTGTGTTTAAGCTGGACTACAAAGGGCAAGCTGCCTGCTTGGCTCAGTCACCTCAACTTCACAAGCAAATGGCAATTTGTGGTGATTTTGGGCGTGTTTTTGAGATTGGTCCAGTTTTTAGGGCAGAGGATTCTTACACTCATAGGCATTTATGCGAGTTTACTGGTCTTGATGTTGAAATGGAGATTAAGCAACACTATACCGAGGTAGGATTCTGTTTGGTTAGCTAGTCATGGGCATCTGAATTGAGATGATGATTGATGTTTAGCTGAAAATTTGAGTTTGTTTATGCAGGTGATGGATATTGTTGACCATTTATTTGTCACAATGTTTGACCATTTGAATAAAAAGTGCAGCAAATATCTTGAAGCAGTTGGGAGGCAATATCCATTTGAACCTTTGAAGGTCATTATTTGTTACAAATTTCAGTACCATTATTATTTCTAGTCCAAGACATTGATTGCTAATATATTGGACAAACTTTAAGAAGTGTGATTTATGAGCACTAACTTGTGCATCATTTTGAATCCTCTACCTGATCTCTCCTATTTACTTGCTCACAGTACCTGCCAAAGACTCTGCGCCTAAGATTTGAAGAGGGGGTTCAAATGCTCAAGGTAAGAGAATAAATTTATACATGTCTCTATGCATGCATGAATGCCCTCTTTCACTGTCCTTAAGATTTGAAGATGGGGGTCAAGTGCGCAACTTGAGAGGATAGAATTTTATTTGTTTGTATGCATGTTCAATATGATGTGATCAAGGACAGTAAATAACTAGTTTCCCAATAAGGTAGTAAAGATTAGGTCTGCAAACAGCGTTAGGATGGTGGGAGAATAATTGACTTATTAAGAAGAGGGGAGCATAAGAGGTATTGGCCAACATATGTTATTCGACACTGATCCTGAATGGCCTCTGTTGCACTGCTATTGAACTGAACCCTTACCACCTATTTTGACGTACACACTTTTATGATGTAGGTCATTTCACTTGAGAGTTAGAAGAACTTTGATTTCTTATACACGAGAAAGGCAATTTGTTGATGCATTGCTATTGAACTGAACCCTTACCACCTATTTTGACCTACACATTGTTATGATGTAGGTCATTTCACTTAAAGAGTTAAAAGTTTGATTTCTTATACATGAGAAAGGCAATTTGTTGATATGTAAAACTTCATGCAACAACTTTCACTCATAAACTGTTATTAAGTGATCTTATTTCCATATATGTTCTGTTTTTCGAATTTTGACATGCTCTTAGTTTAGAATTTGCCCCCCCTTCTTTATGGAATAAACCATATACATAAAGAGGATATGTTTTTGGCTATGATGATTGATTTGAACTGAAACTACCTAGGAACTATATGAGGAAGTTTTGTATCTGTTATTTGGCAGAAGATCCCATTAAGGTACTTTCTCTGTTTTAATTGTCGATTTATGGTGTCATATACAAATAGGATGGAAAGGGAAGACCGTAAAGGACTTGTCCAGGGCTCTTGTGTAATCTCTCCATGACTTATGTTTGTTGGAGTCCTTGATTTTCTTTTCAAAATGCCAGTTAAGTTGGTTTTGTATGAAGAACAAAATGTGAGGCATTTGGCAACAGTATAAAATAGTTGTTTTTCAATTATAGCGACTAAAACTGCTGCTTATGCTTGCTAAGGCTGACATACAGCTGCTGCCTACCTATGGAAAATTTTACATGCTCAATCGTAAATTCAACTTCTTTTTGCAGGAAGCAGGAGTGGAAATTGATCCTTATGGGGACCTGAATACAGAATCAGAGAGAAAACTTGGCCAGCTTGTTTTGGAGAAGTAATTTCATATTTTCTGTGTTCAATTTATTGACTGGAGAATTTTCTCTATTGTAGCCATAGTAATCAAATGGGCTAATCCTTACTTCTTATGGTAGGTACGGCACTGAGTTTTACATTCTTCACCGGTATCCTTTGGCTGTTAGGCCATTCTACACCATGCCATGCTACGATGATCCAAAATACAGTAACTCATTTGATGTCTTTATTCGAGGTAAACCATTTGATGAGTATTTTTATCTCATTATTATGAATGTTACACTGTTTGCTTTATATCTGGAGTCTTGAATATGTGCATGCTTGGACATGTTTTTAATGTATATGGAATGGAGATATGATACTCTTTTACTATTTGGTTGTGAATTTTATTGACTTTGACCCATGTCTGTTAGGTGAGGAGATAATTTCCGGAGCACAGCGTGTCCATGTACCAGAATTCTTGGTGGAACGTGCACAGGCATGTGGGATTGATGTCAGCACAATATCAACATACATTGATTCTTTCAGGTATTTTTTTGTATTTCCTTGATTTTCTTTGATAAAGAAATGCAAAAATTGAAAATGAAGGTGCAATTCTTCTTGTTTTGTTCTGTGTTCATGGTGAAATTAGTTTATGTACTCTTGTTGTTGTTCTCTTTTGAAACTTGATGCATTGTATCTGGCAAGGTTTCTTCACCCATTTTGCATCTATATGGCACTAAAACGATCTCTCTGTCTGAAGGTAGTTGCTTGGATGTTGTGACAGTGATGGTAGTATCTAATTATTTGAGTTGAGTCTATTAAATGTGAAGTCGTCAGTATTTATGTACCGGAAGTTGTTCACATAATCTTGTCAACAAGGAGCAAGAAAATATACATTGCAGAATGTTTGATATATTGAATTCCATTCACTATCTATAAAAGTAAAAAATGAACCAAAAAGGAGTATCAGAAAAATGCTGAGAATGATCTGTAGTTAGTTGAGTTGATAATTCTTTTGAGCTGTTTTCTTTCTATGGTGAATCATCTTTAATATATTTTCATGTGTTACTTCAATTAATGGGGATAAAAGTAATCGTTTTATTTGTTATTTATTAAAGAATGGAGAAAAAGGCAGATTTCTGGTTTGGAGTTTATTGGGGCCATTCATTTCTCTCTTTGCTGATGGTATTGTGGAGTCTGATTGTCTTGGTTGTTTTCTTCGTATTAGCCTTCATAAATGAAAGGGAGTGGAACTTTTTCCTGCCTGTTGATGGATTCCCATGGTCGCTCTTTTTACAGATATGGTGCCCCTCCTCATGGTGGGTTTGGAGCGGGGTTGGAGCGTGTGGTGATGCTATTCTGTGGTCTGAACAACATTCGTAAAACATCACTTTTCCCTCGTGACCCGCTGAGGATCGCTCCATGATAGTGTGTTTTGAGAGCAGCCGGAGATCAATGATTTACGGTGATATCTTTCAAGAAATCTATGTTTAGAAGTGTGAAATTCCTCGAGATAAGAGGATTCTTTTTTGGTGCACACTGGTCAATGACTTTTGTGGAGGACTTGATATTCTTACTCCACGTTCTTATTTAGGTCATACTTTTGTTATCTAGTATTTCAGTGGAGTACTTAGCTGCAAAATCCTGTTTAAGCCCTTTCGTGGCTTGATGACACTCCCGGTTTGAACAAGTAGCATTTGAATTGAAATGGAATCAATGATAAACTAATCGATGTTCTAAACATCGATTCCTTTAGACACAAGTTGAATGGAGACAAAATGGAAGTTAACTTGATGTTTGGTTGATTTAGGCAGCCTCGTGAGGGTGGAGGCGGATCGGAAGGCCTTTTGAAGGTAGTGGCATTGGATCTACAATTATCCTCTCTTTAGGAAGCAGCTTCTCCCATCTGAACTTTTTCACCAAGTTGTGCAAGAAAACCAGTATTTCCAGTCTAGCATATTCTTTGCCTGGACACATCCTAGGACCTCCTCCAAATGGAACAAAGGTGTATGGGGCCGGTCCATCGCCTTCGAATCTTGATGGGTCAAAATTCTCTGGCTCAGGGAAACATTCAGGATTTTTGTGTGTAGTGTTTGCGCTCCAATACAGCTGCCAATTGGTCTCAACATCAGAAGACGTATTTTGCCAGTAGCTAATTGCTAAAACAAATTAATATGGATTAATCTTGATGGATAATTAACTGACCTTCCATCCCTTCGGAATTGTAAAACCTGCATAGTTGAACTCGGCCATGGCCTCTCGGAAAGCTCCTTGGAGTGGGGGAGCAACTCTCATCACTTCACAGGCAACGTTCCATGAATATCTCATCCTTCGTATGTCCTCCCAATTCAACAGCTCTCCAGGTGTTTTCGTTTTTGCAATCTCTCTTTGTTCTGTCATCCAACAATGTTTAATCACATATATATATATGTAAGTATTTGCAGGTATGTATATACATGCATACTGGAGTTTTATTTTACCTTCCAAGAGCTTGTTGTAGACATGAGGCAACTCTGCAAGATACTTGACAATAAAAGTTATAGCAGCACTGGCTGTGTCGTGACCTCCAACAAGCAAACCAAGTATCTTATCGGCAATATCGATCTCCTTCATGCATTGCCCATTATCGTCAGCTGTGGTTAGCATATGGGACAGTATATCTTGTGTGGGGGATGCCTGGTTCTCCGCTAGATCAATCTTCCTCTGCTTTATGATCTTTAGAAGCTCCTTGTGCACCACATTTGATGCTTTGACCCCGCGATTAAAGGGTGTCCAGGGCAAATCAATGGGTATGGATATAATCCCAGCGGCTAAATCATTGAAGGGTTTGGCGAACTTTTGGACTTCCTCAGGATCTTCCATGCTTAGAAATAAGCGGCAAGCTAACCAAAAAGTGTACGTCTTAGCCAGAGGGAAAACACTGACTTCCTGTTTGCCTTCCCAATCAGATGCCAAGTGCCTTTGTGCAATCACATCCATCACACTAATATATCTTTGAAGTGATTCTGGCTTGAAAAAAAGCGGGAAAAGCCTTCTCATTTTCTTGGATTCTTCTTGTGAAGAAGTTTGTTGAGAGGAAGGGAAGATTTTGTTGACTGAATCAGGCCACCATGCAGTGACAAGCTTATTCTCATTAGAGAACAAGAACTTGTTCCCTGCTGCACCACAGAATACTGCAGTTGGTTCACAAAACAACGAGGTTTTGAAGACTTTGGATGAGAACTTTGCCATTCTGTCTAATATGAACTTCTCCGGCTGACCCTTTTGCCCCGTGGTCAGGAACTCCAGACTTTCACCGATTAATGGCAAACCGGTATTACAAGGCGGGAGGTTGTTGAGGGAGGAGAGAGAATATTTGTGTTTGTTTATGAGGTATGATAGTGAAAATGCAGAGATGATGAAGAGGATTCCATAGGGAAGCAGGGAGATGAAGGGAAGTTCCATCGATCCTTTCTTGTTTCCGGACAAATAATAAAACCTCTCGATTTGGTAGGTGAATACCAAAGTGCTGTTTTGTAGGATTTATATATAGGATTTATGGCAAGTGGCATGATGGAATGTGAAGTTTGCAGATACGTACAGTCAAGAAAAGGTATCATGGTCATGTTAGACAGGATGGCGGGGAACGTTGTTTTAATCCGTTAATTAATGATATAAACCTTAGCAGAATTTTTGATGAGTGGACCATAAATTAACGTTTGCCTCCTTGATTCTCTGTTAAAGACCTGAGCAAGAGTATTTCCATAATATAGTATAGGAATAAAGGGTCGATGCGGTGTATATTATACCCTAGCTATTTAACCTGGATTATAATTTTTTTTTCAAAAAAAATACCGGATATACGGGTTACTTCAATGTGATTTTTTACATAAAAAATTTAAAATGTAAATTAAAAAGTCCATGTAAACAAGATTAATATATTCCATAATATAAAATAAGACATGCATTTGATTCTATTTATTAAACTTATTTATTTAAATAAATAAAAGATAAATCTAATATCTAAAAAACTCATAACTTAAAAGATAAATACAAATAAATACAAATGAAACTACTTGTATAAATGTATGTTATTAAAAATATTACGCAAGACAGGGCACATAAGCAATATAATTTAAAACGAACATTTTTTATTTTAAAAAATAAACTTCATTTGTAAGATAAATCCATAATAAAAACTTGAAGATAATCTCAAAATCAAAATTAAAAAAAAACTTAATGCAAAACAATAAAATCGTACGAAGCTGAAATCCTAACAAACTACATGTCGAAAGATGAAACGGAGAAGAAAATTAATTACATAAAGGATCCAAAAAAATGAGGGTGAGAAAAAAACATTAATTAGAGGGATATAAATTTTCAATTGAAGGGTTTAATTGAATTAAAAATAGCTTTAATAAAATAAAAAAAAGAATGAGAGTCAAATTAAAAAAAAAACAACATAAAATTTGATCGAATGATGAAATTGAAAGAAAAAAACTTCAACATAAGTGTCGAGGACAAAATCAGAAATTTTAAAAAATAAGGACTAATGAAAAAACCAAACAGAAATTGCAATTGAAGAACTAAATTAAAAAGAATTAAAACTTCTATAAATGAAATAGAAACGAAATAAGAAATTAATAGAATGAGGACTGGAATTGAAAAGTAAGAAACAAAGAGAAAAATATTGTACATTACATGTCAGGAGAGAGAGGAAAAAATCAAACAACCACCGACAATAATCCAACCATTGTAAACTGCCATGTGCCACTCTAAACGGAAGAGGATATGACTGTGCATTTAAAGAGGCGGTAGAGGACAATGGTGTACATTACATGCTAGGAGAGAGGGAAAAAAAATCAAACAACCACTGACGATAATCCAACCACTGTAAGCTGCCATGTGCCACTCTAAATAGAAGAGGATACGATTGCGCATTTAAGGAGGTGGTGGATAACCAGTTATGTCCATCGAGTGGCTTCACACACGCCGCCTAAAAGACGCGTATGCCACTCACGCGCTGGGACATGCTAAGCACGCTCCAACAATTTTAAGCATTAATTTTTTTAAAAATATTAAAAATACGAAAATACCCCCCATGACCCAGAAAATTAAACAAAATATCCATATGAAAGTACAAAAATTACCCCAAAATGCTAAGCTTTTGTTTTGTCTCTTCCAAGATTAAAGATGTATTTGCATTGTATAGTAAAATTTGAAAACCCCAAAGCATCCTTATCTAGCAATATAATAATTTTTTGACTATGAGAGAAAATTTATATTTTTACTTTTAAGAAACTTATGCAAAGTTAAGAAAATTCTTGGTCAAACAGTTTTATATTTTATTAATTTTAGAGGTGAAACAATATTTTTACTGTGTAAAAAAAAAAAAACATAATGGCCCTCACCCAAAAGACTTAATTTTTTTTTTGGATCAAAAGGCTTGATAATTTTACTATATCTCAAAACATATTTCACTATAGATTGGGTTATAGTAAAACATTTATCCCAAGACACGATTATAAATGTTGAGATAAGTTCTCTAAAGAAAAAATGAAGAAAATGTTGGTGAGATTAGGAAGTTGTGGCAAGAGTTGGATCTCTGCCATATATAAATCCATTGACCCATGAATCAAATTTTATTGAACAAAACAAATTAAGGGACCGAGCTTGTTTAATGGTCATTATATATATATATATATATATATATATATATATATATATATATATATATATATATATATATAAAAGAAGAAGAAGATGTACTTTGCATTATAACTTTGGCCAAATCAGGTTAAAACGCTAGTATCGACCTAGGCATTGTCGGCTAAAAAATAACGAAAACGTAAAACTACTCATCGTGGCTGTACAGTGCATTACATTGTGTATTTCAACAATATTTCTCTTTTTTAGGCGGTGATCAAATATTTTTGTTTTCAATTTCATTTAACCACGATTCATTTTATAGAAATTAGACTTGGTGATTTTTTTTTTCTTTCTATTTTGTTATCATTGTTTTTTTTTTTCACGGTTTATGGAGTGCTTTTTTTACAAAAAAATTTGCCCAAAAACTTTGGCAAATCTAATTTTTTTTCCCTTTATTTTGATTTTTTTTTAGTTTGGATTTTTTTGTTTTGATTTAAAACTTTATTTTACTTATTTTTTAATATTTGAGTTTGATAAAAAAAAGAGAAACTCATTTAAAAACAATGAAGAAGAGAGAAAATTGTTGATTAGCCATGTTCTAGTAACAAAAAATATATTTCTAGTGTCAATATGTTTCATTAGACAAGAAAAGCTCCATAAAGATGCTATTTACCCTCTATATTGATGGAAAAACTAGATTGGGATTGAGAAAGATTTTGTTTTTTTTCCGGTTTGATTTTGTGCTTTTGAACAATTTTTGGATTTTTTTGAGTTGATAGATTGATTTATTTAGGTTATAAAAGTGTTTTTAGATGAAAATAGATTAAAAATAATTTTTTTAAATCCTGAAAACCCAAGTTTGATTTTCCGACCACCTTTTTGGTGGTTAAAAACTAAGAAACTAAAACCAATAAATAAATAAATAAAAAGTTTAGGCATAAGAGTCTGACTTTTTATATAGATCAAATATGTAGTCCATCCAAACCTATGCACCAATCCTTTATTTTTTGTCATCTTTTTTATATTGGAATCTTAATTTAAAAATAGATTGATTAAGAAATTTACAAGAGATTTTTTATTTATTAAATAACATTCAATTTTAACACTTTTTTTTTTTTAACTAGGATCATAGCTTTAATATATATATATATATATATATATTTTGTACAATCTTTCAGATAGTTTTTTTTTTTTTAAATATTCAGTCGGTTTTTTTAGCATGCTTATTTGTTTATTTTATTGTTAAATAAATAATTATTTTAAAAAAAAGTTATTTGACTATCAATACCTCTATTCGTAAATCCTGCATTATCTCTGTCAATCTTGCATCCTTATCGCCTTTCTCTCTTTTAAAAGGAAAAAAAGGGAAAACAAAATAAACGTCTGCCTATACGATCATTCACCTATTCTTCTGCACTCTAAACCTTATTATCCTATGAGTAATTTTGTGTCCTACCATAGATTATCAAAGGAAAATGAAACTTTTATGAATCAAATATCTGCTATATCTATTCCTAACAGCGTGCAGGAAGCCATAACAGATTCAAGATGGAAAGAGGCCACGAATGAAGAAATGAGATCCCTTCAAAAAAATTGCACATGGGAAGTGGTTGAACTTCCTGCAGGAAAGGTACCGGTTGGATGCCGGTGGGTGTTTACCATTAAACACAAAGCAAATGGCACCATTAAAAGGTTTAAAGCAAGGCTTGTCGCCAAAGGGTACACTCAAACTTATGGGATTGATTATATGGAAACATTTGCACCAGTGGCCAAGATAAATACTGTTCGTATCCTACTATCTCTAGCCGTGAACCTTGACTGGCCCCTATATCAACTTGACGTAAAAAATGCATTTTTACATGGGGATCTCTAAGAAGAAGTATATATGGAATTACCTCCTGGATGTATTATGCAAATCAAAGGAAGCACAAAGATATGCAGGTTAAAGAAATCCCTATACGGGTTAAAACAATCTCCAAGAGCATGGTTTGGGAGGTTCACTAATTTCATGAAATCCATTGGATACAAGCAAAGCAACTCAGACCATACGTTATTCCTGAAAACAAAAAAGGGAGAAGTCACAGCTCTGATCGTATACGTGGATGATATGATAGTAACCGGAAATAATCCTGGAGAGCAGAAAGCATTGCAGAATTGTCTTGCCCAGGAATTTGAAATGAAATCTCCAGGTCACTTAAAATACTTTCTTGGTATTGAAGTATCAAGATCGAAAGAAGAAATTTTTTTGTCTCAACGAAAGTATGCCCTAGATTTGTTAAAAGAAACAGGTATGACAGCTTGTAGTCCTGTCAGCACTCCTATAGAAGAAAACCTGAAACTGAGTATACATCCACAACAAATCCACACTAATAAAGAACTGTTAAAATGAGTATCGATCCAAGTTATCATCATCTTAATATTTTAAAAACACTGTTAAAATGCCATCATTTTAATTTTTTAAGTTAAATTAGGTTTTTGCTGGGTTGATCGACTGATATTTCGACTTGTTTACTCAACTTTAACATGGTTTTACTGAAAACCTAGGTCAAGAAAGGGTCCAATTCAATGGATCTTCAATTTTAATTGAAATTTATTAAAATATTACTTTTTTTGCGATAAAAATTAATTTTTGATCTAGTCCACGACATAATGAAGATAAGTTAACTGTAAATTGTAATAATAGTTCTCTTTTTTTTCTTGTCCTTTAATTTCTTCTGACTACAATCATCTAACTTTGTTTAAATAGGATGAAAAAAGATTTTTTGGGTTAAAAAATCCCAACCAATTTCCCAACTATCTCTCCGCAAAGATCAAATATCTTAACTTGCATTTGTTTCTCATCTTCATAACTTAATTTTTAATTCATGTTAGTAGCTCTTTTTAATATTTATGATCACATATGATCCTCGATCTATTTTATTAATTGTATACAATAAATTTAGCCTTTGTAATTAAATTTTTTTCTTGCTAGCAAATACATCAGTAATGCCAACATATTTTTTTATACTAGAAAAAAAATATTGGTACAACTTGCAAGAGAGCATGAGCTACTAACTAGTAAAAATTATAAGAGGTAACTCTACTATATATGAATTTGATTAAATTAACCTCTATATATTATTAATGGAACCTACCACTTTTGAAGCACCATGCTAAATCGAACTCTGGTAGGAGAAGAATAAGAGCATTTCTTGACAGAGGCTGGTTTTTTTTTTTTTTTTTTTTGACTTCATGAAAAAAAAAAAATCATCGTTGCTTTTTGTCGTTTCATCCGAAAGCGATTGATTGCTTTTTGGTTCATTATACCACTGGTTGCCGTTTTTAAACTCATGACTAATCGGTTGATTATATTTTTGTCATTCTCAAATAAAATTAATGGTCTCTGTGTTGCAGATGTTTTGGTATTTCTATGTGTCCCCTTAGATATTAAAGAATTGACCTTCAATAAAAAAATTAAATTAACCTTCAAGTCAAAATTTAAAAATTGGCTGAGAGAGGTATTTTTGTTTTTATATTTTTTAAAAATAAAGTAAAATAGTAGATTTACCTTTGGGAAAAAATTTTAAGTCATGCATATATGGGCATTTCAATCTTTTTACTTTGGTTTTTTTGAAATTACCAAGTTCACAAAGGGCTTTTGATCTTTTAACAAGAATAAAATATTAGTTAAATTGAAAAAGTTGTTGGAATGTATAACGCACATTTCAATATGTGGAAGGCATCTCTTCACTTTCAACGGCATATACGATGTCTCCTGAGGTATAAAATACCTTTATGTCACGTCTTTTTTATTTTGGTGCGGCACTTATTAGTGGCAGTGGGATTGTTTGTTACTAGTTAGAATTTTTTTCTCTCTCCTCCTCTAAAAATTACAAATTGATTCATTTTGTTGTTGATATTTTAGCGTCTGTCTTTATTCTGTTGACTTCTAATTTATGCTCTTGACTTTTTTGTAAAAATTTTATTTATTTTCAATTTAATCCTTTAATCTCAATTTGTTATATATTATTTTCTCCAATGTGAGCCTTATTGTTTTGATTTTTAGTTTTTTCTCTTGATCCTTTTGTAAAAGTTTTATTGGTTTTCAATTCCATCCTTCAATCAAAATTTATAGTGTATTATTTTTTTCAATTTAATCCTTATTCTTTTGATTTTTTTTGTTTGTTTTTAAAGTTATTTTTCTTTTCAGTTTAACCCTCTAAAAAAAATTATAGTTTCCCTCTAATTTATTTTTTTATTTTGATTTTCATCCTAATTGTTGTAATTCATACTTTTTCATCGATTCATCATTCAACATTTCATTTGTTAGGAATTGGGGTTTATAATTTTTTCATATATATATATATATATATATATATATATATATATATATATATATATATATATATATATATATGCGCTAACAGTGAGTTAAAAACTATTGAATGCGGGTGGGTTTTTTTTTGTTTTTTTTTAAAGATTTGGAGACCCTCTATCCTCTCTTTTTTCCCCATCTAATTGTTATAGTCATTTCTATACGGTTTATGCTCATTAAAAGTCATAGGTGACTAGAAATCCTTTACCTTTTCAAGTCAATCACTCTTTGGTTTCGGAATTTTGTTTGTTTAAATTAATATTACTCTTTCTTGCACACGCACACAAAACTTTCTTTCTTGTGTCTTCCTCGTAAAAAAGCTACTTCCTAACGTGCATATAAACACAAAGGGCTGGTAGCAGTTAAAGGCAGGAGTAAATAGCATGCTACTAGGGTCGTTCCTTCCTAGCTTAATACCGGCGCGCCTTCTTTGATAAAAATACCGTCTCTCTCTCTCTTCTAACTTTCCTGAGCGCTTAGGATCCCATAGGATATTGTAACAAGAAGACTGGTTAGGATAGTAAGGGATATTCTAACAATGGTTATTGTTAAGCGATGAAGTCACAAAAAAACTCCAGTCCGTGCCTGTGACTATTTTAATTTTTTTTATTTATTTTTCAAAGGGTCGTTTGCTTTTTTGTTTTTTATATATATATAAAAA
This sequence comes from Populus simonii, assembly GCA_007827005.2. Classification (NCBI taxonomy): domain Eukaryota; kingdom Viridiplantae; phylum Streptophyta; class Magnoliopsida; order Malpighiales; family Salicaceae; genus Populus; species Populus simonii. Next base: position 7,201,776 of record CM017469.2, read on the forward strand.
AAACAACACGTTATGTACTTTTTATAAATTTCAACAAGTCATAGGAGAATTAGGAGTTCAATTGTTTTCAATTTAAAACATATTTTTTACCTAAAACATCCAAAATAGATAGACATATCCATGACCTCAGAAAAACAACTTAAAAACTTAAAATCAACATAAAGCCAAAATGATTCTCATGATTAGATCTATCTTCTCGGGAAAAGAGAATGGTAAAACTCTTTTTATGAAATGAAACTCATTAACACTAAAATCAACTATTTTTGTTGCAAAAAATATTGTCAACAACAAATTTTTCTCTCTACATTAAAATCCAACGAGCCTCTATCTCCTCTCATAAAAAAGAGACTGAAAATGAGAGAAATTAAGTGTGCTACTAAAATTGAATTTTAAAAAACTAAAATGATCGGTTACCTAACAGATAAAAAAGATGGGTGATTAAATTAAACTTTTCAAATGAAATTTTAAGACATCATCTATTTTGCCCATCTTTTACATTTTAGTTCTTTGTCTTTCAATGAAACCCTTCCTTAAAAAAAAAATACAATTGGGTGCTAACTTAAGCTTAAAAGGGCTCAATTTGCAAAAAGAAAAGTTTGAGGACTAAATAATAAATTTTTAAATTTTTTACTATTCCAATCTATAATAATTTATGAGAGAATAAATTGTAAAACTACTATAGTATTTTGGCCACACGACTTAGTGTCTATTAATGCTCCCCCTTCCTCTTGGATATACAATATCTGGTTTAACAAGAGCTCGAGTGAAGATTAAGAAAGATGTGTGTGCTTTCAAGATTAATATTAAATGTTAAAACATGGATGGAGTTCTCCATTCTGTCCTTTTTATTTTTATTTTTTAGAAAAAGATTCTCTTTTGAAAATTTACTTTTGCAAGTATGGATTAACATGTGTGTACATAAGTCAAATAATATTATCAGATTAATTGAGTGATTGAACTGAATGAAAAGGCTAGAATGTCCTATTTTTCTTAGTACAAAACTAGATAAGGGGCTCGCATTTTGCCGCAAGCTATATCAAATTTTTTTGTGACATAAAAATAAAATGTTTAGTTGCTGCTAGCATGTTTTAAGAAAGGAAAACAAATACATGATTTGAGTTATATACTTTACTAAGTCTAGTAAGATGATTTCATTTAATTATATGATAGAAAAAACAACGACGATAAATGGACCGAAGTTTAAAAGAAAAGGTGATAATGATGATTAGAAGAAAACAAACACCTGTCAAAAAGAGAAAAGTTAAAAAGTTGAAAGAGAAAAGTTAAAAAGTTGAATTCTAAGATAACCAAATGCTAAAGCATGAAACAAAAAAAAATAAAAAAATAAAGCACCTCAAGTCAATCCGAGATAGCTTAAAAAACTCACAACCCGAGTGAGATTAGACAAATCTTATAGAAAGTAAATTGAAAAATATAATAATGGTCAATCCCTAACAATTCAAATGTAGAAAGATAAAATCGAGAAAAAAACCAGTCAACAAAAAGAAGCCTAAAAAAATAAAACACCTATAAACCTAGGTAAAACCATCAAACCCTGCGAGTCAGATTATGCAAACGAGATAACCTATTAGAAGGCGAAGTGAGAAAAATGACAAATCTTAATTTTATAAAGAACCCAATTTTGAAGGACGACACCGTAAAAAGAAATATTAAGAAAAAACAACCCTAAAAAAATAGTCAGGTCAACTAGCCAAACCTGTTGCTTAGGTCATGAGATCAAGATAACCCGAGTGAAAGAAAACTGAAGAAAATCATGAAACTCATTTTTCAAAACAAAACAAGTCAAAATCATGAAACTTATTTTTCAAAACAAACAAAGTCAAAAGATGAAATAAACAAATAAGTGAAAAAAATAATGTCAACCTATATTAACTTTTCAAACCCGTGACTCGAGTCACTAAATTGAAATCATCACATCTGGAAAAACCATGAAGTTCGATTCCTAACAAATCTAATGTGAAATGATGAAATAAAAAAAATAATTATACAAAAAGATCCAAAACAAAAGATAGCAATTAATAAATGAAGACCAGCTTTGAAATAAAAAATAAATGAGAGGACAACTTAGAATTTTGAATTGAAAGGATAAATTAAAAAGAAAAGTAAAATTCACAAAAGGATCCAAAACAAAAATCAAAATAATAAGAATGAGGATTGTATTTGAAAAATAACAAATCATAATTATAGATTTAAGTATGAAATAAAAAACAAATCGAAACTTGATAAAATGACCAATAACAAAAATTAGAAATAAAAAAAATAAGGACTAAAGTTAAAATATCACTAAATGAGAGAATAACTCTGAAATTTTGTAATGATCACTATGAAGTATAAGGAGAGAAGAGATAAAAAAGAAAAAAAACCGTTAGCGACACGTCGTCGCATGAACGACGACATACACCTCCCCATGTAGAAGGAGACGTCTAAACGCTTCCAACATCATAACAAAAGTTGTTGTTCGGGTGTTCGCAAATGCCACACATCGAATTTAGAAGACCATAAACACCAACCAACTTTGGTTTTTAAGTTATATTTTATATTTACTAAAATACCAAGTTACTCCTTACGTGAACTTGATTATAATTAAAAAATTATGATGAAAATACAAAAAAGCTCCTAGACGCTTCTTAAACAAGTTTTGCTTTTAATAGTAATTTAGTTATTTCATTGTATTTTTTTTAAATAAAAAGATCAAGCTATCCCCGATCAATCCAATAATGACTAATGAATCTTGTGAAAGACCGTATTACCCCCAGTAGATAATTCATCAATTTTTTTTAGAAGAATAATATAATCATTGTACTATTCTAAATAAATAGTAAATCCTCTCCCGATAAATAGGGGTGAGAAAAAAAACCAAAAAATAAGAAAACCAAAAAAAAAATAACCGAAGAAACCGAACCGTGAAAAAAAACCGATTAAAATTTTGAAAAAACAGACCGGTTCGGTTCGGTTTCGGTTTCGGTTTTATAAGCCTAAAACTGAAAAAACCGAACCGAACACAAACCGAAAAAACCGAGTCAAACCGGAAAAAACCGAGCCAAACCGGTTTGAAATGGTTTTTGTCCTAAAAAATCGAACCGAACCGAACTGAAACCGATTTCGGTTTAGTTTTTTTTTGTTTTAAAAAAATTCAGTTTGGTTATTTTTTTAAGATAAAAATCGAACCGAACCGAAAATAATCACTCCTACCAATAAATAATGTTTTTTCCTCCCCAAGCTTCTGTTAATTTGGTTGGCACTAGAATTCGATAAAAGGGTTTGAATGAAAAAAGGATGGTAGTATAAATGGCTACTTTAAAAACAACAACTCGTCATTGATTTGTCCTATTTTATTTTTAATTTATAAGAGCAGGCCTAAAGTGCTCAACCTACTTCTGGTTTTTTTTTTTTTTATCTATTTCCTTCAAAACAAAAATTAAAACCACATTATCATTTTTTAAAAATTATTTATTTGAAAATATGAATAACTTAGGTTGTGTTAGCATTCATAAAATGAAGTTTCTAGAGCGTATCAAATATCATATTTTTGGTATTCTGAGCTTAAAGTTTTCATATGTGCTACCAAAATTCAATCTATTTTCAAAAATAATTTTAGAAACTTTGAGTTTAAGAAGCTTTTTAAAAATTTTCTTAAACATTAAATATTAAAAAAATAAAAAAAATTGAAATGATCCCAAATTTGTTATTTTATTTTATTTTTTTGGGTATTTTGAGCTTAAATTTTTCATATCTGCTAGGCAAAACTCAATTTATTTTCAAAAATAATTTTAGGAATTTTGAGTTTAAGAAGCCTTTTTAGATTTTTCTTAGACATTAAATATTAACAAAAAAAAAAAGAGAAAATAACTTGAAACGATCCCAAGTTTTGCCCGGGAGTCTAAAAAATCATATAAATTATTTGCTTATTCATTGTATGATTCTCAAAATGTTTATATGGTCGAACACATAACACCAAACCAAGTTTAAAATAGGTTGATCTTGGGAACCACACTAAGAGTTTCTATGTGAATTCATATGAACTATTCAGAGCTTCAATTTTTTTTTTTTGACGTAATTTTAGCTTATTTTATATTTGTTTCACAACTTTCTGATTTTTTATTATTCAAAAAAATAAAAAATATATTTTGATTTTAAAAATCTTTGAAATTATTTATGAAATTGGATAGAAGTTTCATTAGCATGTGTAAAATTTCAGTTGAAAATATCAAAATATGTTTTTTTTAGAATGAGTTTTGACCAATAGTGAAAGTTTGACTCATCGATCTAACAGTTAAATTAATCAAGTAGAGGGAGGATATTTGTCAAGAACATAATGGTTTAAGGACAAAACTGGGCTAAATCAATAGTTAAGGGGCGAAAACTGATATTAAATAAAAAAAATAAATTCCATAAAAAAAAGGTAAAAAATAAAAGAGATCGTATAAATCTCTACAGCTAACAGATAATTATAATAAATCAAAAGTAAATCCATTTGGTTTTAAAAAGAGAAAAAAACCCTAAATCAGTTAAAACGTATCTTTACTTGGAAAAACGTCACTTAAACCTCGATCATATATTTCCAAATCCAACGGTCAAGAAACACCCGCGAACGGGTGGCCTTTCACACCCACTATCCCAGACCAATTCGAGATTTAACGCACTAGCTAGAGTGCCGTTTGAGGTTCAAACTTTGGGCTTACAAAGGTTAAAAACCGTTAAGCACCGTTAACAAATAGGGTTTTCAAAACCTTTAGAAAGGAAGAAAAAAAATGCTAGAAAGGAAAGCAGTCTATAACGGCAACTAACGGAGACGGTCGGCGCAAAATATATTCGTTATATACAAATTTACGGTCTGGTCGTATATATATTTTTTATTTTGTTTCAACGGGCAAGGTTTGGTTTTGTTTTGTTTTCTCTGGGAGTCAGAGAGAGACGTTTCCCTTCCTTTCTTTCTTCCTTATTTATTTCTCTCTCTTCCCCACACCCCCCCCCCCCCCCCCCCCCTCTCTCTCTCGATGTCGATGAGTTCCTCTTCAATTCCCGCCACTTCTCTTGAAGCAGAGGTCAGTTTTTTTTTTAATCGTTTAACTGATTTGGATATCGAACGATTATTAGCTTTAAAGTATGTGTGATTTGATTAAGAAACGGTAGAATTGAATACGATTTTCTGGTTTTTTGATCTAATCGGTGTTTTTTAAGATCTGGGTTTTGTTTGTATTGCTAAATATATTTTAGGGCTCTATATTTTACTGATATTATTATTATTTGATTTAAGTAGTACGAATTTATATATGTATTTATGTAGTTGTTGATTATGATTTTGGGTTTTGGAGATGGTTGTAGAAAGAGGAGATGGATGAACTAAAGATAGAAGAGCGCTGCCTTGAAAACAAGCAATTAACACCCGCTTCGAGCTCCTCTCAATCTGAAGAAGGTAGTGGCAGTGCTATTCTTAAGTCTCCCGGAGTTTATAGTCCAGCCACGGTATCGCCGACTAACAGGTCACTTACTATCCGTTAATTCTCTTTTACCCGTTTTTTAGAAGGTATTTTTATTAATTTATGTCTATCCGCTTTGAATTATTCATTATCTATTTTTGTTTTTCGTGATCTTGTTTTGAATTCAAATGCTTTATGTGTATGATCTTTTTGTTTGAGAATTATGAGTTGAGAATTTGGATTTGCAGAAGAACTACAGGCCCAATTAGGAGAGCCAAAGGTGGTTGGACTCCGGAGGAGGTTAGTGCTTTCCTTGACTTATTTAATTCCTATGCGAGAAGGTCTTGTTGTTTGTTTGTTTGTTGGCTTATTGGAGGTTGGGGTTTGGTCCAAGTCAGTGGTTGAGTCACTTCTAAACCTGGACCAGCATGATGCTTTACTAGTTTTCAGTGTTATTTTTATCCTCTTATTAATGATAGCATGATCATTACAATGATCATGAGCATCCACAATATAGCTAGATCTCTGTTAGTGTTCAGCTGTCAGCTGTGGCTTCTCTGCTGTTATGGAGTATTGTGCTAAAATCCAATTGCTACTGACAACCTTTTTAATGTGTTACAGGATGAGACCTTAAGAACTGCTGTTGCAACTTATAAGGGGAAAAGTTGGAAGAAAATAGGTCACTTTCTTAACTCAGAAGTGCCTGTCTAAAACTTGTTTAGCAATAGAGATGATTATTCTCGATGCCTTTTTTTTTATGGATTCCTGTTTCAGCATTGCCTATTTTTCATGCTTTATGTACAGTTCCCCTTAAAAGTCACAGTGAGACTTATATAATGTACTTGAGCTAGCTGAGACTCATAGAGTTGTGAAGATCCTGTAAAATGTATTTTGAAGTAGATCTAGGAAAATAAAGAAACTTGCTCTGGCTGACCCAAAGAGAATTATGGCAGCCTAGGAACTGTAAGTGCATAACCAGAGATAGTAGCATAGCTAGGAATATTTTCCAGAGCCATCATTCAGTAATTTAGTACCTTGTCAAAAACAACTTACTGTCTTAATTTAATTTTCAAACTAATAAAAAGATTCAAAATACTGTTAAAAGAATATAAGGCTAACCACATCAGTCTAATTACTTCAACAAAGAAACATGATACAAAAACGTTTTTTGAGAAAGTGCAAGAGAGAAAAGTTTCGGTCTCACAATTCATCAGTGCACATTTTATTAGAAAACCAGATCGGTCCGATTCTCAATCCACAAAAAAAATAAAAGTAAGAAGCTTAAGTAATAGAGTTCAGAAGTAACAACACTCCTTTTCTACTTGTAAAGTGTTTAATGAGAGAGGTTAAATACGTTGTAAGCGGAGTCCAAAACTCAATCATTTGCGGTTTACAATGATATTTGCTGAGTTAATTAGCAAATAACCTCAAAAATTTGACACTAATCTATCTCCTGCCTTTTGATTTCCCCCCAGTCAAGCTGGGTGCCCCACTAAAATCGAAAAGTTACTTCACCCTTGACAAGGAGGAAACTCAACTACTTGTGGGGCTATACTGAAAGAATGTTATAGGAATCAATTAAATTCGTTCTTAGAATTTTTTCCTTGCACCTAGTGTCCAAGTCACCCTAAATCTGTTTAGATTTGTGGGTGGTTCTGAATTATGGCCGAAGATTCATGTGATAGAATATTTTAGAGCATGAATGAACTTAGATTTAGGCTCTACTGTTTTAGTTGTTAACACTGCCAGAGCCAAGCCACATACTCGCACACAATCTGAGAGCAGTGCTTGTTTTCTCCAATTATGGAAAGAGCTTGTTCATGTCCATTTCAAGCAAGTTGCTGGTTGTTTCCAATAACCTTCTCTATCTGGAGGACCTGTTTGGAGTCTGAAATGACTGATTCCTTGTTTGTGTTGAATAAAAAAATGGTTTACATGTGACAATAAGATAATATACACATGGATAAATAGTTAAAAGTGTTAGTTTTCTGTGTAGTATTCTTGTCAAATATCTTAAGTTGGTCTTACTTTTGATGTTATGCAGCTGAGTTTTTTCCTGATAGATCAGAAGTGCAATGTCTGCATCGATGGCAGAAGGTTCTTGATCCAGAACTTGTTAAAGGACCTTGGACTCAAGAGGTTGGCACCTCCTTTTGTAATGTATCTCTTGTTGTAGACTATAACTAGGCACTAAAATATCTGCTCTTTTTGCTTGTAGGAGGATGATAAAATTGTTGAACTGGTAGCAAAATATGGACCCACAAAATGGTCTGTCATAGCAAAAGCTTTACCTGGTCGTATAGGGAAGCAATGCCGAGAGAGGTAAATTTTACTCATTATGAATTCAGGTTGATTTTGTTTAAGAAGGTTGCTGATTGATTCATTTTATTTTTTCATCCACAACACAATTCATGGCACAGCAACCTCTTTTCTCCCTGGAACAGGAAACATGGTCCTAGAACAGTTGAAAATCATATACCTGACCAATAATCTAATACTTAACTTATTTCTTGCATGTTGTGGTTATCATGCCAGAAAACTCATTTGATCTTTTCAGTACCTTCAGTCATCGAGCGGAGGTTAGCATATATTTGTACACCAGTGAAAGTTTATTTGGAATATTTGCAGGTGGCACAATCATCTGAATCCTGATATAAAAAAGGATGCTTGGACATTGGAGGAGGAATTGGCACTCATGAATGCCCATCGGATATATGGAAACAAATGGGCTGAAATAGCAAAGGTTCTGCCTGGAAGGTACTCTTGCATAATTTGTAAAAACTATGAGGGAAATTTAGTTGCTATGTTGATTTTGATTTTATGTTTTATAGGAAATTAGTTGCTAAATTCAGTAACTTCGTTTGAATATTTGATGCTCACATTCTTCTGAGTAGAGTAGGCAGAATGTTAAATCTGCTGATTCATGCAGTATTGTTGATCTCAAAAGAGGATCCAGCTTATTTGAAAGTGAATTTTGTACATTGATATTGTTATTATGCTTGGGAGTTTATATAAAATTACTCTTCCCTTTCTGAATGAGAATATTTTGTCTTGTCATTTATGCCTGGTTGCCAATTTGATTTGATTTGATTTGATTTGATTAAGAATGCGTCTTGGTAATTAGAGTTAATTTAATACAGGCAATGGCATTTCATTTTTGCTATCTAAGATGTATTATGGTTTTAGAAGTCTGTATATTTCATACTGGGCTTATTGTGACTGAATCAAAGCTATAACTGAAAGAAAAATGTGTTTTGAATCTCAACAATGATCCTCTTGTAATATTATACAGGTGATCAATTCAGTATAGTCGAAATACAAAAATTCATATAAAGTTCCTTTTGTTGCATGTCTGATCCCACTTTTTGTTTATTGAGGGTCTATGGGTCTAATGCCTCATTCTTGTACAAGGAGTTAGACATTGCTATAAACCTAGACATGGCTCAGGATAATGTTACTAATTAAATAGTAAAAAAACAACAGCTTGCCATGTCATGTATTCCTCTCCGAGATGTGTGTGTGTGTGTGTGAACAGCTTATATATTGGATATTTCAAGCTACACTAATTTATCTCAACTTTTCTATACACAGGACTGATAATTCAATTAAAAACCACTGGAATAGTTCCTTGAAGAAAAAATTAGATTTTTATCTGTCTACGGGGAAACTACCTCCAATTTCAAAGAATGGTTTCCAAAATGGAACTAAAGATACGAATAAATCAGCTGTGATGAAAACAATGAAAGAATCAGATTCAGCTGCCCAAACTTCGTCAGGAACTACTGATTTATGTAAGCTAGATGAAGATGGAAAAGATCAGTTAGAGTCTACATTGGTGCTAGATGTAGCAGCTTCATCAAGTGTTCTTCCAAATGAGTATGCTGATTCTGTAGATCTTAGCTGCTGTGATTCAGAGTCGCAGCAAAAGTTTGAAGATCATCAAGACAAAGGTATCGGGTCTGGATTGCAGTTTGACAGGTCAACTTATGGTTCTTTGTATTATGAGCCACCACTAGTAGAACAATTGGATTCATATCCTTCAAACATGGGTAGCGTGCAGCATGAGAACAATTCTTGCCCAGTTTCATCTCCTATTATTTTCTTCACCCCACCTTGTGTAAAGAGTCGTGATTTGAGTGCACAAAGTCCAGAATCTATATTGAGAATTGCTGCCATGAGCTTCCCTAATACCCCTTCAATATTTCGAAAGAGGAAGACTGCTCAAGTGGATCTGCTTCCTAGTAAAATTGGGAAAGTAGGTGAGGAAACCATCAAAGACAGGTTAGACATGTCTGTTGAACATGAAAAAATTGAAAATACTTCGGAAAAGACAGCTGCTCAAGATGGAAGTTTGTTTGAGAGTCCTGCTTCTTTGGGTAATGGTACTATTCGGCCTAATGATAAGCCCTTTAATGCTTCTCCTCCATATCGATTAAGATCCAAACGGACTGCTGTCTTCAAGTCAGTGGAGAGACAACTTGAGTTTACATTTGAAAAAGGCAGGAGTGATGGTACCAAACCAACGAGATTATCCGTGAAACGGGGCTCTCCTGTTACTGAAGATTGTTCTCGTGCAACAAAGATGGGGGTTACCTAGAGAAAATCTGTAAGTCATAATTTTTGTTTCCAGCCATGTCTAAAGTTGAATTGCTTCTAATATTTATGCTCTTCCTACTGATATTAGATTTTCCTTATACTTCCATTATGGGTTTCATTCATTATGTTTCATCAGAGTAATGATCCAGCACTAAAACTGTATTTTCATGTTTATTCAAGAATAAAAACTGGAATCTTTAATTATAAGCTTTTGTATGCTGGAATCATTGAAAATGATATCACAATTCAGTTACAATAAATTTTCAAAAAGATTTTTTGAGATACTTTTATTTTTAATATCATGCTGGGTTAGTGAAGAATTCTCTGAGATGGTTTATTGAGTTTGAAATTTATTATCATTATTTATGCATCGTTTTCATTCTCAATGCATTCCTATATGCATGCAATTTTCCATACTGGATTTCTGCATTTTAGATACTCAAATCTTTTCGCAATCATACAACTTTGTTTGACAGCATTTAGTTCTTAGCTACAAGCTCTTCATGTAAAACTTCATTATTGTCATATTTCCATGACAAAGTGTTTTCCGATTTGTGTCAATAAGAACAATCCATATATTGCTTAACTTGTGTCTCTGGGATAAAATTGAGATTGCTAAACTATAAGAAATTGGTCTCTCGTTGGGATGTCTAATTAATATGAGAGAGTTCTAAACTTGATACTCAAATATTGGAATTCTAATGCTCAGTTTTCCTTGTGATTGTTTTTCAGGGATATAGAGTGGAGATATTTTAGAGGTTGGCCACGGACTACAGTTTCCAATATCTTGAAGCTGTTTCGAAGTGACAAGTCAAAATGATTTGTTCATATGCTATGAATCCTGCATCATCTATCTAATCAGACATGCAGATACTCGCACCCATTTTTTCTTGTCTTACAGCTACGTCTTACATTATACCATCCTGTAAAAGGAGCCGGTGGCTGTAGGCTTCTGGTCTGTGGAATAAGAGATATAGGTCCCAATTATGCTACCTGAAATGTAACTTTCTGTACAGAACCTCCCAATAAGGAAAAAAAAATAAAAAAAATTGACGCTCCAGAATTATGTCACAACTCACAGTGATGGTCGTTTCCCATTAGGCTTGTTATTTCTTTATTTATATCTTTATAGTCTTTCAATTAAGTCCTTAATAAAAACATGAAATAATCAATGGTAAGATGATATTATTAATGGCAATGATGGTGGTATTTAAATGATAGTTATGTTGGAAACAAGATGATAATGGTGGTGATAGAGATGAAAGATAAATGGTTTATGGTTATATTGGTTGTCAAAGTCAACTATGATGATGAAGTGGTAGATGTTTTGATATATACTAGAAGTTTGTAAGTTTTTATTTTCTTTTATTCATTGCTTTTTATTCTAAATATGTAATTCTTTGATTAGAAAAAAATTTCAAGGTTTTAATTATTTTGGTTCATGTTATGTATATGTAAAACAAAACCATATGCTTTGTTAGCTTGTTGCATGGATTACTTATGTTCAGTGTTTTTTTTTTTTTTTCACACTTTTGATTATGAAAACTATAATATATTTTTGTATTTATACAATATTTAATATGTTAAGATATATCTATTTGTTTTAGCTATTTGTATATTTCTAATAATATCCTAAAAAATCTAAGTAGCTTAGGAGTATAATTTATGTGTTGGATAATCAGTTAATCTTTTGGTTCTAATAATCTAATTCATTCTCCTAGTCAAAGTGGCTGATAGGTGGTACTTAGTATCTGAAAAGCTGAGGTGAGTTGTGAATGGTGCTTGCAAAAGACCATCTTTAATAGATGTGAGGACTCTCAGATGTTTAAGTAAATATTTTCATAGAGAAAGAAAATGAAATGATATTTTAAAAAGATAAACTTTGAAAATATGTATGTTAAAAATACTAAGAAAGAAGAAATTATGAACCTTGAACTTTGAGGATTCATGAGGTATTTTTAACTAATGAGTATTGTATTTTTGTGGAAAAGAAGGGCTAAATAGTCATTTCATCTCTATAAATTAAAGTGATATTTTGAGTTGTATTGCATTCATAACAATACATATTAGATCAGTATAAAATATCAAGAAACTTGTGTGGGATCTTGAAAAAAATTATCAAAGCAGTGTTGAGTTCATGCATGTAAGAGAATAATATAATTTATATCTTGGGACGTCACCTAACAACTTAAGTTATTAGGTTGAGATGGTTCTTTGACATGGTATCAGAGTCTTGATGACCAAGTGGTCACGAGTTCGAATCTTACCATCCTCATTTATTTGATAAAAATTAAGCACAACGTAATGTGAGTTTGCTCAAGTTTCAAGCCCAAAAGGCTTTTACTTGAGAGGGTGTGTTAGAGATAATATAAATTATATCTTGGGACCTCACCTAACAGCTTAAGCTATTGGGTTGAGATGATTTTTGACATAAGTCTGTTAGGGATAAAAATGAACCTAAGTCAAGGCTGCGCGGAGCTTGAGTCTAAGATGCTGAGTGTGTGCGCGTCTAAACTCTTTTTTTTGGGGTGCCATTAAAGGTTTTAATCCCGTTAAATTTGAATTATTAATTTCAACATTTTTTTAAAAAAATTATAGCTCCGGCTCTTCAAGAACACAATGGAAAATGCAACAAAGGTTTGATTATGATTGTTGCTACCCAATTTTTGACCCATGTTTTGATAAATTTTCAGAAAAATCCAAAATAGCAAAAAAACATTGAAAATCCAAAAAATACGTTTTTTAATATATTTGCATCGTTTTTAGCATTTTCAGCGTCGTTTAAAAAGAATTTGAATTTTCAAAGGTCTTTCGAACGCGTTCAACTTTTCACGAGTCATTTTTAAAATTATTGATTTTCCTCATTGAGTCGACGTTGATATTGCTCGTTTTCAAAAAATACAAAAAAATTAAGAAAAATCATATTTACAAAAAGAAAGAAGTTGAGAGACCAAGTTTGAAAACCTAGCAATATTTTTTCCTATAAATACTGGTCCCCTCAACACACTCAAGAGAGAGGGCAATTTCACACATTAAAAAAAAAAAACACAAAAAAAAGAAACCGAACCCTAAAAACCATTACTTTCAAAGCCAGCAGCCGCCCCCTCCCGCTGGCCATTTTTTCCCTTCACAGCCGCCTCTAACCCTCCTCCCTAGCCGCTACCCAAAGCCATCCCCATGTCCTGCACACCAGCCCCCATTTCCCTCCACTACAGCCAACACTCCCGATATCCTCTCCTCTCCTAGCCGACTTGCTCTTCTTCTTCACCCATAGAAGTCAGCCGCCGATGCACACACCGGACAAGCTCCCCTCCGTCAGCTGTAGCAGCGCCCACAGAGTCGTCCCCATCATCACCAGAACCACAGACCGGCCTTCCCCGGTGATATCTCCGCCTCAACACCGTCAGCAACCTCTCCCATCTCCATAGCAGCTCCAGCGACCGCGGGCGACAACAGATCTCTTCTACATCTCCGCCGGCCAGACCCGACAAAAGCCTAGCAGCTGGCGGCCCTCTTGGTCATACAGCCGACCACCTGAAACAGAGAAGGGGAAACAAAAAGGAAAAGAACCGATTTGTAGAGGAGCCGATCCTAAACGAAGAAAAAGAGAAAGAGACGCAGATCTGAAAACAAAGGAAAGAAAAAAAACTAAAATCGACTGCCTGTTGCGTTTTTGGGTGTTTTGCAGGTCACACCGGCGAGGACGGGAAGAGGGGAGGAAGTTGTGACTGACCCCTGCTTTTTTCGACATTTTATGCGGCGGCGAGTGAACCCACGCACCGCCAGTGGCGTGACACGTGGAGGAGACGCGCCACCACTGTTCATATAAGTCCAGAAGGTTTCCCAGCACTGTTATGGATTTTTGGGAGTCTGTTTTTGTAATTTTAAATTGTTTAATGTAATTTTTGTTTAGTTTTGAATTTTTATAATTTGTAGTGTGGATGTAACAAGAAAAGAAATAAAAATATAGTAAAAGTGAACATGTGTGTTTGTATTTGTTTTATTTTTTTATATTTTTTTATGATAAAATTGCAAAGATTAAAGAAGAATTTAATATTTTGATTGGATCACGGTCAAGAATTATTAACTTATATGTAAGTTGTATTTCTAATATCCGATGAAAAAACAATTATTAAAATTTCTTTAAACATATCAAATTCGTGAAGCAGCTTACCTCAGGTATGGTGCGTTAAGGGTGCTAATACCTTCCTTAATTACAATCAGTTTTTTACCCGTGAATTTCTGACAAGATCAGTACATTTAGTTTTCTAATAGCTCGCAATTAATTATTAGATGACAACTCCAATAAATCAATCAAAACAAAAAACAATAAACAAAAAATTCACTAGCCGATAACGCGCAGATTACGTGCAACAATGATACCTCAAATGCCAAAATACATTAAAATCTAATTGTTTAGTTATAAAAATGTACAGTTCAACGTAATGAATCGTGAAAAGACATTTGAGATGTGTTTTTGAAAGGACATTGACCATATATATCATAGTTTGCCCACACGCTTTTCCAAGGTTTATTATGAAATCTTTTATTAAAATATATGGCAATTAAAATAAATACATAAAAAGTTAAAATTTATTTAGAGAAAAAGATTTATTTCTTCAATAAAAATTTATCTTCACACATTTTTTTAGGAACAATATATTTTTATCAGCAATATGACAATTTGAATAAAAATTAAGATAATTAAAATAAATATACATAAAAATTTCAATGATTTAAATCAACAAGAAACAACCTTCCTTTAATCAAAATTCTCATTTTTTATTCATATATATTTTTTAATTTTGACAAAAAAAACATGTTTTTTTAATTAGAAACATGATTTTTAAATAAACAATTATCATAATATGAAAAAAAGTTTCAATTAAAAACACATAAGAACATGCCTTTAGAATTATATTGTGGTTGCATGAAAAAAGAATAATTAAAAGGGTAACTATAATAAAAAAAAAATAAATATTTCATTGAATATTCAAGAACATCTTTTTTAAAAAAATTTATATATTAGTTTCATATATAATCATTTGTTAATATTATCATAGCAAGCTCTAATTTTATTTGAAAATTATGTTATATCGGGATAGTTTTTTAAATATTATTTTAATAATTTTATTTAAAGAAATTTTCATTATTTTTTAAAAGTGAATAAATGACACTTTGTTCACGTAAGGAGATGGCGTGTCTTCCACTATAAGAAGGTGATTAAAAAATCAAGATTTAGCTAATTCAAATATTAAATTTCAACTTATTTTCATTTGAAAACATCAAAAACCTATCTAGAGAGCTTCCGTAACCTTATTTCCAACTCCGAAACACCTTCTAATCAACTCTAAAGCTCAAAATTAAATTGAATCAAAACAAGTTTAATTTGTGGACTCTAATATATTTTTACGGTATTATTATAGATTTAAACCACCTCTAACAAACTCCTCCTTTTAAAACAAAGAATACTTGACACCAAAATTGCTTTTTTTTTTTTTCTATCTTGCCAACTTGTATCTTTCTCTTTACTCTTACTAATTTCTAGTGATTTTCTCTTTCATTTCT
The DNA here is from genome assembly GCA_007827005.2 of Populus simonii. Taxonomy (NCBI): domain Eukaryota; kingdom Viridiplantae; phylum Streptophyta; class Magnoliopsida; order Malpighiales; family Salicaceae; genus Populus; species Populus simonii. The sequence continues at coordinate 7,217,381 of CM017469.2, forward strand.
CAACAACCAAGAAGAATGAAGTTTTAAATAATAAAAAACTATAAAGAACAAAGATGAAAAAATATAAAAGTTTACTAAACTGAATGCTTTTACATCTAACTAACAATTGAAAATGGTACTATATGTATGAAGAATCCAATATTAAAGTCTGATGACCATTTCACTATGCTGACCTAGAAAAGAAACTTGCCCAAAGAACAGTGATATAAATAATAAAATGTGAGAGAATGAATATATATAGTAAAATATGGATCTCCTTTAGTTTCCTTGTGTTTTTGGCAGGCTTAATTAGGGTGCTTCAACGTTTGCTAGGCGCAGGTATCTAGAAAGAGGTGTTTCCCTGGTGTGTTTCGGTTTCTCGGACCCTTCGTTCTAGCATGATTCATCTTCAACAATACATGAGATTTTGCATGCTTTCATACATATAGGAGGAAGGAAGTTACAGGGTTCATCTTTCTTCTTACCCATGACTCCACACAAACGAGTAGTGTGCGTGTTGTAAGCTTCTTGTGAGTTTGGGCTGATGGCGAGATAATTATTTTGCCTGTACGTACGTCTTGTAGAAAAGTGGGTATGCTTTTGTCCATCACATGCTATTACCAAGTATATACTAAAACGACTAGGAATTCTATAATGAACTAGAGCCCACCTGCACAAACATAAGAGTACAGTGAACAAGATTTCAGGGGAGTTTCTTGCAGACGACGACGACGACAATGAAGGGAAGAGCTAGGGTTAAAGTGGTTGAGATTAGTTAAGGCATGCACGACTCAGATCAATTTGCAACTTTGGCTTTCCGCATGTCAGCTAATCGAGGACATCCCATTTGTTCTCTCAAACAGCAGCTTTTATGAAGATAAAACAAGCAGCAGTCCAATTTAGTTTAAACTAGATTTGCTGGCCGTGATTCCTCGCGGCCTGGATAAAAAAAAAATTCATGTTTTTTAAGGAAAAAAAAATGAGATTCAAGTTATTGATTCAATATTTAATTTAAATAATATAAAAAATATAATAACAATAAATGAATTAATAAAAAAAAAAAAAAAAAAACTAGATATTAACTATCTAGATTATCAAACAACCTAATATTATAAAAAAAAAAACAAAAAAATACCTAAAACCTCCACTACACTGGAATCTGAAAAAAAGACTCTCTATCTTATATAACCGGTGCTCCACAACCTCATCATCGTCTATGTCAGATAAAAATTTCTACATTCCATACAATGAACATAACCTCTCCAAAGTCCAAGAATTTAAATTTGCCAATTTTTATAAGATTAATCCAAATAAAGCATAAGTGGCCTGTATTTCCTACTAGTTAATCCTTAATTCATGTTATAACACCACAATTCATAGCAATTACATTAATTACTAAAATCCCCAAAATTAACATAAACCCTAGCTTTCTTAAATTAAGGACTTTCCAATTTCTAAGACAAATAAGAGAAAGAGCACAATTAAACCATATAAAAACACCTTACTAATGAGTTTCAACCAACCTTCCAAGCCCTTTAAGCTCCTCTTTCAAATTTCACTCATTTTTCTTCAATTGAGTCCAGTTTCTCTCTCTAGTTCTTCCACTAAAACTCTTACTAAAACTTACTAACTAAGGCTTTATCTTAGGTAAACCTCACTAATCAAACACTTTTTAATTCAGACTTGTAAGGAAAAAGGAGAGGAAATTTGGAGATTTTTTGCAAATTTCTCTTCCTATAACAACCGGCTAGAATTTAAAAGATCAAGGGGGGGAGACTTTTCTATTATTTATAGTTTTGCCTCTTCTTATAATATCTATAGGTTAATTCGGTTAATTCCCCAATCATCAGTATTTTTCTTATGCAATTATTTTCTTTATTCCCTCTGAAGTTATACACTAATATTTTAGGAGATTTTATCTCAATAAAATATTTTTATTTTAACTTATTTATTTATTTATTTTTCCCGATTAAAAATTTACTTGAATTATCATAAGGTTTACATGATCACCTAACTATCAATTATGCTCGCATGCCGTTTTATTTCTTTATCTTGTTCAGGATTTTATGCTAATTTACTATGAACTTTTACCTCAAATAATAAAAATTTTCTTCTAAATTTATTATTTTTCAGTTTAGGATTTACATTATTTAACATTGGTTTAAGATTTTAGATCGATGGTTCACACCTTACCCTTAAAACCTGGTTAAAAGGTTTGATGGCTAATGAGAAATTTAGTCATTATACTATTGTAATGAATAATATTTCGAATGAGTTTTAATAAACAATAATTTTCTTAGGATATTTAGTTTTTTTAAAATTCAAATAAGTGATAAATCTATTTAAAAATTCAATTGCTTGAATAGATTGAAAATTAGAACTCAATTAAAAATTCATTATAAATTTAGAGACTAAATTAAATAAAGATAAACAAAACAAATTAATACATGCAATACACACGATAGCATATAGATGAAGCCTCAAACACACGATAGCATATAGGTGAAGCCTTTGCATTGAGGCGGCACATACAAGGTCCTCTAACCTAGAAGTACTCCTAGGAAATGAGCATTCTATTAAGGTTGTGCATGCATCAAATAAACCTTCAATTTGTTTTCGATGATAAATTTTTCTTTTTTTTTTCTCTCCTTTTTTATTTTTAAATAAACTAAAATGCAGAAACCGCATCTTTGCGCACGATTGATTGCCCTATTTTCCATGTACAATATTATCCAAAATTCAAGAGGTCCCACGTTGGCCAATGTGATTCTACAATCAATTATGAATGAGCGACGTTGCTAAAAATAGTCGCAATTCTTCCTTTTAATACTGTTGATTTGTTTTTAATTCACTTTGGTGCGTGCAAGAACTAATTAGATCCGACTTTAAATAAAAACGACACCTTGTTTTAAGATCTCGACGACTATTTACACAAGGTTTATCACTTATTTGAATTAAAAAAAATAAGAGATTTTCCCAAGAAATAATCACTCAACGATAAACAAATTAAATTTTGAGCTCCGTTATAATTTCCAAAAGCTGAAGTGCTCGGGATGTACTTATGTACAACATTTACACAAGGTTGTTGATTTTCCTTTGACAAGAGCAAGTCGCCAAATGCACAGTTAATAAATAACCGTGCCTCACATGCGACCACAAAGCCAGTAACATAGGTTCCTCCCAGCATTTTGAGCTGCACATGAGACAAAAACACATACATGAGAACCAGCAGTTACAAGTCATGTAGAAGGAATATTACAAGTATCTGCAAAATCCAATTATTTATAAATAATAATAATGAATAAAACACAGGTAAGGGTTCCTCTGCAAAACACAGCAGAAGGGAAATTAATCTGCAGACACCAGAGAATCAAACGGGGAAACTCCAGCAAAAAATAATACTCCTTTAAAGCAAGAAACGGAGAGATGAGGCATTCGTCTGAAAAAGGCATGCCCTAAACCTTCACCAGGCCACTCCAACAACATTTTCTGAACTCCTTTGCATTTTAAACCCTCAACTGAATGTAATCATGGGATGATTAATAATTTACTAGTAACTAAGATCCCAGACCAGTGCCCCAGTTTATGTACACAGCCAAATAGGAGTGTCCTCAAAGTGACACATTAAAGATGACGAGAAGGAAATATCCTCCCATTGCCATTCATTCATTTCGAGAATTCCACAGGTTGCAAAGATATTCTCTGTGCATTCAGCTGTTGAGGAACTAGATATTGTTCATAATGTTACAAAGTATTCAGGCCCTGTCTTTCTTAGGGGAGAACTCTTCCCCTACAAAACCATACTATAATTCCAGTTTAGAATATTTTACACACACCCCCCCAACACAAACTAATCATTTTGCAGTTGACTACAAGGACAACACGAATCCTTTTCAAGTAAGAAGGCAGGGTGCCTTTTTGGCATAAAAACTAAAATTAATTTGGGAAACAAAAGAGAGTAACACTACAAAATGTAACTGTAGTGAACTCACCGGTATGAAGTGCTTATCCAACCGCAGAACACCTATATCCTGAACCCTAGATCTTTAACTAATTTCCCCCAAAATGTGTGGACGATTTGGCAATCTTTGCATGTACAGAAAAGCACTTGTCATGCTTCCAATATCAATCTGATTCAAAATCCTTCTATGCCTGAGAAATCCGTATGGAAAACTAAGAAAAGAAATTAACCTTCAAGAAGCAAATCATTACACATAAGCAAACACGATGAACAAGCTAAAAAAATGAACCTTGAAGATGAATCTTCCCAGCTAGACCAAGAATAAGGATCCAATGGTAGTTTGGCCGAGAACCTTAGAGCTCCGATCAAGGCCATGAGAAGCAACCTAACATGCACAATTAAATAAAAAAATCTATGAAAAAAACATACAAAAATAAAAAAGAAACATAGACAAACGACAATGTGTATAAAGAAAGACTCCCTAGTAAATTGAAAGCACTGCAGCCACAATTACAATATCCACACCATTTTTCTTTTTTATTGTCTCCCAATTGAATAGGTGAGTAATGGATTAAACTCCAACTAGCCAATATTAAGATGCTCAGATGAGGCAAACCCCAATTATATTCAGTGGTTCAAGATATTGGGTATACAAACTATCAAATAAGGAGAGCCTGTCAAACATTCTCACCATGTACGCGAGTGCAGCATAGCGCTCCTCATTCAGGTACAATGGCTTTCCTCTCTGAATTTGAATATCCTGCAAGAAGTTTTAGGAATATTAACAATATCACATAAAAGATTTGATTGAACTTTGAACTCAAAACAAGCAATTCTAACTTCATAGTATTTTAACTAGATCAAATCCTCAACCAAACATGATGTGCATTTGCAAATCGAATCCTCAACCAAACATGATGAGCATTTGTTAAATGCAAATGGCAGATGCCTTGCAATCCAAAAGGAAGAGAAGACAAAATTTAAGGGAAACAGGGAAAAGTTCATAAAATAAATGAAAATATCATCATTTCATTTTCAAATATTTTATATATAAATATTTATATTTTATTCTTCTCAAATTTTAAGAATATTTTTATATCAATTATGGTGATTATATTTTTATATATATAGTTAATCCAATAAATTACAATATGATATAGCCCTGACACCATCAAACTGAACTCAATTTCAATATGCTAAGGCCCAAAATTCACATAATGTAAAAATAAAAGCCCAAATTCCAATAAGAAAAATAGGTATGATTAGAAGAATTAAGTAATTTAATGTTGCCAGTTGTAATACACTTAACAAAATCCCAAGTGCATCGTCTTCCTTTTCTCTCAACTAATGCAGGTTTTCCATACCATGTCATGTCATGTCAACACGGGTATGGTGAGGTAAATTGGCAAGTGGGAGCAACAAAGGATTTTGAAAACAAAAAAGTCAACAAAACATGGGCCCCAGTTAGAATTAAGACTTCAACACTTTACACAACACACCTGCACGTGCATACACACATTCACAAGATACTTCCATTTCTTTCTTAACCAAAATTACCACAAAACATATCAAAATGGCCTAAAACAACCAGTACACAAGATTCCATCATTGAAACAACTTTTACAAGAGCAGAATAAACAACTTGCCTCTTCACCAAATGCATCCAAGTATGGAGATGGCCAAGGAGCCTGGCGTGCGCATCTTTGTAGCAGAATTGTAGTTCTCTATAATTATAAACACTATTATTTCTCACCTCTCCAAATAGAAGACACTCACAACAAATAAATAAACTTGAAATAAAACAGAATTGATAGGACTTCCCAGAAGCAAGCTAGTAAAAGTAAGTAGTGCCCATACCTTGATCAACAGAAATACACCAGTACCAGCACCGCAGGCCATAGCATGAGTTTGGCATCCACTTTCCCTTCAATGAAAATAAACATATCATCAATTAAAATCCATAAAGTGGTGCCTTCTAAAACATGACATTCAGATTCAGAACAACTACGTGTGCAAGTGTTTAGCTGGAGATTTTAATAACAGCAATGAGAATGGGCAAGACATGAACCTGCAGCATGACTTCCAGTTGAGAGAGCAAACTCTACCACAGAGTAGGCAAAGAGCGGGGTCATCAAGCACAGTCTTGCAGCCAACACATTTCTGTTTTATATACCTGAATAACATACACAAATTCTCTCAGTGAACTGGGTTATTGAAAAAGGTTTTATCTAAAAGCATATATGAAGAGTAATACTGATGGCAGACCTCTGCAGTAGATCCTGGTAAACATGCGGTAGGTGCATTAACTTGAATGGAACTGCAGGTGTGACATGTAAAACATGTTGGGGGCTAAAGACTTCATACTGCTTGCAAAAATGATGGAGCCATTTTGTAACTAAAGATCGTAGAGTATGATCCTTGAGGACAGAAAATAATGGAGGAATTTTGAACATCTTTTCCAGCTCTTGAACTTCATTAAGCTCGTCTTGAGCTCCACTCATGTTATCCATCATGTAATTGTCAGCATTAGATGATCTATTCAACACATCCCTATCACAGAATGGTGCTGAGACCGAGGTACTCAGCAATTTCCACAACAAAGCACACCTCCTCAAGTAAGGGAAACTCAATCTACGAATTACATTGATGATGTCAGAAGATGAATCGATGTTGTCGGAAACAAAATAATCCTTGATGCATCCAGATTCCCCAAAAGCCTTGGAGATGTCAGTAATCAGAGAATCATCAAAATTTGATTCCCTCATTTCACGTTGATGTTTCCCACAAAATATTACTATAGCCTGTGTTGCAAAATACAGGAATTAGGAAACTAGAGTTACAGGAACATTGAGGGGGGGGGGGGGGGGGGGGGACACAGTTATCATACCTGAGCTACAGAAGCACCATAGAAAACATGCACAAGGGACAATAAGGAATCTTGACAAGACAGAAATGGGCATGGGAGACAAAACAGGGCCCATATCAATGATGAAAAAGCATCATGAGCAAGGACAGGTTCAGCCACCCAATTCCAAAATTGAACGTCAGAGTATGAAACTTCCTTCCCAATGTGTGCTAAGATGCACGACATATTTTCTGTGTACAATAGCATCAACATTACCAACATAAAATAGAGAACAAAACAACACAGTGCAAGATTGGCTATTAGTCAATAAAAAATATAACGATCTTATGAGCAATTTTATCATGTAAAACAAGCACTTGATAAGGCTTCAAAGTTTTTGATAGATAATTCTGTGGCTTAGTAGAAAGGTTGCCCCCAGGTTTTTCTTGAGGTTGATTTTCAAGATGAAATCCAAATGATCCAAAGTTTCCAGCCACAATATGGAACAACATCATCCCTGATCCAATACATTCTCCTGGTCAAAAAATGAAGATTGAGGATGCAACATAATTAGAGAAGGGGATGGGTGGACTGGTTGGGCAATGTGTGGTTGCATCGCAATGGTGCAGGCATAACAGATCTTAGAACTACATACAAAATGGTAGCCCCTTACTTGAAAAAGAAACATTGGTGCTTACAAGAAGAAATCAGCAGCAGCAATCCATTGGGTGCGTTAAAGCAACACAATAACAAAAGACTCACCTCCACAACTATAAGCACCACTGGGATAATCATTGGGAACTCCTGCGCAAATAGACTCTGCAAATAGCTGAATACCCCTAAATCTCTGAAGCACATGAAGAGGATTCTTACTCCTCAAATTTTGGACAATTTTGAGCAACAAGGATAGTGTAAATCCACTGGTAGATTTGAGTTCCTTGTACAACGCATTTAGGCTATATGTAGGAGTCATTTGAGTTCCTCCACAACGTGCTGCAATCTCCATAGATACAAGGGAATACTTAAGAGTATCCCACATAATCATGGAATGGTTTACCCTTGCAGATCCTGAGAACTTATCCCATCTGTTTGGGAAATATAGTTTAATAAGGAGACGGGAAATTGAATCAAGATTCGGCCACATTTTTTCACCCCTTTGCAAGGGAATAGCTTTCAAGATATCTCCCTTTTCAACCATTTTTGCAGCAGATTTCAAGAGAAACAAGGCACGTTGAAGCTGAAGAGAATCACATCCTTCACTTGATGAGACCAAAGCCCCCACAGCATGCAGTGAACTGACAGTTGAAATCATGGGCTGTCTCCAAACCTTTTGGAAATCCCCAGGCAATGAAGGCAAGACAGAATTTGCTAGTTGACGACATACAGGGCAGAGAAATTCCCCCTGAGAAAAAGGGCAGAAAAAATGAATCCGTAATGTTTTCTTTCCTTCCCCCTGCAGGGGGGACGATAACCATTAAAAATGCACAAATTTACTTGTAGAAAAAAGAAGTACCTGATCTGGGTCGACAATATGCCCTCCTTCAAAAACAATTCTTCTGACATATCTGTGTAAAGAATGTGATCACAAACATTTAGCCGTTTCAGACAAATACATGGCCACATAAAAGGACTATAGGCCTAACCATCTCTTTGTAGCATGTTGTAAAATACCACACAAATGAGAGAAAAAAACTATCCAGACACTAACTTATATATTCAAAGGCATTCATTCCCTTCATACTCGAGGACCATCTAGATGATAATGTCAGGAGCTAAAAGGCATTTTGGGTGTCCTAGATGTTGCTGCCAAAGGGTAACACAATTATATAATGTTTTAAGCCATTACAATTAAGCAATTGCCTCATAAGCAAAAGGTGTGTTTTTGCAGTTTTACGCCTTAACAAACATATTATATGCCATAAGTGAGGGTATTCTCATATTAAGACATTAAACAAGCTTTTCTTATATTTGAGGTGCTGTCTTCTTTTTACTATTTTCAGTATCATTTGCCATTAACAGAATGCAAAGAAGTTTCTTTATTAACATGATGCATTGAAATTTAAAGAAATATGCTCAGTTCCATTTATGTTGTTGTATCTCATACCAGTCATTTATTTTATCTCTAGTTGTTTTTCTTGCAAACCATATCCTGGAATAAATTGGCAGCTAAACTTCCTGTGTACTTTTCTTTTTTCAATGCCCATTAGCTATGTATTTGAGATTAAAATGACCATCCAAAGCAATTACTGATCCCAACCCAACAAATTAACTGCAGAAAATAATAAAGCAGGTAGCATTTTTAAAGAAATTAAAACACCATGTCTTTACGACAAGATTTTTGAGTCAAACTGAAAAGTCAAGTAAGAGATCTGATAGTGACAAGCTTCAAGTTTTTCACGCCAGTGGCACTTACCGTTCCTTCAATGATGACAAATAGCGATCAAGACATTCCTGATGCACAGCATGTCCACAGGAAGATAGATGAACCCCATCACAATCTGCAGGGCCAAATCCATCATATGCGAGAGACCGGGAAGGAAATTCTGCCTGTAGCTCATCATTAGGAGAACTTTCAGAAGAAGAAGGGTGCTCTGTTATCTCTCTAGAAAGAGCTGCTATATATTTTCCAAGCAATACAGATTCAACCGGACTGCTTATCTGACCACCTTCAGCAGCTGTAAATTTCTCAGTCTGCAATCCAGAATTTGAAGCGAGCATATTATCATGCATTTCTTTCCGCATGGAGAAGTACATGTCTTGTTCTAACATCTCAAAAGTATTCATAGTCTTATCTTTCCCATCCTTGGATGCAGAAGATACTTGGGAACTCCTTGATAAAGGGAACCGAGCCTTGATGAATTCAATTATAGCATTTACTTCCCCAGGTTGAGCATAATTAGCAAATTGGTTGACTACATCCTGAACAAAATGTGTTAGTTGAGTAGATGAAATCATTCCCGAACCACTTGAAGAGCTTATTCCAGCTTGATTGGTCAATGCCTTTGCAATTACAGAGTTTTGCTCCTTGTCAGGCAGCTGATCTTGATCCCATGATGGAGGGCCTCTGTCAATGAAGCTCAAAAGCCTTGATTTCTTGGTCCAAGAAATCAGTATCAAATTCACATTGCAGAAGGAAACTCGGTCAACAATCAAAACTATTTCAGTTAAATATATATATACTACAAAAGCTGACCTACAAAGCAGTAGCTTACCTGAAGCAGAACCAAGAAGGACACAGGATTTTTGGAATTGGGATCATGGCAAAGAGAACAAACATCTTGCGTCGACTCTTCCAAATTCTGTGTGCCATCTGAGTCAATTCCTTCTGCTCCACTATTTGAAACATCATCAGTAGCAGAGTTCATACTCGACAAAAATTTGGACTGCTCAGCTTTCATTTTTGCCTGCATTGAAGGTTTAGTAAGCTTTGATAAAATGCAATTCATTAGTATTCAAGATCATATTTCCTTGGGTCAAAAAATCATCTTAAATAGTGAAAAGACAATACAACTAGGGTCAGCACTGGTTGGAATAATATTCATCTTAAATCTGTGATATTAACAAGAATGAATAAAAAGAAAATGTGCCCTTTCTCTGGTTCACCTTTGGGAAGCAAACTTAATGCAGTTTTCATTTTTTGCGAAAATTGAAAAGAATTACAAGATGTGCAACAGCATCTCACCAATATGGCAGCCTGTCTCTCGAGAGCTTTGGCTTTGCGTTTCTCACTATCAGAAGCTGAACCCAATGTATTTTTCTCAATATTTGGAACTGATTGTGATAAATTAATGGCCATCTCAGGGGCAAGTTGCTGCAGTTTGGTCATACATCCAGCATCTATCTCTGCAAACCTCTTCAACAAACTTTCAATCAAAGAAGAGAAGTTGTAACAGCCTGCTTCCAAGAGGTTGTCAGAACTCTCTCTCTTGTGTATCCTCATGAGCAAGACAAGAAGTGACAGCAAGCTCTGGCCACCAGAGCCGTAATTTAATCCCTCTTGGATTTCTTCACCCACAAAAGCAAACATAGAAGTGGAGTTTTCAATGTGAAATGACATATCCATTTCTTTCTGCTGAATACAGATGTCTAATGCTAATGAGAGCAAGTGCAGTGCAGTTAGAAGAACACCATCAGGAGCACGCTTATGCATGAAAATAGCATAAAATAATACAGCACGGATGATTTTAATGACCACTTTACTACTAGCTATTCTAGCAACGCCCTTAAGAGGAGGGTAAATATTTGTCCACCTAGGAAGCTGTGTTGTTCCTGCAGAGGCACTACAGTAGCGCAAATATCTTTCTTCTGCAACTTGTAAATCCCGTGAATTCCAACGAGGGTGGTACAGATCTAGCTCTTTCCAATACGCCCAGCGCAAAGAATACATCCCCTAAGATTTAAAATACATAGAGCAACTTATTGAAATGAACATTTAACTCTTAAACACCATCAGATGTTGTGGGCCACAAAAATAACCTGATTGAAGCCGGATGGATTAGAATATACAGCAACTGTATCCAAAACTTCCTGAAGTTGGTCAATCTTGGAGAGATCACGGGGCAAGGATTTAACTAATTGACTGCGAGTGGCATCTCCAATTGCTAACTTATGAACCAATTCTCTCTTCAAATTTTCAGCAGGAGTCAACCCAGAAAACCGCCTTTCCTGGACAATTTGTATAAGAAGCATGAGCATTTCCTGCATCAAAACTGGTTCATACCTGCAAACACAGCATAGCATACCATAACATTAATATTATAGATCTGATATTCTATCAACTTCAATATGCCCTGACATTGAAATACAGAATGTGGACCATATATAAGGCATTCTAAAGGGAAGCAATAAAGAAACTTCCTACTGGAAGAGGAAGTCCCTTTTTCTTTAGCGTGCGGGGAGGGGAGGGGGAATACAAATAGAGATTACATGATGCACATATGTCTTGGCCTGGCACTTAATTAATAATAAGCACATCATGCTATTCTCTTGTCAGTGATTAAACAACAAATTGGAAAAAGAAAATTCAGGAAGATGAAGTGTTATTCCAAAGGTTAAAGAACAAAACATTTCAAAAATGAATCACTAACGTATTTAACAAGTATAGGCCCATTTAAAAACTTAGACACATGAAGTGAAAGAGAGCATCTCAGACTTAGACTTTTCAAGGACTTAAGAGCAGCAGTTGTTTTAATTCTTCTAAGGATATGATAACAAAAACTGGGAATAGAAGATCCAACAAGTCATGTACATCACCTTTAGAAGCATATCTGAGAATTTCCATTGGATGAAATATCAAGAACATGAAGCACCTAAATTATATGAAACCATGCTAAACTACTAAAATTAAGGGAAAGTTCAAGTACTCTGTAGATTGCTCAGCTTTCAGAGAAAGGTAGTCTGACAACCCAAAACGTTCTAGAATTCTACTGACATAGAGGTCAGGTGGAGCCAAAGCAGCACAGCACTGCAGAAGAAATAGATCAAACTCTAAACCTTGTTCAGACCTGCATAACAGAAAAGTGAGAAATGCCGCAGCCAGTAATATCCAGAAAAAATATAGTTTGAATAAAGTACCTACCAGCGTACTGAGCGGTACCACTCACAGCATAAAATGGCAGCATCCCCATTCTTCCTCCACATTCCAGCATGGACCTGGGCACAAAACACCCTATTCCGCAAAGGGTGCTCCATAACAAAGGCAGAAAACCCACAAGGGTGGCAACCCTCAAGAAGACATCCAAAGAAATCATCATCAGTTCTAGATAATGAAGTTGAGGTGCTAGCATTGATTGCATTTATAACCACAGATCCACCACAACACCTTCTTAATGCTTTTTGTAAAAGCATGGAAAGTAATCGATGCAAAGGAGTGTGAACAGATACATCATGTGAACTAACATCGTAAATTATGTTTGGCCAATCAGACAAACTTAAAAATCGTAGGAGGTCCAATTCTGATGAACTGCTGCCTTCCATCAAACCGTCACTGGAGCCTGCACAGTCAGTATCACCAGGAACTGTTGTTTTGCAGTCCTTTACTACATTAGCATTATCTACATTGACACTAGCGTGGCAGCGACTATATGCAACTGAAAAACATTCATCTTTGCTTGTACTGCCATGGCCACCAAATATATATTTGCCTTTTCTAATCTTATACAAATTTTTCTTAAATGCTGAAAAGTTGCTATTGGAAATGCTGCTAGTATCTCCAGAGACTTGAGCCCCAGATGAATCATCAGCTCCCAAACATTTCTCAATGGCCCTCAAGCACTCATAGGTTAACCACGTCACTGAGGAAGGAAGTAAGTGATGGTAAGTGGAATCTGAATCAACTTCAACAACCTTCTCTGCAGAAATGAATGAAGTACTTTCTGTCACACTACATACAGAGCTTTCCTGAGACAGCCGTCCAATTTTTGTGTGTCTTATGCTATCTTGTTCATCCATATCTTTTCCATGCATGTTAAGAAAAGTAGCATCATCTGCCTCCTCACACATAGAAAATGCTCCATCCACCAAAAGAGAATGGATGTTGGCAATAGAATGACACAAAACAAAAAGCAAATTGATATTCTCACTTTCTTCTTCTACATAGAGGCCAGTTTCTCTCTTTAAGGGTCCCATACCCTGCAGAAAAGAAAGAAGTTCCATCCAAGTTCTCAAGACAGCCCTCTGTTCATGAGTTACATTTTTTGGTACAACACCATGGCTCATAACAAATCGAACATCTTCAACTACACGTATACCGATCTCATACAAATGTGCCCACTTGGTAAACTGCAGAAAGATAATAATCAACAATTTGACATATGAAACATGAATAACAAGAAGAGAAAATTAAAACTTCAGCTGCTAAAAGCAATGAAAAAGAAATATTTAAAATTGAATCCATTAACCTGCATAACTATGCCTTTAAACATCATCATCAAGACATAATTGCATAAAAACAAGATCAGTTTAGAAATCTTATTTTGTCTCTTATAACACAATATAAAAGCATCTGAAAGCCCACATCTTGAATGGCAATGATTACTTATTAGAAATGTTTGCATGGATCTCATCAACACTCCAATAACTATGATGTATGTTATATCCTGAAGCTTAATGAACAATTAATAGTGTTCCTTTAATAAGACTAGGGTTTTCTTTGTTTTTGGAAATGTTTTCTATTAGCAGAGGACAAATCTTATTGGTAGTTTAAATTGGATTTTCACTCCATTTTGCTTCATCAGACAGAGAAAGGAAAAAAAAGACAGAATGTGAGAACTAAAGTCAAATCAATAACCATTAAACATAGAACATGCACCAGCAATTCAATTTTTACACAAACACATCCCCACTTTCATATTTTTAGTATGCATAAATGAAACTCGTAGTCATACTCTTTATCAATCAGTCTTAAACTTTGTACTTACAGATAATAAAAAAATGGGTAACTGATTGAAGACGTACATTACAAAAGCTCTTTAAAATAAGAACAGATTTTACCATAACAAAAATGTAAAACCACATACAAAGGGATTACCAGATTTCAAACAGGAAGAATGTGGATTTCGTAAATTTTCATGGTTAATAGAAGAAAATTCTCCACAAGCAGATAAACTAGTCATCTAATTTGCTGGTTCCAATTTCTCTCACAACTGAACCCATGGGGGAAAATTATAATGGTAATAACCAATCAAGAATTTTTGTGTCACATGTCATACCAGCTAACCACAAAAAATTACAATAAGGTGTCGTGGTAATATGCAAACTTATAAAATTCTTTTTGTGCTAAGTTTCAACACATTCCTTTTTGGTAATATGCAAACTTATAAAATCCTTGTTGTGCTAAGTTTCAACATGTTCCCTTTTTCAGGCATGATTATGATTGACAACAATAAACATTTGTTGTAATTTAAAATCCAACACAAGTCCTTGCTATGAAATATTGTAAGATGCACCAAGCATAGAAGACACAAAGCCACCTATTCCTTAAATGCCTGACTGCATGGGATATGAAATAGAAGCTGGAATTGTATTTATTTAATCTTTAATTCTATACATTTTGATATTTCCTGTAAAACTAGTCTATTTAGGAATCCATCTTCCTTACAGATAGTAATATTATTTAGGAATCCTAGCTAATATTGGAACAAGAATATTAATTAAGCTTATATAGGAGCAAGAATATTAATTAGGAGCTTTCTATTAGTTATGATTTCCCATTCCTGTTTGGTTTTCTATTTCCTTCTTAGTTCAGAACTATTAGAGGTTTAAGAAGCACCAATTCTATACAATCGTAGGACTTTGAACAATGAAATTGTGAGTATTTGATTTAGTTTACGGGTTGCAGCCCTATGCATTGTTTCTTTCTCTTCTCTTTTCTCCAAACACTCTTTGTTTCTTGGCCCTTTCCTTCTATTTCTTCTTGCTATTGGATTAACATTCACAACATAAGTGACAATCCCAATCCCACCTAAAACACATCCTCAATCCCATATACATCAAATCCTAACCCTAATTTCCACATAAATCCCAAATTCTTCAAACCTAGCTTGTCAAGAATCACAAAACCAAAGTTGTCCAGAATAAATTATTTAACTAAGAAAGTGGAATAGAGTTCTATTTTCTTATTATTTATGATGATATGCTTGTAGTATTTTAAAGCCACTGCTTAGCTAACATTCAGTAGCTTGGAAAGCTCCTTTATTTAAATTGCTTTAATTTAGTAAATGCCCTATTTTCTTATCATAACTCTAAATTCGTTTCTTTCTTAACAAAATTTTGTTCTATCAAAAGTAAAATCAGAGTAAAACTTATTCTAGCTTATTTGCAAACATAATCTAGTTAAGAGGCTCACTACAAGATATGAGGAGTAAAGTATGAGATAGAGCATAAAAAATATTATAAACTGAAAAATAAATGCATTACCTGTAAACGACCATCTTCTCCAGCACACTGGATAAATATATCTTCCAAGCACCCCAACAACAAGCCTAGCAAGTTCATCTCCTTCACGAGTCGGGGGGTGAGAGTGGGCACAGTAAAAATTTGCACAGAGAATATTGATAGCAAAGGATATTTCTTGTGCGTATCATCAACAGTTTCTTTCATCGCTTCATGTACAACAAATGGATAATAACGCAAAAATTCTTTGGCGAACTCGTACTTGAAAATGGGCTCTCCCAACAATTTCAGGAGCAGCTCATGAAGCTTCTTCACAACACCCTCACTCAAGAACCTCTCCGACCTCACAAGAATCTCCAATAAACCTCCTAGAGAAATCACCCTCCTGGAAACAAAACTAAGCAAACTCTCACTGCATTTACAGAACTCTAGTAGCATCTCAACAACTGCAAATGTTAGCTGATTTGCAATCTTTTTGCCAATAGCAGCACGATCAGCTGCATTTGGATTTTTCTGGGAGATGGTTTCAGCAGACACTAGCTTATTTTTCCAACACTCTAGAAGAGCATCGAGGACAGGCCCTACAGATCTTGCAAACTCCTCTGGAAGGGGTTGTATTTGTTCAGCACCTTTATGCTTTGAGCAGAACCCCTCTCGTTTCCATGCTGTCACATCCCCACAATCACAGCAACCTCCGCCTGTGTATATAATAGAATAGTCATGATCCTTGTGGTTTCCATTCTGAAAACAAGGAACACAAATTGCACATGTGGGGTCATTTTCACAAGTTTGGCACCGATATGCTATATCATTATTTCCCCAAACAGCTCCGCAAACACCACGCCCGGCACTCATCTTAGATAGGTTCTTAAGTGCAACAGCTGGTTCGCCCAAAAACATCAGCCATTGTAACCAAAACATGCATTCCCTGAAACAGTATTTCATTGTCTGGCTAGCAGATTTTTTAGAGGCTAGCTTAGCATTTTGGAGAATCTCTGCCACTTCATCATCAATAGGCAAGATTGCTGCCACTAGCTCTGGTATGCGAGACCAGTTATCCATGATATAATCAACCAGGCCAGAATGCAACATAACACGGTACTCCTTGGGAACTCCAAACTGAGTAAGCCTCTGTAACAAAATAGAAAGATTACATATATAAAACAGGGGGGGGAGCACATTTTAAATAACCAAAGAATCGTTTGGTATCAATTCCATTGGTTAAATTTTTTCTTAAAAGTTATCAAAACTTTTGAAAACCACAAGAAAAATAATGGTCTTCTTTTTTAGATTTCTACTAGACACCATCTCCCACTCCTCTTCCCGAACCACCACCATCACTGTAACCGCCATTTACATACACAATTGAAAGAACAACAACAAGAACAACAATAAAGCTAGCAGAATTCGTAATCAAAACCGTAGATTCAAATTATAAATTGGCACTCAATTGGACACAGAGATCCTGCCAAGTAAAAGCTGAAACTGAATTCTTTTATATAATATATAACGACGATTCAACAGAGAAATGGAGAATACCAAAAGAAGTCGATCACAAGGCTCGATGGAGCTAGGAGGTTCTGGAGGCAAATCGATATCCATGTTATCCGTCATCTTAAAACGCAACACCCAATCTGAAAAACACCAGCGACGATTCAATAATACTTGCAAACCCTAAACCTGCACCAATTAAAATTTTATTTTGTATCAGCAAAAAACCATCTCTCAGTATCTGTATCTTCCTTCGCTCTCAGTTTGTTGGGTTAACCTTGTTTTTCTTATCTGGAAGAATCTATGAGGGAGGACACCGGAAGAAAGAGAATACTAGCCTCCTTCTTCTTCTTTTTTGGTAATTTTTTATTTAAAAAATATGAAGCCAATAAAAAATTATGTTAGGGGGGTGGCGTGGGCATCTTGATTAGTCTGGCTTGTTCTTTTTCATATGGAGTAGTTTCTGTGAGGCTAAAGCTTGTGGGATATCAAGTCGTATGTGGGCTTTCGCCTATTATTTCAATCCAACAATATCCATAGCCCATTATACTCGCCTTCTCGGTGGCTTATTTGTGAATGAGAGCGTTGATTCATGGAACAAGTCTATTATAAATAAAAAAATATTTTTTATTTAATTTTTTATAACCTAATTTCATAAAATAAAACTTTAAATTAGAGTAGAAAGATAAAATTTAAAAAGATACTGTCACAATGTAAAACACATAGAAACTTGCCAATTTCAAAGTTTTTGTGAATTTTATTTTGATTCTAGAGTTAATTTTGTTTATTTTTTTAGTTTTTGAATTTCAGAAAAATTTGAAGAAACTTATAAAAAATAAAAAAAAATTATTGTTTGACAACATTCTGACCATAAAAAAGAATGTTCTTGGCATTAATGAATTTTATTTGATGAGAAAAGTTTCATTAAAATGTTTTTTTATTTTCGACTTGTTAGACAAAGTAGATTGGGATTGAGAGATTTGTTTTTGTTTAATTTAATTATTATTTTTTACCAATTTTGGGGTGTTTGAGTTGATAAATTGATTTGTTGATACTATAAAGATGCTTCCTAAAAAATATGAAGAAATAATATTTATGGTCAAAAAACCCTAACCTAATTTTTCGACCACCTCTTTTGTGATAAAAAAAAAATTGGATTTGTAAACAGTGCATCATCTGACACGCAGATGATGGATCATCTGCTATTTTTTATATGTAAAATATAAATAACATGTTATTTACCCTTTTAGCCAAAAATAAATAAATTAATTAACGCGCATAACCTTAGGCTTTTAGGCCAATGCCCTAGGCTTCAAGGCCAATGCACGCTTGGACTTTAAAGTTGACAGGGTGCATGGCCATGGTTTGCGAAGCCTAGCAATACCCGGTCTTTTCTATTTTTTCTGTTTTTATTTTTTTAACTTTCACTCCCTCTCTTTTATTTATATTTTTTTCAGTATCTTTTAGTTTAACTTTTAATTCATCCCTCTCTTTTTAAAAAAAAAAAAAACTTGTTTAGTTCATCTATTTTAAATAAGTAATTATTTCCTTTAAAAAAAATTATAATGCTTCAAAGAAATTATATTTATATTTACATGATGCATCTATAATTTCAAGTTAAAACAAGCTGAAAAATGCAGATTTTGGGGTTCCAAAACTTAAAACCTGATTTTCTAATCATTGAAGGTGAAAAAAAAATTACCGAAGATGACTAATCATAGACTATAGTGAATGACATATTGCCCATTTTTTTTAAAAAAAAAAAAAACCTCGAATGGACAACGCTCCATGAACAAAAACCAAAGAAAACAGCATCAGCGTGTTTGAGCTTTTGGATTACTAATTAGGTATATGGGCCTAGCTTATCATACCCTCATCGTCAAACCTCTTTTGTTTTTATTTTTATAATTTTAATCTATACCTTGTCTTTTTACTTATTTCTTTTGCATTAGTTTTTTTATTTATTTAAGTTTTATTTAACACCCTCCCTCTTTATTTATTTCTTTTAGATTAATTTTTTTATATCTAAATTTTAATTAGTACCTTATCTCGTATTTTTTTTAACTTATTTAGTTCATCTTTTTTTAAATAATAGTTATTTTTTAATTGGTTTTAAATTTTATAATTTTTCAAAAAATTTATTGTAATTTATTTTAAAAAAATTTCCTTTCATTTTTTATATAAATAAATTGAATTTGCATGATATATTTATAATACTAAAATTTATTGTTCTTGGAAAAAAGAATAGTCTTGAAGATAAAATAAATAAAAACATTAAAATTAAAAAAGAATATCATGGTTATATATTTGCGCATGAATTTGTCTTTTACTAGAAAAAATTTAGTATTTGATTAGTATTAATAACTTTTTTTTAATTTATCAGTTCATATATTTTTTTTATTTGAATATCATGGTTATTTATTTGCACATGAATTTGTCTTTTACTAATAGAAGAAAAACCAGCTTTCTATTTTAGTATTTAATTAGTATTAATAAATTTTTCTTAATTTTTCAGTTCATATATTTTTTTATTTGTTTTAATTAAAAATATCATGATATTTATTTTTTTTATTATGTTTAAAATTAACTTAAAATTCTTTATATGGTGTAGCACGGTCGATAAAACTAGTTTCTATTATTACTTTTTTTTATTTTCAAAATTCTTCACCACTTAGTATAAGTCAATACCTTTTTATTTGATACATATCAAAAGTTTATATTTGTATTTTTTGTGTTATTTGAATCTTTTATTTCTATTTGTACGTACTAATGTTGATCTTTTGTTTTTAAAATTATTTATCTTCATTTTTTTTTTGTTAACAATCATTTAGCACAATGTGAAATCCTTTTATTTGTTTTATAACCTGGAGTGTCCGGGCCGGCTTATACGCACCACAACTAATTTTCGGGCCCACTGAACATCCTGCAAGCCCAATGAACATGTAAGACACCGCGAAAATAACAGACTTGTACAGAGAGGATCGAACCCGGATGCAGATGAAGAAAACAACTCCCTTTAATTAGTTGAACTAAATGTTGACATGTGCTCTTCTCTTTTGTTTTTTAATAATTACAATTTATAAATTTGTTAACAATAAAAAATTTTCATTTCTTTCATGTAGTTGAAAGACTTTTTTAATTTTTAAAACTTTTAATCTATGAGAAGACAATGATTATTTCATGATTAAGTAGAGTTGTAATCTTTTCGGAGAACCAGAAACAATTTGTTCAAAACAAGTATATATGGACTACTAATCTTAATCATGGATAAATAATTGTCTAAGTAAAGCATCACACTAATTAACATTTAACCATAAAGAGTAATTGAGATATAAATTTAAAGCATATAAATAATGCCATGAAGAAAGCAGAGAGATGAAAATAATAAAATTATAAAAACTAAATTGTGAAAGATAAATTATAGAAAGATAAATTTATAGAGAAACTTGAGAAAGCTTGCAATGAATTGTTGTTATCATAATAAAGAATGCTTCTTTATTTATAAATAATATTAATAGTCATGTAAACTTGAAAAATAAACTAGTCTAATTAGAAATAAAAATCCTCATATAATTTTTTTTATATAAACAATAGTTATTGTAATGTAACTCAATTCATGAAAAAATTGTTCCCCAAATTTATTGTTGGTGACGCACCTTATTCTTCACAATTGTAACAAAATTTGCCTTTTCCTTTTCTCATTTTATCCTCCTTGTTTCCTAACTATTTAGACTTCATCCCTAAACAATAAACTTTTTACAAATTAGCTTAATTATTAATGGCCAACTAAAAGTATTTATTTTGAACGTTAACAAAATCTCATCTTTCATTAAATCAATTCAAAATAGAAATAACAAATCATTATTGCCAACAATTTCACATTTATAATAGCAACCTTTTTTTCTTCTAAAAACAACTAAGAAGGGTTCTAAAATTAAATCTCGACTTTAAAAAATAAAAATCTTGTTTTCACCTCTTAATAATCTTATCAGAAGACCTATCAATCTCTTCTCATATACTCACCAAAATAAAGTTATGTCCAATATTATTGATACTTCAATCTTTTGTTTCTCTATTTCTAACCCAATGTAAATAATTATAAGTAGAGAGATAAAGCAAAGGAGTTTATAATGAGTTGAGAATGATTTAAGAGAGATGTGGGATTTTTAATGGAAATGAAAAGTGATAAACCTAGATTTAACAGGTCTAAAAAAACCATTCAAAAACTTTCCTTGGACTCAACCAGGGGAAGGACCCCACCTCCCTTGGGCTTAGCCAAGGGAAGGACCCTACCTGCATTGGGCTCAGCCAATGAAAGAACCTAAATGTTTTTAGGCTCAACTAAGGGAATGACTCACCCTTCATTGGGCTCAACTAATGGAAGGACACAATCTTTTTTAGGCTCAACCAAGGGAAGAACCCACTCTCTTGGGTTCAGCTTAGGGGGAGAGTCCGCACAACTATATTTTGAATCATACTTTCTTTACATCCTTTAGTGTATAAAAATCCTCTAAGAACCCACCATATTTCCATATATATTAATGTTGTGTAAGGAATAAAATGTAAAAATCCTCTAACAGCCCATCATATTTTCATCAATATTAATATATATGTTACAAATATTTTTTTCGTTAATACACATGTCAGAGATATTTTTTTATCAATATTAATATATATGTCAGGAATATTTTCTATCAACTTTAACACATGTATCAATGATATTTTCTATCTTTAAAACTATAAAGGCAATATCATGATTTAGCCCCTTCTCTCCATATTTCCAACAAAAGAGGTTCAGAATCTCTATTCTCGACTGCATATTTATTTTCAGAGTATTTTTCTGTAATATTATTGTATTTTCTCTCAAAAAATCATTGACTCAATCGTATGAGAGTTCCTAAATTCACCAAATAAGATATTTTGCTAAATTATTTGACTAATCTTGACCAAGTTTACAATTTGATATGTAGGGACTTAATTAAGAAATTGATTCGGGGACTAAATTATGTTTATTATAAAATACGGTGAGCAAAAATCTTTTAATTAAGGCCTATTTGTAATCAACATATAAAATATAAGACTGGAGTAAAATTTTAAAAAAAATCAAGGACCAAAATATACATTAATGAAAATTTCATGTTACAGGAACATGACACGTCAATTTTTAATTATGTTAGTGACACCAACTAATAGAAGGATGTGATGATGATAAAAATATAGCATTGATAGATGATATTAAGATAATAAAAAAAAATGATACAGGGATCTTTTAAACACAAAAGAAAAGGTAGAGGGATGTAAGAAAACATTAACCTCTTTTGAGATATATAAAATGACTAATAAATACTATATCTTACTAAAAATATTCTAATTAAGAAATATATTTTATTTATATTATGTGATGCATGACTTCTCAAAATGTTTGCATATTATTTATAAAATTGATTCTTAAATTCAAAACAATAAAAGCAAAGTTAAATATTAGGATAACAATATATATATAAAATACATCATTTTAATAAAATCAATTATATAAACAAAATAATTTGAAATATAAATACATAAAACACTAGCATCTTTAATATATATTATAAAAAAACTTAATAGAGGAAATTATCATTTTAATTAAAATAAAAATAAATACCACAATAAGTAGGTGTGATTTAATTTGGTTAAAAGCAGGGGTATCCTGCTTTGTTTCAAAAGCAAAACGATATTTTTTTTAATAAAAAAAAGGACACTTGCTTTGGTTTCAAAACAAAATAAGCATTAACCAAACAATCATTTCAAATCAAAAGCAGAAGTGCTTTAAAATCACAAGTACTAATCATGCACTTAATATTTATGGAAACAAATCTTATGTGGTTGATATATAATTAGAAGATATATAAGATTTGCAGATTTTATTTTGTTTTAAAACGTAGTTTAGTAATGTTTTCTCCATGATCATATCAAATAAAATGTGTTAATTAGTCAATAGTTTTTGTGAATATAAAAATTATTATTTCATATAATAATAAAATACTTGTAGCCTTTTCTATTATTATAATATCATTCATTAAAATGAATATATATGGATTTACTCCAACAGAATATTACGTAGGTATTTAGTAATTTTCTATTGCTATCATTCTATAATTATTGAATTATTTTTTGTAATTCTAAATTGAATTTAAGTATATTGTTGACCATCAACCAACTTCTTATTCTATTTTATTAATATTCAAAAATATTTAATAATTTATTACATTATATAATTTTTCTTTTCTTTTAACATGATGAGATGTGATGGTGGAACATTGATGGTTCATTGTTTATCTTCTATCTTTTGTTGTTTAATTTGATTATTTAGCATATAATATTTGAAAAAGTGAATCTAATGTGTTGATATAGCTATAAGAGTACATTTAATAATATATTACCTTATAAAATTTTTCTTTTCATTTAATATCATGAGATGTCTTAGTTTTCGTATAGTTTATTATTTGTATACCGTTTATCGTTATAGACGTTGATCGGTTATCGTTATAGTTTATTAATGTTATAGATGCTAATCATTTATTATTTAATTTAGTTGTTAATCATTTTATATTTACAAAAATAATTTTGATATTATGATATCATCACAAAAGTAAAGACTTTAAATGTCACTTTATATATAATCACCTTATTACTCATCTCTTCTTTGTTTTTTTCTTAAAAAAAGAAAAACACTGAATTGGATTTTAGCAACCAATTAATAATTAGGGTTAATAATTTTCTCAGTTAAAAAATAATAAATAACTGACAACAAAATGATATAGATAAATGAAGAGGTTTTTCAAAGTAGGGTAAGGACATGAGCGCAATATGGTAACGAGGCATGAAAGGAAACATGTTCTTAAATGGATTTCCTTAACAAATAAATATTTGAAATTAGATATTGTCTGTATATCGTCAAATAGCCTTTTAATAATAGAACACGAAAGTCTTGAGATGGAAAGATAAGCCATTCCATGTTTGGGTTTTGCATCAGCATCTATCTAGATTTCATATAAACCCCCTCAACATGTCTTCACTCCCATCAGCATCTATCAGTTTCTCCTTCATTTTGCTTCGTTAGTTATACTAGTACTCTCTAAATCTTCCTCTTCTCTAGGGCACGGTATGGCTATTTTCTTTTAAGAACTGTGCCCGCACTTACATGAGCTTGAAAGGTTTCAGTATATTACAAACCAAATCCCAAGCATTGATATTCTGCACCGTTTACCAAATACAGGCTGTTGGATTGGTGATACATACAAACCACCTCCAATACAAAGCAGATGGATCCCACAAGAATATTGCAGATTCAACCCGTCCTTCCAAATAATGTTGAGATCAACGTGTCAGAGATGCAAACTATTGTCTCGAACAAGATGACGTTTAGCAGCTCAAGCGTTCATAGTGAGATTTTGTCAAAGCTATCGCAGATGATTAAAGACCAAATTAAGGTAATATATAGTATATATCTTTTTATTTTTAAATTGCTTTTGAATACTTTTTTCTTACACCATGTTAAATGATGCCTAATCTTATAATCTTAACAGGCTTCCAAAAGAACTCTTATAGAAATGAATGGGATATCATCAAAAATAGAGATCATTGGTTTTTCAGACTTGACGAGTACTCTGGTACCTTGCGTTCCAAAAGGTTGGCATGCTGCTAGTTTACAAGAGGTAGTTTCATAATTAAAATCTTTTGAATCCTGCTACTGCTTTCCTTTTTTTGTATAAAAATAAGCATTCGTGCGCGCGATACGTAATAGACGCCAATTTTTATTAAATGAAGGTCTTGCACAATTCAATTCTTGCACGTTCATACAACTAGATTTGTTTAACCAGATTTCAAAGCATATATGGTAGGAATGATGAGATTTTGTGTTGCAGTCTCTCACACAGCATTCCTTGAAGAGAAAAGCAACTAAATCAGTGTTGGTTGGTTTGTTGCCCTTGTCATTCGAAATTCCTGAAGAATATCTTGCATTGGACATGGATAAGGTAGTCGATTTTTATTAGATGGGCTCTCTTCTCAAGTTTGTCGCATAATCTCTTTCTTCTTGAAAACGTACATATCAGTATAGTCGTTGACATGTTAATTGTACGGTTACAACAGCTACTACTGCCTAATTTGGATGTGCATGAAGCACCGGTTCATAACAAAAAATTGACCTCGTTTCCTTTCTCTGAGAGAACAAATGCTTGGATATTCGAGCGTAGAAGGCGAACAGATGAGAGACATGATTTGGTAATTTCTTTTATTTTCTACTGGATATGAATGAAATCTTCTTAAGTTGATAAGATGATGTTAGGAGCATATGTGTGTGTGTGTGTGTGTGTGTGTGTGTGTGTGTAAACTTTCTTGCAACTTTTCCATTGACTGAAAGTGTATCTGTTTTTATATGTGATCTCCTCCTTATCATGAAGTAACCATCTATTATTGAAGGGATAAAAGTGAAGAGAAGGAGCCGAAGGCTTAAAATTTAACAGATGTTATGTATGACATAATATTGTATTCGAATTAAAATGCATCTATTAATATATTCTCATGAATGCATCATAATTGATTTTGTTTTCAATGAGAAAATAACATGAATATTCGATGCTCTGTGTAGTATTATCATCATGAGAAATCAAACGTGACATTCCGGTCAACTAGTGAGGTAGTCAACTTCATACTTTATAATGCTTATCCGGGCAAGAAGCAAGTGACTGAGAAGAGTGCATTGCAAGAAAACCCTTTGGTAAGTCTATACACACACATCAAGAAAGATAAGCTGGTTGTGTGATTTCTTACTCTAGGATTGCAATGTCTTGTTCAGGAACAAGGATCTGGAACGAAAAGAAAAACATTATTCCATGGAAATCAAGCATCCTCGAGTTCTGGTGTACGTAAGCAATTAAACAAGAATCAAACGGAAGAGGACTTTGTAGGATTGAAGGGAGATTCATATAAAAATCTTCCAAGTTCTGATAAAGAAGTTGAAGTTAAACCAGATAATTTAGACAACTCTGACAGTGAGGCTACAGAAAGTGATGAGGATGTATATCGAGCTCAGCAACCTTTTCAACATCCTCCCAGTCAGGAAATTCAGGGGTTGAAGAGTAAATAATTCTGTTCTCTATGCTAATCACTACCAAAATCATCATTCTGTGTTTATTCTATCTTTAATATTTTCCAATGCCTGTAGGAAACAAAAGAGCTTATGAACCAGAAGGGCAAGGGAAGAGTGGGCACTCCTCATCTACAAATCAAGCCCTGGAGAATTCTGGAGATGGGAAGCAGAATAAAACTGTCATTGAAAATGTTTCTAGCGAAGAAGAAGGAGATCTTGCCGTACAAACTCCTGTTGAATCAGTTGTGATGGAGAAGAAGGACAATGTAACGTCAACTTTAAACCCTACTGAATCAAATACAGGAAAAAAAGGAGATTTGGAAGATATATTTGGTCAATTAGGTGACCTTGAGGATGCTTCCATAGCGGTACAGGTCCTTGGTAACCAATTTAATCTCGGAGATGATATAGTTAAAGACCTCTGTTTTTATTAGAATGATTCAAATCTTATTTCCAAATTTAATTTGTTGTTTGACAACGTTTATGAAACACATTTTTGATTGCTTTCTTAATTATCGAGTACCTTTTTTATCCTATGTTTATTTTTTATTTCTTCAATAATGATATGCTTTGTAGCATTTGAACTAATAGACTCAGTATCAAAATTTCCTAGCTCGATTAATTACAAGTTTACCTCATCTTTGTTATTGTCTAGCTTTAAATATTAATTACAAGTCAATTGAACATTTTAGCGTCTATTTAGTAATCCCGGGTGATTTTATAAAAATATTTTTCAATTAATAATACATTAAAATAATACCAGTATATTAAAATTATTAAAATATAATTTAAAAAACCACTTAAACCACAAAAACAATCAAACTATTAGTCTCGAATAGGCATTTAGTGAGGGTCATATGTTAAAGTTTTTTTTAAAAAAATCTAATAAAGTAACGTGAGAACACATGATTTTCAAAAGGTAAATATCTAAAATACCCTTGGAAATGTTCAAATAAGCACAAGATATAAAATTTTGTTTTTATTTTTATTTTCTCTCTCATATCTCAAATTATATATATAAAAAGATTAGTTATTAATTATGTACTAAAACATATGTTACAATAGAGTAAAAAAATAAGATGATGTTTATCTCCTTCCCAAAACACATCACTTAACTTGGCATGGGGTAATATAGTCTTTTTTACCGAATTAGCTAGTTATTGAAGCATCTCAAGCTTTTTATATTTTCATTGCATATTAAAAATATCAAATCATCTTTAAAAGCAAAACTAATTAAACTTGAATCTAGAGATTTTTTTTAAAATTTCATCTTATTTTGAACAATGAAGTAACTAAAATACTTTTAAAAGCAATTTTTTTTTTATCTTGCATCTAGAGGTTTTCAACTTTTTACACTGTTTTTTATATATAATTATGATTTTACTAATGGGTAACTTGATAATTTAATAAATATAAAATATTATTAAATTTTTTTTTTAAAAAAAGTGTTTTTGTTGAAAAGATGTGAAGCATAAATGAAATAGTTTTTGTTTACCTTCCTCACGAACGATACGATGTCACTGATAAAGTTAAGAAAAACTTCACACATGAATCAAGCCTTTCATGGTTTCCGAAGCTAGGCGAAGACTTACAAAGCTGGGCTCTGAGTTTGGACTTGAGTTTTCCTGGAAAAAAAAGTTCCACGTAGTGAGAAATTCTTAAATACTTAAATTAGTAATGATGAAGGAAAAAAATAATAATAATAAAAAATATATCTTGCAACATAAGACAGACCTATGATCTAGGACGAGAAGTCTTGTGATGTATAATAAAATATTAAAGATAAGATGTTGTCTGGAGAAAAATGAAAGTAAATTTTATGGCTCGTGAGACTTAGTTTTTATTTACCGGTGATCCAATATATTTATATACTTTATTACAATGGATTTTTTTATCTTGAACGTGAAGAATAATACCGTAATTAATTGGTAGAAATGTTAGTGTTTGAAATTGTTATCGATCGCTGGGATAGGTGGTGAAAGTCAACGACAAATTAGCAAAAAAAAATAAAAAATCTGCTGAGTTCCATAGAAAATAACTCATACTTGCATTGTTGATCACTGTCTAAAAACTACGGTGTCTGTAAAAGTTATAAATAATCAGTCAAAGATATCTCCATTAATTATGAAAATATTGTGTGCGGCGGTGCGGTACCACATTCTGCCATCTCAAGACTCAAAAAATTACATGGGGGCTTGCTGAAGAAAAAGGAGAAAAAAGTGTGGCGGCGCATTCGGCCAGGCTGGGAAATTTTCATGTGCCAGATAGCCGTTTGGGTCGAGGACAAACAGCAACAAGCTAACCTTTTTTTTTAACCCATTTTATGTGCACTGCCATTTTTTTCTATTCACTGTCGATGCTTTTCTAAAAAAAAAAAAAATCATTTTCCTCTATAACATCAGGAGAGTTTCATCCCTCTTCTTTCAATCTCATTCACAGAGAAATCAAAAGAGAGCCATGGAAAGTATCAAGAAGACGATGTCCGAGTCCGCTAATAAGTAGGTGAACCTGAACTTGACCTTGAGCTGACTACTCTTCCTTATCCTTCTCTCTTCCAAGAAACTTTATTTTCACATCTTGATTCAGGCTAGGATCATGAGAGAAAAGCCTGCTCGCGTCTTGAAAGGTACGTCGATTACCACTAGAGAGCTCTGTTTTCTTTTTATTCATATTGAACCCTATATTGCTTCTTAAAAGCTTCTCCAACTCAAGGCATTGAATGGGATAACTATCAATATCTTACGAAAGATTGCAGTGTAGACTATATTCAACTGTAGATGAGTTTCGGTATAAGTCAGATGGCGGCAAAACTTTGCTTGTAATCTTAGTAATGCTGAGAAAGTCAATAAAAAACCATGGCATTTGAAGGACCTCGCCATTGGAGAATATAATCCATTCAAATTCAACAGTAGTTAGCCTGCCAAGTGAAGGGAGACCCAAAGCTTTTATGACTTGTCTGGATGACTTTCTAGTTAATATATAAGTCAACCTCTTTATTTAAGTCGAAGCATTTCCAGAAAGGTTCTGCTTGTTGGAGCTTTGCTTTACCATAATACCAATGCATAACAATAGACTGACAAGGGCTCTATGCATTGTTGATGCCATTCTGGTAAGAAAAAAAATATTATTCAAATACATTTCAAGCAATTGCTGTGAAACCTGACCTGTTGATCCTTAGGTTTTTGAATTCTTTTGTGGTATCAAGGTAATGACTCTAAATAGCCATAGCCTCTCTAGATCAAGAGTGGATCCATGTATTAAAAGAGTGTACACCACTCAATTTGAAAAATAAAAAATAATAATTACAACAAAAACTAGAACCTTTTTTTTTTTTTGTTAGTGTTTTAAGACAAAAGAGAAGAAAATATTGGGACAGAAGAGACAAGACCTAACAAAAAAGACACACATAATTGTGTTTAGTAGTAAAATATAAGATAAAGTGATTGTTTATGTATTTTATTTGATTGATAATGGATAAAATAAAATAAAATATAAAAAATTATATATTATCTTTAATATGTATTACCGTTAAACTTGCATATTTAAAAAAATAATTAGATATTATTTTTTATTTTAGTTAATATTAGGTTTTAAAATTAATAATAGAATAATAATGTTTGTGTTTGCATTCTATCAAGCTATTTTTTTTTGTACAGCACCGAGGACATGAAATGCAATGTAGGATTCCATCATATGAAAAGAAGACCTTAAATTGTAGAAGTGAATTCACCTCCTCCAGCCTACTAAAAAGACTTGATTTTGGCAGACAGCAAATTCTCGATTAAGTGGAAAGATCCAAGTAAAGCATGAAAAACCACATAAAACTTGTAGACGCCAACTAATAATATGGGTGAGGACCATGCATCGAAGTCTACAAGTTCAAGTGGAGCATGAGTGCTTGAGTGGAGTGTGAAAATGGTAATTCATTGCATTTTGCTCCTTGGCAGTGATCGCAAAATGACATTTTATTATTAGAAACAAGCAAATGGTTCTCTTCTGAGTGTGTTTTGAGGGAAAGCAACTTGGTGTGGACACCATACTTGTGTTTCTTCGACGGAAAAGGTGAGACATGACAAAATTATGTTCATCAGATATGGAGGTGGGGTGTGACTTTGATGTAGCAGTTCATGGTTTAGTAATTCTACTTGAAAGTCATCAATGGTCATGGTGACGTTCCCGAGACTTTGTTGTCCGAAGATATTTTGTGCAAGATTTGTAGTCTTGGCAAGTTGTTTGTAGTCATCGCTTTAAATGAGGAGCATGAGGCTCTGACCGAGAGGCAAATTCATAGCCAACAGGGACCAGACTTTCCTGGAAGTGGTCGTGCCAAACACGGTAGAGAGGACGGCTTCTGTCAATGTGGCATCGATCCTTCTTGGTATTGATAATAAAATCTGGATTAATCCTGGGTATGGCTTCAGAAGCAAAGGGAAGGTGTTTTGGCGGGCAAGTATCATGGGCGTGCAAGATAGTCAAGAATTGTGACACCCATAGTAAATAATTGCTGTTGTTCAACTTGATTGATATGAGCTAGGTGATGTTGGGGATGAGAACATCAGGAGCAGTAAAACAAACGTCCGGTTCACTTTCCAAGCATCCATTCCGGCAATTTATGCAGTACAAAGAAAATATTTTTATTCACTAGCAGTAATCTAGCCCATCAACGCAAATCCCTTTCACGAACAGGTCTAGAAAATATCGAGCATCAATCAGCAAAATATAATTATGATATATATTTCTGAAAAAGAGAGATAGAATGCAAGACAGGGTTGATCACGCTTATACTAACTTTAATCCACGTAGTCCAAGTCATAAGCAGTCATGAAAATATAAATAGATGCCAACAGATAAGAGTTTCTGAAGAGGATGGACATCAGATCAAACAGAGAAAATGAAAGGAAGAGCAACGACCCTGTGTTTACCAAACTGTAGACCTGATACAGCTGGACGTAAGATATCTCCTTAACGACTATTAGGCTCAGAAAGCCTAGGTCTGCAAGACATCTGTTCGAGAAACTTAGTAAGACGCAAATGCTTTGCAGTCCACTGGTCGGACAATTTCTGTTCCTTGGTTTCTGCATCCCTTCTAAGCCCTGTTAATTGTTCCCTGTACTCTGTTTCAATCCTATCAAGAGATGCCTTTTCTTCTTCCCTAAGAGACTTGATCTTTGACTCTATCTCTTCCATTTTCTCCCTCCTTCGGCATGACTTCTCTGACTCCAGCTGCAACTCTACCCTTCTTAGCCTCCAGGCAGCCTCCTTTTTGTGTGCAGCCCAAGCGCGGTGCCCTTCTTCCAATTCTCTACAGCAATCGACCAACTCAGACATTAAGAAGCTCTCACCACAAACAGGGACTGTTCCATGAGGTGGCAAATTGCCCAAAACAAGAGGAGTGTTTTCCGGACCTCTCTCATGTTGAAGCCATGGGATTGGAGGGGATGCCGCAACTGTTGATGGAGAGAGGCTTAGCGTTACAGAGGGGGATGGTGGCCTGACAGTGGAGGTGCTGTTCGAATTAGAAAGCCAAGGGGGGAGCATAGTTGGTGCTGGAGTAGATGGATGGGGATGGGGATGGGGATGGGGATGGGGAAAGGTCCCATTCGAAGTGGCCATTACAAATGCTGGAGAAGGGCGCTCTTTCACTAGCTTCTCAGCAAAAGTCTCTAAAATCCTATCGTACTTGCCCTCGTCAATTGGCTCAACTGTCTTGTTATTTTCCTTCAGCTCTCTCTGTTGCTTCTCTTTGAACACCTCCCACCACTTGCCTAGTCTCTTAGCTGTTCGACCTGGAACTTCAGCTGCAATTTTCTTCCATTTGTTCCCGTGTTTCGCCTGAAGCCGAATGACAAGACTCTGCTCTTCTTCTGTAAGAGATCCTTTCTTTATCCCTGGTTTGAGGTAGTTCTTCCACCTTTCTAAGCAAGATTTAGCATCCCTGTTTAGGGGTGTGTTCATGCGCTGTGATACAAGATTCCATTCCCTTGGACCATATTGTTTCACGTATGCACGTAGTAAAGCGTCCTCCTCAGCTCTCCAACGCTGCCTCTCCTTCATTTCTAGGTGTAGACACCACTTTCCATTGCCTTGAACTCTTCATAATGTATCTGAAACATAGCAGAACATGGCATCAATCTCCTTCACCTTGGCAAAACATGTAAATAATTACTCTACTATTCCACATCAAAAGAAAAGCAGGGTTTTTAGCCCAAGATGAATATATAACATCTAAATAAGTAAGTCCGCACTGCAGAAATTAACATAAGGATCCCAACAAAATTATCAACCTTGGACCCGCGAACAAGGGCCATAACCTGCATCAAGAATGTACAAACGGAGTAATGAAAAGCTCGCCTTCATATATATATATATATTATACACCTGAACAAGTTTAGTAGCAGTATCCATAAAAAGACATAGAATTAATAAAAAATAAAATAATCCTAAAACACACAACAAACACATTGCTTCTATCGTTGGCAACAAACAATCACGGAATAAGCAAGATGAATTTCTTATCATGTCATAAGTCAGGCACAAGTAAGCAATTACAACCGATAGCAGATTGAGCAATTTACTGGGTTATGATGATAGAATTCCAGCCCAAACAGCAAATGATGTCAAGCAATAATTCACCAAGTAGTTCCACTTTTAGAAATGCTCAGCACCAATAATTCACCATTGGTATTGGGCCATAGGCATCAGCAACGAAACAGCATGTGGTGTGGTCTAATACTTGAGAAATTCATCCAAATACACAATCTCATCAAATCCTTGTTTCCCCTACCATATCATATGTAACTCCCAAAAACGTGTTGAGAAATGATTTGTAAACCCAAAAGAATTCAGGGAAACTTCACTTGTATCTACCAGAATTCTTCAACCAATCATATACTTTCAGCATAAAAAAAAGGGCATATTATGACAAATGCATCTTTGTGGATTTATTGGCTGCACAAAATACTAATAATGCTCGTGAGCATCCCATAATCAATTACCAACAAATAAGGTGCGAAAAGCCAAACTTGTTAACCGTATGATCCATTGTTCTTGATATCCATAACTTTTATTTATTTATTTTTTCAAGCCACAACGGAAAATACAAAACTATACAGACCAGCTTAAGAAACAAAAAAAAAGAGAATCAAATTTCTATCATCTTCCTCCAAATCTAATGGTTGTGTTTCAAATATCAATATTTCTGAAAAATCTAAGAAAACAACTTATATATTAGCCACAAATCAGAGGCATCTGAAAAAAGATAATCGTTTAAGCTACTGCAACAATGTTATAAAATATTAACAATAGCACTCTTCATCGAAACAACACAATCTCACACAAAAAAAAAAAAAAATACAACAAGCAACTATACTTTATTACCGGGCTGACAAAACAATTTTTGTGTGAAAATCTTTACCGTTACTTGGGTTTTTTTACTACTCTAATAATAAACGAGAAAGCAAAAGCTGCAGTCATTAGATCCAGAGATGTATATATACAGAAAAAAACAATCCAGCAACCAAACCTCTTATTTGGAAGGAAGAAGCAAGGGATAGCAGGAAAAGAAAAACTATATTAAAGAGGAACATGGTCACGTACATTTTTCTTCAAGTGGTTGAAACCGAACTTCTTTTTCGACGCATCTCGAATGAAATACTGTTAATTTATATAAAATGGGAATTGAAAAGGGCTAAAACAAACCCTGGAGGAGAGGGCGAAAGATGCCTGCCTAGCTAGAGAGAGAGGAACGAGCAGGAACGGAACAGAATACGAGAGAGCAAAGACAGAAATGAGAGATTAGACTTGAGACTGCAAAGAAAATTAATTTTTCGAGAAAAACACTAACAAACTTAAACATGTAGAAAGAGAGAGATCTGACGACTGACACTAGGCTTAAAAAGGGGGCACGCGAATGACAAAGGGCAAAAACAAGATTTTCCTCCTTTTTTTTTAAATAATAAGGAATGTCCTAGGGTCAGCTACTCCGGTGCACCTCCTCCATCACAGCCACCACCATTATATATATCTCCACAACAGCAACTGACAGCACAGTGTTTGCAGAGAAAGACAGAGCTAAGAGAGAAAGAGAGAGTAGGTAGCAGTGTCTAGAGAGTGGGAAGTGAGAGGCGCATTAAATTAATGGGGTTTACAGAGGAAGAGATATAGACAAAAAAAAAAAAAGAGGCAACGGTGTACGCTCGATTTCAGCGCTTCAAATGCGCCACATTCCGTCATTTTGCTGCTTGCTAGTTTTGTGGGTAGATTATCACTCCTCCTCCTGTAATCATGCGCTCTCCTGTTTAAACACACATGACGTGAATCCATTTTTTTTTAAAAAAAACAAAAAAAACATAGCAGATACAGCAAGCCTGTTATTTAAGGGTATTGAAGGGCAAAATCATAGCCATGGATATCTCTGACTTTAACAAGTCAACTTTTCTCTCGATTTTTATAAAGGATGCATATGCCACCTGCAGTCAGAGTGATTGAGGGCTACGGCGGTTTCATGTTATTGGGAAGCGTGACACTATCAGGCACGTACGTGGTCCCTGTTGCTCTTAACACAATTACTCTAAACATAAGCCCTTGATAATAATAATCCTAATTAATCTATTGCTTGACTTAATGCTATAAATCAAAACCTAAGTCAACGAGGAGTCCGCTTGTAGCTTGTATTAAGACCACCGTTTCAGCGCACAATAGCAAAACTTCCGTAATATCAAGTTTTTTTTTTTTTTTACAGGCATGTTTTATTATTATTATTATTGCTGGGACCGCTCGTTTCCTGTTTATTACCCTGCATGCAATGCAAAATTTCTATCTGTTATTGGGGGGGAAATCTCACTGCTTCTATGCAATTTTCCATCACGTAGTTACAGTATCGACGCCTTGAATTTTAGAATAAAAGCCATAAGCATTAATTATTATTCAAGATTTTATAATAATTAGGAACCACAGCAATTCCTAATTACAGAGAGAGAAGATTCGTTATCGAAGTCAAATTCAGCGTCGCAGGAGGAATCCTGTAAATAATGGACGCAGTTTGTTGTCTTGCCTCTTCGGTGCAATAAACTGGTATGGAAGTGGCTGCAGAAAAAAGGCTGATATTTTACCAAAGCAAAGTAATTATCGAACACGCCATTATTTATTATTCCGTCAAACCCCTCGCCCCGTCGATACACGTCACGTTTGCCGTTCGATTATCATCAAATTAACAGTTACACCAAGCGTTGATGATTCCCGAGAAAATTCTGAATTCCCCTTACGTTACAGTTCACAGAAACAATTTGAGAAACTAGCCTCTGCTTCTCTGCTCTCTACCACTCTATATTCTATAAAGATGGGCCTAGCAGATACATAGTCACCTGGTTTAGTTTTCTTAGCAGCATATACCGTATATTAAAATAATATTTATTCTTTTAATTTATTTTGCACACCAAAACAATAAAAAAAAATAATTTAAAACAAAAAAAAATAACATCGAAATCAGAAAATCAGGGCAGGGTAGATTCACTAGAGGGGGGGTAGGATGTACGATGGGATCTTTCAAGAAAGAGGAGCTGGTATTGCATTAGGACTTGGGAGAGGTTTTATTTGTTTAATTCTTTCAAGTTATTGTAGTTTTAAATCTTAATTCCTTGAATAGGGTAGTTAGTTATAAACTTATTTGTCGAAACGACATGCTTTCTGCCAATGTTAGCATTGAAACACACCTGATTTATTGATTAGATGGCATTGAAATTCATGACAAGAGAAAACGACAAGGAAATTGAAATTAGTCCGAAGTTAATCTTGCATCAATGCTCCATTAACAGTCAAAGCTTGGCAACCTCCGATTGTCTCAGCTGTCCACATAAATTATGTTCGTACATCGCCAATAAGTAATTAATATCTCACAAAATTACCAAGCAATGGCGAGAGTGGATGCGTAAAATTAGGGAACCCAGGAGAAAAGGGCAGAAAACACATCTCTCTTCACGGTAACCACAACCCCCTCTGCAGCACAACAATGTCTTCTAGATCTTGTGTATATGAAATTGTTTGGATACACAGTGTCTTTTCGATAGATATTTATATATATTATTTGATATTTAGATAAAATGGATTTCCTGAGCACGTGATTGTGTGGGAATTAAACATATTCATCAGATTAATGTAGATCTGCGTGGGAAAATATCTTCTCATAGGAAATACGTTCAATATACGCTATTTTAAGGAATTAAGATTTTTCAAAACCCTACTTCGACTTGGGAGGAAAGGAGGAGGGCCTACTGAGGTGGGGGAGACTGTAGTCCGGGTTTCGCGGCACAAGGAGACGAGAGGTGAAAGAGACAGGACGCTCTGGTACGCGCAGCAAATTTGTCAGTGATACGTTACGTCGGTTTTTTCTCCCTTGGCTTTGCTTTTATTGTCTCTCTTTCCATCTATCTCTGGCTCTACTTGCTGGTGGGCCATTTTCTCCTCTCCCTTTTATTATTCCTGTGGTTAGTGGTTAACAGTACAAATAAACCCCAGGTTTGTTTCATGCTACTCTCTCCCTTCCCTTTTTGCCCCTGCGTCCAATCTTATATTTAACTTTAGACCATTTCAACCTGATTTAAACCTAAACCGTCAAACTTTCTTAACTCGGGTCAAAAAAAACTAAAATAATTTTATAAAAAAATTAAAATAAATTATAAAATTTAATTTTTAATTAATTTAAATAGTGAAAGATAAAATTAAAACCTAATCTAGGTCAAATTTTTTAAGATTTTTTAAATTAACTCATCAAATAAATTGGTTTAATAAAAATGATAGAAAGCAACAAGTTAGTTAAAAATTTATGAAATCAAGTTTCAAGTTTTACTTTCCACGTATATAAAAGAATCTTCCTACCACCTATACTATAAACTATAAAGTTCTATAGGCATGAATGCCTTGTCCTAAACATATAAATAGTTAACAGGCATTGACTTATTTAGTATGTATAATTGCTACAACACTATCAAGTTTAAGTCCTGTTTATTTTTTAATTTTAAAAATATTTTAAAAAAAAATTAATTTTTTTTCTTTACTTAAAATTAATTTTTTTTAGTGTTTTTAAATTATTTTAACGTGCTGATATTAAAAATAAAAAAATATTATTTTGATTCATTTTTGAATGAAAAACATTTTAAAAAGCAACCATAACCACTCTGTAAATAACAATAAAACACCAAAAGTAAAAATACTTATTAATTCATAATCACTTAAAATAGGTTTTTACATTATAAATACTATTTTTTTTCTTATATATAAGGCAACAAGATACTTTTTTTAAAAAAAGTATACTCATAATTATCACAATTAGGATAGATTAAGAAAATTACAAATAAAAAAATATTTTCACTTACATATTGCAAAATGAATAACATTTAATGACAATTTCTAAATGAGACTAAGATGAAGTTCAAAATATTTATAGGTTTTAGTTAACCAAATACAAGTATAAAATGCATTCAACATGTAGAACTTGTCAAATACACCACGTCTAGGTAGTAAAAAATTGTCCTCCGAAACCAACCAACCAAATTCATATAATTAATGCATTGGTAAATTGATAATTATTATATTATAATTAAAACAAAATATTTATGAAGCATATTATAAAACACTAATACAAATTATTATAAAACACTCATCTTGGAAAAATTATTTCACCGCCATGCACAGACAGATTTATATTTATGAAGCATTGTGGATATGATTTTATATATATATTTTTCAAAGTTAGTTTTCTTTTTTCTTGGTTTTTTTTATTTTGCTATAGTTTTTAAATGTTTTTAAGTTTTCTTTTCATGGATCTTAAAGTTTTTTAATTTTTTGAAAATTAATTTTTCTTTTGAAGATTGTAAGAACACATTAAATTTTTTTAACAAAATGACATATGAAAACGAAATTTCTTTTTTTAAAAAAGTATATGGAAGAATACGTCAAATATATAAAATTCGATCAAATAACCCTAATTTTTTTTTATCTTCCTTAGATGTCAAAATGCAATACTAGAATTTCTTCATCCATGAAAACTCTCAAATTCGAGCTTGTTCTTATATATATAAATGATTCAAGATTTACAGTCCTTGCCATTGAAATACTATAAGAAGCATCAAACCCAAACAATACAATATGCAAAAAAAAAAAAAAAAAAAAAAACAGAGAGGGTTAAGTACATACCTCATATTTATTGTTAGCTGATTATATACGATATAAGTCCTTTTAGTTTTAATTTGACTTGATCTTCAAATTCTGAAGTAAGAACTTTTAAAATATTTATGAAATTTATAAAAAATAAAAAATATTAAAAATAAAGTAAAGAAGAAAAAAAAACAGAGCAAGGAAGCCATATCATCATCAACGAAGATCTTCACTGTTAGATACACACCGAAGTCCGAGAGAGATCTCCCATCAAGCTTCAGGCCAAGAGAACTCGAAGCTGAAATTTCTATCTCGAAGAAGTATTTGGTGGGCCAAAAGGTGAAAAAAAGAAG
Source organism: Populus simonii (assembly GCA_007827005.2). Lineage (NCBI taxonomy): Eukaryota > Viridiplantae > Streptophyta > Magnoliopsida > Malpighiales > Salicaceae > Populus > Populus simonii. Next base: position 7,256,185 of record CM017469.2, read on the forward strand.
CAGAGAAGGTGATTTGACGTATCGACGATATTGTAAAATTGAGGGAGATCCTGCCTAATCTCTTCTATTCTGATTTCTGAAAAGCCGAATAGTTTTTGCGGTGAGGAAAGTGCAGCGCCAGCATAATTAGTTGTCGCCTAGGAAGGAAGTACATCTTCCTTAAATAATATAATTCACCATCAGGACGACGAGGGTGAAATGATCAAAAACTTTCTCCGAGGATTGCTAACTGTTAGCCATCGATCTTGCAGTCGCGCTAATCTTCGCTACTCTTTCATGACACGTGCCACCCTTCACAAACTCCAACACTTGGTGCAGACAACACAGTTTGACAATGGCATTGCTGTAATATTATTAGATACTAGGCTTCTTTCCTTTTCTTCTAACCGAAGCCTTTCTTGCTGTCACCTGGTGGTGGAAGGAAGCCAAACAACTATGACGTTTTTAAAAATTAACACAGGCGAACAAATAGTAAATGTAACATAGTTGGAAAGAAAACACTGTTGATTGATCCGGAAAAATCCCTGTGGGGCTAGTGGTTTTTTTCTTAAAGCCAACGTGCTTTAACTTTTTTGGATTTTTTTTAAATATGTTAACTTAGGTAACTTTTTTAAGAATTAATTTTAAATTTAAATTTAAAAATAAATCAATTCTGAAAGTTTTAAAATTGATCTATTGCATCAGATTTAATATTAATATTATATGGTTTTTTCCATTTTAATTCCATTTTTCAATTTTTTTATTTCAATTGAATCCATTTTTGCTTTCTTTTTTTTCCTTTCCCATCTTATCTGCTTCTCTTTTCACTTTTTTTTAAAAAAATTGGAAAATCACTAAAGTTAGAAACGAACTAAGGAATTTATGGATTAAACGTATGCTTTATGAAACTATGAAGTCTAGTTTAATTAGTTTAGGTACCAACTTATAGTATATTGAGAGCACAATACCTAAATTGCCTTCGTGTATCCATCCCTCTCGATCGTTCGTTCCACAAGACCCGCCCGCACATGCTACTCTTAAACGGTTGTTAACTGACCACGTAGTACTATTAAAACTTGCCACGTTGTAGGATCCATATCCCCAAAATTTTCCCATCGGAGTTAGGTGAAGAAGAAAAAGAAATTGAGACTTGAGAGCTTAATAAAAACAGAGACCGCTCTCTCAGATTGTTGTGATGGGCGATATGGAGCATCAAGAACCAACAATAGATATCAACGGCCTGAGATTCACGTACCCAGGAATCGACGGTCACCCACCGCCTGGGTCTAAACCGTTGATCGATGAGTTCTCTCTCACCCTCAATTCTGGTGATCGATGCCTTCTTGTTGGATCCAACGGCGCTGGTTAGGTCTTTGTTTGTTTTCATAAGATAATAGTATTAGTATGCAAAACACCAGAATAGTAATGGGTTTGTTTTGTTGTGTTGTAAAGGGAAAACTACAATTCTGAAGATATTAGGAGGAAAACACATGGTGGAACCCCAAATGGTTCGTGTTTTAGGAAGGTCTGCTTTTCACGACACTGCTTTAACTTCTTCTGGTCATCTTTCTTATCTTGGAGGAGAGGTTAGAAATTACAATTCATTCATGACTTTGCCTTTTCTTATTATTGACTGTTGCTGTTTAATTTAAAATTTGGAAACTGGTGTTTTATTTCTTGTCTTCAATAAGACGTTGAGGAACATTACACCCTCCAGTAATGTGTTATTGTATATGCCAATCTAATCCTTGGAAGAACAAAAAAGAAAAACAAATTCTTTGTTGCATTGCAATGGATATTCCTTTCATATTGTAGCTCTTTTCCACATGAAAAAGGATTCCAGCCTGCGAAATGGGAGCAGCCTAAACTGTAAAAAGAGGCCCTGCCTAAATTAATTATGAGAACAATGTTTGACTGGATCTCATCTATCATAATCAAATGGAATAGTTTGTTTTACTTTGTCTAATATTGAGCATGATATGCTTGGCATTGACTATACTATGGTGTCTTTGGGACATTTCGATAGGAATTTTTTTTTACTTAACTATACGGATTTCGAGATTTTCATATTAAAGTTTTATTTGTTGATAATTGTTGATAAAAAGTCTTTCTTTTGCAGTGGAGGCGAGAAGTTGCTTTTGCTGGTTTTGAGGTTCCGATACAAATGGATATTTCCGCGGAGAAGATGATATTTGGGGTGGCAGGTATTGATCCTCAAAGAAGAGCTGAGCTAATCAAGGTGAGTTTCAATTTATTCAAGATGCATTTCTGAGAAACTATTTCTTTAGGTGTGCCATTGACAGCAGTGGGACATTACAACTTGTTATCTTGATTGGATAGGTATTGGACATTGATCTGTCATGGAGGATGCACAAGGTTTCTGATGGCCAGAGAAGGCGAGTGCAAATTTGCATGGGTCTCCTGAGGCCATTCAAGGTATCCCTTTTTCTTGCTTCATAACTCTCGCTTATATCATGAGTTTCCATTACAATGCTTGTAACTCCTCATTTGGGCAAGTTATTGTTTGTTCAGGATATCTTTTCTTCCTCGTTTTCCCCATACATGTCTTAATATAAGCCGACTTTACCTCGTTGTTTATCTAGGTTCTTCTTCTTGATGAGATAACGGTTGACCTCGATGTGCTAGCAAGGGCTGACCTTCTGAAGTTTCTAAGAAAGGAATGTGAAGAGCGAGGTGCTACAATTATCTATGCAACGCATATATTTGATGGTTTGGAGGAGTGGCCAACGCATATTGTATGTCTTGATTTCTTCAGTAGTTCAACAGGCATCACATATAATGCTTGCTCTTCACGATGTCTAATAGGTTTCTTCTTTTACAGTTGTATGTTGCTCATGGGAAGTTGCAATTCGCATTGCCAATGACCAAAATAAAAGAGACTAGTAATTTGTCACTAATGGTTAGTGGCTATGTCTAATTCTCTAATCTACTTTTCAACTTGTTGATAGTTTTTCAATTTCCAGAATATAAATCCTCTTGCATTGTGTGACGCTGAAATGAAAATTGGATTTGCAGAGAACAGTGGAGAGCTGGCTGAGGAAGGAAAGAGATGAGGAGAGGAAAAGAAGACAAGAGAGAAAGGCAGGAGGTCTTCCAGAATATGAAAAGCAGGTTGAGGGAAGTCGAGTGACTGGTGATCCAGCTCGTGTTGGTGCTCGTGTTATGAACAATGGTTGGGCTGCAGGAAGGCTGCACTCCACCATTGCGGGTGAAGAGAACTTCTTCTTGAGCTCAAACAGGGTTTTGAGATAGTAAATAAATTCAATTGAAAATATGAGAGATCTGCTTGCTATCAACATTTATACAGCTGGGAATTAGTATTCATACATACACGTTTTGCTCTTTTTTACTTTCAAAGTCTTTGTTGAGTGAGCATAAAAAACGATGTTCAAAATAATAGATAGCATCATCTTATTCATTTTATTATGATTCATGGATAATGGTTTATGTTAATGTCTCCCCTGTAATTTGTGAAAGATCAATAAGAATTTCATTTTCTCCTTTAGATCATCTCATTTACAATGTGATTCCGTTTTATAAAGTTTAAACTTAACGATGCGAAAATAATGCGTTGATGTTCTTGACAGTCGTTAATTGCAGTTAACTCAGTCATCCTACCCTGCAGCTCGGAAGACGGAGTTCATTGACAGGGTTATTCAAAACACTGGATTAGAACATCCTTCTAATTGGCAAGGCTCGCTTCAAGGGTTATTTTTGTCTTTTTCAGGGGGTTAATAGGCATTGCAGAATTAATTGGGGGCAAATTGATCTACATATTTTTTTTTCACGGTATAATAATTTTTTTACCCTTAAATATATATATATATATATATATATATATATATATATATATATATATATATATATATATATCACTTAGTATTTTTATCTTTTTAAGTATAGTCGCACAATAAAAATCTATAAAAAGAAATTGGTGTGCAGGGAATTTGTGTATTTTCCTTTTGGTTTTTCTATAATAATTGATTTGACAAAAGGGTTTTTATATCTTAAATCAAATATATAATATTATGGAGGCCTCCAATGAAGTTGTAGAGGCGTGTGCGGAGGCTTTGCTCGGAAATGATGAAATGCAAGCTTTATAATATTTAATATTTTTTTATTAAAAATTAATTTTTATTTTATATGTTTGCGATTAATGTGTTAATTTTAAAAATAATTTTTAAAAAATAAAAAAAATATTATTTTAATATATTACAGCATAAAAAATATTTTAAAAAATAATCAGAATATTATTTTAATATATTACAGCATAAAAAATATTTTAAAAAATAATCAAAACCACTTCTAAACAAACTCTTTACCAAACAATGGCTTTCAAAACAATGATAAAATCCTAATAGTGTTCTCTACCTGCCTAGATAGAACGTGTATCCATCCCCCCTGCTTTTGTTTTTCTCTTTTATTTTAAAAAAGCATGCTTGTCTAAAAAAAATATCAATGCAACCCTTTAATTTTTTTTTTTTTAGATTTAGTTTCAAATCTTTTGAATAGTATTTGTTTTATTTAAAATAATTTATAAAATTAAAATTTATTTTCACTTTCATCCCTAAGGATTTTTTCATCTATTAAATCTGATCATTTTTCTTTATTTGCTATTTGTTTTTATTTAAAATGATATTTGTTTTTTAATTTCATCATCTTTCAATTTATTATTGTCATTTCTTACTTTGAAATTTTTTTTAGCTTAATTTTTTTTCTTGATTTTATCCTTCGATAGTAAATCTATCAGGTGTTCAACTTATTGATTAAGCCTGGGTTAGAGTTTAAAGGGTTGCGAGTTTGATATATTAATCCGGGTTTGCTTGATTTTTTTTTCCTTTTTTAATCTTATTTTTTTTCAGTTTCATCCTCCAATATTTTATTTTATTTTACTTTCTACAAGATTTTTCAGTCATTTTGGGAATAACACTGGTTGCCTTGGGTTTCTTTTGTCTTTGCTGATCTAGCTTTTTAAAAGGATTTTTTTTAATTAGATTAAATTAATTTATTCAAAATTTCAACATTTAATTGGTCAATTGTTGAGCTTCTTGGTTGAAACTGAGTATGGAGTTTAACGGATTATGAATTTGAGAGATTAACTTGAGTTTGGAAGGTTCAACCAAACTTTTTTTATTTTTATTTTTTAGCTTATTTTTTTTCTTTTTCATCCTTGATCATTTTTGTGCTTTTGAAAAAAAACATGGGTTACCTTGGGTTTTTTTTTTGGATCTTTGTTAAATTTAACTTTTTTATAAGGATTTTTGCTTTTGAATTAAATTAAATCAATTTATTGAATATAAACATGAGATACTCTTTTCATGATATTTTTTTATTAGCTTTTTAGGTCACCATTTTAACAACACAGGCTGTCTTTAATTACTTAAATCTTAGATTTTTCTTACTTATTTTAAAACATTAAAGTTGAATGAATGTCTTTTTCTATATTGTGAAAAAAATTAGCCAAGCCTACGGCATAGCATAGGTCATCTAACTAGTTAAATACTAAAAGGAATCGCTCTTTCATGGTAAAAATGATATAATTGTAAATTTTATATTTTTTTTACCATAACAAGTACTGTAGCGATGACAAATCTACAATTTTTCTTTATAAAAAAAACTTTTTTTTAGATTTGTTTTTCTTTATACTTCACATGTTTTCTCACTTTACATTTGGTCTATTGTTCACCAAATTTTTTCTTCATTCTTTTGTTATATTTTTTTTAGTTTTTCCTTTTTTTCTTGTTACACTTTTTTTGGAAATAAATTATTATTTTTTATTTTTTATACTTGGAATATTTATTACCCTACACTTGCCCTATTTATGTCATTTCTTTTATCTTTATCTTCATTCTTTTGTAGTTTGTTTTCTAAAAATCTTTTTCTTTACTTTTTGTAAAAAAAACATTATCATACAAAGATTAAAAGGAAATGATGTTTCACTGTAGCAATCGTAAAATTTTCATGTTTTTCTATTATGTTAAAAATTAACTTGAAATTTTACACGTTTTTATTAACGAATATAATCTTTACTTTATTCTATTATATGTAAATATAGGCTTTTTTATTCAAATTTTTACTTGATGTCAAAAATGCTTTAATATTGTCTACACATTCATTCTTTTACATTAAAAAAAAAAATATTTGACCCGCAGAAGATGAGTGAAATAAAAATGTCAACATTTTTATTTTTATTTTTAGCACAGATGACTTTCGGTTTATTTAATTAATTGCATGCATAGATTTTATAATTTATAATTAGATTTTTTTTTTGTAAAACACTACATTGAAAAATCCTATATATTTATTTATTTTATTAAGAAAATTTATTCAACCCGAAATCACATATCAAATAACTATTTCTTACTATCCAGAGATAGCAGAATAATAAGATATATTGGGAGCCTGATTTTGATGGGTATTAATTTTATTGGTAATTTGTTACCAATAAAATAGCTATTATTTACTCACACGTCTGTGGAGAAACGTATAAGAAATTAGTATATAACTATGATGTCGGCTGACAAACATATACCATCTTAGCTTAGAGGTAGAGCGCATGGCTTTTAACCATGTGATGTCGGCTGACAAACATATCCCCACAAACAGCGTTTTACCTTTTCTTTACTTTTTGATCCAGTCTTAAACTAGGCCCACTACTTAAGGCCCATTTATCAAAATAAGAAATTACATAATTCTTTGAAATGCATACACCCAAGGAGTAAAAAGAATCTTAGATTTCCTAGCCCACGACCCAATGAATTCAAGATGACAGTCTTAGCCACCTCCGCTATTTAGAACAAACTAGATAAATGTTCCGTGTCTTGGTGGACTAAAAAAAATTTGAACATGTAAAAAAAAAAGAAGAGGCCGAGTGCCTTTAGGCTTGGCAAGAAACCTAAGCTCTGGTGAGCGCACTTAGATTGTTATTTTTTCATGTGTGGGTGGATGACACATTTTGTGTCCCTTCTCTTCTTAAGAGATAAACTATACATCATCCGCGACAGCAAACAACACGTCGTTAGAAATTCATATTCTAACCATTACAGTGGTGGTCAGAAAATCAAAGTTTAGCTTCTTAGATCTTAAAAGCCTGTTTTTCAACGAAATTTTCACCTTAAAAAAACCTAGAATACACTCTAGATGCCTTAAAATAAATATTTGTGGTCTTAACCATGGAAAAAATTGGTCATAAAATGCAAAATTAATCCGATCTCAAAAAACATCCTGAGAAATTATATGCTTTTTCAAGAAAGATAAAGGCCAAAGAACACTTAAATTGAATTTCTCTTATTGAAATGGACTCGTTGACACCAAGAATGACCTTTTTTATGTCTAAAATCTTGGCTATCCGATAACTTTATCTCTTTTTCTTTATTTTTCAATGATTATTTTTCATCTCTCAAACCAAGAACTAAAATAGGAATGAAATAAAGTCTCGAGTCAAAATGTTTGATTCCCAAACTAAAAAGACAAAAAATGAACTTTAATAAGACCTCTAGGCAAATTTTATCAAAAAAGCATAGGGACAAATTATTTTTTTAAAACAAAGCTTTGTTTTTTATTTTTCTTATTAAATTTTAGTCTCCTAACATTCAATATTATGCAAATAATAAAAGCAAATAGATTTCTACAAAATCAAAAACCAACTAAATGATGTGATATTTTGTTCAGACTATTATGATTCTATAGAAATCAAGAAAAACCAAATTACAAAGACCGATTTCCAATAAACAAAATGTTAAAATACTAAATAAAAAAAACTCAAACATTTGAAGGACAAAAAAAATTGTTCCAATAAATAGTGCTATGTGAGGATAACTACATGAAATTCAACAATTTTTTATAGGTTTTTATTAGCTAGTCAACTTACCCATTGTAAAAAGCCAACCTAACTCATAAAATGAAAATGAAAATGAAAATAATTGGTTTATAGGTTAAGGAATTAAGTATAAAATTAAAGAACTTTTTAATGAGGTAGAAAGACTTAATTAAAAAAAATGAGGGCCTAATTGAACAAAAACAAATCTAAGCAAATTTAAGGTGGCACGGACCTTCAAGGATCCAAATGATTTGTTCTAAAACAATTATCTAACCCTTTAATACCTCTCTTTATGCACTTTATACTAAGCTAGATAATTGAAATCTAAGTAGGATTTGAATTTGAGTTTTAAAAGATCTGGAATGTTATTGACTAAAGGTTAAGTTTTCCCTTGAAACACCAATATTTTTTTCTTTTTGAATTCCTTAACCCATGTGTTAACTCCATATGGCTTGGTGAATCCTGGTTGTTCACGTGTCCCATGCTTTTCTAGCAAACATCTTGTCTGTCCACGTAGTCCTTTATCCTTAGTATTCTTCCACATTCCAAACATTTTATTGTCTAAAAAAGAGAGCTTTTGATTTCATCTTCTTCCCCAGTGGTTCAAAATTATTACAAACTATTCCCTTTTAAAAAAAAACTTACCTTCAAGATGAGGGTGAGTGCCATTTCTCTTCCACCCAACCTGTATCTTTTGAATTTTACCTATCTTATTGAATCAACATCATCTTCTTAGTCATTCCTCTGGTGTTATGTTCTCCGCGATCTAAGACTTTTGTTGGTTTTATTTGTGGTGTCCCTTCCCATCCAAATAGGAGGAGCTTTGGATCTATAAGCTTTTTTTGGCTGACCATCTCCTAGGTTTATCACTTGCAAAACTGTGGAGGTACCTTTCTAGGATTTTATCAGTAATTTCAATTTGGAGGTCGACATGAGGGTGGTAAACAGAGGTAGATGTAATTGAACCCCCTGAACATTGATTAACTCTTATCAAAATTTATTAATGAAAGTAGAGTCCTTGTCAATAACAATAGTCCTAGGCAAGTCATAAAGCTTTAGAACATGTTAAGAGAAAACCTAAGCCACATGTAGAGTAGTATAAATAAGCATCATAACCACAAAGTGGACATATTTAGATAGTTTATCCATTTCCACCAAGATCAGAGTAGCGGTTAGATAATGATAATCCTTCAATGAAATCTATATATATGAATTTTCATTTCTTTTTTGGTAGAGGTAAGGGTTATAAAAAATTAAAAGGTTTATTATTTTTCACTTTGGATTGTTAGAAAACCTCATATCGTATGATGTAAATGTTTATTTCAAACTTCATCCCTACCTAAAACAATTCTTGTATAACTTGTCTCAATATTTTTTTTTTTACCTCTAAGGACCAGTTACAGGACTATCATGTATGTATTGCATGATGTCCCTCTTGAAGGGATATTCTCTAATGATATATCTAGTCTTCCTTTGTAAAGCAACACCTCTTTTTTTATTTGGTATCTCAGGCTTTTTTTATTTGGTATCTCAGGGAATCAATTATCTCTATTTTCATGTGTTGGAATATATCTTGTATTCCAAGGTCATAGTGGTAACTCTTTTTGAGTTCATCTACCCAAGCTATTATTAGAGAAGTGATAGCCAATAGCTCTCCCTCTTTAACCCCTTTAGATTTCCTACACAAAACATCTGCTAACACATTTTCCTTCCCAACTCTATACTCTGTTATGATATCATATGTAATTAGTTTAGATATCCATTTTTGTTGGGTTAGGTTACTAATTTTATTCTTGAGCATATATTTCAAATTATTGCAATAAGTTTTAATTTTAAAGATTTAACTTAATAAATAAGGTATTCATTTCAAATCTGTCAGCACAATAGCCAAAAACTCTTTTTTCATAAATGGATAAAGACAATTTCTTCCCCTTAATTGAAATATGCAATTAGTCTTTCTTCTTGTATTAACACTACCCTAACTCCCTCACATGATGTATCATATTCAATTGTAAAGTTTTTTTTTATAAGAAAAAATGGTAATGCTAACATAAGGATTTTATGATTGTCTTTTTTTGGGGTAAACTGGCTTGTTATGAACCCATAATCTTATGTGAACCTTTTATAATCCCTAATTAGGCCTAAAAATACCCTAAGAATTTTATATTGGTTTGGTTCATTGAACCATAACCTCTACCTTTCTTAGATCAACATTTACCCCTTCCTCTAATACCATATGGCCTAGGTATTCCGGCTCCTTACTAGAAAACTTACATTAAGATCTTTTAGCACAGAGTTTGTGTTTAACTAATAGATGTAGAATAGCTTTTAAATGACCTATATGCTCCTTCTCACTCCCGTTATAGACTATTATATCATCAAATAAAACTAGAACAAATTTTCTAAGATAGGATTTGAATACATCATTCATTAGAGCCTAGAAGGTAGATGGAGCATTGGTTAAACCAAATGACATTATCATAAATTCGTAATGTTCTTCGTGAATTCTGAAAGTTATTTTTTAAATATCTCCTGGTCTTATTTTGATTCGATGGTACTCAAATCTTATATCCAATTTAAAAAAATAATTAGACCAACACAACTCATCCAATAGTTTCTTTACCACTAGAATAATTAAACCGACTATTAAGAGCTAGATAATCAACACACATCCTTAACGACCCATTTGTTATTTTAGCTACACTCACTTAGATGCACAAGATTATGGTCGTTTCCCATGTCCATCAAAACCTCCATCTATTACAAACCTTGAATTCTAGAAGCATTAGCATGAATTTGCATACAAATTAACATGTACGATTGGATTCCGAAATTCAGCGTAAGAATGATTTAACTTGGCATATATTCCAATTCCCTTATCATGATTCCAGCTATAAACCTCAAAGTTTTGCAAGAGGCTATTTCAAGTCACACACCATATACTTGAGTTATGATCTACATATCACGAGGATAATTTGGGGTTTAAGGATTTTTCTTGACAAGCTAATTGATCGATAACAAGTATATGGTCGCTGTCGGTCCCACTTTACCTGTTGTTTTCTTGCCGAAAGTTGATTTTTCATGATACGAAAGATATTGTTGATAAGGCATAAATGCCTTTCTTTGATGACATGCCAGACATGGTTTGCCTCTTTTGGGCTTAGCGGGTATCTTAAACGGATAGGCCTATTGTCATCTCGTACAAGACCGCCAAAGGTGCCCAGATTCCCACAGCATGGAAAAGATCGGGGTATATAGCAGGTGATTTGTCTGCTCTGAGGAAATAACTCCTGGGAAAACAACGCATGTGAAAATGTGAGCCATCTTGCCCTAACAAACCTAATTGTTTGGTTATAAATTTGTACACTAATCCGGTTCCCATGATTTTCCTTCACGAGGCATGTTTCCTACCGTGTGGATCGGATTGGACTGGCTTGTTAGCTTATTCCAGCAGAAAAATAGATGCGATAAGCCATTTGGTACAAGCAGACGCATGAGCAGAGAAATAACGGAGGCATTGCATAAGATACGTGAACGGGTTCTGTGCTAGCGAGGAAAAGGAACGATGAAATTGGCAGAAAAGAACTGATGCTGATCAGTGTCGGTGGAGAGGCACATGGGGAGTTGTGAGCATATCCACCGACAAGTGGGGACGGTCTACTAGCAGGAATCCATCTAATCTTATTGCCAATTTGAGACTGGTTGTTGCAATTCAACGCCCTAATTTCCTCCCAACTGGGATCAAATTTCTCCTCCCACTATGATCAACTTTTTTCTCTCTTTTTTACTGTGATTATTATGTAACGTAATGTTGCATGATCAGATCATAGAATAGTAGCCCATCATTTCCCAGAAGTAGCAAGACGATTATACATTTAGCTGCTGGGCGTCTCAGAGAGGCTCATTCATCCTTGGCCATCTATCTAGTTAAGTAGGTGGCCACTACTACTTTCAGACAGCATCATTTTGGTGCAAGCAATATTTACACATGGGATCATAAAGTTGAGCTGACAAGATCGAGCAGATCACAATTATATAGTTGGTAGTAGTATTATAGAGATGAAAACATACATCAACAGGAGCTGCGGGCTACAAGTTCCTTACTGCAGCCGCTTCAGCCTTTCCTGCCATTTTACTTTGACCAGCAGCTCGACTGGTTCTTAAAACTTTCAATCTAACCAGTCCGCTAAGCAAAAGACACTTCTCCCACTCAAAAAGACACTTTGGAGTCACTGTCCTGCCCCAATTTTCATCCCCGTGAACCCCAATCACTTCCAAGTTTTCCTGAGAAAATTAAGGAAAACTGAAGGCGGGGAAACTCACATTGCAGTACTAGTAAGTAAATACTAACAGGTAAAAAAGGAAAAGAAAAGAAAAGAGAATAGGAGGTCTAGTGAGCTCAGACGCGGAAGTTTTTGCCCGTGAAGGTCTGACCAAACTGCCAATTAGGTGATGCCACGTTCTTAGAAGTAGAGGTGCGGCCATCGCTGCCTCTAACCCTGAAAGAAAGCGACTGACCCACGAGTACGGCGTTGGATTGCCAGTTCTGTCCCCAGTTACGGCTCATGCTCATCCAATCAGTCTCGGAGCCCTTGATCCACACATTCACGATATCCCCTGCACCGGCCACGTTGGTCACCAAAACCAGGTTGAAGTAACGGAAACCGTTGATAGTGAATCTGATGCCTCCTTGCTTCCTGCACGGAACCCTGTAAACAAAAACAAATCCAAATATAATTTACCCCCGCCAGAATACGATAAGGTAGATAGATGTTTTTATTTATAAAGATAAGACAAATACAAATACAGCATGGAGTTATTTTTTTCTATTAGTGGTGGTGGTGTTGGCGATGAGGAGGTGTATTGTCGCTTCTACCCTGATTTTCCGGGAAAATAATGTCATTTATGATGGGAAGGCTATCAAAGTCTTTTAAAAACCTACAGAACGGGCAACGGCAGACCGCCGATGCGGGTTTAAATCAAATAATAATAATCCAAAAGCAAAAGTAACTTTACTCCTGCCGCTTCAACGTAAAAACAAGATAATGACACATCAAGAAAAGAACAGAATCTGGGCCACGCAAACCATTAAGAAAAGAAATAAAGGACAGAAAAGCAGATTACTCACCGGCGATGAGCGACAGGGACAATACCAGCGCGGTACTGCGCGATCTTAAGGAACATAGGCATAGCAAGGTCAAAGTGAGGACGAGGTGGGTTACACCAACCACCATTATCGCTGGGTTGAGCAAAGTTAGGAGGGCAGAAATTAGTGGCGGTTACAAGGATGGATGGGTTTCCTGGGTTGCACCATCTTGGATCATCTGCGCACTTAATCTCGAAGCAAGCCCCGCAGCTCAACCCATTGTTGAATAACGCTGTGCTTAATGCTGCTGTGTTCACTCCATATCCTTGGCTATACAGATTGCCATACCCACATGCACCTCCTGAACACAAATACACACACAAGATCTGTCAAACAAACAAAATCAATCGAACAACATTTCACATGCTTGGTCTATTACAAGCCTGACTATGACATTTCTTTAGTATACATGACGAGCTACTATTTAAAAAAAAAAATTTCGAAAGAGGCAAACTTTTAGAAGGGCAAGAGGAAGAGATAAAAAAGAAAGGGAGGGTTACCCATAGTTCCGGAGGCGTCACTCCCGCCATAGAAAGTAGCATGAGCACTCTCCCAAGGCCCACCGGTGAAAACTCCAGGGATCCTCGCATGAGCCAACACAAAGACCGAGGTCAGGAAGACAATGCAGAGCAAACCTAACCGATGATGAGCCATTGAGAGAAAGGTAAAGCCTTTTTCTGGATGTGTGATATGAGGGAAAGCGGGAAGAAGGTGGGGGTATTTATGATGGTGTGTGGGTGGTGTGAGGTAAGGGAATCGACTCTAGAATTTACTGCGGTGCAGCTAGGACTACAACACTCTGTAATTAATGATTCTTTGCTTATTTTGTTACGGTCTCGTCGTCCACTCTCTCTCTCTCACTGGATCCATGTTGTGCAATTAAAGTCTTCCTCGTTAATTTTTTTCCCCTTTATTTTTAAGAATCAATTGCCCCCACCAATAGGAATCCATGTGCACTCCACGTGATCACTTCATGTTATTTTTGTTTGGTCAGAGCTGGGGCAACTTGAACCATCTTCAAAATAAGAAATTGAGGAAAAAAAAACAAAAACGAAAAATAACTCCAGGGAGGACTCGGATCGAGGGGAGCCCTAACCCCTTGTTGATTGAATTACTTATTTTATTTTCTCGTTAACCATTTACCCGCTTGATACAACGAAGTAATTTTTAAAATTTTATTTTATTTAAAAAAAGTATTTATTTTATTAGAAAATCTATTTCATTATTGGTGAATCTTCTTTGCTAAAATTAATATCTTTTTTATTAATAGCATGTTTTTTTCATTTTTAATTTGGTTCTCCTTCTTCTATATATATATGACATTGAGACATTCTCTCCTCACTTCACAGAAGTGAAAATCCCCAAATCAATATTTAACCAAATTAGTTTTTTTTTTTTTTTTGGTTGAAATTATTATCATTGAATTCAACATGGTTTCAAGTCAAGAAACCGAGGGTTAATCATTATAATAGCAATGAAGGGGTTTTCAATTTTGGTCCAAATGTTAACTGAGATCACAACAAGCTGAGTAAAGCCCAAAAAATAATGGTACATACTGACCCATCCCTACCAGTAACATTGAAGGATTCATGACCAGAAGATAAAGCATATACTCAGACAAGAGTTTGCTGATATGATGTTTTGAAAGAATGCTGCTATCAGCGGTAGAATCTTCTAAGTTGTAGCATATTTCTCTAGCAACATGCCGTATGAGAATGCTTGAGTCAAACTCTGCCTCAGTGCTCCAATTGTTCTCGCTGATCGACAATGCTAAAGTGCCTCAAGATTCCAACATAACCCACAGGTTTTTCTTCAAGGGTAAAGCTTAGCATGCTATATTGGGCCATGAAATTCGAGAGAGAAGTGATTGCTTTCAAGGCAGACGCTTTATTATTTGTACTCAGCTCTTATTAACCCGAGTCTGATTGGCCTGGTCTTCAATCACCGGAAAGTCGATCACCCTTCGTGGTATTGTGGTTCATCTCCTGAAAAACCCAATCCATAGGGGTTTTCCCTGCCACCAATTCCACAAGGTCTTTGATAGTCCTTTTTTTATCCTTTTAGATGGAAAATTACGCAAGGTGTTTGATAAAAGGTTAGAGTAAAAATGGCGGCTAGGGTTTATGTTTGTTACAGAGAGGAAGAGTGAGAATTTGTAAATAATTCCAACTTTTTTATCATTTAACTACTCTACTTTTTTTCATCATCATCATCATCATCATCATCATTTAACTTCAATTTCTTATCCCCTGATCATAACGATACAGGTGCGCCCTCTTCAATAAACATTTAATATAATGGAGGTTTTTTATGATATATATTATTATATTATACATCATCCAATCAACTTCCATGCACCAAAAATGAATCCCACATAAAATTTAATTTTTAAATAGTATTGTATCTTGAAATCCACTTAATAATCATATTTAGCCTTCAGAAGTTCCGTATAATACATGTGGACAAATCATGCATCTCCATATACCAACCAGTTCATGGAGAAACCCCACCTGGACAGACTTTGCTTGTGTTTCAAGCAGTGCCTAACCAATGGCTCTGATTTAATTACTGATAAAAACTTTCACTTTCCGTCAGGACACGTAGCAAGCGGAGATTGAATTTGTTGATCAAAGAAAAATGCGGAAGACTGGAGGCCGCGTTTACAACGCCGATGCATTCCAAGAAAATTTTACACGTAAGAGATAAAAAAAAAAAAAACGCGTAAAATGTGGGGACAATCGTCCGTATATAAGCTAGCCCCATTGCATGGTGACGACGGCCCTGTAACCGTAAAGGAGTCCCGTCCCATCTCAAGACGCGCGCGTACTCACCTCACTCGCTGCCACGTTACATGCTAGTGGCAGTTTGTTTTTCAGCACAACCGTACTTCTTAAATATTTTGATTTTATTTTATTTTGTAAATATTTTTAAATTATTGTAATGTGTTAATATTAAAATTAGTTTTTTTAAAAGATATATTTTTAATATATTTTAAATTTAAAAATATTTTAAAAACAACAATTACAATGATACCAAACCTTACAGCTCTCAACTCCAAGGGGAAACTTTCGTATTAGTCTGATAATTTAACTACTAATTTAATGTATATTCATCCGGAATAATTTGGGTAATGAAAGTTTTAACTAATTATTTTATTCAATCATTAACATATAAAATATGAATATTGGGAAATCCATATATATATATATATATATATATATATATATATATATATATATATATACACATATATTATTCTTCTCTTGTATTATGTTGAATAATAGATAATATTCAATGAATATAACATAAAATATTTAAATTTTTTACTTGATATTAATTAATAAAATATAAATATAATAGAAAACATCCATTGCCATCTCTACCTTCACCTCACTCTCTTCACAATTGTATCCAAACTTAATCTGAAAACATTCATTGTCATCTCTACCTTCACCTCACTCTCTTCACAATTGTATCCAAAGTTCGTTTAGATGCCTGTTATTTATAAATTATCTGATCCTTCTAAACTTTTAACTCACACATATACCTCCCTCATTACAAATGAGAAACAATTAAGTTCAGACATGGTATTTGTTTTCACGTAAACTTTGATTGAGAGGATTTTTTTTTTTGGATTAACGTGGGTGTATGGGTCAGCTTACGCATATCTCGACTAATCTCACGGACCCTGAAGTTAACGATCATGTAAGCTTCCAGTGGCCATAATATTAACAACCATAGGCTCAAACTTGAAACCACAGAAAAAGTAAATTTCTTGATCCCAAACTCTTACTACTGATTACCTATTAGATGATTATTAAGAGAATGTTCTATACGAAACAAATATAGATTTGGATCCCCTCAATTGTTTTTTAAACAAAAAAAGGATGATCAATCATATTATAAATATAATTGTTGATTTTAAATTTAATTATATCAGAATTAAGCAAGATAAATAAAATAATAAGAAATTAAGTTATGCCATTTTTATCATGTACTTAAATCATATCTATTTTATTTAAATTTAACGAACAAGACAATCATATTTATACGAGGATCTCAATCTAACAAACAAAATAGGCGTTGTTCATTTTGACTTTTATTTTGTATGCTTGTGAAATTGTGCCTACAACTTCTTATTTTGTTAATTTTTACACACGCGCTAATCTTTTTCTTTAAATACCCATTACAATCTGTTAATTGTTCATTTATAAAAAGTCGTCAAGATTTATACAGTATGCATGCGCTCCTCCAATCTTTATCCAAACAAACAATCTCAGTCAAAAAATTTAAATTATTAAATAAAATTTTAAAATATAATTTATATTATTTTTTAACACACCTCCAATAAAAACCTTTTAACCTTGAAACTTTCACAGACTCGTATTATCTTATATTTAATTTTTATCAAATAAATAAGAGATAATAAGATTACAACTCGTGATCGCTTGGTCATCAAGACTCTGATATCATATAAAAAAACCATCTTAACCCAAAAACTTAAATTGTTAAATGAAATTTTAAAATATAATTTATATTATTCTTTAATATCTTTTACTCCAAAATATACAACAAGATGTGATGTTGCTAGCAGGCAAATTAAGCTATGAAAATGGTGGGTAGGTGACTTTCTTGATTGATCTGAGAAGGGACACAATCTGATTTAAATGCTGCAATAACTACAGACATGCTTTAGTATGATCGGAGGGAGAGGATGTTGCCAAGCCACGCTTGTCATTCACCATGATTTTGGGTTTTCAATGGGAGGAGTTCTCAAATTAATCATGCTATTATTGAGAAAAGGGATGGATAAATTCAATGAAAATAAATTATTAATCCAGTTTGAGAACATGCAGGACCTACGATTTTCAATGTTGGTTTGGTTGTTACGTTCTGTGTATTAATTAATTAATTAATTTTATTTTATTGTGTTTAATGAATTTATTTATTAAAATTAATTTGTATTACAAATCAACATGCAAAAATTTTATTGAATAAAATAAAAAGAAAAACATACTACGCAAGGTTAGACATATTAAAAATATTATAAAAAATAAATATTTTTTTATTTTTATAATAAATTCCTCTTTCTAGAACAAAAATCTATTGTTTTTGTGGCTTGAATCGTCGCAACGATAACTTTCTCTTTTTTAGGCTGGAATCCGGCGATCTCCCCTCTCTTTTCCCACTAAAAAAGGACTGAAAACTTATGAAAATAAAGTTTGGTGTAAAAATTATTTTTTCTAAAATTAGAGGGATTGTTCACCTAATACCTAAAAAAGATGAGGGATTTAAATATACTTTTCAAACAAATTAGAAAACCACCATCTACTTTACCCGTGTTTTTCACTTCATTCCTCTGACTTTCAATTTGATTCTTGTTTAAAAAAAAAACATGCAATTGGGTGTGATAATCTGGGCTAAAAAAAGGCTTAATTGTGCAAAGAAAAAGTTTGAGGATCCAATTAAAATTTTTTAAAAAAACTGAGACAACCTGACTAACCTGCAAAATTCATGTTCGGGTTGTGAAACGTGATAACCTCATATAAAAAAATCAAAAAATAATTATGAAGCCCAATTATCATTCATTCCATTAATGTTGAAGAATGAAATCGAGAAAAAATTAATTAAAAAAATGATTGAGTTAACTTGTGACCTAAGTCATGAGACCGAAATAACTCTTTAAAAAACAAATTAAAACAAATCATGAAGTTCAATATTCGATAAATCTAATACGGAAAGATTAAATTAAAAAAAAAAAACTAAGTTTAAAAAAAAAATCCTTGAAAATCTTGAGAACCAAAGTGAATAAAGGCTTGCATTTCACTGTTCATTAACTAATATTTTTAGGTAAAAAAGACTACAATTTATAGTCTACAATCTACAAATTATATGTGCATTTTATTTACACGTGTAAATGATCGTAGCATCCTCTGCGTTTCTGTGCCAAATGGGTTTTACCTTGGCCATAATTTGCATGTCATAAAAGAGTCCCCTCTGATCCCGGTAGCCGACGCTTCATGCAATCCAGATTCCGGAGAATGAGAGCAAATAATTTAAATATAAATATAAATAAATTGGAGAGGAAGGCACCGCTAGTGTCACACCAACGACATGTGCCCTCATTCGCCACCGAATCAAAGTCGCATTGAGGAGGAGGTTCTGCATGTGAATCGTATTAATTATTATAAGTATTGTTTTTGGCTTCTCCTTCTATAATTCGTCACACCATGTGCCTTCACACATTGCCCCCCTCCCCTTTCATTTTGATAGGAATTCTCAATTTGTTTTTTAATTCCATCTTATATGCACATCCAGCTGTTTTGAAAGAAAAAAAAATGATATTTTTGTGTTATTTTATACTTTTATTAAGACTAAATTCTTCACTCTAAAATAATAATAATAATAATAATAATAAAATAATAATAATTTCTCACAACTCACATCATATATTAGATTAATGCATTAAGGGAAATGATCTTAAAATTTAAATTTAGAAGATCGATGGTTTAATTTCTTGACTACTCGACTTATTCCTCCTCGGATTTCATGTCCCTTTATCTTTAATATTTATATTTCCATAGGTATGTAATCTTTCATTTAACATTTTGAGAATCACTAACTTTTCTAAAAATAATTAGCAATAATATCAAACAAACTATTTTGGAAAATAAAAGATAATACAAGGGGAAAAAATTCACTAATTAGCTAAACCTTTTTTCCCCCTTTTGGTTGAAAACCCTAGCTAAAAGTTAGACTATCATATTACTTAAATGCAAAACATATATAATCAATGAGAAAGCTAATGGGTAGCTTCTGAATATTCGTTAAAAGTGCTAGTTAGTGGTGATTAAATGTTATAATAATTAGTGAATTTTGAAATTTTTATTTAATCTTTATCAATTAGCCATTTATACCCATCATTGGATTTAAGATGTAATTACATGATATGAGATTTATGCACTCATAATAGTTAATTGGATGGAAATGGAGCTATATAAACAACCAACATTCTAAATATATATATTGGATGGAAATGGAGTTTTATAACTCAGCTTATGAGAATAACTGTTTTTTTTATATATATAAAGGATAGAACATAATATGTGTCAATCTCAACATCTCTAATTATTATCTAGTTTTGATAGAGTATTAACTAAGAACATTTAGAAATAATCCTTTGAAATATCTGATGCAATAGAAATCCTATAATTATAACAACTTTATAATTTTTTTTACAAAATATTTTTATCCCAAGAACTTTATCTTCACTCTAGATTATTTATCAAATATTATATTTATTAATCAAATATTTGATGAATATTAAAGATAAATAAAGTCTTTATTAAAATTAAATATGTTGACATTAACAAATTCGATGTTACGTGTCAGTAACCGATTAGTTACGAGGCATAAACACTAACAAAAAACATATATGATAAAAAGTTCTTTTTATTTGCATCATTAACCACCATTATTATTACATCCTCACACTCCCTTTCATTGACATACTGTATCTAAATGTTTTATCCAATTTCTATTAAAATCTAATATCAAATCTTAAATAGAATTTTAGAAAATAAATAAAACCCTATGTGATTAGAATGGTAGCTTAAGGATAAGATAAATTCAACATTATTTAAAGTATAATTATTTGCAAAATTTCAAATTTCATTAATTACACCAAAATTTTTATTTGGCAATAGTATAAAAGAAAGAAGGTGGTGTGATAGTAAAGGAATCAAGATAGAGGTTTGGCAATAGCATAAAAGAAAGAAGGTGGTGTGATAGTAAAGGAATCAAGATAGAGAGATGGAAATGGTGAATGTCTTGGCAAAACAAAATTAGAAGAGTGAATTGAATTCATTTGAATTTTATTTTTATTTAATTGTAGTATTGACAAGGTAAAAAGGATGTTATTGTTACTAAGTTAGTAATGTTAGAGAGTGATATAGAACTATTCTCGAGACCTCACTAAAAAAAATTATTTTTGATTGATTTTTATATTTTTTCATTAATTTTAGTTTATTTATTTTTTCCATCGTTTTGGTGATATTGAGACATTTTATTAACTTTAAAAATAAAATTAAAAGTTATATATTTTTCCATTACTATTCATGGAACTAAAGAGGGAATTGGGACAAAAATGAAATACATCGATGCTTATTGGAACTTAAATAAAAGATTCGAGGGTTGATTGAAACAAAACAAATGTTTTAGGTGAGATTTAGACAATATATAAATGGAGATGAATTAAATTTATTTTTTATTTTTTGAAAAAGGAAGGTAGCCAACTAAGGTTCATAAACCTTTAGAAAAATATTTAGACAAGTTTAAGTATGATATAAACATGTATTAAAGTTCTCATTATTTCACAAAAGAAATATTTTTCAGGACAATTCTATTTTTTTTAGTACAAAACAAACGATAAAAAATATTTTTCAATCAACCTTCAAGTAGTGTCAATTTAGAAAAAAATAATTTTACATCATTAGAGTAGGGAAAATAGTTTTTTTGATACTACCCACATACGATATTGGTCACCACCATAACCATTTCAATACTAACACCAACACAACCACCACCATAACAATAAACCACCTCCAGCACCACCAACAACCCTCCATTGCCAACCATTACTACTGATGTCATTACAATTATAATCTTATTACTAATATAATTATCATTGTAATTATCATTATAATCATTGTCACTACTTTTATCATCACCGTCATAACCAAAAACTTCCAACATTCACCATTTCCACTATAACAATAAACCATCTCCACCATCATCGTTATAATGTAATGATCATTACAACCATTGTCAATATTCTTATCATTAACACTATTTTTATCATCGGCAATGTAATTTTTTTTATGTTATAACTATCATTCAAAAACCATTGATAAAAAAAACAACTTATTTTATAGAAAAAAATTCTTTGAAAAAATATTTTTCAAAACAAACAAACGAGTAATTATTTTATATTTTTGCATACTAATTTGACTTGACCAATAATATTTTGATGGGGGGAAAAACAATTCATTGTGAGAGTTCTATGCAATAAGCACATTAAGTCCAATATTATTCCAGGTAAAAGGCGACATTAGAATTAAAGAGTAAAGAATGCAAACTATATTATTTTATAACGGTGAAAGAACATGGTTTGAACATGTTGAAAAATTATATCAACTATCAACAACAATCTCTATACCTTCCAATCTAGAGAAGAATGTATGGTTGAGATTCAACTCCAACTTGCCATTTTTTAGAGATTAAACTAACAAGAACAGCTTGTACGCAAGGGTACAGTCAATTGTCTTTTTTTTTAAGATTAAACTAACAAGTACAATATGTACGAAAGGTACAATCAAATAATTCAAACACGGTTTAGGTTTAAGGTAATATCCTGTTTGATTTTGCATTTTAAAAAAAAAATTTAAAAATTTTTTAAATTTTAAATTTTATTTTAAATTTTAAATTAATAATTTTTTATATTTTAATATTATTTTAATGTGCTGATGTTAAAAATAATTTTTTTAAAATAAAAAAATTATTTTAATATATTTTTAAATAAAAAAATTATTTAAAAAATTACTAGTACATTTTTAAATATTTTTAAACAGCTTTTAATATTCTCTCGCGTTTGACTTTTGCATGTGTACGGTGAAAACGTATTTTAGGGATCCACAATCACATGGAGTTGCATGATTATTATTGTTTTTGTGGTTAATATAATGTTTTAGGGCATGATTTAGGACAATGCAACATGCTTTTGTGCCGTTCTGCGCGCCACCGCATGTACTTTCTGCGTTGATGGTATCGCTAGATTTTCTTGGCAGCTAGTCTCCTAATCATTTCCGTAACTCGAGGAAGGCAAATCACTTTTGTAACTTCCTTAAACAAATACCATTGGCTTAGGTTTTGTAATTACAAATGTATTTTTATACTCAATCCGCTTTGGCTTTTTATACGAGGAGGTTTCCTAGGAGCCCCCTCCCCTCCAAGGGTATTTGTCATTGATACTTATAACATATGATGATATTAAGTGATAGATACGGATAAGTTCGTTTCTCGTTTCGTTTCAAATAGTATAAATAAATAAATAACTTTTATGATATTTTTGTTAGAATTTCAATTTAAAATCTTGCTCCAAATAAAATTATGTTTTATTATATTTTCTATAGGTTTCTTATAATATATTTTAAAATGTGTTGTTTATCTTCTTCTTTTTTTGAAATACTTTACAACAAGTTTTGCAACTAAATTCATTTAATTTATACCTTTTTTATTTTTTCCTAAAGATTTTTTTTAGATTTCTTTAAATTAAATATTTATTATCATACATTTTATGGATCCAATGTAAAAATTTAGGACTCAATATTAAGAAATGTAATTATTTTACTTTAATTTTTTATATATAGTTATCACGGTACCAAAAAAATATCTCAGAATTATGTTGGTATCAAATAAATATGTCAGCATCATAGTATTGTCTATTTTTTAAAAATATTTAGTTAAATAAAAAATAATTAAAAAATAAGTTATTAAACTTTGTAAAATCAATGATCCAGTTTGCGAGTTTAGTGAGGTAATTCGGGTTGTCCTGACTAGTAGGTTTGGTGGGATACCTTTTTTAAAAAATAGAAATTGATTTTGTTACTGTTTTTTTTTATCATATAGTTAAAAAAATAGTTTTGAAAAAACAAAGCATATTATTAAACTTTAGAAAGTCTATAGACTTATTCGCACGTTTGACATGTTGAACTTTTTATTTTTTATTTTTTAAAATTCATTTTTGTTTTTAATTTTATACTTCGATATTGAGTTAATTGAGAATTGAATTTCATAATTTATTTCTTTCGTTTTTCATGATGTTATCACGGTCTTAAAAAAGGTTCCAGGAAAGGATTGATGCTTAATTTTGCGAGAACATTGTTAATCTCAGTGGAGTCCATGACTTGGTTTGTGGGTTTAGGGGGGTTGTCTTTTCTTTTGTTTTTTATTAATTTTTTTTTAATTTCATACTTTGATAATGGATTGATTAAGAAATAAGTTTCATTATCTGTTTTATTTCACTTTCTATGAACTTATCGTAACTTCAAAAAAACATCCGATATTAGATTGATGCTTAATTTTATGATCTCGTATTTTTATTATCATATGTTTAAATAAAAAATAGTTTAAAAAACAAATTATTAATCCCAATGAAGGCGGATTTAACTTTCTTTTTCTTTTTGTTAATTCATTTTTTTATTTTATAATCTGATATTGGGTTGATTAGGAATTGAGTTTCATAATTTGTTTCATTTCGCTTTCTATGAGGTTATTGTATTTTCAAAAAAATAACCTAGTATCAGGTTGATGCTTGATTTTGCGATCATTTATTTTTGTTATCATATTGTTAAATCAAAATACTTTTTAAAAAACAAGTTATTAATCCTAGTAGAGTCCATGACCCAGCTCGCCAGTTTGACGTGTTGACCCAAGTTACCTGATTCATGGGTTGGCGGGTTTACCCATCGAACCCGATATGGTTTTTTTTATAGTTTTTGGTCTCTAATTTTTTTTATTTGATCCTTCAATACTGGATTGATTGAGAAATAAACTTTATAATTTATTTTTGTTTAGTTTTTATAGGGTTATCCTGATCTCAAATGAACATCTATTTTAAGGTTGACGCTTGATTTTACAAGCATCTATTTTTTTTATCATGTAATGAAATAAAAACAGTTTACAAAAACAACAAAGTTAGTAAACCCAGTGGAGTCCATAACCCAGATTACAGGATGACCGAGATCCATCCAATTTGACGTCGTCTCAACATGTAAGAAAAAAGTTGTCATCTTGAAGTCTTTTTAAAAAATCAAGTTATGTTTTTAGAAGTCGTTCAGGTTGTCTTTCGACTTGTGAAATCAACTGATTCATGTCTAGTTAACTCTTACATAATTTAATTAAAAATCTAAGAATTTTAGTCGGAAGATTTTAAAACTAACCCGCTTAAACGAGTTTAATAAAACTTTAAAAGAGTCTCCCACATTCTTAATATATATTTTTTATATATTTAAAAAAAATATGGTGTGACTCAGCAACATAACATGTTCGAATGGACTATTGATAATACTATAACATGTATTTTTTTAAGTCTCTGCTATCTTGTTTCTTTAAGGTAATTATAAATAAATTTGTCCCAGTACAGAGGACGAACTTCAAGAAACAATTTTCCGTACGTACCACTTCACGGGAAGAGTTCAGTTTAGGCATCACCATGTAGTAGCTGGCATGTATTTTTAATTGAAGAAATGAGGAGAGGTCGGTGGCTTAGATCAGATAGCATGTATTTAATTGCGAGTTCTTTTTCTTTTTCTCTTAATAATAATAATTATATAATTTTCTTAATAGTCAATGGAATATAGTAACGTGATTTTTTTATTTTTTTTTCAACCTGCACTGTTCTTAATTGATGATTGGCTTATCTTGTTGACTTGGAGCTTCTGGATGGATTAAATTAGCTTTATGTCCTAATTTGACCTTTTAATTAAATATTATTATTATTATTATTATTATTGTCAAAGCAATCAACAAACAACTTCGGTGTGTTAGGTGATGACCAAATAATAAGAATTTAGAATCAAGAGGTTTGCTCTTTCTATGGTCTCAGGTTCGAGCCCTGTGGTTGCTCATATGATGACCATTAGAGGCTTACATGATCGTTAACTTCAGAGCCCGTGGGATTAGTCGAGATACGCACAAGCTGACTCGGACACTCACGTTAAACTAAAAAAAAGAAGTGAAGTTAAAGATAATTTGTTCTTCATTATTTAAATTTCAAAATGATCCCTGATCTATTTTTTCGTTTCAATTAATCCTCAATGTATCAATGGATTATAATACATTCCTTTTTTTAGTTTCAATTACCAAAATTGCAAAGTAACCACTCGAAACTCCAGCAATTTCTCTCCCCCGTTAAAACCCATCCGGTCATGAGATAAAATATATTATATTAAAAAATATAAAAGGTTTTATAGTTTTCACATATTAGATAGTGTCTTGAGACAAAAAAAAACTCCAAAACATTAAAGATAGAAGGGATATATTTTCATGTACTTCAAGTTTTAAAAATATAAAAATTTACCTTAAAATTATTATAGAGATAAATTTATTTTATGTTTTTGTTTTTATCTTTTTAACCAAATATATTTTTATCTCTTTTTATCTATATTTCATTCTATCTTTGACATTTATTTGATGATTTTTCATGGAAAAAAAACAAAAACCATGTGAGTTTAACTTGACTACCTATAATTTTATTAATTAAAACTGATTAAAAAAATATTATTAAGTATTTATTGAAACATTATAGATTAAGTTTTGAGATGAAAAATTGGTTGGGATCTAACAAAGATTTCCTCCAAATCTTTGAGACTTTTACTATATTTCCCTTCTTCTTTCATGGACTAGTAAACTTTTTAGTATTTCAATTTTCAATAAATTTACAATTTTTATTTTATTTTGATCAAATTATAAAAATCTCTCCTGAACTTAAATACATAGTTGCTAGACCCGACACAGAATCTAACCTGGAAAAGAGTTTAAGTCACTAGGTTACTAAGTCAACTCGCAGGTCATCAAGTCAATCATAATTAAAAAAAAATTATTATTATTATTATCAAAACAAAAATATTTCATTCTTTTTATTAAAATATTCCTTGATGTTGACCAGGTGGGTTTGGATCAGGTTTAGTCAAATCAAATGAGTAACGGGTTAATCGAGTTTGGTTAGATTAATATCTTTTCCAATTCAATTGAAACTTGGCTCAGGTCATTCTCTAGATTACAAGTTTCCTGAATTAATTTATTAAATCGGGTCAAGTTTAATAACTATACTTGAATGAAAAAACAAATACCCCACTACACAAAATAAAATACATTATTCTTCATCATAAATAATATGATTTTTTGAATGTGCCTCTTTTATTGAGAAATTGGTAGAAAAGTCTATAAAAATCCTTCTATTCTCTTTCTACAACTCTAAATATAACACACACACACACACACACAATCCATCTTGATATTCTCTCTAAAGGATCACGATTCACGACCCTTACAAGTAACTTAAATTGAAATTGTCAATTAAATTTATCTCTAACAATCCTAATTTGAAAATAAAAAACATTTCTAAAAAATTCACTTAAAAAATAAAATATTCAATTAACCATAAAAATTGAAATACTTCATTTAAAACAACAAAAATTGGATGTACTTAATTGGAAAAAAATCACAAACTTCATATTTTTTTTATTGTATTTTTTATTTATTTAAAGATCTTGGATATATGTCCCCCCAAAGCTAGGGTAGAGTTTTTCCCTTGACATATTCCCTTGAGAAAAGAAAGGAAAATAATCTATAATATAGCATTGGGTCTAGACTAGAAGTAATTTTATCTCATCTTGATTTTTTATAATTTTGACCCACCTCTAAAATGATAATATTGCATCATTGAGGATTTGTTTAATTAATCCAATATAATCTTCATATTTATAATTTAATCTCGATTAACACATAAACTAGATTGAGAATATATTTTATCATCAAATAAAAAAAACTATGAGCTCTTGTACAAAATAAATTATATTTATCATCAATACTTGTAAATCACATTAAATTTAATATTCTTAGAAGAACTAAGATTTCATTAGGTGATTTTCTCTTACTTTAACCAAATTTACTTAATTTCTTTTATATTTCAAGTTTAAACAAATTTGTTTTCTTTTATATTCTACCAAAACGAATGCATATTTTACAAAGATAAAATGTCCTCTCTCGTCCCTTGCATCAGGAGAAAAAAACTCTCTCGCCTAGTATTTCTTATGATCAAGATATATAAGAAAATGTTTTATCGGAAAAGGATTGAAGAACCTTTTTAATTATTTCAAGGTGTCTTTTCTTTAGCGATAAATCTAGAAGAAAGTGATTAGTTATAATTTTCCCATCCATAAAAAAAAAAAGTGTTAAGCAATAGATATTGTTTTTGTTCAAGAAGAAGAATAGCAACAGTTGCTATGATTTACGAGGGATTATATAAATTCGAAATCTTTCTTGACATCCATAATGAGTAAGATTTAAAGATGGAATTGTACCATAATGATCATTATTGGAGATTTAATGATTATTAATTTCTATAAAATTAATCGAGATATACATAATTTCATCCGAAAACCATTTTAATAATAAAAAAAAGTTAAATAACAAGTGGTACTGAGATATATTGAGTTTAAAGATACAATTAGCGCAGCAATTTGTCGTAAAATCTGCTAAAACATAGATAGTGTTCGACTCATCTCGGAGATGAGCTTTGGTAAAGCTTGAAAAACTACGCCCAGTCGCCCACACGAACATGGCATAGCACATGAGAGAGAAGTTTTATGGAAAGCAGGATCAAGGCGGGTGCATGGGGCAGGCACAAATTATGAACACAAGCATGTGGGTGTGGCCGCCTTAATTATTGTAAGGGACAAGACCAGCCACAAAAACAAACGTGACCTAAGCCATGTGATCGCCGTCTTCTCCGCTTCCACTTGATTTTCTGTCCAGTTTCGGTGGCCATTTCCTCACTCAACATGTTTACACCAAAAACATCTTTTGATCCGTCAGGATCTGGAAACTCTGTCAGCTCACACCATTCCAAAATTCAGACACTTATTAGTTTGTTGAATCCGAGAGGTTGTAGATACAGAATATTTGAAGCATGTAAACGCACATTATAGAGATTTATTAGGTAGAGATGTAGAAGGAAAACAAAAATATTGCTTCCAAAAACGTCAATGGTTTTTTTTTTCTTCCTGAAATGGCTAAAGGTTAAGAAATAAGAGAATAAAAAGAGCAGTTAATCCTAAAAACTGGGTTTCATTCATAAAATTCGAAAGGTGGTAAAGGTCTTCTAAAAAGAAACCCTAGAATGCTGTCTTATTTTTCATAGATTTATGTGGCTGTTGGAGAATTGCAAGAAGTGAGCAAGCAACGCAAAAGAGTGAAAGTGGGCTCATGGCCTTTCATTTCCTGCTATAAGTCTATTACTGAGAAATAGAATGCCCAGACACAAATGGCGTCCTTCTCCCTTGCCTGAATTCCTTATCTGGTAGGGTCCTGGCTGCTTGAGAAGCAGGTCCCACAACACCATTCACAGTCTGGCCTAAGGAGGTAGCCATGCAAGCTGGTAAGCACAGTAATGCGTCTGGTGGCCGTCAAGATCACGGCAAGCATTAAATATTGCGCTATTGTGACTGTGAGAAGACAGACCACATGCATATGAAGACAAACCCCACCATGCCCGAAACCCATAAAAGACTAATAGCTGATGTTTGTTTTAATCAAAATCATGAGGATATCATCCAGTACTGTTTGCAATTTCCTTATATATCAAACTCACTCCCGAAACCACCATGAATTAATATGTAATGATCAGAACGATGCTTCAGCATTAAAAACAGTTCTAACCACCTCTCGTGGTAGCTGCTTTCCCATAATGTGTTTTTGCGGTTGAACCATATTTTTTAAAAGTTTTGATTTTTTTCCCTCAAATTATTTTTTTAGTATTTTTGAGTAGTTTTAAGGTACTAATTTTGAAAATAAAAGGTATTATTTTAATATATTTTCAAATAAAAAAATATTTTAAAAAACATCTACCACAATTTCAAACATTACTTTTGTTGTTAGATGGTGAAATTGAAAAAAAATATTCAATAAAAAAAGAACAAAAAAAAAAACCAAGTGCACCTAGTTAACCTTTTAAATCCACAACTCGGGTCATAAGATCAGGGTAACTCTATAGAAAACAAATAAAAAAATTATGAATCCTAATTAAATTAAGAAACATTCGATTAAAAAAAGATAAAAAAATAAACTGGGTTAATTTGTTAAACTCATGACCTGGGTCATGATTTCAGGATAACCCCATAAGAAAAAAAAATTATAAAACTTAATTTTCAACTAACTTAATGTTCAAGGATAAAATTAAAAAAATAAATTACAAAAGCAACATAAAAAAATGACTAAAGTCTACCCGAGTTAACCTGTTTAACTTACAACGTGAGTAATGAGATCATGATATATTCATAGAAGGCAATAAAAAATTATGAAACCCTACTTTGAATAGATCTAATATTAAAGGTTGAAATGAAAAAAAAAAAAAAAAACTAAATCTATAAAGGTAATATGTAGCCTAAAAAAAATTTAAAAATTTAAAAATATAAAATTCTCAAAATAAACTAATATTGAAGGGTAAAATTAAATAAAAAAAAACACAAAACATCATATCAATAAATAATATCATGTGAGTATAACTACAGTGATTTAACCACATCTTTAGTGTTTTGTCAATGTTAATTTGGCTGTTGCCTAAATCAACCACTCATTCTCAATGTAGCTATCCTTCTGATCTAAATAAGAGTGTCTTTGTCTCAACATTTTTAGGCAAGTACGTGTGATCTAGGGTTGCATAGCAAGGATCACACATTTTCAACTTACAAAGCATCCCCTCGCCTCTAACGTGAACTTGGCAAGAAAAGGAAAAAGAAAAGAGAACTCATTTTCCTAATAATTCTCTCGGTTTTTATCAATTATAATCAAGAGTAGTTTTTTGCAGTTTTCCCAAAATTACAATAATAGGGAAATCGCCAAACCAATGTTTATTAGGGGGATGGACTTCAATCTAATTTAACAGTTACCCCTGTCCATGCAAATCCAATATTTCACCAACAGTCACCATGCAGGTTTTCAGCATATAACTTGTCCGACTACAAGTCGTGTTTGGAGACGAAACAATCAGGATCAACACAAATGGTAGATATGGGGAATGGCTCAAAATCTTGCTACATTAAGGATATTTACCAAGACTATCATGAATGGTAACTGGAAATTTAAAACTCACCACTACAAACTTCTTTCTGTTCAGAAAACTTAACAAAGATACGAGCAGGCTGACCCCAAGTAATGTGCCAATTATGCATGTCAAACCGGTTGTTCAAAATCTCCAGAACCGTATAGACGCAATAAGTTCGAGGCAATTTCTGCTTGTCAGATTATATACTTCCATGAGCATAACTGAACAGATATATGGCAACTGAAAGTTATTGCACAGACAGTAACTTCTGCAATGGTGATGTCTTTATGGATCCTCCGTCGACAGTGCAATTGATCTGTTCCAAAATCTGCACTCCGAAGACTTCAGAGGTTGCATGAACAATTTAGCATAAATGACCATCCTGTCGCATAACAATATCATCAGAGAGGATATAGTCAAGAACACGATGCCTTGGGATCATTTGGGATTGGTGGTTCTAGTGATAAAAATTCTTTCAAAACAACCACCTCATGTCACTTATACTACAACCTCCTTAAGGGAAATAATATCGTCACGTGGATGAGCTTCTTCTACCCTAACTTGCACTTCATCTCCTATCTGTGTTCCCAGAGACACCCAGGCAGTTGCTTGAAGCCCCACCTGCAGCATTAAATGTTCAACTTGTTACTTCTATCAAATATTACAGGAGAGAAGCGCACAACAATGCGCAAGGAATGGAATTGGCAACAGCTCAGAGTTTCATATTATATGGAAAGACGAGGAATAAAGTGTGAATACTTAAGGAATGCACTAATGTTCAACTAATAAACATGATCAACCACCATGGCATTAAGACAACCTGAGAATCCAAAGAGTTTAGGGCGTTTCGATCTTCCATTTTTTTTTCTGTTCCTTTTTCTCCTTTTTAGGTTGGAGGATGAGGGATTGGGGGAGAAGAACGGAAAGTGGTTAAAGTGGATTGGGGAACAGGCTTTACTTGTTACTGTAATAAACTATCCTTACCTCAACTAGTAGCAGAGCTGCAACCCGATCTTTAATGAACCTGAGGATCAATGCACGATATTTTTTCTCCTTTGGTTGCCTTTTCAAGAATTCTATCATCCAATATTGAAGACTGCTGCTGCAGAGCCTCCTTACTACCCTAGTTTGCATGTTAATTAGTGATGCCATACCCTCCAGCTGACCAGCAGAGAGAGGAGGGGAGTCGCCTCTAAGAACTGCTTTGACCTACATGCATCCACAAATGTTTATTAGTTTATATAGCTTGTACGGCCCATGTTCCGGCGACAACGTAAATATCATTAAAAAATACATAGACTTATATGAGAAGTAAAAGGGATGTTCAAATAAACTAAAACAAGTTAATGCATTGACATGAATTTAAGAAACTCACCTGATAATGAGCAAGAAGATCCAAGTATCTACGGATGGGAGAAGTAAACTGAACATAACCAGGAAGTCCCAAGACTCCATGGCGTACAGGTTTCCTGAAATCGATTTCAGCACCGCGCATTATTCGAACAATAGCTGCACTCCTGACAGGTCCTTCAGGAAGATGTGCGAATGCAGATACATCGATATTTGATTGTGGCTGCCCCCTATAGGGTAAAGGAATATTGTTGCAAGAGCCATAAGTGGCTATAACTTCCCCACAAAGTAACATCATCTCAGAGACAAGTCGCATTGCAGGGTCAGCCTGGTTTTCAACATAGAGGTTAATTGAAGGCTCTGGATCTTCTGGATTAGGGACCTTGATGCGAGTTTCTAATGTGGCTGTGTCAACTGCACCCTGAAAAATGCATGAGCACTTAAATGTCACAGAAATAAGAGCCCAAGAATCTTGCTACAAGGTCATAGATTATCTCAAGAAAGTCTTAAATATATTGGCCTTGACAACCTTATCCGTCCGCACTAAAGTGACAGACTTCAAAACCTAATCATGAACTCAAGCACATTAAGACTTCAAAACCTAATCATGAACTCAAGCACATTACTGTGTAACTGTAAGCATAATCAGTGATTTGAGAGTAGATTATCATTCTTAAAAAGAAAAGAGTTCGCAACCTTATTGAGTCAGCACAACCCTCCATGCAGAGACACTATAAAAGTGAAAACGATAGGTATACCAGTTTCTAAGAAACAAGCGCATGTAAAATATGCATTTGTTTTTATTGTTATCCCTAATCATCAATGTATCCATCAGATATCATTAATATCTTCACAACTATCAATTTGTGGAAAGCCTAAAGCCATGAATACATATTGCAAAGCAGCTAGTCCTCTTAGCATAATCAGTGAGAATAACTTTCAATGATAAAATGAAAATTATCCAAGAAAGATTCTAAAAATAAAAGGTACAGAAAGGAAGAGGGAAAAAATTGATCAAATCCAATCTTAACAGTTTTGTACATATTTAGAACATAATTTGATTGTATATTCAAACCAACCTGTTCACAACGCCACTGTAACCGAAGAGATGCAGCCTCAGAAAGAAGTTTTAATTCAGCTTCCTCGTCCAGGTTCATATGAAGCAGCTCAGATGCACTCTCGTATGTCAGCATATAGGTTGGTTTAATGATTGAGTTATCCACAGAGTATTCTGCAATGCTATCCAGCATAGGGCATAAAATGGTCTTTATTAATAAAATAACATCTTTTACAAGTCTTGAAACTTCAGTTCATAAGCATTTTTACAACCATTCTAAAATAAAAGTACTGTTGATCAATATGTTGATGAATCACAGACAGTGGTACCTAAGAGAATATTCTCTTATCAACACCAAAGTTCAAAATATGGAATGAAATTGGCAAGCAATTATTACCAATTTTTTACAGGCCCAGAGGCCAGGTCAATAATCTAGAGAACTTCGATAGATGTGGGTTTACACTACAGTGACTTCCAAATAGCCAACAAAGCACAGGATAATGTCTCTGATGGCTTCCTACAACACACTTATTTAAAGTTCTCTATTGTAAATTTGTAGGTAAAACCTTAGTTGAGTAAAATCAAAAGCCATTTCAAAGCTAGCATAAGAGATAAGTCTCAAGATATCTAAAGGACCTATATTGTTTATGAGATCCTAATCTGCACAGCATTCCTGAAGTTCCATTTATACTAGTACAAACTAGAGCATTGCAAATTAAATCTCACAGAAAGCATATCCAAGAAATCTATTTTACCACTTACCAGCCATCAGAATGCAGAATAACAGATACAGTAACAGCATTGCAAACCTCTCCCTGTTTCAAACTCATTCCTTCCATCGCAAGTTTCTCTGGAAACATGGGATAAGTAGCGGTGGGCAAGAAAACAGAAGTCCCTCTTCTCATTGCCTCTCTACACATTAGGAAATGCCTCAACATTTTGAACATGACTAATATAAACAAAAGGTAGTTCTTCATCTATGGAACAAAATCCCAAACAATACCTGTCTACTTTACTCCCTGGCTGTACGTACCGCACTGGATCTGCAACATGTATCCAAACTTTAATTCGCCCATCCTGTAACCTCGTTGCACTCAATGCGTCATCAAGCTATAGGAAAACCAACACGATTCAAGATTAAATATCCATACAGTAGGAAAAGATCAAGGGCAATTTAGAAGTCTCACAAAAGATGCAATCCATAAACATGCAGTGGAAGTTACCTCATCAGCCTCGTCAACATCAATGGCATAGACTTTCAAGTGAGTGAGATCTTTTCTGTTAATCTAAACACAAAGAACACAAAATGAGCAAGAAGAGTATCAGACAAAAAAAAAATAGTATAAGAGAACAATTCATATATTGTTTTCTTGAAATTAGCCAGGAAAATGCTTGTATCCCTTGTTCGAAACTTGGCATACGCAACATTAAAACTAAAAGGGAAGCAAGCCTGCCTTGTCGGGGTCAAACGGCTCTGATAGAAGATCTTCAGCAGCTGATATGATCTCATCTGGATGATCAGTATGAATGTTGAGCTTCAACATATCAAGATTGACATGGACAGGAAAGTATCCAATATCTATGAGGAGGTTTAATGCAGAGGATGCTGTTTTCCCCATTCCCATTGCTGTGAGGATCTGACCCACCAAATAAAAGGGAAAAGAAAATCATATGCAGAATAGCAGATGTTGAATACTTAAGAAAAAAAACAAGCAGCAATGAAAAGATATCATGTTTTCTTTTATTCTTTTCATGAAACTAATGCTTCCTGAAGTATTTTGTAGGAGGTTTCATCTGGTTCAGCCTAGCAAACTTGGTGAAGTTAAGAAAGATTACCATCCCTGCAATTCTCTTTTGGTCATTGCTTTTGCATGCATCAATTGCATATGCTTCAAGAGACTCAATTTTGCATCGGATTTTCTCTTCAACCACCCATGAAGTTTTGGGGGGTTTTGCATTTGAAGGCATTGCCTTGGCAGATTTTAGTAGTTGCACAAGCTCCTGAAGTTCTTTCTCAGCAGCTTCCTTTGCAAGCTTCCTACGCATAAGTTCTTCTACCTAGCTTTTCAAATAAATGGAATTTCGCTTACCATAAAATAGAAGAAAACTAAAAACATTGAATTTGCAAAAGGTGATCTGCTAAAAAACATGCATTAGTAATAGATCCACTTTAAAGTTTAAACAACTTATTTACTACCAATATTAAGACCACCAGCAAGAAGCAGGAGTTAACAAAGAAGAAGACGAAAATTAACCAGGTTTCAGTTGAACAAGACAAACATAGAAAAGCCTGATCTCATCCTTAAAGGCATATCAAGCCAGTATAGTAAGAAACCTAGTCCAATTCCAGACAGATGCCTCTGCAAGTTTAAAATCGTTTTGAGGCGGGCAAAATAGAAAAAGCTTCAGACCAGGAGTAAATCATCACAATCCTGTTGGGACAAGTGCCTTAGTAATATATGATCAAATTAATTATATATACACTAATGAAAAAGGTAATAAGATATAGCTCCCTGATTTCTTTTGTTATAGTTGCTATGGATTTCCTACTATGGAAGCAATGGAAACAAGATATAGTTTTACCAGGATTCATTATAAATTATCCGCTACCACAGCAAAAAACCAGATAATGCAACTGCTCAGATGTTAGCAGTTTTAAATCATTCATAGCTGCTGGCTTTTCTCAAACCACAGTAACATCAAATGAAACATAACATACAAAATCCATAAATCAAGGCTAGCAAGAATTTTATGCCTCCATGGAATAAATTTAATGAAATATAAAAAATAAAAAGCATCCACCTGCATAGTAGGTCGAGGCCCATAAATAGAGCGAGAACCTTTTGTCTCCAGCACAGTGAAATATAGATCATCCTTTGATAGCAAAAGATGGGCACAATAACTTTCAAGAGGCTCCACGCTGCCAAAAATCATCTGCAAATTAGGGCAGGAACATCATTAGTGCAGAAGTGAGACATGAAGCTGTAACAAAAATTGGAAATTCTAAGGTAGAGTACCTCGGCTAATTCTTCTG
The DNA here is from genome assembly GCA_007827005.2 of Populus simonii. Classification (NCBI taxonomy): domain Eukaryota; kingdom Viridiplantae; phylum Streptophyta; class Magnoliopsida; order Malpighiales; family Salicaceae; genus Populus; species Populus simonii. Next base: position 7,292,475 of record CM017469.2, read on the forward strand.
GTGTAACTGACTTATTCTTTTCAAGAAGCTCAATCCAAGCAAACTCAAGCAACGAGGAGTCCTGCACCATATTAAAACATGCTAGGTTTATGTGCGCACACACTTATTTAAAACAGCGGCCCATAACGACATGAACTAACCAAGTTTTGCTGAGCTTTCTGAATAAAGCTTGAGATTTGGGTTTGGTCAAAATTATCAACACCGGGAACAATATAAGTAATTTGTTGGGGTTTAATCGAGGAAGTAACACCATTCTAAACTACACAGAGAAAGCACAATAATCAGTCATTTAATCTCAAGCGTCTAACAAAAACAAAACCTTAGTTGTGTTTCTACTTGAACCTGATCGTACACCATCCAATTCTTCTTTCCATCACGTCTCTGCACCACTGCCAGCAATACTCTCTCTGAATCCTTCTTGAACTCCACTAATAATCCTTTCTCCACCGCTTGGTTCACCAGTTTATCATCTAAAGCCTCTCCACCCGTCGTTAATCTGCCCAGTCATTATCATTTTCCTTTTCAATTACACACATCAAAATCACATAATAATAATTGCAGATATTTCTTCTTAATAATAGATTAGGAAGGTCAAGATGAGACGGAACTTGATAGCGGAGCAAATGCCTTGGCGTTTGCGTTTGCGATAAGAAGCCAGCTCCTCCAACACCGTATCAACGAAACTTTGAAGGGAGTAGCTTCGTACATCGCCATGACCAAGAATTGGAAGGTCGAACCGGAACATAGGGAAGCCAAAGCCTGATTTGGAGTAGCGGTCATGGTGCGAGGAGGAGGTGGTGGTCCTCAAATGGCAATTGAGACGGCAGCGGAAGGAAGAAACGGGAGGTGATGAGCGAAATATAGAGCAAGAGTTAACGGCTCGAACCGAAATCATTTTTTGTAAGAGAAGAAGAAGAAGAAGCCTCCCTTCTCGGTTACAGATTTTTTTTATTTTTTCTTTTTCTTTAGATAAGCTGAGCCTACTGTCTACTCTTTCAGAGTTGCTGAAACGCTGCGTTCAACCCTCTTGTTGGGCCTGGTACTGGGCCTGGGCCTGGGCCTGATAATTTTCAACAATCAAATACAAGCTGCACCCCTTTATGATCGGACACGTGATTTCCTGAAACTGTATGCGCTCCCGCCTGGCCACTAAAGCCGCGCAAAATATTCACTATAAAATAAAATTATTATAATATTCTCACGAAATAATAGCCCTGTAGCTGGTTATAGTCTTAAAAAACATCACCTACTAGTTACAAAGGTAACAGGGAAATTTACACAATGATTCAATACAAAAGAGTGTTGGGAACATGGGACGAGGAGGGGATAGTAACTGTCTAAAAATATGAACGGAATTGCTTTCGAAAAGCTGGGACCAATTGTATGATTTGTACATGTATCTGGCTAGCGTCCACTTCCATCCACACAACGTGTATAATTCAACGGCAGAGCCCAGTGCATAACCCCTGAATCTGAGAACTCGTTGCGCCAGGCAATATGTACACGCTGGATTTTCCATTGCTTGAGCACGTTAAGTTCAGCTGGTTGCCTATTTGGGTGGACTGCAATATTGAGATATTTGCAGCATCAGGCTTAAGCTTATGGTATATTTCACAAAACAAAAATTAAAATGCAAATCACAAACTATTTTCAATGGCTAATCCTATGCATGGCGAACATTTTAGACCCCACACTCTGTCTGCTCATTGTGACTCTTGCTTTTTAACAAAGCACTGTCAACATGTCCGCAACTTGCATAATCATTACCACCTGATCTAAAAGGATTCATTGGCAAAAAACTTAACATCAATGTTTCCATCCAGATTTTTAAAACCCATCCAGCATTCGGTAAATAAACAAATAAATTAGGCCATTGAATCCATTTGACAAAGTTATCCAGATTTGTGAAAGGAAATGGTCCACCTTTAAATGGACAAAACTTTCTGATGTGTACATATACATACATATAACATGCAGGAGAGCGGGCGTGTGTTGGGAAGGGGGGATTAGTTTTGTTACCAAACAGTATGCAGGCTCGGTTTTGCAACTCCATTTTCCAGTAGGGACGCAAGACAAATAATGACACCATGAACAGTGTTCATTTGCATCAACTCCCCGGAGAAGCAGAACCATGCCAATGGTAAGCCTGCAAATTACAGTTAGATTAGCGTAAGGAAAGCATGCTATATGTAACTGTATGCATTACTAATGAATACTGAGAATCAGGATAAAGGGGATAGCTGGATGGGGAAGAGATAGCAACAAAGGATGTTGTAATGTAGACCATGGTATATCAATCTCATGTGCATACTAAGTTGCCAAAAAAATTACTTGACGTCTCCTATAGTTTTGGGGTGTCGAGGTCAGAAATACTTTTTCCTTTTTGATTTTGTTTAAGAATAATTTAATCAAAGGAACCAAAATTGCTTAAAAACAGACAACAGACTTTGAAATGCTTACCCAGCAATTAAAAGGATTAGAGATATGATCCACAATGCACACTGATAGGTCTTGAACTTAGATTTTACTGAGGCTGGAATATACCCAAGAGGAGCATGTCTTTGACTAAACCATCCAAACTGTGGGCGGATCAGGAACACAAACCCGAGGAGAAAACCAGAAAGAAATCCTCCAATATGGGCGAAGTTGTCAACATGTGGTAGAATTCCCAATGCTAGATTGACAGCGATGATCACCACGAGAGTAATGAAAGCTGCCACCTGAGCTTGTGCCGAGAATTGTAAGATAATGAGCTCAACAATATAAATTAGTAGAATTCTGCTACCATTTCACAATTCATGCTTCAACTAAAGGTGGTGTAAAAGGTACCTTATTAGCATATATAGTCCAATTTGTGATGAGTTCAGAGAGCATGCCCCCAAGTAAACCAAAAAGTGCACCAGAAGCACCAACAGAGATATTCGATTGGATAAAAAGAGCCGATAGCAAACTCCCACCAAATCCAGAGATGACATATAGTAAACCAACCTTTACTGTAAACCACCAATTAAACAGAAATGAGCCAACAATATTAACCTATAATAATGGGAAAAAAAGTTTGTTGTGAACAGCTTGTTTTTCATATATTGAGGGTTCTCAACTAGCAGAAAACATCGTGATACACTCAGAAAGTATCATATATGCATTGCCAAAGTCCATGGCAGTTAACCTAGACTACATCAGACTTATAACTATAGATCAAAGTTTCCACTTACATATTTCCCAATTGAAGAACAATATCGACAAGAAAAAAAGACTAATGGAGAGGGAAGAAAAAAGGCATGGTTTCCGATATGGACACTCCTATGCAGACAAATAAAAATGTTATTAAGGAGGAACAACTTAAAAAAGGGAGTTAAAACTTAGTGGTAATGCACGCCATCATGTACAGGGCTGCAAGTGTTACCTCTCAATAATGCAGAAAACAGAATATTTGCCAGCTTAAAGTCCAAAAAATGAAAAACATCTTGAAACTAATTTGGGAATCAGACACCTTCAGACCAAACGATCAATTCAAAAAGATGATACTGGTATGAACAACAAAGCAATTTGAACATTTCACGAGTTTTAGGCCTTATGCATTGAACAGAATAACAAAAACCACTCTTCTTCAAATCACTGCTTTAGCATTAAAATACTTAGTATGTAACAAAATATGCTAATAGTTCCCTCTCCTTTCACTTCTCCCTCTACCCTTTATGGTTCTATTCTTTTTAGTACACTACATCCATTTTTTAATCAAGAAGAAGAAAAGCAAAATTGTCAAGAGAACTGTGCATGTGCCTAGCTATGTGCATCATGATGCTTCCCAAAGCAACCATAGTCTTTTATTGCTGTAAACTCAACATATTTTCCAATATCCTGTGCTTGTTCAAAATAATTATTCACTCAGATAATTTGAAATTTTAAGTTTTTAATAATCCTCACCAAGAAGACAAATTTCCCTCTTTGGAATTGTCAAGCACAAATATTACTACAGAAAGTTTTTTACTCTTAATCATTTTACTCATAGAAGCAACATCATTTCCTTGAGAGAGTTTACGGTGATTTAAAATTAATTCTACTACAATCTTTTTTAATGTCCACGACATCATATTGAAAGAATTTAGCAGGTGCTGAAACTTGATAATCAGTAATTTTTCAGATTTGTAATTTGCTATATATGCTATTTATGCACAGTAATGCAGTAGTAATGCAAATGTTAATAATAATGATGATGATGATGAAAAATCAAGTTAGAAGAACACACCAAACCCAAATTCCTGCTCGAGCCGAATGCCAATAACCAGAAGAGATAGCATATTCGCTAACAAATGAAAAACCCCTCCATGTAACCAATTGCAGGTGATAAGCCGCCACCCCTGATGTCCATCAACCACTTTCTGTACATCTAGAGCCCCCATCTTCTGTAGCCTGAAACGATATTTATTAAGTACAATCAGAACCAGAACTTTATTATATCTCAACGATTTTTAAACTTACCAGTCCATGAGTCGTATAGACTGCAAGCAGTATTATCACACACGCAAAAAAAAAAAAAAAAACAGGAACTTACGCAATGGATGAAGGACCAAGAAGAGGGTTCTCTTTAAAGGGCTGAAAAGAGAACCTACCCAAGAACCGAGCAATACAAGAGACATAGTTCTTGGGACAGTTGTTGACATACATAGTGATAATAAACATAACAACATTGGCAATCACAAAAGCAGGTATTAACCAAGGCCACCATTTCTTGGAAGGCCTAGCTTTTCCATACACCACTGGACTTGGAGATGATGATGATGCCATTGCCAGCGACACTTGATGATTAGGTGTTTCTATCTCTACTGGGTGTATAATAGAGTTGTTTCCTCCTCTTCTTGAATTCACCCTGGTTTGGATCTCTGATGGAGGAACTGGATATTGCTCTTTCTCCATTGAAAGAAGAAGAAGAAAAGGTCGTAGAAGAAACAAGAGATGATAATCAGCCTAAATGACTAGCTAATAAGAATGCAAGCAGGACTCAAGAGGGTGTGAATTGAAAAGGGAGGAAGTGATTACGGTCATGAAATGAGGGCGCTTAGTCAGCGGTTTCACCAACTCCTATATTTTGAACGAGACGACACCTTGCGTGTCAACATGTTATTTTTTTGCCCACCTCATTGCAACAAGTTAGTATTTAAAATCCATCAATTACCTAATCCACTCCTAATTAAGTTGTAAAAATCATACATTAACAACAATCTAGCTGTTAATTCAGTAATAAAAACTTGAAATTAATAAATTTATTTTCTTTATGATTTCAAGTTCAAGTTTTATGGTTGCTCATATGATAGCCACTAAAAACTTACATGATTGTTAACTTTAGAGTATGTGAGATTAGTTAAGGTGCGTGCAAACTGACCCGGATACCCCATTAAACTAAAAAAAAAAATCCTACATTAACATTAACATTAAAATTAATTAATTATTAACATTAACATTAACATTAACATTAACAAATAAACTAAAAAAAGATTGGTATTCATATTTCATACTTTCACGTTTCATTATTCACGGCATTGTTTACTAGGCGGATTTTATCCTTTAGTCCTTCAAATTTGTTATTTGGTCATCTAACTCCTTAGTGTGTTTTTGTTATTCTTGGATTTTTTATTCTCTCTGGATTGCATGATAATAGCAATGTTCGCTAGGCAGATTTCCATCCCAGGCCCTCACATTTTTTATATGTTCCAATTTGATCATCTAACTTTTTTGCTTTCAATTTAGTCCTCGCAAGTTTTATTTTCACTACACTCGAATTTATTTTTTTTCTTGTGTCCAGTGTGTCAGAGATCATACTAGATTTAAATGACAAGTCATTTTCGATCTGTTTCAATTTATTCATCAAACTTTTCTTTACAATTTGTCCCCCCACGTGTTATGTTTTCATTGTTCTTGGATTGGAGATCGTGCAGGAGCTAAATGACAGGTCAATTTCATATAACCTATTTTCTAATTACAGTAAAAAAATAAAATCAAGAGAACAAGAATTAAAATTGATATTAATAAAAGTTTAAAACCTTTTTCTCATAAATATTGCTCGAGGGATACATAAAACTATACTTTAGTCCCTATATTTTTAGTTTTTTTATTTGATTCCTTTTGTTTTTTTATTTTTCATTTTCACATCAAATATTTTTTTTTTACGTTTAAGTCATTAAATCTTTAGAAATGAGAAAGAAAATTATTATAAGAATTTAGAAGAGAGAAAGCTCTTGAATGATCTAATTTTGACCATTAATAATTTCGATTTTGATATTTTATAGTCTTTAAAAAATGACTCAATAAATGTGGCTTTTTACATTTAATAATGTCAAAAATATATATCAGAATTCAATAAGTTTTTTTTATTTGATTTGATTTAAAATTTTTAGATTGATCAAAATGTTTTTTGTTGTTAGAAATAAGGTTTTAGAGGTTCATGAAGAGTAAAATTTAGGTTGTTAGGATCCAAGAGCTTAAGGTTCGACTTTTTAATCAATAAAATTATCTCCAATAACCATTATTCATTCACTTTAAAAATTAAATAGATGGATAATGTGTTGTTTTTTTTTTTAAAAAAAAAAAGCTAAAACCTAGGTGTGCAAGCTTGGAATTTCAGGCCCAAACATGCAAGCCCAAACTTCCAACTTATATGTTTCCGCCCTTTGATTTATTTATTTTTTATATTTTTATCTCTTGTATTTTATAGTTAGATTTTTTAGAAAATAATTTTAAAATAATTATTCAATTATCCAATTTTTGAAATAATTTTTGTATCTTTTATCATAATATTAATAATTACTTTTCAAATAATTGAATATGAACCTTGAATATTGAATGCATATCAAATATCTTTTTATAGTTTTTTATTGTAATTTATATATATATATATATATTAAATTTGTTATTCCTATATTTTTTTAATATATTGACATAAAAATCACCCATTCGTTATTTTTTTAATCAAAACTTTCTCTTAGAATTGTATATAAGTAAAGGGGTTTTTGATTGAAGAGATATATTTTTTATTCTTATTTTAAATTGTTAAAAAATAGATATTTATTTTAATAGATTCTAGTTTTTACACAATATACATCATAGTTCAAAAAAAGATTTTGTGAATGCGCGAGCTTGACTTATATCATCTAATTTTTTAAGAGAGTGTTTAGTATTATTTCATTATAAATAATAAGATAAAAGTATTAGGTTTCTCTTGAATCTGAGAAAAAGAGAGAGAGTACTCGTGAATTTTGATTGTTAATGGATTCTAGATATTAAATGGAGTTTAAGATCAAATATAAACCAAGATATGATTGAAAATATGATAAATTATTGTACTTGATTCTCTATCCATAATTTCTTTAAATTATTGTCTTGCTCCTTTTATTTACAAGTTATTTATTTATATTGCCTTTGGAGTTTTTATTTCTCTATGGTTTTCAATTTTCATCAAGGCCTGTTCACGTTCCTTATGAACCTATCTATCTCGTAGTTTTTTAAATTATAATTTTGAAATCCGATCCGGGATTGAAACTAGATCATGTTGAAAAAATAATAATAATAAAAAAGCTTGTTATAACCTGATTAACCCGAAAAGACCTAGTTAGAATTCATTAACTTTTGTTTTTTAATTAAAATGATATTATTTTAAATTAAAAAATATTAACTTGAACAATCTAGTGAACCAATCAAAATTTAAAATCCAGACTTTATATCGTACCGGATCTATGCTTTAATCTTGACATGCAGAGGAATCTCTTTATAATCTTAGATATCTCATGACACGTATACACAAACATCAAACTCAAGCCTTCTTCACAGGCCCATGTTTTTAAAATTTAAAAATCTAAAAGAAAATAAAATAAAAACTAAAAAAATCCATAAAAAAAGGGACAAATTTTCTTGGACATATATTTCAACGCTCAATTCACCTCCTAGTAAAAAAATATATATTTTAATTGACATCTTTCAAGAATACGAGGGGTTTTTTTTTTAGAGAAATTTTTTTTTCTAAAAAGGTTTGTGTGCAAACCTTTGGAAATTGAAACCAATTTGTCAAAAGAATTTTTATACAAAAAATGTTTTTGTGTGAGTATTTCTTTTTAACCAACTTTCTCATCATTCATCTTTTTTTAAAGTATTTTTTACTTATAAATATATCAAAATAATATTTTTTTATTTTAAAAAATTATTTTTGACATTAACACATCAAAATGATCTGAAAACACTAAAAAACATATTAATTTAAAGTAAAAAAATAAAAAAAATTTAAATTTTTTCAAAAATATTTTTAAAATACAAAAACAAACAGGGCTTTAACCAAGCCCAAAAAAACTAAGATTCGTGGTCTTAGAATATGAAGTTGAACATATGGATGAAAATAAATAAAAGGAAAGGGATAAAACAGAGAAAGAAGTTAAGCTAATAAAAGATGTGGTGAATGAAATAGAGGCATTTAATTAAAAAGTCTAAAACCTTAAAGAGAATATTGGTTAATATAAAGATTAAAAGTGTAATGGACTTGTAAACCTATTTAGCTGATATGTTTAAGATGTTTGAAAAAAATATATTTGATGAAATTAGATGTCTTTGAACTCATTTTAAGGCTATGGTGCGGTTTTTCAAACTATTGGGCCCGAGTGATGAGCTTATGGCCCAACTATTTCAAAGGAATATAATTGAAGGTGACCTTTAAATTGTTAATCAATTTAGAATCGTGTAAGTTATGTATATATTCTATTATATTTAAATATTCTATAAATATATTTATACAATATAAATATATATTTCAAGTTAAGTTTGGGCGGGTTTCAAACCAAGTTTAATAATATTCATTAATAATATTTATATTCTATTTATTATTCATTGGGTTAAAAAAATCTCACTCATTCCAATCAGGTAGAGTTAATATCTATAGAGATCGAATTAAATCTTAAAATTCCGTCCGATTTTTCAAACCACTAGGCCCAAATGATAAGTTTATGGCCCAGCTATTTCAAATGACCATTAATGAGGGCAACTTCAAAATTTAGCAAACCAAGTCATGGTCAAATATACGTGTTGAATTTGTGGAATAACACTACCACGACAACAAATTGGATTTGACTCGTAGAATCCAAGCATAACGAAGATGGAACTATTCTATATATGTTGTTTGATCTAGACTTCCTTCTCTGTAAACAAATACACTCCCATCGTCATTTTACCCAACTTAAAGCCTAGCATGACAAACAATCCACTTCATATGTTACAGGCTGGATCGTTAATGTTATTGCATATGAGAAAAGACCGATATAACCCTTTTGGGCTTCTTATTATTGGCCAGTCCAACCCCCCACTGGATCAAGTCTTGTTATGTTATTGATTTAAACCCCCTTATCTGGGTCTCAAACGTGAAAAATAATAAATATCATGGTTTTTTTCCACAAATAAAATACAATAGTGCGGATGTAATTATATAAAACATTAAGGGCATTTATTTCAAAAAAAATAAAAAATCAAACAAACAGCCCTAAGATGTTAATTTACGGATCATGGACAGGACAGCATAACTGTATTTTTGAATCCATATTTTGTCACGCGAAATGAATATTCCCGCAGCAATCATGCATTCCAATCAAGAGTACATATGCTGGACGTGAAAAAATCTGTCCACGTGCCTACCATGTGCATTTACGTGTCCACAACATCACCAAAGGCTGAGGGAAAAGTGAGGCCCACGTACTCATGAAAAGTTTTTTTTTTTTTTTTCACGTACTCATGAAAAGTTTTTAAACGCGGTGAAGGGTGCTGGGACCATGGAACCATGCTGGCAAGCCGGCACGCAACCTGTTCATTTAGTCCACTGTTAAAGCCGCCTATTTGGAAATTGGATTTTCTAATCTTAGGGAAAACCTCAAGAAAGTCCTCCAACCATGAACCTTATCTCGATTAAGTCCTTAATATATGTTTTTGTATCCATTGGACCCCAAAGTATTAAGGATCTATCCGATATAGCTGCTTTTATATTAAATAAGGTTTAATAGGGATCTAATTGAGATAAAAGTTGGTTTTGTAGCTTAATCGAGATAACTAGCAGGGGACTTTTTTGGGGTTTTGGTTGTCAGTTGGCGTTATAGAACCCACGCGCTGAGTAAACGAGTGTGTTACTAAGAGGATTTCAATTATAAATGATGAAAGATATTTTTTCCGTTCCAGCACGGAAAAATCTCTCATCTCTTTAGACTTGATTGAAACCAATTAAGCGCCAACTAGCCAGCCAAAGCATCCTTTTCCATCTGTGCTCTTCATCACTGTTCCCTTCCAGTATTAATAATAAATAATATTCAAATAGCCGTAGTGCATTATTATTATTATTATAATTATTATTACCCCTCCTTTATCATTTCTTAATTTATAAAAACAAATCTCAAACGAACACCGTCGTCATCATCAATTCTGTCTTTCTCTAGTTGTCGCTCGGCATCTGTTTCCTAGGGTTTCCAAAGAAATGGCTCCTCCTAATGATCCCAAACAAAGCGAAAGCGCTAGCGGTAGCGGTGGTGGCTTCTTCGCTTCGATCGCTTCCAGTTTGTCCAATTTTGGTACCGCCATGACCAGATCAGTCAACGGGTATTCAGATCCGTTTCTTCTTCTTTTCTTCTTCTTTTTTTCTCCCCAGTTCTTGATACATGTTGCTCATGGATTTGGATTTGGTTACAAACGATTCATCGCCCGATGTAATTATGTTCTAGTTTAGTGCCTTGGATGTAAACATGATTTATTGATGATCTGTTTGTTTCCTTATTTGTTTTGCTCGAATTGAAATCAATTTTTTTACTAGTATTTATCAATGATTTTATTATAATATAGCTTTATGAATGATACATATCAGCGTGATTTATATCTTTGAGATGCGTTTCGAATTTTGATCGTGAAATGATGAGCGGGCTTGGGTTAATTTTAGTTGTGTTAAGCACCTGTCATGCTCAAGCTGGCAGGATTAATATTGAATAGGTACTGGGAATCACACTTTTTTGCATTTGTCAATATGTTTGGTAAGCCAGGCGGAGGATATTTTTGACAATTTTAACAGTTTCGTGGGTTTTGATTGGTTGTTGACAAGCTGCGTCGGTTTTCTTTTCTGCAGTTTAGTGCCATATGAAGGACTGGAAGTCGTCAATCCTGAAGGAGGCACAGAAGATGCTGAAGAGGAAGCAAGTAAAGGAAGATGGAAACAAGAGGTACACTGCTGTTCTTCTGTGTTTTGTGTGTGGTGACGAGCTGAAGTTAGTGCAGGAAGCTGGTTCAATCGAATGAATACGGTTGATGGATTTGAAACATGATACTGGGTCTTTCCGGAACATGTTCCGGACAGCAGTGCATCTAATCAGCTTTGTAGTGCATATGTTCATGCAATTCTGTGCATCTGTAGGATGAGTTCTGACTTCAAATTTGTTTGGGACATCATGATGCTGGCAAGGAAAGAAGAAAAGACACATCAGCTCAAGACCTGTTTAGCATAGTTTACAATTCTTGATTAGCTTTACAGGGGCGCATGTTCATATTAAATATTATCTTAAATATCAGCTGCACCAACTGAAACTCTACATGCTTCCATCAGGGGCAAGGCTTTGATGTTTTAAAATTGAATATAATTTCGAACTGTAGTCCGCCTACAATATATTAGATCAGTTTAGCTTGCATGTAGTCAAAGCTCTATTGGTTATATCCTATGGCTCCTTATGCAAAGTTATATGCAGTGCGTGTCGGACATAGTAAGATAGAAATGATATTCTTTTAGAAACTCAATTTCTAGTTTCATTGATGCTTAAATGAACCCTCCTGTAGCAAGAAGATGCCTTTTGTATTTGGTGGAATAAAATGATTTAGTATTCTCATACAATAAATCAGAGAAACATGTGCATGTGATTATATTCATTTGTTGTTTTCTTGCTTTTCTCCAGGATCGGGACAGTTATTGGAAGATGATGCAAAAGTATGTAGGATCTGATGTTACATCTATGGTTACACTTCCTGTACTTATTTTTGAGCCAATGTCAATGCTGCAGAAAATGGCAGAGGTTTGCTTTATTAGGCTATTACTTGTTATAACGTTCATCCTATGTAATTTTATGAAGAGACTGATGGCACTGTATGGTCACAGTTGATGGAGTACTCGCACCTGTTAGATCTTGCAGATGAATGCGAGGATCCCTACATGCGTTTGGTGTATAGTGGTATGATCACTCTCTCCCTCTCCCTCTCCCTCTCTCACTCACTTACTCTGTCCATGCATTTGTGGTATGAGGCTGATGATGTGGTGATTGCAGCGTCATTTTTCATATCTGTATACTATGCCTTTCAACGCACGTGGAAGCCGTTTAATCCGATTCTTGGTGAGACTTATGAATTGACAAATCATGGAGACCTTACTTTTATATCAGAACAGGTGAGATACATGTGAAATGTTAGCAGTTAGAGATTTATCTTTTAACCTTTTCTTTGAATGATAGTTGTCAAACTCTACTGCTTTCCTGTCCTTCATTTCTTTGGTCTTTAAGTTGAATTTACGTATATGGTAGCAAATTTTCAACTCATTGTGATACATCTTTTCTCACAGGTTAGTCATCATCCGCCAATAAGCGCCGGACATGCTGAAAATGAGCATTTTACTTATGATATCACTTCCAAGGTCAAAACTAAATTTTTAGGGAACTCAATCGAGATCTATCCTCTTGGGAGGTAAAAACATCCGTGGTTTTGTAGTCTCCTTTGATATGCTATTCTAGAACTTTGGAATGAGTTTAGTGGATATCTTTATTTTTATTTATTTGTTGCGATTTCGAATGTAAGCTGAAGGGTGAAGGGGCAACATGCAGAAATCTCTATCACAAATAATTTTTTTTAAAGTAATATAGTTACCTGTGTATTTAACCTCCTTTGACCGGAGGTATGTATCCTGAACTGATGAACTTTCCCCCTTGTGTCCTCGTCTTGCTGTGTGCTGGCATGAGGGCGACATTTAATATCATTGGATTGTTGGAAAATCATTTGGTTGATGGTGATGTCCAGGGATGTGTTTCCAGGTTTTCTTCTCTTTTTATTCGTGTATTACAAAAAAAAATATAAATTTTGCTTATGTATTATTAATCTTTCTAAATAAAAAAGAACGGCTCCATTAATTTTCTTAAATAAAAAGCAATGGCTATATTATATTTAGTTTTTGGTTATAAAACTGTACTATCAGTTTTTTCAAACTAGAAACCAATGGCTCCTCCTCCTCCTCTTAACAATAGCTTTAATTCAAACTACATAACAATAGTACAAACTAGTGTACCAACCAGTAACTATCTTTTCTGGTTTCTCTTGAATTTTTTTAAATAATATTTCTCCTTGATTTTTTTTTAATTATAAATATTTTCCTAAGGAAACTTATACTAGATGATTCCTTTTGTTTTCTTTTGAACCACCTTTTCACAGAAAGTGGGCTGGGATTCTAACCTCAACTATCACTTGGCTTGGAACTCTAACCATGTATCATAATGTCATGTTTTCCTAGTAAAGCTGTGTATTTTTCCTTACCTTTTTTCATTTGGGACAGTCCTTTGGAGATGCTTTCAGTGTGATTATTGTCTATAACTAGTTTTACCAAGAATTTAGTTCTGTAGAACTCTAACCTCAAATATCACTTGGCTTGGAACTCTATCCATGTATCATAATGCCACATAAGATTTTTTCCTAGTAAAGTTGTGTTGTTTTCCTTACCACTTCTCATTTGGGACAGTCCTTTTGAGATGCTTTCAGTGTGATTATTGTCTACAACTAGTTTTACCAAGAATTTACTTCTGTAGAAAAATATACAAATGTATATCTAACATTGCAATGTGCATGCAGAACACGTGTGACGCTCAAAAGAGATGGTGTAATTCTTGATTTGGTGCCTCCTCCAACGAAAGTGAGTAACTTAATCTTTGGACGAACTTGGATTGATTCACCAGGGGAGATGGTCCTGACAAACATGACAACAGGGGACAAAGTTGTACTGTATTTTCAACCATGTGGCTGGCTTGGGTATGGTTACTTCACCTTTTTAGATAGTGTTGGATGCTTCTGCTGGAACATTTATGATTTGTTTGCATGCTAGACTGGGGAAAGCTCTTTTCATATAAGGTTGCTGATCCATCTATCAAATCCTATGTCCCCCACTTAGTTTACCTCCACCATGGGTGTAGGTGCCTTTTTGAGGCAGCATTTATATATGGTTCTTATTAAGTCCATTTAGTATGGTTGAAATCTTCATCTGGTTATGGTATTCCATTGTTGAATTTTGTGTGTAAATGCTACCATGGAAATTCATTATTTTATTACATGATCATATATCAACAAACTAAAAGGCCTTTAAATTGTACAGTGTAGTTTTAGGTTGATGAATCTTGTCTAAAAGTTCAATTTCACATTCAATGAGATTATCACTTGCATATTTTAATAATCTCAATCTTTCTATAAATTATTTTTAACTCTAAGAGACTTTTGCAGAGCTGGTCGCTATGAGGTGGATGGATATGTATACAATGCTGCTGAGGAGCCCCAGATATTGATGACAGGGAAATGGAATGGATCAATGAGTTATCAACCCTGTGACATGGAAGGAGAGCCACGTGCAGGCACTGAACTGAAGGAGGTTAGTGTTGTTTTTGTCTTTTTCTAATTTTCTAATTAGAAATTTCTATTGGTTATTGTACAACCTTGCTGTTCCCATGTATGACAACCTTTTTACTTAGGTCCTGTTTATATTTGGTGTAAGATCATGAGTAGCTGATTGATTGTCTTTAGACCATATCTTTCTTTATTGTTATCTCTTAGTTAGGTTTGCTTAAAGCTGTCTAATGTTTCTTGGTGGTTGACTATTTAATATACAGAATGTTTTTAATTCTTATGGAAATGGTTTATCTTTGCTTAGGAAAATTGTCTTTGGTTTGACATGTATTCTTGTTTATGAAATTGAATCTTTTAAGTTTTACAGCCTGTAATGATCTCTCCCTCCCTCTCTTTATTATTAAACAATAATTGAGTTTAATATCAAAATAAAAAAGAATGAGATTTTACTATTTATCTTACAAAGATCTGGATAAAATAGGACATCATCAACACATAAAAGTTAATAATTAAATCCAATGGAGATTCTAGTAAATCACTGGATGTGTCAATTCGCTTAAGGTGTCTGCATATTGCAATTGTTTTTCCTCATTGAAAGTTATCTTCTTCAATTAGTTAGGTTCCTACCAATTTATGATATCCTATAGGTGTTTTATTCCTCAAGTTATTGACCTTTCATGTAGTTGCTCTATGCTAACACTTCAAATGCTTAAATTACCTGCCTCTTCAACTTTTATTTTTTACATTTTAAGTGTTTATGAAATCTCATTATCATTTTGACAAATTAATCCATATAGATCTCAATTTCATAATAAAAGGAAAAAAGACTTGCACATTTCAAACACAACACCATGTTAAATTTTGTTAATTTTTATTTAAGAGTACACAATCACATATTTGATGTAGTCTATTATTGGCTTAAAGTTTTATAGTTAGGAATAAGAATTTTTTTATCAAATAGTATGTCATTTAGGTTTAACAGGGACAAATGAAACAAATTTTTAGCTAGTCTTGACTCTTCATATCAGTATTAAATTATGCTTTTATTAATAGTGTTTTCTTGTTGGATTTCTCACCGAGTTCACAGAATTGTTTAATTAGTGTTTGCTAACAAAATTATTACATGATTATAGTTTTAAAAATTATTTCATGATTATAGTTTTAAAAAATGGTTTTTTTTCTCAAATTTAATATGCAACCTCTGTGATATTAACAACAAAAAAATATCATGAAAAGTAAAAAGAATTTCACAAAAAAAGGTCCATCTACTCTAATTATCAAAGTTTGCTGTAATTTATACAAAGAATTGAGTTATACCAGTTTAAGGAATAGAAAAGTACTCAATTGAGAAAAAAAAAGCAAAATTATAGTGCCATGAAGAAATGCAAGGGTCCTTAACTAGTATATTTTGGCACAAAGTTACCCACCTTTGGTCAAGTTAGCATTATGCCTATTTTAAACATCTGTTGTCACATGTTATAAAAAAATTTGAGGATGTACATGTCAAACCACTTGATTCTAATATTAAAAGGGAATAGCTAGTGGGTGCTCTTAGGGCACTCATTAAGGAGTTGGTTTTGTAGTTAAGTGGTAGTTAATTGCTGTAATAATTTGAGAATTTTGAATTTCAAATTTTATTATAGGTACTCTTGAGTCTTGAATCTGCTTGATTTAGGTAGAACATGGTCCTATTCTACTCACTCTTTTACATCTCTCATAATCCTTCCCTTTTCTTCTTTTTTGGACTTCCTGCAAGTAATAAAAAGATGCAATTTGTTTAGACTATCTAAACACCCTCATCCATTTCTGAACGACTTTAATACTGTGGAATCAATTGATCTTGCCTTTTTATTTTTTGTTCTGGGCAAAAGAAAAGATGGATTTTTCTGTTATGAAACAAGAGAATTGATAGAAGACATAAAGTTCACGTATTTTATTTATAAAAAAATAAATCCAAAGATAGCAGTGTAAGGGAATTTTTTGCTGAAAAACTGTCATGTTGCTTGCTTTGCCCAAAAAACCTTTTTTTGGAAGTTAGCAGCTACCTGTGTTCTCGTAGTACGATATTTAATGACAAGGGATGCTCTTGACATGGGAAGATTTTCATCGATCCTTGTACAAGTTTTTGTACTTGTTGATAACCTGGATTTTCTTGGACAATAGTTTGTGTATTTGTTTTCTCCAATAAATTGCTTATTAATTAATTTGTAATTTTTTCAGGAGCTGAAAGGATTTGTGACTTCTATTTAAATATTTAAATCACATCACTTGAATATGCTATATGGTTATTGAATTGTAATTATAGGGTTTCACTATTTCTGGGTTGAGTGATGGCAAGACTTATTTGTTAACTGGGCCCATAGCTCATCATTCTATTATTGCCATTCTTCAGGTATGGAGGGTTGCAGAAGCTCCAAAGAACGATAAATTCCAGTATACACATTTTGCTCACAAGATCAACAGCTTTGACACTGCTCCAAAGAAGTTACTAGGATCAGATTCCCGTTTACGCCCTGATAGATATGCTCTTGAACACGGTGATTTATCCAAGGCTGGCTATGAGAAGAGCAGGTACCTTCTCACCCTTTTATGCATGCATGTGTCTTAAACACTAGAAAAATAGGGTTAGTCCATGCCAACAGTTTTGCATGCTAAATTGAATCTGGAAAGGCTCCTCCCCAGGAAAATTCATGGTTACATGGACCATGCTCGTTATTGAGTTCATTCTGGTCGCTGAAAAGGGGAATTAATACTATTATTGTGTTTTACCTTGTTTTTAGTCTGGAGGAGAGACAGAGAGCCGAGAAGCGAAACCGAGAGGTCAAGGGTCACCAGTTTACTCCAAGATGGTTTGACCGAACTGATGAGATTCACCCTACACCTTGGGGTGACTTAGAAGTGTACCAGTACAATGGCAAGTATTCTGAACACCGGGCTGCTATAGATAGTTCAGGTAGCATTGAAGAGACTGACATTCGATCTATGGAATTCAACCCATGGCAGTTTGAAAATTTGGCAGCTGAATGAGCTTTGCTGAGATAAAGTTACCTGTATCATATTTTTTATCAATTATTTCGTTGTTTGGTATTGTAGTTTTTAATGTTCTTGACAACATTTCAAATTTGACTTGCAGTTTTCACTTTTCTTATCTTACTATTTGTTCTTTTTTCCGAGACAAGTTTGAAGTATCTTTTTTCTCAAGATATGAAGGATCAGAGTATTTATTTATTTAATTTTTTTTTTAGGGGGGTGGGGTTTTGAAGAAATATATAGGATGACCAGGATACGTAGCTTCATTGCCGTCGAGGAACGCTTATCTAGCATTATAATCTACTGAATTTTCCCAAGGATAGTTGTGATTGTTCATGTAAAGTCAGTGATTCTAGCAACACATGTAGGTAAATCATGGCCGCGATTCACACAATGGTTAACAATATCGGAGTTTTAACTTGTTTATACCATGTTTTCTATATTTCCCCCCTTTTTATTCAGTATCCGATCTCATTTTTCTATCTATACAACATGTTTAATACATATTTTCTTTATAATCTTATTTATTTATTTTTTGCAGGCCACAATAATTTTTTCTTTATAGCACCATAAGCTTTTTTCTCCCAAACATCTAGGTAGAAGAACTTTTGATTTTAAGTGTACATCAAAACAACAACGCCTCTGCACGCACGCGCACTAGATATTTGATATTTAAAAAAACAAAACATATTTGATATATTGTTTTTAGAAAAACTCTGGATAAACATACTATGTTGATATGCTTTTTTACTTATAAAATTTAAAGTGTAAATTAAAAAACTTATCTAATAATATAAATAAACAAAAAAAAGTTATTAATAACAACTAAAAGAGAAATTAAAAAAAATAAAATAGATGTAGATCAAGATATTTAATTTTATAAAATGATACATTTCTCAATTTATACCAACAAAATTTATTTATTAAAATCAATAAAAGATAATAAAAATAGTTACACATGAAATTGAGTGAATAAAATAATAATAAAAAAATACAAGGCTAGATATATTATAAATATTATTTCAAATAATCATTTTTTTATAAAATAAAGCTCATCAACATAAAAATAAAAAAAACATTCAAAAATTAAATACAAAACAAAACATTTTTTTAAAAAAATTCAGGATAAACCAATAATTTTTTTTAAATGTTATTTTTTTAATACAAAACAATTGTTCTTTGATTTAAAAATTAATTAATCAAAGAGAAAAATCCAAAGCATCCCTTGTGATTCTAACATAAAAAAAAACCAATATGAAAAGACAAAATCACCCCTGGACCCTTTTCTTATTTTTCTCCAAATATAAGGGTAGAAAGGTCCTTTCACAACCTTGCGAAAAATATAAAGGCATAAACACCCTTGCCCAACTATTGTATTTTTGAGCTTGAAGGAAAATAAATAATTATACTATTTTGAGAAAATTGAAAAGATGAAAGTAACCCTTAGTAATCCTTTAATGACCAATTGATTTTTTGAAAAGATAAAATTACCCTCAAAACTTGGGCACCAAAATTCTCTTTAAAGGACAAAATTGTCACTACTTCACCATAATTCATAGTGTAATGTCTCTACATCTATAATGATTGATACAATAAAAGAGCAACACCGTTTATATATATATATATATATATATATATATATATATAATTGTCACTGGGTCAGATTTTTCTCGTTAAAATTTTCCAGCCCCTATGCGACAGCCTAGCTCCCTGCCAGACTTAACATTCCCTCCATCGATCCACTCGTATTTGTCTACAAACCAAGTGTTTCCCCTCACTAAGAGGTTTCTCCACACTTTTCCCTGTTACGAAACAAGCAGAACACACAAGTAGAAATGATGCAATATTTACAAACACACAAGTTATTACAGGAACCTAACTTTTCATTGATTCAAAATATACACAAGTTTGTATGTGTGTGCGTTATGCACAATGATTCTGCCTACCCATAAAACTTGCATTGCCTACAATGCATTGCATGTTACACAATAAATTTACAACCTACATATTACAAAAACATATTAGAAGTTACAATAGGAAACTGTCCTAAAGTTCCAGCACAATTTAAGACACATGTTTCTCTGTTCTGGCCATTTCTCCTCATACAAGAAATTACAGAAAACTACCACTAATTGTCCCAAACTGCCGTAACTCCCTTTGCTTGCCTCCCACAAACCAACTCCCACTACCAACACCTTTGTTGTCAGTCCTATTATGTCTCATTATGCCTTGAACTGTTTGTCTTCCAAGTCCCCACTCCTGTTAGCCCACTATGCCAATAAGCCAATATTGCCTCGTCATGCCTTGAACTGTCTGTCATCCAAGTCCTCACCCCTGTCAGCCCACTCTGCCAATAAGCCGATATTATAGAATCGCTAGATGTATACTGCTTTCGAATCTGGCAATGCCTATGCACGTTGTCACTATCGATGCATGCTGTCATTCATGCAAGTAATCTTTTCGTCAAGTCTTGAATTGTCCATCATTTAGACTTATCATTATCCCCTACTTTAGATTTTATCGACGTTGTCAATCTAATTAGTGCTACTGATTTTGACACTGTCCCACTATGTTGTTCCATCACTGTTTTCGTCAGAGTACCCCTAATAAATTTAACCCCATTACGAATCTCCCCCATTAGAAAAAGTTGACGTCCATCGAATCTCCGATGCCTAGAAAGCCTTAATAGTCCCATCGTCAACTAATTTTCAAACTAAGCAATGACTATGCTCTTCTCTAAGATCTTGCTTGTTTCCTAACATAGTCAAATAAACTTTGAGCCCCACCCAAAACTATCGAGATCAATCCCATCAATTTCGTTTAGACAATGATAAAGCTGCAACATCACACTATCACAAGTTGCCATGTCTTTTGAATTTCGTATGCAACTCCCACAAGTCACATGCACAATAATACTCATCTTCTTGGTAATCTCACATGCCAAGTTCATTCACCCACAAAATTGTCTTCATGAATTTAGACGCTTTTTACAGCATCCTAGAGATCCTATTCTTTCCATGAAAAACACCACATAGGACCCATCTTGAAGTATCAAATGAACCCCATAAATTCACCTAACTCTCCTAGCTATCCCACATGTAACCTGCAAGTATAGAAATGAACAACCAGTTTCGGTGATCAACATATCTTATGTCGAAGTTCTTTCAGCAAGTCCGAGTCCTGCCCAAGCGCACACGCATAACATCCCAACATCAAATCTATCTGACCTAGTCTTCCATACGTTACAGTTGCACCCAAGACACTTCCTTATTGGCCATAAAATTTCATTGATGCAGCAACTCTACTATCCAACCTTTGTCACATGTTTTGGCCACCAAGAATTCCTAACATGCTAACCCAACAAAGGCATATACCATTCTGCTTCCATCACCATGAACCATCTGTTGTTATAATGCACATAATAGCCATCCATACCACCTCCTCTCAAAGACAACATACCAAATCATCTTTGTTGATGATTTTAATTCCTCAACCGAACCCACTGACTTGGCTGCCGAATCTCTCACCCAAATTGTACATTGTCAAAGTGTAAACTCCTAATACCATACCACCACTGGACTACCTCCTTACCAAGGCAATACACTAAACCAAATCCTTCCAGTATGGTTCCTTAATTAAATATTTGCACTACTTGGCTGCCGAATTCTTCACCCCAATCAGTCCTCGTTGTCGAGGTGTCTTGAATTCATGATCTTTCATCATTGTATGGCTTGTTCGTTAGCTACAATTTTAGCATAACTGTCTTGCTTCCATCACCCTGATCTATCCATCAACAAAGTGTACAAAACAGTCCCCAAATCAGCCCCACCCAAGGCAATTAGCCAAGCCACCTCCACCACCACAAGGCTCGCCCTTTTTGACCTAATCTTATGCGATATAGTTTTTAGTTTTGTCTTCTTTACATCGTACTGTCCATTGCCAAGGTTCCTTTCAAAGACATCAATTTTGCCTTTATTCTAGGCAATTTGGCTAAGCAAATCCTCCCTGAACAGTAGTCTGGCCATATGACCAAGTCTCTTGAAGAAGCCATAGAATTTTTGCTTCCATCACATTAAACAGTTCATCGTCAAGATGCATAAAATTCTTAGATTCTGCCTCCACCAAGATTGAACAGCCACACGCCAAATCTTCCATCGATTAGGCTGGTCATATGACCAAGCACCCAAGCACCTGAGTTAGTCGCAATGCATATGTATGAAATCTACGGGTGCAATTTTCCCCAACACCATCTTCTACATTAACATTGTCAAGTTTTTCTCTCTTTAAACAATCATTCACAAATTAATTTCCATTAAAAGAGTAATAGTTTGAAATCTGCCTTCTCATTTAACCATCCATCATTAACAACACATTTGGATTCAACCCCACCAAAATTTTTCTTTCTCATCTCTCCCACCATAGGTTTAGACAAGAAATCAGTAGTCCATCACTGACATCTGCACCCAAATATGTCTACCATCAATAGTTACGATGGACGAAGCTAAATCCATCTTAAATCTGATCCTTCGTCGTCACTTTAAACCCATCAATAGTTTAAGCCCTTTGTAAGTCCTTAGATACTGAATACACCCGACCACCATATATATATATATATTAATTTATTTACATGATTTATAGATTATAGCTTTAGAGTGGATTCAATAAACATAAAAAACAAAGTTATATTGTCCAACAATCCTTCTAAAAGTTAAAAGATGGATTTCTATCATTTTTATAATATTATATAGCTATTAAAAGTAAAAGAATTTGAATGTTTTATTGTCGGGCAATTAGTCCTCCGTGGTGAAGAATTAACAGAAACGAGAATTATGGTAGCTCTTAGATCCACGAGACCAAGATGAGCCATCTCACAATTCATTAATTAAAGTAGTTATTCTTACTTGCATCTTACGTCTCATAATATTTATATAAGTTATGTATTATTATTATTTCTTTGTAAAATTATTATTACTATTATCGTTTCTTTCTTGAAGTAGTATTATTAAATTGTTCATTTCCTTATTTTCATAAAAAAGGAAATAGGTAGCTGCAAACTGGTTTCTCCATGATTATTATATATAGACATGAGAAGAAAGTAAACTCCGAGCCTTCTAAATTCACGGCAAAACTCACTGCACGAAAAAACCAAATTGTTCAAAAACAATTCTTCCAAAGCTAATTAATTAATTAACCAACGTGTTAAACACACAGTAAGAACAAAATATAAGAGAATTAATCAACGAGTTTTTAGTACTTATGCGGACGAGATAAGATTAAACCCACGTGAAGGGAGAGGCTTCCACGTGTCAACTACAGAACTCGTTACAAGTTTGAGTGGATGAGGAACTGGTCCTCAGTGGTTCTGCTTATGACCTGCTGTAACCGGTAAACAACACCGGCCAGGTAACCCTTCACTTTTTTGAAATGGGTCAAAGACCAAAAGGATATAAAGTGTGGTGGTTTTCACTTTTCAGGAGGTTTTTGATGACCAGACAATCTTAAAAGGTCAGTTTGTTCCTCAATCTACTGTTCATTTTGCCAATGCATTTTTCCAATTTTTTTTTTTTTGAGGAATTTGCATGAATTTGACAGGTAATTAGAAAGGGTGCCTGAAATCTAAGTTGCTATGCATAATATATATTGTTGATTCCATTTTGTTTTGATCTGATTTGATTTTATTTACGTTGGAAAGCTTTCTTCTTTCCACAAAATTTTTTAAAGCTTCTCTCTCTTATGTTGACTCCATTTACGTTGTTTTTATGTTAGGTCCAAGGAACCTTGTAGTGTTTTAGGTTTGTTAAAGACTGGTTTTTGTAATTATTCTATTTTTGTGATTTGAAATCCAATTGGCCTACCATATTTTATTGGATGATTCTTATGAGGACAAAGCATGAATATCTAAAGCTGCAGTTTTAGTTTCTGTCAGTCAGGGTTTAATTTTATATTGTTATTTTTATTTTCTTTCGTTTTTACATTTTTATCTTGGGTTAAAATGAAAGTCTTGTTCTTTTCTTTTAGTTTTTGAGCTTACAGGGATTGAAGGCTGCATGTTTTAGGATCAGACTACCTGTCATGGAGTAAAATCGAGGTATCTTAAATGTCCCTTTAAATGTAAGAATCTTTATCTGTTACACAACGGCATAAAAAAGGTTTTTGTTCTAGATCGTCTCCTTTTCCTTTCCTTTCTTTTCTCTTATTTTTTAAGACCATGGATACATTTATTGGAGAAATGGGGAAAAAATAACTTTCATGGCATCAACAGAATTTTCAACTATGTTTTGATTGGCCAGCAATGAAAAGTGAGAATACATGTGTAGACAAATACGCTAACATACAGGTGCAGATGCATTTTTTATTTTAATATTCTTTGGATGTTCAAGCTATTTGATCACTTAAAAGTGATCATCCTTCTCCTGGAAATAAATAGACAAGGAATAGAGTAAACGCTGATTTTTCAATCTCCACTACCTGATTTGGGATAATTGCTATATCCCAAATCACTGATCTACTCAGAGTTACTGTTTTTTCATTGTCGTAATTGATTCTGGAATGTGTTTTGTCTTTTATCCTGATCCCAACTAAATTTGGTTTGCTGACATGGTCTTCTCTTGAGGTGTGCAGGTTCAAGCTAGCTGGTTAGTTTAATTTAATGACCACTTTTTGTAATGAATGTCTGAGATATGGTATTCCAAAGAAGGTTGGACTATGGTTTTGATGGCTACCAGGTTCCCGTGGTTCCTCGAGCATCTAGATCAGCTAGGGTAATCAAATGCTACCATTCCAAGGTTGCCTGTTGTCTAAATTTTTGTAAATAGTCAGTGGCCTGATAAAGTCTTTATTACTGGTTTTAGGGGAGGGGACCGATCAGGAAGAAAAGTGAGAATAATCAGAAACATGCATTTGAAATTCTGGCTAGTGTAGCTGGAGAAATCTTGCAGGAGGAGGAAACTTCTGCTCCAACTAATACTGCTTGCGGTAAAGATCTTTGTAATGTTAAAAATACCATTCAACAGGAGCAAGTTGATAGAGGGAAGTTTCTTATAATAGAACCTTTGCTGGGAGAACCTTGTAATGAGAAAGCCTTTGCTTGCATTCCTGAGTTGCAAGGCCACTGGCATGGCAATGCATTGAATAAATTCTTGCATAACCAGGAAAGTTTCAACTCTCAGGGAAGCTTTGCTTCAAAGTGTTTTGATTATCCAGAAACAATATATGTTGCTGAAAAGTTGGTTGTTGTCAATAGCAAAAATGCTGGTGGAAGCTCTTCTTGTGAACTGAATGGAGAATCCTCTCATGCAAGGAAAATTTTTAAAGGCAAGGTAGAAGGATTAACTGAGAGAAAGCCAGAAGCTGAATTAGTAAAAAGTAGCAGTATTGAAAGTGGAACTCTCCTTGTCAAAGATGGTTCAGAAGATGCAATGGATCTTGACGCAGGTTCTATCGGACATGCTAGTGTAGAAAGCAATGTAAAGGCATCTTTATTCAAGGATTGCATAGGCCTTTGTCCTTTTTCCAGGCCTTGCGCTGATGTAGAAGTAGTGAGTAGAGATGATGACGGAAACTCTTCTGGGTGCTCTCAATATGGCGCCATGCCAAAGACTTCTAGGCCACTGTCATATACTGAAACTCGAAGAATGAGTAATCTAACTGCTTCCAGACACTGGCGAGCTGCTCCAATTTCAAAGAGTGGTGGCTACTTCAGAACTGGTAAATGCCTTCTTTATGATTTAGCTTCAAGTGGAAATTACATTCTTTTCATGTCATGAATTGGTAAGTTCTCGAAGTGTCTCTGGTTCTGGAATGGTCTTTTCAGCTCATGCTGTGTTAGCTTCATGAATCCACAATCTTTCGTTCCATGTCAGTATAACTTGTCATGGCTTTTGATATGTTTCCAGACTGGAAAACAAAACCACCTTTTTGCAATGGAAGAACCAGCTATAGCTGTCAAAGATCTCAGAAGATTTTTCCTTTCAAGAAAAGGAAATTCTTTGATCAAAGTACATTACCTACATCTGACGAAGCATTTCATTGTGAAGACATTTTTAATTCTTCTAATAAGAGGACCAATGGCAATGACATGGTCTCAGGTGCAAAATTGTCTGGTTACTAGCTATTATTTAATTTGTTTTTTTCTCTGTTTATGTTTAGGCTTTGCAGTTGCATTTAGGTTTAGGTGAATAATCCCAGCTCGTTTATGCAGCAACTGAAGCATCATCCTCAGTAACAGGCCAACATGCATCTCTGGATTCAAGAGACTGTAATGGTATGAAAGCCTATAATGGATAATTGTTGTTGGTATATCTACTGGTGGCTCATTTTAATTGAAGTCGTTCTTATGTTTACTTCTTTTTTATCATCCAGTGAAGCTAAGTATTAAATCATTTAAGGTTCCGGAACTCTTTATTGAGATCCCTGCAACAGCAACTGTTGGCTCATTAAAGGTATCCAATAGTGCCTTCTGGATATTGTTTTGTTAACAATGTAAAGTAGTTTCATGCCTTCTCTGTTTGGAAGAAGATAACATGTAGGTGAGGAAATCTTACATACAGGAGAAAATAAGATGCAGTTTTATAATTTCTGTGTTGACAATTTAGTAGAACTAAATCAAGTTATACAGCCTGTATCAATGCCTTTCTAGTTATTGTGAAACAAATCGAGCTTTTGTTTTCTTTCTTATGTTTATTACTGTCAATGTAATACATAATCCTATCCAAGAAAGGTGTCTTTCATGTTAAATACACGGTACGAGACTTCAATCTGGTAGGGTGCCACATCTGTTATTGTCTATTGGTGACATCTAATACTTTACATTCTGTAGAGGACAGTCATGGAAGCAATAACTTCTATTCTTGGAGATGGACTACATGTTGGTATCCTTCTCCAAGGAAAGAAGGTTAGAGATGACAACAAAACCTTGCTCCAGACTGGAATCTCTGAAGATGATAAGCATAGTAATTTGGGTTTCATGTTGGAGTCCAGACATGCAAAAATGATGTCACCTCCCCACACTAAAAACCCTTCAAATTTACCTTTCAGTGCACCTGGTGGGATAACTAGGTAAGCAAATAGCTGGTGCATCTTTGTGCATTTGCTTTGTGTTCTTTACAAGCTTCTCAAATTGTTATTATTTGTGTCTTATTAAGTTTGTTTCCTTTTGATTTATTTGCAGGCATACAACTTCTTTAATGCTACAGGAAGGGACTTCCCATGCTTCCTCAGTTCCTGCAGAGACTAATTTTAGCAGCTCTGTTGGAAGTGATCTCGGTGCAGTTTGCTCTCTTGCCAAGGCTTCGACTGCTGATAAGATGTCAGATTCACGAGCTCTGGTTCCAGTTCCTGCAATTGGCCGGGGTGCGTTATCTGTAGTTCCCTTTAACTGCAAATCTATGCATCCTGAGTTTGGACAGCGCCGGATCAGGAGGCCATTTACAGTTTCAGAAGTAGAAGCCTTAGTTCAAGCAGTTGAGAGACTTGGAACTGGAAGGTTTGCTCCATGATCATGCTTTTCCCCCCCGAATATTGTTGAACACGTAGTTGACCCATTTGGATTGTTTGATTTTGTTGTTGATTTGCAGGTGGCGTGATGTTAAATTGCATGCTTTTGACAAAGCAAACCATCGAACTTATGTTGATTTGAAGGTGAGTGATTCATTACTATATGCCTTGTAGTCCACATTCTGAGAAGGCATTTTTAATTATTAGGATCTTTTTAATTTGGATTCCACTGCTAAATAAGAAGGCATTTTTAATTTTCTTTCAACTGCTATATAAGAAGACCGGGGAATCCTGCTTCAATATGGATGAATGCAAAAGATTAGTGTTTTCTTCTTTGATTGCTGAAGGCTTAAGCGTTTTTTCCTCTCCTGATGACCCCTACATTAACAGTAAGAAGATTGAAGACATTGATAAAATAGTTCTTATTCTTCTAATCATTTGTTGGTCTTGGGATGATGTAGGATAAGTGGAAGACATTGGTGCACACGGCAAGAATCTCCCCTCAGCAAAGGAGGGGAGAACCGGTGCCGCAGGAGGTTCTAGACAGGGTCCTAGCTGCCCATGCCTACTGGTCATATCGGAGGCAACTGGTCAAAGCTGAAGTTTGATGCTTTACCTTGTTTCCTGAAGAACACCAGTAAGACTTAGATAGGACAAATTTGGTTAGAAAGAGAGTTGTTGTGGTGGTGGTTCTAATGCTGTACAGATTAATGATAGAAAGTAAATCTGATGTAAATTAAGTCAATTCGACACTGATCTGTAACTGGGTTGCATTGGCTTGCAAGGAGCTTGGTGATTTGTACATGGCTGTTTCCTTAGGATAGAAGGCGTCGTGCTTGGGGGCAATGTTTTAACAATATGATTAGCTGAAATATGCAATCCATGTAAAAATAATCGCATCGTATGATAGATCATCAAAATGTGACCATGTGGGCTCTGTATGATAATGTTGCTGGGCATTTCGCCTTGTGGTTCATGCATTAGTTTTGTTAATTTGCTAGTGCGCCAAGCAACTGTGCACGCACGTTGATGTTTTTCAGGGACTGCATGCTCAGTGGAAATGGATAAAGAGATATCTAATATGGGCAAGCTTATTCTTTTTTTTTATATATATATATATTTAAAAATGGATCTGCCACCCATAAAGAACAGAGACAGCTCCATCTGATTTATTGTCCCTCTTTTTTTAATGCTTTTTTCTCCCTTCTTTATTAAACACTGTTTTTTAAAATCATAGGTTTTATCAATATTTTTTTTTGACGATCCTAATCATCACTTTTCTACCATTATTCTTTATTTTATCATTTTTTTTTGACGATCCTAATCATCACTTTTCTACCATTATTCTTTATTTTATCATTTTTTTCTGCTTGATTTTGAGAGTTAATTATAGATTACTCCCGTTGATTTATTGAAATGAATCAATCAATGCCTTTAGAACCCGTTTGGCTAAGTGGTGGCGTCTATGTTTCCTGCGGTTAAATTTTGCAAGCTGTTTGATTAATTAATAAACACTTGTTATTGTACATGGATCCATGAAATATTGCGTTGGAAACGCAAGAAAAAGCTGCTTTCTGCGCGTTACAAGAAAAGAACCGTGCTCCACTGTTCAGCGAACAGTGGATGCATGCCTCCACTGTTCACTGAACAGTTTTTTTTTTTAAATCAGTGCAGTTAATTGATTTCACTCGCACTGTTCACGTGAACGTGAACAATAATTTTTTTTTATTTTTTTCATAAATTAGTTTAAGGTGAATTAAATTTATTTGTACTGTAATCTCAATTTTATTCTTGATAATATTTTACCTAATTTTGTAGTTCTTGTCGGATGAATTTTGTACGTAATGGAATTGTAGATAGTTTAATGGAATAATAATTTTTTTTATATATAAAGTATGATTTATTTCATGATGTAATAGCAATAGTTAAATCCACAATATTTAAATTAAAAACCATCAATATTAATATATATGTTTTTAAAATTATTTTATAACCTCAATTTCAAAAGCACTCTTAACCAAACACATTAAACTACTTTTTCTTCAACCTCAATTTCAACCACAATTTTAACCAAACACCTATTTTTTCAAACCAACCTCAACTAAAAGTATTTTTTATAAAATAACTTTTTTCAAATCTCAACCACAACAACTATCGCAATACCAAACACACTCTTAGTATGAGAAATAATTTAATAATTTAAATAATTTTCTGTTAGTTAATAAATTATTTTTCCTTTTGTTTTTTCGTTATTGAAGTGACGAGTTGTCCGGAATTGAGTTGTTTTTCCAAAAATAATCGTTTTCTCAAGTAAAGAACTTCAATTAAGAACAACATTTTGAGATGTAAGGACTAAATTAAAAAATATTAAAAAATGCAAGTACTTAACTCAAGAACTCCAAATGGAGAATGCCACCAAAATGCTGCTGGAAATTTACGAATATAAAACCCTAAAGAGTAACATTATATTATATACATACACATATCTAGATGACAGTAACAAATTTCAATTTATCCCATCTTCTAAGTTAGGCGTGAACCAAAGAGAGAGGTGGAAGGTAGGCAGAGGATAAAAAGGTTTAATTAATAGATGGTTTCAATTTATTGACAAATACTAGAATATTAGTCCGTGCTCCACAAGCATATTAATAATAATTTTATTTTTTAAATGTAAAAAAATATATGAAGGTATAGAGAATATATTAAGTGTTTTGGATCTAGAAGCCAAGCTAGACCCAAAATAACTTTGGATTTTGCTACAATAGACCCAATATCCTTAGGTCTAGCGGCCAAGCCAGACTCAGGAGCATTGAATTTGGTGGCCAAGAAGTCCAAAAGTTGGATCTGGCAGATCAATAATAATTTTATTTTTTAAATAAAAAAAAATATATGAAGGTATAGAGAATATATTAAGTGTCTTGGGTCTGGAGGCCAAAATAGACCCAAAATAGCCTTGGATTTTGATGTAAAGATGGACCCAATATCCTTAGATCTAGCGGCCAAGTCAGACTCAAGAGCATTGGGTCTGGCGGCCAAGAAATCCAAAAGTTGCGAGGTCCTGTTGGGAAGCAAGACCCAACACTATTGGATTCGGCTAGTAGCAGGACCTAACACTAAGAGAAAATAAATTCAACCCAATCCAATCTCAAATGAAAAAAAGAAAAAATCATCACCCATCTTTTATACAATATAAAAAAAGTTCCATCAATTTATTTTATTTTTACCGTATAAAAAAATTAAATAAGAGAAAAGAAACAACTCTAAAGAGATAAAAAAATAAAATTGAAAATATTTAGGTTTGGCTAAAAGCCAGACCCTGCACTCGTTGGAAGCAGCTTTCGACACAAAAAACAAAAAAAAAACATTCTCATGGCACTATAGTGTCGTTTATAATACAAACATTCTATATCTACAGTGTGGTCTACAATACAATAAATTTATGTCCACGGTACATGCATAGTGTTTTTTCCACACCTTTAAAGTATATTATAATATTCATTTTCATGGTTCTAATTTAGATAATTAAGTGCATTTAATTTGGTTCATTATACGTCAGTAGTCTCTCCATCAATAGTTAAATCAATTTTTTTTTATTAATTTTGATTTTTCAAAGATATGAAGCACACATGTCAGTTTTTTATTGATTTTAATTTCATATAAAAGAGAAATTGATTAAAAAATCAAATAAAAAATAAAAAGATTTTAAATTTCTTTCCAATTCTTTATTTATTTATCACTAAAAAGTTTTCATTTTTTTTTAAATTTCTTATTAACATCATAAAAAAATTATTTTAAGAAGACAAAACAAATAAAAAATTGATTAACATTTTTGGTTAGTGTTTTACTCATTTTTGTTATCACAAAAGATCGTCCAACTATATTCAATGAATGAGAAGTTGATAGATGTGTTGGTAAGAGGTACTTGATGGTAGTAAACGTGTAATTTCTTAGACATGATTTTTTTTCAATGTAATTTTCCATGGAAATCTGATTTTGGGTGTTTGAGCTTTTCTATTTCTTACATAAAATTTATTTATTTCATGATGTTTTTCTTTTTTTTTTGAAAAAAATAAAATAAAATAAAATAATAAAGTTTTTTTAATCAGTTTTGATTTCATAAAATAAGGTAATTGTTTTTTGCCAATGTAAAGCGAAAAAAAAAACTCAGTAAATAAATACGACTCCTTTTAATTATTTTTTCTAACAAGGAATAGAAAGTGGAGGCAAAGGCGGTCGGTAGAGGCAGAGGTGGCGTGGGTGGAGGTGGCGGAGGGGTTTAGTAGGCATAAAACGGTAGGGGAGAAGGCATAAAAGTTGCTGTGTTGTTGCAAAATCGGTGGCGACCACTACAAGTAGCAGCAATATGAGATTGAAAGTTAATTTTACTGTTGTTTTAAATTGTTCTCGTGGTTTTAATGGTTTAACACACAACATTTTGTATTATAGGCTTGACGTATTCTTGTGGGGATTCCAGCTTCAAAATCTACTTGAATTTTGCTTAAGAAACATAATTGAGCGACGATATTCTAAAATCTAAAATGCCCGGAAATAATTTTTTTTGGATGGTTGGATAATGTATTTAATGAAGTGCTTTTATTATTTGATTTATTTTTTTTATAATTAAAGAAGGTGATAGCTTGTTGTAAAAAGCTAAATAACTACAAAACAATCTATTTCGGGTGAATTTGAAAACCCTCAAATGCTTAAGTTGATATTTTTATAGAGAGATATCACAATAAATGTGCAAAATAACATTAAATCTCAAGATGTTTTGGTATGAATTAATTATTATTTTTTTAAGAAAAATGATGTTTTGTGTAAACAGTATGTACAATATGTTGAAAATAGAGAAATTATAAACTCTTTACCTAAATAGTTCAAGAGGTATTTATATTTCATGAACCTTGTTCTTGTGCTTGGATAAAAGAACTGAAGAGTCATTCCATCATTGTAACATTAACGAGGATCAAATATCTTACACATGCATTAAAAAGACTCTTGTACACCTAGGGATGTAGGTGGAGTATAGACTTGACGAGTAAGTTAATTGTATTGCATGCAATAAGTCAAAGAATACCCAACTCCCCAAGGATATGATGCATAGAGTCCCCTAACATTTTGGATTTAGGCTAAAAAGCTCAAGTCCAGTAAAAAATCCTAGGGGGCCAGGCGTTGGGCCTAAACAATGCTTAAAACTAGGCTCAGGCCACGAGCGCTAAGATCCAAGGGTGCTAGGATATGAACCTGATGTTGGGCTTATACCGCATGTTTGAGCCCAAGGGGTGCCATATAGTGGGCCTAAGCCTAAGAGGCCGCAAGACAGGTGGCTTGGCGTTGGGCCCAAGCATGACATCTGAGCTCATATGCATCAGGTTAATGGGCTTGATGCTGGGCTAAAAAATGTTTATGGATCCTCTATGGGGCTAGATCGTTGTAAAAAAGGGCCTGGGCCAACAAAAAGATGTTGAAAAAATATTTATAAACCCTAGTATATTATTGAGGAATGCAGTTATAAGGCTTACTCAAAGACGGATAGAACTACTAAAAAAGCCAACCATTTATTAGCCTTTTATAAATTGAAATATGAAAGTTTTTTTAATTTTTTTTTTCTAAATCAGAGATGTTTACACACAAACACAACCACAAACACAAAATTTAAAATTTATCTTGAAAACAAGCAACAATATTAAAAGAGTTGTGATCATTTGTTGGAAAATTTGTTAAAATATGGTCAATGAGCATATTTTATGCCAAATTAAAAGTAGAGTCCATTCTCTTTTTAGGTTAAATTTTATTAAAATTTAATCCATAACAAAAGTTCTTTAACATGAAATATTAACATATTTTGCATACATTATGGGTAAATGAGAAATTGATCTGAAAGAACTATTGATTGATATATTTTGATGAAACCCAGAACCCTTAAAAAAAAACTCTATTCCACATAAGAAAAGAACAAAATTTCATTGGTGTTTATAAAGTGGATGGTTGAAAAGTTAAATTCAGCCTTAAAGAGCACCTAAACTTTTAAAGGGGAGAGGTCCTAGACAAAGTAGGCTTTGGACGTGTGTCGGCCCGACTTGTGCTCGGGCTTTGGATCGGGCCTGTGGTTGAGTTTATTGTAAAATAATATTTTGGGTCATAAAAGATTAATTTCTACCAACTGAAATTTGGACTTGGGCTTGGTCTATGAAGAACTATTTCTTTTTGTGCGTTGTTTGTCCAGTCTAACATATGAAAGTTAACAGTATCTTCTAGAAGTTTTTGCTCTAAATCTAAATAGTTTTTTTAGCTAAAAAAATAGAGATTTATGTTTACTATGTTCAGATTTAATTCTTGATTTACGGTGACTAATCAAATATTGATAACGTGAGAATTAATTATGCTTATTATCAGAATTAATTCTTCAACTTTTAACTTCCAAAATCCACTATAAGAGGAGGGGTGGGGGGGAGTGTTTTCTTTTTCTTTTATGCTTTTGTTTTCCTCCTAAATATAAAGCTTAAGTTTATCTTGTTGAAAGATATTTAAGTTACATAATTTTTGATTCAGAGATCTTATTTAAAATGCATCTAAACCTGGGTGGTGTTGTGAAATCTTTGAAGGTATATTGCAAACATTACGGTTGCACACGTAAAGAGTAATAAAACCTTAAAGACAAATGATTTATCATTGACAACAATAAAAGTTTTATTACTTCAAAGTGCTTCAACAAGCAAGTACCGTTCTTTGTTTTAATTTAAACATATTTATTTTTATTAGTTGTATGCATTAGGGGTGATCATTTTCGGTTCAGTTCGGTTTTTATAAAAAAAGTAACCAAATTGTTATTTTTTTAAAAACTGGAACCAAACCAAAACCGGTGTAAACCAACCGGTTTTGGTTTGGTTATTTTAGAACAAAAACCGCTTCAAACCGACCGGTACGGTTCGGTTTGGCTTTTTTTTTTGTTTGGGTTCAGTTCGGTTTGGTTTTTTTAGTTTCAGGCTTATAAAACCAAAACCAAACCGAAACCAAATCGAACTGGTCGATTTTTAAAAAATTCTAATAAGTTTAATCGGTTTTTTTTTACGGTTTGGTTTTTTCGGTAATTTTTTTTCTAGTTTTCTCAGTTTAATTGGTTTTTTTGCTCACCCCTAGTATGCATGTTAGGACTTTATTTGTATCGATTTCAAGTTTGAATAGATGTTTAATTAGACAGGGGCCGCGTTATGCTGTAGTTTTGTGGTTTTTTTTAAGAAAAATATTTAGGTGTCATAAACACATTTTAAAAACAAATAAAATAATATAGGTTATAGTTTTGACCAACCAAATAATTTGGTTTTATTTGAATATTATGACAAAAAAGACAACGCTAGCAAATGAATAAAAAAAGTAACTACGATAATCATGAAAAAAAACTTTACCCACAAATAATATGGAAGGACAAAATAAAAAAAAAAAAAACCTGATGTGAATTAACCTAAACTAGCAAGACAAATATGTAATTTTAAGATAAGGGGTGAGCCAGTTCAGGTTAAAAATAATAAATTTTAAATTTAAATAGAAGGAAAAAATAAAAAACCAATAAAATTTATATAAAAAAAACCACATAAAAAAAAGGAATGAAAATAAAAAAAATAATATAAGATAAAAGAAGTGAAAAAAAAGTCCGCGGTCCATTCCATTAGCTTTTTATTTTTAAAGGGTAGTTTAGTAATCGGAAAAAAACCTTGAAAGCAAACAGACTCTAACCGGTTACTTTTTAGGACACACAAAGATAACTTTACTTTCTCGTCGTTTCATTAGCAACTGCTATCTGAACTTTAAACTCTTTCAAACAACTTAAACAGTGAACTCTCTCCCTCTCTCCCCCCCCCCCCCCCCCCTCTCTCTCTCTCTCTCTCTCTCAGGGTTCTTATGAGGTATGCTTTTCTTTTTTCCTTTTCTTCTTAAGCCTATCCCTTTTTCTTGACAGTTGAAATTTGATCATTTTCAAGCTGTCTTTCTTGAACTTAATCAGTCGTTGTTTATCAGTTGACTTCCACCTTTAATTAAATTAACAACTCCTGATTTCGATATAGTTTTAAATAGCAATAAGCTTAATAATAGTCATTCTTCCTTCCTTTTGTTTTTGAAGAAAAAGAATTTCACTACCGAAATTAATCTGATAATCTTGTTATGTGTCTGCATATTAATAAATGCACTTTACTTGTTCGTGATTCTTGTTTTTAGGAGGTTTCTTTATCTGTTTTATTGTCTCTTTATGGTTTTGCGACTTCACTTTAAATTCTTTGAATAACAACAAGAAAGGAACTCTTTTTTTTTTTGTTTAATATAACTTTTGGGTTTGGGGGAGGTCTTTGAATTTTGTTTTTGTTTTTGGAAGTTCAATGGATCCTCGGTTAAGAGGTTATTCAATTTCAATTAACGGAACCCAATTGGGAAACCAACCTATATCTGTGTTTTCGAATCAGGACCCTGTTTCCAGACCCAGATTCGAAAATACTTTCGTTGATCATAATTGTAAGGAGTTTCAATATATTCCGCCCTATCCAAAGCCAACTGATGTAACCCAATATTCAAATCCGACTAAAAAAGAAGACTCTCCCGAAGATTTTGACTTTTCAGATGTAACTTTGAGGTACATAAACCAGATGCTTATGGAAGAAGATACTGAAGATAAGACTTGTATGCTTCAAGACTCTTTAGATCTTCAAGTAGCCGAGAAATCCTTTTATGATGTTCTTGGCAAGAAGTACCCTCCTTCACCAGAACCAAACCCCACTTTCATCAGTCAAAATCGTGGGAACCTGCCTGATAGTTTACCCTGCAATTACATTTGTAGTAGTCGTAGTGATAGTGGCTATGTAGATGATAATGCTTGGATTCACAATCCAAGCGATTACCATTCCTTTCAACTACAGATTCCACATGTTTCTAGCATATCCCAATCATCATATAGCTCTTCAAACAGTGTAATCACTACTGTAGATGGGCTGGTGGATTCTCCTAGCAGTAATTTTAAAGTCCCTGATTGGAGCGGTGAGAGCCGATCTATTTTGCACTTCAGGAAGGGTGTTGAGGAGGCTAGCAGATTTCTTCCCAGTGGTAATGACTTGTTTCTTAATATTGAGGCCAATAAGTTTTTATCTCAAGAGCCAAAGGTGAGGACTGGTGAAGTTGCTATCAAGGTGGAGAAACAAGATGGGGGGGAGCACTCACCTAGTGGACCTAGGGGAAAGAAGAATCGTCATAAGGAGGATGGGGATGTTGAAGAAGGGAGGAGCAGCAAACAACTGGCTGTTTATACCGAATCCACTTTGCGATCAGATATGTTTGATAAGGTATTACTTTGTATCCCAGGAGAAGGTCAGCCTGATTTGACAGCTCTTCGTGAGGCCTTCAAGAGTGCATCGATAAAAAATGAGCAGAATGGACAGGCAAAGGGATCCAGTGGTGGGAAGGGTCGTGGTAAGAAACAAAGTGGGAAAAGGGAGGTGGTGGATTTGAGAACCCTTTTAATAAATTGTGCCCAAGCTATTGCGGCTGATGACCGGAGGAGCGCAAATGAATTGCTAAAGCAGATTAGGCTGCATTCCTCTCCTTTTGGGGATGGAAATCGGAGATTGGCTCATTGCTTTGCTGATGGTCTTGAGGCACGCTTGGCAGGTACTGGAAGTCAGATTTACAAAGGCCTTGTTAGTAAGAGAACATCTGCGGCTGATCTCTTGAAAGCATACCGTCTTTATCTTGCTGCATGCCCTTTTAGAAAGGTCTCCAATTTTGTCTCTAACAAGACAATAAAGATTACGGCAGAAAATTCAATGAGGCTTCATGTTATCGATTTTGGCATTCTTTATGGTTTCCAATGGCCCACCTTTATTCATCGGCTGTCATGCAGACCAGGTGGACCGCCAAAGCTTCGGATGACTGGAATAGAATTTCCCCAACCTGGATTTCGGCCAGCAGAGCGAGTTGAGGAAACTGGACGTCGCTTAGCAGCTTATGCTAAGGAGTTCAAAGTGCCCTTTGAGTACAATGCCATTGCAAAGAAATGGGAAACCATACAACTAGAGGAACTCAAGATTGACCGGGATGAAGTTGTTGTTGTTAACTGTCTGTATCGGTCTAAGAACTTACTTGATGAAACAGTGGCAGTGGACAGTCCGAGGAACATTGTTCTTGATCTGGTGAGGAAGATAAATCCTGAAGTTTTCATTCATGGGATTACAAATGGGGCATACAATGCTCCTTTCTATGTTACTCGATTTCGAGAGGCACTGTTTCACTTTTCTGCAATGTTTGATATGCTTGAAACTATTGTTCCCCGTGAAGAATTAGAGAGGTTGGTGATTGAGAAAGAGATTTTTGGCAGGGAGGCTCTGAATGTTATAGCTTGTGAAGGCTGGGAGAGAGTGGAGAGGCCAGAAACATACAAGCAATGGCAGGTCCGTTGCTTGAGGGCTGGGTTTGTGCAGTTGTCTTTTGACCGGGAGATAGTGAAGCAAGCAACTGTTAAAGTGAGGCAGCGTTACCACAAAGATTTTCTGATCGATGAAGATAGCCGGTGGCTATTGCAAGGATGGAAGGGACGAATCATCTATACCCTTTCTGCTTGGAAACCTGCTAAAAAAGTTTGAGTGCATCCTTATTGGTACTCGGGATTTGCTTCTCACTTCTTGCGTTTTCTATTGGAGAATTGGTGAGAATTTATGATCTTAGGTGATACTTGAAAATTGACTCTCTCTATCTCCGTTTATTATTACCGCTGTTGTTTTACATGTGATTACAGTTTGCTGGTAGATGATATGAATGGTTGACTGATATGCGGAATGCTAAGAACATCATTGCTTGCAGATTGAAGGCCGCGTGGTGCAGACTTACCAGATATTTTTGTATTTTGACTGAGCTCTTTGTAGTGGTAACTCAGGGCGGTAAAGCAATCTTGAAAGCTTAGTTTAATTGGGAAATGGTGCGCTTTGTCTTTTTGGCTGAGTTCTCATAGCAGTAGGCTATCTGACAAAATGAACTGGTGCAAATGCACTCAATTCACAATCACTTGTACATTATAAGCTGGAATTTTTTCTTGTGAATTTCAAGACGCATCTCTCTTTTTCTCCATTTGTCTACTCCCTCTCTCACTACAGTTTCACAAGTTTGGTCCTTGAAAGGAAAAGGACAAGACATCGTGGAATGCTCTATATATGCATCCTTATCAGCTTTCTAAGCCCACCAAATAAGCAAAAATGCTAGTGAACTTTCCTATCCTTGATAAATGCTATAGCTCACCAGTTATACTCTATCCGAGTGCATCTAGTCTTTACTTTATATTATTTTATTGCTTTGGACAGGATACCAATGCAAAACTTGGAAAAGTTAATGAGGAAGCAGCCAATAGATTTTCTCAAAGAGTACACCTTTCTAGAGCTTTCAGGTGGGTGTCTTGTAAGAAGCAGAGGAAGAAAAGTGTTTTTGTAGAATACTATCTTTTATTACAAGCACAACTAACAATCTAATACAGCATTCTCCAATTTAAATAGGAGAGCATGTTACCAAACTCATGGATAAACGTGGTAAGAAATCAAGTGTATCCGGAAAGATTTTAGATGTGATGATAAATATCCTATCTTGCCTAAAGTGCTAATTTATAGGGATTTGATACAAGTTTAAATCCAGAATATGCTTATTTATCATTGTAGTTTCCTTATCTTGTCGAACCAAAATCTTGAACAGAATTTGTTGCTCCTGAAACGTCTTCATCCTCCAACATCTCTCCACCAACATAGGCAGATTTGAGGGAATAAAAATCCTTATTCCTCTAATAGGTTGAGGTTGACTTATCACTCCACTTATCCTCACAAATCATGTTATCTTGCGGGTTGCTGAGCTGGGTGTTGAGCTTATGGGGTCTGTTGATACTCCCTCGCGAATTGTGCTGGGGCTGGAGGCAAAGTTTGGTCTGGAAATATTTGAGAGCTGCCTTTGACATTAGTTCAGTGAATAGGTCTGCTATTTGATCAGTGATGGAGATATCTTGAGTGGTGAGAAGTTCAAGTGCAACTCGTTCCCGTACAAAATAATAATCCAATTCAACATGTTTACTACCAGCATGAAATACTGGATTAATAGTCATACGAAGAGAACTAAGATTGCCATAAAATAACATTGGATTAAAGCTGAGTGAAACACAAAGATCTTTTAAGATAAATGTTATCCATGTTAGCTCAGCTGCAATACTTGCCATGGCTCGATATTCTAATTTAGTGTTGGAGTGAGATATTGTGTGTTGTATTTTTACACACCAGGAGATAAGGTTTGCAGTAGCATGTAGTGGAGCGTTGTGTGGTGGGCAACATGCTCATTCTGCATCAGAAAAAGCATAAAGATCAAGTGTAGTGTTGGAAGTAAAATGTAAACCTATATCAATTGTTCCTTTAAAGTATTGTAAGATATAATGAACCATTTTTAAGTGTGTCACGGTAAGAGAATGCATATATTGAGATACAAAGTTAACATTGTAAGAGAGGTTTGGCTGTGTGAGAGTAACATATTGTAAAACACCAATAAGTTCATGAAAAAAAGCTTGGATCTTCTAACAAGCTTGTATTGGAAATGTTTTTGGTCTTTGCTTCAAGTGGTGTACTCATTGGTTTACAATCAACCATGCTAGCTTGTTCAAGGATGGTAAAAGCTTAATGTGATTCTGACAAATGAATGCCATTAGAGGTTTGAGTGATTTCAATTTCAAGGAAGTGATGAATTGGTCCCAAATCTCTCATTACAAATTTTGAACTCAGAATCTGAATAAAATCATTGACTAGAACAACAGAAGACCTAGTAAGAAGTACATCATCTACATAAAAAAGAGTTAGTAAACCAAAATCAGTGTGAAAAATGAATAAAGAGGGATCTACTGGACGACAAAAGAAGCCATTTGTCAAGAGAAAAGCATTAAACTGATCAAACCAAGCACAAGGTGCTTGTTTGAGCTCATAAATGACCTTTTTAAGTTTGCAGATATGTGTTGAATATTAGGGATCTATCATTCTTGGAGGTTGGTCCATGTACGTGTCTTCTAAGAGTAAACCATGTAGGAAGACATATTTTATGTCA
Source organism: Populus simonii (assembly GCA_007827005.2). Classification (NCBI taxonomy): domain Eukaryota; kingdom Viridiplantae; phylum Streptophyta; class Magnoliopsida; order Malpighiales; family Salicaceae; genus Populus; species Populus simonii. The sequence continues at coordinate 7,332,735 of CM017469.2, forward strand.
AGTTGATGTATAAGCCATTTCTGTGCAAGGGCGATGGTAAGAATTACTTGAATAGTTCCAGGTGTGATAATAAGAGTTTTTTTTGTTGTAATCCAATCCATCAACTTAATGGTATCCCTTTTCCACAACTCGATCTTTGAGGTGATTTTGAGACCCGTCAAGTTTAAGTTTCGACTAAAAACCCATTTAGATCCAATAACATATATATTAGGTGTGCGAGGAAAACGTTCCTAGGTCTTATTATTGTGTAGAGCTTTAAGTTCTTCTTCTATTATAGCTTTCCATCCAGAGTGAACTAAGGTGGATCTAATATTATAAGGATCACATGGGATATCAAATGAGGATGTAAGAGAAGTCAAGACATATTTAGGATTGGGTCTGACAATGCCTCTTTGTGAGTAAATAATCATGAAGTGTGAGGAAGGTGTTTATGGATTGTTTATCTGTTGACTCTGAGTTGGTGGGGGCAATTAGAGAGATCTCAAGCATATGTTAAGAAAATTGTATGGGAAGTTCATGTATTTCAGAGTCACTCTCAATTAGTGTCAACTCTATTTCAAGTTCCTGTTTAGACCTGGGTCTTTGAGGTTCATGTTGACTTGTGTTTTCTGTTTGGTAAAGAGAACTAGCAGTTGCTTGCAAATCTGAAGTACGAATTGGTATTAGTGGTAAAGAGATTGAGCATGATGTGGACAATACTGGTAGCTGAATCTCGATAGAATAATTGATGTCAATTTGAGATAACCAAGAATAAAAATGTTATTTGAGAAAGTGGAAGGTTTAGTGCTTTGGTTCAAAGTATTTTTATAGAGAAAAATGATTCATCAAAAATCACTTGTCTTGAGATGAATATTTTTTTTTTGATAGGGGGATGAAAACACTTAAAACCTTTATGTGTACCACTATAAACTTCAAAGATGTAGAGAACAATTTTTGGATCAAACTTGTGCTGTCGTGTATCCCAGGTGCAAGGAAAACATTTAGAACTAAATACACGTTATGAAGAGTAATTAGAGTGATTACTATAAAGTTTAAAATATAGGGTTTCAAATGTAAGAGCAGATGAAGGCAATTGATTAATAAGGTATACTGTAATGGTAAATGCTTCTACCTATAAAAAAAGAGGTGAACTATTATGAAATAACATTGTCATACCAAGTTCTTGTATTAACCTATGATGTCTTTGAACCCTACTTGTTTGTTCTGGAGTATAAGAACATGATTCCTGATGATGGATACCGATTAAGAGGAAATGAGAGGATAGTTTGGAGTTTATGAATTCTCATCCTCCACCATAATAAAAGACCTTGATGTGTTTGTTGAATTGTCGAGTAACATATTGTTTAAAAGCTAAATTAGTGTTTACAAAGTCAGATTTATGTTGCAAAGGTATAATCCAAATATATTTAGAAAAATCATTAACAAAACATGCATAACATCTGTACTTTCCAATAGATAGAATAAAAGCAGGTCACCATAGGTTACATTGAATTTTCTCAAAGATAGAAGAACTTGAGTGTCTAAGAATAGGAAAAAACAACCCATTAAGTTTTTTAAATTGACAACTATCATAAATATGTTTTGGTTTTACCACTCTTGTAACATTAATCAAGTCTTTATTTTTAATGAATGTAAAGAAAAAAATTGAGAATATCCTAGTAGTTGATGTTAGAAGTCTATGGCACTAGATTTAACCAAATTTGAACCGATTAGAAAAATAGAATTCTGGTGATGCTGACAGGACATACAGATCACCCTTGCACCTCCTTTTGATCAAGGGTTGTCATGTTTGTCATTTCTTAATACATAAATCAACATCAGAGAATTTACTGTTAACAGAAAATTAAGCAATTAACATAATTATAAAAAATAGATTTTAAAAAAAAATTAGAATTAATGAAACATCATAAAGGGGCAGAGTATTATTATTTTTTGCTTAATACTAGAGTCTCCAATACTATGAATTGGTATAAAGGATCCATCACCAATAATAATTGAATCTACAATAAAGTAGTTTTGAATATGATTAAAATACCCGACTTACCTGTCATGTAATTGAAAGCTCCTATGTCTAGGGTCTATTATGTCTCGGTGATGGTGTTGTCTAAGGTGAGTTCTGCAAGAGCTTGAGACATGTCATCTTGTTGTGTTGGTTTTTTTTGGCATCCTCCAATATATTTTTGCAATATGTCCCATTACGCCATAATATTGACATTTTTCTTCAGGATAATAATCTCGTTCTGCAGGAGTCATACGAATGTTCAATAAAAATAATTTTGTTCTTATAGTTGTTGTGTCTGAAATCCTCTCATAGTTGATGTAAGTCTTTGTTTGTTGAGGGAGATTGGTTGTACCGCTATTGTTTTTGTCCATAAAAAGCCATTTGCGGAGTTAATGAGTTTGAATTGTTTGTCTAGTTTGAGAACTAACTACATCGTTAGTCAAGGCTTTGGAGTTGTGAGACAAGCTCAAAATATGTTGGTCTTGGTGGTTTTAGCATGGTGGTGGTAAAAGTTTCATTTTGGAGACCAAGACCGTTGAGCAGTAGAAGACCTTTTCTTTGTCTGGAACATGTTTTTCAATGCTTGCAAGGCTATCACATAAACCCTTGAAGGTGCTGTTGAATTCATGTCTCAAAAGCTGTTGATGAAGAAGCTGCTGACAAAGAAGCTGTTGATGAAGAAACAGCTGATGTGGAAGCTGTTATGAGTTTTAGTTTTAATAAAACACTAGCTATTTGAATTAGTCAATTTCTGTTAGGATTGATATAATCCTTTTGTTTAATTGTTATCCTTTGAATTCTGTTACGTAACAGCAGGAGATAATGTTGCTGTTACTTGCCTTTAAAGCTTTACTTTTCAATGTTTTCCATTAAGCTGCATCATCAATAAAACAGTGAGCAAGAAGTCGATATTCGTTCTCTTTTGCATTTTCATGTGTTAAAATCCAACAAATTGGTATCAGAGCCGATTTTTTTTCTTGAGAGATCTGTGAGACAGAGAGAGCCTAAACACTTACCCCAAACACTTACCCCAAACACTTACCATTCTTCTAAAAAACCAATCAAAACAAAATGAATTCAGAAGCCTCCGTAAATTTAATGGCACCACCAGTATTTGATGGAACAAACTATCAAGTTTGGGCTGTTCGAATGGAAGCTTACCTTGATGCAAATGATCAGTGGGAAGCTGTTGAAGACACATATGAGGTTCCTCTTTTGCCTGACAATCCAACTATAGCTCAAATGAAAAATCACAAGGAGAGTAAGCAAAAGAAATCAAAGGCAAAAGCTAGCTTATTTGCAGCTGTCTCGTTTTCAATCTTCACCAGAATCATGACTCTAAAGACAGCAAATGAGATATGGAACTTTCTCAAAAAGGAATATGAAAGGAATGAACGAGTGAAGGGCATGCAAGTTTTAAACCTCATCAGAGAATTTGAGATGCAAAGAATGAATGAATCAGAAACCATCAAGGATTACTCTGACAGACTTCTTGACATTGTAAACAAAGTAAGACTTCTTGGCACTGAATTCACTGATTCTAGAATTGTTCAGAAAATTCTTGTTACTGTTCCTGAAAAATTTGAAGCTACAATATCATCAATAGAAAATTCAAAGGATGTATCAAGCATCACTTTGGCAGAGCTACTGAATGCACTGCAGGCTCAAGAACAAAGAAGACTCATGAGACAAGCAGGTTCTGTGGAAGGTGCTTTTTTTTGCAAAATCACAGAACAACATGCAACAAAGAAACAGAAATTACAGCAGCAACAACACAACATTTCCATTGTGTTCTTACTGCAAAAAATCCAACCATCCACAGAGCAGATGTTGGTGGAGGCCGGATATAAAATGTCACAAATGTGGACAGCTAGGACACATTAGAAGGGTATGCAAATCTCAACAACAACAGCAGCAGCAAGGAGAAGTCAAAACTGTTGTTGAACAACCTGAAGAAGAACAACTGTTTGTAGCATCATGTTTTGTTGCAAATAACTCAACAGAGAGCTGGCTTATAGACAGTGGTTGTACCAGCCACATGACCTATGATAAAGAGCTTTTCAAAAGGCTCGACAGAACAGTTATTTCCAAAGTGAGAATTGGAAATGGGGCATGTCTTGCAGTAAAGGGTAAAGGAACGGTGGCAATCAAAGGCAACACAGGTTTAAAATTAATTTCTGATGTCTTATATGTTCCTGAAATTAATCAAAATCTTTTGAGTGTTGGTCAGCTGCTTGAGAAAGGATATAAGGTGCTGTTTGAAGACAAGTTTTGCCTGATTACTGATGCACAAAACAAGGAAGTATTTAAAATTCAGATGCAAAGTAAAAGCTTTGCCTTGAATTTTACAGAAGAAGAACAAGCAGCAGTACATGAAGAAAATAGCAGTACAATGCTTTGGCATAAAAGATTGGGGCATTTTCATCATACAGCTATACTCTTTATGAAAAACAACAATCTTGTGAAAGGCCTACTTGATTTAGAAGAAGATCTTCCATTGTGTGCAGCCTGTCAGTATGGGAAGCAGACAAGACTCCCATTTCCACACAATAAAAGCTGGAGAGCTACACAGAAACTACAACTAGTGCACACTGATGTGGGAGGACCTCTGAAAATATCATCATTAAACGGCAGTAAGTATTACATTACTTTCATTGATGATCATACAAGAATGTGCTGGATTTATTTCATGAAGTATAAATCTGAAGTTGCTGATATCTTCTGGAAGTTCAAAGCTTGGGTGGAAAAACAAAGCACACACAAAATACAGGTGGTCAGATCAGATAATGGAACAGAATATACCTCAGAAAAATTCAACAAGTTCTGTGAAAAGGAAGGCATTGAACATCAGCTGACAACACCTTACACCCCTCAGCAAAATGGGGTTGTTGAGAGAAAAAACAGAACACTCATGGAGATGACAAGATGTTTATTACATGACAAAGGATTGCCAAAGAATTTATAGGCTGAGGCTGCAAATACAGCAGTGTTTCTTTTGAACAGATTGCCAACAAAAGCTCTGCAACAGAAAACTCCATTTGAGGCATGGTATGGCTATAAACCAAAGCTGCAAAATTTAAAAACTTTCGGTTGTCTTTGTTTCTCTTACATTCCACAGGTCAAAAGAGACAAACTTGATAAAAAGGCAGAACCTGGAATCTTTGTAGGCTACAGCTTAGTATCCAAAGCCTACAGGATTTATCTTCCACAAGACAACAAAGTGATTGTTAGCAGAAACATCCAATTCTTTGAGTCAGAAAGCTGGAATTGGGAGAAAAATAAGCTTGAATTTCAAGAGGAGAATGCTGATGTTGATAATGAATCTGTTACAAAAATCAGATTGCTTTCTGATATCTATCAGAGTTGCAATATGGCATTAATTGAACCTGCAGGATATGAAGAAGCTGCTGCAGATCAACATTGGATGGCTGCAATGAAGGAGGAGCTTATGATGATTGAGAAGAATCAGACTTGGTTGCTTGTGAACAGACCTGCACATAAAAAGGCCATAGGAGTCAAATGGGTTTATAGAACCAAGTTCAATGCTGACGGTTCTATAAATAAACACAAAGCAAGACTTGTTGTCAAGGGATATGCTCAGATGTTTGGGGTGGATTTTTCTGAAACTTTTGCTCCGGTTGCTAGGCTTGATACTATAAGAATGTTGTTTGCTCTTGCTGCTCAAAATGGCTGGACTATACATCAAATGGATGTCAAATCTGCTTTTTTAAATGGATATTTGGAGGAGGAAATATTCGTGGAGCAGCCTGAGGGTTTTGTTGTTCAAGGAGAAGAGAAGAAAGTATATTTGCTGAAAAAGGCTTTCTATGGTTTAAAGCAAGCACCAAGGGCTTGGTACAGCAGGATTGATGCTCATTTGTTAGACTTAGGCTTTACAAAAAGTCTAAGTGAATTTACACTCTATCTCAGAAAAATCAATGATGAATTGCTTGTGGTTTCTCTTTATGTTGATGACTTACTTGTGACAGGAAGTAACATGGAGCAGATTGATGTGTTCAAAAGAGAAATGAAGAAAGTCTTTGAAATGACTGACTTGGGAAAGATGACATTCTTTCTCGGCATGGAAGTTCAACAAAAGCAGAATGAAATCTTCATATGTCAGCAAAAATATGCCAAAGAGATTTTAAAGAAGTTCAACATGGAAGAGTGCAGATCAACAGCAACACCAATGAATCAAAAGGAGAAATTTTGCAAAGAAGATGGAGCTGCAAAGATTGATGAAACACTCTACAGAACCTTAATAGGATGCTTGATGTATCTTACTGCAACAAGACCAGACATTATGAATGCTACAAGTATACTTTCAAGGTATATGCATTGTGCAAGTGAAATTCATTTTCAGGCAGCAAAAAGAATTGTCAGATATATTAAGGGAACAATTGACTATGGATTGAAGTTCTGTCAAGTCAAAAACTCCATACTTCATGGTTATTCTGACAGTGATTGGGCCAACTGTGTTGATGATATGAGAAGCACTTCAGGTTATTGCTTTAGTTTTGGTTCTGCCATTTTTTCGTGGAGTTCAAAGAAGCAAGAAGTTATTGCTCAATCCACAGCTGAGGCAGAGTATGTTGCTGCTACTGCTGCTGTGAATCAGGCTATTTGGATTAGAAAGTTAATGGCTGATCTGCAGATGGAGCAAAAGGAAAGCACACAAATACTTGTAGACAATCAAGCTGCAATTGCAATTGCAAAAAATCCTGTGTTTCATGGCAAAACGAAACATTTCAAACTGAAACTCTATTTCCTAAGAGAAGTTCAAAGAGAAGGTGAAATACAGCTAATCTATTGCAAAACAGAAAATCAAAATGCTGATATTCTGACCAAGCCGCTTCCTCAAGCAAAGTATGAATTCTTTAGGCAGAGACTTGGAGTCTGCAGCTTCAGAGCCAAAGAGGAGTGTTGAATTCATGTCTCAGAAGCTGTTGATGAAGAAGCTGCTGACAAAGAAGCTGCTGATGAAGAAACAGCTGATGTGGAATCTGCTGATGTGGAAGCTGTTATGAGTTTTAGTTTTAATAAAACATTAGCTATTTGAATTAGTCAATTTCTGTTAGGATTGATATAATCCTTTTGTTTAATTATTATCCTTTGAATTCTGTTACGTAACAGCAGGAGATAATGTTGCTGTTACTTGCCTTTAAAGCTTTACTTTTCAATGTTTTCCATTAAGCTGCATCATCAATAAAACAGTGAGCAAGAAGTCGATATTCGTTCTCTTTTGCATTTTCATGTGTTAAAATCCAACAGTGCGACTATGTTCGCTAACATTTTTGTCATCTTCCTTGCGAAGATATGTAACTTGTTGTTTGAGTGTAAATTTATATTCTTGTAAATTTTATGCATATTCATTTTTTAGTGCATCCCAAACTGCATAGGCAGTCTCTAAACCAATAGCAAGGCCAAGAGTTTCCTCAGAAAGAGTTTCAATTATCCACCCACGAAGTAGATGATCTGCCTTTCGCCATGTACTCTTCTGTTAATTTTGGCGTAGAAATTTCTGCATCTGTGGTTTTGTTTGGATCTGGTATGTCATATTTGATGGGGACAAAATCTTCGTTGGTAAGATGGCCAACCAATTCTTGGCTTTCTGCGAGTGCCAAGACTTGTTCACGCCAAGAGGGTAATTTGCGGGGCTGAATTTGAGGGTAATGAAATTTCCCACATTGAGAGATAATGAGCTCATGGTTACAGAAAAAGAATGCTGCATTGTGCTATGTGTTCACACAGGCTCTGATACTATAAAGAAAAAATAGAAGTAGAGGAAGAAAAGTGTTTGAGTAGAATACTGTCTTTTACTATCACTTATAACGTGAACTGCACAACTAACAATCTAATACAGTAGTATCCAATTTAAATAAGAGAGGGTGGTACCAAACTCATGGATAAACATGGTAAAATTAAAATCAAGTGTATCTGGAAAGATCTTAGCTGTGATAGTAAATATCCTATCTTGTCTAAAGTGATAATTTATAGGGATATGATATAAGTTTAAATCCAAGATATGCTCATTTATCATTGCAGTTTCCTTGTCTTGTTGAACCACAATCTGTTGCTTCTGGATCTTCTTCATCCTCCAACATCTCCCGACTAAAATAGCCTTATCACTCCACTTATTCCAACAAATCATGTTCTCTTGCTGGTTGCTGAGTTGGGTGCTGAGTTCATGAGGTCTGCTGATATCTTGGTGAACTTTTGCTGCGGTGGCGGAAATCTGGAGAGATTAATTTTAAATGTAAGCAAGTCTTTTTAATTCAAGTTTCTGTCCAAAATGGTCCCGAGAAGTATCCTATTAAGCAACAAACAAATCTTGTGTGAACATTTGACACCCAGATAAAATTAATGAATATTAATATCGGAAAGAGCTGATGGGGACCTGGGAGTTCGATTTTGTTTTCTTCTTTTTTATTTTTTTTCGTTTTGCTTTATCTTTGTTTCATGTTTCCTCGCTTTATTTACCTGACTGACGATTAAAAAAAAAACAACAATTAAAGAAAAAGGACCGGACTGCTTTTGTTAACTACAAGAAAACTAATGCTCTGATTTTCATGGGCACCAGACACTCAACTCATACATACACTATAAATCGGAGAACGCGCAACCAAATTCTTTATCTGCGCTAGTGTGCCTCAAGCCCCAGCTTTTTGCTTTTCAAGTATATCAACAGAACTCCTGATAATGCTAATGCACCTCCTGACTTAACCAAAACCAAGACCAAACAAAACCAAGACGTTGTCCTTCCAAAACTAGACTAGGTTAATATATATATATATATAGCCAGGGTTCCAGAGGCATCTGAAATAGGGTTGAGTGCTGATAGTGGTGGTCCTAATTAACTGACACCTCTTTTAGTGGAACACACATCATTGGGATGGAGACAAGACTCTCCAGTCCCACCACCATAGAATTAAAATGGTTGATTGGTCAAGCAAACTGAGCCATTCACATGCAACCTCTTAACTTTTCCATTCCAGATCCTCTTTTTGTACTCTTACTTTCGTTGTTTTGTTTGCGATTTCTTTTGCTCAGTCAATTAGCATTTCACTAGACGAGCATCATACATCTTATGCGGACCATTTGCGTTTGAAGAAACTACAAACTTTGAGCCACGCACGATTGAACAACAGAATATTAATGAGGAAGGTCATGATCATCATCAGAGACAATGTGTTCTACACGAGTTCAGAATCTGTTATCCCCATCTTATCCATTTTCATATCGTTATGACCCTCTCAAGCTCTGCTTCAAACCGTGTTTTCTGTCTTTTGCTTTTAAGAGACCTACAAGCCCTTGGCACCAGGATTTCTGGAAAAAAAAAAGGGTACGTGAATAAAGAAAATCTTAATGCTTTCCAAGAGCACCCTATTTTTTTTTTCCCTCTCAGACAACCAACAGGACGAGGAAGAGCAACTTGCAAAGAATACAATTAATCATCAATAATGATGCTTTGGGATTTGGAGTTCTTAGACGAGAATACCAAACACACAAATCCAGTTTGCAGAATCTTCTTAACTAGAGTAAGTATCAGCAATCCATGGTTGGACAAACAATATATGAAAAGAAAGAAACAGTATATGCAACTTGTTCAAGTGTTTAAGCATGGAATGGTGCCACAAACCATGGTTGCAGTGTTCGGCTTCGTCCATGAGTTATCACTTAACAGGCGTTTATAAGATGCCTCTTGCCTGGCAAATTGCTAAATGTCGTCATCAGAGAAATAGAATTGAGAATACCATTGCTTTGGCAAGCATGGATCGACTAGTGCCAATGGCAAAACCTATATAGCAGTGGAACAACTTTATTACATGATGCTCGTAGTTCAAAGTGAGTTGACTTGCTTATAGCACAAACAAGCACCTTCACTCAGCTCCGAAGTTAAGATTACGTAATTGGAATTTTGAGGTAGTTCAGAATTGCTAGGGAACTATGAGATCAATTCCGTAGTCACTGCTCTCAATTTTCGTGCAAGGGCTAAAATTCAAGTACAACTTTTTATTTGCACCATTACAAATTAAAAATTTATGATCATTCCATCAGTATCTGCTGTTAAAATGTTAAGAAAATATCAAGTTCAAATCGTTTCTTTCTTCTTCATAACAACCTCCCACTCTTTCACACCCTAGAAACACTCTCTAAGCGGACGCTAATCCTAGCCCCCGACTCCTAGCCCAACTACTCCTTCCCTTATCATTCAAGCCCAAGAAAAACTCACCTTGTCATTCGCAGAAGCCAATTCCCTTCCTCTCCTCTGTTTCTCTCGAAAAATGGAACCATCACCACCTCTAAAGCATGCAGTTTAGAGGTACTAGCTAGACAACGAGATTATGGTTCATTGGTGGTGAAAAAATCCAAGAAAATGTGTTGGATTCTTTGGATTTCAGGAAGATAGTGATCTGAGATAAGGCGAAGGCAAAGAGTGTTTTTTAATTCTTTAATTAAATGGCGGGAAATTGCAAAACATCCAATGGCAAAGCTGGGTTCAAGCTTACAGAAGGGTTTAAAATCAAAATGTAACAATTCCCAGAAATTAAAATTTAAGGAAAAGAAGCTATTATTGATTGAATTAGATACTGAAAATTACAAGAACTAGCTAGAATGAAAGGAGATTAAAATTTTCTGTCGAGGTAGTCCAAGCCTATGAGAACTAAAATAGAAATTTAAAACTCCTAAAATAACTCTCTATTCTACCTTATTTTTCTTAAATAACCAACATGGGATAAGAAAATTAATTTAAATTTTGAACTAGGCTAATTGGATTGACTAGTTCCTTTCATAAAAAACACTGTCGTTTGAGAATTTTACTGGGCTGCCTCTTATGTGTCAATGCCTAGTGGCTGGTTGAGTTTGGACCGTCCACATGGTTGAGCTAGCTCGCGGTGCAATCTTCACTGTTCATTCCAACCTACCCCAATCTTCTTCCTACTAGAAACTTCAGTGGTTTGTCTGGAGGATCTTTTCTCCTTCTCCTGCCATTTTCAGTCTAAAATGCCCAGAAAACACTACACAATGAAGGTTAGTGGTCAAAGTCAAAAGTTTAAAAATGCCAACTTTACCGTGTGTGTTTTCACGGTTTAACCTCGTTGTTTGTAGAATGAATTCTTGAAACAGAAGACGTACCCTTGCTCAAATGTTTAAGCATGGAGTGGTGGCATAAACTACAGCTGCATTGTTTGGCTTCTTCCTTCCCACCTAATTAGAAATTATACGATGCCTCTGGTCACAATCACGGGGCCACTCAAATTGCTATATGTCGTTATCAAAGAAAAGTATGAACTATTCCATCACTTTGTATAGCACAAGCAGTGGCAAAACTCCATAGCAGTGGAGCAAACTGTACCGTAATTCATTTCGGACAACTTACTCACAGTTCATACTATATACTATATAGTATATTCTACCTATATGTCTAGAATTACCAATAGACTTATCTAACAACTTCCTAACATAAGGTGTGGTATGTGTTTTCCAAATTGCTAGAGCAAATGTATCATGAAAATTAGATATAAGTTTCAACCTAATCTTCTCCGGTAATATTGCAATTGCCATACTCTTATATTTCTTAACCTAATTATTGAATGACTCGGCCAAATTGTTAGTTATATTTTTAACCTTAATTTCATCATTAAATAAATTCCCAGCTCAAGTGTCGGCAAGGATGTTATTCAACTAATTAAAATTGTATTATTGACATCTATGATATACTTTAAATAATTGTTGTAATAAAGATTCGTATAAGCTTTTCCAAAATTTAATTTTCAATTTCAAACCATGAAACCATTTATTCTTTAGATTGTAATAAACATACCTTGAATAGTGCCTCTGTGTTGCTCTTGGAAACATCTCTGCAATATCTTGTAGTAGACTCTAAAAAAAGTAAAAGAAAATATTAATAATTAGAGGAAAAACATAGAAATAAATGCAAGAGTTTTACATAACAAAATATAAAGGATAATATACCTTTTGCTTATTATGATATAAAATGGCCTTTAATGTACTCCAATATTGATGGATCCATATAAAGCATACAAGAATCATATGTTATTGTTTTCAGCATCAACAATAACATATACAATAAGATATAGTTTATTATTGGCATCCAATCCCATTGCCAATAATAAGACACCTCCATATGGGCATTTAACATGGTATCCATGAATTTCAATAAATGGTCTACTTTCATTAACAAAGTCCTTCTTTATAGTTTTCAAACAAACATAAATTCATTGCAAGTGTCATGGTGAATAACATCCGAATTGAAATTAAGGTCAAACTCCAAATACACATTAGAACCTGAATTATACTATTTTAATAATTACACATACCTAGAAAATCTCTTAAAATTCTCATTATGACTTTATTTAACAAACTTCTTCGTCTTTGTTCTATCTCTCTAGAATTGTATTTGGTGTGGTTTAATCCTAAACTTGTCATCCCAAAATGTATCCAATGCTTTAATTGAAATGTTTGGGCTAACATTAATAATTGGTAGCAACTTCTTTCCTATCAAAATTTAATTAACAACTTTTATATATACATGCCTAATGCTACTATGCTTATATGTCAAAGACTTTATCATGAAAGTCTTGCTACTAGGAATAAGAGAAACATATATCATCAACTAACAACCAACACCTATTCATGTAACCCCAACCTTATCTTTTTTTATTAATATATCTTTCCACATGATATTTATATTTCCCTTCTTATTATCTTAAAAACATTGAAGAAGTGAGAACCCATATATATGACTCAAACATTCTCTTTTTGATTAATATATCTTTTCACATGATGTTTATTTTTCATTTTATATTCTCTCAAAACATCCCTAAAGTGATTGACATTAATGAAAATCTAATATTCTTTAAACTTAGCTGATACATCAATTTCCATCTCAAATGTTTTACATCTAAAATTAGATGTTGGATCAATATTCTTCTTCCTTTTCTTCTTATTTTGCTTCTTTCTTACCCTACCACTTTTATCTTCATCACCCTCATTACTACTTTTAAATTTTACACTATCTTCAACATCATACTCACCCTCATTTATTCTCAAAGTTTGAGGTAACATCCAAAGTTTTACTAAAAGAAACATCACCTTCTAAGTTATCAATGCACTCATCTTTAACTTCATTAAAAAATTCAAATCCTTGCAATCAGAATAAATATAATCACCATTTTTTTCTTCTTTGTCATCTTTCTTATTTTTCTCATATCCATTACCACCCTTTTTATTTACAATATAAGTGCCAACATTGACCCTTTTATTTCCAACATTATCAATATTAATTCTTTAACTTCCAACAATACTAACATTTACCCTTTTATTTCCAACACTTTCAAAATCCTTCACTTCTTTCACTTTCAACAATGCCATATTTACCCTTTCACTACCAACATTGCTAACATCAACAATTTTGCTCTTTTTAAAAACTAAATTAATTTATTAAATATAAATATAAGACGCTCACTTTATGATATTTTGTTTGGTTTGCTTTTCGAGTCATTGTTCTAACGAGGCATGCAACCTCTTTCGTTGTTGTCGTGCAACCTTTTACGATATCATTGGAACTATCTCAGTGAACTCTTTCTAGTGGTGAGGTGATATCTATGGCGGAGTAACGGTGAGTCTCCAACCCACTTTTTTTTTTCTCTTCCTAAGTATGATAGTGGCTACTTATTTTTTACAGTTAATTATTGTTATTTTTTGTTCATTTTATTTATCAACATACTTTTTTTAATCATATTTTAAATTAACTAAATTTATTAAACTTAGTATGTCAATGACCTAACACTTAGATTTTTCTAACCTGCGGCATAGTGAACCCCAACCCTAGCCCTCCGTACCCCCAACCCTAGCCCAACTAGTCCTTCCTCATTTCTTTGAAGCCCAAGAAAGCACTTGACAATTGACATTGACCAAACCCAATCTCCTTTACTGTTTCTCTCAAAAACTGGAACCACCACCGTTAAGGTATACAATTTACTAGACTCTAATTACAAGAGCTGGTGAAAAATGTATGCAAATTTGTGGGGTTCTTTTGAAAAAGAACTCAGGAAGATAGTGATTTATGAAGAATGTACCTTCTGTTTTTTCATTAAACCGGCTGGAAATGGCAATATCTAGGGGAAGCCGCAGGGGTTGAAAACATGCGAAGCCCCCCTAGATCGTTAACACAAACAGTGGATACAGCCATACAGAATTGTTAACCTAGCTAGTTGTTTCTAGAATGAGTCCAAGGTAGAGGAGTTCCATTCCTTTTGACCATCTCACTGATGCGATCACGAGATCAATCTCATAGATATCTGGGTGATAACGAGTTCAAGTTGTGGGATCAATCTCCAAGTGGTTTGGGTTCAGTTATTAGAGCTAGCTATTTCCTTTGTATAGTAGCATAATATGTGTTGGGCTCTCGAATCATCTTCATACACACCACGTTACAACATCACAAGCATGCAAAGAAGTTGTATTAATTTAAGACTTGACTTTATAATCCAACGTTATACATCTTTTATTTCATACATCAATTTCTGTTTTACCTGCGTTAACTGGTCTTTTCATACGTTATTGCAAAGGGAAAGGAAAAGATCTACAGTTTAAAATCCTTGGAAACACACTTATCCATAATTCAAAATACTTGACGAACAACATTTAAGGAAACTAGGCACATAAATCTCATGTAGTAATGCCCTTCACAAATCAAAAACGAGCAGTGACTTGAGAAAAGAGAGCCTTAAAATTATTGGTTGGGGTGCCAGTTCCCTCTGGTTTTGAGGCCAGATCAAATGCCTTAAATTGAGCCTCTTCGTACTGTAGTGCCTGTTTGTAAGTAGAAGGGGGGAAAACATATGTGACTCAGTACTTTGAAATAACAAACCCAAACATTCAATCCTACAATGGGAGAAAGGCAGATTGATTTTGAGGAAACATCATAGTTAAAGTAGACAATTTCTTATTATTAGTACCTGAATGCAGACTTCTGCAACATCAGCTCTGGCAATGGTTCTTGTCTCTGTCTGAAGAAGCTCGTCATCTTTTCCAACAAGTAATTCTCGGACACCTCCTTCTTTGTCTTGCAGGCCTCCAGCCCTAATTATGGAAGCTCATGTCAATTGGCAAGCTACAGCAAAGCGAAAAACCAGAAGGACAACAAAGTAACAAAGTGGCAAAGGAGTTGCTAAAGTTTCTATCAATCATTAATGAACAATCTAAACTTTGCACAAAATATGATCAATGATAAAATTCATTTTGACCAGTATGTGATGAATGTGATTATGAACTTGACCATATTTAGAATTCCGATGAGAAGTGGGTAATAAACAACAACTTATTTGGGACACCGGCAGATTACATGGGGAACAGATGGCAGTTGTGTTTTGCATCCTATATTTTGAATGGATGAAGAAAATAGCCATCGAATAATATGGGTGTTCTCTCTCATAAGGTTACAGACTTGCCTTGAAAAAACAAAATGAGACATGTAGCATAAACTATTAAATGGCGTGCTCCTCTACAGGGTGATTCCACTTTTTTCCTTTTAAAGACCACCTACTTCCATCATAACACATTCATTCATCAGAATTTTTTTCACATATAGCATAATATACTATATACCCACATAGATTGATATTAAACAACCAGAGATAGCTAGTTTATCTGCTACCTTATAATTGTGTATGGAACACCAGAGTCGGCCAAATACTGCTCAGCCTTTCTCTTCCAAACCTGAAACATTATAGAATGAATTAAGTTAGACTTGTGATGGCTCAAAAATAAAAGCAAATTAATGAAAGAGAGAAGACATAAAACAAAGATAAGTCCTCTAACAAAATGAAAGAGAACTATCTCTCTTGAACTGCAGAGTGGAAGGCTCACACACAATGGACTTAAAATTTGAGTTGTTCATTTTAGAAATAATATAGAAAAGGATCACGAACCAGTATATTCCCAATACCCAAACTGTTCAAGGGATGATTTAGGTTTGTTCCACCCATAGATCCAACCAGCACAATTTGCTTAACTCCTGCGGCCTTGGCTGTTCACACAAATCTAATTCAGCAAGAACATACTAGATATGCAAGGAAAGAAAATGGAATCACATGCAAGAAGGGATGAGGGTCTCACCAGCATCTATTTGATTTTTCTGACCAATCCAGTCAACCTAAAGTGAAAAAAATCTAGCATCAAATAACATCAAGAAGGAGAAACCAGTGAAGTATCAAGATCCAATTATGAGGATTACCTGCTCAGGAAATGCTCCATCTTCAAAATAGAACTCAGGCCTGCCTTTGGATGGATCAGACCCAGGTTTCATCTTTGGCACTGCACTTGTCAGGATGATCAGAGAATCAATTCCTTGGATCGCAGGAACGATGCTTTCAGATTCCCTTATATCCCCAACAAAAACATCCTCAGCTCCTCCAATTTTCTCCTTGCTCTCTTCAGTTCTTACTAAACCCCTTGCAACATATTGTTCAGACCTCTCCTTCAGTTTCTTATAAACTATGGAACCTGCCACAGGTGTCTAGATCAAATCAAGCGAACTACACACATTCATATAGTGAGAAACAATTCATAGCAGTTAACTGTTTTCCAAAACATAATTGCAGGAATCCAGATTTCCACTAACCCAATTGGCTTCGTGGATTTCATGTTGTTTAACACTAGGGAAAAATATTTGTGGTTCTGCTTTCTTTGCAAATATTTCATAGACATTGCATTTGGAGATTTGAAAATCACAAATGTCATTCAACACAGCATGGAAAAGGGGAACAGAGTAAAATCTTCATACAAAACTAAATGAATTTAAGAGCACTTATAGATGATCGCACTCCATAATAAAACCTAAAAAACTTCAATCGCCTAAAATGTTATACAGAAGGATCACCTCATTCATTTTGAACCCAAAATCTTTGCTGTAAAATATTAGAGAATTCAATATATAAAACACTGGTTGCATTATCCCAAAACATATCTTTACCTCTAACCCACAAACTGAAAATAATAATAATAATAATAATAATAATAATGTAACAGTGAAGAAAAGCATAATCTTTATTTTATTAACCTTCAAAACAAAACCTAGGAAACCCCAGATCCCAAAACCACCCACCACACACAATTCCTAAATTTTCCAAGTCTTAGAAAGTCCTGAATTTCAAAAGTTCCCAGAAAATGCACCCGATTCTTTTTTCTTTTAAATACAATTATCCTTATCCCTTTTCATTTCCAGAGCTATCCCAGTAACCAAACAGAGAACATATATAAGAAAACAGAGAGCGAGAGAGATCGTACCAGTTCTGCCACCAGCTCCAGTGACAAGGACAATGCTTGGAGCCATTGAATTTGAAGCTAATACAGCGAACCCTGCTCTCCTTATGCGCGTTGTTGCTGTTAGTGACGAAGAAAATGAGCTACGACTAGCACTGCTAGTGCTACTGCTACCTAAAAAGTGTACGGCCGATTGTGAAGCACACCCGTTTTTATTATTAGGAAAATGACCGGAGAAAATCAATGGAACACGTGTCACGGTGACGGTGGTTGTCATAACGATTTTATATTACTCGTACTGGCTTTGAGACGTTGAGTTTGTTTCCATCGGAGAACAGCTCAATTAATTATTTTGGGCCGTTAAATTGTTTGTGCTTGTTGCCGACCGAACCCTTTTCCTTATCCTTTACTTCGGTAGCTATTCGTTTCTTTCCTTTTGAGCCAATTATTCTTTAGTCCCTCTTTCTTAAAGATATTATAACTTAGTACCTTCTGTTTATAAATCTCATAAATTAGTCCCAGCATTCTTGTTGATTTTCATCTTGTTAGGGTATTCATTGGTTTTTTCTAATTATTTCCAAATCTGATATCTTGCTTTTTTGTAATATAAGAGAAGAACCTCAAGTTAAGAATAATAAATAATAACATTAATCACTAAGTTATAATTACATTAAAACAACAGGGACTAAAGAATAATTTACTCTTTTCTTTTCAACTAACTCATCTTATCATTACGGGGGGGAAAAGCACGTAAAATCAACGTGGCTTGTGGTCTTCTTGCTGCCACATCAACACCTATTTTAATTCACTGTTGCTTTTTTTTTTTAATCATTAAGTAATTGCTATCATAACTAAATCATTAAGTTCTGATTATGAGTTTATTTTTATCAATCCGTCTAGTCGCACTAATTATCATCATTACCATTGTATTTGCTTTTACTATTACATACAAATCTACGAGAGATCTATTGTATTTACTATATTTAAAATAATTTTCTTATGCGTATATATACAAATTATTTTTATATCTGATTTAAGTTTTTTATTATTGTTGTTGTTGGAATATAGACATTGCATTTTTCTCTTCTTTAATATGTAATGTTTTTTTAAAAAAAATTGGTTGTTTGTACTAGTTTCCGCGTACTTTAACTAATCTTATAGATTCTGAAATTAACAATTATGTAAATTTTTAGTGGCATTAAGATAACTCGAACTAAAATGACTCAAATTCATGATCATTAAAAAATAAATTCAGACATAATCAGTTAAGCTAGTTCTTAAAATTAATTTAGTATGTAATGTTTTTGTTGTACCAATAGGAGTTACCAGGCACAACGTAAAATTCTAAAAGTGGTTGATGAGAATTTAAGAGGTAGTTCAAAGCTGTTTGCTTCAGCTGTTTATTCCCAGTGCTTCTATTGAATTTTGAGTCCAGTTGTTGATTTCTCCTTTCCAATATTTCTGTCCTGTTTTATAGTTAATGATTCTGTTGTATTTTTAATTCATAGCTCTTTCAGGTTAGGGTTTGTCTCCCTTGATTCAATGGAGGACCATCCAGCATATCCATGGCTACTTGAATCCTGTTTGGTTGCATCTTTACAGCATCAAGGTCGTTCCCAGCTTGAATTTGTTCTGCAGCAACTTCACAAAATCAGTGGACCATCCGCTCGTGCAAGGATGCAAATTGCTGTCATTAGAAACTTAACTCCTTAAGTTTGCTTCGCCTAAAAGCTTCACAAGTTTCTTGTTTCTTCTAATCTATCTCATCGGCAGTCTTTGAATAATGCGAGAAACCCTTATCTTAATTGGCACTGAACTAGTTAAACAAAGTCATGTTCCAGCAGTATCTTGAGCATACTATCTGTTACTCGATCATGTATGGATAATACTGCACCTAACGGCCTTTATATTTTATTATTCTTGCACGACAAGCATTGAGTTCCAAGCTTGAATTAATGATTGAAAATTAAAAATGGCTACTGTGATGAAGGCGTCCAAAAAAGAGAGGAGAGACGATTGACATTGGGATGCGTGGCACTGAAGGACAGCCAAGAAAAGAGGCATCCCTCCCCTCCCACTTCTTTTATTAACAAATTTACGATAAGAACGAAACATCTACATCGTTTAAACATGAGATAGAGAAATGAGGCTCGTGAGATCCCACATCATTGTTTTCCTTCTTTTCTCTGTCTAATAAGGACAACATACATCTAATCTAAGCTGTGACAGGTGTCTCCACTGTAACCTTGGCAGGATAACCAACTTCTGATTTAATGTCAGTTTCCCAAAGCTCTGGTAGTGCTTGCCTGATGTTATGAATGCTTTCTAATGCAAAATCTGCACCTTTAACTCTTTGCGAAGAGCCAACCTGCATTCATTTAACCAAATTACATGAATTGAACTCAATTATTAAGTTAGAGAGGTGAATAAAAACAATTTAGTTGCAGTGTCAGATACTCAAGCAATGAATAACCTGTACTGATGATCAGTTTCAAGGACTTACCAGAACAGTCTGGAGACCCACACGTTTTCCAGCCTGTATATTCCGGACACTATCATCAAAGAACAGCTGGGAAAGAAAACAGAGATTTATGACATTGTTAGTAAATTACTACACCAATAATAAACCCGTAAGATCAAAACTTTTGAATCTTGAAAACTGTTACTTACAGTTCTCTGGGGATTAATATTGGCTATCTTGAGAGCTCGTTCGATGGCAGCCTCAGATGGTTTGCAGACAATAGGTGTCTTCGGTAATACCGAATTCGGGTTTGGTTGAGCAAAATGTCCAACAATGTCAAAAATTTCAGGAGCACTAGTTGTAGTTGTGTAAGAGCCATTAGTTGTAGAGGGAGTAACAACTGATCCTACAAATTCTATGTCATCCTCATCATCAGAAACAGTGTTCTTATGGGTAGGATTCAGAGTCTCAAAGCAAATGATCCCTTCAAAACAGTCTTCTAAGCCAAGCTTTCTAAGAACTTTACGAGCATGTACTTTGTCTGCATTTGTAAAGATCTGTTTTGCACAAAATATTGAGAGGGATCTCATAAGGAAATGGCTTGGCTCTGAAATGCTAATTAACTGATGATGATGACGATGAAATACTTACGACTTTTCGAACTGGCAAGCTAAGCAAAAGACCTCTTAGAACAGGGTCTGGTTTTAGGTTCTCATAAGGCAATCTTCCATGAACGAAACTGGCAGACAGGAAAATAACCGGTTAATCAACCGTATCGAATGCACATTTTTGCTAGGCAGAATCTATTTCAATCAATAAGACCTGTTATCAATCAAAACAGAAAAAGAGGGATGTTACTACCTGTGGTACTCGTCATAGTCAAAGTCATAGCCAATTGCCTGCAAAACAGGAACCACCCAAAAGCATTCCATTAAAACGGTCCTCTCAGATTTAAGAGGGATGTAATGAGGAGATAAGAAGTTCAAATCCCATACCCTGAGGCCAGCCATTGTTGTCCCATAATTCTTGTACAGAAGGTTACCCAACTCAGCGAGTTTGCTCTCCTCTATGCCCAGCCTTTCGACCATATAATCTACGGAAGGACACTGATGTTAGAATTAAGATATCCTGACTAAAGAAAAGTCGGTAGCATCCAGAATAAACAATCCTGAAAATTTACCTTTAATATTCTTGCCACATGCAGCTGCGATGCCGGAACTAAGGGGATAAAGGGTATCATCAAGATCTGCAATTCCAAGCAAGCTAGTCAATTAGATGCTCTCAGGACATGTTAGACTTTGTAAACCAAATGTCCAGAAATGAAAGGCTTACCAAACAGAAGGCAGCTATATTTTGGCGTTTGTGCCTGCAAGTAGCGTTCGTCGTACTCCATTTTTATCTAAGAAACCTTTAAAACACACAATAGAAAGTTGTGAGTACTAACCTCCACGATATCTTAAACCTGCCCAAGCTAAGATGAAGATTCAATTTAAATCTGAAATTATAAATTCTCATTGGTTATGGCCTGGGGAAACTTTTTAAGGTCCTTATCAACCCCTTTGAGCACCACACGTATTGAAAGAAGGGTCTAGTCAAGACTCTGGATGGGTGGACAAGTCCATGTCCAATCCCAAGTAGTTGAGATAATAAATCCTCGTTGTTCATGAGTGGACATTACACAACCACAAGAACAGGATATACATGAATGATGAGTGAGTGGACTTGTAAATTAAGCTAGAAGTTCTGTGGCAACCGCATAAAATCATTGACATTGAAAAGGCATAAAGTCCTCCTGATCAGAAATTTTATAGCCAACTTCATATGCTGTAACCCTTCCTCTGTATCATCACACTTGATAAAAACGTACAACTCATACTACTTTCTTAAGAGTTGAATTAAAAGTCTATGCGGTTCACAGAGAGCCAATGAGTTAAAAAGCAAATGCTAGAAAATAAGAAAAAGTGACTCTATTAGAAAGGGTTACCGGAAAAGAACTGAAAAATCCATTTTTATCCATCGCAAGAAAGTTCACAGCTTTTCAAGATCACAGAGCTCATTGTGAAACCAAAACCAGTTCTTTGATATTTGGTATGTTATCAGTCTTGGAGGGAACAATAAATGTGGATTGTTACGAAATCATGAAAATAAAATTCTTCCTAAAATCAACAAATCAAGGTTCAAACATCAACCCAGAATTCTGGGGTTCTGAAACAAGAAGAAATACAAGAGGCTCATGTCAAATGAAAGTTAAAAATCCATCAGTGAATTTTAAAGAGAAGCAAAGAAAGGAAGACTAAGACTGAGGAATGTCATTATCATACCTCTGTATGAAATTTCTGGTTGTAATGAGAAGAAGAGCAAATGGAGCAGAGAGAGATTGAGAAGCAAACGAAGAGAGGAGGAAGAGGGGGAGGAAGATGAGCAGCAGAGCCGGGTTTATATAGGAAAACCGCATTGCCTCCTCTCTCTTTGATTGTATTTTTAAATTGATTTTTGATTAATTTAATCCCAAAAAAAAAAAAAGAGTAATCATTTGAAAGGTAGTTGTACTTTCTGCAATTCAAAGAAGGAGAAGGCTTCACGGCTCCGCCATTAGAAGATAGTAGTACTTTTGGTTACAAACTTAAGAACAGAAACCTAATTCCGCGTGCAGGGTAGCATTTTCTCGGCTTTTCAAGTTCTACCCTTATTTTATTTTATTTTTTATATATATAAAAGAGTAATATATAATCATTTTAAACTTTACCTAATAATTTACAATTAAAAATTAAAAATCATAGCACTCTTTAATTAATTTTTTGGTTAAGATAATTTTATTACAAATAAGTAAATCAAGACCTAATCAGAGAGGATTTCTACATGTGAGAAAAAAACAAACCTTTCACTACTCATAGAACAACGTGCTTAGACTATACTTAACCTGGCATTGCTTTTCTTTTTCATTTTTTTCAAGGATATCGAAAAATAAATTTGATTTCAAACAAATTTATTCTTTTAAATATTAATCCTAAAATGTAGCCGGGAAATTATCAAGAAAGGGATTGCCTTGTCATTACCTCAGTCTTAATACATTATAATAGAAGCTTCTAGATTAAAAATCTTAAAAATACTACTATAATTAACTTCTGGCTTAATTCCTTCACAAATGGACATAAATAATTTTGCTTGTCATCCTAAATGAGGCCAAATAGTTTGAAACTAGATTGGTACTAATGCTACACCATAGGCTAGGCCAAAAATGTTAATGTTCTTAGCATAAAATATAATATTTAGACACCGCTAGCATATTTTTAGAAGGAAGAAAAATATACAATTCTGGTTATATAAGTGACTCGTTTTAATAATTTCATTTCTTTCAATTATGTGATAAAAGAACCAACAATCATGGTAAATAAATTGAACTATAAAAATTAATCATGATGGCATGTATAAAAATAATTTCTAAAATAACATCTAAAAATACATTTTTAATTAATCTAAGAATATAAAGAAATATATCAGTCAACATAATATTGAAGGATAAAATTAAAAAAAAAATACTCAATTATTAAAAAAAGGATAAAATACAATACTAGTAAACCCAAGTTAACCTCTCAAATACGCAACTCAGATCATGATATCAGGATATCCCATAGAAAGAAAGTCAAAAAAATATGATGTCCGATTTCTAGCCAACTTAATGTTGAAGGATAAATTAAAAAAAAAAAACAATAAAAGCAGGACAGAACCCTATCCTGAATCAATTTAAGTTAGCCTACCAAAGTTGCAACTAGGGTTGTAAGACCAGTGTAACTTAATAGAAAGCAAATTAAAAAAAATATATATATATATGAAGCCCATCATAAACAATTCAATGTAGAATGATAAAATTTTAAAAAAATTAATTAAAAAAATGATCAAAATAAAATTGTTCAAACCTGTCGAACCCATGATTTCTTAATTAATTAATAATTATCAATAAAATCATGGGAATATATATATAATTTTAATTTTATTGATAATTATTTTAATTGATAATTATGAATTAATCTAATAAATTAAAGAATAAATTTAAATGTATTAGTATTAAAAATAAAATAATCCTAGTTTTTTTATATTAAAAAAACATGTATATTTAAAAAAAAACATTTTTTGGAGTTGAATTAACAATAGTAATTTATTGGATATCGCTATTCTTAACAACGTGCGAAAATGGTAGATTATTTTAGGGATCACAGCTGTACAGAAGGGCAGGAAAAAAAGGAAGGGAATAATTCTCGTGGAGACACCTTGACCTTAAAAGAATGGCAGTAGCAGTTCTTAATTTTTTGTTCATAAGAAGTTATAGGGAGGGAGGTGCTTTATTTAATTTTAGAATTTTTTTGTTTTTTTTTTGGGTCTGAGGAGTGCTGTATTTATTAGGTTATACACCTGTGTAGTGCTGTACAGCAGTTAAGAGATGTGAATACGACCATCCTCATCTGTAGTCTGTGGTTCCATTTTTCGTCTGTCTCTTAAAAGCCCGTAAAATGCTACTTCTTGGTTCAACCCCCAAACACGACACGACAATCATATGCATCTACCGAGAAGTTGCGGTCTGTGCAATAACGTTTTTATTATTTATGTCGAGTTCCGCTGTGAATATATAAATATATAATTTCACAAATGAGAACATTATATATATATATATCCTCATAATGCTTCTACATTGGAGGTCGTGTCCCTTGTGCGTACACTCAAGATGACTCTTTCCTTTCACCAAAGGATGAAGGAGCTTAGGATTCCATTGGGGTGAGTGACACGTGGCTGGTTGAATTCTCCTTATCACCCCCAATCAATGATTCCATCTGAAGGAGATTTTGTGTTCTCCATGGGTGGTGGTGATTGTGTTAAATCCTATTTTTTTAATGAATTTTTGAAGGTTTTTTTTTAGTTTTTTAATTTTTATAATAGGTTGATGTTGAAAATAATTTTTTAAAAATATTATTTTAATATATTTCTATAAAAAAAATACTTTAAAAACAACTTATACTACATTCTCAAATAGACACATGAATTAAAAAATATATATCTAGTTTTACATATATCAGGCACCACAAATAAAACAAATTTTACTACTAGATAAATATGGATTTATAACTTCATAATTTATATTCTAGAATAAAAATAATTGCCCGTTAATTAATCTATACAAGTGCTATTCCAAGATAAGACATTCTTTAACAAAGATGCTCTAAAGCTATTAGAGTGTTAAGCATTCTTTCCCATATTAATAACATTATGTGGCGCAATATATACATGATCAATCAATACTTCTCAATCAATTTTCAAAAAGAAAAACATCATGGATAAAACTAGTTTAATTAAAGCGATTTGTCTAATTAACTTTAATTTTGGTGTCTTTGACATTAATTCTCTAATGCATATAGACTAGATATATATAGTGACATGTGATTGAGCTTATCCTTCAATCAAAATTACTAACACTAATCCCTCAAGCAATCAACGGGTGACGTGTCTGCATCTCTCTTCGTATGGCTTTCATCCAAGACTTTATAATAATTATGATGCTGGTGGCTCCTATAAATGAATGCAAAGACAAGAAATCACTCACGCAATTTCTTTCTCAATTATTGCATGATTAGCTTCCATGGTATCTCCGGGAGGAAGGTTAATTTTGGAGCAACATAGCTGGAAAGTTCTTAGAAGGCACGTATTGATACAATCTTGAACAGGAATGTAAACTCTTTAATAAAAAAATCAAAGGGTAAATATTAGCTGGATGCATGTCAAAGCATGCAAGATATTCAACTATCTGGGACTGGCTGGCTGGCTGGCTGGCTGGCTGGCATTAAGAAGTTTATATAATACTTGATGCATGACAACAGTACCGAAAGTTTGAGTGGTTGTAATATCGTAGAAAACGTATTATTCTAGAGTGCCTTTATTTCAATTTTTCCAGGTAAGTTGATATATAAAATACAATGAATGCATAATTAATTGGAGTCTATGCCGCCGGTAATATATATAACCAGCCTCGCCTAGGACTGCATACAAGCTAGCCAGCCAGGGAAGTGGAGAAAGAAAATCAATGAAAATAGCTTAGAAGTGGGAAATGTATAGAGGCTAGAGCGGAATCATGTGTGAAATTAAATTTGAATTTAGTTGATAATTTATTTTTATTTTTTTTGTTTACAATAAAACACTAAGTTATATAATTAAATTCGAGTATACTATTTGGAATACATACATGTAAAAACAAATTAAACTATTTAGAATACCCGTGAAAATAAACTAAATTAACAATCTTATAGCGATGTTGCCCATTGGCATACCTTTTTTATATATATATATATATATATATATATATATATATATATATATATATATATATATATCCTTAAATTATAGAGTAGATAGTTACATGAAAGGAGCATATTTATATATGAAGGACTGGGTGGGCTGGGGTCTTTTGACGGAACCATTTCCAACTCTTTCCCTCAATAATTCCAAACCCCTGGGCTGGCCATGACTATGACCATTCTTTTGTTAATCTTTCTCATAATATTGATTAATTAAATTAAACTGACCACATCTTGTGTCTTGTCAAATTCGTATTTTGGCTCCTAATGGGGTTAGCTTTTGTTAGGTGAGGGCGGTTGACGGAGAAAGCTACAGCAACGGAGAGAGATCCTCGATGCTGTGATTTAGGCAATCAAACAATAAGAAAAACATGAGATAATAAAACTGTTACATATTTTAATTATGTTTTTCACGTTTTGAGTGCTTCGACAACTCCTGACAAACCATTTTGTGCACTTTTTTTAATGCAAGCTATTGTGTCAGGGACATTTGTTAACCCTCAAAACTTCATACTTTTATTGCGAATGATGCTATGCATTTATTCAAACAATGAGAGAG
Organism: Populus simonii; assembly: GCA_007827005.2. Classification (NCBI taxonomy): domain Eukaryota; kingdom Viridiplantae; phylum Streptophyta; class Magnoliopsida; order Malpighiales; family Salicaceae; genus Populus; species Populus simonii. Next base: position 7,359,389 of record CM017469.2, read on the forward strand.
GTCAAAGAGTAACTTATAAGTTGTCTGGATGTTTTGCTTTGTTTATAACGTGAAAAGTTAAGAAGTTAAAATTAGATTCAAACACAACACCGTCTTATGAATTATGTAATTGATTTTTTTTATTTATAACATGAAAAGTTAATAAGTTAAATTAGATTTATAAAATGTTTAAGTTTGTAGAAAGGAAAGGTTCAAAGTAAAGTGAGCTTTGAATTAAAACCCACACAAACATACACATACACGTGGCTAGGGCCTCAGATCTGTATTTTAGTTGGAATTTATTGTAAAATAATAGGCCACCAAAGATTATTTTCTGCCAATTTAAATTTGGGTTTGTATTTGGTCCATGAACAATTATTTCTCTCATTGTATTGTTCAGAAGGACTTTTTTCAATGTGAACAACTTTTTCAGCTCTAGATACATTTGATTTTAATCCAAAAATATTCAGGTTTAATTCTGGTTTTATGGTGATAATCAAAGTTTTTAGTAAGAGAATTCTATTACCTTTTGGTTCCTAAAATTCTCTATAAAAGGAGATTGTGTTGACAAGATAAATGTTGACATTATCTTTATATAGAAATAGATAATCAGTACATATTATTTTCCTATTTTAGTTCCTATATTGTAGCTGATTTTCCTGTAATGTAGTTCCCATTCCTAACTCATAGGAATGCCTTGGCTGTACAAATACATGACCTAAGGTCTGTATTCATTCATTCATTCAATATACATTGTTCTTCCATCTTTTCATGGTATCAGAGCCTTGATGACCAAATGGTCATGAGTTCGAATCTCACCATCCCCATTTATTTGATAAAAATTAAGCACAAGGTAATGTGGGCCTGTGCAACTTTCAAGCCCAAAGGGCTTTCACTTGAGGGGTGTGTTAGAGAATAATATAAATCATATCTTGGGACCTCACCTAAAAGTTTAAGCTTTTAGGTTGAGATGGTTCTTTGACATGGTATCAGAGCATATTCAAAGATCCTAACTTTCCTTGATCCACCGTTTCCCTTCACTACATTGGCTACCCAGTATCTACTTTCCCAGTCACCATGTACACAGAAAAAAATCAATTATCAGCCAACACAGGCATGAACAATCAAGCAGCCGTTCCTGCTGCCCCTGCAGATCCCTCAAAATCAAACATCTCAAATCCTTTCTTTACTCATCACTCCGATCACCCAGGTCTGATTTTAGTCTCCAAACCTCTAAACGGAGATAATTATTCCACCTGGAAGAGGGCTATGACTTTAGCCTTAAATTCCAAGAACAAATTAGGTTTTGTCAACAACTCAATCAAAATTCCTTCAGAAGAAACTGATCCCGAAGGTTATGCAGCATGGTCTCGGTGTAATGATATGGTGCATTCATGGCTTATCAATGCACTCAGTCCAGACATCTCCAACAGTGTGATTTATTACTCTACTGCACATGAGGTTTGGGAAGACCTTAATGAGAGATTCTCCCAAAGCAATGCTCCTCGAATTTTCGAGATACAACGAGAAATTGCTTATTTCAAGCAAGAACAACTGTCTGTTTCTTCCTATTATACCAGACTGAAAGGACTGTGGGATGAATTAGCATCCTATGACAACACAGCCCATGGGGCACAACAGGATCAACAAAGTTAATGCAATTTTTGATGGGGCTGAATGATTCTTACAGTGCTATTCGCGGGCAGATCCTCCTCATGAATCCTCTTCCTTCAATTCGGCAGGCATATTCTTCAATTTCTCAGGAAGAGAAACAGCGAATCCTCACTTCATCGCATGCCACAATTGAACCCATCAACAGTGCAGCTATGGCTGTTCGAGGAAGACCCAACCCAGCCAGACATGGACGATTCAACCGTTCATACGGTTCGCACGAACCACGGTCGCAGGAGAGACAACCAGAAAGTTTCAACCAAGACAGACGGAGACAGGGGACTTTCGCAGGTAGAGGACGACCAAATTGCTCCCACTGTGGAGAAAATGGACACTGGGTCCAGACGTGTTATGAATTAAATGGCTATCCAATGGGCCATCCGAGAGGAAGATTCCAGCCGGGCTCACGCAGCTTCAACAACAGGGCCAGGCCTGCGGGGAATCATATGGCCGAGAGTTCTTGGGCCAGACCTGCAGTGAATCATGTGGCCAAAAGTTCTTGGGCCAGGCCTCCAGCCAATAGCATTACCGAGACCAATCCCAAAGTTGATGGCAGCCAGTTCATGGGTATTTCGGAGGATCAATTAAAACAACTTTTGTCACTTGTTAGTAAGAATGATGACTCTATATCTCAGGCAAATGCGGTTACCAAACCAGGTTTGTCTAAAATCACTTCCCGCGATTGGATCATTGATAGCGGGGCGACGGATCATATTTCTTCGTCACTTAAATTATTCCGTAAAAATAAAAGTTGTTCATTACATTCGCTAATACTGCCCAGTGGAGAGAAAGTCAATATTGTCGCCAAAGGATCGCTACCTTTGAACTCTGTTTATTATCTGCATAATGTGCTTTGTGTTCCCACTTTCAAAGTTGATCTGATATCAGTTAGTCGGTTAACGAGAGGCCTGAACTGCTCAATAACTTTTTTTCCCTATTGGTGTATTTTGCAGGATCTGGCTACGAGGAGGATGATTGGTTTGGGTAAACAAAGAGACGGCTTATATTATCTAACGGCACTTGTGACGAATAAAACCATCAACACCGCCTCCCCACCCACAAAACTGCCGACATGCAATCTTACCATTTCATCCACCGATCTCTGGCATCATCGCTTAGGGCATGCATCATCTCCTTGTTTAAGTTTCATTGCCAAGAATTTTTTTAATTTTTCAATTCGGTCAAATAATGCTTGTCATATATGTCCTTTGGCAAAGCAGAGTCGTTTACCTTTCAGTCCTAGTACTATTTCTTCAATAAAACCTTTTGAAATAATTCATTGTGATATTTGGGGTCGTTATCGACATCCTTCCCTTACTGGTGCTCATTATTTTCTTACCATTGTGGATGATTTTTCTCGTTTCACATGGATATTTTTAATGCGACATAAAAATGAAGCATAATCACTTTTAAAAAATTTCTTCAGTTTTGTTCGGACCCAATTTGAAACTCAAATAAAAACATTTCGAAGTGATAACGGTGGAGAATTTATTTCTTTACGTTCTTTTTTTCAAAATCATGGGGTCGTTTTTCAACATTCTTGCGTCTACACGCCGCAACAAAATGGGGTTGTGGAACGTAAACATCGTCATATTTTACAAGTGGCTCGCGCTTTAAAATTTCAAGCACATCTCCCTACCCTTTTTTGGGGGGAATGTGCTCTTACCGCCGTCCACATAATCAATCGTTTGCCTTCTCCAGTTCTTTCTCTAAAAACTCCTTTTGAACTTCTCTTTTCAAAAAAACCCGTTTTTTCTCATCTCCGTGTTTTTGGCTGTCTAACCTATGCTACTAATGTGCGCATTTCTCATAAGTTTGATCAGCGTTCCATTCCTTCCATTTTCATTGGTTATCCCGTTGGACAAAAAGCATACAAATTGTTTGATTTGTCACATAAAACAATTTTTACTAGCCGCGATGTCAGATTTCATGAAACCATTTTTCCCTATGCATCTGTCCAGCCCATTAACCCACCAGAAACTGGCCCACAAATTTCCGAAACCGGCCCAATCCCAATTATGGCCCGTGACATCCCTTGGCCCAATTCTTCTCCTTCCACATCAGACACTTACCTGCCAAATCACCTTACCTCACCTTTACCAACTTCACCATCTTCCTCTCCTTCACCGACACCATCACACATGTCCCCTTCACCTCGTGACCCACCGTCACCTTCACCACTCCCACAGCCACCTCCTTCAGCTCCACCATTCGAGCACTCATCAACCACCACTCCACCAAATAACCCCATTCCTGCCCCTATTCCTCTCCGTCGCTCAAGTCGACAGACTGTTCCACCGATCAAGCTCAAGGATTTCGTCTGCAACAATGTTTACACTGACCAATCACTCTCTTTGTCGCTGGGTCCAACCAAAGGAACTCGACATCCTCTGTCTAACCACCTCTCATATCACCGTTACACGCCCAATTACAGATCCTTTGTTGCTCAAATCGGCACCATCAGTGAACCTAAGTCCTATTCAGAGGCAGTTGTTCATCCTGAGTGGCAGAAGGCCATGACTTCTGAGTTGCAGGCTTTACAAGCTAACGGCACCTGGACTCTTACCAAACTTCCCACTGGTAAAATTCCAATTGGCTGCCGATGGGTCTATAAGGTCAAGCTCCGATCAGATGGGTCAGTTGAAAGGCACAAAGCACGGTTGGTAGCAAAGGGGTTCACCCAATTGGAAGGCATAGATTACCAGGATACATTTTCTCCAACAGCGAAGATTATTTCAGTGCGCTGCTTGCTTGCCTTAGCTGCAGCCCGTGGGTGGTCCTTGCATCAAATGGACGTGAACAACGCCTTTCTTCATGGCGATTTGGCAGAAGAGATTTACATGTCTCCACCGCCTGGCCTTCAGCGACAGGGGGAGAATAATCTGGTGTGCCGTTTACATAAGTCGCTATACGGTTTGAAACAGGCGTCTAGGCAGTGGTTTGCAAAATTCTCGGAGGCCATGTGTTCTGCTGGCTTCATCCAATCTCGAGCCGATTACTCTTTGTTCACCAAAACACGAGGCAAGCTCTTTACTGCACTTTTGATATATGTGGATGACATTCTAATAACTGGAAATGATCATGCTAGCATTGTTGACACTAAAAAATTCCTGCATAGTCAGTTTAATCTTAAAGACCTTGGTAATCTAAAGTACTTCCTTGGCATAGAAGTTTCTGCATCCAAGAAGGGAATTTTTATCTGTCAACGTAAATATGCTTTGGAAATTATTGAGGATGTGGGTCTGTTGGGGGCTGCCCCAATTAACACTCCTATGGAACGAGGTTTAAAATTATCAGACCAGGGTGTTTTGTTGAAAGAACCGAGTAAGTATAGAAGATTGGTTGGCAGATTGATTTATCTGACAGTTTCGAGACCGGATATAACATATGCAGTGCATGTTTTGAGTAGGTTATGCATGAGCCCAGAAAGCTTCACATGGAAGCAGCACTTCGGGTTGTTCGATATTTGAAAGGTGCACCAGGTCAAGGCCTATTTTTCTCATCGAATAATGACTTCAGGTTGAGAGCATATTGTGACTCAGACTGGGCAGGTTGCCCGCTCACTAGGAGATCCACCACAGGCTATTGTGTGTTTCTTGGACCGTCATTGATATCCTGGAGATCGAAAAGACAGAAAACAGTTTCCCTTTCTTCCGCCGAAGCCGAATATCGCGCAATGACAGGAGCCTGCTGTGAGTTGACTTGGCTGCGTCAATTATTGAAAGACTTGGGTCTAATACATCATGAAGCAGCCCTATTGTTTTGCGACAACAAGGCTGCCTTACACATAGCTGCCAACCCAGTTTTCCATGAGCGGACTAGGCACATTGAGATGGACTGCCATTTCATTAGAGACAAGATTCAAGACGGTTCAGTGATCACGAGATATGTGAGTTCTACACATCAGCTGGCGGATATCCTGACCAAGTCTTTGGGAAAGGAAAGTTTCATCCCTATGATTCGCAAGTTGGGAGTTCAGGATATCCACTCTCCAACTTGAGGGGGAGTGTTGACAAGATAAATGTTGACATTATCTTTATATAGAAATAGATAATCAGTACATATTATTTTCCTATTTTAGTTCCTATATTGTAGCTGATTTTCCTGTAATGTAGTTCCCATTCCTAACTCATAGGAATGCCTTGGCTGTACAAATACATGACCTAAGGTCTGTATTCATTCATTCATTCAATATACATTGTTCTTCCATCTTTTCAGATTGAAGAAGAGTGTTTAAGGCTGGTTAATTCTACATTGTTTTAACAGGATTTAACACTTTTCTTCACTTGATTTTCCAACATTGCTCTTCTAGTTTTGAAGTTTTGTTTCCTCTCAAAGCTTCCTTATTCTTCGGAGCTTAAGATAAATTAAGTACTATTTCTTTGGTTAGCTGGACCTCATTTAGGAGTGTACCTAAATATATGATATTGTTGGAATTATGAGAGGCTTATTAAAAAAAAATCATTTTATAGTAAATAAGGAGCAATAAATCCTTAAGAACAAATAATTAGTCTTTAACAACAACAAAGCTTGATTAATTTAAAGTGTTTCAAAAAGTAAGTATACTTTTTTAATTTTGTTTAATCTTATATATTAGTATGCATGTTAGTATTGCAATTTAATCATATATGCAAGTTTATGTATTTGTTTAGAAAGCATGCTAGTCTTTTTGTTATGTTTTTAAGTTGTCATATTCTTATTATATTGCATGTTTATAAACTAAATATATTTTTCTCATTTATCTAATTTTATTTGTGAATTTTTAAAAATAATCTTAAGGCTTTAATGTATATTATAAGTCTTTGTTTAGTTTATAATTCTTTGTGATAACTAGATGAATAGTTAAAGAGAATGCTAGTATATATCCATGTGTTATAATTTTATCTAGTTGTTTATTTACATGTTTTCTAGATTGATGCATATAATATATCCTTATGAACTAGACATTAAAAAACTTGTTTATGTCTACCATATAGTATTTCTAGTTATTTGTTTAGTTTATATATGTAAGTTTCAATGTTGTATGGTATGCTTAGTTGTTTAATTTGTTTATACAAACTTATATTGGTATACTATTTGTTTATAAAAGACTAAAATGGTATGATGCATGTTGATTGGATAATATTTTTAAAATAATCTTGGTAGTTTGAAATATTTATTTTATAATCTTTTATTATAATTGTTTTAAAAAATTATCAAGCTTTGGTCTGTTAAAATTTTGTGTTTGTATTTATAGTTTAATCAAAAGTACAAAGGCATTTTGAAAATCTTTTGATAAAAAAGTTAGGTTGAAGTTACCAGTATAAAGAAATTCATAGTTAGAAAATTTAAGATTTCAATATGGTTGACCCAATGATCATTATAAATCAAGTAATGGTTAGAAAATATACCAACTATTTATATTTATTGCGATAGGCGATCAGTAATTGAAAATGCATAAAGTAGTATGTATAATAGGAAGTCTAGACATATACATCATATACATGATATCATTAAAAACTTTCTCTCTAATAGAATTGTTTCCATTAACTATGTAACGCCAAAGAAAAATATTTTGAATTTGCTAACTAAAGATTTATTGAGAGAGCTCGTGTATAATTCATCGAAAAAATAGGCTTAAAATATTTAAAGATAAAAAAGTGTAATGGTTGTAATTACATCTAGCTGACTAGAGATCCCAAAATCTTGGTTCAAATGAAAAACAAATGAAAAAGATTCTCGATAACACTAAAAAATTATCATTTCTTACCTATTCCTATGATGAAAGAGATGTAAGTTGCAGCGTGATAAAAAGATGAGCAGTGATCTAAATAATTTTCATATCTTGCAATACCAAAAGGATTATAATATAATATTTTTAATGAAAAATCACTTATATAAGTGAGAAAGGTGGTCGTTTCTTTTAGGATTTTGAAAAGGATGAATTCTTCAAAACACTAATGAATCCATAATTAGTTTAGGGCAAAATGAACACAATAGTGCAAACCAAAGAAAATCTCTAAGTAGAGAACTATATGAGTATTATTGTCATGGTTTACAAAATGAACACAATAGAATTAGTTCATGCCAAAATGAACACAATTGAATTGTTCAAGACATCAATTTCACTATTTACCGAGTAAATTTGATAGTATTTTACTAAGAAATGTGAAAAGTCAAAAGTTATCTCTCTTGATATAGTGATATACCAAATCAGTATCTTTATGAATCTTCGAGTTGTTTTAAACTGATTAGATAATTTCCATTCATGTAGGGAATTATTGAAAAACTTGTTTAAAAAACATGGTTAATAAGCATATTTAAGACCAAATTAAAAGTAGAGTCTGCTCACTTTTAGGGTTAAAAATCTATTAAAATTTAACCTTCAACATAAACTCTTTTACATAAAATATTAACATGATTTAAATAAATTATAGGTGAATGAGAAATTAATCTTAAAAACCTCTTAATTGGCATGTTTTTGTTAAACCCAAAACCCTTTAAAAGAACTATACACCATGTAGGAAAGAAAAAGAACTTTCTTAAAATTTATATAGTGGGAAGTAGAGAAGTTAAAATTGGATCTAAATAGGTACCGAGCTTTTAAAGGAAAGATTTTCTAAGTAAAGTGGACTTTGAATTAAAACCTAAACACATGTGCTCGTGACCTAGCTAGTGCTCAGGCCTCGGCCTTCGGGGCGGGTTTGTGCTTAAGTTTATTTAAAATAACTTTTGGACTACAAAAGATTATTTTTTGCCAACTTAAATTTGAGCTTGGATATGGTCCATGAAGAATTATTTCTTATAGCCTATTGTATTGTCTAGTCTAGACTATGAATGATAGAATCTGATTAGTTTGCTTCCATAAGGATTTTCTTCAAGCCTAAATAGTTTCTTCACCTCCAAAGGAATCTAATTTAATAAAAAAATTATTTATGTTTAATTCTAGTTTTATGGTGGATAATCAAAGTTTTTAGTCGAAGAATTCAATTAGTTTCTAGTTTATAAAATTCTCTATAAAAGGCGGTTAAAGAATAGTGTTTATAGTTGGTTAATTCTGCACTGTTTTGACATTATTCTTAACCTAATTTTCCAACATTTTTCTTTTGGTTTCAAAGCTTTATTTCCGCTTAAAATATCCTTCTTATCTTAAGAATAAGTTTAGTCCTTGTAGAGGGATAATCAAGTATTATATTCTTGGTTCGTCAGACCTTGTTTAAAAATGTACTTAAACAAAATGGTGTTGTCAAAATACTGAAAAGAATTATTGAAGAAAGTTTATTTACACCAAGTGAGGACCAACAAGTTTTTAAGGAAAAATAATTAATCCTTAACAAGAACAAATCTTAATCAATATTGAAATGCTTCAACAAGTGATTACGGTTTTTAGTTTTATTTAATCTTATATATTAATATGCATGCTATAATTGTGATTCAATTATTTATATAAGCGTACATACGCAACAATATATATAGACATATATGTATATATGTATATAGAGAGAAAGAGAGTAAACATGCTAGTCTTTTTATTATGATTGAAAGTTGTTATTTTTTTTTATTAATGTTATATATTTATAAATTAAAAGTACTTTTCCTGTCTAATTTTATTTGTGAATTTTGGAAAAACATGGATAAAATAACTGTACATACATGCATGCGCGAGACTGACCTCAGTGGATTGGTTTCTCCCACAACTTTTTCGGATGGTAGACGTACTGCGGAGCAAAAGTGTGATCTATATTTATTATTTAATGCCATGGACCAGGAAATATCTAGTGAAGGTTTATCTGTCCATAGTTTCTGGCATATAGATATAGAGCAAAGTATGCCCCCACCCACTTCATAATATATATATATATATATATATATATATATATATATATATATATATATATATATATATATATATATATATATATATTCCCTTGATATTTATAAGTTCCAGCTGATGGCCAATAATGTTATGGGCCTGTAAATAACACTATTTATATATTAATTTGAGATTTTAGAATTTAGTAACCAGAAATATCATTGCATGCACTGTACTGATATTTTTGCATCACCGTTTTATTTACTCTGTCAAGTTCTCTTCTTGTTTAATCAGACTGTTAATTTGTCATTTTCTCTTGTCTTAATGTTTTTCTTTACGTCTTCCCTATCCCCCCTCCATCGTCGTTTTCAACCCCCCCATGGATCTCCCTTCTCTGCCTTTTTAAAATGGGGCAACATCAATTATTATTATTATTATTATTATTATTTTTATCTCGATTTGTGTGTTCTCACACGCGCTTTTTCAAGCATTGATTTCGATGGTTGTCTTTTTCCAAGCACGTTTTCCTTTCGTCTGCGTTCTCATTTCCTGTTTGACCTTCAGCTCGGTTCGATTTTTTTAACCATTTATTTTGTGTTTGCGTTTCATCTACGTTACCACCATTCCGCTCCTTCCCTATTGTTTTTTTTACTGTATTTTTTTTTTAATTGGAGATATTTAAGGGTACAAAAACGATTTTTTATTTATTTATAAATATATTTAAATATTTTTTTATTTTTTTATTTTTTAAAATTTATTTTTGATATCAATATACTAAAACGATGCAAGAATAATTATTTTTTAATTATTTTTAAATTTTAGTCGATACCTGTTTAGGCTACATTCTTAAACAAAAATTCCATCATTTATTTGTATTTTTAAAAATATATTAAATAAATTAGCTTTTGATATATATTAGCAAAAATATATATTTTGCAGCTTTGAAGGCTTGAGACAGAGTATTATTATCTTTTTCTATTGGCTTATTTGTTATTTTCAAGGGTAATGGAGGGGTTTTAGTAATTTTACATTGATTTTAATAATAAAATTACAATATTGACCTTAAAAGGTAAATAGTCATAACCTTTGGTCGAGTAATGTCGTTTCTCATTGAATAATATAACTACTTCATTACCATGCCTTGGTTTTAGAAGTTTGGTTGTAATTTCATAATATATATTATGAAATTACAACCAAACTTCTAAACCACGCGTCAGTGGCTTTGTTATTTTTGGATGGCGCGTGCGATTAACTCTAGTGGTGTTAATTGTATTTTCATCGTATTATTTGATTCGTCTAGACATCTTCTTTCTTTTTAGGTGGCGCGTGTGTGGTGGTTTAGTCGGGTTTGACACCAATTTGCTTTTCCTCTTTTTTTTTCTTTACCTTTTTCTATTGATTTATTTGTTATTTTCAGTACCTCAATATTTTTTCAATTCAATTTGGTACAAAATTTTATTTTTGTTATTTTTAGTCCCTGGTTGAAAGAAGAGAGAGAGGGGTCACACAGATTCAGGCGATAGATAGAGAAAATTGTCATTGACACCGATTTAAGTCACCAAAATGGATAATATTTGTGTCAAATAGTTTCATTTGATGAGGAGAGTTCATATTAGATGTTTTTTTTTCTTTTAAAGTTTGTGAAAAAAACATATCTGAGTTCTAGTTGATTTTGGTTTTTGGGTATTTTTTTTAGTTTTTTAAGGCGATAGATAGGCTTATCACGGTTCCTATAATGTTTTATAAATATTTTGGGTAAAAAATACATTGAAAATAGGTTTTTGGGTAAAAAACGATGCGTTGTATGTTTGTTTTTCAAAAAAATATTAGGGTTGCAAATAAAAAAATAAAATTAAAGGCCTAGTCGCATTGACTTTGACAAAATAGATCAAACAGGCTAGCTTAATTTGTCAGGCCAGGTAGCGCTTGACCATTACTTTTTTTAATTATTGATTTTTTTATGATTTTTTCCTTAATATATATATATATATATATATATATATATATATATATATATATATATATATATATATATATATAGTACCCTTTCTCTATTTTATTTTGTTTGAAAATGCTATTTTAAATGACTTTTATTTTTTTAGTTATGTATTTAAATTTGAAGAGTTTTTCTGATTCATCTATAATTTTTTTTAATCTTTTGTATGGATGAACTTTATTTTTGAAATTAAAAAAATTATTTTCATATAATATTTATAATATGTGCAGTCTTGTTGCTAATTTTATCCATTTTTATTTTATTCAATTAATTTAATTTGTATCTTTATTTCTATTATTGTTTGCTCGAATAAAAAAATTATTTTAATAAATAAATTTAGCAAATATAACATGGTAAATGACCCATCTTTCAAAATTAAATACCTTGGTTTATAGCTGTCTTTTAATTTTTAATTTTTATTTTTAAGTATCGTTAATGACTTTTTATATATTTATTCACATATAGTTTTTGATTTATTTGAATAAATATATGTATAAATATTTTAATTTTAATTTTAATTCTTAAACTATAAAATGCGTTGACACTCCTATATTATATATATATATATATATTATATTATAGAAAATATCACATAACTAGTGTTAAATTCTATTTGGCGGCTTGCTCCCCCTTTTGTGATCTGATGCCTCTTCAATTGATTCCTTACTTAGCTTCCCTTTATGCTATTCTAATGATTTCCTCGTTGTTTTCTTTTGGAACTTTTATTTGACACGGTGAGCGCTCCTCTCTCTCTCTCTCTCTCTCCTCTCCCCCCCCCCCCCCCCCCCCCCCCCCCCCCCCCCCTTTCTTAACTTGTGTTTAGGATTTATTTTGGTTGTCACGTTGCACCTCCTCAGCTTGGTGCCTTTCGACCATAGTTATAGATATGAAATTTGACCTGGCTTCGTAGGTTTGAGATTTGACTAACCCAGCTCCGGACTCAGTTTTTAAAAAATTAATCTGAAATAATTTGATTTGACTCAATAACTTGATTCAATTTAAAAATTCAAACCAATCAATCTTAACATTGATCTTGAACCAAATCATGAACTGAACCGAGATTAATAAGTTTGTTTTTGACAAATTCCTCCCTGGGTTAATTGTTGTTGTTTGATCAGTTCGCTTCACCACTTGATTCCTTGCGGTTTCCTTTGCAGACCCCCTTCCTTGTCTAGCAAGGTCCTTTTCTTTCCCTTCCTCTTTTTTTTTTTTTTTTATATATATATATATATAATTGTTTTCCCATATAAACCCTTCATTTGATTAAATTATTACTTGTTTTAAAAAATCAATTTGTTTATTGAAAAGATTTTAGAATCAAAGAGAAAAAAGTGTTGAGAAAAAAATTGAATAATCAACAAAACTTTTCCTTAAAAAACGTTTCTCATAGAGTATATATTTATGTGATGATTGGTCCCGCAACAAAGCACGAAACCAGCTAATACAATGTTATCTCATTTCTTTTATATGTTAATTCATGGGGCCTATCACTCTCTTACTTGTATCATAGGATCCTTCTTTAGCCCTCTTATTTAAAAGGTATTAAAAAATTTTTATTTAGGAATTTGCGGTGCATTTAAAACATGTTTATTTTTATGTTTCAAAAATATTTTTTAAAAATTTTAATTTCATAAACTAGATTTAATTGGAAAAAATCTTGCAAGTTAAAAAATACAATAATAAAAAAATAGATTTAATAGGAAAAAAACTCAAGAAGGTTGAAATTGCAAAAACCATTTAAAATAAAACAAATAATAATTAAAATGATAAGAGCCAAATCTAACAAATAAAAATATCTATTGGGGATGGAATTGAAAAAGAAATTTTTAATTTTATAAATTATTCTAAATAAAAAATTGTAATAAAAAGAATAAGGATGAATTTGAAAAAAATCCTTAATTTCATAAATTATTCTAAATAAAAAAAATTATAGCAAAGAGAATATGGATAAATTCTTAAGGATAACAAATTGATTTGATTTCTTTGAAGGCCAGCATGAAAACAAGTAGGAGAAAAAAAAAAATGAAAAAAAATCCACACACATCAAATCAGCCATCATTATGTTACATGTGCTGCTTATTAATGGAAGAGATGCCGAGGCACTTCGACCACCTCCTTGGAACCAAGATTTTGGCTACTAGACAGAGACATATGCACCGTAAAACCCATAAACATCATTCCCTCTCTTCCAACTTTATTATTATTATTATTATTTTTTGTTTATTTACAAAATTATTCTACTATCCATAAAAATATTTAATAACTATCAAATAACCAAATATAAAAAGATAAAATAACCCCAAAAGCAAAAACAAAGCTTTTTAAATTTTAAGGTTAATGATGTAATTTAATTGTTGTAAAATTGAATCCAAAGACGAGAAAGCCCCTTGATAAAGTTTAATGTTTTTTGTTGGGCAATAAAGTAATGATTTAACCCTGTTTTTTGTCGTAATGATCAACGGGTCGATGAAAAAGATATCCCTGCCCCTAAAAAAAAGCCAGCTGATTTTGCCAACCATGAACAAAATAAAAGTCACTGTATAATTTACAAAGTGAAACACTTATCTTTTTGAGCTGTTGTTATAATTCACTCAAATGGGATTCTACGATGATACAACGAAGATATCGTTGCAAGGTTGACCCTTATCATGTCTATGTCTAGCATTCTGGGAGCTAGCCAGTGATCCAGATTATCCTTTGTAAAGCACAACCAATCCATATGAACTGGTTTTTTCTGCAAAAAACCTCTCGTCGATGTCCATGTTTTCCACCAATCATAAGATATATTGTTTTCCCCGGGTCATAGCCCATTTTTATTTCCTTAGTTTCTTAATCTTTAAGAATCTCTTAGACCTTGTCTAGAACACCCAACAAAAGAACAGAAAGTCGAATTCTTGCGACTGTATAACAATGTAGAAAAACGAATAAAAGGTGTATTACAAAACTCAATCCAAGAGAATTTCCAGTGAACAAAATAGGGAATCTTGAAAACAGTGACTAAAATGTAAATCATTCCTTCATCAAATCAAATAATAAAAGCATCTGGCGTTCTCAATTTCTTTGCTGAAATGGTAGCCTTTAAGCATATAATCTCCTAAATTGTTAGACCCAAGTTCAAATCAATCAAAACCCACACACACAAATCACTCCACACATCGATATTTGCAGCTGGCTAGCTAGAGATGCTAAAGTTATAATATCATATTCCTACTCTAAAAGACTTCAAAAGGGAAGGAGCCAGCGGGGAGTTTCAAACATTTAATATAACATCAACAATTCACACAGATGGGACATGCCTTTAAATAGCTAATCTTCTTTAAAATAGCTATATCAATTACAAAACGTACCCACTGAAACAACCTACAACTTATAATCACTAAAGGCCAATCGTCAAAACACGTGGAATACCAATAGTTTATTTTTTCAGTTCCTAGACAGAGATCAAAGAAGCCAAAGAAAATGACTCCACATTGAATGCAAGCTGGGAAGCATAACAAATCAGAGCATAATCAACCCACCTATAGAACTATTCATGTTTTAGTCAACATTTAAAAACAGAAGAGTTTTATGGAACCAAGGGAGATGAGTAATTACCTTGACTAAGTCTAAGTAAGAAGAGCCATTCCTTTAGGTGCTCAAGGAAGAAAGCTCATTCCTAGGTTCTCAGGGTTTTTTTAGTTCAGATAAATTTGGGTTTATCATTAACACTCCAAGCTTTTGTAATATTTATACGCAAAGACATGTAAAAATACTTGTTTACCATGACGAGTTCATTGAGTTTTTTTTTGTGGCATGGAAGCCCCCGTAAAGAATGGTGATTGGATGATGTTACTATTGTACTAGGGATATCTCTAATCCATCATTTAGAGAATGAGGTTGTTGTCCTAAGGAAACCAAATTCATTCATGCAAATAGCACTAGGAAGATCTCGTACCATTCCCTTAGAGTGTGAAGTTATTGACTTGGGGAGATCAAGTCCATCCCATAAAGAGTGGTGCATATAACACTGAGGAGAATAAGTTCATCTCTTTGAGAGTGATGCATATAACATTGTAGATATTAAGTTCATCCCTTAAAGAGTGGTGGGGTTATTGCCATATGGAGACTAAATCAATCCTTTCCTAAAAGAATTGTATATTCTTAGGAGAATTGTATTATTGCACTGTGAAGGCCAAGTTAACCCATTTTAAGGAGAATTGTATATTTCTAAGATAATTATGCTATTACACAAAGGAGGCTTCAGACTCATCCCTTCTAAAGTGTATTGTTGAAAAGACCCTTAAACATCACCTTAAATGATTAATATTAACTCTATAAGGAGTTGGACCTGATTGAAGAGTTGTTAAAACTTTAATTGGAGAGGAGTGTTTGCGGTAACAAGTAGACTTATCCTACATCCTAATCCAGATGGCCTTGTCCCAGAGAGAAGGTTCCTCGAATTTTATACATGTTAATTTTGAGTTTATCACAAAAGAAAGACACATGCAAACCAGCAAAGCAAAAAATAAAATAAACCAAAAGCCGGAACCTTCCTAGTTCGACAGCAATCGGATTGGAACAAGGAAATGAGAGACAAGGGAATTGATGACAGACTAAATGAACCAAGAGCCACATCATCCAAAATCAATAAAAGATCAAATCAAGCCAACCACTCATGGCTCCCCCGAGGCATAACACACGAAAAAATAATCGGTAGTGGAAGGGTGCATTTAATGCACGTGATTACCGAACACCCAAACTTTCAAAAGCCTCTAAACCACTGCAGAATATCCCTCGCCAGCCAACTCTCCCAGACACCAAGCCGTGACCACAAAGCTCACCCTACATCGAAGACAATAGAGCCCGAGATGCCTACAACACAGCCCTAGAAAACCACCCAGTCCCAAGCCACAAAATAAACTGAAATCATAACATCAAAATAACTAAACTAGTTTAATGTGTATTAAAAAAGTGAATTTTAAAATTAGTATGATTTTATTTTTTGTATAAATGAGGGTCAGCGTTTGTGTGTTGTTTCTTTAATCCCAAAGTGAATTTGGGTCATATCATAAATGTTTTAGGGTATACCTTATAAATTTCATTGAATAACTAAAACAATTACCGTAATTTATTCAACAGGAACAATTTTGAAATTCGTCAAGGATTGCCGAACCATAATTCATGCATACTTCACTTTTCAAGAAAAATATCCTCCTCAGAGAAAAATAATCAAAGGGCAAATGACAATTTGTTTTCTTTTTGGTGGTCGGCGGTGTGTAAGAATTTTTCTATTTTTTGAACAAGGTGGGAAGGTCTTTTCATTTATCAATTTAAAAGGTGGGAAGATCTTTTCATTATGTACATAGATTGTACGCAATTTGCACTTGTTTCCTTATGTAACTGTAATTTAGTATTCAACTTAACATTTAAAAAAATGTTATACTGATCTTTCAACTTTGTTATGTTTGGCTTTTAGCTCTCTCTCTCTCTCTCTCTCTCTCTCTCTCTCTCTATATATATATATATATATATATATATATATATATATATATATATATGTGTGTGTGTGTGTGTGTGTGTGTGTGTGTGTACACGTGCGTGGAAGTTAAAGACAACAATTAAAGAAATAACATGAATATCTTTTTTATGAGTGAAAAGGGTTGCAGATATGAGCTTCAAATTTACAAGTTTATTCTTTCAAAATAATAATCAAGTCTCGTCCTTAGAAGATTTATAAAATGTTAAATAGTTCAGAAATCTTATCTCAATTAGAAAAAGAAAATCCAAAATTACAAATGAAAGAAGCATAAAATTTGAAATAAGTAGGAAATCCGAAAATAACAAGAAAAATCACAAAAATTATCAAAACTGAGGGCATAAGTTGTAACACGGAAAATATCCGATAGTCCACATAGCGACGCAGTGACTATAACAGGGAAAGTAACCTTCAAAAACTCCTATAAGAATTTGAGCGCGATCCTATAAGAATTTGCATATCTTCAATGATAGGAATGTAGCACACATCTCGCAATAAACCTAAGATCGTTGGAGTCTGATATCAACTAATGCTAGTAAAAGCTAAAGACAACAATTAAATAAAAAGCACATAATTTTTTTATGAGTGAAAAGTGCTGCAGATGCGAGCTATAAATTCACAAGTTTATTCTCTTTAAATAATAATCAAGTCTCCTCTTTAGGAGGTTTACGAACCCTTATATAGGCTAGAAACCCTACCTCAACTGGAAACAAAAACAAAAAATTAGAATTACAAAGGAAAGAAACATAAAATCCAAAATAAGTCGGAAATAAAAAGAAATAACAACGAAAGTCATAAAATTGTCAAAATTGAGGGGCCTCAGCGAGATTTTTGATATTTAAAGATTCAATGGTCTGCATAGTGACACAATAACTTCAAACAGGAACAACAACCTTTAAAAACTCCTGTAAAAATTCATGTATAATCCAATGGTTAGATCAATAGTTATTGTCTTATTAAGCTATTATTTAGGTCTGACATAATCAGATATCCTTTTAGATTTAGACTTGTCATACTAGTTAATAAATATCTCTGCTAACCCATTCACATAATTTTTATAGAATAGATCATCATCTAATTGTATCAAACTCACAACTATCTCATAATCACTTGTTATCGGATGGTACATCACTATACTTGGAAACTCTTAAATTGGTTAAACAAAAGAGTTTAAAAAACAAAGTAGGTAGAAGAGGACAAAAGGCACTAATTCAATCAACCAATAATTGGTTACAGAAGCTAATTCCGTTTGATTCCTAAGCATCGTTCAGAGGCACTTCCATGCTGATGGCATGGCATTTTTCAGCCGCAAATGGCATAATGTGCTTCAAGGGGATCTCACTCATCTAAGTCGTGCAAATTCCTTCCACGCCATCGTTATCTTCAGGCAATTATTAAGGAGAAAAATAAAATCTATAAATAAGTGCTAATAATTGGCAGAGCCACGAACCCGCAAATGATTGGTGGTGAATTATTATTAGTGCCGTGGAAGAGCATCTTCATGCATCTCTGTTTGCTTTCCAACAAAGAGGGCATTATTTTGGCAGGATTTTGTGCTGAAAAAGAAAATCCAAACTCTGCCCCCCATGATTTGCAGGTAGTCCATCAAGCCGGGACCCCAATTATTATTCTACTCTCTAATGATCATGCAGTCTGATTGCAAAGAATCTAACAAATATGAAATCCTATCCAGACCGAGTGAAGATGAGCTAAGTTTGTGTAAATGTTATGGAAATTGTGTAGATTGGTTACAAAATGAATGAATATGTGTGTGTTCGGCCAAATAGGATGTTGATTTATTATTGTTTGGGAATTGTAGTAGAAATATCTAGAGTGGAACCTGTTTTCTTAGGAGTATGCACGATATTAGTAAGGGTTCACCCCTTGTCTCTTTGATTTTCCAAGATTTATTTTGTAAAGGTTAGATTGCAAACTGTCTATATACAAGTGTGTGTTGTCAAGGAAAATGAATTTAAATAAATTATGCTTTTAAGGCAGAAAAATGATATTTAATAAATTATATTTTCGAGGCGGGAAGATGATATCAAATGAACTATGTATTCAGGGCAGGAAAATTAATATCTTATAAGTTAAAGTATTAAAAAGAATGTGAAAAGGAATAAGCTTTTATGGCATGGACAACTAAATGATTGATATAATCAGACTTAGGGGAGGGGTTTGATCATATGAACAGTCAGTCACATTTCAAAAGTTATAAATGTTGGTAAGTATTGTACTATGAATTATAGACTTGGAGATTATTAATGCATTTATATTCTATATTTAGAGTGTTTCATGCAGGTACTTCTTATATGTTGGCTCAATGACTTACACCTTAACTTTTTGTCATTATTATATTAGGTAGAACTCTTTAATAAATTCTAACATGTAAATTTTGGTTGTGTATATTTTAAGTTAAGATAATACTATGTTGTATTAAAAGAAATTGCTACCTTAATGTATAGATGACTGTAAATATATGTGGTTGTATTTTGTGGAAATGATGGATGGTGTGTTTGAGGCTATTCCATGCGAGTATTGGTTGTATAAGTGAAATGCGTTATAGGTTGTTGTTGTGTTTGCAGATATTAATGTAAGATAAAAGTTTGGGTAGGGTTCACGTGTAGAGAAAACTCTACTGAAATTTTGTTAAAATAGATAATTCAGATAAATTTATTATTTAAAATGAAGTATATCTTGCACGTTTAATATGTATGTGTAGTATACGGTTTGAGTTTTGTGTGTTGAACTAGAGGGTCTTTATAGAAGGGCGACTTTCCTGAGTTTTGTTTTGCAAAAACATTTAGCCTATTTTACATGAATATGATCATTCAGAGTATTTTAAATTAATATGAAACTTCAGGTCGTTACAATCATAGAATAAAATATTAGGAAATTTTTTTAAAAACATAGTTAATGAGCATATTTAAGGTAAAATTAAAAGTAGAGTCTACTTATTTTTTGTGTTAAGACTTTGTTGGAATTTAATATCCAACATAAGCTCTTTAAAATGGAATATTAATTTTTTTTAAAAAAAAATTATAGGTGAATAAAAAATTAATCTCATAGAACTTTTGGTTGACATGCTTTAGTGAAACTCATAACTCTCTAAAAGTACTTTATCCCATGTTGGAAAGAAACAAAACTTTCTTGATGTTTATAAAGTGAAAAATTGAGAAGTTAAAATTGAGTCCAAAAGATACCCAAGCTTTTAGAGAGTAGAGGTCCTATGCAAAGTGGATTTTGGGCTTAAACTCACATATGCTAGCTCGACTCATGCTCAGGCTTCCAACCTGAGTTTAGGTTTAAGTTTATTGTAAAATAACATTTTAAACCATAAAAGATTATTTTTTGTCAACTAAAATTTGGATTTGGGCCTTAGTCCATGATGGATTATTTCTTTCAACCCATTGGTTTGTCCAGTCCATGGAATGAAGAATCTGATCAATTTTAGCAGAACTTTTAACAATACATGAACAAATTTTCCAGCTCAAAAGTCATAAGATTTAAATAAAAAATATTCATGTTAAATATTGGTTTTATAGTGGGTAATCAAATTTATTAGTGGAGGAAGTTCATAAGTTCTTGAAGCCTAAATTTTTCTATAAAAAAGGATTGAAGAAGAATGTTCGGGATTTGTTAATTTTGCATTGTGTTGATAGGATTTGACATTTTTGTTCACCTAATTTTCCTCAATTGCTCTTATGTTTTGTTTTAAAACCTTGTTTCATCTCTAAGTTTCCTCATGATTTAGAGCTTAGGTTCAAACCTTGTAGAGGGATAATTTAGTACTATTTTCATGGATCTTGTTTAGAAGTGCACCTAAACAAAATGGTGTTATTGGAATCCTGAGAAGCTTATTAAAGAAAGATTTTTTGCTCTAATTAAGGAGTAATAAAGCCTTAAGAACAAATGATTGATTCTTAACAACAACAAAACTTGATAAATTTTAAAGTGATTTAACAAGTAAGTACTTCTCTTTGTTTTTTTATTTTAATTTATACAAAGATATGTTATATGATTAGTATGCATACTAGAACCTTGTTTTGATATCAATTGCAAAACTTTTTCGTGAAATTTTTTCTTAACTTTTACTCCTTATTACCATTATAATTCCTTGTAATTATCTTCTCATTCTTAAAATATATTTATTTTAAGTTTTTCTTATTCTTTTATCTATCGAAACTCATTACCGATTTCACCGACATTATGAATTTTAAACTAAAATTCATAATTCTTAGTTTAAAATTCATAATTCTCTTTTCTACTTCAACAATATCTTTAAATTTATTCATGGAGGTCATCCTATCCATTACACATCATAATTATTAATATTTCCATCCTTTATTCATTTCTCTTCATCCCGATTTTTCATTACTTGTCAAGCTGTAAGATCCAACATCTTTGAGTTAAGCTACATGTTGAGCCCAATTGGAAATGGGTTTGGCAAGCTGCCAGACCCAATGTTACTAGGTTCATCTACATGCTGAGCCTAAGCAAACATGGATCTGGCAAACTGTCAAACTCAACATCTTTGGGTTCAGCTACGTGATCATTCCAAGTAGACATGAGTCTTATAAACTGCTAGACTGAATGTCCTTGGGTTTATTTATGTGTTGAGTCCAAACAAACATGAGTCTTGTGAGTTGTGAGATGCAATGTCCTTGGGTTAAGCCACGTGTTGAGCCTAAACAGACTTGAGTCTATTGAGCTATTAGACCCTAGACCTAGCGTCTTTCAGTTCAACTATGTGCAGAGCTTTAATGTACATGAAACTAGCAAGCTGCTAGATCCAAAATCCTTGAGTTCAACTTTGTGTAGAGCCCAAGCGGACATGGATCTAGTGATATATCAAACCTGATATCTTTAGGTTTAGCTACATGTGGAGCCCAAGAGGACATGAGTCTGGCGAGTTGCTAGACCTAAAGCCAATGGGTTTGGAGTCGTCCCAAGCCCAAGTGAGAATGTGTCTGCCATACCTCTCAACCCATCGATATTGGGCTTGATTGCGTACCAAGCATAATCAGGAATGGCTAAAGGTCTGGAAATCATTATTGGCCCTATATTTGGCTATAAGGCTACATGGATTTATTCTTATATATTTTAACATAAAATGTTAATGTCAGCGATGTTCGTCTCCCTTCACCCATATATATATATATATATATATATATATATATATATATATATATATATATATATATATATATATATATCTTCCTAAGGCCTACCATATTTTCATCGCATTAATATTGTGTAAGAGATATTTATCTTTCATTAATGCTATTCAAAGAAAATGTTTCTGTAGCCCCTCAACTCTAGTAAAAACAACAAGGTTTCAATATTATAAAAACCCTCTAAACCACTCAAGTGAAAGATTCATAATTTCTATTCTCTATACATTATTACTTTTAAATCCTAGAGAATTTATCATACCAAAACAAGAACAAATACTCTTGTTGTTGTAATTTAAAACTCATTATCTCATTTATTGTAATCACTTACTTAAAAGTTACTGATTTCATCATATAAGAGTTCCTAAACACCATCATAAAAGATTGTTTTGCAGGTGTTAGGCTTTCTACCACCATTCATCCATTCCCACACCTCATTCCAATAAAATATTGATATGAACATATAATTACTCTATAAAAAATAAAATATATGGTGAAATGAATGATAATATTAGTAAAAAAGAAAAAGAAATTCGAGTAGTAAAGAAAATACTTAATTTGCTGAGATAGATCTTTTATGTTGAAAGAATTATATTTAATTTGCTAAAATGGAAAATGCATTGGTTCAATTGATCAAATTGATAATAGAGGCATTATTTTTATGAATTGGTGAAAATATAAAGTGCAAAGGATAGGTTTAGCCTTTATAACTATTCGGTTAAATTATGATGGTTGATTTATATAGAAGAATAAGGAGGTGATTATTACATGTTAGAATTTATTTATTTTCAAATTGCATCATCCACTGTGAAATGCTTGTGAGGCAAAAATGTTCATTGGTATACTTATATAATTTATTAATTAGCATTACTACGATTCTAAACTGAATTAAGGAAAGACGTACAATATCTCATTATCTTTGTGAAGACTGAACCAAAAACATTACAAATATAAAAATGTTCTTTTGTTATTAGATCAAAAGAAACTTGTCAATACTTTATATATTACACAATTTATCAATTATATGAAAAATCAATTGTAATTTTTAATTTGTTATTATTTTATAATATATTTCTTTGTTAATTTTATTTTTTAAATTAACGATGACATTAGATACATAAGAGATTTCAATATAAACTACTAAAAAAACTTTTTTTAAATTAATAAAATACTTTTTTTGTTACAAGAATCTTAACTTGAGAAAACTCGGTTAAATGCTGACTCTATTATTTATTATATATGTAATTGTTATTTTTTTTATAAAAGTAATTGATATGAAGGTATATAGAGGATAAGAATAAACTAAAAATTATAATTAATTGATTTTTTTTAAAAGGATAATCATTGACAAATTGTATAATATATAAGGGCATTTAAAATAAATTTTATATTTGATTGAAATGTGAAATTGAAAAGAAAAATCAATTTAGAAAAAGGATCTGGAAAATAAAAAAAATAATAAAGACCAAGATTGACATAAAAAATTGATTGAAGGGTGAAATTGAATAAAAAATAACTTTAACAAAAGAAAAAATGAAAAAAAATGAGAACTAAATTTGTAAAAATAACTTTCCATGAATTTGAATTGATGGATGAAACTAAAAAAAAAATAAAACTTAAAAAAAATAAGAAAATAATTAGAAATCAAAACAACGAGGACTAAATTGAAAAACATGATATCATAAATTTAGATTGAAAAATGAAATTAAAAACTAATAAAACTTTAAAAAATACTAAAAAATAATTAAAAATTAAAATAATAAGGAACAACTTTGCTAAGACGGCATTATACTAATATAATGAGCATAAAGTTGTTATGCATTGGAATAAAACTTTGATTTACTCCACGCGTCATGCATTGTATGCATGATTAATGTGGAGGAATTTAAGCTCGGTTTTGATTTTTATTCTTTTAATTACTATTTTTTAATTCTTTTGTGTAATTTATTTTTTAATTTTATCATTCAATATTTGATTAATTGAGAATTGTACTTCATAATTTTTTCTGATAAGGTACTTTGAGTCTATTGACACGGATCACGAGTTTGAGAAATTAACATAGGTTGTCATTTTTTATAAAAAAAGAGCTTTATAATTCTCTTCATTTCTTTATCAAATTATTTCGATCTCATGATCTAAGCCATGAGTTTGGTGGTATTTCCCGACTTGGCTCGACCATAATTACCAGGATTACAGGTTTGTCATGCTAACTAGAGTAGACTAAGGCTAATTGTTTTTGCTCTATTTCATTATTTTATATTTAATGGGTTGTGAATTGAGCTACAACGTTTGTCTCATTTTAAAAATATATTTTTTCCTAGTTATCGTGATCATTTTCTTTTAAATTTGGTTCATCTATTGTCATTGTCAATTTTTTTTTATCTAATTAAAACAAAACGAACTTATTCAACTCAATTAGGTCTGTGAAACAAGTTGCATATTTTTATTTTTTTAAAAAACATGCTTATAACACTTAAACAACGTTTTTTTATGTAAAACAATAGTCTGACCTTACGGCAAAGCATCGACATCAAGGCTAGTACAAAAAACTAAAAGGCGTGGGGAAAATATTGTTCCTTATACCTTATAGTACCCGTCACAATTCACTATAGACTTCTACAATAAAGTTTTTTCGTCCCAAAATGTTTTTTTATTTTGTCGTTATAGGGCCAAATTGAAGGCCAATTTTGATTAATTTGTTAGGGAAAGGTCAGATTAAAAGACATGAGACCAAAGTGAAACAAGAAGAGGTAATGAGTGGCATTATCAAAGTTTGGTTGGAATATTTATTCTAGTTCCCAAACTTTCATAATTTTAAATATTAGGTCCCTTCAATTTTCAAAATTTAAGAAAAAAATAAATTTTAGTCCAAAACTTTACTCTTTTATTATTTTAGGTCCCTATTTTGAGAGGGGAGAGAAAGAAAGAGAGTCATAAGATTTTGACGGTAGAGAGAGAAAATCATCATTTACACTGATTTCAACCATGAAAATGATCGATCTTGGTATCAACGAGTTCTATTTGATGAGGGGAGTTCTACTTAAATGTTTTGTTTTTTTTTTAAATTGCCAAAAAAAAACATATCTAAACTCTGGAAGATTTTTTATTTCGAGTTGATTTCGAGTTTTTGAGCGTTTTTTTATTTTGTTTTATAAGGCCATAAATGAGTTTATAAAGGTGTCTATGGTGTTATATGTGTCAAAATTGGTTGAAAATAGAGTTTCTAGGCCAAAAAACCACAAGCCTTAATTTTTTTCCCCACTAGTGTAAGCAAATATAGATGACTTGTTGTATGAATTTTTTAAAATATATATTTTGAGGCAAACGACATGTCTTTCACCCCCCATCTGATTGAAGAAAACATAAGGGTCGCATGGGTGGTCCTTCCCTTGCAGTCCCATGCATTGATCCTTGCCTAATAGGTTAGGCCTAATAATGCATAGCCTATTTCTTCTTTTTTTAATTTAATTTAAATTGATATCTTTTTTTATATGTATTTTTTTAAAATATTGTTTTTGTTTATATTTCAATTAATACCCTTCTTTGTGATTTTTTTTAATTATGCTTATTTAATCTTTTTAAATAGCAATTGTTTTAATTATGTTGTATATGTTTAATTTCTGAAGAGACTATTCTGATTCATCTATTTTTTTATTTATATAAATGAGCTTTTTTTTTAAAAAATAAAATTATTAATTTTTAGATAATATTTTTAATATGTGTAGCCTTACATGGTATTTTATTTCTTTTATTTTATTGAATCAATTTTATGATTGTTTGTTTCTATTGTCATTTAATTTAATAAAAAATGATTTTAACAAATAAATTCATTAAATACTACCGAGTAAATAGTTTGTATTGCAAGATCAAATATTTTGATCTACACCTATTTCTAATTTTTCAGTTTCGTTTTAGTTATTATTAATGAATTTTTAAAATTTATTCACATAGATTGTTCTCAATTTATTTAATTAGATGAGTACATAAATGTTTTGGTTTACATTTAGGATTTGTTTTGTCAAAAAACACATCGAAAAAGTTTACATATTTAATTTTTTTGTTGGAAAAAATCTGACTTGAGGCGTAGCACAAGTCGAAGAACTAGTCATATCCAAAAATTGTATCTATTACTAGTTTTTCAAGATATAACCAAACATATTATATATATATATATATATATATATATATATATATATATATATATATATATATATATATAATTGATTTTTTTTCCAAAAGAAATTCGATCTTTAGCAAACAAATGAAACCTTCGGATAGTTAATTATAACTTTTTTTAGCACTTCACGTAAATACAATACTGGGTATTGGGTAAAAAAAAACTTGGGTTACTCGAATTATCTAATCAAATTAAATAATTTAAGCAAATAAAAAGAGAGAGGATAATTTAAGTACTTCCGAAACGGAGTAACAATTTATCATCCCAATTATCTGAATGATCACCTTTACTTGAAATTATTTGATCGTCTTAGCTTGGAGTTATAGAAGTTGAGAGTGGATCAAGAGGGCAACATCGCTACTCAGGGAGAAGAGTAAGGTATTGGGAATATATATAATCTATTTTAGTGCAGTCTGTCTCAGGCAGAACGTTTAAGGGGTGATAATATCTTTCCTTTTATGTAACCAGTCCCGTACCATAGAATCTCTGTTGACCAATTAGGGTTTCTAGTGACCATAATACTAGGTGGCGACTTCTTAAACAAGACCTTTTTTCCTAAAAGAACAAGATGCCAGAAATCTGTTCTTTTTCCATATACCAAGAGAATTATTTTTTTAGGGCCGCCGCGATGTCGGGTGTGACAGTTGATATAATTTTTCAATATTAAATCTTTATATGTGGGCCATAACAAGAAAACAAGAGAGGTTCACTCTCTTTTTGGGCACTTTCAATGCTGATTCATGCGATGCTAGTATCTAAGGCAATATCGAAAAATGAATGGGAAGGAGACCAAGACAGGGAGGAAGGTGGTGAGGCAGGCGGAGAACGGTAAGATGAAGATGAGGAATTTGAAGACACGTTGTAGTTTGATGGATTCCGAACCATATAAGGCACCACATCTTCAAGCAACCCTTGAGGACCTATTGCTTCCAAACCCGATTCATGCACGTAATCATCAGCTGTGCTGGTGCTAGGCAGGGAACCAGGACTGGTGACATGTGCCGAGTACTCTTGGGCTTGTTCTGGTGTTCGTTGGGTTGCATGGGCTTTGAACTCGGCTTCTGAAATGGTTCCTCTAGGCTTCTTGGAAGGTGGATCACCATGCTGTGGCTGGTTCGATAAGAAGTATGGGTATGCAAAGTGTAAATGGAGTCCTTCGTAAGTGATGACAAGTGTGTCTGGATCCTCGCTGCACCTTTCCACCTGCTTTTTTGCACTGCACCGTGCGTTCGTGCACCTATAATAGCTTCTGTTCCAGTCACAACAAAATTTATGTTGACAAGTTTTTCTTGTTAGACAAACATACCAAAGATATGGCATGTCACATGATGGACAGCACCATAGTTAACTACAACGTTTTTAGCATGACAATGTTTTCTCTAAAAGAAACAAAGAACAATCCTCCATCCTCCAAAGCCATATGCGTTTCTAGTATTCTTAACGCTTAATTGAAGAAATTGATATACGATGAATAAAAAAAAGGCTAGAGAAATTGATGAAAATCTTAATTGATAGAAGCAACCAATTAAATCCTCAAATTTGTTCACG
Organism: Populus simonii; assembly: GCA_007827005.2. Classification (NCBI taxonomy): domain Eukaryota; kingdom Viridiplantae; phylum Streptophyta; class Magnoliopsida; order Malpighiales; family Salicaceae; genus Populus; species Populus simonii. The sequence goes on from CM017469.2 coordinate 7,387,241, forward strand.
AACTAATGTCAATGAATATTTAATTTAAAAATTAATTGTATTTTGATTCATAATTTAGAAAACTGACATCCTTTACCAATCTTATTTATGCAATTCTAAGGGAAAAAGGTAAAGTAAATTAAAGTGATTTTTAAAAGTGTTTTTTAATTAAAATATATTAAAATAATTTTTTTTATTTTTAATATTAACACATTAAAATTATTTAAAGAATCACCAGAAACTATTGCAGCTAAATATTCTTGATTCCGGCAAATTAAATTAATCATTAACAACTTTATTTGATCTGTTATAATACAAGGGCTTAAAAATAAGCGTATCAACTATAAAAAAAATGGTTGACGTAAAAAATATATATAAACTATACGGAAAAAAAGGTAACTAAGGAGATGGCTAGTTACCTAGGATGTGGGCTGTTCTTGATAGATTTTTGCCCATATTTCCTCCATTTATAACCATCATCAGCCATCCCATTGCCACATCTCTTCAGTTTTAGAGTGTACTTGTTGTTCTCCATCTTACTCAAACCCTTTTGCAACAATGAAATTCTGGAAAAAAAGAGATGGATATATATATAGAAGTTTGATTAAATCATTTTAAGAGCACCTTAATTAATTTATACAAATAATTCAAGTTTATTAAGGGTGATCTAGAGAGGGGAGTTCAAACTTCAAACCTTGCTTGTGAAACTGCTTGGGATTGGTCTTCTCTGCTTGACATCGATAAAGCATTCTCAATATCTTGGATTGTTGGGCCTGAATAGACTTTGGATATGAGCTGGTTAATAGTTTGTTCATTCGTAGGACTTGGTTTGGATTGGTTTTTCTCCTTTGGCAAGAAAAAGAAAGGAGATTCATCATCAAGAAGCTCTCTGACAAGCTCATCTTCACTCTCATGATCAAACCATGTACTACTCTTTATTACTTCTTCCATGTTGTTCTCTCTAACACGAACTCAATTAATTAGCTGTGCATTACAAGAACAATATCTATCTCTGTCTCACAGAACAAGTGACCAAAGAGTAATCAGTGATAAGATATGTGAGTAAGAGAAAGGTTTAGGAGGAGGAGGAGAGAGCGGAGTAGATGAAGAGGAATTTGTGACGTCTACGAACCCTCGTGACTTTTAAAGCAAGATTTTACTTTGTTTATGTTGGAGAGAAAAGAGAGAAAGAAAGAGCTATACTACATTACTATCTTGTATGTCTTCTACTTTGACTTTCTAAAAAATTCCAATACTGTCAAACAGGTAACATTTATGGTTAGAAGTCCAGCCCTGGGTCACCACCAAATTGTTTTTTATGAGGCTTAATGCCCGCTTTGCACACTAAGGCAATCGGCAGCATCTACCGTCTAGATTTATAACAAGGCAAAAAAAAATTACGATGCTTTTGAGCAAGTAAAAATTGTTGTGGAAAGTTGGTTGATTGAAGAGTAGTGTCCTTCCATTATATGTTGACGATTGATCAAGCTTCTATATAAGACAGCTTCACAATTTTCTTTTTCCACTACTTATCTCTAGCACTTTTGTTTTCTCTGAAATTTCATTTAGTGTCTTCTTTGTCTTGTTATAGAGTTTTGATGACATAGGTGACTTGAGGGGGGCCTAAGCTACCTGACCCATGACCCCAGTTCAACCAAAGCAAGAGTCAACCACTAAAGAATCAATAAAAATTATACATCTCCCAAAAAAAAAAAAAAAACCCTTTTAATTATTCTGATTAAGTGTTGGTATCATTCTCTCTTAAATTCCTTAATGGCAGTTGACCATACATTATTGGTTCGATAACATTAGTAGATTAAGTTAATTATTGCCAATTCATGCATGCGCCCAAATTATCTTTTGATAGTGGAGAAATGGTTCACCTGAAATTGCTATGTATGTTTGTAAGGAAAAAAACACACTACATACAGTTTAATGTCTTTTTTTCCCTATGAACTACTGAGATTGAGGCTTTTATATATTATCATTGATAAATTTTATCCTTAAACTATCATGTTTTAGATAAATATTATCTCTTTGTTTGATTTGATAGTTAGTACTGACTATTCCTATATATTTTGATATTGTCAGATGAAATGTTTTAAAGGTGCTAATATAAATTCAATCCATTTAACAATACAATTTCAAGATATTTTGAAGTGGAAAGTTTTTTTTTTTTTTTTACTTTCTAAACAATAAAAGTTTAGTAAATTATGAAAAATAGAAAATAAGTTGGAATTATCTCAATTTTCTGGAAGCCCTGAAAAGATCATACAAATTTATATACGTAACTTTTTTATAGTTCACAAATTGTTTTTGTATATATGGTTTCTAAAATTAATATATTCTAATCTTGATTAGGTGTCACACATTCGGCCATGCAAATATTTTGATAATCATACTAATAAGTAGATAAGTTTATATTTTTTTTAGGGCCCAAAATTTTTAATTCTTTCTTAACCACTAACAAAATTAAAAAATAGATTTTTTAAAGTAGATTTTTCATTAGTATATGCGAGAATTATCGGCTTAGAGTATAAAAGATCAGGTTTTTTCTAAACGGGATTGTTAGTTAATGATAATAGTTAAATAATAGTCAAATCAAATAAGAGTCAGGATATCTCTAGTAAAAGTATGCGATAGTCGAGATTTTACTCATTTATCTAGATCCATAAAATATATTTTTTAAAAGGTAAAGTTTTCTCAAATTCAAAAATAATAATAGTCAAATCAAACAAAAATAAAATTTGTCAAGAACATAATAGTTCAAGAATAAAATTAACCACGCACTTGAGGGTCTAGCTCAGTGGTCAACCGTGTGACTTGTTCCGCCCCCGTCCCGAGTTCGATCCTCTATGTGCACACCTGTCACCCCCGCGGTGCCTTACCTGCTCACTGGGCTTGCAGGATGTTCAGTGAGCCGTGGGGAATAGTCGTGGTGCGCGCAAGCTGGCCCGGACACCCCACAATAATCAAAAAAAAAAAAAAGAATAAAATTAACCACGTGGATAGCACTAGCTTCAATGTACCACAACCTCAAATTATAATTATCAGGACTCGACTATTTCACTGGATAAATCTATTGGATATATACAAGATCACTGAAAAGAAAAACAATGAACCAAAAGAAAAATTAATTGAAAATTGCATCCATTTATATTCTTAAAAAGCACTTAACAAGCTCCAACTACTGAAACTAGGTAGCCTGTGTTTCGGTAGAGAAACGAACTTCTGTAAGTACTAATCCTGATAGAGAACCAAACTTTGCCAAAACAAACTATCCGATGTTTGTCATGGACATATATGCTCTTATTGTCCAAATAGAAATTAAACCAAATTTAACAAGAAGATTCGAGGATGGCAGCTTTTTAATCGATCAGAAAACATTTACACATGACACAGCTTAATTCAACGTCTACGGTTGCAAAGTCTCTCAATTTAGGACAAAATTTGAAAGTTATCACCATGATTTTGTTGAGCTTCTGGGGGTGGTGATATAGCTAGTGGTATCACTTCTTCACACAATTTTCAATTTTGTCATTTAAATGATATGGGGCTAATTATGAGTAGGGAAGCGTGCTTTATGGCAGAAATTTTTTTTTATTTGAAGACGCAATTTTTTGACAAATAATGGTGATTTTTCGGCATGTGCGTGCGTTATTGCAGTGAGACGTAATTTGATAGTAGTGGGGTAAAAAAATAGTTAAAAGTAGTTGTTATACAACCTCTAAAAAGTGAAGATAAAAGGTTACAAATAAGGTTTCGAGAGTCAAAGATGTTTGTAATTTATTACTTTCAGAATTACAAGTGGCCTAACAAAAATGATATTGCCAAATCAATTCCTTCACTATCATAAATTTGTAAAATACCAACACAAACACCAACAAAAAAAATCACAATGACAAATTACAATGATATTCACCAATGTAAAGTAACATCGTTGTTTCCATCGATAACCGTGGCGATTACCAAGGGAACTAACAATGGAATTCAATGAAAAAAATAGGTAGTTTTTCCCTCGTTAATCTTATCGGCAAATCTAACATCTCAATATTTATGACAGACTTACCGCTGATAATTTATTGTTGCTAATTTTCATCGGTAAACCCATCGATAATATTAAACTTATAACCAGCAACGCGACTCCATTCTCTGTCTCTCCTGTTTCTTCTCTTCTTCTTCCATTTTCTTTTACAGAAAACAACACCCTTCCCCACCCTTATTTTTTCACAAATCCGGCCACCCCAACACTCAGTCTGATAGTATTCCCATCCTGGTTCAGTTTCTTTTGAAGATTCGCCACATCAAAGTAAGCAAACATATCTATTTTTTTTGTTCTAACCCTTTTTTATGTTAACTTTTTGGTATTTTTGTGTAGTATATATAATTTGTTTGTGTGTTTACTTATTTTATAGATTTTTTCTAGAGAAATATGTTGTATGAATATATCATTTGTACATGTTAGGGTTTGTTTAAGATTTTAAAAAATTATATTTGTTTGTCATTTGATGAAATTGAGTTTGATTTTGTAACTTAGGTGAGTTATAATAAAAGAAATAATGAGTTTTTTAATGTGTATGTTTCATGTTTTATCAATTTATTGTTAATTTGAAAATTTTGCTAATTTTAAAGAAATTTGAATTTTTTGTGAAAATCAATAATGGTTAAAGGGTACTATTCAAATAGATTGAATATGCTTGAATTGAACTAATGATAGCTAGTTAGTTGGGTACTAATAATCTTTTAGTTTACATTATTAATTAATACATGTTGTCATCAATATTCTATAAAGGTTTCATATAAGTAATGGATAATCGTTCTTGATGTATCGAGTTTCACCCGAAGAATTATGCAGGATGGATTATTGTAATGGGTTTGAGGGTTTTATTAACTATACACTATCTAATACGAAGAATATTAGTAAAGGCAGTATTAGATATTCATGGAAGAGGTTAAAAAAAAACGTTTCTCAATCCAAATGTTGTTACAATGCATTTTCTGCAAAAAAGGATTATGAAAAAAATATTTGTGTTGGTTTGCACACGGGGAAACATATGTTCTTTATGAGACCATGGTAAAGGAGATAGTTGGCTCAACTTATAGAATTAGCAACGTACATGGGGTTGTAGTTAATAATAGTAATCCTTATATAAACGAATCAGGATTATGTAAGTGAATGTTCAATTGTAGATACAGAACTAAATGCAAACGTAACTAGGTTTTTTTGAACTTTTGAAAGATCTCGACGAACCATTATATGATGGACGCACAAATCATAATAAATTATTGTCTCTTGCATATGTGTTCACCATCACGTCAGATTATAGGCTGAATGAGGCTAGTTATGACAGAATCATCAAATGGACAAGAAGCATTTTACCTGAAGGGAATAAGCTAAAAGAGAAATTTTATGATGTTAAATCCATGATGAAACCCCTTGGCATGGTATACTAAAAAATTGATATGTGTCCAAAGTTATGCATGTTGTACTAACTTGAAAATATAGATGTTATCGAGTGTAAAATGTATGGGCATGATTGGTATAAACCCAAAACTAGTAGGGGAAGGACACTTCGCATATAAAAAACTTAGATACTTTTCAATCATTTTAGGCTGCAAAGGTTATTCATGTCTCCAAAAATTGATGAGCACATGATATTGCATCATCCATATGACATTGTGGATGGAGTCATAGTGCACCCTTTCAATGGTGAAGCTTAGGAGCAGTTTAATAGTATGCAGTCTCAATTTTCAATGGAACTATGGAACATACATCTTGAGTTATATATAGATAAGTCTATTTCGGTCATTTGCTACACTCTATTTTTATTGGTCGATGATACTCATGATTTATAACTTGTTATCGGGGATGTGTATAAGGCTAAAGTTCATATTATTATCTACGGTCATACCCGGTCCTAATAGTTTAGGTAGGAATTTAGATTTTAATCTTCGACCATTGATTGATGAGTTAAATTAGTTGTGGTCATTCAACACTTTCATGTATGATGTCTTAAGAAAATAAAAATTTTAAATAAAGAGAGTTTTGATATAGACTATTAATGATTTTTTATTGGATACACATGAAAAATTAGTCTGACCATACTGTATGGAAAATAAAAGGCCTTCACCTTAACAAATGATAGTAAAACATCTTCTTCTTCTTTTTTCACTAGAAGTTCTTACCAACCAATCATAAGTACAGAAAGAACATAAAGGATTTCTTTGTAGGTAAAGTTGAAAGGGATGTTACACCACCGATACTGTCAGGTGAAGAATTATATGACGTAGTCTCTTAGTACAAGGGCATTGTGTTTAGTTTTCAATTTCAGTAAGTAGAAGTTTCTTGGTTTTGGTGTAACCTATATTTGGGTAAAACAAAGTATTTTTCAATAGCTTTCTTATTGAAAGACTAATCTTCTTTGGCATAATCTAGATGTTATGTTTATCGAAAAGAAAGTGTTTGAAAATATTTTTAACACGGTGATAGATGTGAAAGGGAAGACAAAGGACAACATGATAGCTAGAATGAATATACCTTTATTTTGTCATCGTAATAATATGAAGTTCGTTTATGATGGGCTATGAGTCATAAAGCTCAAAGCCATCTTTACCTTAGATAAGAATGCATAGTTACTTATCTAATAATGACTTAAGAGTCTGCATTTCCTTATAGATATGCTTTAAACATATATAGATTGGTGAATTTAGAGAATGATAGATTGTATAGAATGAAAAGCCATGAATGCTATGTGTTTATACAAATACTTATTCCACATGCTTACAATGATTTATTATCGACGGACTAAGTTTATCGGTGAGTTTCAGAAAGTTGAAAAAAATTATAGGACTTTTCCATTATTTTATACCAATTGATTACCAATGAAATGTTAATTATATACAAGATTATCGACGGACTACATCTATCAGAGAGTTCTAGAGAGTTGAAAAAAAAATTATAGGCCTTTTCCATTGTTATATATCGATGGACTAAGTCCCTTGGACAGTTCCAGATAGTTGGAAAAAATTTGCAAGACTTTGCCACTATTTTATATCGATAGAATTATTGACGGACTAAGTCCCTTTTGAGAGTTCCAGAGAGTTAGAAAAAAATATAGGACTTTGCCACAGTTATATACCGATGGATAAATTCCATTGGAAAGTTTCAGAGAGTTGGAAAAAAATTACAAGACTTTGCCACTAAACCTTCAAATCACCGATGAAATTATTGACGGAATGAAATGTCATTAGAAAATTTTTAAGGTTCTCAAAAACTTTCAGTGTTAATTATTGTTGGAATAACCAACGGGCTGTAAAAATTATTAAATATTAATATATTCATTGGTAATTCCATTAGTAATAAATGACATGTTACTATTGCTGACAGAAAAATCTATTAGTTAGATTAAACCGAAATATATGACTGAATCCCTAACTTTCCCCCAAAATAAACACTATCTTTACTCTCCCTACTTTATATCTCTCTTTCTTTTATATCAAACGACTATTGTAATCTCTCTCTCTCTCCCCCCTATAGAAGGCAACACAACACTCTCTTTATCTATCCACTACTTAAGGAATGTAAAACTCTCTCTCTTCATATTTAGTTATAAGCTTGAATTTTCTTTTCTCTTCACAAAGTTTGGTGCTTAATAATTATCTTCAATGTGGTTAGTAGTCGGTGTTAGAATTTGTGTTAGAATTTATGGTTTGGTGGATGATAATTTTCTTATTTCATAGTAAAAAAAATAATTTGTATGAAGTTTGTTTGGCTTTAGAATACTGTCCTCCATTCCTTGTAGTTTATTCTTATTAATTGTTTGCATAGACAAATGCATGAATGACAACCTCACACAATGTTGTTTGATTTAAAAATTTGTAATTTATGTTTTTTATGTTGGTTTTTATTATTTGTTATTCTTCTAGTCTTATTGATATTTTAATGGTTGCTGCACTTTTTAAATTCTTTATCTTTGTAGTTGGATTTTGAATACAACTTTCATGTTGGTACCTTCAGGTATCATAGGTTTGAATTTAGGGTTCTTATATTTTAACAGTTTTGTTTCATAATCAGATTAAAAGGACAAGAAATTGTTTATTTACCTCATGTTTTATTAGTCATTTATGCATTAAACGCTTTGAATAGTAAAACTGGGTCTGCATGCATATAGTTTGTGGTTTAATGTTGCATTATTGTTGGAATTTAAATCAATGAAGGCATTGTTTAGACAAGCAGAAGTGTTGTGCTTTCATGTTCTACATTTATTGGTTGTTAGGTATATTAATTGAGATATTTTAGACCAATGATACAATGGATAACAATCTTATATCCACTTAACTAGAATCACAAAAGGTAATAAAAAGTTTTGTTCAATCATTATAAAATAGAAGAAATAACATGTAACTAATCCCATTTAGTTTGGACCAATACATAAATTAAATATTAATCATAAATGAAATCAACAGGTTTGCAGCATGAGTTGTTTATGTGTATTTGCAGGTTTAAGATTTTGGATAAGCTATTTTTTTTATCACAAAAATCAACTACTATTTAAAAAAAATAGAATACAATGATAATGTTATTATTTTTTTTTATCAAATCTATTTAGATGATGAAGAAAAGGTTAGTAAATAGGATAGAGATACAGACAAGAACGTTGCTAGTTCTTCTAACAGTGATTCTTATGAGCATGAGCTGCTAGGTGCCAACTATAACGAGGCACCTCAAGCACTTACATCCTTTTTTGACACATACTTGTTGACTGCAAGGGCGACTCATAGAGGGGGTGTCCTTTCTGAGCGGGATGTATACATTGGGAAGTATATTTCTTAGTTGAAGCTCGACCTCAATACGTAAGTTTGTTTTCCTTTCCTGCATGGTAAGAAAATAAACAACAATGGATAAAGTGTGAAAAATTAATTTTAATGAACGAATGAAAATTCAGGTTTACAATTATTAAGGCTACTCGTACGATAACATCGACGATGTAATCATCGATGGAAGTGCTTTTTTTGTCCAATGGAGTTAGGGTTCTAAAAATCCTAAATGGAAGCCCATGAATGATGTTTGGTTCAGAAAGTTCAAGATAAGTATATACATAAGCAATTATTTTTTTATATTTAATTTAGTTAGTTTTTTTATTTTAATAAACTAATTATTTTATGAAATTGACGTGCAAGGAAAAAAATTATTATGAGGAGGTTGACAACAATGTGGTCATGAGAGTATGGGAGAATGACAATACTGTTAGGACCATGTAATTTGGATCAAGCCAGCAATCACTGGTTGTCCATGCAATCATACGAGAATAGGTTCAAGCTAAGACGACCCAACTTAGGGGCTGAGACAACTGAATTGAGGGGTAAAGTAAATGTCCTTAAGCAGTTGTTTGCAGCCCTTACTGGTACCTGTGCTTAAACTTGTCGCCCTCCTGGTTCTAGTGCAGATTCACCTCTACGTCCTCCTCTAACTTCTATCCACTAGATAAATAAATTGTATTTAATAATATTTTTAAATTAATAATAAAATTTGCTTTTAAAAAAATTAATTCTATTTTAAGTTTTTTAATTGTATTGTTTATTTTATTTTATTAAAAAAATTTACATATAATACAACCGAGATTACCGATGGAAAGTGAAATACCAACGGAATTACCGGTGGACTAAGTCTCTCGAAGAGTTCTAGAGAGTTGAAAACAAACTACAGGATTTACCACTGTTATATCGTCTATTGATAATTTGCTATAATTGCCGATGAATTTATTGACATAATTTTTACTGACAAATTTTTTTCGATAATGGAATAAAAATCATAGATGATATATTTTCTGATGATATTTTTGCATATGTGTTTTGCTATTTTCTAGTAGTGATAGTTAAGACAATATTTTACAATAAGAATAACACATCAAATGCATTTCATATTACATTTAACTGAATTTAGAAAGAAAAGGAAGGGGGGAAATATGTTATCAAATTGAGTCAATGATGCATTGACGCATAGTTGATAAGCATTAGCATAAAGAGACCCAAAATGTTGCTCTCATAATTGAGCAAATACCTACTCGATAATCTCAATGATACAAATACAACTACCATGGCGGGCAATCCAGAAGTATATATGGTAGAGATTTATCTTTTGTGTGGTTGCTTCAAAGTGAGGGAAGTTACGTCTGCATCTGGCTTTGACTCTTGTGACTCCCAAAAATGCCACACATAACGACAATCTGTGGTTGACTGTCAGAGGGGGCTTAGGTTTGCTTGGTTTCAGATGGGAGGTGGGGAGTGGGCGCGGGGTTTACAGACATAATTTGCCACGACGTTTTCTCCGAAGTCAACCCTTATCAGGTGGGACCAGCTGGTCTGTGATTGGCTGACACGTATGACTAATTGGGTCCCACTAGTCTCTGATTTTCACGTGTGGAGATGAATGGAGTAGTTCGACCTGTTCCCGTCTTGCTTAGCCTGGATCCAAGTCACTGACGGTGTACCTAACAACACCTAGGAGAGTTGCCTAACTATAACACAATAGTCGGGTATAATGTTTTGTTACGAAACAAACATATTTCTGTATTTATTTCTCTATTTTTTTTTTATCTTGAAATAATAATTAAATACTATTTAATAATAATTAAGTAAAATACTTAGGGCGCAGAACAAATATTATTCCCCATTGACTTACACTCATGGGTACTATAGATTTATTGTCCCGATAAGTTTTTTTTTAATTTTACTGTTTAAAAGCTTAATTAAAGACTAATTTAGCTAAAATTGTCATGGGAGGGAAAAATTAAAAGACAGGACGTGAAAAAGATTGATAGTGTTTTTTTTGTCAAACTTTCAACTTAGTCCTCATTCTTTACTAATTATAATAGTTAGGTCCTCCAATTTTTGAAGTTTCAGCAAAACTTCATTTTTTTTTAGTCCCTGATTTGAAGAAGTGAGAAAGTCACTAGGTTTCGGCGATACAAAAAGAAAATTATTGTTGACTTGATTTTGGCCACCAAAATTATCAATATTTGTGTTAGAAGGCTTTATTTAATGAGAGGAGTTCAACTTAGGTGTTTTTTACCTGAAAATTGCCTAAAAAATAAATATAAGCTCAGGAAGATTTTTTATTTCAGATTGATTTTGAGTTTTAAGACCTTTTTTTTTTTGCCTTGCATGAGTTTATCAATATACCTATAGTGTTTTCTAGTTGTTTTGGGTTGAAAATGAGGTTTTATGTAAAAAGAAAAGTTTAAATTCTAATTTTTTTGTCACTATAATGTCCATAATCTAAACAAAATCTGATAAGGTGTTGTCTGACTAATTTTTTTTTAAAAAAAAACAATATAGGATGACGACATGTCATCCTCCTTATTTGCAATAAAAAACCAAGGGCCTAGTGCTCTGGGCCTTTATTGAATGGGCTAGAGGCGTTGGCATAGCTTGTTAGGCCCAATAATGCATGACTATTTTCTTTTTATTTCTATAATTGATGCTTTTTATATGAATTTTTTCAAAATATTTTTTTAATTTATTTTTAAATTATTACCCCCCCCCCCTCCCTCTCTCTCTTTATTTAGCCTCTTATAAATGATTGTTAGTTTTTTTAGTTATTTTGTATGCATTTAATTTTTGAATAGATTATTCTAATTCATTTATAAGTTTTTTTTATGTTTTCTATAAATGAATTTTATTTTTAAAAATAAAAAATATTTATTTTTGAATAATATTTGTAAAATATGTAACCTTGCATAAAAAAAATTTTCTCTTTTATTTTATTCAATTAATTTTATGTGTATCTATTTCTATTATCGTTTGATTAAATAAAAAATTGATTTTGATAAACAAAGTCATTATACATAATAGAATCAAATGCGTATGTTAGGAGATTAAATATCTTTATTTATATTTGACTTTTGAATTTTTTTTCATCTTTATTCATCATTCATGACTTATTATTTATTTATTAATACACTATGTTCTTTTTTTTGTTTTTAGTTTAACGTGGGTATCCAGGTCAGCTTACGCGCACCTCGACTAATCCCATGAGCCCTGAAGTTAACGACCATGTAAGCCTCCAGTGGTCATCATATGAGCAACCACAGGGTTTGAACCTGAGACCACAGAGGGAGCAAACCTCTTGATCCCAAGTTCTTACTACTGGGCCACCACCTAAATGGTTAATACACTATGTTCTTGATTGTGTGTGTGTGTGTGTGTGTGTGTGTGTATGAACCTTTTAATTTACACTTAGAATTTTTTATATATAAAAATGCATCCAAAAAATCTATATAAAAAATATTTTTGTAGGAAAATATATACAACCTGCGAAAGAGCACGGGTTAAATTACTAGTTGAAACAAAAATGTGTAATAAAAACACTAAATATGGGTGTATTAAAAGAACACTAAATATGCCTTGTGGGACTCTTTGCAGGGCCTGTATAATAAATACTTGGGTCTGTTGGTTTGTTGGGCGGAACCATGGACACTACAATAGGCCTATCATTTATTGCTCATATTGGGCTTTAGGCAATCAGCCCACTGCATTAGCTTTAGGAAACAGTCTTGTCTAGACTTAACCCAATTAACTTCTCATTGTTGGGTTTCAGGCCTTCACCTCTTTCCGTTGCGTCTCCACTAGAAATTATCAAATACTCTCTAGTGGACTCCTCCCATTTTATAAAGCACTTATACAAATAACAATACGGGAATAACAATTTTCTTTTCTTTCTTTTTTTGTCTTAGAAATAAGTTTTGGGCCAATTTCACAAATAGAGGTTATTCAGGTAAGTAGCGCACGATATGATGGGGGTTGTATGAAAAACAATTTAAAAGTAAAAAAATATCATTCGAGGAACGGAAAATTCTTTGATAATATCATTAAATTCAACTAAACAAATTATTTTTAAAATCTTTTAACTTAACTTTTTACCTAACTCGATCTTCAAATCAAATCATTTAAGAGTTGTCTCAACATGACGTAGTCGACCTGGCTTATCTAAACATAACCTGAGCGACTACTAAAAACGTGATTTGGTTTTTAAAAATAGTCTCAAAATGACATATTTAAAAAAAAATATTAAGATAAAAACATATTGAATTGACTCAAGTTAACTCAGCAAACCCACGACTCCGGTCATGGACTCCACTGAGTTTAACAATTTTTTTTGGCAAAACTATTTTTCTTTAATTATATGATAAAAAAAAATTAATGCTAAAATAAATCATTTACCAACCCAATATTTAGACGTTTGAGACCACAATAACCTTATAAAAAATAAATTAAAACAGAAGCTTAATTCTTAATATTTATTTTAATTAAGAAACTAAAAGATGTTATTTATACTGCACCAAGAATTGAAGCTGCGAGAACCCAGCTAACAACTAAAGCCTGGACCTCATGCAACAGGTAGCCTTAACAGAAAGAGTATTACCCTTTGAGACAATATTATCCATTGCTTCTAAAAGAAAAGAAGCAAGACTAAGGAAAGCAGTGAAGGTAGCAGTGGCTGATTCCATTGGAAAGAAGTTCATTCATCCAGTTGGATTATGAAGCCGGGTAATAGTTGTTAACACTAATTAAATATAAAAACAAAAACTAATCTTCATAGTAGAAATAAAATACATGCATGCATATGTTTTGCATTTACTATCCATTTTAGTTTATTTTTTTCTATAGGGAAAGTCAAACTAATATTTTCAAAATATCTTTCAACTAAAAATATATAAAAAATTAACTAATATACTAAACCGTGTGGGGGATTTACTGTTCCCCCACACACAAATCACTGTGGATTACAACAGTAATCCACAATGATTCTTCTCCCTTTTTTTTTTTTTTAGCTTTAGCTTTAGCTTTTCCCTTTTTTTGTTTTTTTTTCAAATTTCTGATTTTTTTTTGTCATTTATTTTTTTTTTAAAATTATTTTTGTTGATTTTACCTTTTAAAATTTTTGCTTTGTAATTTTTTTCTTTAAAATACTATAGATTGCTATGATGTTTTTCCACTTAGTTTTTCTATTTTATTTCTTTATTTTTTAAAATTATATTTGTCGATTTTTTTTTAATATTGAGTTGATTAAGAATTTAGCTTTATAATTTTTTTCTTTAAAGTACTGTGAATTGTTGAGTGTTTTTCCATATGATTTTTTTATGATTTTTTTCAAAATTATCTTTGTCGATTTTTTTAAAATATTGAGTTGGTTAAGAATTATAATTATAATAAAACTAAATCATATGAGGAAAGCGTTGTAGTTTTTCTCACAAAACACTGTGGATTGCTACAATATTTCTCTAAATGGTTTTTTATTTTATTTTATTTGGGAAAAACGTTATAGTTTTCCTCACAAAACATTGTCAATTGCTGCAACGTTTTTTCTCATGAGTTTTTTTCCTTCCAAAATTATCTTTGTTGATTTTTTTTTAATATTAAGTTGGTAGAGAATTTAGCTTTGTAATTTTTTTTTTTATTAACTGAAAAGCTAAATCATGTGGCGAAAGCACTGTATCTTTTCTCACAAAACATTGTAAATTACTACAAATCATTTTGTTCAGTCTCTAAGTTTTGGATCACCAACATAATTTTTTTTTCGTCATGAAATATTTGCTCCATCATACCTTTAATTTCTATTACTTATCTAGCGCTGGTTCACAATTATAACACTATCAAATATATTTGTTTTATAAGCCCGCGGCAGCGCGCAGGCATGTCATCTCGTCTTTAACTATTTAAAAACAAAGCTATTTTAATAGAAAAAAATAATGAAAAGTAATACAAAAAAAAAAAAAAAAAGAGTGATAGGCCACGCCCATTCGTATGACCTTAATATAAAAAAAAATTATATGCGTTTAGGCTTAGAAGCCCAGGCCGCGCCTATGTTTTTTACCTAATGCATCACCCATTTCTTTTTTATATAATTGGGCAACATTGCCTACTAGGTTGCTGCTCAAAATTTGACAATCACTGCAGTTGATGGAAAACTCAGTTGGTGGAAAATTGAGTGGGGACTTTTAAAAATTTATTTTCAATATATTTTTACCTAAAAAACTTTAAAAAATACCATAAAACCTCTATAAACTTGGCCTTGCATGATATAATAGATAATCAAGGCCTTTTTTTTACTTAAAACACCTATCAATTTTAAAACACCATAAAATCACTTTAAAAAAACAAAAAAAAACCAAATAAAAAAATATAAATAAAACTCAATCTACTTCTTCAAGCAAATTTATGGGCGGGGAGGAGGGGGGGATCACCATCATTGAACTGGAATCACCATCATCAAACTTTTCTCATTGAAAGTAACATGTTGACACTAAAAACAATGAGTTGCGTTGTTGAAAAAAAGTCATTCAACAACTTTTTTTTTTTTTATCATTATGTGACTTTCTCTTTCTCCTCTCAAACTCAAAAATTAAAATGTTACAAAAATAAATTTTTAGATCAAAATTAAAATTGTAAAAAAATAAATATACTATAAAGTAAGTAGACTAAACATAATGTTTTCTTGCAAATTTGACATTGACAATGAAAATTCTCCTTGTTTTATACTTTAACCCTCCATTGTTATTTTTTTTTCCTTAACAAACTTTATTAGACTGGTAATTAATCTAGGTATAAAAAGCTGTAATTGAAAAAAAAAAGGGTTTGAGAATGAAACTTAGAAATTAAACTTCGGTTGATGTTTTAGTATATGTTGGTAATTGTAATTTACTCTCTAGTCAGTTCTTAAGAGCTCATCCGCATTACTTCCATAGTTTTTTTTTTATTTTTTTGAAATCTCTTTTAAAATTTGAATTGCAAATAATAACATCAATAATATTAACAAAAACTAATTGTGCTACGCAATCCACTATTTCAAGTTCCATAAACGTAGACCCATTAGTACTATGGATTCACACAGTGTCAGATTTTTTCTTGCTATTGAACTTTTTTTTTCCGATATGATCTTTCCACATATTTATCTCTGTGATTAACGGTAATGTTTGTATTAGGAGTGATCATTTTTTATTCGGTTTTTATAAAAAAAAATAACCAAACTGAAATTTTTTTTAAAAAAAACCGAAACCGGTTCAAACCGGCCGGTTTCGGTTTGGTTTTTTAGGACAAAAACTGGTTCAAACCGGTTTGACTCGATTTTTTTTGTTTGGTTCGGTTTTTTTTCTATTTGGCTCGGTTTTTCTTTTTTTTTTCGGTATGAATTCGGTTTAGTTTTTTCGATTTTAGATTTATATAGATGGGCTTGCTGTAAGATTCTCGAGGGTATAAAAAAGATTTGTCATTTGACTCTGACTTGATGTTGTGCAATTTTGTTTGGGTTTTTGTTTTTCGAGAGATCAAAACTCAAATGGATTATAATTGGCAAATAAAAAAAAATCAATCACTTAAAGGAAAAAAAAAACAAAAACTATGGAATTTAAGGGGAGGAGAAAGAGAAAAGGAAGAAGAAAAGGAATAAAAGGAAAACTAGACGCCAACGCCACCACGTGGATAAACATTTGCCACATATTGCCTTTAATGGAAGATGCCATCAAGACGCATCCATATGCCCCAAGAAAAACTGCGTTTAGAGGTTGGAGGACACTACACGTGCCGTTATAATGCGGCGAGTACTCTTACACGCTGGTGATTGTTTCATATGCTCTAGTTTTTTTTTTACTTTGGTTCCTATTGTATAAGACCCCTTCAATTAAGTCTTGAATGTCATCTCACATGAGTCTAAGCACTTTTCTTTTAATTCAATCCTTAATTATCTAATTTTTTTTTAATTTATGCTTGAATGTGAATAAGTGCAAGGACCAAAAAAGAAAGTTGATTGACGAGTTTATACATTATGATTGTGCCCGTGACCATAATTGTAATTTTTCTGTTAAACTTGGATTGAATAGAGGTGCTTAGTTATGTCCCTGCCTTGAAATTAAAAGAATAAAATATATCATACTAAATTTTTTTAAGTTAACACATGTTTCTATTAGTAATTCAGATTGTCTATGGCTCAATCAAACTAATTTGGTTAAATCGTAACAGCTCTCACATGGTTAATTTGAAACTCGAAGCATGCAAACAATCATGGTGGGAGGTTTAAGGGATTATCTCCTAGATCAGTTTCAATTTTAATGATATTGTTAAAAAAAAATTCCATGACAAGACCATTTTTTTGGTCCAAGAAAACAAAGTCCCTTAAAATTTTCTTCTTCTAGATTTGTTTTTATTAATCGGGTTACAGCTAGGTGATCTTTGTATAGATTACATCTAATTTTTATAAAAATAAACTCACAACAATGTTAATGAACACCTTAAAATTCATAATTAACGAAACTAGCACCTACCAATGAACTAGGCTAAGTTATGATATGAAATCATGAACAATATTTTTGCAATTCAATGCACACAAATAATATTTAAAAAAGCATTAACGAAATATATTCATAAAACATAAAACCCTAGATCATAATATCATTTAAACAAAAAAAATAATCAAACTTGCTCTTAAAATCTATCCTAATAATGTCGAATCACCAATTATTAGATAAACACATTACAATGGAAGAAATCAATTATTATAACCATTAATTAATTTTAAAATAAAAGAGGAAGATGAGAAAGTGAGAAAAGAATTTTAACAACATAATCAATCAAGAAATTACAAAGAGTAGAGAAGAGGAATAAGAGAAATCAACGTGTATACCTTTTCAGAACATGTTTAATATTTTAATAATAGTTGTTTTTTAAAGTATTTTTTTTAAAAAATATATAAAAAATAATATATATTTTTTTATTTATTAAAATTAAATTTTGACATTAACACGTTAAAATGATATAAAAATATAAAACAATTAATTCTAAATAAAAAATAAATTTTTAACAAATAATATTTTTAGCGCAATGCCAAATATACAGGAGGGTAATGATTTTAGAGAGAGAAAGAGAAGATTGGAAGGAGAGAAAGCAGTCCAAGAGAGAGTGGAGAAATAGTGAAAAATAAAATGAGAATAGTTTTTGAATTAAGGGATATATATGAAGTGAAGAGGGAAGAAAACGTTTTTCTTAAAAAAAATCACTTACCTCGAAATAAACAACAATACAACTTATTTTATTTTCTTATAAATAATATATAAGATAATTGTTATCTTTTCTATTATATAACTGATTCCTTACCCCGAACCTCTAAAATTCAGTTAGGATCTCTAATTACCGTAAAACTAGATGGCAGTTTCTTTTTATACTTTACATTTATTACATGTAGTTTGCATCGATGACCCTTGTGACAGGTACGATATATAAGGTAGTTGTTATTTTTCTTATAACTTAACAACCTTTTATTCATAAAATCTAAAAACTAGTTAGATTTTCTAGTTATTATAAAATTAGATGTGTAATATTTTTTTCAATTTTTACCATTTTTACATATAATTCACCAAAAATTCCTTAATTTACAGCACATGTCATATAATGTTAATCTATTATGTTAATGCTAGCCAGGTTTCTTGTATAATTTGTTAGATCTTACTTTTGGGAGTGTCATTTGTAATTAATTGTTCAATTCGTTACTTTTTTCCTTTTCTTTCAAATATAACAATATAATTGCAGGAGTAGGGGTTTATATATATATATATATATATATATATATATATATATATATATATATATATATATATATATATATATATGTTGGTGTAATATGTTTTATTTGTTTGTTTATCAATTGTCTAATCTTGAAAGCACACTTAACTTTTTCTTTGTTTTCTGTAAGCAGGGGTGCTTAAAATTAATTTCAGGATTTTTGAAAGAATTACCATTCAAATAATCATCTCAGCCCAATAACTTAATCTTTTAGATGATGTTTCAAGATATAATTTATATTATTCTCTAACATATTGTCTCAAATAAAAAAATTTTGAACTTGAAACTTGCACAAACTCATGTTATATTATACTTAATTTTTATTAAATAAATATAAATAATGAGATTCGAACTTATAACTGCTTCTTATCAAGATTTTAATATTATATCAAAGAATTATTTTAACTTATTAATTTAAATTATTTGATAACATTTTAAGACATAATTTATATGAATAATAACATTATAATGTTTTGGAACGGAGGAGCCTGTGGAAATTAAGAGCGAAGGTTCACTAAACATGATATGACCTTCTGCCATTAATAATTATATGTGCAGTAGTAGTGACGTTTGGTGATATTTCGCATTACTCCACCAAGAACAGTGTTAGAGGATTGGTCTTAGTAATTTCTTGGCTAGAAAGGAAGGAACTTTCTATGGTGGTGAATTGTAAGAAAAAAAGAAGAAATTGTCTTAATCTTTAACCGAAGAAAAATATAATGTTATCCTGACGCTGATGTTATCATTAACAATTAAAAAAATGTTAGTGACTCCAAATCAAGCAACCTGAAAGATGATTAAGCTCGAAGGTACTTCGATAGTGGAGACCCAGCAGGTAAATCTTATGCAGCATAGATGTAAGTGTGGTTGAAAAAACAATTCAATCTCTGAGCTAGATGCTAGTGACAATTACCAAATATGAGTGACGCATTTTACTTTTATAGTTATTAATCTAGTTAGATCTTTAGATTATGTGTTCAGATGATCTAATATTCAAAATTAGTATTTTTTTTAATTTTTTTTACACTGTAAATTTTTTCTTAATCAGTTTGCTATTTTTTTAATAATTAATTAGTTTTCATCGTTTCAAAAACTATATATTTAATTCCTAAAT
Source organism: Populus simonii (assembly GCA_007827005.2). NCBI lineage: Eukaryota > Viridiplantae > Streptophyta > Magnoliopsida > Malpighiales > Salicaceae > Populus > Populus simonii. The sequence goes on from CM017469.2 coordinate 7,406,946, forward strand.
TTTGAAATCTATTTATAATTTAATATTTTTTTTTTTTACATTCTTCTCTATTTTATTTTGATGAATACAAAACAAAAAAGTAGATATGATGAAAAGATTAATAAGAAAAGAATATATTTAAAACAAAAATACAACTAAGTATACATGATCAAATTGATTAAAGAACTATTAAGTTATTATTATTACTACAACAAGGATTAACTCATATTTTTTTGTTGCTACTTATTTTTCTATCTAACAAGAAAATTATGACGTTTTTTCTTTTACTTTAGCACAATTAAAAAAATGTAAAAAAATTACACAATTCATAAAACATTTTAAAAAAATAAAATAGCAAAGAGAATTGCAGATTATATCTACGACTCACGAGTTATATACATCACATCTGACTCTGTTAAATTATAAAATGACCTGAGAAAATTTAAATTTAAAAAGAATTACATATAACATATATATGAATAGATGTTATTTGTGACTTTCTCAATTCCACTACCTTTTTAAATATTTTTGTAATATGTATTTTAAAAACAAATTTAAGTCCATAAAAACTCACAAAACCATCAATTATTAATTAATAGAATAAAGTACAATGGCATCATGGTATAAGATATTATAGTTTTTCACTAGCTTAAAGTTGAGTTACATATGATATTGTGGCATGGCGTGCGTGCGTGTGTATATGTGTGTCTTTGTATGTGTGTGTAATGTTTAATTTTTTTTCGGTTAGTATGATTCATTTTTAATTTTTTTTAATTTTATATAAATTTAATATTTATTTTTTATAATATTTTTAATATGTATAACCTTGAACAATTTTTTTTCCTTTTATTTTATTTAATAAATTTTATATATGTCAATCTCTATTATAAATTTATTCTCATAAATAAATTTACTAAACACAACCTAGTAAATAATCTGTATTAAGATATTAAATATCTTGATTTATATTGGCATCTTAATTTTTCCAGTTATGTTTTTTTTCATCGTTATTTTTTTATTTATTTACACAATGGTTCGTGATTTATCTGACTGAATGTGTGCTTAAGTTTTTCGTTTTACATTTATGATTTTTTTTATCTAAAAAAATGAGTTGGAAAATTCTACATGTTCAGGTTTTTTTTCATCATGTTGTTTTCAATTTGATCCTTATTCTTATGATTTTTAATTTTTTTTCCTTAACTCTTTTATAAAAAAATTATTATTTTAAATTTTACTCTTCAATCTAAGTTGATAGTGCATTGTTTTCTTCTTCTTCTTCTTTATATATATATATATATATCCCGTTTGATATCATTGTCTTTTTTTTTTTTCTCATATGATTCAAATAAATCCAACTTATGTAGTTGGTTGAGACTATAATCCGAGTTATTAATTTTTTTTTAAAAAATCATTACATAATTTAAATATTTTATTAAAAAATAATGTAGACCCACGTTATAATAACACAGGGTGTGTTTATTGACCAATGAATGACGAAGCCGTTTGTTTACGCGGTAGAGATTACGTTTCAATCAAAACGCAGGAGCCAAGCGTTTGGTAAAAAAAAAACCATTAATTATTGTTCATGGGCCCCATCACTTTCTGTGTTTGCAACGCAGGATTGGAAGAGGCAAGTGTAACATGCTTTTCTTGCACTGTTTGTGTTAATTGCACAGTTCAATGAACAGTGCAATTAACATGAGCAGTGTGCATGGATATATTGTTCATGTGAACAGTGCAAGAGAATTGCACTGTTCACTTAAAAATAGTGAACAATGCAATTCACTTGCACTGTTCACTTGCATTGCGTGAACTTTCTTCTTCTTTTTTTAGTGTGTTAATTTTTTAACATTTTTTTTAAAAAAATATTTTAGAGTGAATTTTATACCTGATAATATTTTATCTAATTTTATTATACGCTAAAAAAATTATGAAACTGTAGTTCTTGTCGGATGTATTTCGTACGTAATGAAATTGTAAATGGTTTCATGGAATAATAAAAAATATTTTATATTAAGTATGATTTATTTTATAATGTAATAGCAATAGTTAAACCCACAATATTTAAATTAAAAATCATCAATATTAATATATATTTTTTAAAATTATTTTATAACCTCAATTTTAAAAGCATTCTTAACCAAACACATTAAACTACTTTTTGTTCAACCTCAATTTCAACCATAGTTTTAACCAAATACTTATTTTTTCAAACTAACCTCAACTAAAATTACTTTTTATAAAATAATTTTTTTCAAATCACTACCACAACAGTTAGCACAATATTAAGAGATGCATGCATCTCCCAAACTCAGGTTTGGGTCATCTGATTTTGTATGATTGCTTTTGTCGCGAAGACTAATGAAATGACATCTTAAACCCTTAAACAATTCAGCCATTCAAAACCCAATCCTAATTAGAGCTAGCTAGGGCAGACATCATTTTCCATTCAGTTGACACATCCTTCTCCTCCAGAGAGTTGCCAAAAAGCAACTTCACCAGCAAAACATCCCAAGTACGGATCGATGGTTTTGGTTGTGGTCTTCTGCTTTTAGCCAGATCTTGAACTCATTGATCAAACACGAGGGTTCACAGGTGACCCAAGATAATGATGCTGAGAATTGAGTTATAATATTGACTAGGAAATGGTGGACGTGAACCTAATTCTATATATATATATATATATATATATATATATATATATATATATATATATATATATCATTGCGTACATGAAAATCATCGTGTCATTATTTATGATGAATATAATATTCCTTAGTTTCAAAGACAGAATAGGTAGAGTATTCTCTCCAGAAAAAAAAAAAGAAAAAAAAAAGAGAGGGAACAGGTGGAGAAAGGGCCCAGGAATATCAAGTGAAGGGAATGAAGTGACTAAGTGGCTAGCTCGTACCTGCAAGGTTTCAACTAACCAACTGCTCTAGAAAGCTACAGTCTCACCATAAACGCTTGAATTATATATGGTATATGGTAAATTGGTGGGAGGAAAGAAGTCAATGGAAGGCAGTGTATGGTAAATTCAAAAGGTGAAGTGACTAAGAAAACTCACATGTATACTTTCAGGAACATTGCTGTACGAGGTGGTTTCTATCCAATTAAATCACCATTGTAATATATCATTAATTATAAGTGCAAAGTACTTATCATAATTTCCATGCTTGGGGGGAAGGCAGCCATAGATTGAGATTTGATCGCGGAATTTCCATGCCCTGATAATTAAGGATCACATCAATAATCATGCAATTTAGAAGATTTTTACAAGAAGTAATCCATATTTTTGGATTCTTTACTGAGTTGAGAGTTTTTAATGAGTTCCTTTATGCAACTTCGAAATGCAATATATACCATCTTTTAATTAAACATTTGAACAAGCTAGGGGTGTTGGTTTCAAGTTAGGAGTTGGCTTTCTACTCTCGTTTTCAAACTTGAATTTAATTGGAAGTCACGATAAAAAATTATGAGAAATCTAAATGTAAAATTCTCAAAACTATGCTCTCATACTCTGACAAGAACAATAAAATCATCTTTCAATTTTCATTTATTTTGAGGAGGATTAATATATTTTACTAATTCGGAGTCTGTTGTTACAATATGTATCCTTAAGAATTTTGATTTTGGTAAATATATAATTGCCTTCCTAGAGACAATATATATGGGTGTGTGAATATGGATAATAAATAAAACGCACAAATATATGTGATTTATTTTTCAAGATTATTTTTTAATTAATACACTTGATTATTATTATTATTATTATTATTATTATTACCAATGAATTAGGGATATTGACTCTGCTCATCGATCTATAGATTGGCATGAACTTTGTTGAGAGAGAGCATAAGCTTAATTCTCTCTGTTAAATTTATTAATGCAGTTAATGGTTTATTTTGAAGTTGCAGTAGTCTACTTCATGTGATTAGAATCATGCAATAAGGAAAGGTTATTCTGGTAATCAAGATTTAAATAGATAGTTAATGAAAAATCTTACTTTATGAACACTCTAAAATTCAGCTCAACCAAGAAAAGCAAAGCATAGGAGACAAGTGTGACCACCTCAACTATCACCTGAAGTGAATGAAGCTCCTTAATTAATCTTCCTTTCTTCGCATCACCTAATCTCTTTCTCTATATAATACGTGTCAATTGGTATCTCCATACATTCTGCACCCGTTGGCTAGCTTCCTCCTCCAAATATTTCTTCCATACCAAACAGTGCGTGAGAGAAATATTTCAAGAGAAAGGTCCGAAATGGGCAACTCTCCGCGTCCCACAGTATTGCCTTCAATGGCAGCTCTGCAGCTCTTGTGTTTTTTCATTTTCTCTTTAGTGCCGGACTTTGCAGCGGCCATAACAAGGCAGTACACGTTCAATGTACATAAATCTCTAACACTTCGATTTCAAAGTTTTTGTTCCCAATTCTCTCCCCCTATTCTAATTTGTTTTATTTATTTTTCCTGATGTGATTAATAAAAGATCACACACAAGAATTTTACGAGATTATGCCACACAAGGAGCCTAGTGACAGTAAATGGACAGTTCCCAGGTCCTCGCCTGGTAGCAAGGGAAGGTGATCAAGTTCTAGTTAAGGTGGTCAATCATGTTGCTGAAAATATTACCATTCACTGGTATGAATATGTATAGTGTATCAAACAGTTAAATCAATTTATAATTTATTGCATTATATATATTTATGTGGCTTCGAGGTATTGGCAATTACGGCCGAAGCATTATCTTTAATATGATTATTTTGAATGAGGGAACAGGCATGGAGTAAGGCAGCTAACAAGCGGATGGGCAGATGGTCCAGCTTACGTAACACAATGTCCCATACAAACTGGCCAGGCATATACGTACAATTTCACCATCACTGGGCAGAGAGGAACACTCCTGTGGCATGCTCACATTTCATGGCTAAGATCATCACTCTATGGACCCATTATTATTCTACCAAAGCTCAACGAGTCCTACCCATTTAAGAAACCCTACAAGGAAATCCCCATTCTTTTTGGTAACTAATTAATTAATTAGCATATCAATGTATTATTCTTTTTCTCTCCCTAAATTTAAGCTATGCAACAGAGAATAGATCTCTAATGAATTTGGGATTACAGGAGAATGGTTTAATGTAGACCCAGAAGCTGTAATTGCCCAGGCTCTTCAGACCGGGGCAGGTCCAAATGTTTCAGATGCGTACACCATCAATGGCCTTCCAGGGCCTTTATACAATTGTTCTGCTAAAGGTAAAATATCACTTGATGATGATAAGTAGTGACTGCGCTGGCCATTTCCGGTTTTTTTTAAGATTTTGCAAGGGAGAAATGCGGTTGATATTACCACCTACAACATGCAATAGTGTAAAGTTGCAAGAGAAAGGTCAGAATTAAGGGCATGTTACGCATGCACCATATAGTTTTTCTTTTTTTAAATCTAATAAACAGAACAGAATTAATATTAATGAATATAGTTAATAATTAAAGTTATTAACTTTAATCTGGATTAGTTGCAATACTATCGTCAAAGAGCAAATTACGATATCTGTTGGATGGAGTGTAGCATTCACCCATGCAAGAAACGGCATTCATAATCTGCGTAAATTATAATACGGATGTCATTTTCTTTTTTAAGGTGTGATCGAGATTTTATTAAAAATAAAATAAAAACTGAATTGTCAAAGAAATTGAATTTTGATATATCTAAAATAATTATCAACGTGGCCTTCGCAGATACATACAAACTGAAGGTAAAGCCGGGAAAAACCTACCTTCTCCGACTAATCAACGCTGCACTCAACGACGAGCTCTTTTTCAGCATTGCGAACCACACTCTCACCGTCGTTGAAGCTGATGCTGTTTATGTCAAGCCTTTTGAAGCTGACACGCTCCTCATCACTCCAGGCCAAACTACAAATGTTCTACTCAAAACCAAGCCACATCTCCCTAATGCAACCTTTTACATGTTTGCCGGGCCTTATTTCTCAGGCATGGGAAGCTTTGACAACTCTACCACTGCTGGTGTCCTGGTTTATAAACATCCATCTAGTAATAATCACTTGAAAAAGCTCCTACACTCAAGCCAACTCTGCCACCAATCAATGCCACTGGCTTTGTTGCGAATTTCACCAAGAAATTCCGTAGCTTAGCCAACGCTAAATTTCCAGCTAATGTGCCACAAACAGTGGACAGGAAATTCTTCTTCACTGTGGGACTTGGGACTAACCCGTGCCCTAAAAATACAACCTGTCAGGGACCAAATAATAATACGAAATTCGCTGCTTCGATTAACAATGTGTCATTTGTATTACCCTCTGTAGCTCTTCTGCAATCCTACTTCTTCGGAAAGTCAAATGGTGTCTTCACCTCCGATTTTCCTCAGAACCCAACAATACCATTCAATTATACGGGTACTCCACCAAATAATACTATGGTTAGCAATGGTACAAAAGCAGTGGTGTTAACATTCAACACGAGCGTGGAGTTGGTAATGCAGGGCACAAGCATAGTCGCTGCCGAAAGTCACCCACTCCATCTGCATGGTTTTAATTTCTTTGTGGTTGGACAAGGTTTTGGCAACTACGATCCCAACAAAGATCCTTCCAATTTTAATCTGGTCGACCCTATGGAAAGGAACACGGCAGGAGTTCCAGCTGGTGGCTGGATCGCTATTCGCTTCCTAGCGGACAATCCAGGTGCGTTATGCTATTTGTAGCATAATTCTTGTATGTTTTTTTTGTTTTTTGACAATTACTTAACTTGAATCTTAAAAATTCTTGATCGACGACGACAATATTGATTTTGTGTAAACTTGTGATCAGGGGTGTGGTTCATGCACTGCCATCTTGATGTGCACACTAGCTGGGGGCTACGAATGGCATGGATAGTCTTGGATGGACCCCAACCGAATCAAAAAATACCACCACCACCGTCTGATCTTCCAAAGTGCTGATTGTGGCTGATCACTGGTCGGCATACCATCATTTATGAATTCTTGTTTTTAATGCCTTGTAACTTAATAATTATGAGATTTTTTTGAGCATAGGGGAGAAGGCGAGGCTGGTAAAATTAAGAAAACGAAAAGAAAGTAAGGGGTTGATTTTGCCTTGTTTGTTTGTGGCTTGTTGCTAGTGGGTGTGGTCGAGAGTCAAATTAAAACTGAGATTCGAAAGAGCAGCTCAGTTGTAAACATCGGATGGATTAATCACGTTTATCAATAATATTTATTCGATATTTGGCTCAGCTACCTCGTATTTATGGTGCGATCGAGCTTTCCCTCTCATAATTACTATTTTGCTTTAATTTTTAACTAAAGCTGAGTCCTGACATCTGGTTGATGCTGAGGTGCTGACAGACTTAAATTCTTGAATTGCCATTGGTCAGTCAAAGAAATTAAGAAAAACCCCACTCAAGTTTTTTGCACAAATTGAAGATTGGTCATGCATATTTCCATTACTTTACAATTTGGTTCGATTTCTTTGAATGTCCTTCCACAGCAAACTCAGACCATAGCTCATTAAATGAGACCCCACTCAAGTTTTACAATTTGACAAAAAATCTCTAGATCTACAAAACACATGAAGATAAGAGACAATCAAGCCCCAAAACATCAAAAACAATGTATAATTAAAATGATGCAATTGAAGAAAAATATGTTCAGGACCAAAATGGAGGGGAAAAAGGCAATCATAGAAATACTAAAATGAGCCTAATTTATTGTTAATTTCAGGATTTGTGAGATTTGTCTAATCTGGACATCCATTTTAATTAAAAAAAATAATAATAAAAAATAAAATGAGCCTAATGAACAGGAAAAGAAGAATTAATGTCCAGCATGTTTTAGCTGGGATGGAATAATACTAAAAATCTAAGTTGCGAGCATGTGAAATGTGTCAATTTTTATACTGACACTAACCGATAAAAATATTAAAGACAGAGGCTATAGTAAAAAAATAAATAATGCAAGTATTTTTTTATGGTTTTTATAAAAAATTAATTCTAGAAAAGTAAATTATTTTTTTAGTTTTAGTAGTGTTATTAAAATTAAATTAAAAAATATTTTTTAATATGTGACTATGCCATGTAAAATAAGATGGAGAATAAATTATTAATATTTAAATATTAATTTCAAGTTTTTTTTTTTAAATAGAGACCAAAGCTGATAAATAAAAAGGGTTGAAGAAAGATAAAATTGAAAAAAATAATTTAATTTTATAAATTATTTTAAATAAAACAAATAACAAATAGAGAGAGAATTTGATTGATAAAAAAAGTTAGAAGATAATGAAATTGAAAAAAAAAATCAGTTTCATAAATTCTTTCCAATAAATTAAATATAAATCAAAAGAATGATAACTAAATATGATAGATAAAAAAAAGATTTGAATTAAAAAAATAACAAGAGAAAAACAAATAATAATAATAAAATAAGAATCAAATTTAATATTAAAAATCAAATTCTAAAAAACAACATTAAAAAAAATAAAAAAAAATGATTAATTAAATTAAACATCTGGAAACAACCTGTTTTTTTTTTAAATTGCATTTTAATTTGAGAAAGTCATTATCAAAACCAATCAGCTTGAAGCACGGCTTAAATACTAGGAGAGAAGATGCATATCCTAGCTTTATTGACAATTGAAGATCAAGATTGAGATATACAGAAAGCCATAAGACATGACCTCCTTCTCCTGATGTTTTGTTTAAAGAATTAGGGAGACATTTGAGTTAATTAAGAAAGTAAAAAAAAATGGAAGAAAAGTTAAAGAAATTGGAGAAGGCTTGGATGGGCCACATGGTGCTAGATTAAGTGTTTGCAATTATGTCTAACACAAAAATTAAGGATACGCATAAGATTAGTATATATGCTTACGTGAATTGCTTCAATGTTTTCTTCAGGAGGTTCAGCAGTTACCATAGGAAGAGCGGTCGGGTTAGTCTTGGCAGGGGCAGTCGAAGGAATAAGTTGAAGCAACAATTTGACAGTCGTATGACCGTGTATATGTTGTATTTATATTGACTGATTGCAGGGCTCAAGGAAGTCTATGGTACAGCATAAGAGGAAAACAAAATTTCTTGTTCCATGAAGGCAAGGTTGGTTACCTGCATAAAGCTCCTTGTCCAATATTGTGTACTAGGAGGACATAGGAGAACTATGGCTGGTGATGATGATGGGAGAGATTGTTAAGAAAGGATCAATGAATATCCCAAAGTTACGTAATGGTTTAGGAAAGAAATATGTAGACCTGTTATGTCAACTATACCATTCCTATTGTAATTCATATTCCTAATATAGCATAGCACAATTGTAGGGAAATACTTGTATATAAGTGGCAGAGTATCATTGAATAAACACAAGGAAAATATTTTTTCTTCTCTGTTTTACATGGTATCAGAGCTGGTAACCTAGCTCTCTGCCCTTTTTTTTTCTTGCTCCAATTTTCCCTGTCAATTGTCCAGTATTATGGAGCATGAACAATCTTCTAAGGAAGGCAAGAACAATGCCTTCGATCTTTTTTTTCTCTACCATTCTGATCACCCAGGATTGGTGCTGGTCTCCAAGCCTCTCAATGGCGACAATTATTCTACCTAGTGCAGGTCTATGATGATTTCTTTGAACGCTAAAAATAAGTTGGGATTTATAGATGGAACAGTACAGATACCATCTACAAAGAGCCAACCAAACGATTATGCTTCATGGAAGAGATGCAATGACATGATTCTGTCATGGATTCTCAATTCAATCTCGCCAGAACTTGCAGATAGTGTTATATATTCAACTATAGCACAGGAGGTTTGGGAGGACCTTCGTGATCAGTTTTCTCAAAGCAATGCTCCACATATCTTTCAGATTGATAGGGACATTGCTTGTACTTCTCAGGCGCAGATGACCGTTGCAGCTTACTACACAAAGCTGAAGGGATTGTGGGATGAATTGGGTTCCTATAGCAGCACTATTTGCTCCTGTGGAGCAACCATAAGAGAAGACAGTTAATGCAGTTCCTCATGGGACTTAATGACTCTTACAAGGCCATTAGAGGACAAATTCTATTGCTGAATCCTCTCCCAGATGTTCGCCAAGCATATTCCTCTATTATTCAAGAAGAGAAGCAACGCAACTTAAATGATACACAGGAGACAGCAAAAACTGCAACCATGACAATCCAACGAGATGCCCTCACAGCTCTAGCAGTTCGGTCAGGACAAGGCACTTCCTCTCGCTCCAACTCTTTTAACCGTAAGCCACTGCATTGCTCATAATGTGATAATGATCATCACGTACGAGATACATGTTGGAAATTGCATGGTTACCCACCAGGCCATCCAAAACATAAAGCCAGCCGTTCCAACCGTCAAGGCAGTCATCCTCCTTACAACAAGTCTGCTCATCCTGCAGCCAACTATGTCAAGGAAGGTCCCACAAGGCTAGAGATGCAGTCGGTCATGAATGGCTTCTCTGATTTACAGTTTCAACAGATATTGTCCATTATGAACAACAATGGGACAGAACAATCCTCTCAACCTTAAGCCAATGCTGCTGTTAATTCTCCAGGTTTGTTGCAAGCACCATACAGCCTACCTTAGTTAATTCTTGACAGTGGTGCAACGAATCACATTACTTCTTCTCCAAATCTGCTTGTCAATAGTTGTTAGAATTCTATTTTACCACCAGTTACTATGCCTAGTGGAGAACAGGCTCCAATTACTTCTACCGGGACTTCGCCTTTAAATTCTGTTATTTCTCTCAAGAATGTGCTTGGTGTGTTGTTCTTTAAAGTGAATTTGATGTATATAAGTCGAGTTACAAGAGGTTTAAATTGTTCAGTAACATTTTTTCCCTATTGGTGTATTTTGCAGGACTTGGCGACGAAGACGACGATTGGTTTGGGTAAACAACGAGGCGGACTTTATTACTTGGTTGCCTTAGCATCACCAACACTGACACCAAAATTCCAATCCTCAGCTGCTATTGCTACCAAATCATTTTGTTCTCATGTCATCTCCTCCACTGAGTTGTGGCATCGCCGATTAGAGCATTTATCTTCCTCTCGATTAAATTTTATGGCTAACAATTTACTCAATTTCCCTTTCCAACTCCACAATGCATGTGATATTTGTGCTCTTTCAAAACAATGTCGACTTCCTTTTTCCGCTAGTTCAATTTCATCTATTCGACTGTTTGAATTAATTCATTGTGATATTTGGGGCCTTTATAAAATTCCTTCCCTGTCCGGTGCTAAATATTTTTTAACAATCGTGGATGATTATTCTAGATTTACGTGGGTATTCTTTATGCATCACAAACATGAAACACAAAATTTACTCACAAATTTTTTTTCCTTTGTTAAAACACAATTCAATGCATCCATTGCAAATATTCGCGTTGATAATAGAGGGGAATTTTTTTCCATGCGGCTTTTTTTCATCAACATGGCACTACGTATCAACACTCTTGCGTTTATACACCTCAACAAAATGGGGTTGTAGAGCGTAAACATCGTCATATTCTTGAGTCTGCATGTGCCCTTCGCTTTCAATCTCATCTCCCTTTGTATTTTTGGGCAGAATGTGTTCTTACCGCTGTGCATTTAATTAATCGCTTACCTACACCACTTCTTTCTCACCAAACTCCTTTTCAGAAACTTTATGGCAAGGTCCCCACTTACTCACATCTTAAAATTTTTTGTTGCCTTGCATATGCCACTGAAGTGCATGTTGCACACAAATTTGCTCCTAAAGCCACATGTTGTGTTTTTCTCGGTTACCCGGTCGGCCAAAAAGCTTACAAGCTCTACAACCTTTCCACCCATAAATTTTTCACTAGTCGTGATGTCGTCTTCCACGAACATATTTTCCCTTACAAATCATCTCCACCCATTCCTGCACATCATGCATCAACCCCTGATTCTATAGCTCCCTCCCCTGTCCTGCCTCTTTCCATACCTGATGCTCCTTCTGCAGACTTCCCCGTCTCCAATCCTGCTTCTCCTACTCCAGTTCCTCCAAATTTTTCTCCCTCGGTTCCCAATAATATCACTCAGTCATCTCCTCCTCTGATTCCTGTGCAGCCCTTACGCCGTTCCCAACGCCATCACAGCCCTCCACCTGCTTTACGTGATTACATCTGCAACCAAGTCACGTCTCCCAAACCATCGTTGGCTTCCTCATCTGGTTCATCAAAAGGTACACGCTATCCTCTTTGTAATTTTCTTTCTTACCATCGCTACTCACCACAGCTTTGCTCCTATACTGCCACCATTAGCCAGGACATTGAGCCCCGTTCTTACACCGAAGCTGCTTCCCTTCCCTAGTGGTAAGCTGCCATGCAATCTGAATTGGCAGCCTTGGAAGCTAATAACACCTGGTCCCTCACTTCTCTCCCTCCTAGCAAAACGTCTATTGGATGCCGCTGGATCTACAAAATCAAACGCCATTCAGATGGTATCATTGAACGTCACAAAGCCCGGTTGGTGGCAAAGGGTTACACACAGCTAGAAGGTATCGACTTCCATGACACTTTCTCTCCTACTGCTAAAATGATCACCGTCCGTTGTTTGTTGGCTCTAGCAGCAACACAGAATTGGTCCCTTCACCAGCTAGATGTGCACAATGCTTTCCTTCATGGTGATCTTCATGAAGAAATTTATATGTGTCCACCTCCTGGTCTTCGACGATAGGGGGAGAATTTGGTGTGTCGCCTTCACAAGTCATTGTATGGATTAAAGCAAGCTTCTCCTCAATGGTTTGCTAAATTCTCTGCAGCTATTCAAGCTGCCGGATATGTTCAGTCTAAAGCAGATTATGCATTATTCACCTGTCGCAATGGTAAATCCTTTACTGCATTGTTGATATATGTTGATGATATTCTGATCACAGGTAATGACCTTAAGGCTATATACACACTTAAGAGAATTCTGCATAGTCGTTTCCGAATTAAAGATTTGGGCAACTTGAAATACTCTTTGGGAATTGAGGTTTCTCGATCACAAAAAGGCATTGTTATCTCACAACGGAAGTACACTTCGGAAATTCTGAAGGATGGTGGGATTTTGGGTGCCAAACCTGTGAACTTTCCTATGGAACAAAACACAAAACTCTCAGATGCAGGTGATTTACTTAAAGATCCATCTCAGTGTAGGTGACTTGTGGGTCATCTAATTTACTTGACTATTACCCGACCGGATATCATGTATTTTGTACATGTGCTAAGTCGATTTATGCATGCACCACGCAAACCACACATGGAAGCTGCCTTGCGTGTGTTGCGTTATCTGAAAGGTGCACCAGGACAGGGTTTGTTCTTCTCTTCTCAAAATGATTTATCTCTACCGGATTTTTGTGATTCAGATTGGGCTGGTTGCCCAATGACTCGGAGATCCACTACAGGTTATTGTGTTTTCTTAGGATCTTCACTTGTTTCTTGGCGAACAAAAAGACAGAAAACAGTATCACTCTCCTCAGCAGAAGCCGAATATCGAGCCATGACAGGTACATGCTGTGAGTTGTCGTGGTTACGTTCATTATTAAAAGATTTACGGATATTACATCCGAAACTAGCATTACTACACTGTGACAACAAAGCAGCTTTGCATATAACGGCTAATCCAGTTTTTCATGAGAGAACCAGGCATATAGAAATGGATTGTCATTTTATTCGGGATAAAATACAGGATGAATCCATTATAACCAAATTTGTTATTTCAGCAGATCAACTTGCGGATGTCTTCACTAAGTCATTGGGAAAGGAGATTTTCTCTACCATGATTCGCAAGTTGGGAGTTCTTAACATTCACTCTCCAACTTGAGGGGGGTGTTAAGAAAGGATCAATGAATATCCCAAAGTTACGTAATGGTTTAGGAAAGAAATATGTAGACCTGTTCTGTCAATTATACTATTTCTATTGTAATTCATATTCCTAATATAGCGTAGCACAATTGTAGGGAAATACTTGTATATAAACGGCAGAGTATCATTGAATAAACACAAGGCAAATATTTTCTCTTCTCTGTTTTACAGAGATTTAGTTGATCATTCATATGCAGAAAAAAGGAAGCACCAACAGAACATTTATGCAGTACCAGAAGCAAGAGTTATGCTCGTGGAAGGGGAATTGATGCACATGAAAAACCCTCCCTCCTCCTAGGGTTTTAAGTCTGATGGAGTAAATAGTTTCCCATCTCATCTCTTTTCGTGAGCCAAGGAATTCATATTTTGGGGTGAAGAGTTTAGATATAAACCAATCAATATCCGAAGGTAAGAAGCCCCGAAACCAGAGCTTTGTGCTAATGTTCATGGTTTCTTTCATCAATTTGATCCATGCAAATCTGTGATCTGCCCACTTCAGAAATCTTAAAAAAAATCCACGGGGTCTAAGCAAAACCACGTTGTTAAACTTGTTAGTTGTTGCCCATCCCTCCTTTGGTGGATCCTGCAAAATATGAAGCTCCAACACTAGCTGTAAAAAAAAAGTGTCTTAATCCTAGCTATTCAGTGAATTTCTCTCGAGTGAAAATTAAGAAGGGGCGCGGTGATTCAATATGAGCTTTTCTATACCACCAGATCCTGTCATTCAATTAATTAATTTTTAATTAGGAAATCTCAATCATGACAGAATTTTGTCATGTGAACAGAGCACAAGAGAGAAATAGCTTTCTAACAAGTCTACCAGGAGCACAGGAGAGAAATAGCTTTCATTTAGCTACCCTGTAGACTTTGAAAACAAAGAGCCTGAGGAAGTAGTAACCAAGAGAACAATTGATGGAGCATCAGGAATCTTGAAGGCTTGCTTATATTCAAAGACAGTGAAGCGATTTGTGTACACTTCTAGTCTGTCAGCAATAGAGTTTCATGAGAGTGGTGTGTACATCATGGATGAGGGATTTTGGAGCGATGTAGATTACATTAAATCCTGAAATTAACTTCTGCATGGGTCCTTACTCCTTACGCTATTTCCAATTAAGACCCTATGCAAATCGCGATCACCTTTTAATTTCCACCCACTGAATGATGAATATGGCATGAACAGATGAGTGACTTGAGCTCCTTTTTCACATCCTCTTTCAAGTTTCTTGTTCACTTTAACGCATGAAACTTATTTCGTTTCTTTGTTGCATGATGCCTGACTCCAAATCATGAGATGCAGTGGTTGTATGACAGCGCCAATGACATCTCTATCTGCGCCTTTTCTAATAAAACATGGCTCCGCTGTGTTCATTTGCGAATGTTTTGTTTAAAACTTTTGATTCGTACTTTATGACTTTACTTTGTTTTGTGTGGATCATGTCATGTCATCCTACTTTTGCTGTTTTGCTTACTCATTCCTCGGTTGTTTCTGCATACATTCTGAAAATTTCTTTCTTGCTTTTTCCTTCTCAATGTATCTTATAACTTCGAATACGCGATTAGAGGTGGCCTGCATTGGAGTGCGGGCATCCTAAATAGTAAAATCTAAAAGAAAAGGGATTTTAATTTTACCCCTCCTCACAAATCTACTATGTACTTTTTTATTTTGTTTTAAAGTATTATATTTATTATAATTTATTTTTTAAAAAGTTATCTTAATTTCATGAATAGATAAATGATCATATTGCAGTTGAATTATGAGGTTGATTAACTAAACGACTCCCTGCCAGTATTAGTGATTATTCGATAAAAGAGGGAATATTATTTTTTAATTACTGTCTTCAGAGAATATTTCTAACAGTGAAAAGAATTTTATAATGTTTTGCAGTACATGTGATAGGCTCACTTGACCTTTCTTCCTTTGACTACTAAAACCTAGGATATAATATTATTTTTTAATTACGGTCTTCAGAGAATATTTCTAGCAGTGAATATAATTTTATAATGTTTTGCAGTACGTGTGATAGGCTCACTTGACCTTTCTTCCTTTGACTACTCTAACGTAGGATATATATATTCTTCAAGAGAATGACAACTACTGTGCTAAAGAGGTAAAACAGCCCATCATGTGCTCTTAAGCATAACTTGATTACCATTGATATTTCACTTATTTTTTTATTTTATTTTTTAGTTTAACGTGGATATCCGGGTTAGATTGCGTGCACCTCGACTAATCTCATGGGCCCTGAAATTAACGACCATGTAAGCCTCTAGTGGCCATTATATAAGCAACCACAAAGCTCGAACCTGAAACTACAGAGAAAACAAACCTCTTGGTCCCAAACTCTTACTACTGGACACCACCTAGATGGTTATTATATTTCACTTACATTACTTGCATAGAATAGCATGTTTTTGTGTAGTTCACACACTTTTTGACACTACTCATGACAATTAGCTGTGCTATATTTTAATCCAAAAGCAGATGCACAAACATAGGCATATATATAGCATTTTCTATTTTGCCATTTTCAAATGAAAATATCACTAGTGTAATAGATTTTTTGGTCAATACTGTGGAATCGAGACCACAAATCATTATTGCAAACCCTTTATTACTTCATTACTTGTTTCATAACTTAATTTTTTATTTTTTTTTGCATTTATAAATTTTACAGAAAGTTTGTAAATATTTATTAGAGTTTGATCTAAATTTTAAAAGCACAAAATTAAAAACTAATTTATTTATTTTTAATATCAAGAATTATGAACTTATAACGTATTTTTAATATTTAAAAAAATACAAAAAATATAATTTGGGTTTAGAATGATTAGACTTAATTCATAAAACCATGGTCTATCTTGTCGGGGTAGACCTATTTTATTCAATAAACAAACCAATAGTTATAAAAACACAATAATAACTTGATAATAATCAGACAAATAAAAAATATAATTTATCTTAATTATATTGTGCTAGAGATGATATTGTCCTCTTACTATATAATTATCTAGATTCTGAAAACTAATTATAGTTTCTAGTGCCTAAATATTAAGTGGTGAAGCTAAATTCTTTATAAAAGAAGAAGAATAATTCATTCTTCTTTCCGCACTGTAAAATTCCTGATCCAGAATAATGACGGGCCGAATTGCTGGACAAGTGCAACAACTCAGTTGAACAGAACGCTCCGTCCAAGGTATAAGGGTTCGAAGGCTTCGTACAAGATTTAAAGAATTGTATAGGAATTACGTTGTTAACTGTGTGCAAAAGATGGCAAAAGAAAAAAAAATTGTCTCCAAGAGACTTAGGGTGATTGTAAAGGCTATGAGATTTACGTAGTAGCTTTTAAGTTTGAGTTAAAGTATGCATCTCTTATAAAAACATAGAATAATTAGGGTTTTATTCGCTTACTTATAAATACACTTTCTGAAAAGTAATGTTTCCTCAAATTAAAAAAAAAACAAAAAAGTTCAACTGTTGTTAATAAAAAGCAGAGACAATTCCCTAGCCCGCTGCACTTATTTCTTTTTATATTTTAAAAAAATTAAAAAAATTTAAATTTTTTTATTTTTTCTTAGTTTTAAATTAATATTTTTAGATTATTTTAATAAAATAATATCAAATAAAAACTAAAAAAATATTATTTTAATATATTTTCAAATAAAAAAACCATTTTTAACAATAATCACAACCGCTCTGAACTAACCCTTACTGTTTAAATACAGATCAACCGCTTCTGCAATTTGAAGGGAAAAATTATAGGACAAGAAAAATCCAAGTGATTGCTTGAAAAGTCAAATAAATGACAGTTTTTGGTTCATTGCGCCACTTACAAACATAACAATGAAGGATTGACACGTTTCTTTCCATGGCTACATAAGCTAGCTAGAGATGGAAGAAGATTCACCACCACAAAAAAAAAAAAAAGATTCACCACCACCACAATATTATTTGAACTCACCACAATATTATTTGAACTCATCTTAATTTAAAGAGAGAGAAAGAGAGAGATGGAAGGAGAGAAAGGCAGAGTATGTGTTACAGGGGGGACTGGATTCGTAGCCTCGTGGCTGATCATGAAGCTCCTGGAGCAAGGCTACTTTGTTAACACGACTGTTAGACCCCACCCAGGTAAGTTCTCTATTTATTTCCTCTTATATTAGGATAGATGAAAATTTTCAATATCATAAAATTTATCCATTGAGAAATAGAAGGATTTTGCATGCTTGTAATAAAATAAATTAATAATATATTAATTGATAAATCATAAAAAGAGTTGTTTATGTTAATTGAAGATAAAAGTGAAAAATTAATCTTCCTTGTTGTAAGAAGTAAAAGATAGATCTACATGTATGTTTACCTTGTTTTTTCTTTTACTTTTATATGTTTTTTTTAATTTATCTCGGAAGTTAATTTTTATTTCTAAGCTCATATGATTTTCATTCTAATCAATACATCATGTAAAAACAACTTATCTATATATAATTTATATAAAATATTTAAAGATAAATTATAATATTCTCTTTGAAGTATTATGAAATTATCAAAATAATTTAAAGATTAATCACTGTTTAAAAAAATAAAATAATAATTTAAAGATTTTCAATATATACATATTAACTTTGTGTTGTATATGTGACCAGAACACAAGAGGGACGTTAGCTTCCTGACGAGTCTACCAGGAGGATCAGAGAGGCTAGAAATCTTCTATGCAGATTTAAGTGAACCCAGCGGCTTTGACGTGGCTATTAAAGGATGTATTGGTGTCTTTCATGTAGCTTCCCCAACTCTAGATTTTGGAAATGGAGAACCTGATGAAGTAGTTATCCAACGAGCAACTGATGGAACATTAGGAATCTTGAAGGCTTGCTTGAACTCAAAGACAGTGAAGCGAGTTGTGTTGACTTCTAGTGCATCAGCGGTAGCTTTTAATGGCAGTGGTGTGGAGATGATGGATGAAGCTTACTGGAGCGATGTTGATTATATTAAAGCCTCAAACTTGCCCATAGGCCCTTACTTTATTTCCAAAACTTTAACGGAGAAAAGAGCTCTTGAATTCGCACAAGAACATGGATTGGACCTTGTAACTTTAGCCCCAACCTACATTCATGGCCCCTTCATCTGTCCAAACATGCCTTCTTCAGTTCGCATTTCCTTGGCTATGGTGCTGGCTAAGTTCTCTTATCCGAGCTTTTCTTCTATGGTGTTCTTCTGAAAGCTGTTGGCCTAACGGACATCGTTTCAGGTGATCGGGAAAATTACGGGTTACTCATTAACACACCCATGGTACACATTGATGATGTGGCTAGGGCACATACTTTCCTCCTTGAATATCCTGAAGCAAAAGGGAGGTATATTTGTTCTAAAGACACTATAACAATTGAAGAGATGTCTGAATTTCTTTCTGCCAAGTATCCTGAGTACTCAATACCAACATTAGAGTGAGTAATTCTTATCCATTAATAATTCTGCAGCATTCTTCACTTGATCTTAAAATCCGAAAGTACGTACGTATTAATGTTTCTTTTTCGGCAGATATTTAAAGGATGTTGAAGGTCTTAAAACCTCTGGTCTATCCTCGAAGAAACTAGTCGATTCTGGTTTCAAATTTAGGTATGGGCTTGAAGAGATGTTTGACGGAGCCATTCAATGCTGCAAAGAAAAGGGTCTTCTCTAGTTCAATGAATCTAGGACAAACTAGCCACTTGCCAATGTGCTCCTGCGAGGCGATTGTCGGAAACCTGTTTTTATTTAATGTTGTAATAATGAAGATTTATATGTTAAAGAATCTCAAGTACCTTATGGAATATTAGTTTTATCTAAAATAAATAAATATTTGTAAAAGTTTCAATAGTCTAAATTTCAAGAAAAATGTATATCTTCTATTTAAATTTAGTCTCCTTATTATTGCATTATATCCCTTGATTGTTTTAACAAAAACATGTTTTTCAACTGCAAAAACCTAACATAATCTTGAAAGCAAGTTTAAAAAAATATTAAAAAAATATTTCAATATTTTATATGTGATTGGAGAAAAAAAAACTAATCCAAAGGAATTTTAAAAATAAAAATTTTATTTTAATGGAATATTCATGAGTTATTCTTATAGTGCATTTACATTAAAATTCAAAAATAAAAAACAAAAAAAATATTGAAAAAGTTCACACTCGAGCGTCTGGCCCAACCGAAAAAAAATAAAATGTGTGTATGAGCCTACTAGGCCAAGCTCACATGTTTGGTTTTTAAAAAAAAAATTAAAAATGAGTTGTTGATACGTAATTTGTCAAAATATATTTCAGCCACTAGAAAAATAATCTAATAATCCACCTATATTTTTTTAGATTTAAAATTATATTTTAACTCATTTGACCCAAGAGTACTTAGGAAACATTTTCATAATCTCAATAAATCAATTATCTAACTCTAAACATCTCTAAATTGATTCAAAAACATAAAATTAAATTAGAAAAAAAAATATTTATCTTGATCCCAATCTATGATAAGATAAACATCTAAACATTGATGATGCGGTTAGATCATATATCTTCCTCTTTTAATACCTTGAATTAAGCAAAAGGGAGGTATATTTGTTCTTCAGACAAGCTAACAATCGAAGAGATGAATAATCTTCTTTCTGCCAAGTACCCTGAGCGCCCAATATCAACAATGGAGTGAGTAATTCTTATCCTTTTCCCAACATTCCAATTTTAGTCTTGAAATTGTAAACAAGTTGTTTGATTTCGTTTTCTTGGCAGATATCTGAAGGAAGTTAAAAGTCTTCGCCATTAGACCCAACTACTGGATACTGGTTTCGAATAAAGTATGGTATTAACAACATGTTTGATGGAGCAATTCAATGCTGCAAGGAAAAAGGTTCTCTCTAGTTCATACTAGGCTTCTATGAAAAAACTACATGTTCTCCGGTGTGTTCTAGTTGAACAAGAGTTGGATTCGTATTTATAGAATATCACTGACGTGGATTCTTCGGCCTCCGTGAAACCACCAATACAATTTTCAGTGTCAAACAGTGGAAACCAGAGACTGAAAAGGAATAAAATGAAGGTTTTGTGGAAGATCATGTTAGTAAAAACCTTGGGCAACGTTGGTTATCTGAAGAATAGTCAATAAAATTTAAATAAACAAATGTCCACCATCATTTGCAAGCACGTATCAATGACATTTTTAATTTCGACATGCACTCCATAAAGCCTTCCATGATGCTTCTGCAGCCTGGGATCCCTCAATCACACCATATTAAGAAGTAATTTACGCAGAAAAGGATCCCATTAAGCAACAGTGGTAGAAAAGTAACCTGCCACGGAACAGACCGGGGCATTAAGAAGTTGAGTTGTTTCCGCGCAAATTCTCAATCCATACGACCAACATGAGGATCCGTTAAGATTGACCTCGGTCAATATAATTACAGGTTTACAAATTGTATGATACAAGAGCCATAGAGAAGCAGTAAACAGCTGTGTTCAGCAAGCAAAACTAAGCTGGCTCAAAACATTGGAAGGAACAGGGCATCGCTATATCTAAATTGAACCGCTTACAATTATCCCATGCCAGAAAAAGGAAAGCTACTTCACATTTTGACAGGCACTCTAATCAGTCACAAGCAACAGATATGTTGTACTAAATAAAAGTGTTCACTGTTACAGCATAAGCATGGAAAAGTACTGCTCAAATTCTTGATCAATGGTTGGTTTTCTGGGGCCTGATTGAGCATCTGCAATCAAAGTAAATGACATCAAGTTAAATACAAATGCAGGTAAATACTATTCAAATTATGTTGTCATTTAAACAAGCAAAAGAGGACAGAGATAAGATGGCATGGTTTGAACCCATGAATTTGCAAACCACAGGTATGCTGGCAAATTAAATTACCTTGGTTGACGGCCCATCCCTCAGATGAAAGGACATGCCCATTTAGATTCAACTCATTGGAATAGAGAATGTCATCAACTTCTTTATCTGTACATGGGTCAATGTTGTCGGTCCCAAACTCAGAGCAACTGTAATTTAAAGGGCTTTCAATTTCTAGGATGGGCTCTTCAAGATTCTGATATACTTGTAGTCCCTCATAATGACAGCAATGATCATCCTCCCCTTCCACAAACACCAATTCCTCTTTTCCAGCATGTCTTGGAGCTGCAGCATTGTCTGGAGAATATTGTGTATCCTTGAGACTATTGCCCCAGTTATATGATGAAGTTGAGGGCCTGTCGGGTGACCATATCTTTGAAACCTCCATCTCCAATTTAGCTTCGCCAGACACAGACATGGCAGAGTCAGAATCTCCAACAAAGCTATTGCTATCTTTAGCTGATTCAGGATCTGATCCTTCATCAATGGCCCGTCTTTCAGCATTTTCCTTGATTATATGTGTGATTAAGCCTTTCTCTTCTTGATTTTCTTCACATATTGTGGAAGTTTCGAGAGGTAAGCGATGATCCCAGCATTTATGCTTTGAAATGGGCAAGCCTAATTGCTCATCCTGCAACTTCCTTTTCTTGTTTAAGCAAAACAATTTGGAGTTGGGTGCTTCTTTGAACTGGAAGCTGAAAGCAAAAGTGGAAAAAAAAAAAAAAACAAACAAACACCATACGACGAGTAAGAAGCTGTTTTTTTGATAATATGGACACGAAGCAAAAGTACATGATCATCAATTTGGATAAAAATGCATACTAAGGAGATGAACAAGTTTCCATTATTGCTAACCACAAATACGAGAAGATGCTCAAAACGTAATTCTCTCCTCTAATTCCATCTTATTACGGATACTAGGTAAAAGCATTAGATTCATATATTCTACGAACATCTCTTTTTAATGAATAAATAATACATCGACATAGTTTCAATCCTATTCAATGCTGTAAATTCTTTAAGCATTTAAGTCAAAAAATAATCCTTGAACCAAAACAAGCTGCCGCTAACCTTGTTACTCTATATGTTTTATACATTTTCTCGTCCAAGATCATACAAAACAATCGCTGAATTTCTTTCAGCCAAAGAAAACAGAAAAAAAATAGCGAGAAGTATTAAATACTATTCAATTGCGCCACGTTACTCTATATGTTTAGTAATTTTGTATAGAACTGCAACAAATGTTTGAGATACTAGCTTAACTACTTAAATTTAAACAGTACTAAAAACTATTCCTTTGATGTTCAAACAAAGATCGTTTCTACAATATTACAAAAGGAAAAACAATTAGCACATTTCAGCTGATTTACGCAACAATAAAAATCAAACCACAAGTCTCAACATGCTTCCTTCACCAAATCCAAGGTTTCTTCCAAGAGAAATAGTGATTAAACAGCAAGAGAACCAAAAATTCAGGAACCAAACCTGTTAATCTCAGATGGGTCATCGCTATCTTCATCCATATCAGGCAGAGAGACAACGAAATGAGATGGGACTGTGAGATTATAACTAACAGTGGCGATCCAACTGGATGCGGCCACTATGGAGCGTGTCTTGCACGAACTAATAGGATCCGGAGCTCTGGCATCACTTAAAAGGTGACCGTGCTTTGCTTCGTGACACGGGTTAAATTTTTTTAATATAAAAAAGTATTCAATTAATTATATAATTTTTAAAAAAAACAATTACTAATTAATTTGTTAATTTGAATGAGTTTAATAAACTTAATTAATTTAATTTTAACATTATAAAAAAATCAAAAAAATAATAATACTTAATAAAAACATTAACACTTGTAAATATTATTAAAAAAATACCTTTTAAATATTATTAAAATATTTCAACAATATTATTTTGATAACAAAGTAAAAATTGAATAAGAATAAAATAATATTATAAAAAAAATGTGAAGCTTAATTAATAGCAAAGCAAATGTTGAAGGACAAACTAAAAAAAAAATTAAATAATAATAACTTGAGTTTGTGATTCGATCATGGGATCAGAATAATCATGCACAGATAAAATTGAATAAAAAATAATAGAGATCTATTATCAAGCAAACTAAATAATGAAAGGTGAGAATGAGAAAAAAAAATTAATTTAAAAAAATATCATAAAAAACCCCAAGTCAATCTAAATTAATTCATGACTCAAGATATGAGATCATAATAACCACACAGAAAGGAAAGCGAAAAAAATCATAAAGCTTAGGGCATGATAACCTAATGTTGAATGATGAGATTAAAAATAAACCTTAAAAAAGACAAAGTTAAACCTAGATAATTTTCAAAACCTGTAACTCAGGTCATAAGACCAAGATTACCTCATAGAAGAAAAATACAAAAAAATCACAAAGAAAAATTCATAATCATCCAAGATTAAAATACAAAATAAATAAAAATTAAAAGAATAATGATCAAATTATATACAAAAATTAAATAAAATAAAATGTTGAGGAAAAAAATTGAAGAAAAAAATCTTTAAGAAGTCTTAAAATCAAAACAAATAGTAATACAAAAAATAAGGATCGGAATTGATAGTAAGACAAATTGATAGGACACAATTGATTTTTTGAAAGGCTGACATAAAATTCAAGGTGAGGAGAGAGAAAAGAGGGATGAAAAGAAAAAAAATTCATCGTAGCCCAACTGCTACTTTGTTATGAAGAGGAAGGCATGACACTACTAATACCATCACGGAAGGTGGCATTTGACTATTAGAAAGAGCCAAACACGTTACCCAAAGAGTGTGGGCGCCTCCCACTCACTAGCGCGTACGTGGCATGTGCTAGTAACTTTTATTTTTTTAATTATATTTATATTTATTAAAAGATTCAATTGCCCCTTATTTAAATTAATTATAACTAAAAAACTATAATGAAACAATGAAAGTGTCCCTGGGTGTCGGTTTTTATTTTTTTTATTTTTAAGAGCAATATAGCCATTCTATTTTTATTTTTTTTATTTTATTAATTAGTTTTTTTTATTTTTTTTTTGGTAATGACTCGGACGCAACACCATTTCATATCACACAGGACTATTAAAGGATGGCACGAGCTTTGTTTCATCATGGGCCCTATATTTGTTTACTAAAACCTACTTACAATCTCCTTTAAAAAAAAAAAACACGCAAACACTGTACAACAAAACTTTTTATAAATTAATATTATCTACCCACTCATTATTCCAAAAAAATTGAAGGTCTCAAAAATTAAAAAGAAACAAAAATGTTTATTGGTTTCACTATAGACCAAGAGACAAAACACCAAGGATTGTAATAGTTCTTTACAGTATATTTGTTTTATTTTTTTATCACTTGACTTCTTCTTTTTTAATTCCATCTTCTGTATTGAGTTGATATGAGATTAGGCATAATAATTTATTTTAGTTATCCTGAACTATATGTTCAATCCCTTTTTCAAATTCTTTTTTTGCCACTTAACTTCTTCTTTTTTTCATTTAGAGTCTTTCACATAATGTTTAAGTGAGATTGAACTTCATGATTTATTTTTTTTACTTGATTTTGAGTTCCAAGAAAAATTTTAAGACTCGGTAAATGCTAGATTTTGCAAAATAAAATGAATTTTATTGATTTGAAATATTTGAATCTTTAGGGACTGAATTTGAAATTGAAACAAATGCTCAAACTCTTTCTTTGCCAAACCACGGACTGAAATGGAGAAGTGGATAACATGTGTAACAAGTGAAGGAGGTCGTTGTATTATGGTGGTGTGTGTGTGGCTTCCTCCAAGCTCCAATGATTGAATTCCTTGGTACCATTTAATCTTCTTGATTGGAGCTTTCTTACGAGGTGGCACATGACGATGGCAAGGCTCCAATCCGGCGACCAATTCTTTTTTTATTTATTGTCATCTCTTTTCTATCTCTCCTTGGTTTTTGTGCTTTTGTCCTCTCTAAAATAACAAATTGGCAAGTCAATATTTTTTTTTTATGAAATTCGTTCTTTATTATTTTAATTATTATTTTTAACAACAATTATAGTTTGATTTTGTTAAATTAACACTAGATGAATCAGGAAATATTGTTTGAAATCATGAATATGAAAGACAATACAAAAAGAAAAATATATTAGGTGAAAAAATGAAAATGCAACATGAGGAATATGCAATCAACTCTTGATTGCAATGGTTACCCGCTATATTTTTATTTTTAATTTTTTTATCCTTTAAATTTTATAATCATTTTATTTTATTTTTCTAATTTAATTTTTTTTGTAGTGAGTTGATTTAAAATTGAACTTGATGATTTCTTTCAGTTGACTTGATATATAATCCTCACAATGTTAACAATAAATTTTGATATTGATTTAATACTTGATTTAACAAAATAATATTTAATTATATTGATTTAAAATAATTGAAACTTTTAAGTACCAGATTTGAGACTAAAATATTGATGAATCTATAAATTTAGAAAAGAACCCCCTCCTTTTATTATACATATACACACAGCGCATTTGCACACTGAATTAGTCTCATATTCTTGCAAAATTCATAATACAAGGATGCAGCCATTGATCAAAGATATCTGGGAAATAGGATATGCAATTCGGGTATGATAATGACGGCCAAAACACAAAATTGCTTCATTAATTTATTGTTTGATGTTACAAATCTTACAATTCTAAGTTATAAGCGTTCATGTAGGTGAGATCAAGGATTCGAAATCCTTGTTTATACATAATGTATTAATCGTCTGTGAGCTCTACATTATCCAGAAATTCCCCGAAACAAGAACAGGACAAAAAAAAAGACACGGAACTGCACTTTGCTATACCAAATTGCTTCCCAAACTGATTCGTACTTGATCCGGCCACTCACATCACATTGCCTTCCTCAAATATAGCAGACAACGGCCTTTCTTAGACTCTTGGTTCTATGGTTGCGCGGTGGTAATTCAAGGGCCACGCTAAATAAAAAGTCTACAAGTTGGGGCAGATAAATGGGGGCTGAACGACAGCATCTCAATATCAACAATCATCCAGCCCTGCAATTGCCAATGGAGTTACACTGATACAAAATGTAACTTGATTATCTCACGGATGCACCGGTCATACTATCATAGGCTGTACGGAAGCGGAGACCTGAACCAATATGTCCTGATGTTGGGCACACCCAGCAGAAGATACTTGGACCCAAGACCTAAAGCATCCCCCCCCAAAAAAATTGAGTCAGTTCATGAATTGACATGCAGAATATAATTGTCCTAATCCTTAAGTGTCAGCTAAATTTATACTACTTTAACAAATCACACACCACACTCCCACAGCGGTAGCTAACCAGAATTGTCTAAACAGGCCAATTTAGCCAAGCCACAGGGCCTTGACACGGTAAGATAAGTTGTGCAAACATAAACCATACCTAAGAAGCTCAAATTGGTCCAGACAGCTGCCACAGCTGGACATGGAGCAATTAAGCATAGCCTGTCTCTAGAGTGGGTTACTTTTCTAGCTTTAGTGGTTCTGCAATTCGATGAGCTACTTGCAGCTGATGTGGTTGAACCAAATAGGTCTTGCAATTGATGTGGTTGAACCATTTAGCTTAACACAATAGAAAGTCCAAGTTTCGAGGACGTGGAGTATGTGGAGACTAATAGTTTTCATCAAGAAACCAAACAACTTGAATTTATATCCACTTTGAATAAATGTAGAGTGCTTCAACCAAGATGAACACTAAAATATCACACCCAAATCAAATCAAATGATCACTGCTAGCTGTCTACAGGATCATGACTGTGTAAACACGTTGGGATGCAGGATGCATCTACACAGAAGCAGCAACCTGAAAGCTATAAAATACATTCAAGCCTTCTCATGTTCCTCAAGAGATTAAATCAGTGTCATTTATCGAGAAACAACAATAGGGGAAAAGCATCAGCACGGAGGAGATGAAAACCAACTATGGTAAAATTTTCCAAGGATGCATCATGTCAATCACAAATTTTTCAGCCAAGAAAAAAAATAAAGAGAAGGGCACAATGTTCTCACCGTTGTCAGATTTTCATAAGCACCCACATCATATGGGTGCTTATAGACATGCCCTCCTTTCTCTGCTAGCCACATAGCTCTCACCCCTTCATGGTACTGTCAAGATACCATAAAAACCATAAAAATTTAGGAATAAATCGGGTATTAGAAAAGTTATGAGACAATAATTTATTAATTTCCAATAACCTCGATAGTGGTTTTGTTTTGCAAAATGAGGTACACATGCCAACCCAAAAGAACACCAAGTGCTGCACTTAACGGAACTAGCAACAGCCCAGAAATGACCTGCAATAGTAAAGTGATGCGCTGAGTTTAATGTATTATGTACTAGCAGAAAAAATGAGATTTACGGGGACAAACATACATACATATATGATTTGGAGAATGAAATTTACAGGGACATACATACATTCATTTATGGTTCGGAAAAGAATGAAATTTAAGTGGACATACATATATGGTTCTGAAAGAGTCACCACTTTGCAGCTCATCCTTTTGAGGGTCAACAGTTAGACTACCAACAAGCAAGACCTGAAAATTTTAAGTGAGGAGAATCGTAAAGAAAATGAATTTGTAGACTTTCTCTGTTGTCATCCACCAACTGTAGTTCAATAGTGTAAAAACTTGAGAGGGGAAAGGTGGAATGCCATATGAAATAAAGGACAATGACAACCAAACAATTAAAAGCTAAAGTTACAGAATGATAAAGAAACAGTACAATTCTCAAGAGAACATGCTCAAATGATGTTGGACATAAACGGTTACATACCAGGGAGTAGATGCATGCTATTACAGCATACACAACGAAGACGAAGAAGGCCTTATAGTTTGCGTGGCCCACACAATTACTTATCCAAATGCAATGATGATCCTTACAATCAACAGGTGGCACTTTAACAGATTAACAAGGACATTTGAGAAGAGGGATGAATGAAAACTTAGATCATGCGTACCATTCGCAACACGCATCTTCTGCAAACACGGCAATGATGAGCACGTGGAGGCTTGAAGTGAGAACACTTCTGGCAAAATCTCAAGTCTCCTCCCTGCAAACATCCACCGAAGTGTCATATATGGGAAGCCAGGGCTCGAGTTTCTCACTAATATAGAAAATCACCTGCTTTCAAGAAATGTTGCAATTTCAGCTTTTAAGTGCATTTGTATGTTACAATGATCAGTTCACACGTCTAAATAAAGAAAACAACTAATTGAAAATATTCTTTCTGTTTCTATATGTATTTAACATGCATTTAACCACACGGCAACAGTGACTATTAAACTTTAAGCCATCTGGCATGAAATCCAGAAGGATGTTAGGCCGTAACCACTAGGTCACCACTCATCCATCCTCAAAATCATTTGAACAGAGCAGTATCTTATTCTTTTACAGGCATTTGAATTCGATATGGGAAGAGATCAGTCAACCCCAAAGAGAATGAGGCGACGAAAACCCTAGTTCGGAAAGTCATGATGGCATTCTATTTCCAGAAAATGAAATCAGACCCTGAAACATCCATCAACTCAGATGACGTATCAAAATGAAGCATCCAGGTACAATGTAAATGGCTTCAAACAAAGGAAGTCGAACTTTTGAGCTCATAAAATCAACATTGCAAATTGTAAATTTGCAGTGCAAAAAGAAAAAAAGGACAGTCGAATATTTCAACGCACAAAATTTTCAAACTCAATTAGCTTCCCAAACATCAACTTCTGTGAGCCAGACAACAAGACATAGTCAACAAGACGTGTGTGTTAACACCTCGACTCAATTAGACATATATACACTTACTTGTCCAACGTAGGAATATTGCAGCAATCAAAATCAGTTGAAAAGCAACAGACAACATTCATTTAAGCTACCAATCCGTTTGGCAATAAAGAAAGTTGCAACATTGACGCAATGTCCACACCTTATATATATACACACACACACACACACACACACAAAACTTAACTAACAGAGAAATCAATGAAATTAACAGAAACAGAACAATGGCATGGAAAATTCCAAAAGGGAAAGTCCTTTGTTACTCTACTTTGCGTTTGATCTCGTGGACTGGGTTATCAGAGTCTTCGACATCGGGCATGAAAGAGGGAGGGACCCGTCCCGGATCCGTCAAGATAGCGATGGCATAGTTAAAAACAGACATGAGAGCAAGAGCTGTGAAAACGACGGCGTTCATGATGCCTGGGGAAGACATGAGACCGAACCAACGGTCTATAAAAACAAAGATCGTGGACAAGTAAATGTAAAGTATGGCTAAAACGACGACGGTTACCGGAAGGGAGAAGCTGAGGGGTCGCTTCATCGTTTGGAGGCAAGGAAACCAAAGGCACCGGCGTTGAAACGACGGCGTCTCTGGGAAGGGAAGGGAAGGGAAGGGAATGGCTAAAATAGGACAGAGTTGAGGAGGTTGGTGACGGCTTGCTTCTAATTTCTAAGATCGTTGCCGTTTGGTTTCTTTGCTTTTACTACTCAAATGGCCACTGCCTGTTTTGCGTTCACAAAGCCCTTTTCTTTCTTTTTCCTTTTTCATTCAATTGTATATAAACCTTATTCAAGTATGTTAACAAGTTTTTTTTTGTTAAATTTAAATTTTTTTAGTTAAAAATAATTTTTTAATTTTTAGATTACTTTTTTATACTGCTATAAAAATATATATTTTAATAATTTTTAAATAAAAATATTTTAAGAAAAACTACAACCACAGACATCTTCTTAATTATAACTTAAACCATATGATTTATTAAATTAATTAATTAATTTTTATAATGTTAATTAATTAATTTCCTTCAAAAACAATTAAATTTTCTCATCTTACACTTCTCTTCTATTTATTTTATTTTTAAAAAATAAAAGATAATTTAAATTAAAAAGAATATGAATTGAGAGAGGGGCTGAGCTACAAAAGAATTAATTAATTTTGTTAAAAATAGGTGTTAATTTATAAATTAATCGAAAAGAAAAGGATAGAAATTACTTTGGTGAATTTGATTTTGAATCCCTTATCTAATGTAAGAAAACTCCAATCTAATCAAAATCTTATTAGTTAGAAACTAAATTAATACTGCTTGAAAAACTATTTGATATCTTAAACATTTACAAAAGAAACCAATTTAAATGGTAATTTTTAAGTATACGAGGAAGATAATATAGCAGCAAGGAAAATCAAATATTGGATTATTAAGGAAATAAATCACAAAAAGAATAATTCAATTTCAATATATTAAAAAATATATATGAACATTTTTTATTTAATGGCATCTTTTACGCTGTCTTTCGACCTAACAATGGAGCTTCTACAAGTATCATCTTTTTTTATTTTTCTTTTTTCTTTTTTTCTTTTTTTTTTTCAAATTTATTTCCTCCTCAATGTAATAGATCGAAACACCTCATCTTGAGTGCGGAGAATGGTGGTTGTGTGAAGAGATCAAAGATACGTGTGATTTTGGATTTCGAGTTTTTTAAGTAATTGTGAGAGATTTTAAATAGAAAAAAAATAATAATAACACAATTAAAACTTATTTAAAAAAACTTTCAAAACTCATGTCTCATCTGTTACTTCTTAAAAAAAAAAATTATGGTAGAGATAATTTTATTAATTAAAAAAACTGTTTTAATTTTGAATTTTAAATAAATAAATAAATAATATTATCTTAGATTTAAATAAATATTATTTTTATAACAATTTCATATTGAAACTTATTTAATTATTTTTAAAAATTATATTTTTCATATTATTTAATTTAATTAATTTTTCAAATACTAATTTATTTTCTTGATTTATTTCATTTTTTCTCAATCCGTATTCTTTCTTTTTTTTAATAATGACTCGTGTGGGATAAGAAAGTAGTCTCATCATCACTTTTATAAAAAAATAAATTTCATAAATTTAAACTAAATAGATAAAATTGAAGGTGGAGCATCTAAATAGGAATTAAATAAAAATAAAATTTAAAGTGTTAAATATGAGGATTTTTCTTTTTGCCATTTTTCAATTTCAGCACACTTTTTACCATATAATTAACACAAAATAACAACCATGTTATATTTTTTTCAATGCATGTTTTGAAAATCTATGTTAGGTACTAAATTTGTCTGCAGTTTCATGTT
Organism: Populus simonii; assembly: GCA_007827005.2. Classification (NCBI taxonomy): domain Eukaryota; kingdom Viridiplantae; phylum Streptophyta; class Magnoliopsida; order Malpighiales; family Salicaceae; genus Populus; species Populus simonii. The sequence continues at coordinate 7,438,823 of CM017469.2, forward strand.
TTGGATAAAAAGAACCTTAAAATTAAAGATAAAAACTTGTGCAAATTTTGATTTCCTCTTTTCTGTTTTAATATTCCCGTGTACAAGGTAGAAACAGACATATATTATTGGTTTTTCTAAAAGATATATACACAGTGAAAATGATAAATTTAAATTTTTTTAAGAATTTCGAGAATTTTATTAAAACAAATCTAGAGTTGTTTAGGGTTTATATGAAGATTACTTGAAAATTAAATATTCTTTTTAACTTTAAATAATTATTTTAAAGTTGGGTTGTCTGAACCACATGTTTTCCAAGTATTTAATTTTTAATGGTAATCCACACAAATTATCAATGAGAAATCTTCTAAATCCTTTTAGGAAAGATAGATTGTTTTACTTTCGAGTTCTAACTCTTTCTTTTGTGTTTCGGGTATTTCTGTAACTAACGTAATATTTTCGCACGGAAAATAAGAGATAAAATATTTTATTTATAGAGAAATCTGAAAACCCTTTAAATAATAAAATATCAATTTTTCTTTTAAATAATAGCACATATATTATTTCAGAATAATTTTAAAATTTATTCATTCAAGTCCAGTCCCCAGTTTCTAAACTTATTTACAATCAAATCACTTAATTAAATCATCCTATTTTAATTGCTAATTAATTATTCTTATATGTGTGATTCATTAGGTTCCATGATAAATTGACTCAAATATAAATTATGATCCTGAATAAAATAGAATTATAAATTAGATTAATTATTTATTATCATTCAATAATTAATTAATTTATATTGAAGATCAAGTATAATATTTAGAAACTTGTCCTGATCCCCGAATATTAAATCATAAGTGGTTTGTATTAATCTTTCGGTGACTAATTTTTATATAATTAATATCCATTCATTAATATTTTTTGATTTAGATATTATAACATGGAGCATGAATGCTTTGTTGGGTCATTTTTATTATTAGCACTATAATTATTGATTTTTTGAATAAGATTTGAAACTCTTTTCAAATCTTTTTCCATCTCAACTAAATATTTCACAATCAATACTATTTAAGAATATTTGAACATTTTTTTTTCACATAGGGTGAGGAACTCTCTCTTTATTACTCAAATACTTTTATATAATTTATGTTATATCCAATATTTGCTCACTTGTTACTCTTGATCAGGATAATGTGTAGTCAGAATCGAAACATAGCATTCTTTACATAAAAATAACTTAGTGATTTTAAGTTTAATGATCACTTGCATAATTGTCATGTAAGCATTTCTATAAACATATGTGTTCTATCTATATATAATTTTTATTTGGGTTAGTTTAGTATACATTTCATCTAACAAGTACCTACATATTAATAATAGATATACCTCATACTTAGCTTAGAAGAGCAATTGTTTCTTTTATATATATATATATAAAACATAATATATATCAATTTCAGAAACTTTAATTAATATTCAGTTTTAATATAATATTGATTATAAATTTTAAAAACAATATTTTAATATAATATAATTATCATAATTATAATAACTTTATAATTTATTTTTTGTAAAATATTTTTATCTTGTGAAGTTTATATTTATTCAAGGATCATTAATTAAATATAAATAAGTATTTATTAATAAAAATATTATAATTAAGCCATCCGCTAAAGTACGTATTGACTGCCATATATTTCATGCAAAGATATTGGTCAGAGTATAAGAAAGAAATTGAGCTGACATCGCATTGTCTGCTAGGTTGTACAATGTAAAGCACTGAAATGAAATTTCCAATAAAAGAAATTATTATTTTTTCATTCAACAACGATAGCCCGTCTGACAATCCTAGCTAGCTACTAAACATAAAGTCCAAATCCCACCCACCGATCTCTTTTTATGGGTTGTCACAGATTGGAATTCAAAGAAATTATCATGAGCTAAGAGTACTATTGTACCCTTCAGGCCAGCTGAAGGATCACTAAACAAGGAAGGAAGGAAAAAAAAAGATTAAAAGAATGGGTAGACAGCTTACTAAAATCGAAAGAAAAGGGGAAAAAAAAAACAAAGTACTCGGGACAATCGGTGGCAAAAAGAAAGAAATGAAAGAAGAATTTTAACACTTGGGGAGATCAGAAGGTGGAGGTGGCAGCTTTTGGCTCGGCCGTTTTCCGTCATTGACCACCCAAGCCATCTTCAGGCCCCAGCTGGTGTGTACTTCGAAATGGCAGTGCATGAACCAAACCCCTGCTCATCCAAAAATCAACAAGTGAGACATGTATTTTTTTTTTAATTTATTTGAATATTGAGATATGGACGCTGCTTTGCATATAACTTGGAATTTGTAAATATTCATGCTCTATATTATAATCCTTTCAGATTTGAAACTTTTGTGCTATATTATGATTTGCATTAGGTATAGTATATATCTTGTAATAAATTATAAAGCCCACCTGGATTGTCAGCAAGGAACCGTATGGCGACCCACCCGCCAGATGGCACACCAACAGTGTTCCTCTCGGCAGGGTCAACAAGGTTGAACTTGACAGGGTCCTTCTTGGGGTCAAAGTTGCCAAAACCCTGACCAACCACAAAGAAGTTGAAGCCATGGAGGTGAAGAGGGTGGCTCTCTGCACCAATAATGCTGGTGTCCTGCATCACCAACTCCACGCTAGTATTGAAAGGAAGCACCACCACCTTGGTTCCTTTGGCAGTCATGATATTGCTAGGCGGTGTCCCTGTATAGTTGAATTTGAAAGGTGGGTTGGTAGGGAAATCAGTTCTGTACACACCCTTTGACCGGTTAAGGAAATGAGATTGCAGGAGGGCTATATTTGGCAGCACAAATGACACATTGTTGACGGAAGCTGCAAACATGGTGTTATTAGGTCCTTGGCAGCTCTTGTTTTGTGAGCAAGGGAGTGATCCTAGACCTATTGTGAAAAAGAAGCGTCTGTCAACTTTCTTCGGGACCTTAGCTGGGAATCTTGCATTGGCCAAGCTACGGATTTTCTTGACAAACTTTGTGGCAAATGTTGTGTCATTAAACACTGGAAGAGACGGTTTAAGAAGAGGGAGTTTCTTGTTCTTGCTTTTGGAGTTTGTTGCAGAAGGGTTCTGGTCATATTCGAGTATTCCAGCAGTGGTTGTATTGTCAAAGGAGCCTGGGCCGGTGGCATATGGCCTAGCGGCCATAAGAAAGGTGGAATTAGGGGCCTTAGCTTTGGCCATGAGTAGAACATTGGTGGTTTGTCCCGGGGTGATGAGTACAATGTGGGTTTTAAAGGGTTTCACGTAAACTGCGTCAGCTTCAACCACAGTGAGGCTGTGGTTTGCAATGCTGAAGAAGAGCTCGTCGTTAAGTGCAGCATTGATTAAACGAAGGAGATAGGTTTTTCCTGGCTTCACCTTGAGCTTGAATGTATCTGCATGAAATAAATTGGTTTGATTTTTAGCTAATCCCGAGAGTATTTACTGCACTAATTTATGGCGTCCATACTCTTGCAATTTGCTACTATTATGGGTACAAATTAGTACCTTTGGCTGAACAGTTATACAAAAGTCCAGGATGACCATTAATGGTGTAGGCATCAGAAATATTTGGCGCTCCTCCTGTTTTCAAGGCTTGGCTGATAATTTTCTCCGTGTCTGCTTTCCACCATTCTCCTGTAATTTCAGTTAATTTACGAAGTATTAGAGATAAATGAGTGGATATGGAAATTAATTAATACAATACGTACGTGGCTAATATATATATATATATATTGGCCATCTTTAATTAGTAGTTCTCATAAACATGCAGTCATGATGAATTACCAAAAATGATAGGGACTTCTTTGTGAGGTTGTGGAAATGGGTAAGAAACGCCTTTCTTAGGGAGGATGACAATGGGTCCATAAAGGGTAGCTCTTAACCATGAAATGTGAGCATGCCAGAACAATGTCCCTCTTTGTCCAGTAACTGTGAAATTGTATACATAGCTCTGTCCCGTTTGAATTGGGCACTGTGTTATGTAGGCAGGTCCATCTGCCCATCCGCTCCTTAGTTGCCTGATTCCATGCCTGCTCTCCAAATTCATACACACAACACCGATCAGATATTTCAATCAAAGAAAGAAAATTAAGTGTTAAAATCTACAAAACTAAAGCTAACAGTAATGGGAGGCTTGATTAGGCTTCCATACCAATGGAGTGTGACATTGTATTGGACATGGTTAACGACCTTGATCAAGAGCCGATCCCCTTCCCTTGCTATGATTCGAGGCCCAGGGATCTGACCATTGACGGTAACGATGCTCTTTGTCCGGCACAACCTCGTCACATTTTGCAACTTGATCTATACAAAGAAAGAAAGAAACACAACTTAGATTTTGAGTCTAACATCAACTGATAGGCAGATATATAATCAAGAGGCTAATATTATTAACAAGTAAATGGTAAAAGCAATCGAGTACGTAATACATACGTCAAACTTGTAATGTCTAGTAATGCCTGCATGCTTTGCAATTACCAGCTCAGAGAAAATCCAAAGAGCACACAACGCAGTGACTAAAATCCTCAAAAAGGCAGAACCCATTGTGTTCCCTAGCTAGCGAGATTCTTAATTTTAATGGAGAATGGGAGAGCTAGTAAGGGAGAAAAACTGGTGTGAGAAAGCTGATGATTCGATGCAGAGAAAGAGCTGGTTCTGATGCTTATATAGTAAGTGAAGAAAAAGGTAGGTTTGTTAATTAGGTGGCTGAGATCAAGCTTTTCTTGCAGGAAGCCATTGCCTTCAGCTGCAAATTGCAGTTCTGGTCCGACTGGCAGCTGGTGAGGCTTAACTTTAGAGTGATATTTAAGCGAGATAATTAAGTGCTATTAAATATTCTTTAACGGTTTTTTCTTAAGAGAAAATTCCTGAAAAGCCACTTGGGTCATGCTCATGACTGCGACTAATGCATAAATCGGTAAGATTTGGTCCGACGTGATGGATTAACTTAAGGTGGTGTGTGAAAAACATATAGACATTTCTCATTTCCACCCATCAATTCTTAATCTTAATCGTGACTGCTACATTTACTTGAAGTACTAAATTATTACACTTATAATCATAATAATAATAATAATCTCAAGCTTATTCAACTGTTGAATCAAAGAAAAATATAGCAATTTTATAAGAAAAAAAAGTGGAATAACTTGTGGATTTATAAATTTATGATTTTTTTCAACTAAATAGTTAAATATCTTATAAAATCTAACACTCTTATTTTAGACATTTAAATACACCATTAAGAAATTAAATTAAATTATAGACATCAATAGAAGGTTTTTTTTTTATATCTCAATAGACATTTATAATATACTATAAGGTTTTTACTCATAAATGACTAGGAAAAACCATATATATGTTTGGAGAATGTGCATTTTATAAATTAATAGATTTTTACAATGTCTTTTTAATTATGCTCAATAGTTATGATATATGTATAAAAAGGATTAATTGATACAATTTTTTTTCTCGTAATACATACTTGTAGTGTCTTTCAATACTCAATAATTATATAGTGTTTTTTAGAAGATAACATGAAATAAAAAAGCAAATTATGATGTTATTTTTTTGGTATAAAGCTTGATCATCCTTGGTTTGGAGACATTCTTGATTGTAGCCCTAGGTACAAGATTTGTATAAAAAGATTGAAATTGAATTTGAAATTTATAGTGAGTGTAGAAAGAAAATTAGGGATTTAAATGATTTAGGAATAAATATTTATATTTTTAAGAGAATTATATCGATCATTATAGGATGGAAGAGAAATCAACAATAACTCTAACCCTAATTCGCTTTTGAGTGGAAACCGAACTCTAAGATTTTGACTGATTGGGATGCTATTTATTTGACAAGCATTTTTATAATTAATAGGTATTTGCAGTATATTTCTAATGCTCAATTATTATATTATATGAAAAATGAAGACTGAATAAATACTTGTTATATCTTTTTCCTTGTCATTTTTTAAAGAGATTCTTGTAGTGTATTTCAATAGTCAATTACACTTATATAATTTTTTTAAAAAGAAGATCAGATGCAATAAAAAATTAAATTAATGTAAATTATTATTTTGAATTAATATTCAAACACCATAATTAATTCTAAATTAAGGGTACGTAATGATGGAGTTAAACTAAAGTAACCAAAGCAAATCATTGTAATTTTTTATTATATAAATTGTTGCATTAGGTACATAACACTATTTACGAACATGTTAATATATCCACTTCAATGGAGGTAAAGTGAGTAATACTTTTGTAACAATGATTTGTTTATTAACTCTTAAATTTGTAGCTACTACAATGATTGTAAATTGCTATTTTATATTTAATGAAGCAAAAATTATATTATCAAAAGTAACTTAACTTTTGTATCGGTAAATGATTCTATATATATAGTTAAAGTAAATTAATAAATTATTTTTTATACACTTATATTAAAAGAATTTATTTGATACACGCATCTTATTAGGGTGATGGATGTAAAACAACTATTATTATTGTAATAGTTTGAGTTACTTATATTAAGGTAATAATACAAGGACTTCTCTCTATCGTTAAAAATTATAAGTACTATTATATATTTACAAACAATTATAATTGTTTTACTTATGGTAAAAGACACTATTATCATAATCAAAAGATATTTAGAGTTTCTAATGAAATGGTTTTAATTTCACTCAAATGTAATTTTATTAACTACCAGAAAATCGGCAAAAACCAATGGAATTACCGACAGAATTTTTTCATCAGTAATTTTTACCAACAAAAATAATTTCGTCTCTAATGTTGTCGGTATATATCGACTGTATTGCCGATAGAGGAATTACCGACGATTAAAATTCCAATAGACGTATTCCGTTAGTAAAATTTTTATCGATGAGTTGTGTGTCTTACACCGACGAAATGAATCCGTTGGTAAAACTGTTTAATGGTGTACTGTAAATAAAAAAATGGTTTTTTATTATTGTTTTTTGTAGTAAAAATTAACTATAAATATTATATAGTGTAAGATATTAAAAGACACTATAAATTAATATCTATTGATTTAAATAATTCATAATCTAGACAATAAATTCTGTTCATGAAATATAGTTGATATGTTTAATTTTTTTTTTTAGTTTAACGTGGGTGTCCGGGCCAGCTTGCTCGTACCTCGACTAATCCCACGGGCCCTGAAGTTAACGACCATGTATGCCTCCAGTGGCCATCATATGAGCAACCACAGGACTCGAACCTGAGACCATAAAGGGAGTAAACCTCTTGGTCCCAAGCTCTTACCACTGGACCACCACCTAAATGGTTATATGTTTAATTTTTAATAATTTGAGGTGTTAGTTCTACCTGTGAACATGTTCTTTTTGTCTTTTCAATATATACAAGATATAAGCCTATTAATTACTTGTTTAAGTAAAAAGATGTCAAGCCATATATATATATATATATATATATATATATATATATATATATATATATATATATATATATAAAAGAAGAGGACATTAATTATAAGTGGAGCTACAATTTATTAGCAATCAATCCTTTTTTAATTTCCCATCATCAAATACCCTAATCAATCCTCTCTTTTACTTGATCTTAATTTGCTCATTTTTATTGATTTTTTTTATATATAATTGAGTTCCTATCATTAATTTAGTCTTTCAAGCACTAGAGGCCTCTCAATCTAATGTCAAGCCAATTACCATTAATTTTTTATTTTATTTTAAAAAGCCAAAGAAAAACCTTAGGAAAAAATTAAGTTTTATATATTCTAAATAGAAATTGTACCCAGTCATATATTTGATAAAATCCAATATTTATACACATGTGTTTGTTTAATTTCAGGTGCTCAAAACTATGTTAATAATTTTCTAGCGACTCCACTGGGGATATCTTTACCTCTCATCTCTTCTCTTCAAGAAAGAGTTTCCAACAACCTATTAATGGCAACTAAAAAGAACATGATAACCATTGTCACTTTCAAAAGCAAGGCTGCAAATTCAAGTTGCTGACATATCATTAAATATTCTTTAACCCCATCATAAAAAATAAAATCCATCACGGAGTTGTATGTGCAAATTAAGACAATTCTCAAGCTAATGTCGAATGCAAAAAGAGAACGAGATCTCGTTACTCTAAGGTTGAAACTACAAGTAACTCCACCTTAAGAGTCGAGTGGGGCATGTAGACTTTTCTTCAGCACTTAAAGTAACTGCATTGGCAATTCACCCGTAAAGATTTCTCTATGTCAATCACCAAATAAGGCTTCGGGTTGTGGCACCATATTAATGATGATGACAAAGACTTCATCTTTGGAGGTTCAAGTGGATAACTTGAAAAAACTCATCGAGAGGCTTTTGACTTCACTCAAGGCAAAAGATCACGAGATAAGAAAGTTGATAAATAAACTCAAAAGGAGAGCCAAACTTCATCTACCAAAGTTGTGCAAGTAGATCAACTAGATGTCATTGAGGATTCTATAATCAATGCTACAAGGAATATCTATAGTAGTACCAATGACATCTTCACCACGAATCAACTGAAAAAACTTATCAACGAAGCTATCATGGACCAAGTAAAAGTTTAGTTTAACCTTTATATTTTTATACGAAGCAATACACCTAAAGGATCAACCTGTTAAGGATGCCTCTAAGTTATCAACCACTAAAGTTTCAATAATTCAATGACAAGGGGAATCTAAGGCAACATATGGCTCACTTTGTGAAGACTTGCAATAATACCGGTACTGATGGTGATCTCATGGTAAAATAGTTTGTTTAATCCTTTAAAGGTAATGCTTTTGACTAGTACACTAACTTGGAGTCTAGCTCAACTGATAGTTGGGAGCAATTACAATGCGAGTTTCTTAACCGCTTCTATAACACTCATCATGTGGTTTGCATGATTGAACTCACAAATGCACGTCAATGGAAAAAGGAGCTTGTCATCGACAACACTAATCGATGAAGAAACTTTAGCCTCAACTATAGGGATTGACTTACCAAAACTTCTGTGCTATATATGTGCACTTAAGGGATGCATTGGGGACTATGCTAAATTTTACAAGGCATCAAACCAAAGTCTTTTGAAGAATTAACTATTCAAGCACACGATACGTAACTTAGCATTGTTGCAAATGAAAACTCATCATTGCCTATGTAAGAGCCCAAGAGAAATAAATTTGAAGGTCGTAGATTTAGAAAGAGCGCTCTAAAAGTCAAAGGACAATAGTATTTAGTAATTAACTCTATTGTCATAAAGGTACCAACTAGAGTTAAAATGAATGATCGGGCAACACTGACCACTTTTTCAAAAGGTGAAAAAAAGAAGTCATCCCTGAAAGAGCGATAAGAATATGTTCTTCGGCTCAAACATATCTAGAATGCTAAATAATTTGCTCAAAGCAAATCTCATTGAGTTACTAGAGTTGAAACGTTCTAAAAAAAACAAACCAAATAGTCAATCTAAATTATTGCAAATATCATTGTTTGACTAGTCATCCTATAGAAAAGTATTTTATGTTAAAATATAAGATCGCAAGGCTAAATGAGAATGGAGATATCGTTTTCGATGCTGAAATAACAGCTTTAAATATCACCACTTTGGTGAATTTAGGTTTTCACCAATCACTTCCAGCAATAGGTTTTGGCTTTTTTGAACCTATGAAACTTGGCATCCTTTTTCCTACTTCACTATTTCCTTAAGTCAAAGCTTCAAGTACAACTCTTCTACCTTAAGTTAGCGACTTGAAGCTTAATTTATCTTATAATTGTGACAACAAATAATGGACTTTAGTAATTTACAAAATAGGAAGGAAAAAACATGTATGTATGATAAAGCCAACTATAATAAAAAATCTTGATCATGAAGAAGGAAATTAATAAGCCGATGCGTCGAAAAATACAATAAAAGTCCATATTAGTTAGAGATTAGGTTTTTTCATCTTGAAGCTTAAGAAAGCTCGTTACACTGAATGATTACGTGCCAAGAGAGCTGAGAATGATGAAAAATATCTCCCTACTAAAATTAAGCATAGTTTTAATTTGTGGAAACTAAAATTAAGCATAATTATAATTACTAAAGAACAAGGGATGGTTTGGTAAGATGTGGATCCGGTCGGGTCGAATGTAGTTGGGTAGGATAGTGTTTTGTTGCAGTGAAGCCAGGAGAGTTCACTTCCGGTGTCAATAACCATGGAGACATTTTGTGGTGGAGTGCCAACTGTGAGAGAGACAGTAAGACTCACATTGCGGTGGAAAGGAAGCTTGTTTGGTCCGACTGGCAGCTGGTGAGGCTTAACTTTAGAGTGATATTTAAGCGAGATAATTAAGTGCTAGTAAATATTCTTTAACGGTTTTTTCTTAAGAGAAAATAATTCCTGAACAGCCACTTGGGTCATGCTCATGACTGCGACTAATGCATAAATCGGTAAGATTTGGTATCCGACGTGATGGATTAACTTAAGGTGGTGCGTCAAAAACATATAGACATTTCTCATTTCCCCCCCATCAATTCTTAATCTTAATCGTGATTGCTACATTTACTTGAAGTAATTAATTTTTACACTTATAATAATAATAATAATAATAATAATCTCAAGGTTATTCAACTGTTGAATCAAAGAAAAATATAACAATTTTATAAGAAAAAAAGTGGAATAACTTGTGGATTTATAAATTTATGATTGTTTTAACTAAATAGTTAAATATCTTATAAAATCTAACACTCTTATTTTAGACATTTAAATACACCATTAAGAAATTAAATTAAATTATAGACATCAATAGAAGGTTTTTTTTATATCTCAATAGACATTTATAATATATAAAAAAAAGGAGCAATATGCTCCTATCTCTCCGCCCCTGGCTCCATCACAAACAATTTTAGAGACCGAATGTCCAATTTACGAAGAGGAAGAGGGAAAATTGTCTCCCATTCTCTCCTTCCTAGGACCTTGACTCTCACAGAGAAATTAACAAAAAAATTAAAAAACCGTTCTGATCAATTATTATTATTATTTTTTTGATTTACGTAGGGTGTCCGGGCCAGCTTGCGCGCACCACGACTATTCCCCACGGCCCACTGGACATCCTGCAAGTCCAGGAGCAGGTAAGGCACCGCGGGGGTGACAAGCGTGCACATAGAGGGTCGAACCCGGGACGGGGACGGAACAAGTCACACGGTTGACCACAGCAGCTAGACCCTGCCATCTAAGGAAGTGGCTCGCCATCCCTGGATTATAAAATTAAAATCGGTGTAATTTAATTATCAGGTTTTAAGTTTGTATTTTAAAGGTTATTAATTTGAATCTTACAAATTATAGAATTATTAAAAACATATATAATTGTTAACTTCAAAAACACCTGTTATTAGTTAAGTTAACTTCAAAACCCTAGAATTAATTAAAATAAATACAATCTTAACCAAATATTCCCATTAATAAAATAAAAAAATTCAGGAGCATGGACCACAAAATGGACAGTAGCTCCTTCACAGAAAACTACTACCTACTGCCTCCCTTCCAAGATCCAACGTACAGAATAGAATCATCACACACGTACTCCTGAATGATCTTTAAAAAAAATAAAAAAAAGAAGAAGAAATCTCTCATGCGGGAAATGAAATATGTGGACCCTACAGGGCCACACCAAATCTCTGGCCAGCCAAATCACACCGTACCTGAGCCAATCCAATCCTTGATTTCTCAAGATCAAATTCCATCCACACGTTTTGTTGGTGATGATGACCAATCACAAATGCCTCCACACCCAACAAATCAGAGTTCCCAAATGACAAGCAATGCACCGAGTCATTTCCCCTCAATTCACCCGGAACCCGATATAATACCCTATCACCCGATACTGTCATTTCGGCTCCCCGAAACACTAAAGTTACCGTTGGCAACAGTGGTAAAACACGTTGGCTTAGCGGGACCAGGTAACATAAATCCATAGCCCCTTGAAATACAAAATCTGGATCCTCTAAAACCTTTAAAACACTGCTGGTTTGGTTCAGAAACGCGGTTCTCAAAGCATTGTAAGCAGGTCCGAGTAAAAACGAGAACTGTGTTCCCGAGTCGACCATGGTTTGACCAGCACCTGTATGATCGGGTTCGAAAGTTGATTTCGGTATAGGAAGCAACTTATCTAAGACTTTAATGCCTTCAAGCTGTACCGTGTAGGCAACCCGATCAAAGTAAGGCAACGGGGTTGATATTTGGATTAAGGGGGTGTAGTTTAATGGCACCGACCACGTCAAATTGGACTCGCCGAGAAGTAAAAGACCCGAAAAATCGGTTCCTGAAATGCAATAAGAGAATTTCGGGAAACCCAATTGGGAAATAAAAGAGAGCGACCCACGGTTCATGCCCATTAAACCGGTACTCTTAGAATCCTCATCAGAGTTAGAACTGAAAACCGAATCCATGCACCCAAAGACCAAACCGGAAATATCGGAGCTCCCAATGTGGAAAACATCGGACGCGAGATTTCCATCGGAGGAAGAAGCGTCAGCATAAGAAAGGGTGGCGTGGCAGAGATTATTGGAGTCACATGAAGCAGGTATAGGGAAGTCCTGGGTCCGATTGGTGCAGGTGGGTGAAGAACAAGGGATGGTTTGGTAAGATGTGGATCGGGTCGGGTCGAATGTAGTTGGGTAGGATAGTGTTTTGTTGCAGTGCAGCCAGGAGAGTTCACTTCCGGTGTCGATAACCATGGAGACATTTTGTGGTGGAGTGCCAACCGTTAGAGAGACGGTAAGACTCACATTGTGGTGGAAAGGAAGCTTGTTTGGTGATCTGGGTACTGACCCGGAAGGGATAACTTGGGTTTTGAGTGGCAGGATCAGCATTTTTGGTGAAGAAGACAAGCAGTGTTGAGATTCCATAATCAAGAGAAGGGTTAAGACAGTGTGAGAGAGAAGAAAAAGGCATTTGAGATATGGGTTTGTGTAAGAAGTGCAGGGAATGGAAGTGCTTTCCATGATGGAATGAAACATTACAAGTTAGGTTAAGTACTGAGTGTTAAAGATCTTTGTTAGAAATGAGAGACGAGACTGAGCAGAGAAGCGTTTATGTGGACAGAGATCTATTACTAGACACTGCTAGTGAAGAAAATCTGCAACCGTGCTTGGATTACCCAACTCTGACTTAAGAAACTTCTCTTTCTATTTTGGATTTTTTTATTTTTTGGGAGGGTGATGTCTGTAGAGACAAGCTGAGAGGGTGGAGCAGTGTTGCCAAACAGAGAAGATTCTTTGAATGTTATGGTTTCTTGCAAATCCAGTAAATTAGCTTAGCTTATATCAGTTTGTTTCAAGCAGAAGCAAATGCATATGCATTCAGAGTAATCTATTATTATTGATTGATTGAAGGCTGAAGACATCCCTTTTTGTGAGAAATGAAAGGGACCCGGTCCACCTGTGGATTTCTTTGTCGTTCTGAAAGAATTACAGCTTCAAGTCCACTTGACTCCTACACAATTAGGTCTTTCATTCACTGATGAAGGTGAACTTAACCAGTAATTTGGCTGCATGGTGAAACCAAGCCCAGTTAATGGAAACGGCGACATTCCCTTCTTGCCCTAAGCTTTTTCTTTTTTCCTCTTCAAAAGACTTGGCTGCATGGTGAGTTGGTAAAAAGTTCTTTTCTACCAATCACAACTTCTCTCGCACTTTCACGTTATTCATGACTGCCCGCCACTGGACCGCATCATTCATTGATTATTTCTTCAAATCTTTTCTCTCTTCATCCCGTTCATCTCACAGTTTACCATTTCCCCCTTCATTCTTTACATTTTTTCTAAAAAAAAGTACATCAAATACCCATTCTGTTCTGTGGTGAATTAAATACTCTAATAGTAATTTTTGTTTTAGTTTAATGTGAGTGTTCGAGCAGGACTGGTTGATGGCCACCGCATATATGAATAGAGAGTTTTGTTTTTTCTCCTCCTCACCGTATATCCTGAATAATTATTGAGAAAAGATAAAACAATGGCACCCTCGTGCTCAAAGGATGGCTCCAATCACTTCTGTAGATAACAACAACAACAACGTACGTAGCTCCCAGATTCGCCAAAATAATGGAATCTCTGTTTGAGGGGAGGGCATGATTTAGGTGTTAGGTGTTCAAGGGCATGGAAATAATAATTATTTTCCATTATTTTTATTTCTTTTTAAATCAGTATGAAATATAATTATTGTTGTAATTAAATAATAACTATTAATTTATATTTTTTAAGATAATAAAGGTTTGATAATTGATAATTAATCATTCTAAGATTATATAACAAAAAATGTCGTCCTTAAGAAAGTAGTGATCATGCATGATTCTTCAACATTCTTTGACATATTTTAAGAAAATTGATGTTCTGAATTACGTTGATTTAAAATGATAATAAAAAAAAATTAACTATCAAGTAAAAAATAATGATATTTTTTAATTAATAGATATGGATTTATTGATTAAAATTAGTTGTCAATTAACATAGATTGCTCGAGCACATTTTCACAATTGATTCTTACTTTCTTTTAATTAGATTTTTAGGTGATGCGTGTTTATTTTTTTCATTTATCAAAATTAAACATATTCATGATATATACATATATATTTTTAAAAAGTATGATATTAAATGCTACATACAAAATATATATTCATATAATTAATATTGATTTATTTTAATTTCACTAAATTAATTTTCTTACATTAATTAGAACACTAAACAAAATTAATAAACTTGTCTGCAGATACGTGGGGTTACTATACTAGCAGCTGCATTCACTACCTTGTACAGGAACAAGAACCGCTTTCACAAAATGAAACAGGTAGCCTCGTTAAGCACATAAAAGTCAGGTGGGAGCACATGCAAATGCTGAATTCTCTAACAGCAAAACATATAATCGTGCATTTTTGGGTCCATAACTAGGAGGTGATGTTTCCCATTTTGCTGTCGGGGTCTTTTGGTAATGGCCGTACATTTATTTTCTAAAAAGATTTTTAAATCTCAAAATAAATATGTAGACTGTGAGGATGTTGTTATTATAGTACACTCATCAGATAAATTTTAAAGATTCCTAACTTAATTTTTTTATCTAGCTTAAAACTTAAAATTGAAATTAAATGTGTATAGATTGACTTGAGATGACCTTATCAACTTAAAAAAATTAAATATTAACCAGTAAAAACCTTGGTTTGACTAAAAAAATATATCAAGATGATATATTTTTTAAAAATTAAAACAATAACATATTAGATTGACCTAGACTTTGTAGCTTAATCCATCAAACTCGTGATTTGGATTATGAATTTTACTGGGTTTAAAAACCTTATTTTTTAAAATTATTTTTTACTTAATGATATAATAACAAAAATGTATACTTACAAAATTAAGCACCAACTAAATATTTGAATATTTGTTTGAGATGTAATAATTATATTGAAAATAAATAAAAATAAATTATAAAAATTAATGTAAAATTAAATAAATATTAAATAATAAAATAAAAAAATAAAATAAAAATAATACCATCAAAGAAGGAAAGAGAAAAAAAAAAACCTGAAAGGTATGACCGCAAGGTTGGAAGAACAACGAGAGTTGTTGCCGTGATGGAAAAGATTTGATGAGAATCCAGATGTATTGCAGCAAAATTCATGTGCGTGTTTGGGAACGATGATGACAAGCTATCACTCATCATGCATGATCACGTGCTCTAGGGGCGGAACCAGGAGGAGGCGAGCAAGGACCTGGGCTCTATAAAATATTTTAAATTTTTAGAGTTTAAATATAAAATAATATAATATATTTTTATTTTAAATAGATAAATTTTCTAATAATAAATTATATCTATTCCTATTATATAATTTCAACTCCACCCCTGAAGTGCTCCACACACGAAGCATACGGATTGAAGCTAATGTCCATTTAGTTCTCGGAAAAAAGATACTGAAACTAATAGTAATAGAGAAGTGAGATGAACATAATACAGCAAGAATTCGTTGCACTTACATATAACTCGACGTAGAATACCATCTGCATTGGCCCAAATCCAACTGTCTGCTCTATGAAACAACGAGAAATCTGATTTTAATGTAGCAAATACAGCTACTAAATGCATTAAATTGACTTCTGTGTGTGCTTAAATTCATTAATTGTTTGCATATCACATATATTATGATTTCACTTACTGATATTACTAAGTGCCCAGTAACTCCAAAAGCAATTTGTCCAATATCAGGGTAAGTTTTTAATGCAGGAGAGCTTTCTAAGCAATTTTTTTAATAATATCCCAGTGCAGCAGCAGTGAGAGTATTATGAGGCTAAAGTCTCAACAAACCTTCTTCTTTGAAGGGCATAAGGCCAAAGTACTAAATCAAATTATTTAGGCTTGAATCTTATACACTGATTTATATTATTAATTAAAAAAAATAAGAGTGATGAGTTTGAACTCATGATCATTTAATTATTCAAACTTTAATACTATATTAAAGAATTATTTATTCAAAATCTTAAGTTAGGCTACTTTCCTTATCTATGACACCTTTTTCATATTCTTTTTCGTCCATCGGTACTATGAGACCCTGAAATATAATTTATACTATTCTCTAACATACTCCATCAAATGAAAGTTTTTTAGGTTTGAAACTTATACAAGTTTATATTACATTATGCTTATTTTTTATTAAATAAAATAAGGGTGGTGAGATTTGGAAATTCATAATCTCTTGGTTTATAAAGTTATGATATCATATTAAAGAGCCATTTGAACTGAAAAGTTTAAATTGTTAAGTGAGCTCTCAAGATATGATTTAAATTATTTTCTAAAACAAATAACATTTATTTCTACATAATAAAACATATATAATAAAGCTTAGAGAACAAAAGAATCTAGAAAATAACCATCAGCTAGCATGAGTTCCCAGATTGATTTTTTCTTTTAAAGGAAAAGAAAGAAGTCAAGCTCTGTCATCTCTTGATCGGAACATAATGGTGTCAGTTTCATAATGTCACAACTCTTCTATGGCCTAGTTTTAGACGATTACGAACAAAACTTAAATGGTTAATCCAATAGTTTATAGAACATTAAAACCTTCAACTGCAAATCAAATCAACCTCCGTCATAAAAAAAAACATGAATTTTTTTGTTTATTTTAATATTTTCATGTTATATGGCATGTAGTCATTGAGGACTTTTCTGGATTGATTGGGAGATATAACCATTTTAAGAAGGCTAATGATTTTGTTTATCAATAATGGGAAAAAAAGAAGCTTAGAGATAAGTTTTTCTATTATTAAGGACTGATTGGGATAAAGAACGTCTTTGATGTGATGATGCCAATTCATTGATAGATAATTTTGAATGTGAGAATGTAAATGACTTCACAGGTGGTATTGAGCTTGGATCTTCATTGCCGAAACTTTGATAGGAGATGATTGGGATACTTAGTGAAGAATTGGCTTTCAAACCTTGACATCTCATCTAAACTGAAGTTAATTGGTTATGCCCGCCGTATTGGCCCCTCTCAAGAACCTAACGGAAGGAAGAGTCAAGCCAGGAAGCATGTCTATTGCTTTTTTACACATATTTAAGTGTCAATCTACCTTCTTCTATGATATTTGAGTGTCTTCACACATGTCTCTGCATACATCATATAGCTAATCGGTTGATTATATATAACATTGATTTTATTCATGTAAATATTTTTAATATTAATAAAGGTTTATTTATTTTTAATATTTATCAAATATTTAATTAATGAATCTAGAGTATATATAAAGTTCTTAGAAGAAAAATATTTTGCAAAGAAAATTATGAAGTTGTTATAATTATGAGATTCTCATTGCATCAAAACATTGTTCCTAACCATTCTTGGTCAATGTTCTATTAAGAATGAACATTAATTAGTTGTTAAAACTGCTACATATTATATTCTTTCCTGAAGTAGTTGTTCTCATAAGTTAAGGTATGAGAGATACCTAAAACTAATATGTAGGTGTTTGTCACATGATATGTACACTGAACTAATCCGCATGAGAATCTTATATAGAGATATCATATGTGTCTATAAAAATACTCACGTGATAGTTGTGTAAGTAATTCTTAGACTTGAAATCATTAAGTTATTTTATATAAAGAGTGTTTTGTTTTAATCTTGTTACATGTTGTCCTAATCAGGGGTAACAAATGGAAAAATATTGTGTATAACACGAATTATATAAAAGTATTTGAGTAATTAAGAGATGGTTCATCACCCTAGATGAATTAGAGAAAATGTTTCATTTGTTTTTAAATAGTATTGATTGTAAATCCTTGCGCAAAGTGGAATAAGATTTGAAAGAGTTTTAAATCTTATTCAAGTAATCAATGACTATGGTGTTGAGAACAAACATGATTTGACATAGTAGACGCACTACATGCTATAATAACTAAATAAGGACATTGTTGATAAATGAATAATAATTACACTGAGAAACTGGTCATTGAAATGATAAGTCAAACCACTTATGATTGTTTTAATATTTGAAAGATCATAACAGGTTGTTAGATAATAAATTAATTTATTTAATTTATTCAGTCCTAATTTATTTAGGATTACGATCTATGTTTGGGCCAACTTATTGGGAAACCTAATGTGTCGCATACATAAGAACTATTGTTAAAAATTAAAATAGAATGATTAATTAAGTCTGAGTTGATTATAAATAAGTTTTAGAAATGAATGTTATACCTCTTATTTTCTATGAGAGGGTGTGATGTGAAAGTGAGTGCAATATATAAACACCAAAATATAAAATAAATGAGCTAGCATTCTAAGGTATAACAATCTCTTTCTTCTAAAAAAGTTTAGGAGATTTCTCACTAATAGTTCGTATGGATTACTATTATAAACCAATTAATTGGACGACTTATAATTTGTAACAGCTAAGTCTTTAAAGTAAATATTCAAAGCCGAAAACAATATCTTAACTTCAAGTAATTTTCATATAAAACTTTATAAAACTCTAAAACAACTAGATTTAAGTCTAGTAAAATTTTTAATATTTATTGTTTCCGTTTCATCCATGTATTTCAAGAAACCCAACATATACTTCCCCATTGGAAAAAATTATTCTCGCTACACTTTCCAATTATTCTCGCTCCAAGTGATATACTGGCTCACCATATATTGTTACATGTTCATTGGAAAAATCAGCTCTACAAGGTTCTTGTAGAACAACAACAACAACACAACAAACCAGCAAAGCCATTTGAAAACAGGGACAATTAATTGACAGCATCGTTACATGGTTAACTCATTTTATTCTCCCATAATGCTGCCTAATTCTTTTGCTGCTTCAATACAATTGACCAAATGATCCAAGAAAACAGAAGCGACTGCTCTCATTCTTTTGACAGATAAAGCACTCTTACGATCTGTGAGAAGGGAAAATGGACCCCTGTGAAAGGCCAGCAACATCTCATCACCTGTCCTGGCTTACTTCAGGTTCAGGCTTCCAGAGAGGGGTTACATTGTCTCCTTTATGCTAAATAGTATTATTCACCCATAAGACCATAGTAACCAAGATGTTATTCATTAAGGGAAAGAAAACCAGACAAAATGGCACCAATAGTTGCAGTGTTTCTCGGCTATATATAAACATCACCCTTCGCATGGGATTAAAAATGAAAGTAGGGAAAATATAGAACGATAAGTTTACAAGACGAGGTTTATTTATCAATTTGGTTGAGCTTGCCAAGGCCATTGCAACGAGGGCAGACAATCTGGGCCTGGTCCTTCCGTGCTGCATTAGCTCTCAAGGCTGCTCCTGACTTCCGAATGAAACCTGCTCCATCGCACTCAGGACACCTACGATAGGCATAAGGTAGTTAAAAATCAGTAAGTGGTGCGAAGACTAACAAAGCCAACAAACCCTATAGACAAATCCAAGGTTTTCTAGTTTAATGCAATTTAGGGGAAAAACATGTTTAGGCTTAACTTCTGTTAACTTTTGAATTTAGCCTTGCAATGACTACTATTACTATTTAATAACATCTAAAATAAACCAAGAGCCTGAATTACAAAAAAGAATTGCACGCAAGTTCAATATTTAGAGAGGAGGGGGGCGGGGATGTAATTACAGGTCCTTGCGAGAGAAGAGTATGGGAAAAGCAGTTCCGAGTAGAGCTACAGCAGCAGCACCGGCAATTAGGTAAGTGGTGCCATCAGCTGATACATCTCCCACCGCTGCAACCACATTCAATGACCTTTTATTCTTGTTCTTCTTCTGGCTGATATTCCATGACAGAAACTTGGAACCAGCAGGCATCGCAGCTGAAAAGCCTGGGCCTGAAACTGGCCATCTTTGTGGTGAGAATCTGGAAAGAGAAGCCTGAATAGGAGTTAAAGTTGCCATCGTTAAACTTCAGGAGTTAATTTTCCACTGCAGAAGGAAATATTGCTAGCTTTCCTGGCTGGAGATATATGGAAAGGGACCAGGGTTTCTATCGTTGGATGTAAAAATTTGAACGCAAGTGGATTTTTGTGTGTTTATATCGGCCAGTTTGAATGGATTTGGTTATGACTACTTGGATAAGGCTACGTCGGACAGAAATCTAGATTCTTGAGGTTAAATGGATAAGGTTGGCCCAACGACTTAACTTGAGAGGCTACTTGTGTAAGCCAAGTTGATGCTGTCTGATTTTGGAATTTTTTTTTAAAAAAATAGCATGGTTAAATATAAATTTCGGCAGATTAATATAGTTTATAAAATTTTTTGTGAAATAATATAATTTGAGCTTGTTGTGTTTTAAAATAGTGATATTTAGTGAATGTTTTTATTCCTAAACACGATAATTATTATGTCGTGCTTAAAAAAAAAAAACAACTTAACACGCTATGCTTCGAAAACATAACATTTCGTGAAATTTAAATGCTCAGATCAAAGAACACAAACACACAGCAACCACCTCTCTTTAAAAACAATGCCAATAGCCTCTCTCTCTAAAAAAAACCCATAAAATCACTTGTTTTTTCTCTCTTAAAAACATTCATAACTCAAACCCATCAAAGTCTCCAAGTCTTCCATGATGTTTTTCTCTTCAAAAACCTTCAAAAACCATCATTGTTGCCACCACCCTAACACTTTCTAATTCTCCAAGTAGGGTAAACATACTACATTGCTATTAATTATGTGGGTTTTATATTTAATTTGTGTTTGGTTTACTTGAAATGAAATTATTGTTTAGGGTTGAGGTTGAATTTAAAGTTTTTTTGAGTTAATGATAAATTAGCAATAGATGCCATCAATTAGGATTAATTTGATGTAGTTGAACATGAAAATAACATCAATTAAGAATTAAGCATTTCAATGAATTATATATTGTGATGAATTTTTGTATAAGTTGCTAAATAAAGAATTTTGTGTGAATTAGTTGGAATTAGTTACGAATGCCATCAATTACGCTTGAGGATTTCATGCAATAGAGCATGAAAGAGGTAGAATTTTGATGAATTACATGTTCCGTTAACTATGGAGAAGTTGTAGAATGTTATATTTTCTTTAAATTATTTAAATTTGCTATGAGTTTGGATTTGATTTCATGCAATTAAGCATGAAAATATCAATTAGGTTTCATATCATGAATTATGTTGAATTTTGGTGAAATATGTGTGGCGTTAAATTTTGAAAATTTGTTTTGATTTGCTATGAATTTTGGCAATCAAGATTAATTTAATGTAATTTAGTTAAAATTATATCCAATTGACCAAAATCATATTTGTTTCTTTTTTATATATAGAATGTATATAATATCTTTATGTTATGTCAATATTGTGATACTATTGTTCCTAATATCAGCAGTAGCATTACATACAATGACAAGAGCAATATGCTATTAAATGGTAATTTAGGTATGTTATATAAAATAATAAAAAAATTGAATGTCATGGATATGAGTAAAATTATAATGATATTAAAATTTATATAACTTAAAGGTGTCATGTGAAGAACACTAGTATTATCTTGTACTGATTATATGTGATGATAATTTTAAGACACTAATATATTTTTCATTCAAAGTGGATTAAACATGACGGTGATGTATGTGAGTAGTCAACCAAATACTGTGTGTTTTAAGTTTTTGGTCAAATAGGTATAAATACATCATAATTTATCGATCTTTCAAGGTTAATTAGTAAAGAGAAAAGGAGTTTATTATCGAATGATTTGCTATAAAGGAGTGATGATACTATATTTTATAATTCATTCGCTAATATATATATATATATATATATATATATATATATATATATATATATATATATATATATATATATTAGCCCAGTTATAATAAAGATGATGAGATGTTAAACCCAAATGTGATAGCAGATATCGATTATGATGTTGATAATAAAATAATACCTCTTGTTCTTGAGTTTGGAATGATTGAGCACTTAGATGTTTTCCAGGAAACTCTGATTTAGAGATAGGACAAACATTCGGCAATACAATTAATTTAGTTAATATAGTTATATGATGACAAATTGTCAAAAGAAAATAAATCTTCTAATGACTTTATATTGTAAGTATTGTAAAGAGAGGGCGACAATCATAATTCATTTTTTACCCCTGATTTTTGTGTTTTAAAAAATTATATTTTTGGTCTAATTTAGTTTTTTGATATTTAATTTAATTTTTATCATGATAACAAGAAAAAAAAAGTTTAGGTTGTGAAATAAGGTGATTAGGGACTAAAATAATAATAATGGGAGATTATGCAAAAGAAAAACAAGAATAATTGGGAGGATCCAACAAAATTAAAAAATTAATAAAAAAGATCATACACATTAAAAATAGAAAATTAATTAATTGAGAATACATGGTCAAGATAAAAACAATATAATTAATTAATATTACTTTTCGAGTTTAGTTTTTTTGAGGATCTGGGATAAAAAGAGGGGGGATACACATCATGACCTAGGAGAAGACATTTTTGCAAAGAAAATCCTAATCAAATAACAAAAAGAGACAAGAAAACACAAAAGAAAATCCAAAATTTGCAAGCTGCCTAAAAATTCCAGGCGTCGTATCTCTCAGCTTTAGTGAAGGTGACATACACCGCCGGCAGAAACAGGAAGAAGAAGTCTCCTACACCACAGTATAGGCCACGCACCTCCTTGACCAACCAGTAAGCCAGAAAAAGTACTAGAAAGACAACCTGTCGCTGGGCGGGCGAAAGTAGGCGCTGATTCTGCCATTTTTCCGACACCGTTCCTTCGCTAAAGTATGCGAAAGGATAGCTAAAAATGCTGCTAGGTAGTTTGTCTTGGAGTAAAAGTTCTCCAACAGAACATACACGACTAGCCTCTTAACAAAGTGCTATGCGAAGCTCGACTCCCAACCATTTGACCCCCTCAAGGAATTAAACATTTAATGCAGAGTAGAAAAGAGATAGGCTTAACTAAATCAGGTCCCGAATTAGCTGCAATTCTCTAGGTCATTTTCGTCCAAAGTCCTGTTTAAAATTACATTTCCCATTTATTATTCGAATAAAAAAAAATTTATCATGATTGTAAATGAACCAAATTCTCGAGAAATAGGACACCTTAAGAGAAGAGTAGAGATCTTATGAAAACAGCAGTTGACATAACTGATATGCAAAACATATACAAACAATAATGACAAGTAAGAAGATCATGACAGCTCCAACAGCAGTAATCCAAATTCAAAGGCATATATATCATGAAAGTACTCGCTAAGTTATGTACCTTAATTCATCATCCTAGCAATAAACTTCTAGACACAAGATGGTTAGTGTAAGAAGATCATACTTCTCCTTCCTTTGCCAAAATGAGCTTCTAGGGAACATATTAGAATCTGTCAACTTCTTTTCACTGTATATGATATACCTAACATGTGTAAACCAGTGCTAACCTCTGACATAGACTATAATGTGTTTTATTGTGATGTCGTAACTAGAATCAGTAAAGGAGACAACCAACTCGATATGAACAAAATATAAAGGATGGAACATACATGAAATAAACTACGTGCTGAACGACAATTTTAACCCGGTGTTTTTCTTGAGATCTTCAAGCACAAGACCGCACCAATTGTTTTCTTCTTTCGATTCTTTTCAAGCTGACCTCTTGCCATGAACTATCAAGAGCAAATTGAGTTCTGCATATCATATGAGGTTTTGAAGGGGGGGGGGGGGGGGGGGAAATCACCAGCATAATTCTTTTTGTGACAATAGAGATTATTCATGCCAAACAATAAAAGATAAAAAAAAATTACTAATGAGCTTGCAGCTTAGTGGTAGTCTTGCAAAAACAAGGAGGGTTCAAGTCCTACCATTGTCAATCTATCACTAATATCATAAACAAAAATAATGATATGAAAACTCGTTCTAAAAGAGGAATATGATTTATGTGGCCAACTAGTTCCACTACGTAGTAATCAGTAATGGACAACCAGGTGACCATGAACAAGATACAAGCACTGTGCACAAGTAAGCAGGCTATAAGCCTTCTGGATCACTATATTCACATCAATCAGAATTTAAATTTTTTTTTTTTTAGTTTAACATGGGTGTCCGGGCCAGCTTGCGCGCACCTCGACTAATCCCACGGGCCCTGAAGTTAACGACCATGTAAGCCTCCAGTGGCCATCATATGAGCAACCACAGGGCTCGAACCTGAGACCACAGAGGGAGCAAACCTCTTGGTCCCAAGTTCTTACCACTGGGCCACCACATAGATGGTTACATCAATCAGAATTTAGTCCTTACATAGCTTGTGTTATTATGATGCAGACCACGATGTTAAATTGATGCCACGGTCCCATGCCAACTTAAAGTTTCTGTTGAAGAATGAATCACTGGAGAGAAATTAAAATTCACATAGCCAACCACATGGTCCAAGACACTCGGAAGGGACATAGCCAAGCAAAGTAAACCCACTACTATTGACAGTTTGGCATAAGCAACAGAAACAAAATATTGCAAAGACAGTGAGACAGGTACCATGTTATGCACAAAGGAAGAAAAAGAACTCCAAAAATCTTCCACAAAGAAGAGGCTTAACACAGCAAAACTACAATCAATAAATTACATTACCGGAAAAAAAGAAGTTATCCATTAAACTATGTAAGAGGATCATTAGTCAAACACTTCTTAAGGCCTAAAATTGACAGAGGAACAGTTGTACGCATGGATTTGTACCTCAGTAACTTCTACAAAGACCCGCTTCAAATGCACAGCTTTCTTCCTCGTCTTCTTATTCTCCCTCTTCCTTGTGAATGAAAACTGATCTCCAACTCAAAATTCTTCTCTTCAACATAATTTAAACCAGCCTCAAGTTTTGTTATTTACAGTAATCTGAATCATCATACAATATATAGATGTTTTCCCTTTCTTAAGAGGAAGGAGGACTGCAACAAACAATTAATGGTTTTGGTAATCAGATAAGTAACCCAAAGACTCCCAAGACACAACATAACAATTCAGTGACTCATTCTACAGCATCCCACCACGCCTCATGGAGAACCTATCCAACACCATACTAGACCTACTTCATGCTCTTTGACCAGAATGGTTACTTGAACGCCTTCCAATCCTCCTGAAAAACGAGAAGAAATTCCGAAAAGCACGCCCCACTCCTCCACTCTCTCTTGATCTCCTCCCATCAGGAGCCCATGAAATACTCCTAGGCAAACCCGCATTATTAAATCCACCATCCATCTCCGTAAACACAAGCGGTAGCTCCCTCTCTGCTGCTCTCCTTCCTCCAGAAAACCTCCCAACTGCAAAACCACCTCCGGGCAATCTCCATATGGTTAAACCAACGGTCTCCTCATCTGATTCGGGCGAATTTCTCCCACTCCCACTTCCAGTTTCGGTGGGTAACTCATGACGACAAACTGGACACGAATTACGGATTGATAGCCAGGGTAAAATACAATCAGAATGATAAATGTGATTGCAAGGCATTTCGCGAGCCTCGGTATTAATTTCAAAAGCTTCTTTGCAAACAGCGCATTGGGATTCCATAGAAACGTGAGAATTCACTATTTTTATTACTGGCATCGATTCGATGGCTGCTTTAGAGGCTTGTGGATGATCGAATCGACCTACGCCGTTGATTTCCATTTGAGTCAACTGATCAAGGAGGCGTTCAAACCCAGAATCCATCAAGAGCTCCGATATGCTAGCGGGCAAAGGCCTGAGACCCGACGCTGCACCGTCGTCGTAGTAGAGCTCGAAGTTCCCGGATGCTAAGCCGGCAGTGGCACCGCGGAGGATGATGACTGGATTGAAGGGAGAGCGGTCTCCGCCGGTACGGCGACGGGTGCGATGGGCGGCGGCGAGTCCGTGGTGGGGACGGGTGGTGCCGATTTCTTCGATGAATCCGCCGCTGCAGTCGGGGCAGAGAATTGAGTTTTGGGTGGGGAGCCGGATGGATCGGTTGCATCTGTAGCACCAGAATGAGGACTCGATTGATGAAGCCATTGTTAAATGAATTTGATAGAAATGAAAGACTAAAATACAAGCGATAATATAGGGTTTAAAGATGGAAGTCAGTCCAGTCAACGGCTTAAGCTTCTAACGGATGTAGAAGGAAGGTGCCTCATTCTTACATATCCGCTTTCGGACAAACTAGCTAGGTCCCACCTCTGTGCTGCCAATGAGATTCCAAGCTATTTTGCATCGGAAAAAAAAAACCCGGCGTTATAAATATATTTTCTTATGCTATAAAAGTTTTTAATTAAAAATTAAAAATATAATATTTGTTTTTACAAAACTAATTAAAAAATAAATTAATTCATAAATCAGTTAATATAAATAAAAAATTAAGAGAACAAGTTAATCTTCAACGTAGAAAACAAAAAAATAAATAAATATTTAATTGTGAATAACTTTTTAAGTTTTTTTATTTAATTATGTAATAAAAAAAGATATCAGTAAAAAAGAAAATAATTTGAATTATAAAAAAATTATTTTTTAGTTAGATTCTTTTTTTCTTATAATTTCAAAAACATATTTTTTGCAAAATAAAGCAATTAAAATTAAAATTAAAAATATTCTATTGATTTGATATAAGGAGTGAAAAATGTCTCTCTCATCAAAACTCTATTTTTTTTCATGTGTTTTATTAAAAATATATATATATATATATATATTAAAAATTATTATTATTAAAATTTAAACTTATCAAATATCAAAAAATTAAATTAAATTTCTATGTAAAATATAGAATAATTTCTATGTAAAATATCAAAAAATAAAATCATATTAAAATCTTTAATAAGAAATAATTAGATAAATATTTTATTTGCATTAATGTTAATAAGGAAAAGTTTTTAAAAATTAAGCATATCATATGAATAAATTTATTTAAATTAAATTTAGAAAATGTAAAAAAATTAGAGTCATTTAAAAAAAAATCAGGCATAACTGAGCAGGAGAGATTAGCCCAAGCGTCTAGCCTAAAACTATAAAGTTTAGGCATGTTTGGACCTGAAAGACTAGGCTCGCTCAATTATTATTTTTTTAATCGTCCACTCCTTTATATTTTCTTTCAGAATAGCATAAAATGATGCATCATCTACTTACAATATTTTCTAACAACCAGAGCTATCTTTGATGGCTGAAAATTGGGGTCCTTAATTTTTGCACTAAAAAACCAATTTTTTTTTAACTTTTTTACTTGAAAACATGAAAATACCATCATATTGACCTTTAAAACCCAATTATTATCCACAAAACAAATTTTAATTGGATAAAAAAAGACTCAAAATAAAATCAAATTAAAAAGAAATTCAAACTCTGATCTATCTTGTAGGGCATCATTGAAGGCGGAAACCACCTTCACTGAATCCTCCTCGAAGACAAATCTAAAGACATCAAAAGTGGCTAAAATTTATCCATCCAAAACTCTTTTTCTTTTTTTCCCAATAATTTTCTCTCTCTTCTCCAAACATAAAGGGAATGAAATGAATAAAACATAAATTTACAAGTTGAAATATATATAAAAAAAATCAAATAAGAGGGATCGAATATGAAAAAAAATGAAATTTGAGAGACCAAATTGAATATTTCCTAGTCATTTTAACATAAAATGCGTGAAAAGTTTCATTTTTTAATAAAAATATTAAGGTCCTTGATCTTTCAATTTCAATCTTAAGAATAACATAAAATTAATTTTTTTAAAATCAATGTTTAACTCAATGTTGGAATATTTAATGACAAATTAAACATGGAAGAACATACAAATCGAAGTAGATAACACAAATAAAACCATCTCACCATAACATATGAGAATTTAATTGAAAATAAATAAATTTTAGTAATCAAAATGAAAGGAGATAAACTCCCAGGACAAAAGGAAAAAGAAATCATCTATAATAGATGAATAATTTTCCACCCAAAGCTTTTAGTTTATTTGTTAACTATCAATGTTATTAATATTAATAGTTATGCTAATGTTAATGTTAATGTTAATGGTTTTTGTATTACATAAAACATTACTTAGATGTGGCCTATAGGTTCAGAATATTCTTTACCACTTGCACAAGCTTGCATGACTGTAACGAGAGATTAACTGAAAACACTTGATTATTACTACAACTATGCAAACCTATTAAATGAGGATGAGTTATATGGTGGTAATTCATGTTAGTAGAGTACAACATTATTTGCATGACTAAAAAGTTTGTGAAAGACAGTGCTATAACGGATTATTTGACAGACAATACAGTTGATAATTATAAGCCCTTACAATTTGAATTTTCAGATGAAATCATTATGTTGGTATAAGAGAAAATTGGTTCATGTGATGATATATGGATGTTTTATTTTGATGGAGTCATTAATATTTTTGGTAATGTCATAGGTGCAATACTCATTTCATTAGTCGAAAAATTATATATGATATCAATAAGATTATAGTTTAGTTATACCAACAATATAATAGATATAATACGAAGCATACATTCATAGGTTGGGAGTCGTTTTGAAGAGAAGAGTTAATAAGCTAGATGTGTATAGAGATTCATTACTCATAATTTGCTAGGTGAAAAAGGAGTGGTAGATGAAAGGTAAGAAGTTAGGGCCTTACCAATAATAACTCACTAACTTTGCATCTTAGTTTGAGAAAATCAAATTCAATCGTTTAAGTATAGACAAGAATAAAATTGTGGATGTACTAGCCATTTTAGTATTAATAGTTCATATTACTTGTGAGGTAAAAATATAAGATATGTATATTGAGATAATGAATTCTCTTACTTATTGTTGTTGTTTGAATGAAAAGAAAGTAAATAAGGATCCCTAATATCAAGATATCAAACAATTTATTAAAATTCATGATTAGTATCCAACAAATGTTAACTTTGAGAATAATGGTTATAGATCAATACTTAGATGAAGAGAAATTATACAAGAAAGGCTTCGATGGAACTCTACTAAGTTGTTTAGATGAAAGAAAAACTAAAAAGGAAATGAAAGAAGTATATGAAGGTGTTTTGCATTACACATGTTAATAGACACATGATGTCAAGACAAATGCAGATGGGTGGGTACTTTTAAATAACCATAGAAAGAGATTATATTGATTATGTATGGAAGTGTTATAAATGTTAAGTATTTACTGACAAGATAAATGCATCATTGATACCTCTTCATAATATAGTCATACCTTATCTATTTTGTGATGTGGGAATGGATGTGATTGACCCAATAAACCTAAAGGTGAGTAACAAAAATCGGTTCATCTTGGTAATAATTGAATATTTTACAAAATAGAGCAAAGCGACTTTATACAATCATGTTACTTTGAAAATGGTCTGAAAATTCATTAAGAGAGATATCATCTATTGGCATGGTTTGCTAGAGAACTTAGTTACTAATAATGCTCAAAGTTTTAATGGAAAAATGACTCAAGACTTTTGAAAACGGTGGAAAATCAAATATCTCAATTATTCATTTTATCAACCCAAAATGTCGTTTAGTAAAAGTAGCAAATAATAATATAAAAAATGATTATGTAGAAAATGGTCATTACCTATAAAGACTGACATTAAATGATTCTATATGTATTTCATAGTTATCGAACTGTTGTGAGAACATCTATAGGTGCAATCTCTTACCCCCTGGTATACGAAATGGAGGTAATGATGCCTCTTAAAGTAGAGATACCTTCTCTGAGGGTGTTAAAAAAGTAGAGTTAAAAGAGTTAGAATAAGTTAGTGTCCTATATAAACAATTGAATTTTATTAGTGAGGAAATGCTATTTTTCATAGGTAGTTATATACAAAAAGAATCATTAGAGTTTACGACAAAAAGTTCATCCCTAAGAATTTCATGAAGGAGATTTAGTATTGAAAAATATTTTATCAATTCCCGAAGAGAATTGAAGCAAATGGACGGTTAATTATAAAGGTTCCTATGTAGTTAAGAAATATTTTTGAAAAGAACCCTTATTTTTATCATATATGGATGGAAGATAATTGTCAAAACTTGTGAATTCATATATTGTAAAAAAAAAAAAAACATTATGCTTAAAGTTGTATTTTTTTTGCCCAATATAATGAAAAGGTTGAAGTTTTGGACAAATTTTATTTAAAGTATTTGTTTTGTGTTGTATGTTTATTCTCTTTAACACAATTATTATTTTAACTTTCTGATATACAATTATATTTTAAAAAAATTCAAATTCCTTGGTCCATTGTATGATTCAATATTAATATTATATAATTAAACTTGTTAATAAAATGAAGGAAGTAGAAAAAAAATTGAGTTTTATTTATAGACTTAATAAACAAAATGATCCTATTCAAATATGAATTACAAATATGAGGGAAAATAAAGGTTTCATAAAGAAGATCATTAAAAGGGAATGAGAGACTAAAATATAGAAAAAGAGAGCCAGAAAGATTACTCTTCTTAAATGCATTCAATATTGGGGACCATAATTCTTGGAGACAATTAATTATAGGGACCGTTAATCTTACGGGATAAAGCTTCAATGCAAAAACTGCTGGTAGGTGTTAAAATTAACAATAAGAGAAATGGACAAAAGGCTCATAACTAGATTCCTTTTTTGAAAATTGAATTCAAGAAAATAAGTGAGCCCAATATCATGCTAATTAGTAATTAGTTGTGTGATATGAAATAAAGGTTTAAAATGATTTAAGAAAGCTCATGTCTTTTACTGAGTAGACTATTTTATTTCATGTTAAAGGTAATCGTCTCTTGATGAGATTATGCCATTTTATTTTGTGTCAAGGATGATCATCTTTTAATGAGACCATTTTATTTTGATTTTAAGGGAAATCATCTCTTGATGATACTGGTATCTTTTTATAATATTGACAAATATTTTTTTTTAATTAATCATTGTCATTTTTTTCTAGTTTTTATTATTGTTGTTAACTTTATTTTTAATAATTATATTATTAAATTAATTGAGTTTATTGAACCTATTCGAATTAGTGACACGGGTTCTTGATTTTTCTCACTCCTTTAAAAACTCCATCATTTAAGTATTTTTTTATATTAGAAAAAAATTGACTTAACATGTGGCATAGCACAAACATCTATATAGTTAGGGATGACAATTTAATCTAAATTTGATAAATATCGATCCAACCTGACATAAATAAATGAGTATTTTTTGGATAGTTGTCTTATTCGATGGGTTCTGGATTGTTGCCTTACTCGATGGGTAATGAATAGAGTATGAATATTGTTAAACCTTCATGAAACTCTCCGAATTTAATCCAAAATACATGTCTACATCGTATAGATATATTTGTAGGATATTTAGATTTTTTTTCACAACAATATGATATATGTATATTTTAATATGTATATTTTAATATTGACATAAAACATAATATTGACATAAAAAACACACACACACACATACATATATATATATATATATGTATAATATTTATAATTTTATAACTATTTAATATTATATAATCATGAGATAATGAATATCCATACATACCTGATAACTGTTAAATAATTTATATATATCTAAACTTTTTACCGGAGTATGATACAGACATAAAAAATTCGGTATTAGGCATATATACGGTAGCTAGGGCACCTCTAACATTCTCCGTGAAATAATTGGAGGAAAAAAGAAAAATAGTGACAAAATAAAAAAGAGAGAAAAATAAAAGAAACCAATCAGTCCGTCTAATTCCCAAGACTAATCTTGGCCGTCCAAAGTAGGGTGAGTTTATAACCCTAATTCGTCCCTACTATTAAACCTCAACTTCCGCAATATCTCTCCCCTTCACCTCATAGCAGCAGTATCGACAGCAACCAGATCTTCTTGCCAGCTGCCTGCTGCCTGCTGCCTGCTGGGTAAATACTGTTTCTTCAAATGCCAAGCTTTTAATGCTCAGATTGAACCTGCTATTAATGCTCAGATTGAACCTGCTCTATTTTGCTTGTAGCGTCTGTTTTAGCTTGTAAGATAGAATGGGCTGTTTAAATTTTTGGTGTTTGTGAACTGGGTTCTCGTAAAAGATTGAATTTTGACATCTGTTTTCTTCTATAGGTGCATTCCGTGTCCATAGTAAATGGGCTGTTTTTCTTATCTTTTGTTTTGTACTTCTTTAAAGTATCAAAGCTGCTGTTTTGTGTGTTTTACAGTTCATTAACTGTAGATTAGAGTGATGGATTATTCTTGTTGTCATTTGTGTGTACCTAAATTTGATGTTCTGATGATGCAGTGCAATTGGTTTGTTAGTAAATTAAACGAGGAAGATATAGCGGAGAATAAGATTATGAAAAAGCGAAGTTTTTTAGTGGCGAAAGACTTGTAAGGATTGATATTAGGTGTTGGATTTACTTAGGCATGATTATTTTCTAGGCTAGTTCGTTTCTGAACAAAAGGAATCATACTTGCAGATATATGACTGGAAATTAATTGTTCATTAGGATGACAGCTCATAATGATGTTCTGATACATTTGGATTTGATAATTTTAGTTCAGTTATTAAATCTAATCTCTTGTTGTGGCTAACCAGATCTGTGAAGATGTTCACGACTAGGAAGAAGATTCAAAAGGACAAGGATGCTGAACCCACTGAGTTTGAGGAGACAGTTGCCCAGGTTAGCTCTTTACTCTTATTATCTGTGTTTTTGGATTCATGTTTTAAAGGAATTAAATATGTTGAAAACTAAATGCTCTTCTCTGCAGGCATTATTTGATTTGGAAAATACCAACTCAGACCTGAAAAGTGATCTAAAAGATCTCTTTATAAATTCCGCAGTGTATGTACATAATTGTATGCATGTTCTATGTGAAACTTTTCCAACCTATTCTTTCAATTTTCTGTCTTCCCTGTGGTGCCAGGTCTGTTTGCTAAACTTAAACTTTGTAAATGTTGCAGTCAAATAGATGTTGCTGGAAATCGCAAAGCTATTGTTATCTATGTTCCATATAGGCTGAGGAAAGCTTACCGCAAGGTTCATCTTCGCCTTGTTCGAGAGCTTGAGAAAAAGTTCAGTGGGAAGGTACTATTATCTCAGATTCTTAGTTTTCTACATGTGTAGTGGATGGGGGAATAAGGACCTTAGCTTGCAACCTGAAAGGCTGCAGGTTCAAGTCCTTAGAAGAAGAAACTCAGCATTTGAAGTTCCTATTCATGGTTAATACAAAGTAAATTCCAGTTTCAGTCCATTACTTGTTTGAATCTGAATTATGAATTATGCATCAATTGCTCCTCTGATAATCTGGCAGGATGTTGTTCTGCTTGCTACCCGAAGGATTGTGCGGCCACCCAAAAAAGGGTCTGCTGTTCAGCGTCCCCGCTCTCGTACCCTAACTGCCGTGCATGAAGCCATGCTTGAGGATTTAGTGTATCCTGCTGAGATTGTTGGAAAGCGCACCAGATACAGGATTGATGGATCCAAAATTAGCAAGGTAGCTTTGACACTTTTAAATCAGAAGGAACTGAAAATTTGTAGTTAGAATTGTGTTCTTTGTCACCATAATCTCTGCCCTTGTCATGAATTCTCTTTTTTTTGTTTGCCAGATCTTCTTGGATCCTAAGGAGCGCAACAACACCGAGTATAAGCTGGAGTCATATGCTGGAGTTTACAGGAAGCTTACTGGGAAAGATGTGGTTTTTGATTTCCCTGTAACAGAGGCCTGAAGAACACCTGTTGATGAGTTTTTGTAGTGTTATTTTATTCAGCAGTCTTATAATTGCAGCAGATAGGATGCTATTAAATTTTTTTACTCTTGAATCTGCTGCTTGAATGTCTTTTTGAATAGTATAAAACTTTCTTCAAGGTTTCCTTTACTGTGCGCTTCGAAGTTCATGTGGTTTTTTCTTATAAAAATTTTCTATTTGATGGCAAGGAGCCATTGAAACCAGAAATGCTGTAAATCAGGCATTTTCTGCGGGAACTTGATGAAGATGTAAAACATTAGACAGGAAGCTCCACAGGGGCTTGGTGGCTTCAAAGACACCTTCTGTAGCTTGTTCATGCCTTTGGACATTTATTTTTCTACGGAGTTTGAAACTTATTGGAGGGATTATGAATGATCAAGCTAAGCAAGGATGTAGTGAATAATAGTTATTAGTGCCCGTAAAGGTGAATGGAGCCAAAATGTTGATCTCTTTTATCGCAACACACTCGGCTTATTGATTTAGAAACACAAAAACAATTTAATATGAAATAAAATAAAAAAGAAAACTTAAAATTTTATGAAAATCAGGCTTAATTTGAAGTAAAATATATATATATTTTTATGAAAATAAGGTGCGACTACGTACTAAATTTGAACTAAATATCTCTGGACCTCAAAAGTAAATCAATTTGAACTAAATATCTCCGGACCTCAAAAGTAAATCAATTTGAGATTTTTAAACTTTAAAGTTAAATGTTTCAAAATAATATTTACTTATTAAATTAATTTTTTTTAAAAAACAAATATTGCTCAATCAATTATTTATCGGCTGTTTATATGTTCTATGCTTTTCCTAGTCATATATATGAAAATTGTACAGCACGCTCCATTTCTTGTCTGAAAACAGGCCCCAAGCCCAAAACATGATTGGGCCTAAAAGAAATCAAACTATAAGTTTTTATTGTGCAGCAGCGCTCAACGTCCAGCTTGGTTTCGCGTAGAGTCTGGAATGCTGGAGAGAGTTCCAGAGTTGTAGTAATGAATCAGTAGGGCTGCTTTTAGTAGCCAGTCGGTCTTCTCTTCTATTACCTTCTCTTCTCTTCGCCTTTCTATTTATATTTAGTTCTCTTCTTCCTTTTCTTTCTTATTATCTGTCTTTGCAATTGCATCATTTACCGCTACCCGTACTATTATTATTATTATTTTCATTGTTGTTTTAGAAAAGCGAGAACAACAATATATAGGGTTGGAAGGGAGTAGTTAATAGAAGAAGAAGAAGCATGGCAAAAGACGGACCCAACTGGGACGGATTGCTCAAGTGGAGCCTTGCCCATTCTGACGGGACTTCTTCTAATCGCAATCTCAGGTAACTTTTAATTGATGCTCATCACAACAAGTAGTTGTTGTATTTTTTATTTTTTTTAAATTAATGTTAAAGAAAATGAAATGAATTTAAATTGGATGATGTTAGCGAGGAGGATAGAAGATGGTTTATGGAAGCAATGCAATCACAAAGTGTTGATGTAGTAAAGAGGATGAAGGAGATAACTCTTGTGATGCAGACCCCTGAACAAGTGTTGGAGTCTCAAGGAGTCACTCCTGCTGATATCGAAGGTTAGACTGAGTCTGAGACCCACTCTTTCATTCATTGCCTTTTCCTTTCTGGGTTTTTGTTTACTAATCATCATCTACTTACCTTGACAGATTTGTTGGATGAGCTACAAGAACATGTTGAAGCCATTGACATGGCCAATGGTCAGTTTTTCCGCTATTTTACTTATTATCTGATTTCTCAGATGACAGAATCCCTCTCTCTCTGTTTTTTTGTTCGCAATGTCTTATAATTCAAAATACTGGGTTCCCTGTAGTTTGTTCAAATAGATGCTTTATGTCCCTTCTTCGCCTGGCCCTTTAGTTCAAATAAATACTGGGTTCTCTGTAGTTTGTTCACCTTATTGGTTGATATTGTTGGCACTTGGAAGGGGAGTCTTTTGTACTGTGGGTTGGGTAACACTCTGTGCAACACAACTCTATAATGTGATGTCTCTCTTTCTGTTTCTGTTTATTGTAAATTGTTACATTTTGGAACTTATTGATAAAGTTGGAAATTTGTGGAACATCTACTTGCATGGGTTTGTATCATGACATGTTCTATGAGCTATATGTCTTTTAATGAATGAAGAGTGACAAATGAGATGAAATTATGTTTGGGGAGTTATTACTTTCTATGAAAATGTGATTTCATCTTAGCTTGGCTCTGTTACTTATCAATATGCAATAATTCAGTTCATTTTGACTCTCTTGTAAGTTGAGTTTTCCTTATCTGCTTGATATATGGATATGTGGCAGATCTTCACTCGATCGGGGGTTTGGTTCCTCTCCTTGGTTATCTAAAGAACACTCATGCTAATGTTCGAGCAAAGGCTGCTGAAGTTGTAACCACCATTGTCCAGAACAACCCTAGGAGTCAGCAACTGGTTATGGAAGCAAATGGTTTTGAGCCTCTGCTTTCTAATTTCACTTCAGATCCTGATGTGACTGTTAGAACAAAAGCACTAGGTGCAATATCATGTAAGTACTGTTTTTGGTTGTATGTGTTGATCTTGATCATTAGAGCTTGCATGTTGGTTTTGTTTTTGCTACTTTCCTTGGTTTATAAGGTTCTTAATGCGAGATTCATTGTTGGTGATTCACAGCTTTAATCCGACATAACAAGCCAGGTATTGCTGCATTTCGTCTAGGGAATGGTTTTGCAGCTTTGAGAGATGCCCTGGGTTCTGGGAATGTGAGATTTCAAAGGTATTTAGAGTGGTACCCTGTTTTTCTGCAATCAATCTTTCTCTTTGACCACTGATGAATTGTGTACCACTAATTTATTATAGACAGTTGAAAAAATCAAATCTTTTGTTCAACTGAGAGAAAAGTTTGGTTTTTGCCAGTACTTCCATGACTGACTGAATTGATTCTTGATTTAGTTCTCCGTTTTAACTTTCTTATAAATTTAATTTTCAGAAAAGCGTTGAACTTGATCCATTACCTACTGCATGAGAATAGTTCAGATGGCAGCATAGTCAGTGATCTGGGGTTCCCCCGCATAATGTTGCACCTTGCCTCAAGTGAAGATGCAGAAGTACGAGAAGCTGCCCTTCGTGGCCTTCTTGAACTTGCTCGAAACAAAATAGACGGGAACACTGGTAGATTATGTGAAGATGATGAAATATTGAAGCAAGTCCTTGAAGAACGGGTTAATGGTATCAGCCTGATGTCACCTGAAGATCTCGGGGCAGCTAGGGAAGAAAGGCAGCTTGTAGACTCTCTCTGGAATGCTTGCTACAATGAACCATCATCTCTACGTGATAAGGGGCTTCTTGTTCTCCCTGGAGAAGATTCACCACCTCCTGATGTTGCCAGCAAGCATTTTGAACCTCCTCTTAGAGCTTGGGCTGCCAGACCTGATGCTGGTAAAAATCTTGGTACTGAAAAGAAACAAGCACCCTTGTTATTAGGATTGGGCCCTGCACCTGAGGCTGCTAATGTCCAAGGGACCTCAAGTGGTGAAGTCAATGGTGATGAGCATAACAACACCTCTACATAACGCTCAGACAATTTCCAAGGTTGTCAACGTGATCTATAGATTTTTGAGTAACTTGTTATGTCTTTTCCTTAATTATTGTTTTCCACTTATAGTGCGCACTTATTCTCTCTTAGTGGATTTTTTTTGTGCTCGTAGTAAAGTGGGATGGATCGAATATTCATACTAGGTACTCTATATTATCCCTAGTGTACATTTGAAGTAAAATACGTGGGCTTGAAGTCATGTTATGTCCTCTCCTGATGGTGTATGTAAATATATATTCACCTCTTGGTTCAAAATTTGACTTGAATTGACAGATCCTTTGATTGTGATAATGGAATAGGGATGGTAACTTTGTTCTTTATAACACAAGTACGAATTAAAGATTTGTCCATGTTTCTTACTTGGTGTTTTGAGTGTGTGGATTCCTCAACCAATGTGTGGGAATTTTGTTGCCGAACTTGAGATCTTTGGATTATCATGTATTTTTTTTTGGTCTGGATGTCAATACGATTAGTTTGACATTGCTCCCGGACAATCATCCAGCTCATGTAACATCTTCAAGGCAGGACTTTGTGCTTATGAAATGGTTGTAAACATTTGTATTGTAATATGACGTGCGTTCATGATGAGATCATTGTGCTCACAGATTGGCATGGTTTTACATGGCCTGCATGCAATCTAATTCTACAATCATTTCCTCTTTTAGGTGGACAGTGATGCCAGGAACACGAGAAAGAAAGGTGGTTGAAATCCAGAGCGTCTACTTAGCCCTCTGAAAGGACAGCTTTCCAATGCATGTTGATATCCATCATGGTGTAATGGAAGCAAGCTTATGAAAAGAATGAATTGGACTCTATCTCTTAAGTTATCGGTTCCTTTCTTTAAAGGATCTGTTTTGGCTAGTCGTCATTACTTTTCTGAATCTTCACGAAGGCAAACAATATGTGGTTGCCATGGTAGTTAGAGATGTATTGTAACAAGATCGTATCTTTCTGGGCAATAGCTGATGTTGCTGAAAATGCTACATTCAATATTGATTTTCATTTTTAACTGTTATCATTCAATGATGCATATTTTTCTTAAATAATCTCCGGAGGGACCATCAACTATCTTCCTTCTGAAAGGCTGCCGTCAGTATGAAACTCGGAGCCGTAGCAAGAGTTCCCCTGAAGGAAGTGGGTGTGCATATCGTGTAAAGATTATAGCTGCCTGTTTCAGAGAGTATCTTTTAAAATTCAGAAAACTGCAGTAATATACATTCCAACACTGCAAAAAACCGCTTCTAAAAATATCAAGACGATCGAAGCAAACAAATTACACGTCCTCCAACAGAGAACTCAGGGGAAAAATGAAAATGTAAAAACAACTGATTTAACTTTTTTTTTTTTAAAGAACAAAAAGCTGGGAAGGATAACAGGGTGCAGCTAACACCATTGACTTCTAGACAGCTATAATTAATTTACCCGTGCTGGCCCTCATTTAGGAGGACAGAAGGTAATAACATACCGCGAGGCCCTGCATTTGTTAAGGCTGGAGGAGTCATCAAAGGCATAACTATAGGCCTTTGGGCATATAGCCTTAAATAGATGGGCAAAAAGGGTTGGCTTGCAAGTCTTCGGGTTTGCATAATCCCCTGTGCAGCAATACTTGGCGGATTGCATAGCCAAGCAAGCACTTTTACACCCCACAATTTTGCCATTGCTCTTGACTTCCAGTGCAGATGGACAGCATATGTTTAAGTCGACTTCACACGATGCAACTCCGCATCCAATTCCGCCCCCAACTGGTGCCATTGAAACTGGCAGATTAAAGCCATCAACTAAACTAACATCGTAGAAATGCAAGGGCGAAGTAGATGATCCAAGAGTCATTTCGACCATGGTTGCTGGGGGAGTGCCACCAGTGCCTTGGCAGCGAAGTAAGCCTGAACAATCCCCGGTGTCACATGATCCTTTTCCATCATTGTCGAAGGAACATCCTTGCCGACCCCATATCCTCCCTGACCACTTGTCGGGCACATCAATGACTACTTCCTCACCACAGCCAAGAAGAAAACCGCCATCTTTCGGCGTAGAGTGACCTGCACCACCAAGTACTCCAGGCCATAGGTTCTCATTGCAGTTATTCACCAATATGAGCTGTTCCCCATCTGCAAACAAGTGTTCAAAAACAAAATTAAAAACACACTTTAAATACACATAAATCAAGAAGGTAAAATATAAATTAAAGAGCATAGCAATCACTTGTAGTGGGGAATGAAGCAAGCAGGTAGAGGAGAAGAGAAAGCTGGAGAACTGATGAAAAGGACAGCAGCGGCATAGTTTCAAATGAACGCAGCAGAATGAAAGATCACGACTAGGAGCTTGTTCTTAAGTAAAGCAGTTAATGTGGATAGAGGACATTGTATAACAATGGATGGCTATGTTGCTGAGTCCCACTGATCTCACTTTTCTTTTCTCTGCTCTCTTTTCACTTTCACTTTCACTTTCAAGATGAAGGGTATATGTGCATTGCTTCCAGTGGGGGTTTCTTTTCTCTATCACTCCTAACTCGACTCACTAAATTTGCTAGTTTGCCTATAGCTACTGAGCTATAAACGTAGTTCCATTGAATATTGGAGCAAAAGGGGCCTCTCAGAGAGGAATAAGCTGCAAGAAAGAATTGTTAATTAAGTTCACAAAATTGCAATTAGCATCTTTCAAAGGATCACACTTAAATGTGATCAAAGTACTTCTGATCATGTGATTTGAGAATAAAACCCACTTCTTTTTTGCATTTTGTCACTATTTTCTA
Source organism: Populus simonii (assembly GCA_007827005.2). NCBI lineage: Eukaryota > Viridiplantae > Streptophyta > Magnoliopsida > Malpighiales > Salicaceae > Populus > Populus simonii. Next base: position 7,479,333 of record CM017469.2, read on the forward strand.
ATTCAAGTGGCAGCTCAATGCTTATGGCTTTAATTTAACAATGATAATATTCATCATTACTAAAGGAAAAAGTTGCAATAAACATTTATCCTCGAATATAATCATTCCTCTCGCTTTGTTCTTCTTCTGCCACAAGTTCCTTCCTTTCACCTAGCTAAAGCGAGATTAATTAACGGCATAAACTACTCTTTTTTTTTTTTTGTAAACAAGGACTTTCTTGTAAATCACAAGTGGTTTTGACACTTGCTGCTTAATTTACACGGTTTTTATTTATATAACAATTGTTGGTTGATTTTGATAATCATCAATCGTTATAGGTTGATTGTATTTCGTTCTCTTTAATTTCTTAATCTCGTATGTTATACTTGCATCCAAAAATTTAATATCTCTAAATTAATTTTTTTAATGATCTCATGAACTTTTGTGAACACATGTTCTTTTTACTGTAATATATTATTGGTAACGGTGCAAGTTCTTCTTTGTGAAAAAGACGTTGGAAAATTTATTAAAATATGGTAAATAAGTACTTTTTAGGTTAAATTAAAAGTGAAGTCTACTCAGGTTAAAACTTTATTGAAATTTAATTTTTGACATAAGCTCTTTAATATTAGAATATTAAGATGATTTAAATAAATTATGAGTGAATAAAAAATTGATCTCAAGAAATGTTTTGGTGAAATAAAAAAACCTTCTAAAAGAACTCTATCCCATATAAAAAAAAAAACAAAAGTTTCTTGGTGTTAGAAGGTTAAAATTGAGTACAAAGAGCACCCAAGTTTTTAGAGGAGAAGTTATAAGAAAAATGAGTTTTGAGCATGCCCGTTCTGAAAGGTGAAATATAATTTGAGTACAATATAGTAATGTATTAAGTAATTTCATTACCCATAAATCAACACTCTAGAATAATACCAAGTAATAGTTCATTTATCCTAGATGAATTTGTGAGTAATAAAACTATAAATACACATAAAATTACATATTAAAACCATTAACACACAACACAACAAGTCATGCACAACGTCATCAGACAAAAAATAAACATCAACATAACAAATAAAAACAACATTACCACATAACCAAAAACAACATTCACACACAACATAACAATTCAAAAACATATCATGCAATAATATAGTAAAATTGAGATAAAATAATTAAATTTATTTCTATATATTCAATTACTAATTACAAGGTAAATTCAATAATAACAATTAAAATTAATGGAAATACATAACAAAAATAACAATAGATAAAACAAAGCACAAATAAAAAAATAAAATCTTAAAGCAAATGAAGAAGAGGAAGTAGATACCTTTTAATTTGCTGAAGATTGAACTAAAGATTAAAAGCCAAAAACACAAAAAATTTGAAGGAAATGAAAGGAAAAAAAAAACTTTGAAAAGAAGCAGACAAAAAAATGAACTGAAAGGGCGGTCGCTGGGATTTATAGTGCATTTTTCCCGATAGAATCACCGACGGACATTTAAATAATATTAATTTTAATTATTCTGTCGGTGGTGTTTCGAAAATCTGTTGGTAAATTTGAATTTCGCACCATAATTTTTAATTACCTTCCATATTTTTCGCAGCCCGTCGGTAATTTCATCGGCACCTGCACGCGATCAGAGATGCATTTAATGCCCCGCCCTTTGGAATTCACACCGTCCATCGATGAACTTGTCGGTAATTATAAACTGTCGACCAATGCTGACGGACGAGATTCCGTCTGTAAAGTCGTCAATGATTGTGTCATTTCCACCACCCTCTGTAAAATGCCGACGGACTTAATCCGTCCGCAAAGTCATCGGTGATAATTGTGGCATTTCTAGTGAGGCTACTGTGAAATGCCAACGGACATAATTCGTCCGCAAAGTCGTCGGTGATGATTGTGGCATTTCCAGTGAAGCTACTGTGAAAAGTCGATAGACTTTAATCTGTCGGTAAGGACGTCGGTGATAGTGCAGTGTGTAAGAAAGATTATGTTTGTATTGCCTATTTACCTTCTTGCAAACACTTAAATTACAAACTGTCCATCGCACAAAACAATAATAACAGTGCTTAAACAACACAAACTTATAAAATAAATATTTCGTGTTACAAAATATATCAGCCATAATATATATTACATGAAAAAAAAATGTTTTACACATTGCTTCATTCTGATAGTTAGTCAGAATTTTCTTCTTCTTCGTCGTCAATTGAACAATCATCACCTTCATCGCAACCTTCAATATGTATATCATCGATCATCATCTTCATCGACATTTTCTTGTCCGCTAGAGCTCAAAACAATATTTAACTCCTCTGCGTCAATATCAACAAGACTATCATCGAAAACACAAAAATTTGATTTTTCTTCCAAGTCAATTGAAGGAGCAACTCGATATGTTTCAACCAACTTACTAACTTGAAAGACTTCATCTTGCACACTTGTGTCTTCGTTCTCATCCTGAACAACCTCGACATGACCCCTGGGTTTCATTTTTATAACGGATAACCAATCAACTCTTGATCGATCCTTTCTAAAGGAAGGGGTGTATGTGTAATAAACTTGTTGACATTGCTTTGCGAAAACAAAGACATCATTTACGTTGCAAAGTCTAGCTTTTGAGTTGATTTTGACCAGACCATAGTAAGGATCAACTCTGATTCCTCTGTCAGTCGTGTCATACCAATAGCATTTGAATAAAAACACATGTAATTCGGTAATTCAACAAAGTTTCAACAATTTACAAACATATACAATTTTACAAAATCTAAAACAAACCATAACAAGTACAAAAGTATACATTCATATACTACAAGTTTGTTTGAGAAATAACAATAAAACATGTACATATACTAACAATTTAAAATACATATACTAAAAAAACAATAAAATTAACATTTAAATGTTAAAATTACTTACAAAAAATGATAAAATCCATAATAAATCAAAACACGGATGTTGTGACCACAAAACTTAAAGAAATATGACTTGTGCTGAGAAGAGGGAATTTTTTTTTAGGGGGGGCTGGTTGTTTGCAGTTTGGGAGGGGAGAGTTCGGATGGGAAAGAAGAAGGAGAAATAGGGGAGGAGAGGGTCGGCAGAGTGGTAACTTTTCCTGATGGAATCACCGACGAACTAATTCTGTCAGTGATTCCGTCGGCCATTCTGACGGTGAATCGGTCACGTCACTGTACGGAGATCCCAGTTTGAATCCCTCGGTAATTCCGTCGGTAAAATTGCTCGCAAAAACTTTCACGTCAGTGAAACAACTTTTTTTTTAAATTATGAATATTCCGTATGTAATTCTGTCGGTATATACTGACCGAAGTATTCCGTCGATATATACCGACTGAATTACATATGGAAAAGATTCTGTCAGTAATTATGACCGCAAATTACCGACATAATTATTTCGACATCGGTAATTCCTTTGGTATTAAGCGAATTTCTGGTAGTGACTCAAACACAACACAAATATGTTTGAATCCCTTCTTCACCTTCTAACCATGAGCTGCTTTTTCACAATACTCCATATCCATCCTCATCTAGAATGGTAACTCATGCTCAAAACAATATTTATGAACTTAAAAGAATATTTGATCTTTATATGTCTACTGCCTCCTCCACATCAGTTTTGATAGAACCTGCATTTTTTTCACTAGCTCAAAAACATTAATAGTGACGAGAAGCTATGTCTAATGAATATAACGCCTTACTTAAAAATTCAACATGGTCTCTCGTTCCTCCTTACCCAACACAAAAATTCCACATGGTCTCTTGATGGAACCGTAGCTCGCTATAAATCCAGGCTTATAGCTAAAGGCTTTCATCAGCTTCTGGGCATAAATTTCACTAAAACCTGTAGCCCAGTCATCAAACCAGCTACTATACATCTTGTTCTTAGCATTGCAGTGTCTCATGGATGGTCTTTGCGACAAGTGGATGTTAACAATGCTTTATTACAGGGTACTCCAACTGAAAATATCTTTTTACAACAACCTCAAGGCTTTGTTCATTCCCAGTTTCCCAACTATGTTTACAAGTTAAACAAAGAAATCTATGGTCTGAGACAAGCACCACATGCATGGTATCCTGAGCTATGTAATTTTCCTCTTAACAATGGTTTCTTCAACTTAAAATGTGACACTTCTTTATTCATTCAACAAACATTTACTATAATAATTTATCTCCTTGTTTATGTCGATGACATCATAATCATAATCATCATCACAGGTAGCAATGAGCATGCTAATCGAGTGTTCATAAAAAAGCTTGCAAATCGATTATTCTTGAACGGACCTTGGTACTCTTCCTTATTTTATTAGGAATTAAAGCCTGTCAAACTACTACTGGACTATTTCTTTCACAAAAAGCTACATTCAAGACTTATTAACCAAATTGAATGATGCTAAAAAAGTTTATACTCCCATATCCTCCACAGAGTCACCAAAGCTACATGATGGATCTCTTGCTCATGATGCCACTACGTATAGACAAGCATTGGATTCTCTTCAATACTTATCTCTCACTCGTCCTGATATTATGTTTGCTGTTAATAAACTCTCTCAGAACATGCACAAACTATCCATTCTTCATTGGGTTTCTGTCAAGAGGATACTAAGATATCTTATATAAGGGCACTACTAATTATGGGTTATTTTTTAATCAACAACTATCTACATCTCTCAATGCCTTTGCTGACGTAGACTAGGTTGGTAAAATTAATGACAAAACATCCACCTCGGCTGATGTTATCTTTCTTGGTGCCAATCCAATAAGTTGGAGCTTAAAGAAGTAACCTACTGTTGCAAGACCTTCAATAGAAACAAAATATCAGACCATTGCATCTACTCCTGCAGAAGTTAATTGGCTAACCTAACTTATTCAATAACTTAAAACTATTTATTGTGACAATGTTGAGACTACAAATCTTTGTGCTAATCCAATATTTCACTCTCACATCATACATATTGCCATTGATTTCCACTTTGTTCGCGATCAAGTTGCCATACATTTAATATGAGTTTCTCATGTTCACTCAGCTGATCAATTGGCACATTCTCTCACAAAACCTCTTCCAAAAAAACTATTTCAAGCACATTGTTCCAAGCATTGCACTTGTGGGGCATGATAGAATGGAAAAAGGAGAAGTTGATCGATCTTGATTAGGAGCAAGGATTTTTTTTTTGATAATAGTCAATAGTATTTGTTAAATAATATTTATCTAGCCTTATTTATTAAGGGTAGAATAGTATTTTCAGTTTAACCTATATATAATTTCTTTGTATTTAGGTTAACTTATGCATTCATAATATACAGATTATTGAGAATTCCCTAGCCTCCCTTTATATTTGATCTGAATTACTTTAATTTGGTATCAGAGCCTGGTTGGTCGAACCCTTGTCTTGCTAATTTTATGGAACTCGCTGCTCCTATAGAAATCATGTTCACCAATGTCAGAGCCACTGTTGGTATCAAAATTGTTATCATCATCCACTTCATTCCCTGTAGGATGTTCCAGCACACTCAATGCATTCCTTTGAAGCTTAACTTCAGATCCTTTTTTCAAAACATCAGACATGAGTTGTTTGACCTATTAAAAGATGGAGGATGAAGATCAAGTTCTGTGCTTGCGGCTGAAGAATTAATATCTGAACCTTTATTTTGGATTCTTCAGCTTCTGTAATTTGGTATGTCTGTTCTGTCTTTGCAATTATTTTGGTATTTCGTCTTCTCTTCAGTTTCTGCAATTTGGTATTTGCGTTCAGTTTCTGCAAAAAATAAAATAAAATTTGGAGTGATATTTTGTCTCCCGTTTCTGCAAAATCTGGTATTTCGACATTCCTTCAGCTTCTGCAATTTGGTATTTCTGTTCTGTCTCTGCAATTGTTTTAGTATTTTGTCTTCTCTTCAGTTTCTGCAATTTGGTATTTGCGTTCAGTTTCTACAATGTTTTTTGGAGTGATATTTTGTCTTTCGCTTCTGCAAAATCTGGTATTTTGACATTCCATCAGCTTCTGCAATTTGGTATTTCTGTTCTGTCTCTGCAATTGTTTTGGTATTTCGTCTTCTCTTCAATTTCTGCAATTTGGTATTTGCGTTCAGTTTCTGCAATGTTTTTTGGAGTGATATTTTGTCTTCCGCTTCTGCAAAATCTGGTATTTCGACATTCCTTCAGCTTTTGCAATTTGATATTTTTGTTCTGTCTCTGCAATTGTTTTGGTATTTCATCTTCTCTTCAGCTTCTGCAATTTGGTTTTTGCGTTCAGTTTCTGCAATGTTATTTGGAGTGATATTTTGTCTTCTGCTTCTGCAAAATCTGGTATTTCGACATTCCTTCAGCTTCTGCAATTTGGTATTTCTGTTCTGTCTCTGTAATTGTTTTGGTATTTCATCTTCTCTTCAGCTTCTGCAATTTGGTATTTGCGTTCAGTTTCTGCAATTTTTTTTGGAGTGATATTTTGTCTTCCGCTTCTGCAAAATCTGGTATTTCGACTTTCCTTTAGCTTCTGCCATGACATCTACTACCAAAGAGATTGTCTGGTTACGTTGGTTACTTGCTGATATGAGAGTTTTCTTTTCTCATCCTACTCCTATGTTTTGTGACAACCAGAGTTCTATTCAGATTGCTCACAACTTGGTTTTTCATGAGCGAACTAAGCACATTGAGATCGATTGTCATCTTACTCGTCATCATCTCAAGCATGGCACCATTACTTTGCCTTTGGTTCCTTCTTCCTTGCAGATTGCAGATTTCTTTACCAAGGCGCATTTCATCTCTCGTTTTTGTTTTCTAGTTGGCAAACTCTCGATGCTTGTAGCTGTCGCATCGTGAGTTTGAGGGGAGATGTTAAATAATATTTATCTAGTCTTATTTATTAAGGGTAGAATAATATTTTCAGTTTAACCTATATATATTTCCTTTGTATTTAGGTTAACTTATGCATTCATAATATACAGATTATTGAGAATTCTCTAGCCTCCCTTTATGTTTTATGTTTAATCTGAATTACTTTAACAGTATTAATAAGAGATGACTATAAAGATAATAGCCCAGGTTACAAAAGTTCTATCTGCAAAGGAAATAAAAAGAAAGTAAGTAAGAAAGCAGACAAGGTTTTGAGGCTCTGAAACAGGGGTAGGAAAACATGGGGGCAAAAGAAAAGACAATTGAAATCAGCTCCTCCTTTCTGCAGAACCGTTTGTATCACAGCTGATATGAACATTCTTGCCATCGAGGTCCAAAGAATTGGAGTCAAGCCTCAGCCATAATGTGAAACTTCGGTGAACCATGGAAAAACAGAGTTGAAGGTTAGGGGCAGCGCCATTAAAGATGACGTCATTCCGATGAAGCCAAAGATTCCATACAATACAGGAGAACAAAAGCTGCCATTGAGGATTCCAGGCTTTTATTGCAAAAAACACATCTTGATTCCTGAAGGGTAAGGAAATCATGCTGAAACAAGAAATCTCCCGTGGATACTTTGTCTTGGACAAGGATTATGCCTGATATGCTGCTATCTGATGTGCACGATATGCTGCCCGTAATATGGTGTTGTATCTTATGGTAATTGTCTGATTGATTGAGCAAATCTTACTCCACTAATTATGCTTAGTAAAGATTGTATATATTCATCATGAATACAAATATAGAATATCATTCTTCTCTCAAATATTCTGTCCATTTTATTCTTCATGTGGAAACATGATTTTAGTGTGCCGATCTTTGTGGTTTTATCTTGCTTCTTTTATTTCAGTAATCTTTTTCAAAAGAAGGCTTGATTTGTTGACTGAAGCCATCAAATATGACATCGTACAACAATTAATCTGCTCAGGATTAAGCCTTGTCGTTGTTGTTTATGCAAGTTTCAAACTTTTGTAATGGATCTTGGTACCACATGATAAGATTTGATAGAAGATCGATAAAGCTATTGAAAGCTCCAACGTCGAACTTTAAAGGTCCATTGCCAGGGAAAATTTTTGCAGATGTCCAATGCTCATTTTATCATTTGGTTGGCAGACTATTGAAAGGTGGATATTTTTCCCTTCGCATTCAACCACCACAATGCTCATTTTATCATTTGGTTGGCAGATTATTGAAAGGTGGGCAACTTGCATGGAAAAACAACCTGCTATAGATGCTCAAATCGATAAGTTATCTCTTGGAAAGGAAGAGACAATTCAATGTTGATTTGATGCTTCAGCGAGGTTACATGAGAAGTTTCTTTAGAAGGAATGAATGTATCACCTCGTGGCTTGTAAGTTTGTTATCATGTAATCGTCTGCTGGGTAGTGTTGTACAGTAACCATAATTCATTGGACAATCCTTGTCAAATAAATTTCTGATGACAATAGAAACAGATTCTGCAAATTTATGTGAAGTATCTCTCTCTTTTTACCTAATTCTCTCCATACAAAAAAAGGTTTGGGAGAGATCTTATGTCTTGGGCGCGCCTTTTGACAACACTGCTGATAAATATAAATGAATAGATGGGGGGTTAAATTTGAGGTTTCCCTATCTGAAATTTGTATTCATGTGTCATCTCAACAAGATGCATCAGTCTGGGATTATAGACTAGGATTGAAATGAAATTTGCATATTACAGAGAAACAATTCATGAACTACAAGAAAGTATCGAATTCCAATGCATATGGAGTTCATAGTTACAACAGAGTCGAGCAAAGTAACACGAGCTGCTGCAGGCTAGTCATCCAATATATTGTTGTATTTTCAGAGAGGAAGATCAAGACCTTTCCCAATATCCACCCCAATCACTTGCAGTATTCCTTTGTTTATTATCTGAAAAGATTAATTAAAATATCCCATTATTATAATCTTGGCAAGGCATAATTATTTCTTTAATTAACATATTATATAAATGAAAAAAAAGAAAACTCACCAATTCTACAACGAAAACTCCAATGAGGCCCATCATACAAGCTCTAGAATTCCATATTTCGGCAGTCCTAGTGAATCCAAGAAATGGGGCTTGGAATTTTGGCTCCACTTTGGGCAATTCCACCTGGGAAAAAAAAGAAGACAAAAAAAAAAAAAAAACAATCATTTTTATGCACAGGGAATTAAAAAGGAAGTAACAAAAAAGAACCTACAAAAGCAAGAAAAAGAAAGAGCAAAATCAAACAGCGCACATACTCCAGGAGGAAGTTTTGCAGCTTGAATTCTAAAGACCGGCTCCTTGGAGGTTTTGGTAATTTGACTACGATGGTTGAACAGAGAGACTTTCCCGTTACGAGGGTGAAGTGTTACAGGTTTTGTGAGGAGGAGAGAAGATGATGAAAGGAGAGATGAAGGAGTAGCCATTTTGTGTTTTGACTTCTTTCCACCACTCCCTTATCTAATCCCCATTTCAATCTCAATCTACACCAAGCAAAATCTTTTCATATATTGCCAGGCCCACTTCTTAAGTTTGTGGACATGGGATGCTCATGAACGATGGCCCTTTCTTCGCTTTGCTTTTCACACCCTTCGGGTTTTATCTCTTTAAATGCTGTTCATGATTGCCCCCGTTTGTAATTGTGTTTTAAGGGGCAAAGTTTGATTTATTTTTAAAATTAATTTTGTAATTATGTAATTCACTATAAATCTTTTTTTTTTTCACAAGCTAATTTAAAACCACATAAATTATATAAAAAAAGAAACATTAAAAAATTATAATTTTATGCAATGTTTAATTTTATTAGAAAATAAATCTAATTTAAACGGTGTTAGGATTAGATTATTATTAAAAAAATCAATCTTCAGGGGACAAGCATAACGGATAATTTTTACTTTTTTAATTTTGTTTGACAGTGTGATTGTGATTACTTTTCAAATAATCTTTCATGTTGAAATACATGTCAATGATGTTTTTTTATTTTTTTAAAATTATTTTTGATATCAGCACATCAAAACAATTCAAAATATATTAAATTTTAATAAAATATATTTTTTTAATTTTTTAAAAACACGATTTGCACTGCGGTGAATCTCCATACATGTTGAACATTTTGTGGTGATGAAAGTTTTAAGCTAAGAATAAATATGGTAAAAAAAGTCTTATGTTTAGATCATTGAGATAAGAAATGTATACTCGTAATGTTAGAATAAATTACTTTATTGTCCTAACAGCATAGCTCAACTCAGGGGCGGAGAGAGGAGGGGCTGGCAGGGGTCCGGCCCTGCAAGAAAATTGTTGGAGTTGTTCGGCCCACTTTCTATTACCACCCCATAACTTTGTCTTATAAAGTTGTATCCATTTCCGGCCTATCTTCATGATTTTTGCAGCAATAATGATTTGATTCCTGTTTTTCAAGTGGATTAAACAAAATAAGTAGAATACTAAACGCAAAACAAAAAGCTCAAATTATTTAAGAGATATTTAAGCTCAAAATAAGTAGAATACTAAACGCAAAACAAAAAGCGCAAAACAACTAGTTGGAGTGATATATTTAAGAGAAATAAAAATGAATAGCACAAATTAGTATGTAAAAAATCTAATGTTATTAAATCTGATTAAAATATTGATTCCATCAAGTTAATAGTTCACAAAGTCATTGGCTTGATAGTAAAATTAATATTTCGGGTCTAATGTGCTTATTTATACACTAAAACAGTATCAACTTGAAGAAAATTTGATAAAATATTGATGAATATTAGAAAAAAAACTCGATTGAGAATTTTTGAAGCATTGGGGATCTAATTGATAAAATCTAGAGGTTTAAAGTTTAATTAAGAATATGTGTATATATTTGGGACTAAATTGAGGTTTTAAACAAAAAGCAAGGCAAGTACATGTTGCACATCACCGAAAAAAGAAAAATACCATTATATAACCTATAACAATGGGGTCAAGAAAGGAAACCAGCCAACAATTAGCTAGCTAGCTAGACTTAGTTTATTTGTGTTTTTTAAAAATATTTTAAAAAAATTTATATTTTTTATTTTAAATTAATAAAAAATTTTAATATACTAATATTAAAAATAATTTTTTAAAAATAAAAAATATTTCAAACAATCCGAATACTAAGATGTTGAATATGCCCTTTAATTTTGCATGCGGAGAACCACTTCTGGATAGTTAAGAAGCCATTTAACGAATACGTAATTTAAAGGTCGAGCTGGTATATCTAGCATGGATGGCTTAGCTTCAACCAAATTGGTTAGATGGATCTTATTTCTAAGCTACGTAATTGATGGGATTAATTGAATGGCATGGCCCCTAATTAAATAAAAAGAAAATAGTAAGTCATGGACCGAAATGAGCTCCACCTTGATGTACACTTGATATCCTTCCAAACTAAAAGGAATGGAAGATGGAGTTGTTAGAACAATCCTTAATTTCTCGGCTTGTTTCTATCGGCAACATTGTTTGCCCTAATCAAGGTTTAACAAACACTAAACACTCCACAAATCAACGATTACTTGATTCGTTTCTGCAAACCATCATCCTTAATTGATTTCTCGTGCCACTTTCGCTTCTTATTGCTTGTTGTTTGATCCTGAATCGTTAAAGAAAGAGAGATCAACATCGCAGTCGTAAATGCCAATCCGCTCCGTGGGCAAAACAGTGACAGGACTTGAAGGACAGCAGTAGGAGTGCTTCCCCCAGGCTAGCAAGTTGTACACTGGATTGATTAACTGTGCTTCCATGATGCCATGGCATTTGATCACCACATCATCCTAGTTCATTGATGATGGTATAAATTAATTTCCAATTCACATTAATTATCCGAATAAGGATTTTCGAGTCTTTAATTACCTTGTGATCTAGAGCATTCAACAACCCTTTAATATGGGCAAGGTGGGCATCGGATTTAGATGGAACGAACTCCTCTAGACTGCACCAGAGAGCTGCTATAGCGGTTATACTTGGTCGAAATCCCAACATGCTGCAATCTGCGTGCATGCAATATCATCATCTCTTAATCATATATATGTTGAGTTTCAAGGGACATCTCTTAGTTATTTTTATTGACTGGTATTCCTGTACCATCATCTCGATCAATCAATGGGGATGCATGCGCACACCCACACGTACCTTGCATAGCTCCAAGAAGCAGCTCAGTGACTCTGCAGGCAACTAAATCCTTTTGCAAGAAGTCAATTTTCATCATCAGCAGCTCTACATAAGAATATGCAGTGGTAGAGCCAAGGCGCCAACCAAGAGCCCGTAACAGCACCAATTCCATCCGCTGGATAGTGATTGGTTGGAATGAATGATCCAGGTCTTCCATCTTAATTAAATCACAAGAATAGATCGATGCATAAATAGCTAGTGGCTAGTAATTTAAGTATAATAATCAAGAAAGGCCAACAGTAATTAATGTAACAGTAATCACCTGCATATCATGCAAGCAAGGAGTACGTGTCTCAGTAAATTTGGATGCAACTGATAAGCATGCCACGCACAGCAATTCAACCATCCAACATCTCCATCCCTGGACATCAATGGGATCATAAGATTTAATTAGTTATCTTAAGACAATAACTAATCAAACCTCAGAGTTTAAGACAAAAATATAAATGAAAATTTAAGAGCTAATCGAGCCCTTACATGGCACTGATTCATCGACATGAATCGGTCAAGGTAATTGGCAGCGTTGAAGACAGTTTCAAAAGAGAGACTGAGCCTTTGACGAGACTGAAAACATACATATGCATAGGATAATGAGAGGGGTAATTGTGACTTGTACGTAAAAGCAATAATCTATTTGATTAGTATGTTTCTACATATACAAGTTGAGAAACAAACCTTGATGAGCCACTGAATGGCTCTGAGCCTAGCAAACAACAAATTTTTGGTCCGAAGATGTTCTACGTATCCGGGTTCAGGCATGCAAGTGAACTCCTTCTCCAGGTATATAGACACGGCCTTCTCACAGTCTTCTTTGGTTGTGTAGAATGAGGAAGCAGCTGCGTAGTTCTCTCCATGGCTATACTGTGGTTGATTGTGGTGATCGGGAGTTGCAGGACTAGAAAGCCAGACCTCATCACAGAGCAAGCTATCCATATTATTGAGCTAGTGATTCAGAAGACTCTCTCTCTCTCTCTCATATATATATATATATATATATATATATATACATATAGAGCCGGAACGAATTAATATTGATATGGATGGGGACACGGGAAATGGTCTGACATGAAAATCATTCAAGCTAGAGTTATTATGTGTATAAATTATAGCACCATACAGTATATTATCATTAATTTGTGTATGTGCAGTGTATGTAAGAGAGAGAGGGAGAGAGAGGATTAGCGGTTTAGGGTAGTTATTAGGAATGGTGGGGTGGTTAGACGTCGTGGATGGATATAGAAAGGTGGACACGACGTCCCTCATGAAATGGGGTAAATGCTGCTGCATGGAGGGTTTTTTTTTTTTTTACTGCAGCAACCAATTGCGTGAGCGCACGAGGATACATAAATGTGCAAGCCTTCATTGTAGGGGAAGAGCACACTGTAGTCATGTACAGGGATTACGAGCAGGGCCGGGAAGAGGAGCTAGCTGGAGTCTGGAGAGTAGTAGTGGACCTAGTGGTCTGGGATCGAAAGATATTTTTTTTTTGTTTAAGTGGGTCCTGCGTTTTCACGAAACTTCTCGTTATCCAGCTGGTCATGGGCCCACGTCTCAAAGTGATGATCGGTCGATTTATCATGGGATTAATTTACTGCCGCTTCGTCTAGTAACTACTGGTCTGTTGAGTGAGTCGGGTAAAAAAGTTTTTATTAAGGCAAATACACAAACTTTAATTTTCAAAGCATTTTCTAGCGCGCATATATATATATATATATATATATATATATATATATATATATATATGAACCGGAAATTTAATGTAAATATTTAATAAAATAAATTGAAACGTGATCTTCTTTAGTCTGTGGATTTCAGTTCAAGTGATGCAGGTAATTTTGTTCTTTGATAATTGAGGATATTCGGATCAATTTATATATACTTTGATTAATTTTTAAAAGTTTTAAAATTAATAACTGTATAAATTTTTTATAATTATGAGATTTATGATATTTAAAATAATAATTACTGAAAAATAAATTTAAAATTTAATCAATTAAATTATTTATTTCAAATTTAATGAACGTAATTTTAACCACTCAGATTGTGGATATATTTTAACCGTATCGCTTTTAGAAATATTTATAGGTAAGGTTAAGAGCATGATAAGAGTGTGGTTTTGGTTGCTTTTCAAAATGTTTTTCACTTGAAAATGCATTAAAATAATATTTTTTTATTTTTTAAAAATTATTTTTATATTAGCACATCAAAATAAACTGAAAATACTAAAAAAAATATTAATTTAAAGTAAAAAATTAAAAAAATATTAATTTTTTTTAAAATATAAAAATAAACAGATATTTAAGTTAAAGATGAATCTGCGTTACGTGGACTAATCAGTATGACAAAAAGGGTCATAATTTATTGAATCCTATGGAGTTAGTTAATAACCTGAGTTTCAGTTATGTTTTTTTATTTTTTTAAAATGACTTACGTTTGCCTGAATACCTATTTTTATGCTGAGAAATACTAGTTTTGACCGATCGTAACGCGTGTTTAGTTTGTCCTAATTTCCTGCTACAAAACAGGAAAACAATAACAACACAAGTAATTTTGGTGGTCTTCTCTGTTTTATTGAGTTGCGTGTCTTCCAGGTTAGGGAAAGACTGATCGTGATGATTGAAAAGGTTGTTTCGGTTGAACCCTACTAGTCGTAACGTTACTAGCTATGTGTCAAGTCAATTCCAGCCATGTGGTATTCAATCCTGACACGTAGCTAGTTAGAATTGATGCAGAACTGGACTATTTATAAAACTCCAAAGAAAGGAATATGGGTTTTAGCAATTTAAAAAATAATATAAATTATATTTTAAAATTTTATTTAATATTTAAGTTATTAGATTAAAATAATTATTTGATATATTATTAGAGTTTTGATGATTAAGCTGTTACAAGTTCGAATCTCATCATTCCTATTTATAAGATAAAAATTAAGTATAAGGTAGTATGAATCTGTGCAAGTTTCAAGTTTAAAGAATTTTTACTTGAGAGAGTATGTTAGATAATAATATAAATTATATTTTGAAATCTTATCTAATAATTTAAATTATTTCCTTAAAATACATGACTCTTGGCGGATTAATTCAGATAACTTGCTGAACTACCAACTATAACTATGCATGTCTTTTAAACATTATCTCCTGCTTCATGCTTGGTAAAATGATTCATGATTTGTTACGATGTTTGCTTTCTTTTGTGATACATCAACATAAACAAAAGGGAGAGATACTGTGTTATGCGTTTTATTTAATTTGCATAATTTTTTTGCAGGTGATCTTTCATGTACATCTCCTAAAGGCAGTTTACTACATAATATATTTTTTTTTATTTAAAAAACCCACTCATAAGGTAATGTATTGCATACAGGAACTCCTCTGATTCATCAAATAGATTTTACATGAGTTCTTGATAAGGTCTGATAGTTTTTGACAGAATAAAATGTAAATGTTAACAGAGAACAAAGCTATTCTGAAAACTTCATTAATTTTATTGATTCAGAAGTCTTATTTAAACACTTCATAAAACAGTAAAAGTAAATAAACAGCAGCAGTATCTGCTGCTGTTGGTTACATAACAGAAAAGAAGATTATGCAAATCCTAACAAACTTTTAAAACTTCAAACCAGCATGAGTTTTATTTGACTCTAAACTCTTCCATCTTCCACATCAGCAGCTTCTGAGACATTAATTCAACAAGGTCGTGGAAGAAAAGTAAGAATTAACGGCCACCTGAAAGGAGGGACTCTGCAACCGAGGACGAATGTGCAAATGCCTTGTCCATAGAAGGATAAAAATTGGCAAAGTCATCAAAACCTTCACGATGTGAAAATTTTTGGCCACTTGCAGAAAGACGAAGTGGTGAAATGTCAGGCAGAGGAACATTCCCCTCTAAGAACTGCACTACTTGCCGCATGCTTGGCCTTGCTGCAGGCTCAGAATGAGAGCACATCAAACCAAGTTTCAATACCAATTCCATTTCCTCTGCAATATATTCTGTACCCAAATTGGGATCCCTTGCCTCCAGAATTTCACCTCCAAGCCATCGAGTAAACACCCAATCAACCAAGATTATATCCTCATTTGGCTGTATTGGCCTTCTACCAGAAGCAACCTCAAGCAAGAAGGCCCCAAAAGCGAACGCATCTGTGCTTGTCGTGGCCTTTCCAGTTCGTGCATGCTCAGGTGCGAGATACCCAAGAGTTCCGACAATGTGGGTCGTTTGAGGATCTGTTCCATGGTCATACAATCTTGCAAGGCCAAAATCCCCTAATCTTCCATTCAATTCACCATCTAGCAAGACATTACTAGCCTTGACATCTCTATGAATCACAACTTGCTCCCATTCTTCATGTAGATATAATAGCCCTGAAGCTACGCCTTTGATGACTCTAAATCTTTGGCTCCAATTGAGGGCGACTGTTGGTTGGTCATAGAGGTATTTGTCTAAACTTCCATTAGGCATGTAGTCATATACCAAAAGTAGCTCTCCTCTACGCCGGCAGTACCCCAAGAGAGGGACTAAATTCCGGTGACGAAGACGACCAATGCTGACAATTTCCGCCACAAATTCCCTCATCCCCTGTCTTGATTCATGAGACACCCTTTTCACTGCAATCTGAATCTTAGAGGTTGGCAAGACACCTTTGTAGACTCTACCAAACCCACCACTACCCAACAGCTCCTCGTCTCTAAATCCTTTGGTGGCAGTATAAAGATCTTTGTATTTAAATCGGTGAGGCCCATAGTCAAGCTCCCAATCTTCTAACACTTCTGCAAACTTCCTTGTCCTTCGTATGGCATAAGATGTAGTCGAGACTGCTACTAAAACCAAACTTAAACAAAGCACAGGCAGTCCAATGGTTAAGAATTTGGATGTCTTCTTTGGTCCTACTCGAGGAAGCTTAGGAAGGCGAGAAATATCTAGTGCTTCAGCTAGGCCATTCATCTTGAAGCTCCAGCCCAGCACATAATGGGACGTGAAAACAGAACCGGTGGATGATGAGAATCCGATATACATACTACTGTTTAAGATTGGCGACAAATCACGAGACAGAGTCAAAAGTGGTCTACTGGGTTTATCAACATCAATCGGAGCTATAGTGACATCAAGTTGCTTCTCCTTGCCATCATATTCCATCCAAAGTTGCATTGGATGGCCACTAATTAGTGTCAAGTTTGTGAGCTTACCATTAAGTTGAGAATAATATCCTGCTGAAGCAGATCGTACAGACTCTAAGCCATTAATATCAATCCCAACATGGTTATCATTGATATCATTGAACTCGCTGCTGTATATCGTGTCAAGCTCCACAGCAACAACATGGTTTGTCTGATTCCCATTGTTTTTCTTATTAAATAGACCAAGGTACTGGCTTGGAAGAGCTCCTGGGAGACCTCTTGTGGGTGCAATGACAAAGGCAATACCATGGCCACCAAGAGTTGCATATTCAGGTATGATAGCGAAAACAAAGGTAGTGGAGAAGGTGAAAGCAGTGCTATTTATAGAGTTCTTGAAGGTTACTGGGTTTGGATAGAAGGCGTGACTCGTTCGTTGCTTGGTTTCATTGGTTAGCCTCAAAAGGCCATTGGAGGTTAACTCAGCTAAGCCGTCAAGGCTTAGATTAGTGGATCGGAAGCCAGAATAGGTGAAGTTGAGTTCTTGAGAGGCTGCTATTGCTAAGCTAAATAAGACACGCACCATTAAGACAATCCTGAATAACATTGCAACTGTACTTGTCTCCACCCACCAGTTTCTTGTTCATGTTGTCAGTTATAATGGAGTATCCACGCCATCAAAGTGTTAATGATAGAGCCAATTAGCCAAACAATGAGGAGAATCTTTCCATTCAATGGTTGAGATAATCTAACTTGTCAAACTTTCAGGTTGATGTGAAAGCACAACCCTAATTTTAAGGCAATATGAAAGATTAGTCAATTTCGGCAACTCTTCTGTGAAATTTCGCGGTTAGGCATAGTTTTGAGTTGCAGTTGAATATTTTTTTCATACTAAACGTTAACTACTCAGGCTTCCTATACTCTTTCTTGGCTTGACCATAAGTGCTCAAGACTTTTAATTTCCAGATGCCTTTGACAAAGTTCGGGCTTCAACTTTAGGTGGCTCGACACAATAAATTTTTTGATCTATCTAGGACTTGATACTAGCCCATTTCCTTACGTATCGAATCCAATCTTGCTACCAAATCATAAGTTGATGGTACTAAATCCAACTATAAAACTTTAAAAACGAAATCAAAATGTATTGTTAGTTTTTTTTTTTTTTTGTCTTTATCCTTTTTGCCAAACGATACTTAATGCTTCCTCACTAGTCCCTCCCCTCTGATCCATCCTTCAACCCTCCTAACAAACAAAGTATAAAACCTAATTATAATTATAAGTCTTTGCAAAAAAAAAAAATAAAAAAAATCGAGTATGTTCAATCATTTTTATATTTGTTGTGGCAAGAAATTAAGGTTGAATTTCAAATAGATGCCGATGCAAAATAGGAAACTACAAAAGACATGCGTAATATACTAATTTTGTTGATTGCTTTCAAGGCGTGCTGATTAGGGAGACAAAAAGGATAATGCTAAATAGTTCAGGGCAAAATAGATCAATTTTAAACTTTGAGGACTAACGGTCCTATATAGTTGGGAGATTTACTTGTAGTTACCTCTTGTCATATTTTTGCTTACAAATGTTTTGGACGGACTTGACTCCAAATGGGAGAATATAGTGCCTTTGTTTGTTCTGCTCAAATTTTATGTCGGGAAAACCGAGTGTTCAATTGCATCTAGAAAGTGAAATAGTGAATCCTTGTTGTGTGATCTATAAATGGGTATGCTGCTTTCATTTCATCGGCACTCTTTCTTTTTTTATCTCAAATACAAGGAAACCAGCTGTCCCCTCCTGTTCAGAGCTTTGCTATGACCGAAGAAAATCAACAGATCAAGTCCCCTCAAGAACCGCCTGCTGATCAAGCAGTACCACCCTTGCCAAGTAAGTATAAAGAAAATAATTTTTGATGTTTTGTTGTTTGTAAGAAGTACCATCACGTGATTCTGGCGATCACGATCGAAGGCAGAGATCCAAAAATATTATTCCATCGAGGACTTGAAGGTTCTTAATTTTATGTGATCCGACCATTCGGTCCTGATTTTAACAACTATAGTTTCTCTGGAAAAACAAGGGGAAAGGATGATATACCTAAGATTCTATCAGTAATTCAAAACCATTATATTCGGAGAATCTTAACATTAGTTTCCTAGTAGTAATATTTTTAATTTGCTAACAGTTATGGCATATTTTAATTTTCTTTTCTTTTCTTTTTTTCTTACACACGATTATGACATCTATGTTTTCCATTTATGAATGCTTTACTTTTGACAAGTTTTAGGAATGTACGGGTTGGGATCAAATCCTGCTGCAAAAACAACATGGCCTGAGTTAGTTGGCTTAACAGCGGAAGAAGCTGAAAGAAAGATAAAGGAGGAGAAGCCAGGTGCTCAAATTCAAGTTGTTCAACCTGATTGCTTTGTGACCATGGATTTTCGACAGAATAGAGTACGATTACACGTTGACTCCTTAGGCAAAATCGAGAGAGCTCCTAGAATTGGTTAATCTTGCTTTTGTGTTTGAGAATGTACCGAGTCTATAAGTCGATCTTGGAGTGGCTATGTGGTTTACCTTGTGTTTGTAATAGGTACGTAAATTTGCCTGTGAATGTTGCGTGATATCATTTTCTTCTCTTTTCATGTCATTCACTATAGGTTGTAAGAAGAAAGTCTTGTTTCTTAAATTTCAGGGTCTCTTAAACTGAACTTGCTTGGATAAACCAAAACAAAATGATAAAGAAATAGAGTAATCTTGCAAACTTTTGTCAGGGAGTGGAATGGGATATTGTTATCAAGGAGGGATTTTTCATCTCTGAAGTTTCTGTATGTATCAGAATGTATTCCCATTTCCAAGTAGGAATTCCAAGAGAACCTGAAATTCAATTGAACGGTGCCCACCAAGCCCAGTTCCACATTAAGAGCAAAAGGAAGCAACACAAGAAAGCTAGAAGAACAAGCGGCACAAAATTATGTTGAATAGGGTGTCAAAGAACCTTCTCAACCCAAAAACTTAAGCTATTAGGTGAGGTCCTAGGATATGATTTATATTATTCTCTAACACAACCCCTCAAGTGAAAGCTTTTTGGACTTGAAACTTGCACAAGCCCGTGGTTATTTTTTATTAAATAAATGAGGATGGTGAGATTTGAACTCGTGACCACTTGATCATCAAGGCTCTGATACCATGTCAAAGAACCATCTCAACCCAATAGCTTAAGCTGTTAGATGAGGTCTTAGGATATGATTTATATTATTTTCTAACATAGGGTAACAATACAAACTCTAATTTGAAATTTTATTACTAAATATTTCACCACACAAATATTTTGATCAAAACTCTCTATTATAGCACTTTTAAGTTGATTTATACTAGTAAAAAGTCTTAAACAAAGTTGAAAAAATAACAAAATACTTCTAAATCAAATAGAAAAAAAATCCTAAATAAACTAGTAAAATATAGTAAATCTCAAATAGAAACTTCTAAGCATTATCATAAAGTTTTCTCGACACGGATTGCTAGAAAATTTAACCCTTAAGAAACCAAGGTCTCTAGAAGCTTTTAGCAAAATTTTCAATTGATCTAACAATTGGATTAAAATTTATACATGTTAACATAAAATTATGCATTAAAAAAAATCTTCTACATAAATGTTTCTATGTTGAAGAGAACTCGTCTTTGAGTTCAGGCCATCCATCCATCCATGTTGCTGTTATTATGGACCATCAGAAGGGATATCCTTGCACTCCACTAACCTCTAGTGTGTTGACTATACAATTAGCCAACTTGAATAAAGTTGGTCAAAAATCAATGCCTCAAAACACTCTGATTCTTTGTAAAACCATTACTTGAATTGGTTCTTTGACAGACAGACTTGCTACTTGGCAGATTAATTCAGATAACTTGCTGTACGTACTACTTCCAACTATAACTATGCTTAGTAAAATGCTTCATGCTGGTCTTTTAAACATTACCTCTTGCTTCATGCTTAGTAAAATGCTTCATGATTTGTTACCATGTTTGCTTTCTTATGTGATTCATCAACATAAACAAAAGGGAGAGATACTGTGTTATCCATTAGATTTAATTTGCATCATTGTTTCGCAGGTGATCTTTCATGTACATCTCCTAAAGGCAGTTTACTAAACTTTTTTTTTTAAAAAAAACCCACTCATAAGGTAATGTATTGCATACAGGAACTCCTCTGATTCACCAAAAATATCTTACATGAGTTCTTGACAAGGTCCTTCAAGAAAAGTAATAATTAACGGCCACCTGAAAGGAGGGACTCTGCAACCGAGGACGAATGTGCAAATGCCTTGTCCATAGAAGAAGGATAAGAAAAGGCAAAGTCATCAAAACCTTCACGATGTGAAAATGTTAGGCCACTTGCAGAAAGACGAAGTGGTGAAATGTCAGGCAGAGGAACATCCCCCTCTAAGAACTGCACTACTTGCCGCATGCTTGGCCTTGCTGCAGGCTCAGAATGAGAGCACATCAAACCAAGTTTCAATACCAATTCCATTTCCTCTGCAATATATTCTGTACCCAAATTGGGATCCCTTGCCTCCAGAATTTCACCTCCAAGCCATCGACTAAACACCCAATCAACCAAGAGTATATCCTCAGTTGGCGGTATTGGCCTTCTACCAGAAGCAACCTCAAGCAGGAAGGCCCCAAAAGCGAACACATCAGTGCTTGTCGTGGCCTTTCCAGTTCGTGCATGCTCAGGTGCGAGATACCAAAGAGTTCCAACAACGTGGGTCGTTTGAGGATCTGTTCCATGGTCATACAATCTTGCAAGGCCAAAATCCCCTAATCTTCCATTCAATTCACCATCTAGCAAGACATTACTAGCCTTGACATCTCTATGAATCACAACTTGCTCCCATTCTTCATGTAGATAAAATAGCCCTGAAGCTACGCCTTTGATGACTCTAAATCTTTGGCTCCAATTGAGGGCGACAGTTGGATGGTCATAGAGGTGTTTGTCTAAACTTCCATTAGGCATGTAGTCATATACCAAAAGTAGCTCTCCTTTACGCCGGCAGTACCCCAAGAGAGGGACTAAATTCCGGTGACGAAGACGACCAATGCTGACAATTTCCGCCACAAATTCCCTCATCCCCTGTCTTGAATCATGAGACAACCTTTTCACTGCAATCTGAATCTTAGAGGTTGGCAAGACACCTTTGTAGACTCTGCCAAATCCACCACTACCCAACAGCTCCTCGTCTCTAAATCCTTTGGTGGCAGTATAAAGATCTTTGAATTTAAATCGGTGAGGCCCA
Source organism: Populus simonii (assembly GCA_007827005.2). Lineage (NCBI taxonomy): Eukaryota > Viridiplantae > Streptophyta > Magnoliopsida > Malpighiales > Salicaceae > Populus > Populus simonii. The sequence goes on from CM017469.2 coordinate 7,501,795, forward strand.
TAGTCAAGCTCCCAATCTTCTAGCACTTCTGCAAACTTCCTTGTCCTTCGTATGGCATAAGATGTAGTCGAGACTGCTACTAAAACCAAACTTAAACAAAGCACAGGCAGTCCAATGGTTAAGAATTTGGATGTCTTCTTTGGTCCTGCTCGAGGAAGCTTAGGAAGGCGAGAGATATTTAGTGCTTTAGCTAGGCCATTCATCTTGAAGCTCCAACCCAACACGTACTGGGACGCTAAAACAGAACCGGTGGATGATGAGAATCCGATATACATACTACTGTTTAAGATTGGCGACAAATCACGAGACAAAGTCAAAAGTGGTTTACTGGGTTTATCAACTTCAATCGGAGCTATAGTGACATTAATTTGCTTCTCCATGCCATCATATTCCATCCAAAGTTGCATTGGATGGCCACTAATTAGTGTCAAGTTTGTGAGCTTACCATTAAGTTGAGAATAATATCCAGCTGAAGCAGATCGTTCAGACACTAAACCATTAATATCAATCCCAACATGGTTATCATTGATATCATTGAAATCGCTGTTGTATATCGTGTCAAGCTCCACAGCAACAGCATGGTTGGTCTGATTCCCATTATTGGTCTCATTAAATAGACCAAGGTACTGGCTTGGAAGAGCTCCTGGGAGACCTCTTGTGGGTGCAATGACAAAGGCAATACCATGGCCACCAAGAGTTGGATATTCAGGTATGATAGCGAAAACAAAGGTAGTGGAGAAGGTGAAAGCAGTGCTATTTATAGATTTCTTGAAGGTTACTGGGTTTGGATAGAAGGCGTGACTCGTTCGTTGCTTGGTTTCATTGGTTAGCCTCAAAAGGCCATTGGAGGTTAACTCAGCTAAGCCGTCAAGGCTTAGATTAGTGGATCGGAAGCCAGAGAAGGTGAAGTTGAGATCTTGAGAGGCTGCTATTGCTAAGCTAACTAAGACACGCACGAAAACGACGATCCTGAATAACATTGTGTGTTTGTCTCCACCCACCAGTTTCTTGTTCATGTTTGTCAGTTATAATGGAGTATCCACGTAATCGAAGAGTTAGTCTTTGTTTGCCGGGAAATAATTACTTTTTGAAATTGGTTTTCTTAGCGAATGATTTTTTTTTAGAAGTGAATAGTTTAGTAGTATTATAAAAAATAAATTAAAAGACAGTTTCCAGTTTTGATTATATCATAAAAAATAATTGAAAATTAAATTGTTAATATTTGTTTTTTCTAGTTTATTAAAATAATAAGAAAAAATCTTACAAATAAAAAAGTTAAATGAGAATAAAATTAAAAAAGTCTAATTTCATAAATTATCTTTATTAAAATACATAACAATCAAAATAATAGAGATCAAATCTAATAGATAAAAAGTTGAAAGATAATGAAATTAAAAAAATTATATTTTCATAAATTATTTTAAATAAAATAAATAACAATTAAAAGAATGAGGATCAAATCTGATAGATAAAAAATTTCAATTAAAAAAATATAAGAAAAAAGAAAATAACAATCATAAAAATAAATACCAAAGTTGATATAAAAATCAAATTAATGAAATTCTAAGGGTTGAAATTGAAATTTTTTTTTAAAACAAAATATATAGCAATCAAAAGTTTGAGGATCAAATTTAATAGAATCAGCAAATAACATGATATTTCTAAAATTTTCACAACTTCTGTAAAGTGTTTACAGCTCAAAATAAAAAAAAAAAATACTTTCATGTAAATTAAGCTAATTTTTTTTATATTGAAAAATATTTTTCATTCACTAACTATTTTAATGATAAATAAACACAAAAATAATTTAAAAAATAATTTTCAAGAAATAATTTTTAAAATAATGTGTCTTAATGGTAGAGCTAATTAGTCAAACAATGAGGAGAATCTTTGCTTTCATTGGTTGAGATAATCTAATTTGTCAAACTTTCAGGTTGATATGAAAGCACAACCCTAATTTTAAGGCAATATGAAAATTTCAGGTCAATTTCAGGCTTTCAGCAACTCTTCCGTGAAATTTCACGGTTAGGTATTGTTTGAGTTGCAGTTAAATAGATTTTTTTAATCAAATTTAATTTTTTTAAAATTAATTTTTTAATGTTTTTATATTATTTTTGATATATTAATGTAATAAATAAAATTTTAAAAATAAAAAATATTTTAATATATTTATAAATAAAAAAATAATTTAAAAAATTTAAACAAAAAGGTTGCTCTAAAGGTTTGAATTCTCTAGGGTTATTGAAGATTTATATAATTTTTAATTTAAAGATCAGTAAGATTAATTGAGTCTCGTGCAAACTCTTCCAAATACTCACTTTAGTAAAATAATAATAATAATAAGGTTGCTCTAGAGGATTCATACATTCATACTTGTTACTTGACTATTAATGTGTTGACTTCAGCTTTATGTAACTGGTCGACTCATACAACCAGTTGCTCGTTCTTTTTTTTTCCCCTCCTGCCTCTGAGAGCCTAAAACCTCCTTGAAAAAAAGAATGCTAATTTCATTAGCTTTAGGTGTAAATAGCTATTGAAGTATGAATGTTGTAAACGATATGCTAATTTTATAAATTTACGATAGATCCACTTAAAAAAAAAATGGTTAAAAAAAAAAAGCATAGAAGAACCAACAAACAACTGAAATTTTATGGGGATGCAACTTCCACGGGCGCCCCCTGACAAAGAAAGGAGAGACTTGGTTTCTAATAAACATTCCTATTCAAAGATCAAAATTTTATTTACTGATGTAGAAGTGTTCTAAAATATGACATCTAATGCAAGAGAGATAAATCAATTCCAACTCATCGCAAAAACTAAGATGTTAATCCCCTGATAGTACTGCATTATAAACAAGTGTTGGGTAAAATTTGAAATTTTGTTTTTGTTTAAAATTAATTGTTTTATATTTTTGGATTGTTTTGATATGCTGATATAAAAAAATACTAAGGAACTCGTGTGAAATCCTGAAAAATCATTGGCAGGTGTTGGGCTTGACTCTATTTGAAATAAAAAATGGATTCAAACGCACTGCTTGGACCCAAGTATGTTAGGCTCGAGAAGCACTCCTATTCCTGAGCATATTGGGCTTGGGTGCATGCTCGAGTCTAAGGGGGTGTTAAGGTGCCCAACCCCTCTACTAGGCATTGGGTGCATACCTAGCACCTGCTGGGCATGACAACATGCACAATAGGATCGGCATGCGCCCATCCTAAAATGGGCTCGAGCATGTTGTTTGGGCCAATACACCTATGCTTAGTATGGGCTAAGGTGCCATGCTTGAGCCCATGCTTCTTGAGCCTCAATTGTATATTGGGCTCGAGCTTAGTAGCCCGAGCTTAGGGGGTGTTTTTTAAACTTATTTTTTAGAAGTTTTTGGGTACATTTAATTTAAATCCAATAGGTAGTATATTATTGGGGCAGTAATTTATGTAAATGTACGGTTTGCATGTGCTCAAGTAGTTGCTAGGATTTTTAAGTTCAGTAGTAAAATATTTCCTTAGATCTAATTCCATTGTGACCCTTTTGGCAGAAAGAAGTTCTATCATCCCATTATTGCATCTTTTTACTCAAAATATACGACATGTACCTAGCTCACACATACTAAGTGACATGTACCCAATTTTTTTTCTTTTTTTTTAAAAGTATATTTATTTCATTTCATTGTGCAATAAAAAAGTTAAAAAACTAAAAAGCCTCTAAACCCTAGAAAAATTCAATTTAAAAAAAAAACAAAAAAAAACCAACTCGTGTAAGGCCAAACCTGCGATCAAAGTTATGAGAATGAGATTATCATTGTCATAACCCAATTTTTGACTTTTTATTTTAATTATTTTACTTACTAAAAAAATGATGAAAAACAAGTAAAAATAAAATAAATGAAGAATGAATTAAAATTTGGGTTAAGGGCAACATGATTGGAAGTTTAAAGATTTAATTAAATTTTTGACTAGTTTAATTAATCAAGTCAAGGGTTTAATTGGAGAATTGATAAGTTTTGAGACTGGACTAAGCTTGAAATTGATTTAATTAATCCAATCAAGGGTTTGATTGGAGAATTGATAAGTTTTGAGATTTAATTAAGCTTGAAATTAATTTAATTAATCCAATCAAGGGTTTAATTGGAGAATTGACAGGTTTTAGACTTAATTGAGTTTGGAATTAACTTATTCAAGGACTTAATTGAAGAAATACCAAAGTTTGGGGTTAATTGGGGTCCAAATTATAAAGATTAAAATCCAAGGACCATCTTGAAAATGACGCAGAAATGCAAGGATCCAATTACATTTTAACTAGGGGCTTGATTGCAAAATTACAAGAATTCCAAGGACCAAACTGAAAGCAACCTTTAGAATTGGGAAACAGAGTTGTTTTGCAGCGACCGTTCGCTCATCTTCTTCCTCTGCAACGGCTCCGCCATTAAAGGCAGAGACGTTTCATCCGTTGGCAGCCAAGGCATACGTTTCTTCATTGAAGGCATCGGTTACAGAGCATTTAGGAGGCCGACTGTTACCACCACCGAGGCTGTCTCTGGCCTTATAAAAGCTGGCAAAGGCAACCTTGCGGAAGAGGGGGGGAGAACGAAAAAACCAGGAGAGGCAGAAAAAAGAAACCCAGAAAACAGAGACAAAGAAAACAGTATACAGAGCAAAAACGGAGATAAAAGCAAGCAACAAACCCAGAATACCAACATTAACATCACCGTCTTCTTGATCGCCTCCTGCAAATAAAAAAAAGAACCCAGGAAAGAGAAGGCAGAACCGAAAAGCCACTGGAGACCCAGAACAGAGAAGAGAAAAAAAAATGACCAGACTTTCGTTCCTCTGTTTCTTCTCAAGGAAACAGAGGAGGTTAAAGAGAAAAAGCAACGAACAGGGGGCAAAACTGGGGAAAGAAAAAGGCGGGCATCACCGAAAAACCCCTGGAGAAACACAGAGCCAGGGGAAGAATAGAAAAAACTTTCGTTCCTCTGTTTCTTCTCAAAGAAACAGAGGAGGCCACGGAGAGAGACCACGAGCAGTGGAGGAAGAAAGCAGCTAGCCCATCAGTCCTCCATCACGTTTCTATTTCTTTGCTTCCAGAGAGGAAGTAACACCGGGAACACAACAAGACGCAAGAATAGAAACTGTACAGAGGGGAGCAAGTTTTCTGCCCCTGTTTCTTCTCACAGAAACAGAGGCGTTCGTGCCTCACAATCGTGAGGCACGAATGCATGAAGAAAGGCCATTCTCTGGCCACAGCAGGGGAATCACGAAACCAAGGACATATAGAGAGCAGAGAGAACCCGAAGAAAAACCAGGGGAAGGAGACTAGACAGAGAAAGAAAAACAGATTTATAGAGAGAGGGAGAGACTTCTGAGAGTAGAAGAAAGCAAGAGATAAAGAGAAAGAAGGGAGAGAACGTCGCTCGGTCAGCCCTCCATCACCGTCATCCTCATCTCCCAGTGCAGCGCCAACGTTAGAAGGGGGAGAATGTCGCCCGGCCAGCCCTCCATCACCGTCATCCTCATCTTCAAGGCGCTAGGTAAGTTGCTCTTTCCTTCCGTTTATTTTAATTACATGCTCTTGTAGAAAAACTAAAAAATGGCCCGCCGGGTCAAGCCTGTGACCCGGCTAGGCCTGCTGGGTCCCGCCCAGCCACATGGACAAAAAATGAATAAAAAATAAAAAAACAGAAAAATAAAAAAGGGTAGAAAAAATAAAAAAATATGTATGCATGAATAAAAATAATGTAAATTTATTGGTTTATTCACTGATGCCAGAGTCAGGAATCAAAATACCGGTTTAAATTTATATTATTTTTATTCGTCGTATTTTATTTTATTTAGCTACAAAAAATAAAAAATATGTGCATGCGTAAAAATAGATTTATTTTTATTTATTTATTTACTGGCGCTAGAGTAGGGAATAAAAAATATTGATCTGATTTTTCTTCGTAGTTACGAATTTTTACCAACGCCAGAGTTGGAATTATTTGAGCTCGAATATTTATTGGCGCCGGAGTCAGGAATATTATAAACAAATCATCATAGTATAAGCGAATAAATGTTTAGCAATTGAAGACAAAACCAACAATGCAGTTTGCTTTAGGCAGAACGTTTAAGGGGTGATAATATCTTCCCTTTTACGTAACCAATCCCGAACCATAGAATCTCTGTTGACCAGTTAGGGTTCCTAGTGACCATAATACTAGGTGGGGACTCCTCAAACAAGACCTTTTCCCCTAAAAGAATAAAATGCCAGAAATCTGTTCTTTACCTGTAAATTTTTTAGAGCCGCTATTTTGTGGGCCGCCGCGATGTCGGGTGCGACAATCATATAGAAAACAAATAAAAAAACTCAAAGACCGGTTCTTAATCAATCTATTGCCGAACTATAAAATTAAAAAGAACATAAATTATAAAAAAACAATTCAAATTAATCCATAAAATTCACAACCTTGGTTATAATACTGGAATAACTCTATAAAAAACAAACAAAAAAAAAACCATGCTTTTTTCTTAAAAAAAATTAAGTAATAAGAAAAAATTCTTCAAGAAATACAACACAGGATTTTCTTAGTGAGGCTTCTTGGATGCTGCATTTAAAGAGATGAAACGATATTGGTCTACGAGTTTTTACCTAACAAAAGCTTGGACTTCTATTTTTTTTGTATGAGTCTCACAAAACCTTTTCAAAAAGTTGTTCCAATTTTTCAAATTTAGAACTATTGAGCTTTGATATGAAGAGTCAGTGGAACATCTTATTCATTGTCAAAACCACTAGAAAATTTGGCCTAGATTCATGGAATGGTGAGGCTTATCCCGGTGTTGTCCAAGCAGTTCAGATTTTCTTTAGCAATGAGAGGTTATGGTTGAAGGAAAATTTCAAAGGAAGGTATACCTTACGTTTTTTTTTGTGTGATTATATGGTCTTTATAGCTCATTCGTAATGACCTGATCTTTAATAATAATAATAAAAAGAAGCCAGATTATGATACTTTGTTTCTTCTTATCTTAATGTGTGGTTAATAGCTATTTTTTTCTTCTAAATTTTCATATAGTGTCCTAGATTTGCTTATATCTGCTGATGGGTTGGTTAGATGGACTAATCTTAAGAGTTTTAGACCTCTTATTGTATGGTCTTCAAGGGCAAATCAACGGCTAAAATGGAATGTGGATGAATCTTCCACTAGAAAACCTAGTGATCCTGGTATTGTGGGTGTTCTTCGAGATCATAAGGGTATGGTACAATGTATGTATAGATCTATACTGTAAGGATTAAACATTCCAATGAAGCAGAGCTAACTGTAGTGATTAAAACATTTGAACTATCATCTACTAGAGAAAAATGCACAGGGAAAAAAATTATAATTGAAACGGATTCTTCCAATGTGAACAACTGGATGATTAAAGAGTCTAATAGACTAGAAATTCCATGTGCTTTTCATCCTTGCATCTAGATTTTCTTCAGGTTTAAGACTGGTAAAGTATTCACATATTTTGAGGGAGGGTAACAGTATGACAGATGCCCTTGCAAAACAATGTGTTACTAGAAATTATGAATTGATGACTTGGTTTTGACAATTCTTTCTTCAGGTTACTTATATATGCTATGATCACCATGGAGATTTTCAGGTTTCTAGCTTCTTTGAAGTTAAGGTTGATATTTTGATTTCATTAGTTTATGAGGGATATAGAGTTTATGTCTTAAAGAAGTATACTGTTGGTAATTGATAAGAGATAGAATCGAGCATGACATGGATCTCTAACAGTACTCTACCACTACTGCCCTGATTGATTTTTTCTTTTGCTTGGTCTTTTGAGTTATGATGTAATTGTCTCCATGTGTCCTTATGGGCTGTGGTTTGTGCCTTTCTTAGGCTTTATTTCTTTTGCTTATAAACAAAAAAGACTCGACCCTTACCTGAATCCTGGGCGCATTGGACCAGACACAATTCGACTCCCCATGCCTTAGACTCAGTCCCAGGACCATTTATTTGAGTGTTTGGAAACCCCGTGTTTTAAAAAATTTTAAATTTTATTTTTGTTAAAATAATTTTTTTTTTATTTTCAGATCGTTTTGATGTATTGATGTTAAAAATAATTTTTTTATAAAATTTTTTATTTTAATATATTTATAAATAATAAATATTTTAAACTGCCATTACTAACATAAATTCATAGGTTTTAAGTAGATCATTAAGTGTCCACGATTCCCATCTAACATTTGGGCACCTCGGACTCCACTCAACCTTAACTATTTAGGCTTCTTATACTCTTTCTCGGCTTGAACATAAGTACTCTAGACTTTTCCTGGCTTGACCTCCAGATGCCTCTCAAAAAGTTCGGGCTCTAGATGGCTTGACCCAATACATTTTGGATCTATCTTGGACTTGATACTGGCCCATTTCCTTACTTATCGAATCCAATCTAGCTACCAAATTATAAGTTGATGGTATTAAATCCAACTATGAAAACTATTAAAACCAAATCAAAATATATTGTTAGTTTTTTTTTTTTTTTATGATTTTTGTAAAAACAAAAACGAATGGGTTTTTACATTTTGTTTTCAAAAGTTGAAAAAATAAAACAAAAAACATTGATTATTTATTTTTATCTTAAATTAGCCTCTTAAAACTAAAATGGCTAAAATAAGGTGCAGTAAAAGGCTAATATCAAGCACATAAATTATAAATGAATGAAAGGATAAGAGTCAATCTACCCAAATTAAAAGGATTGAAAATTATAAGTGAGGAAGGATTGAAGGAACCTTCCAATCCTTTTTTTTATGTCTTTATCCTTTTTGCCAAATGATACTAAATGCTTCCTCACTAGTCCCTCCCCTCTGATCCATCCTTCAACCCTCCTAACAACTAAAGCATAAAACCTAATTATAATTATAAGTCTTCGAAAAAAAAAATAAAAATAAATTCGAGTATGTATACTCAATCATTTTTATATTTGTTGTGGCAAGAAATTAAGGTTGAATTTCAAATAGATGTCGATGCAAAATAGGAAACTACAAAAGACATGCGTAATATACTGATTTTGTTGATTGCTTTCAAGGCGTGCTGATTAGGGAGACAAAAAGGATAATGCTCAATAGTTCAGGGCAAAATAGATTAATTTTAAACTTTGAGGACTAACTGAAACTAACCCTATATAGTTGGGAGATTTACTTATAGTTACCTCTTGTCATAGACTCGTGATATTTCCAAGAGCGCTGCTGCTTAATTTATTTATGCTTAATCTTTCCTGATTCTACTAGTAATCATTCAAGAACTTTTTATAATTAATTGGTTCTAATTAATTGAATTGGATTTTTTGAATTGTTTCATCAATGGTATTGAACAAATTAAATCTTTATTAAAAAAATCAAGAAAAACCTTTTACATCGAATACAAGAACAGAATACACACATTCAGAATATTGATTCTTTCGCTTACAAATGTTTTGGACGGACTTGACGCCAAATGGGAGAATATAGTGCCTTTGTTTGTTCTGCTCAAATTTTATGTCGGCAAAAACCGAGTGTTCAATTGCATCTAGAAAGTGAAATAGTGAAACCTTGTTGTGTGATCTATAAATGGGTATGCTGCTTTCATTTCATCGGCACTCTCAAATGCAAGGAAACCAGCTGTCCCCTCCTGTTCAGAGCTTTGCTATGACCGAAGAAAATCAACAGATCAAGTCCCCTCAAGAACCGCCTGCTGATCAAGCAGTACCACCCTTGCCAAGTAAGTATAACGAAAAATCATTTTTTGATGTTTTGTTGTTTGTAAGAAGTACCATCACGTGATTCTGGCGATCACGATCGAAGGCAGAGATCCAAAAATATTATTCCATCGAGGACTTGAAGGTTCTTAATTTTATGTGATCCGACCATTCGGTCCTGATTTTAACAACTATAGTTTCTCTGGAAAAACAAGGGGAAAGGATGATATACCTAAGATTCTATCAGTAATTCAAAACCATTATATTCGGAGAATCTTAACATTAGTTTCCTAGTAGTAATATTTTTAATTTGCTAACAGTTATGGCATATTTTAATTTTCTTTTCTTTTCTTTTTTTCTTACACACGATTATGACATCTATGTTTTCCATTTATGAATGCTTTACTTTTGACAAGTTTTAGGAATGTACGGGCTGGGGTCAAATCCTGCTGCAAAAACAACATGGCCTGAGTTAGTTGGCTTAACAGCGGAAGAAGCTGAAAGAAAGATAAAGGAGGAGAAGCCAGGTGCTCAAATTCAAGTTGTTCAACCTGATTGCTTTGTGACCATGGATTTTCGACAGAATAGAGTACGATTACACGTTGACTCCTTAGGCAAAATCGAGAGAGCTCCTAGAATTGGTTAATCTTGCTTTTGTGTTTGAGAATGTACCGAGTCTATAAGTCGATCTTGGATTGGCTATGTGGTTTACCTTGTGTTGGTAATAGGTACGTAAATTTGCCTGTGAATGTTGTGTGATATCATTTTCTTCTCTTTTCATGTCATTCACTATGGGTTGTCTTGAATAAGGCAAAGCACACAAGTCATAAAATTTATGGTCCAAAAATGTCGGCAAAATTGTTCAATATATGATTATAAGAAGGAAGTCTTGTTTCTTAAATCTCAAGGTCTCTTAAACTGAACGTGCTTGGATCAACCGAAATAAAATGATAAAGAAATAGAGGAATCTTGCAAACTTTTGTCAGTGAGTGGAATGGGATATTGCTATCAAGGAGGGATTTTTCATCTCTGAAGTTTCTGTATGTATCAGAATGTATTCCCACTTCCGAGTAGGAATTCCAAGAGAACCTGAAATTCAATTGAATGGTGCCCACCAAGCCCAGTTCCACATTAAGAGCAAATGAAGCAACACAAGAAAGATAGAACAACAAGCAACACAAAATTATGTCGAATAGGGTCATACTACAAACCCTAATTTAAAATTTTATTACTAAATATTTCACCATACAAATATTTTGATCAAAACTCTCTATTATAGCACTTTTAATATACTACTAAAAAGTTTTAAACAAAGCTGAAAAATAATAAAATACTTCTAAACCAAATAAAAAAAGAATCCTAAATAAACTAGTAAAATATCAAATGTCAAATAGGAAGTTCTAAGCATTATCATAAAGTCTCCCGATACCAATTGCTACAAAATTTAACCCTAAAGAAACCAGGGTCTCTGGAAGCTTCTAGCAAAATTTCAACTTCATCCAATTATTGAATTAAAATATATACATGTTAACATAAAATTACACATTAGAAAAAATCTCCTAGATAAGTGTCCCCGCATTGGAGAGAACTCGTCCTCGAGTTCTGGCCACCCACCCACCTATGTTGTTGTTATTATGGACCATCAAAAGGGATACCCTTGCACTCCACTGACTTCTGGTGTGCTGATACTATACAGTTAGCCAACTCGAATAAAGTTGTTCAAGAATCAATGCCCCAAACACTCTGATTCTCTGTAAAACCATTACTTGTAGCCAATGGTTTGTTCCACATCGTGATTCTTTATAATCTCATTCTTCTCTTACTTTTCTTCATTCTTCGTAAACTAGGATAAAAACAATATATTTTTACCTTTGGACTCAACAACTACCCCTTCTCTCCTTGACTCTAATACTATACGCTTCCCCTTTATATTAAGAGTGTACGTATTATATCATTTGTCATGCATGATATTTCTATCATATTATCATCGTCTACCTAATAATAGATGATATGCACCCATAGACATCACATCACACAAATCACCATCAAAATATCTCTTGTCTATATAAAATGAAACAAGACAATTCTATCTTGGTTTAGCCACTTTTAATTTGTAAAGTTTTAGGTCTTTTTCTATCTTGAGTTACAACTTCTCTAATGCCTCGACTAACACCATGTTCTCACAATTGCCACTGTCAATAATCAAATTGCATACATTGTCTTTTATCACTTCCCAACATCATGGTGATGTTGAAAAAAGAAAAAAGAATAAATATTTGACGTTTTATTTTTAAAGGGGAAAAATCTTGTTTAAGGAGTTGCCACCTAGTATTATGGTTACTAGGAACCTTAACTGGTCAACAAAGATTTAATGGTACGAGACTAATTAAACTAAAAAGAAGATACTTTCACCCCTAAAGTGTCCTACCTAAGGTAGGCTACATTGTTGGTTTTGCTTTAAATTGCTAAGGATTTGTTGTGCTATGCTATCAAAGGTCTACATATAATATTTCTGACTCTGGAATCAGTGAATATTCAACTAAAAATACTTCAAACTCTGGCATTAATAAGTGTTACATGACAAAAAGTCTGATATTTCTGAGTTTAGCATTAGTGAATAATGAGCTAAGAGTTATTTCTAAATATAGTTCTAATATTCTTAATTCTAGCGTTAGTGAATACTAAGAGTATCTTCAACTCTGATATTGATGAATGCAAATACCCATGACTCTAACATCAATAAATATTAAGATAATATTTCTAATTTTGATATTGGTAGATATTGCTTAAAATTTAAAATTTGTTAGTGCATATCTATGTATGTATGTATATGGCAATGGCTCATTATGGGTCTATTAACCTTTAAAATTAGAATTAAAGGTCAAAATATTTTTGGTCTGATTAATGAAGGAAAACAAGCTTGGGTTATTATTATTTTTTGAAAATTTGAATATGTCGGCTCAATGATCCTTTTAATTTTGACCAAGTTCTAAGACTTTATAAACTTGTTATAAAGTTCAAAATACATGCGAAATATTTTTATACTTTATTTTTATTTTTTGTGATAATGTTTAAAAAAGTGCTAAAATATGCACAAAAAAAAGTTTTTTAGTTTTTTTTATTTATTTTTGTGAAAAACGAAACAAAGATTTTTTTTTAATATATAATTCCAAATATGCCACAATGATGCTTTTTAAAAAGGCTTGACCATGCAATTTAAAAGAAAACTTGTCAAGAAAAAATTTTGAAAATAAAAGAGAAATTTTTTTAAACCCATTGTCTAAACAAGATGCAACCTCAAAGACCATTTCAAAACTAAATGTACCATGTTCTATTATACTAATGTAGGAAGCAAAGAAAACACATTGAGTGCAAATGAAAAAACAAAACCCTTTCATAGCAAGAGCAAGGTTAACTCCTACACTAACTAAAAAAAACTCTTTTCTAAAGGGAAATATAGACTAATAAAAGTCCTATCGTAGTGTTGTCATGAAAAATAAACCATGTAAATTGCTGTATAGAGCAAAATCAAAGGTCTCTTTTATTATCCATGAGACCAAACTATACACTAAGCCTTTTTAGCAAAGCTACGACCTAAAAAAAATAAAAATTAGAAGTGATTATTTTTTTGTTCGGTTCGGTTTTTACCTATAAAAATAACCAAATCAATTTTTTTAAAAAAACCGAAACCGGTTCAAACTGACCGGTTTCGGTATTGTTCGGTTATTTTTTATTAAAAACAAAAAAATATTGTTTTTTGTGGTTTTTTTGTAATTTCCAACGGGTTTGGTTTTGGTTTGGCTCGGTTTTTTTAGTTTTTTGGTTTCAGACTTACGGAATCAGAACCGAACCGGTCGGTTTTTTAAATATTTTAATCGGTTTTTTTTACGGTTCGGTTTTTTCAATTATTTTTTTCTGGTTTTCTCGGTTTAATTGATTTTTTAGTTTTTTTACGCACCCCTAATAAAACCCTTCATCCTTCTCGTGTGCCCAGGACACTTCATGTAGAAAACACATATACTTAAGAGTAAAAACAATATAGTTCCTTCTTCAGAGCACAAGCCATACAGCTCAAAACCAATACACATGAACATCGAGCATGACCAACATGTTGGAAGAAAATTAGTGCAGTAACTTATTATGATAGTCTGACCAATAGCGTAACGGGTGCTACCAATCTAGTTTGTCCTAATTTCCTGGTCCAAAACAGGAAAACAATAACAACACAAGTAATTTTGGTGGTCTTCTCTGTTTTATTGAGTTGTATGTCTTCCAGGTTAGGGAGAGAGTGATATTGAGGATTGAAAAGGTTGTTTCAGTTTAACCCAACTAGTCGTAACGTTATTAGCTATATATTGAGTCAATGCCAGCCATGTGGTATTCAATCCTGACACGTAGCTAGTTAGAATTGATGCAGAACTGGACCATTTATAATGCTCAAAGAACAGAGGATCGGTTTATTAAGGAAGACAGAGCCCTTGGTACTTGGCAGATTAATTCAGATAACTTGCTGTACTACTTCCAACTATAACTATGCATGTCTTTTAACATTACCTCCTGCTTCATGCTTAGTAAAATGCTTCATGATTTGTTACCATGTTTGCTTTCTTATGTGATAATACATCAACATAAAAAAAAGGGAGAGATACCGTGTTATGTATTTTATTTAATTTGCATCATTGTTTTGCAGGTGATCTTTCATGTATCGCATACAGGAACTCCTCTGATTCACCAAATAGATCTTACATGAGTTCTTAATAAGGTCCTTGAAGAAAAGTAAGAATTAACGGCCACCTGAAAGGAGAGACTCTGCAACCGAGGACGAATGTCCAAATGCCTTGTCCATAGAAGAAGGATAAGAATTGGCAAAGTCATCAAAACCTTCACGATGTGAAAATGTTAGGCCACTTGCAGAAAGACAAAGTGGTGAAATGTCAGGCAGAGGAACATCCCCCTCTAAGAACTGCACTACTTGCCGCATGCTTGGCCTTGCTGCAGGCTCAGAATGAGAGCACATCAAACCAAGTTTCAATACCAATTCCATTTCCTCTGCAATATATTCTGTACCCAAATTGGGATCCCTTGCCTCCAGAATTTCACCTCCAAGCCATCGACTAAACACCCAATCAACCAAGATTATATCCTCAGTTGGCTGTAGTGGCCTTCTACCAGAAGCAACCTCAAGCAGGAAGGCCCCAAAAGCGAACACGTCAGTGCTTGTCGTGGCCTTTCCAGTTCGTGCATGCTCTGGTGCGAGATACCCAAGAGTTCCGACAACGTGGGTCGTTTGAGGATCTGTTCCATGGTCATACAATCTTGCAAGGCCAAAATCCCCTAATCTTCCATTCAATTCACCATCTAGCAAGACATTACTAGCCTTGACATCTCTATGAATCACAACTTGCTCCCATTCTTCATGTAGATATAATAGCCCTGAAGCTACGCCTTTGATGACTCTAAATCTTTGGCTCCAATTGAGGGCGACTGTTGGTTGGTCATAGAGGTATTTGTCTAAACTTCCATTAGGCATGTAGTCATATACCAAAAGTAGCTCTCCTTTACGCCGGCAGTACCCCAAGAGAGGGACTAAATTCCGGTGACGAAGGCGACCAATGCTGACAATTTCCGCCACAAATTCCCTCATCCCCTGTCTTGATTCATGAGACACCCTTTTCACTGCAATCTGAATCTTAGAGGTTGGCAAGACACCTTTGTAGACTCTACCAAACCCACCACTACCCAACAGCTCCTCGTCTCTAAATCCTTTGGTGGCTGTATAAAGATCTTTGTATTTAAATCGGTGAGGCCCATAGTCAAGCTCCCAATCTTCTAGCACTTCTGCAAACTTCCTTGTCCTTCGTATGGCATAAGATATACTCGAGACTGCTACTAAAACCAAACTTAAACAAAGCACAGGCAGTCCAATGGTTAAGAATTTGGATGTCTTCTTTGGTCCTACTCGAGGAAGCTTAGGAAGGCGAGAAATATCTAGTGCTTCAGCTAGGCCATTCATCTTGAAGCTCCAGCCCAGCACATAATGGGACGTGAAAACAGAACCGGTGGATGATGAGAATCCGATATACATACTACTGTTTAAGATTGGCGACAAATCAAGAGACAGAGTCAAAAGTGGTCTACTGGGTTTATCAACATCAATCGGAGCTATAGTGACATCAAGTTGCTTCTCCTTGCCATCATATTCCATCCAAAGTTGCATTGGATGGCCACTGATTAGTGTCAAGTTTGTGAGCTTACCATTAAGTTGAGAATAATATCCTGCTGAAGCAGATCGTACAGACTCTAAACCATTAATATCAATCCCAACATGGTTATCATTGATATCATTGAACTCGCTGCTGTATATCGTGTCAAGCTCCACAGCAACAACATGGTTGGTCTGATTCCCATTGTTGGTCTCATTAAATAGACCAAGGTACTGGCTTGGAAGAGCTCCTGGGAGACCTCTTGTGGGTGCAATGACAAAGGCAATACCATGGCCACTAACAGTTGCATATTCAGGTATGATAGCGAAAACAAAGGTAGTGGAGAAGGTGAAAGCCGTGCTATTTATAGAGTTCTTGAAGGTTACTGGGTTTGGATAGAAGGCGTGACTCGTTCGTTGCTTGGTTTCATTGGTTAACCTCAAAAGGCCATTGGAGGTTAACTCAGCTAAGCCGTCAAGGCTTAGATTAGTGGATCGGAAGCCAGAGTAGGTGAAGTTGAGTTCTTGAGAGGCTGCTATTGCTAAGCTAAATAAGACACGCACCATTAAGACAATCCTGAATAACATTGCAACTGTACTTGTCTCCACCCACCAGTTTCTTGTTCATGTTGTCAGTTATAATGGAGTATCCACGCCATCAAAGTGTTAATGATAGAGCCAATTAGCCAAACAATGAGGAGAATCTTTCCATTCAATGGTTGAGATAATCTAACTTGTCAAACTTTCAGGTTGATGTGAAAGCACAACCCTAATTTTAAGGCAATATGAAAGATTAGTCAATTTCGGCAACTCTTCTGTGAAATTTCGCGGTTAGGCATAGTTTTGAGTTGCAGTTGAATATTTTTTTCATACTAAACGTTAACTACTCAGGCTTCCTATACTCTTTCTTGGCTTGACCATAAGTGCTCAAGACTTTTAATTTCCAGATGCCTTTGACAAAGTTCGGGCTTCAACTTTAGGTGGCTCGACACAATAAATTTTTTGATCTATCTAGGACTTGATACTAGCCCATTTCCTTACGTATCGAATCCAATCTTGCTACCAAATCATAAGTTGATGGTACTAAATCCAACTATAAAACTTTAAAAACGAAATCAAAATGTATTGTTAGTTTTTTTTTTTTTTTGTCTTTATCCTTTTTGCCAAACGATACTTAATGCTTCCTCACTAGTCCCTCCCCTCTGATCCATCCTTCAACCCTCCTAACAAACAAAGTATAAAACCTAATTATAATTATAAGTCTTTGCAAAAAAAAAAAAAAAAAAAATCGAGTATGTTCAATCATTTTTATATTTGTTGTGGCAAGAAATTAAGGTTGAATTTCAAATAGATGCCGATGCAAAATAGGAAACTACAAAAGACATGCGTAATATACTAATTTTGTTGATTGCTTTCAAGGCGTGCTGATTAGGGAGACAAAAAGGATAATGCTAAATAGTTCAGGGCAAAATAGATCAATTTTAAACTTTGAGGACTAACGGTCCTATATAGTTGGGAGATTTACTTGTAGTTACCTCTTGTCATATTTTTGCTTACAAATGTTTTGGACGGACTTGACTCCAAATGGGAGAATATAGTGCCTTTGTTTGTTCTGCTCAAATTTTATGTCGGGAAAACCGAGTGTTCAATTGCATCTAGAAAGTGAAATAGTGAATCCTTGTTGTGTGATCTATAAATGGGTATGCTGCTTTCATTTCATCGGCACTCTTTCTTTTTTTATCTCAAATACAAGGAAACCAGCTGTCCCCTCCTGTTCAGAGCTTTGCTATGACCGAAGAAAATCAACAGATCAAGTCCCCTCAAGAACCGCCTGCTGATCAAGCAGTACCACCCTTGCCAAGTAAGTATAAAGAAAATAATTTTTTGATGTTTTGTTGTTTGTAAGAAGTACCATCACGTGATTCTGGCGATCACGATCGAAGGCAGAGATCCAAAAATATTATTCCATCGAGGACTTGAAGGTTCTTAATTTTATGTGATCCGACCATTCGGTCCTGATTTTAACAACTATAGTTTCTCTGGAAAAACAAGGGGAAAGGATGATATACCTAAGATTCTATCAGTAATTCAAAACCATTATATTCGGAGAATCTTAACATTAGTTTCCTAGTAGTAATATTTTTAATTTGCTAACAGTTATGGCATATTTTAATTTTCTTTTCTTTTCTTTTTTTCTTACACACGATTATGACATCTATGTTTTCCATTTATGAATGCTTTACTTTGGACAAGTTTTAGGAATGTACGGGTTGGGATCAAATCCTGCTGCAAAAACAACATGGCCTGAGTTAGTTGGCTTAACAGCGGAAGAAGCTGAAAGAAAGATAAAGGAGGAGAAGCCAGGTGCTCAAATTCAAGTTGTTCAACCTGATTGCTTTGTGGATGGATGGATGGCCAGAGTAGGTGAAGTTGAAGTTGAGATCTTGAGAGGCTGCTATTGCTAAGCTAAATAAGACACGCACCATTAAGACAATCCTGAATAACATTGCAACTGTATTTGTCTCCACCCACCAGTTTCTTGTTCATGTTTGTCAGTTATAATGGAGTATCCACGTAATCGAAGAGGTAGTCTTTGTTTGCCGGGAAATAATTATTTTTTGAAAATGGTTTTAATTTTTTTTTTTTTGATGTTTAGTAGTATTATAAAAAATAAGTTAAAAAATACTTTTTAGTTTTTGATTATATTATAAAAAATAAGTTGAAAACTAAATTGTTAATATTTGTTTTTTCAAGTTATTAAAATAATAAGAAAAAATCTTACAAATAAAAAGTTAAATGAAAATAAAATTAAAAAAATCTAATTTTATAAATTATCTTAATTAAAATAAATAACAGTCAAAATAATAGAGATCAAATCTAACAGATAAAAAGTTGATAGATGATGAAATTAAAAAAAATATTATATTTTCATAAATTATTTTAAATAAAATAAATAACAATTAAAAGAATAAGGATCAAATTTGATAGATAAAAAATTTCAATTAAAAAAATAATAAGAGAAAATAAAATAACAATCATAAAAATAAATACCAAAGTTGATATAAAAATTAAATTAAATGAAATTCTAAGGGTTAAAATTGAAAAAAAAAATTCAAAACAAAATATATAGCAATCAAAAGTTTGAGAACCAAATTTAATAAAATCAGTAAATAACATGACATTTATAAATTTTTCACAACTTCTGCAAAGTGTTTAGCGCTCAAAATAAAAGAAAAAAAATACTTTGATATAAATTAAGCTAAATTTTTTTTTATTGAAAAATATTTTTCATTCACTAACTATTTTAATGATAAATAAACACAAAAATAATTTAAAAAATAATTTTGAAGAAATAATTTTCAAAATAATGTGTCTTAATGGTAGAGCTAATTAGTCAACAATGAGGAGAATCTTTGCTTTCATTGGTTGAGATAATCTAATTTGTCAACTTTCAGGTTGATATGAAGCCACAACCCTAATTTTAAGGCAATATGAAAAAATTTCAGGCTTTCAGCAACTCTTCCGTGAAATTTCGCGGTTAGGTATTGTTTGAGTTGCAGTTAAAAGATTTTTTTAATCAATTTAATTTTTTAAATTAATTTTTTAATGTTTTTATATTATTTTTGATATATTAATGTAATAAATAAAATTTTAAAATAAAAAATATTTTAATATATTTATAAATAAAAAATAATTTAAAAAATTTAAACAAAAAGGTTGCTCTAAAGGTTTGAATTCTCTAGGGTTATTGAAAATTTATATAATTTTTAATTTAAAAATCTGTATATTAATTGAGTCCGTACAAACTCGTCCAAAGACTCACTTTAGTAAAATAATAATAATAATAAGGTTGCTCTAGAGGATTCATACATTCATACTTGTTACTTGACTATTAATGTGTTGACTTCAGCTTTATGTAACCGGTCGACTCATACAACCAGTTGCTCGTTCTTTTTTTTTCCCCGCCTGCCTCTGAGAGCCTAAAACCTCCTTGAAAAAAAGAATGCTAATTTCATTAGCTTTAGGTGTAAATAGCTATTGAAGTATGAATGTTGTAAACGATATGCTAATTTTATAAATTTACGATAGATCCACTTAAAAAAAAATGGTTAAAAAAAAAGCATAGAAGAACCAACAAACAACTGAAATTTTATGGGGATGCAACTTCCACGGGCGCCCCCTGACAAAGAAAGGAGAGACTTGGTTTCTAATAAACATTCCTATTCAAAGATCAAAATTTTATTTACTGATGTAGAAGTGTTCTAAAATATGACATCTAATGCAAGAGATAAATCAATTCCAACTCATCGCAAAAACTAAGATGTTAATCCCCTGATAGTACTGCATTATAAACAAGAGTTGGGTAAAATTTGAAACTTTGTTTTTGTTTAAAATTAATTCTTTTATGTTTTTTGATTGTTTTGATATGCTGATATAAAAAAATATTAAGGAACTCGTGTGGAATCCTGAAAAAATCATTGGCAGGTGTTGGGCTTGACTCTATTTGAAATAAAAAATGGATTCAAACGCACTGCTTGGACCCAAGTATGTTAGACTCGAGAAGCACTCCTATTCCTGAGCATATTGGGCTTGGGTGCATGCTCGAGTCTAAGGGGGTGTTAAGGTGCCCAACCCCTCTACTAGGCATTGGGTGCATACCTAGCACCTGCTGGGCATGACAACATGCACAATAGGATCGGCATGCGCCCTTCCTAAAATGGGCTCGAGCATGTTGTTTGGGCCAATGCACCTATGCTTAGTATGGGCTAAGGTGCCATGCTCGAGCCCATGCTCCTTGAGCCTCAATTGTATATTGGGCTCGAGCTTAGTAGCCCGAGCTTAGGGGGTGTTTCTTAGACTTATTTTTTAGGAGTTTTTGGGTACATTTAATTTAAATCCAATAGGTAGTATATTATTGAGGCAGTAATTTATGTAAATGTACGGTTTGCATGTGCTCAAGTAGTTGCTAGGATTTTTAAGTTCAGTAGTAAAATATTTCCTTAGATCTAATTCCATTGTGACCCTTTTGGCAGAAAGAAGTTCTATCATCCCATTATTGCATCTTTTTACTCAAAATATACGACATGTACCTAGCTCACACATACTAAGTGACATGTACCCAATTTTTTTTCTTTTTTTTTTAAATATATTTATTTCATTTCATTGTGCAATAAAAAAGTTAAAAAACTAAAAAGCCTCTAAACCCTAGAAAAATTCAATTTTAAAAAACAAAAAAAAACAACTTGCGTAAGGCCAAACCTGCAATCAAAGTTATAAAAATAAAATTATCATATAGAAAACAAATAAAAAAAACTCAAAGACCGGTTCTTAATCAATCTATTGCCGAACTATAAAATTAAAAAGAACATAAATTATAAAAAAAACAATTCAAATAAGTCAATTCAAATTAATCCATAAAATTCACAACCTTGGTTATAATACTGGAATAACTCTATAAAAAACAAACAAAAAAAAACCATGCTTTTTTCTTGAAAAAAATTAAGTGATAAGAAAAAATTCTTCAAGAAATACAACACAGGATTTTCTTAGGATGCTGAGTCATTATTTGCGTAAGAAATAGCTGTCAAAAGACTCTCTAAGAGTTCAAGACAAGGACTTGATGAGCTAAAAAATGAAGTAAAAGATGTTTTGAAACTTCAACACTAGAATCTAGTGAGTCTTCTTGGATGCTGCATTTAAAGAGATGAAACGATATTGGTCTACGAGTTTTTACCTAACAAAAGCTTGGACTTCTATTTTTTTTGTATGAGTCTCACAAAACCTTTTCAAAAAGTTGTTCCAATTTTTCAAATTTAGAACTATTGAGCTTTGATATGAAGAGTCAGTGGAACATCTTATTCATTGTCAAAACCACTAGAAAATTTGGCCTAGATTCATGGAATGGTGAGGCTTATCCCGGTGTTGTCCAAGCAGTTCAGATTTTCTTTAGCAATGAGAGGTTATGGTTGAAGGAAAATTTCAAAGGAATGTATAACTTTTGTCAGTGAGTGGAATGGGATATTGTTATCAAGGAGGGATTTTTCATCTCTGAAGTTTCTGTATGTATCAGAATGTATTCCCACTTCCAAGTAGGAATTTCAAGAGAACCTGAAATTCAATTGAATGGTGCCCACCAAGCCCAGTTCCACATTAAGAGCAAATGGAAGCAACACAAGATCAAGAAAGATAGAAAAACAAGCAAGACAAAATTATGTCGAATAGGGTGATACCACAAGCCTAATTTAAAATTTTATTGCTAAATATTTTACTACACAAATATTTTGATCAAAACTCTATAAATATTTTACTACATGTTAACATAAAATTATGCATTAAAAAAAAATCTCCTACATAAATGTCCATGCATTGGAGAGAATTTGTCTTCGAGTTCTGGCTATCCATCCATCTATGTTGCTGTTATTAGGGACCATCAAAAGGGATACCCTTCCACTCCACCGACCTTTGAGGTGTGGACACTGTACAATTAGCCAACTCCAATAAAGTTGGCCAATAATCAATGCCCTGAACACTCTGATTCTTTGTAAAACCATTACTAGTCACCAATGGCCAAGAATCAACTTGAATTGATTCTTTGACAGACACAGTCTTGGTACTTGGAAGATTAATTCAAATAACTTAATGTACTACTTCCAACTATAACTATGCATGTCTTTTAAACATTACCTCCTGCTTCATGCTTACTAAATAAATGATTCATGATTTGTTACCATGTTTGCTTTCTTACGTGATATATACATAAACATAAACAAAAAGAAGAGATACAGTGTTATGCATTTTATTTAATTTGCATCATTGTTTTGCAGGTGATCTTTCATGTACATCTCCTAAAGGCAGTTTACTACATAATTTTCTTTTTATAGAAAAAACACACTCATAAGGTAATGTATATATTGCATGAAGGAACTCCTCTTATTCACCAAATAGATCTTACATGAGTTCTTGATAGGTCCTTGAAGAAAAGTAAGAATTAACGGCCACCTGAAAGGAGGGACTCTGTAACCGAGGACGAATGTGCAAATGCCTTATCCATAGAAGAAGGATAAGAATTGGCAAACTCATCAAAACCTTCACGATGTGAAAATGTTAGGCCACTTGCAGAAAGACAAAGTGGTGAAATGTCAGGCAGAGGAACATTCCCCTCTAAGAACTGCACTACTTGCCGCATGCTTGGCCTTGCTGCAGGCTCAGGATGAGAGCACATCAAACCAAGTTCAATACCAATTCCATTTCCTCTGCAATATATTCTGTACCCAAATTGGGATCCCTTGCCTCCAGAATTTCACCTCCAAGCCATCGAATAAACACCCAATCAACCAAGATGATATCCTCAGTTGGCTGTATTGGCCTTCTACCAGAAGCAACCTCAAGCAAGAAGGCCTCAAAAGCGAACACATCAGTGCTTGTCGTGGCCTTTCCAGTTCGTGCATGCTCAGGTGCGAGATACCCAAGAGTTCCGACAACGTGGGTCGTTTGAGGATCTGTTCCATGGTCATACAATCTTGCAAGGCCAAAATCCCCTAATCTTCCATTCAATTCACCATCTAGCAAGACATTACTAGCCTTGACATCTCTATGAATCACAACTTGCTCCCATTCTTCATGTAGATATAATAGCCCTGAAGCTACGCCTTTGATGACTCTAAATCTTTGGCTCCAATTGAGGGCGACTGCTGGTTGGTCATAGAGGTATTTGTCTAAACTTCCATAAGGCATGTAGTCATATACCAAAAGTAGCTCTCCTTTACGCCGGCAGTACCCCAAGAGAGGGACTAAATTCCGGTGACGAAGGCGACCGATGCTGACAATTTCAGCCACAAATTCCCTCATCCCCTGTCTTGATTCATGAGACACCTTTTTCACTGCAATCTGAATCTTAGAGGTTGGCAAGACACCTTTGTAGACTCTGCCAAATCCACCACTACCCAACAGCTCCTCGTCTCTAAATCCTTTGGTGGCAGTATAAAGATCTTTGAATTTAAATCGGTGAGGCCCATAGTCAAGCTCCCAATCTTCTAGCACTTCTGCAAACTTCCTTGTCCTTCGTATGGCATAAGATATACTCGAGACTGCTACTAAAACCAAACTTAAACAAAGCACAGGCAGTCCAATGGTTAAGAATTTGGATGTCTTCTTTGGTCCTACTCGAGGAAGCTTAGGAAGGCGAGAGATACTTAGTGCTTTAGCTAGGCCATTCATCTTGAAGCTCCAACCCAACACGTACTGGGACGCGAAAACAGATTTACCGGTGGATGATGAGAATCCGATATACATACTATTGTTTAAGATTGGCGACAAATCACGAGACAGAGTCACAAGTGGTCTACTGGGTTTATCAACATCAATCGGAGCTATAGTGACATTAAGTTGCTTCTCCATGCCATCATATTCGATCCAAACTTGCATTGGATGCCCACTAATTAGTGTCAAGTTTGTGAGCTTACCATTAAGTTGAGAATAATATCCAGCTGAAGCAGATCGTTCAGACACTAAATCATTAATATCAATCCCAACATGGTTATCATCGATATCATTGAACTCGCTGCTGTATATCGTGTCAAGCTCCACAGCAACAACGTGGTTGGTCTGATTCCCATTGTTGTTCTTATTAAATAGACCAAGGTACTGGCCTGGAAGAGCTCCTGGGAGACCTCTTGTGGGTGCAATGACAAAGGCAAAACCATGGCCACCAAGAGTTGCATATTCAGGTATGATAGCGAAAACAAAGGTAGTGGAGAAGGTGAAAGCAGTGCTATTTATAGAGTTCTTGAAGGTTACTGGGTTTGGATAGAAGGCGAGACCCGTTTGGTGGTAGGTTTCATTGGTTAGCCTCAAAAGGCCATTGGAGGTTAACTCAGCTAAGCCGTCAAGGCTTAGATTAGTGGACCGGAAGCCAGAGAAGGTGAAGTTGAGATCTTGAGAGGCTGCTATTGCTAAGCTAACTAAGACACACACCAAAAAGACGATCCTGAATAACATTGCAATTGTATTTGTCTCCGCCCACCAGTTTCTTGTTCAAGTTTGTCAGTTATAATGGAGTATCCACGTACTCTCGTGTCTGATGAAAATATTCTTTTTTTGAAAAGTAATGTTTTTGAAATTAAATTCATGAAAATAAATTATTTTTTTGATGTTAGTAGTATTATAAAAAATAAATTGAAAAATATTTTTCTGCATTTGATTATGTCATAGAAAATGAGCTGAAAAATAAATTATTAATTTTGTTTTCAAGTTTATTAAAATAAAAGAAACAAATCTTCAATTTAAAAAGTTGAATGATAATAAATTTTTTTAAAAAATTTAATTTTATAAATTATCTCAAATAAAATAAATAACAATCAAAATAATATAAATCAAATCTAACAGATAAAAAAGTTGAAAGATGATGAAATTAAAAAAGAATAATTTCATAAATTATTTTAAATAAAATAAATAACAATTAAAAGAATGAGAACCAAATTTGATAGATAAAAAATTTCAATTAAAGAAATTATAGGAAAAAAAATAAAAATCATAAAAATGATGATCAAAGTTGATATAAAAATCAAATTAAATCAAATTTTCAGGGATGAAATTGAAAAAACAATATTAAAAAAAAATATAACAATTAAAAATTAAGGACCAAATGTGTTAAAATCTATAAATAATATGATATTTTTAAATTTTTTATAATTTCTAAAAAGTATTTTTATCTAAAATAAAAAAAATACTTTCATGTAAACTGAGTTAGAAAGTATTTTCTATTAATTAATTTTTTAATAAAAAAAACATAAAACAAATACATACAGAAAAGTTAGATCATTTTCCGTGAAATAAATGTTTGTTAATGATAGAGCCAATTAGTCAAACAACGAAGGAGAATCTTTGCATTCAATGGTTGAGATAATCTAACTTGTCAAACTTTCAAGTTGATGTGAAAGCTAGTCAATTTCAGGTTTTCAGCAACTCTTTCGTGAAATTTCTCGTTTAGGTATTGTTTGAGTTGCAGTTGAATAGATTTTTTTTTATTAAATTTAAATTTTTTTTAAATAATTTTTTTAATGTTTTTAAATTATTTTTTATATATTGATGTAATAAATAAAATTTAAAAAATATTTTAATATATTTATAAATAATAAAAAATAATTTAAAAAATATTCTTCACTATCCTTTCTAACAATAAAGTTGCTTTAAAGGTTCAATTCCTCTCAGAGTTATTGAAGGTTTACATTATTATTAATTTTAGAATTCGTGAAATTAGTTGAAATAAATGCAAGTTGGCCTCTAAACACCTAAAACCTCCTTGAAAAAAAATGCTAATTTCATTAGCTTTAGGTGTAAATAGCTATTGAAGGATGAATGTTGTAAACGATATGCTAATTTTATAAATTTATGATAGATCCATTTAAAAGAAAATGGTAAAAAAAAGCATAGACCAACAAACAACTGGAATTTTATGGGGATGCAACTTCCACAGGTGCCCCTGACAAAGGAAGGAGAGACTTTGTTTCTAATAGACATTCCTATTCAAAGATCAAAATTTCATTTATTGATGCAGAAGTGGACTAAAATATTACATCTAATGCAAGAGAGATAAATCAATTCCAACTCATCGCAAAAACTAAGACGCTAATTAATCCCCTGATGGTACTGCATTATAAATAAACAAGAGTTGGGTAAAATTTGAAATTTTTTTTTTCATTTGAAATTAATTCTTTTATGTTTTTGGATCGTTTTGATATGCTGATATAAAAAAAATACCAAGAAACTTGTGTGGAATCCTGAAAAAATCATTGGCAGGTGTTGGGCTCAAACCTATTTTAAATAAAAGATGGATTCAAAAGCACTGCTTGGACCCAAGTATGTTAGGCTCGAGAAGCACTCCTGCTCCTGAGCATATTGGGCTTGGGTGCATGCCCGAGTCTAAGGGGGTGTTAAGGTGCCCAACCCCTCTATTAGACATTGGGTGTATACCCAGCACTTGCAGGGCATGACAACATGCATAACGGGATAGGCGGTCGCCCATCCCAAAATGGGCTCGAGGATGTTATTTGGCTCCATGCACCTATGCCTAGCATGAGCTCAAGCTGCCATGCTCGAGCCCATGCTCCTTGAGCCACAACTGTATATTAGGCTCAAACTTAGTAGCCCGAGCTTAAGGGGTGTTTTTTAGGCCTATCTTCAAGGAGGTTTTTGAGTCCATATTATTTGAATCGAATAGGTAGTATATTATTTGGACAGTAATTTATGTAAATGTACGGTTTGCTTGTGCTCAAGTAGTTGTTGCTAGGATTTTTAAGTTCAGTAGTAGAATATTTCTTACTTGAGATCTAATTCCACCACGACCCTTTTGAAAGAAAGATGTTCTATCATCCCATTATTGCATCTTTTTAATCAAAATATGCTAAGTGACATGTACCTAGTTTTTTTTTCTTTTTTATAAAATGTATTTATTTCATTTTATTATGCAATAAAAAAGTTAAAAGACTAAAAAACCTTTAAATCCTAGAAAAAATCAATTAAAAAAATCACGTAAACCTAGGTAAACAAGCCAAACCTGTTATCAAAGTCATGAGAATGAGATTACAACATAGAAAACAAATAAAAAAACTTAAAAATTGGTTCTTAACCAACTTATTGCCGAACTATAAAATTAAAAAAAACATAAATTAAAAAAAAACAATTAAAAATAACTCAAGTTAATTCAAATTAATCCATAAAATTCACAACCTTGGTTATAATACTAGAATAACTTTATAGAAAACAAACTAAAAAAAAACCATGCTTTTTTCTTTTAAAAAATTAAGTGATAAGAAAAAATTCTTCAAGAAATACAACACAGGATTTTCTTAGGATGCCGAGTCATTATTTGCGTAAGAAATAGCTGTCAAAAGGCTCTCTAAGAGTTCAAGACAAGGACTTGATGAGTTAAAAAATGAAGTAAAAGATGTTTTGAAACTTCAACACTAGAATCTAGTGAGGCTTCTTGGATGCTGCATTTAAAGAGATGAAACAATATTGGTCTACGAGTTTTTACCTAACAAAAGCTTGGACTTTTTTTTTTTTTTTTTGTACGAGTCTCACAAAACCTTTTCAAAAAGTTGTTCCAATTTTTCAAATTTAGCACTATTAAGCTTTGATACGAAGAGTCAGTGGAACATCTCCTTAAATATTGTCAAAACCACTAGAAAATTTGGTCTATATTCATGGAAGCACTACCACAATTTTTAGATTTATTAGCGAAATTTTTCATCGGTATTTGCACTACCTTTCCGTTGGCAATAAATTTACCAACAAAATCACCAATGGAAATTCTCTGTTTGTGAATCATTCATCTGTAATTTTTTATCTGTTGGTAAGTCCGTTGGTAATAAAAAATATTATTACCGATGGATTTACTGACAGAAAAAGTGAGCAAAAAAATAATTACCCGCTTCATTCCGTCGGCAATTCCCTTGAAAAAATACCGTATGTAATCCCGTTGGTAATTATTTAAAAAATATTAAAAAAATCTATTTTGCAAAACTATAAAATAATTAAATTAATATTAATCAACACTTTATAATACTCAAAATACTTGAAAAAAAGAAGAAGAAAATCAACTCAAATAAATTTGCAACAAATAAATAACACGAAAAAATAAATTCAACTAAAACAATTCATATGAAAAAATTTAAAAATCCTATAAATAAATCAACTAAAAATTGATCTCATATGAAAAAAATCCTATAACAACATTTATACAATTATTAAGAGAAAAAACAATTAAAAATAAAATAAAAAACAAATATAGTGAAAAAATCATGAAAAAAGAAGAATTTTTTTTTTTTTACCTTTGTTGTTATCCATTTTTAGGTTCCCACACAAAAAATGAAAAAAATACATATAAAAAAAATATTCTAAAAGAATAAAAAAAATAATAAGAATGAGAAAAGGATGTTGTAACGCCCATCAAATGACTAGGCATTGGTTGAGGAGGTTCAAAAATACAAGAATTGAAATTTGACAGTATATTTTTAACTGGTGAGAGCCCTATTGACAAGAAAAATTCAATTTAAGGAAGAAAAGTCCAAAATCAGATATTTATGAACTCAAAATTTTAAGGTTTAATTGAATTTATGGAGGGTTTGATTGCAAGAAAAATTGATTTTTAAGTCAATTTAAGCTTTTATTGGAAGAAATTACAGTTTTGGTGTCCAATTATAATTTTAAAGAGTTGATTTGGTCAAATCAGGGGTTTAATTGTATAATTATTGAAGTTTGATGGCTAATTAAGGACTTGATTGAAACAATCCAAAACTAAGGACTAAACTGGAAAAGGGGATAAAATCTAGAGATCCAATTACAATTTATCCGGGGGCTTGATTACAAAATTATAAAAAACATCCAAGGACCAAATCAAAAATATTCATTTAAATTGGAAAACGGTGTCGTTTCACTGCATACTGTTCACTGTCTCCTTTAAGCAACGGTTTCTGCAGTAAAAGGCAGTAAAGACAGTAGTGGTGGAGCTGCTTCAATCAGGGGAGCATGTATCACGGCTGATATCCCTCGCCACCATGATGCACGCTGGCCGTTACAATCTTTCTGCAATAAATCCCGAAAAGCATGCATCCTCTTGCTATAAAAGCCAGAGGAGAGACGGACAAAAAGGGGAGAGGAGGGGGGAACATGGGAAGAAAGACGAGACAGAGGGGGAAAAAGGAGAGGAGCCCGGCGAGCAGAAGAACCCGAAGGGGGGAGGGGAAGAAAGACAGAGGAGGCATAACGAGCAGTACGTGAGAAAAAAAAGAGCAGAACAGAGGGAGGAAAAAAGATTTAAAAGGCACAGAAAGGAACAGAGAAGAGGGAAGACAGAAGACGGGGAAGATATGAAAACAGAGAGGAGCTTGTTTTAAAACAGGGGAAGAACACCCGTTGGTGGCCATCGTCTTTTTCACCCTAACTGCGAGCCGCTGCCATTCTCTATCACAAACGCACCAGCACTGCCAATGCCATCGTCATTTTTCCTCAGCTCACCATCTTCTTCCCCGGCTACAACACCATTGAAGAAAAGGCAGAAACCTGTGCCTCTGCACAGACAGGAAAAACAGCGGTAAAACACTTCCCGCCACAGCAGAGAAGAGCCACCGTCGCTCCGCCATCATCATCACCGCCAGCTGCCACTGTCCTCCCAGTGGACAACAGCAACATGAGAAGCAGAAGAAGAAAACAGAAACAGAGGAGAACACAGCAGAAAAAAAAAAAACACAGAGAAAAAGAAGAAGAAGAAAGGCCGACCACCGTCCAAGCCATTCTCTGATCAACAACCGCCAGCAGCACAGCATTCAGAGCCACCGTAGGTCAGCCCTCTTCCCCTTTCCTTTCTTCTTCTTCTTCTTCACCCCGGTCTCCACTGTTTGTGTAGCATGTGAACAATGGAGAGCCATTGTTCATGGCTGGGCCAATTCTGGCCCAACCCGTATAACTGGGCCGGCCCGGCCCACGTCAAAATAGTTGGGCCGGGTCCGGCCCATTCGAAAAAAATCCAAAAAAGACATTTTGGAAAATTTGTGATTTTTTCGAGCATTTTTTTTATTGAGTTTTGCTTAATATTGTTTTATGTTTTTATAACGTAAAGATACAAATCCGATATTAAAATATCTAGTTTTCATCAAAACATTGAAAAATATAAAAAAAATTGTTTTTTTCATGCATGCCAAGTCTCTCAAAGAAAAAAAAAATTATATCATATTTTCATACAACAAAAATTAAAAAATATACATTAACATGTATTTTGATTTTAATAACCAGTTTATTAAAGTCACTAGAACGAGGCCAATATTTCAAAAAATTCCAAAACAAATCATTTTTTTTATATTAAGGATTACGCGTTTATACGTAAGGCGTAGTCTCGGTATTAAAAAGATAGCTTTTTTTTTAAAAAGAAACTCTACCAAACCCACCACTACCCAACAGCTCCTCGTCTCTAAATCCTTTGGTGGCAGTATAAAGATCTTTGAATTTAAATCGGTGAGGCCCATAGTCAAGCTCCCAATCTTCTAGCACTTCTGCAAACTTCCTTGTCCTTCGTATGGCATAAGATGTAGTCGAGACTGCTACTAAAACCAAAATTAAACAAAGCACAGGCAGTCCAATGGTTAAGAATTTGGATGTCTTCTTTGGTCCTACTCGAGGAAGCTTAGGAAGGCGAGAGATACCTAGTGCTTCAGCTAGGCCATTCATCTTGAAGCTCCAACCCAACACGTACTGGGACGCGAAATATGAATTACTGGTGGATGATGAGAATCCAATATACATACTACTGTTTAAGATTGGCGACAAATCACGAGACAGAGTCAAAAGTGGTCTACTGGGTTTATCAACATCAATCGGAGCTATAGTGACATTCAGTTGCTTCTCCATGCCATCATATTCGATCCAAACTTGCATTGGATGGCCACTAATTAGTGTCAAGTTTGTGAGCTTACTATTTAATATATTTAGTCAAGCAGACGTCTATGGCTTGACACAATGAAGATATTACATTGGGAAGAAACTACTAAAGCTAAGGCTGCTGCACTAATAAATTAGAACACGTTGAATACTATAATAACTCTATGAAAAACAAACTGAAAAAAAACCATGTTTTTTTCTTAAAAAAAATTAAGTAATAAGAAAAAATTCTTCAAGAAATACAACACAGGATTTTCTTAGGATGCGGAGTATTATTTGCGTGGAACATCCATGGATAAGAAATAGCTGTCAAAAGGCTCTCTAAGAGTTCAAGACAAGGACTTGATGAGTTAAAAAATGAAGTAAAAGATGTTTTGAAACTTCAACACTAGAATCCAGTGAGGCATTTGAAGAGATGAAACGATATTGGTCTACGAGTTTTTACCTAACAAAAGCTTGGACTTCTATATTTTTTGTATGAGTCTCACAAAACCTTTTCAAAAAGTTGTTCCAATTTTTCAAATTTAGCACTGTATATTGAGCTTTGATATGAAGAGTCAGTAGAACATCTTAATCATTTTCAAAACCACTAGAAAATTTGGTCTATATTCATGGAATCACTACCACAATCTTTAGATTTACTGATGAAATTTTTTGTCGGTATTTGCACTACCATTCCGTTGGTAATTAATTTACCAACGAAATCACCGACAGAAATTCTCCATCAGTAAATTATTTGTCGGTAATTTTTTATCCATCGGTAAGTCCGTTGGTAATAAAAAATATTATTACCGATAGATTTACTGACGGAAAAAAAAGAGCAAAAAAAAATTACCTACTTCATTCCGTCGGCAATTCCCTTGAAAAAATACCGTATGTAATTCCATCGGTAATTATTTAAAAATATTAAAATGAAATCTATTTTACAAAATTATAAAATAATTAAATTAATATTAATCAACACTCTATAATACTCAAAATACTTGAAAAGAAGAAGAAAATCAACTTAAACAAATTTGCAACAAATAAATAAAATGAAAAATAAATTCAACTAAAACAATTCATATGAATTTTTTTTTTAAATCCTATAAATAAATCAACTAAAAATTGATCTCATATGAAAACAAATCCTACAACAACATTCATACAATTATTATGAACAAAAACAATTAAAAATAAAATAAAAAACAAATATAATGAAAAAAACACGAAAAAAGAAGAATTTTTTTTTTAACCTTTGTTGTTACCTATTTTTGGGTTCCCACACAAAAAATGAAAAAAATACAAAAAAATACATATAAAAAAATATTTGGAAAGAATCTAAAAAAATAATATGAGTGAGAAAAGGATGTTGTAACGCCCATCAAATGGCTAGGAATTGATTGAGGAGGTTCAAAAATACATGAATTGAAATTTGACAGTATATTTTTAACTGGTGAAAGCCTTGTTGACATGGAAAATTCAATTTGAGGAAGAAAAGTCCAAAATTAAATATTTATGGACTTAATTAAATTTTATCTAAGGTTTAATTAAATTTATGGAGGGTTTGATTGCAAGAAAAATTGATTTTTAAGTCAATTTAAGCTAATGGAAGAAATTACAGTTTTGGTGTCCGATTATAATTTTGAAGAGTTGATTTGGTCAAATCAGGGGCTTAATTGTATAATTATTAAAGTTTGATGGCCAATTAGGGACTTGATTGAAACAATCCAAAACCAAGGACCAAACCGGAAACGATGTTAAAATCAAGGGATCCAATTACAATTTATCCGGGGTCTTGATTGCAAAATTATAAAAAACATCCAAGGACCAAATCAAAAATATTCATTTAAATTGGAAAACGATGTCGTTTCACTACACACTGTTCACTATCTCCTTTAAGCAACGGTTTCTGCAGTAAAAGGCAGTAAAGACAGTAGCGGTGGAGCTGTTTCAATCAGGGGAGCATGTCTCACGGCTGATATCCCTCGCCACCATGATGCACACTGGCCGTTACAATCTTTCTGCAATAAATCCCGAAAAGCATGCATCCTCTGGCTATAAAAGCCAGAGGAGAGACGGACAAAAAGGGGAGATGAGGGGGAAACATGGGAAGAAAGACGAGATAGAGGGGGAAAGAGGAGAGGAGCACAGCGAGTAGAAGAACCCGAGGGGGGGAGAAAGACAAAGGAGGCATAGCGAGCAGTACGTGAGAAAAAGAGAGCAGAACAGAGGGAGGAAAAAGATTTAAAAGGCACAGAAAGGAACAGAGAAGAGGGAAGATGGAAGACGGGGAAGATATGAAAACAGAGAGGAGCTTGTTTTAAAACAGGGGAAGAACACCCGTTGGTGGCCATCGTCTTTTTCTCCCTAACTGCGAGCCGCTGCCATTCTCCATCATAAACACACCAGCACTGCCAACGCCATCGTCATTTTTCCTCAGCTCACCATATTCTTCCCCCGCTACAACACCATTGAAGAAAAGGCAAAAACCTGCGCCTCTGCACAGACGGGAAAAACAACAACAAAACACTTCCCGCCACAGCAGAGAAGAGCCACCATCGCTCCGCCATCATCATCACTGTCAGCTGCCACTATCCTCCCAGTCGACAACGGCATCATGAGAAGCAGAAGAAGAAAACAGAAACAGACGAGAACAGAGCAGAAGAAAAAACACAGAGAAGAAGAAGAAGAAAGGCCGACCACCGTCCAAGCCATTCTCTAGTCAGCAACCGCCAGCAGCACCACCTTCAGAGCCACGACAGGTCAGCCCTCTTCCCCTTTCCTTTCTTCTTCTTCTTCTTCTTCACCCCGGTCTTCACTGTTCGGCTAAGGAACAGTGGAGAGTGAATTATAATTCACTCTCCACTGTTCATGTAGCATGTGAACAGTGGAGAGCCACTGTTCATGGCTGGGCCAATTCTGGCCCAGCCCGTATAACTGGGCCAGGCCGGGCCACGTCAAAATAGTTGGGTCAGGTCCGGCCCAATCCAAAAAATCCAAAAAAAAAAAAACATTTAGGAAAATTTGTGATTTTTCCGAGTATTTTTCTACTGAGTTTTGCTTACTATTAGTTTGTGTTTTTATACCGTAAAGATACAAATCCGATATTAAAATACTTGGTTTTTGTCAAAACATTGAAAAATAAAAAAAATTATTTTTTCCATGCATACGGTCAAGTCTCTCAAAGAAAAAAAAATCATATCATATTTTCATACAACAAAAATTCAAAAATATACATTAACATGTATTTTGGCTTTAATAACCAGTTTATTAAAGTCATGAGAACTAGGCCAATATTTCAAAAAATTCCAAAACAAATCATTTTGTTTTTTTTAATATTAAAGATTATGCGCTTATACGTAAGGCGTAGTCTCGATATTAAAAAGATAGCTTTTGCAAAAAAAAAAAAACTTTAGAATGGTTAGATTTTTTACCTGATAAGATAAGGACCTTCTTACCGATGAGGACTTTTCTTAAACCATAGACAGACCAGTAACTAAAAAACACGACAAGACCTTAGATTTTATCAGACAATAAAACAATGCAGCTTACCTTAGGTAGGGCGTATTTGGGGTGTTAATACCTTTATTTTACGCAATCAGTCCCCGTACCCGATCTCTCAGACCAGTTAGGGTTCCTAGTGACCAAAATACTAGGTGGTGACTTTCATTCCATTTTCCCACTAATAAAAGAGAAAAATTCCTTGTCTCTTCATATTTGCCACATTAGATACGGAGATGAGGGTGTATTTTTTCGCTGCGACGCCGCACACATGTGACAACCTTAATGTAGTTGCAAGTGAAGCTAAAAAGGAAAAAAATAAATTTGTAAAGTATACTAATTAAAAAAAACAAGAAGAAAAAATAAGAAAGGAGAAGAAGACATACTTGAGCATGGAGGAGATGATAAGGAGTTGAGGAGAGAAGAGAAGAAAAAGAAGAAGAAGAAGACATACCTGAGCATGGAGGAGAAGAGAAGGAGTTGAGGAGAGAAGAGAAGAAAAAGAAGAAGAAGAGGAAGAGGAAGAGGAAGAGGAAGAGGAAGAAAGGAGACGGGTCTATTGTGAAATTAGGGATTCTAGACTTTTTATTGGGGCATTTTACCGATAGATAATTAAATATTAATATTTTTAATCATTTCGTCGGTGATTCTGTCTGTAATATTTAATTTAAAATTTGAATTTAATTAAATTTTTTCAGAAACCGCCAAATATCATCGACAACTTTTTAATCCGTCGGTGATTCCGTTTGTAATATTTAATTTAAAATTTTAATTTAAGTTAAATTTTTCAAAAACCGCCAAACAACACCAACGACTTTTCAATCCGTCGGTGATTTTGTCTGTAAAGAACAGTAATTAACAGTGCAATTGGGAAGTGAATAGTTTCAGAGCTCTCTGTAAAATATCAACGGAATTTGTCGTCGTTGATTTCCTTTGTAATTGACATGATGAATAGTGTTCATAGTTTACAAACGATTTTACTGACGGAATTCCGTTGGTAAAAATATCACGTCATCATTTTTTTTGCTTTGTTTTAATTTTTTTTCATTGTAATTCCCTTGGTAAATACCAATGGAATATTTATGTCGGTAAAATCCGTTGGCAATTTACCAACAAAAATATTCTCTTAATATTTTTATCTGTATTTATTAATTTTCTAGCAGTGAATGGTGAGGTTTATTTCGGTGTTAATTTGTCCTAGCAATTTATCAGGTAGATCATTAAGTGTGCAGAACTCGATTCCCGTCTAACATTTAGGCACCTTGGACTCCACTCAACTTTAACTTCTCAGGCTTCCTATACTCTTTCTTGGCTTGACCATAAGAGCTCAAGACTTTTTCCAGATGCCTCTGCCTGGACACAATACATTTTGGATCTATCTAGGACTTGATACCAAATCATATGTTGATGGTACTAAATCCAACTATGAAAACTTTTAAAACCAAATCAAAATGTATTGTTACTTTTTTTGTGATTTTTGTAAAAGCAAAAACGAATAGGTTTTTACATTTTGTTTTGAAAAGTTGAAAAAATAAAACAAAAGGCATTAATTCTTTATTTTATCTTAAATTAGCCTCTTAAAACTAAAATGTCTAAAATAAGGTGCAGTAAAAGGCTAATATCAAGCGCATAAATTATACATGAAGGAAAGGATAAGAGTCAATCGATCTACCCAAATTAAAAGGATTGAAAATTATAAGTGAGGAAAAGGATTGAAGGAACCTTCCAATCCTTTTTTATATATGTCTTCATCCTTTTTGCCACATGATACTAAATGCTTCCTCACTAGGTAGTCCCTCCCCTCTGATCCATCCTTCAACCCTCCTAACAAACAAAGCATAAAACCTAATTATAATTATAAGTCTTTGCCAAAAAAAAAAAAATGCGAGTATGTTAAATCATTTTTATATTTGTTGTGGCAAGAAATTAAGGTTGAATTTCAAATAGATGTCGATGCAAAATCGAGAGAGCTCCTAGAATTGGAAGCAGGACAAGAAAAATAGAAGAACAAGCAACACAAAATTATGTTGAATAGGGTCACGGATAAATTTTAATTTAAAATTTTATTAGTAAATATTTTATCACACAAATATTTTGATCAAAACTCTCTATTATAGCTATTTTAAGTTGCTTTATACTAGTAAAAAGTCTTAAACAAAGTTGAAAAAATAATAAAATACTTCTAAATCAAAAAGAAAAAAAAATCCTAAATAAACTAGTAAAATATAGCAAATCTCAAATAAAAACTTCTAAGCATTATTATAAAGTTTTCCGATACTGATTGCTAGAAAATTTAACCCTAAAAAACCCAAGATCTCTATAAGCTTTTAGCAAAATTTCTAGTTGATCCAATAGATTAAAATGTATACATGTTAACATAAAATTGGACATTAAAAAAAATTTCTCACATAAGTGTCCCTGCGTTGGAGAGAATTTGTCTTCGAGTTCTGGCGATCCATCCATCTATGTTGCTGTTATTAAGGACCATCAAAAGGAATATCGTTGCCCTCCACTAACCTCTAGTGTGTTGACACTATACAATTATATAGCTAACTTGAATAAAGTTGGTCAAAAATCAATGCCCCAAAACACTCTGATTCTTTGTAAAACCATTACTTGATTTGGTTCTTTCACAGACAGACTTGCTACTTGGCAGATTAATTCAGATAACTTGCTGTACGTACTATGAACGTAAAATGCTTAGTAAAATGCTTCATGCTTGGTCTTTTAAACATTATCTCTTGCTTCATGCTTAGTAAAATGCTTCATGATTTGTTACCATGTTTGCTTTCTTATGTGATACATCAACATAAACAAAAGGGAGAGATACTGTGTTATGCATTAGATTTAATTTGCATCATTGTTTTGCAGGTGATCTTTCATGTACATCTCCTAAAGGCAGTTTCGTACATAATTTTCTTTTTATAGAAAAAACCCACTCATAAGGTAATGTATATATTGCATACATGAGTTCTTGATAGGTCCTTGAAGAAAAGTAAGAATTAACGGCCACCTGAAAGGAGGGACTCTGTAACCGAGGACGAATGTGCAAATGCCTTGTCCATAGAAGAAGGATAAGAAATGGCAAAGTCATCAAAACCTTCACGATGTGAAAATGTTAGGCCACTTGCAGAAAGACGAAGTGGTGAAATGTCTGGCAGAGGAACATCCCCCTCTAAGAACTGCACTACTTGCCGCATGCTTGGCCTTGCTGCAGGCTCAGAATGAGAGCACATCAAACCAAGTTTCAATACCAATTCCATTTCCTCTGCAATATATTCTGTACCCAAATTGGGATCCCTTGCCTCCAGAATTTCACCTCCAAGCCATCGACTAAACACCCAATCAACCAAGATTATATCCTCAGTTGGTTGTATTGGCCTTCTACCAGAAGCAACCTCAAGCAGGAAGGCCCCAAAAGCGAACACATCAGTGCTTGTCGTGGCCTTTCCAGTTCGTGCATGCTCAGGTGCGAGATACCCAAGAGTTCCGACAACGTGGGTCGTTACAGGATCTGTTCCGTGGTCATACAATCTTGCAAGGCCAAAATCCCCTAATCTTCCATTCAATTCACCATCTAGCAAGACATTACTAGCCTTGACATCTCTATGAACCACAACTTGCTCCCATTCTTCATGTAGATAAAATAGCCCTGAAGCTACGCCTTTGATGATTCTAAATCTTTGGCTCCAATTGAGGGCGACAGTTGGATGATCATAGAGGTATTTGTCTAAACTTCCATTAGGCATGTAGTCATATACCAAAAGTAGCTCTCCTTTACGCCGGCAGTACCCCAAGAGAGGGACCAAATTCCGATGACGAAGGCGACCAATGCTGACAATTTCCGCCACAAATTCCCTCATCCCCTGTCTTGATTCATGAGACACCCTTTTCACTGCAATCTGAATCTTAGAAGTTGGCAAGACACCTTTGTAGACTCTACCAAACCCACCACTACCCAACAGCTCCTCGTCTCTAAATCCTTTGGTGGCAGTATAAAGATCTTTGAATTTAAATCGGTGAGGCCCATAGTCAAGCTCCCAATCTTCTAGCACTTCTGCAAACTTCCGTGTCCTTCGTATGGAATAAGATATACTCGAGACTGCTACTAAAACCAAACTTAAACAAAGCACAGGCAGTCCAATGGTTAAGAATTTGGATGTCTTCTTTGGTCCTACCCGAGGAAGCTTAGGAAGGCGAGAGATATTTAGTGCTTCAGCTAGGCCATTCATCCTGAAGCTCCAACCCAACACATACTGGGACGCGAAAACAGAACCGGTGGATGATGAGAATCCGATATACATAGTACTACTGTTTAAGATTGGGGACAAATCACGAGACAAAGTCAAAAGTGGTCTACTAGGTTTATCAACATCAATCGGAGCTATAGTGACATTCATTTGCTTCTCCATGCCATCATATTCCATCCAAACTTGCAATGGATGGCCACTAATTAGTGTCAAGTTTGTGAGCTTACCATTAAGTTGAGAATAATACCCAGCTGAAGCAGATCGTTCAGACACTAAACCATTAATATCAATCCCAACATGGTTATCATCGATATCATTGAACCCGGTGCTGTATATCGTGTCAAGCTCCACAGCAACAACATGGTTGGACTGATTCCCATTGTTGGTGTTACTAAATAGACCAAGGTTCTGGTTTGGAAGAGCTCCTGGGAGACCTCTTGTGGGTGCAATGACAAAGGCAATACCATGGCCACCAAAACGTGCATATTCAGGTATGATAGCGATAACAAAGGTAGTGGAGAAAGTGAAAGCAGTGCTATTTATAGAGTTCTTGAAGGTTACTGGGTTTGGATAGAAGGCGTGACCCATTCGGTTGTAGGTTTCATTGGTTAGCCTCAAAAGGCCATTGGAGGTTAACTCAGCCAAGCCGTCAAGGCTTAGATTAGTGGATCGGAAGCCAGAGAAGGTGAAGTTGAGATCTTGAGAGGCTGCTATTGCTAAGCTAACCATGACACGCACCAAGAAGACGATCCTGAATAACATTGCAACTGTATTTGTCTCCACCTACCAGTTTCTTGTTCATGTTTGTCAGTTATAATGGAGTATCCACGCCATCCAAGAGTTAATGATAGAGCCAATTAGCTAAACAATGAGGAGAATCTTTGCATTCAATGGTTGAGATAATCTAAACTTGTCAAACTTTCAGGTGATGTGAAAGCACAACCCTAATTTAAGGCAATATGAAAAACTAGTCAATTTCGGCAACTCTTCCGTGAAATTTTCACGGTTACACACAGTTTTGTGCATAGTTATTAAATTCAGATACACCCGACTCCTCCGGAGCTAGACTGGTCCGGGTTTATCAAGAAACTGACCAGTGCAATAACTCAGTCAACTTGATTAATTTGGTGGGTCAACCAGTGATTTGGGCGACTCGGGAGAGACCCGGTGTTTTTTTTTCAAATACAGAATTTGAAACTCATTAGTATATATACTTTATATTTCCAAGAAAATAGTTATCTTTTTTCAATGTGAGATTTGAAACTCATTAGTATATATACTCTATGTTCACAATAAAAAAAATTATGTTTTTTCAATGTGGGATTTGAAACCTATTAGTATATATACTCTATGTTCCCAAGAAAAAAGTTATATTTTTCAATGTAGGATTTGAAACCATTTAGTATATATATATATATATAAAAGTTATGTTTTTTCAATGTGGAATAAAAAAATTTTTTTGTTTAAATACTTCAAATTAAAAGTTTAACATAATATCTTTTTAATGCGGGATAAAAAACTTTTTAAAATATTCTTTTAAACTTCATTATTTATAATATAACCTATATTTACATGAATTTTTTCTTAATTTGTTTATATAAAATATTAAAACTTTAATTTTTTTTAAAATTTTTCGAGTTGATCTGGATTGACCTGAGTTGACCTGGGTTGACCCATGAAACCTGGAACCCGGCCCCTTGAACATAAACAGGATGGTTCTGCTGATGGTATTCCTAGATGGCCATGGTTCGTTTTCTTATCTGGGACGATGGTGTGCTTGGTCAGCAGCAAACATTACAATTTGTTCTTTCAGCACTTAGATTATGCTGGCATCTCCCTTGTGATAGTTTCTTCATTCCTTGCTCCCATCCATTATACCCAGTGTTATTAAACCCAGACTAACTCGGCGGGTTGACCCAGGACCCGGTGGCTAGATCGGTTCGGGTTTGTTAAAAGATCGGCTAATGCAATAACCCAGTAAAACCCGGTCAACCTGGCGGGTCGACCCATGACCCGGGCGAACCCGGACAAGACCCGGTGATATTCTTTTTTCCTTTTCAAATGTGGTTTCTGTATAAACTTGGGAAGAAGAAAAGGGGGCTCTAGGGGATGACTGAGAGAGGGATGAGGAAAGTTGTGGCCGGAAGAATCTATAGTCTCAATCTCAGGGACGCCATTAATACTTTTCCCCATCTTACCACAAACCTTACAATCTCGTGTACAAGAGCTAATCTTGTGCCAGTAGCTATCACTAGCTACTCGGTCCTTCAACCACCCTGAAAAGTCCTGTAGATAATAGCCAGAATACGCAAGATTCAAGACTGGGCTGCCCAACCCTTTATCGGTGACAACCTAGGCAAAGATGAAGAACCCTAAAAGTGCGGCAATGATGAAGAACATAACAAACAATCTGTAAACTTTAAGAATTTCAAACAATCTGTGTTGTTGGCTCTACTACTTAGCCGTATACCACCTCCTGGGATGGGTATTGAGTACCCCTATCAAGTGATTGCTAGTTCTCATGGTTGATCTTTCTCTGTTTCTCTCTCCCTATCTGCAACAAAAGCTTTAAATCTCTCTCTGCTTTATCTCTCTTTCTTTCTTTACCGTTAATTTTTGAAATGGCCAGTCACAAGTGAAGGAGAGCATTGATAGCAACAAAAGTAAAGGTAGTGAGCAGGTGTGAAATTTTGTTTTATTTGAAGGGTTTGCTC
This sequence comes from Populus simonii, assembly GCA_007827005.2. Lineage (NCBI taxonomy): Eukaryota > Viridiplantae > Streptophyta > Magnoliopsida > Malpighiales > Salicaceae > Populus > Populus simonii. The sequence goes on from CM017469.2 coordinate 7,543,571, forward strand.
ATAAATATCCTGCATTGACCCATAAAACTCGGGACCCGGTCTCTTGACCGGGTCAACTCCCGGGTTGGGTTTCATAACTATGATTATACCTTCTATTGCAACCCCAATCCACGGTTCTTTTATCTAACCTCCATATTGGTGCATTTGACATTGCAGGGCACAACCATCAGATTTTTCATGTGTTTATTGTTCTAGCAGCACTTTCTCACTTTGCTGCCATACTAGTTATGATGAGATCACCAGCATGCACGCATGTTAAGTAGGCATTTTGCACTAAGCTAGCTAATTGTTGACAGTAGGGCTGAGCATTTTCAGTTTGGTCCGGTTTTGGACCAAAATAACAACCAAACCGATTTTTTTTTGTTTTTGAACCGAACCGAACCGAAAACCGATTCAAACCGATTAATTTGCAAAAAAAACCCTTACAAACTGGTTCAAACCAAAATGCAATGCCAAGATGCCATCCTCTAAGAATCAACAACGTTGTTCTCATTGTTACAACTTCTTGCAAAGGAAAAAATAATTGCAAAAAAAACAATATCAATTCTTAGCAATCACTACTTTGATTTTTTTGGACACTCTTTAGCTTCTAGACCCGAAATAATCCCTCTCTGACAATCGAGATGGAATCTTTTTATGTCGTGACCCACGAAGGAGAATCAAGTAAATCAATGGGCCGGAGAATCATCAGCAATTCACCTCTGATATGGCAACTTTGAGAGATGAGAGATGAAAGACAGAAAGCATGGAAGATTGGAACAGAAAAAGACAAATTTTACTCAAATATTGAAAGGAAATATTAAAGCTTTACCTGTAATCTTTACTTTTCCTTCACGTTGAGAGATAAGAGACAAAGAGAGCATGAGAGCTGTGAATGAAAAAGATCCTTCAATGTGAAAGCATTCAAAGACTTAATGGGAGAGGAGAGGGTGGTTGTGTGAAAGGAAAAGAAATGATAAAGGTCTGCTAGGGTTGTTGGCTAATGGGAGGGAGGAGGTGGCCCGCGCTTGGTTTATTATTTGTTTTTAATTTTTAAACCTAACCGGTTCGGGTTGGCTGGTTCAGGCACACCAAAACCGGATACCGAACCGGACCGAACATTTTTCTAAATATTTTAATTGGTTCAATCGGTTTTTTTACCAATTCGGTTTTTTAGGTTAATTTTTTTTCGGTTTTCTCGATTAAATTGGTTTTTCGGTTTTTTTCTCACCCCTAGTTGACAGCATGTTTTTTCATGAATTTCCTCCCTCATGTTGCAAGACTTTCATTCTATTATTGTAAATAAGTATCTTCAATTATATTCAAAATAAAAAGAATACAGCAAAGCCGTGGAAAAGGCCAAGAAGAAGCTGAGAAGCTTGATTGCTAAGATGAATTGCGCTCATCTCATTCTTTGTCTAGCGTATATTCCCCTTCCCCTTCCTCTTTCTATTTTTCCTTTTCTTTTTCCTCTTTCCATGTAAATGTTTGATTGGATCGGATCCGATCGGATTGGTTGTTGTGGTTATGATTTAGATGGTACTCAGCTGGAACCTTCGGTGTTAAGACAAAAACCGGTGGGCCCTTTGGTACCATGAGGTACTCGGCAGAGCTGGCACATGGCGCTAACAATGGTCTCGACATTGCTGTCAGACTCCTTGAGGCTTGAGCCCATCAAGGAGCAGTTTCCCATCCTCTCCTATGCTGATTTCTACCAAGTACTGTCCATTTTATTATTATTATTTTAGAAAAAATTAATTACTGTGTTTTGATTGGTTCTTTTCGGTGTAGCTTGCTGGTGGTCCTGAGGTTCCTTTCCACCCTGCGAGTAGCCCAGGAGAGTATAGTAAATAAGTAATTGGAAGTGTGATGGCGATTGTATTTCAATGTGTATTTCACTTAAAAATTATTTAAATAATGTTTTTTTATATAATTTAATTTTAACATCAGTACATCAAAATGATCCAAAAACACTAAAAAAATAATTTAAAGCAAAAACAATTTTCAAATTTTAACAAAAAAAAAATTGAAACTCACTCCTAAACGGTGCATACAAGGTGAAGCACCTAGAGAAAAAGAAGTAGTCATGGTATCCGGTGATTTGATATAGAAAGCCTAAAGAGTTGGTAACCGGCAGCAGATGGTGCTCGGTAAGCCAAATAACCGATAATTGTGCTAGTAGTAGATAGTGCCTAGTAAATCTGGTGATCGGTAGTTATGGTAGTACCAAGTGGTGCCTAGTAAACCAGGTAGTTGGTAGTTGACACCTGCAAAAGGTCCCCTGTTATGGACGTAGGGACTCTCTAATAGGTCAATAACTTTATAGAGAGAAAAAATGCAATGATATTTTAGAAAGATAGACTCTGAAAATATGTATGCTAAAAATGTTAAGAATGAAGAGATTGTGAACCTTTAACTTGAAGGATTCATAATGTATTTATAACTCATAAATCTTGTTCTTTAATGGAGACAGGGGCTAAAGTGTAATTTCATCATTGTGACATTTTGAGTTGTATTCTACTTAAAATAATACGTATTAGATCAATATAAAATACTAAGGGACTCGTGTGAAATCCTGAAAAAATCCTTGGAAGGTGTTGGGCTCGAGCCCATTTGAAGTGAGAAATGGGTTTTGACGCACTGTTTGGACCTAAGCCTGTTGGGCTCGAGAAGCGCTCCCAATCCTGAGCATGTTGGGCTTGGGTGCATGCCTAAGTTCAAGGGGGTGCTGAGGTGCCCAACCCCTCTACTAGGCGCTGAGTGTATACCCAACACCTACTGGGCATGACAACATGCACAATAGAATAGGCATGTGCCCATCACAAAATGGACTCGAGCATGTTGTCTGGGCCCATGCACCTATGCCTAGTATGGGCTCAGGCTGTCATGCCCGAGCTCATGCTCCTTGAGCCCCAACTATATATTAGGCTTGAGCTTAGTAGCTCGAGCCCAAGGCGCTAGGATTTTTAAGTTCACTAGTAGAATATTTCTTACTTGAGACTAATTTCATTGTGATCCTTTTGGAAGAAAGAAGTTCTATCATCCCATTATTGCATCTTTTTACTCAAAATATGCAACATGTACATAGCTCACACATACTAAATGACATGTACCCAGCTTTTGTTTTTCTTAAAAAAAATATATTTATTTCATTTTATTGTGCAATAAAAAAGTTAAAAGACTAAAAAGCCCATAAACCCTAGAAAAAATCAATTTAAAAAAATTTAAAAAAAAATCCCGTAAACTTAGGTAAACAGGCCAAACCTATGATCAAATTTTTGTTTTGTTGTTTTTTATAGGTAAAAACCGAACCGAACCGAAAATGATTGCCCCTAATAAGGACGAAGATTCATCTATTGCAAATATAGGTGTATGAGATGATTTAGTCTAGATTTAAAAGCTTAAGTGGAGAAGGCCCCTTAGAGATTGAAAGAGAAATCTATTAATCTTTTTATTTGATTTATTATCCAAAGTGGTAATGTCTTGTGAGGTGAAGGATAAATTGATATAGAAGCCAAACTCTATTGGAATGTATATTGTCAAGTCCATATGTGGGGTCTTATCATCTCCTCCTCAATATGGTACTTGTTTTTTCTTTCAATGGTCTATGAAAAGGTTTAGTCCTTTCTAAAGTGGATTTTTTTTGTTGGTTGGCTATTCTTAATAGAATCAACACTAAGGTTGTTAAAAACATATTTTTGACACAGTACAGAAAATGCAAAATAAACTCAGATTGTAAAAACGGATCGTAAAATTGTAAAATCGTAAGGAATTTTAAAATACATTAAAAAAATAAAAATTCATGCTTCAAATAAAAATTCATACATAGTTCAAGGCTTCAAGCACCTTAGAATACATGCATCAAATAAAAAATCATACATAGTTTAAGCATCTTAAAATACATGGTTTAAATAAAATTAATATATAATTTAAGTAACTTTTCATTAACTAACAATTAACAAACTTAAAACAAATAATATGCTGGTGTTTAAGAATATGCACATGCACCAAAACGTCATTTCTTTCCTTTTCTATCTTCACATAAATGATAATTCTATGAGCATTAAAGTTGGGCAGAACAAACAAGATAATAAAGTAGATCCATATGCCCATATGCAATCTCACCACATATCTTTTAAGCACAAGATATTCCAATTGCTTACTTGTTGTGGTGCATTATGACCCTTTGGGACTGCAAATACTTCATTATCAAGAAAGATGTCAATAGATGGCCATTCTGACCGAATGAAAGCGCTTGTTATCCCAGCATTTCCATTCTCGAGAAAGCCCGAGAAGATGACGAACACCAGTATAAGTTGAAGCAACATTGACTGTGTCTCAACAACCTTAGCATGATTATTGATCAATCAGCCAATAACAATTCAATAGCTGCATCCCATAGTCAATGAAAATAATCAATCACAACAGAAAATCAACAAAAATAGCCTACTATCCATGTTCAACTAGTAATTCTCCTCTAAAACCATATTTTCCATAAACAAATAATTCAACAGCTACACGCAGAATCAATGCCAATATATCAATCAATCACATGGGCAAATCAACAAAAACAAAAAACAAACACTACTATCAATTTGGACTAGTGATTTCACTCTGGAACCATATTTTCATTCCAGGATTTCAAAACCTTTTTTAAGCTCTAAGCTCAAATAATCCACACCAACAAATTCTTTATATAATCGATTTCCAGCTCTAAAATCAAACAAACACAAGTCATTTTGAAATCCTTCCATCAATCACAACTTATTCACAGAGCAGAACCATTAAGTTAAACATAGCCCTCTGGTCTATCAAAATTTCTTTTCGATTTCTTCCCACAAAATCAACTGAAAATAATAAAAAAAAAAACCCACAAAATCCTCCAAATTTCTTCCCAATTTGAATAATTTCATGTTGCATACATTTTTTCTTATCACAGTCTACTTCTGGTCTATCAAAATCTAAACTTTCATCACCTCTAAATCATTAGCAAACCAAACCGAAATTAAGCACAATAATTTATCATGAAATTAATTAAATTTAGTTCAACTAATCAACATATAACAATAAAAAGGTGACATTTTTTTTCCAAAACTTTCTCAGCAACCAAACAAAATGACATTATAAATGGAACTTACGGTGTAGAGTGTAGACCATAGTTTTGAAACCCGGCCCGGCCCGACAGGTCGACCTAGAACCCGGTTGACCTAGGGTTGGAACCGGGTCGGGTTGAAGAAAAAACAGGGAAAGAAAAAACCCGATGTGACCTGGCTGACCCAATGGGTTGACCCGGCAAGACCCGGTTGCAAACCCGTTGACTTTTGTTTTTTAATTTTTTTTTACTAAAATGACGTCGTTTTGATTTTAAAAAAGAAGAACTGACCCGGTCAAAACCCGGAGCCCGGGCCTTGGACCGGGTCGGCCACCGGGCTAGGTCTTAAAACTATGGTGTAGACTGTAGAGGAAGTTATTGATGATGGAAAAAACAAAGACCGTTGTTGATGAAGAGTGAACAATCTGAAGATTGAAGAGCGCTGCCGCTATTGATGAAGAGTGAACAATCTGAAGATTGAAGAGCGTTGCCGCTGTTGATGAAGAGGAAGCCGTGAGTCGTTGATGATGGGAAAGAGGAAGTCGTGAGGCGTGTGTCAGTGTTTGGCAGGCGTGAGTCGGTGTTTGGCAAGCGTGGGTTGTTACCAGGAGAGCGCTGTCGTTGTTGATGAAGAGAAAAAGGAAGTCGTCTCAACGTTAGGCCGTGAGCTGTTAATAGAGAAAGAGATTAGATTTAGGGATTTAAAATTTTAGGCTTAGGGATTTAGATTTTGTTTCTTTTCTATAGATTGTTTGTGTATCGGCAACTGAAAAAGAATGCACAAATCTCCAAATAGAGTGGATTTTTTGGAGCGTGGAGGCAAGGGTTACGAGCAATATATGTTTTCTGCCAAAATCGTTAAAACGGTCCTGAAATCATGTTTTTATATGATTTCACCTATTTTTGAGTTTTTTGAATGATTTAGCACGTTAAGCCTATATATATTGACTCGTAAAATCGTACGATTTTAGGAGTCAAATCGTGATTTTAACAACCTTGATCAACACCATAGGAGTTTTAGCAAAAAAAGGCATTATTGGAGTTGAGGATGCATTTTGTCCAATATGTTTCCTATATGAAGAGTCAGTGGAACATCTCCTTATTCATTGTCAAAACCACAGAAAATTTGGTCTAGATTCATGGAATGGTGGGTTTTATCCCGGTGTTGTCCAAGGAGTTTATCAGCTTTTCTTTACCAATGGGAAGTTATGATTGAAGTAAAATTTCAAAGGAAGGTATAATTTATGTTTTTTTTTTTTGGTGATTATATGGTCTTTATAGCTCATTCGTAATGACCTAATCTTTAATAATAAAAAAAAAACCAGATTATGATACTTTGTTTCTTCTTATCTTATTGTGTGGTTAATAGCTATTTTTTCTATTTTTTCATATAACGTCCTAGATTCGCTTATATCTGTTGATGGGTTGGTTTGATGGACAAATCTTAAAAGTGTTAGACCTCTTATTATATGGTCTTCACGGGATGGTCTTCACGGGCAAATCAACGGCTAAAATGGAATGTGGATGGATCTTCCACTAGAAAACCTAGTGATCCTGGTATTGAGGGTGTTCTTCGAGATCATAAGGGTATCGTACAATGTATGTATAGATCTATACCAGTATCATCTACTAGAGAAGAATGTATAGGGAAGAGAATTTTAATGGAATCTGATTCCTCCAATGTGATCAACCGGATGATTAAAGAGTCTAATCACTACCAGAAAACCGGAGAAAATCAACGGAATTACCGACGAACTATTTCCGTCGGTAATATATACCGACGGAAATAATTCCATCTCAAAATCTGTCGGTATATACCGACAGAATAACTCCATCGGCAAAACGATCGGTATATACCGACATAAATATTTCGTCGGTATATACCGACCGTTTCGCCGATGGGGTATACAGTTTGTCTGGAAATATACAACGGCGTGGTGACGTCAGGCGATTTTACCGACGGAAGTACCGAGGGATTCAAACTAAGATAGCCGTACAGTGACGTGACACTTTCACCGATGGAATCACCAACGGCATCACCGACGGAAGTAATCCGTTGGTGATTCCGTCGGAAAAGACCATTATATCCCACCGTTCTGCCGACACTCTCTTCCTCTGTTTCTCCTTCTTCTTTCCCATCCCACCTCTCCCCTCCCAAACTGCAGCCAAACACCCATCCCAAGTCTCCACTATATATTCTCAACACGAGCACTCAAGTTTCTTATATCTTGTACGTGGTCACAATATCCATTTCTTGTAGATTTTATCATTTTTTTGTAAGTAAATCTATCCTTTTTAGTTTTAATATTTAATTGTGAATTTTATTGTTTTAGTATATGTATTTTGTTAACGTTTGTACTTGTTTAGTTGTTATTTGTCAAAGAAACTTTTTTGTATAATTTTGTAGTTGTTATAGTTTGTTTTAGATTTTGTCAAATTATATTTGTTTGTAAATTGTTGAAATTTTGTTTGAATTACACCGAATTAAATGTGTCATTGTGATGAAATAAATAATTAATAGCTTGTTTGACGAGTCTTGTTTAATTGTTATCAATTCTATTTCGAAGTTGTGATTTCTGTAAATTTATATATGTATAAATTTGTATGTATGAACGTTGATAGTTGATAATTGATAATGAATATTTAACATAAGTGTTGTTTTAGTTTGTTGGATAATGTCGGGGAAAACCAATATTTTTGTTATGTTTTATAGAGGTTCAATAGAAGTCATGGATGATCGTTTATGGATGTATCGGGACTCACCCCAAGGATTGCGGAGGATGGATTATTGTAACGGTGTCCAGGGTTTTATTAATTTTGCAACATCTATTCCGAGGAATTTTACTGATGGCGGTATTAGGTGTCCATGCAGGAAGTGTAAAAATTTAAAGTTTCTGCATCAAGATGTTGTAACGATGCATCTTCTAACCAAAGGGTTCATGGAAGATTACCTGTGTTGGTATGCTCACGGAGAACTATTTGTTCCTGATGAGAGCATGGAAGAACAGGTGGTTGGGTCAACTTCTAGTGCTAGCAACATGCATGAAGTTGGAAATGAGAACAGTAATCCTTACAGGAATATGGTTATGGATGTAATGAGAATGAGTGAAGGTAATGTCAGGGAATGTCCAATCGTAGAAGAAGAACCTAATGCAGATGCAGCAAGGTTTTTTGATCTGTTGAGAGATTCTGACGAACCATTATGGGATGGCTGCACGAACCACAGTAAATTATCAGCCGTAGCACAGGTGTTCACCATCAAGTCAGATCACGGGTTGAGTGAGGCCGGTTATGACAAGATTATTGAATGGGTGAGAACCATTTTACCTGAAGGGAACAGGCTGAAAGAGAACTTCTATGCTGCCAAGTCCACGATGAAACCCCTCGATTTAGGATACCAGAAAATTGTTATATGCCCTAACTTCTTTTTGGCCGTATGGTCCCGGGAACAACCAGCCTCCTCCTCCTCCTCCTCCTCCTCCTCCTCCAGCTCCGCCGCTATTCTAGTTTAATTTTGTTTTTTAAACACATTAAATTTGTAATGAATATTATTTAACATTACTTTATATTTTTAATGTTTAATCCATTTTTATTTGTTTATTAAGGTTTTTACAATTAATAAATTATTATTTTTTTATTTATTTTAAATACATACCGACGGATATACAGACGGATAATATCCGTCGGTATTACACATAGAGTTGCCAAACAATTACAGCCATGCCATCCTTACCGACGGCATCACCGACGGATACTATCCGTCGGTGATTAAATTCAGACTGATATACCGACAGATACTATCCGTCGATATTACACAGAGAGTTGCCAAACAATTACAGCCATGCCATCATTATCGACGGCAAGTCCGTCGGTGATTTCGTCGGTACATACCGATGAAATTTCAGACGGATTTATTCCGTCGGTAATGTTCCCGCGGGAAACTTTTTTTTGGCGCGCGTGTATCCGTCTGAAAGACCGTCAGTATTCCGTCGGTGTGTGTTTTTTTTATTTGCGACAGACTTAGCGACGGAAATGGGAATTACCGACGACTATTATACCGACGGACGTGTTCCGTCGGTGATGCCGTCGGTAATTATTTCACCGACGGATTTCATTGTTTTCACCGACAGAATTAGTCCGTCGGTGAAACTGTATAATGTTGTAGTGAATAGACCATGGAAATTCCATGTGCTTTTCATCCTTGCATCTAGATTTTCTTCAGGTTTAATACTGGTAAGGTATTCACATATATATTTTAAGGGAGGTTAACAGTATGACAGATGCCCTTGCAAAACAAGGTGTTATTACAAATTATGAATTGATGACTTGGTTTTAACCATTCTTTTTTCAGGTTACTTATATATGTTATGATCACCACAGAGATTTTCATGTTTTTGGCTTCTTTAAAGTTCGGGTTGATATTTTGATTTCATTAATTTTCGAGAAGAAGTAGACTGGTGGTAGTTGATAAGAGATAGAATCGAGCAAGAGATGGATCTCTAACAATATTCTACACTGGTTGATTATTTATTTTGCTTGGTCTTTTGAGTTATGATGTAATTGTTTCCATGTGTCCTTATGGGCTGTGGTGCTGTGGTTTGTGCCTTTCTTAGGCTTTATTACCTTTTCTTATATAAAAACAAAAAAACCGAGCCAGGGTGCATTGGACCAGACACAATTCGACTCCCGACGCCCTAGATCATTAGGTGTGCAGAACTCGATTCCCGTCTAACATTTAGGCACCTTGGACTCCACTCAACTTTAACTAGTCAGGCTTCCTATACTCTTTCTTGGCTTGACCGTAAGTGCTCAAGACTTTTTTCCAAATGCCTGTGACCAAGTTCGGGCTTAAACCCTAGGTGGCTCGACACAATAAATTTTGGATCTATCTTGGACTTGATACTAGCCCATTTTCTTAATCTAGCTACCAAATCATAAGTTGATGGTATTAAATCCAACTATGAAAACTTTTAAAACTAAATCAAAATGTTTTGTTAGTTTTTTTATGATCATTTGTCAAAGAAACACCATTTCTACCCAATAGCTTAAACTGTTAAATGAGGTTCTAAAATATAATTTATATTATTCTTTAACATACCCCCTCAAGTGAAAGCCCTTTAGATTTGAAACTTGTACAAGCTCACATTACCTTGTATTTAATTTTATCAAATAATTGGGGATGGTGATATTCGAACTCGTGACCGCTTAGTCATCAAGGCTCTGATACCATGTTAAAAAACCATCTCAACCCAATAGCTTAAGCTATTAGGTGAGATCACATGATATGATTTATATTATTCTTTAATATTATATTTTGTTGGTATAATTGTTAAATGATTATAAGAAGGAAGTCTTGTTTCTTAAATCTCAGGGTTCTTAAACTAAACTTGCTTGGATCAACCGAAATAAAATGATAAAGAAATAGAGGAATCTTGCAAACTTTTGTCAGTGAGTGGAATGATATATTGTTATTAAGGAGGGATTTTTCATCTCTAAAGTTTCTGTTCCACATCGTGCCCTTTCTTACCTCATTTTGATTTTCTATAATCTACTTCATCTCATCTCTTACTTCTCTTCATTCTTTGTAAACTAGGATAAAAACAACATATTTTTATCATTAGACTCAACAACTGCCCCTTCTTTCCTAGACTCTAACACTGTACACTTCCCCTTTATATTAAGAATATCCGTATTATGTTATTTGTCATGATGATATTTCTATTATATTATCATAGTTTACCTAACAATAAATGACATGTATTTATAAATTCATTCTGGTATTGATAAATACAAATACTCCTAATTCTAGCATTAGTAAATATTAAGATGATATTTTTAATTTTAACAATAGTTGATATTACTTAAAATTTAAAATTCTTAACTCTAATGTTAGGAATATATATATTAATTCACAATTCGGACCAAATCAATCATTTCATGGAAGAATCAACATTATAGAGCCAGAACCACCTTCATTTCTAAAAAAATAAAAAATAAAAAATATGATTTTAGATAAAAAAAAAAAAAATTAACTAGATTTTGATTGAGTCACCAATTACTTCAATCATCTTAGAAAAATCAAAATTAAACTCGGTTGGAAATATGCTCCAGGTTTTCGGGGTACATCAGATTTGATAGTTATGGCATCCATACGGAAAGTTATTGCGAGGAAAAACAAATATGTTCCCTTGAAACTAGAAAATGGTCAGGATTGAACTTTTTAATTTTCCAATTGGATTTGATGCAAATGAGAGATTTGAATTTTCCTGTTGAGCTTCACTATTCATAACTTTTATTTTTTGAATCTCTATTTTTTTATTTGCTGTCATTTAATTTTTTTTGAGATAAAATAAAGTTTAAAATTGTGTTAAAAAAATTAAAAGAAAGAATGCTTAAATGTAAAGCATGGAGAATATAGTTGGCATTTCCAAAGTTATTATAAAATCGATTTTGATCTAAAAAATTATTTTTCAATTTCTATATTTAAAAAAGAATATAAAGATTCATCGAAATATAGTGTTAAAGATAAAGTTATTGGTTATCATAATTCTAATGACCAAAGGGATTGATTTTGGAGTCAAAATGTACGTTTAATTATTGTTCTTTTTAATTTTATCTTTAAAAAAAATAGATCGGGCTTGGAGAAGTCTTGTGATTTGGGGTTGTTTTTGCAATTTTAAATTGTTTTTTTATTATTATTTTAAGGTCTTATATGGGTTTATTGATGTTTGTAAATTATTTTTTAAATGTTTTAAGGTGAACAATTGGTTAAAAATAGATATTTTTATCTGAAACCCTAAAATTCAACATTCTAACGGGTTTCCAACTACTTAAGATGAAGATAGCCAGAAACTAAGCAACAAAATAAAAAGGAAGACAACATATCATCTGCTCCATATTGAATTAAAAAAAATATCTAAACCTGGCTGGGGTAGTTGGCTAAGCACCCGGCCTGACTTGCTAGGCCTAGTAGTGACCTGCCTCTCTTTCTTTTTCTTTTTATTAAAAGTTTTTGTAAAATTTTTAGCTAATATCCTCCCTTTTTATGTATTTTAAGTTTATATAACTTCTTATTTCAATTTAAATTAATACCTCATCTCTCTTATTTTTAAAATGTTTTAGTTGATTTTTTTAAATAATAGTTATTTTTTCAATGATTTTGTATTTTTATAATGTTTCACCTAGGCTATTGTAATTTATATTTATATTTTTTTTTACTTTATATGTGATACAAACAATAATACATGTTTTATTTTAAAAATGTACAACATCAAAAAGTTTTTCTTTTTTTTTCCTTAACAAATAATGCTACATAGTTTTTTTTTTAATTAACGTGGGTATCCAGGTTAGTTTGCGCACACCTCAACTAATCTCACGAGCTCTGAAGTTAACGACCATGTAAGTCTCCAGTAGCTCTGAAGTTTATGGAACTCGTACTGGTGATTTTTAGAGAACAAATCCAACACTTAACTTGTTAAGCTACACCTCTCATGTTAATAATGCTACATAGTCTTTACAGTATAGATGAAGGATTAATCCAATATAGTATAGGTACTCAATTGTTTATTTATCCTGTACGGGCTTACAACTAGGTTAATGTTGAAATGCAGTATAGGTACTCAATTGTAGGTCTTCTTCGGCCTGCTACTCTTATAAAATTGTTGGCATTTTCTAGATTGCATTAGTTATTAACAGAAAATCTAAAATGTGTGAGAAAACAACTGTGTTGGTTCTGTGGATCAAGACTCTTTACATTATGGACTTGCAAAGTTGCTCATCGCGCCACTCTATATATCTCCTCGGCTGTGGGGTGATTTTTTCTTGGCCATAATAAACTCCATGCCTCTTTATCTTTCCGGTTGGGGATTGATTTTTTCTTGGCTGCGATATGTTTCAGGTTTGGGGACTTTCGTCTGGGCATCCGTTGGTTCTTCAAGTCTATTAGCGCTTGGGTCCAGTTGGCTCAAAGAGTCGTCGCGTTTATTCTCTTGCTTTACTCATGGTTTTGATTAGTGATGGCAATTTAATTCAAATATGATGGGTTCCTACACAATCCAAATAAATGTGTGTTTTATGGATATTTATCTTATTTGAAGAGGAGATATGAATATTATTAAATTCAAAATTTATTTAATATATATTTATATTATATAGATATTTATAAAATATTAGATTTTTTAAATATATAACATATACATATTTTAATTTTGATAAAACATATACACGTGTTTGTGTATAATAGTGGTGTATATATAATATTTATAATTTTATCTTGGTTTTTCTTTCATACCTCTCTAAGGTCTTATGCATTTATTTTTTTTGTTAATTTAATTCTCTGTAATTGTTTCTCCTGGTGCTTTTTTGCCCCCACCTTCTGTTCCTTTTTATTATTACTACTAAACACACCCAAAAACTAGCAGCTAAAAAGCCCTATATTACAAATAAAATAAAAAAACTACCCCAATAAATAAAAATAAAAGCCCAACATCATAATGATCATGCACATATGGAGCTGAGCCCAAGACAACAACTTTGAGGCTTCATATTATCCATAACATAACATTACCGGGAGTGAGTTTTTTACTATAGCTATATACATAGTTTAGTTTATTGTGAATGGGTATAGTGAAATTAATTATTTATCCTTGAGTGGGGAAAAAAAAGAAGTCTTGAGGTTAGGGGTGTTTTACTCTTTTTCACTAGTTCACTGGTAATTAAAAACTTGCTTAAGGATGTCTAGGTCTTTTTTATTTTTTTTTACACAGTAAAAATATTCTTACCCCTGTAGTCAACAAAACTTAGAATAGTTGACCATGAGCTTTTTTAACTTTTCATAAATTTTTAAATAATAAAAATACTTATTTACCCATATGATCCAAATATTGTTGAGCTGTTGGACACTTCTTTTTTTTGGTTTTTTCAATATTCATGTATAGTAAAAGTGCATTTTTGGCATTAAATAAGACAAAAATTCAAGTTTGCATTTGGGGGTATTTTTATACTTTCATGCGGGTTTTTAGTAATTATCAAGATCATAGGGGTTTTGGTATTTTGACATTGACTTTTTTTATCTTTTAATTAGAAAAGTTGTTGTCGCCTGCTCAGTAGGCATCGACAAGTGGGTGGCGTCTGCGTCATTCAAGTAATGAGTGTAACGTCACCTAGTGTCTAAACCTAACCTTTCGTCGTCTGCTTGGATGCGCCATCATGTTCTCTACCATATGGTGTGGTGCGTGACAACGTATGGTAGTTGGATTATCGTCGACGATCATTTTTTTTTTATTCTTTATTTTCTCTTTCCAGCAAAGTAAAGTGCATGATTGTCCCCTTTTTTTTTTTTTATCAATTTGAGTCCTCATTCTTTAGTTTATTTTTTTGTTATTATTTCTTTTATAGAAGTTTTTTCTTTCTTCAATTTAGTTCTTCAATTACAATTGTTTATATGTTTTGTTTTTCATTTCGGTCCTTATTCTTTTGATTTTTTATTTTTTTTTCTTTGCTTTTTTGTTAAAGTTTATTTTGGCTTTCAATTTCTTCTTTCAATCAAAGTTTTTATTGTTTTTTTTTTTAATTTGACCCTCATTCTTTTGATTGATTTTTCCTTTAGCTAAAGCTATTTTCAATTCAATTTAATTCTCCGATTGAAAATTTTTGTTTACCCTCTGATTTTTTATTTATTTTGCACTCTTCCTTTTTTAGATCCTTTTGTGTGATTGATTTTTTTTCTTTCGAATTTCATATTTCAATATTTGATTTGTTAGGAATTTGGTTTCTTATGATCTTAAATAATATTTCTGATGTGTTCAGTTTTGCGTAATATATGTTTTTAGGATGCGAGTTTATTCATTCAGTTTCATTTGTGTTTATCTTTTAGATCATATGTTTTTTTATGGTGTGAATTTATCTTTTATTAATTTAAATAAATAAGTTCAACGAACATATTTTGGTGAATATCTTATTTTGTGTGATTGATATCCTGATCTATATTTATTTCTCAATTTTTTTAAATTTCTCTTTTGGTTATTGTTAATGATTTTTTTCTATTTATTTACATAGATAGTTATCGATTTATTTAATTAGATGCTTACATAAACTTCTCGATTTGCATTTTAATTTTTTTATATAAAAAACATATCGAAGTAACTTTACACTTGATATTTTTTTAGAAAAAAAATTTATAACCCTAACATTGCGAGTTATACACACACACAAACACACACACACACACACACACATGAGAGGTTACATGTTATTTAAAGCCCACAAGGCAGGCATATCCATAGTTATCAAACCTGATCTGGGGTTTGACCCGGCTAAGGGGTTGGGTCCTGGGTTTCACGGGTCAACCCGGATCAACTCGGAAAATTAAAAAAATATTTAAAGTTTTAATATTTCATATGAAAAAATAATAAAAAAATCCATGTGAATATAGGTTATAGATGTTGTCAATAATGAAGTTTAAAAGAATATTTTAAGAAGTTTTTTATCCCATATTAAAAAAGATACTATGTTATCCTTTTAAGTTAAAGTATTTAAACGAAAAAGTTTTTATTGCACATTAAAAAAATATAACTTTTTTCTTGTGAACATAGAATATATATATTAAAGGGTTTCAAATTCCATATTGAAAAGATATTATGTTATCTTTTTAAGTTGAAGTATTTAAACCAAAAAGTTTTTTATCCCACATTGAAAACACATAACTTTTTTCTTATGAACATAGAGTATATATACGAAAGAATTTCAAATTTCACATTGAAAAAATAACTTTTTTGTTAGAAACATAGAGTATATATATTAAAGGGTTTCAAATTTCACATTGAAAAAACATATTTTTTTTTAACATAGAGTATATATACGAAAGGGTTTCAAATCCCACATTGAAAAAATAATTTTTTTCTTTGGAACATAGAGTGTATATACTAAAGGGTTTCAAATCCCACATTAAAAAAACATAACTTTTTTTTGTGAACATAGAGTATATATACGAAAGGGCTTCAAATTCCACATTGAAAAAATAATTTTTTTCTTAGGAACATAGAATATATATATATATATATATACTAAAGGATTTCAAATCTCATATTGAAAAAATAAAATATTTTTTAATATTTATATAGTGTACTTTAAAAAGTGTTAATAACCAACTAAAAAAATATGAAAAAAGAGGGGTATAGGAGAAAAACCATATTTGAAAAAAAAAGGTCATGTATGGGTTTGCCTAGGTTGCCCGGGTCATGGGTCAACCCGCTGGGTCGACCGGGTTTTACACCGGCCGGTCTTTTAACAAACCCAGACCGGTCCAGCCATCGGGTCAACCGGATCCCGGACCGACCCACTGGGCCGGTCCGGTTTAATAACTGTGGGCATATCACAAAGAAATTAATCCATCTACTTCATAGTCGTTCCAAGTAGGTAAGATATATAACAATTTGGTAAAGCGTGGTTGCAAGATAGATTGTCAAAATAAATTATGCTTCAAGTCGTGCCAGACTAAGAAAACAAAAGAGTAAGTTATGAATTAAAACTGTTGTTCATTATAGATGCCAAAGGGTAGCAACAAAAGTAGCAAATAATATAAAATAAAAAGTATATTTACAAGGAGAGCTGGAGCTAATAATGGTAAGCTATCGAGTGTCTCTCTCCCATAATCATGGTATGTGGTTGGGATTCTTGCAAGGGCTTCAGTTCGATGTGAAAATTGGAGGTAAAATCGGACATGTTCTCTATGGAGGAGTCACGCTCTCAAACTGATTGCACCCTCTAATGTTGAGCTGTACCACGCTGTTCACCCCGTCTTCTCCCTTGATTACTTCGCAGCACTGTCTACGTGGTGCCTGATAGTTCAATTATTTTTCAAACGTGTTAGACACTAATGGTTTTACAGATCCATCAAAGATATCAAACAGCCGATGTTTACTATGCATCAATACAAAAATATTCAACCCATCTTTTCATATTTCCAGCACCAATTGCGCATAAATTGATGAGTGGCGTATAAAAAAATATTGACATGCTGTTTTTTCATGGTTTGAACGTTTGTGCGTCCAACATTCCTTAGAGGGGGTCCACGTTGCAAAGCTAATTAGATTTTGCTATGTTTGCTAAGGTGTTAAATTTGTTTCGAGAATGGTGATACAGTCAAGGCCTTCCGACCAGTAACCAACCAAATTACGTAACACTTTCCTACCTTAAATTAAGGCTATCGGACTTGAAAATTTTGACCTAACAGGCCCACCAAATCTTCTGTAGCCTAACAGATTGGAAGCCATTTGATTTGGGTTTTTAGTTTTAAAGTTTTTCAAGGAATGCTAAAAGAGAAAAGTAGCTCACCAAATTCCAAATGTCAGGTTTCAACGATGTAGAAGTTGTGACATTGACTAACTTGACGGCCAAAACTGGAGCATACTCCGGTAGGTCGCAAACTTGACCAAACTCTTGCAGAGACCTTTTATACGTGGTCAATGTACCATCCCCGACTCTTTCAACCCGATCCAAGAAATACACAACTGGTCTTAGACACGGATGTTGACTCATGGGTCGGGTGTTAAATGTGAACGGTCCATTGCTCCAACTCCTCCACGTCTGAAACGTTCTGAACGCGGATTCCAACTGCTTTGCCGTCATCAAAGAAGGATGTATCTGTATGGTGTAACCCCAAGATGCTGAAACAGACCAATTACGCGTCAAATCATAACAAAAACTATATTGTAAAGCCCGACCCGGATCCATTTTATAAGAAGATATTAACTTCTTGACTGAGTCAATGCGGTTCAGCTTTGGAAATATTGACTGGACGTAGTCTAGATGGTGCAAGGACACCAATGGCGCCAATGGGTGCGCTGCCAGTAAACCATATGGATCTCCTCTTATATCAACCTGTGAATTAATCATCATCCATTGCAACAGAAAACAATAAGAATTAATGGAAAAAGAAACGTATGGAAAATCAAGCTGTTACAAAATTTACTATTAGCACGGGATTGTATAGTTCTAGAGAGAAAAAATTTTAAAAAAATATATAAAGAAACTAACCTGATGGAATCCGAGCTCTTTAGTAAGAGGAACTCCAATCTCACTCATGCAACCCTGAATTTTCTGATCAGAGCCGTAAAACGACGCGTACCGATCAATACAGCCATCCAAAACCCTGACGAGTTCTTTTGCTAGTGGATAACTAATAGCAAACCCACCACCACCGTATGCCATTGTATATGAATGTATCACATCTTGCTCAACACTCTCCGAATTGCCGCCGATGTAATACATCTGATTATGATCATATTTTGCTAATACCATTACCAAATTCTCTATGAAAAATACTGTATCATCATCTCCCATCACGAACCATCTCACATTTTCCTCTCCTAATTCAAAGCTCTCCTTCACTATCCGCGCAATCCGTAGCGCTGACCGAGAGCCATACGAGCAGGTGTACTTGAACCGTGACGTGTCGGCTGAGACTTTGTACTCGGGTGAAGTTTTCTGGCCACGTTCTATTCTCTGGAGGCTTCTGGTCGAGCCAGACATAGCCACGGGTGATGTTAGGCATCCACCATAGCTCAGTATAGTGCCTGCGTTTATTCCACGTCTTTGCGGAGCCACCAATGCCGAATAAAACGTGTGAAATATTTGTCTTCTCATAGAAATCACCAGAAACATTACCGTTTGTTATCTTCCTTTGATCAGAGATTAAACTCTTGTGGCATTCTGGGCAAGGTTGCCATTGAGATTGATTGAGGAAGGAGTAGAAGACGAGGGAGATTGAAATGAAGGTGCAAATAGCTATGGTTGCTTTTAGAAATAAAGAAAAGACATCACTTACTTTTAGCGTCGGCAAAACCAAGAATTTCCAAGCTTTGAAAGGATCTTGAATAGATGGTGTTGGAGATGGCATTTTTTCCCCTGAAAGGAAGAGTTTCAGAGAGATATATTGGTTTTTGATAAAGAAGAAAATAAGGAAGAGTTTTATGTAAAGTAGATTACGTACTTTAGTTTTTGTCGCCTTGAAGGTTTCCTTTTTAAAGGGGATTTTTTGAAGTGAAAATCAATGAATTAGTTGATCATGATAATAACACTTAAGAATCTTTCAAAGTTTTTTCTTTTCCTAACAAACAGAGAAGTGGCAGGCACATTTGTCTTTCCGAGGGTTAATACGTCAATTTGAGTAATTTAGGTACAGGAGATCTTCTTCAAAGGTAAATTAGGAAATTATCACACAAAATAAAAAAAAAACCTGATATTTACTAAATATTATTATTTGATAAGATGTTACATTTCTAAATAGCCACATTTAATAATTGTCGCACTTCTAAAGTGTGATAAAGTGAAAATCTAAATATCTATGTCAACCGGTTGACTGGTTTGTAATGATCAGTGAAATTAGTTGACCGGTTCCAAAAATAACAAGAAAAATCTTAAAACTGCTAAAATCAGGGGATCTCGGCGAGATTTTTAATATCTAAAGATCTGATTATCCGCGTAGTGACATAGTGTCTATTATAGAAAAAACGACCTCCAGAAACTCATGTAAAAATTTGAGTGTGATCCAATTGTCAAATAAAAAATTATAGCCCTTTTGAGCCTTCAGTCTAGTCTAGTGTGACCATACCTTCTCTTGAGTCTATACCTGTCCTACTAGTCCAAAAATAAATATGTTAGGCCATCCACATAACATGTTTGGACAAATCTTTATTTAGTTATGACAGACACACCTGACTGTTTAAAATCACTCATTATCGTAAGTTCAACTATATCATTAACATTGAAAAACATAGGACAATTACTATATCTTTTTGAAATTTTAATTGAAGTCTATTTTTGAGTCTATAAGTTAGACAACAATGTATGTTTTGACTCATAAAAAATTTTTAGAAGAAAAAGTTCATTAAATTATGGTTTTTGTGTGAAACAGCCTACTGATTCATATAATTGGATCCAACCAGTCCACTAGTTGGACCAGATAATTGGAGTTTTACTCTGTCGTGTTTTTGAAGCATGATAAAGTGAAAATATATTATTTCACTATGTTTTTAATTTAAATGATGTTATTTTACCAAAATTTTAAAATATTGTGCTAATTTTAAAAAATTGTCCCTTTAGTGCATTTCAACCTTTTATTAGGATACTAATGAAGTGGATTTATGTAAGCTAAGTTGTGGTAATTAAGTTAGCTAAAAACAAATGGTTATTAATGTTTCAGGTTTGTTGCTAAAATTACATGAATTGTTCTTCAATAGCATTAACATAGTCTGACATTAATCCAAGTAGCTTCAACCATAATAAATCTAACAAAAAAAAAACCTTATTTACGTTTGTCTCCAAACCTGTCTATGTTTGTTTCCAACATATAAATCTAACAAAAAACTTTTATATATATATATATATATATATATATATATATATATATATATGTTTTAATAATATAGAGAAAATAACTCTGTCTATGTTTGTTTCCAACATATTTTTCTGTTCAGTAAATGTTTTTTTTTTAATATATCATAATAATATATGAACATAAATTACACCTGCGAATTACATATACTTTATAAATTTATTTTTAACGACAAAACTATTATATCCAAGTTTAATGTGTGGATGGGATAATGGAGCATTGGGTGCTTGTCTCTACACTTCGTGTCAATCAGCGAGAGGTTGGTGGTTTTATTACTACGAAGTCCTTGGACTATAGGTGATATTCCGATTGGATCCTTAAAGAAAGAGAAAAGGAATCGGAAAAATCTCAATTTAGTCCAAAATATATTTCGCATTTTTAATTGAGTCTCAGATCTATAATTTCTATCAATTTCATCTCAAATATTTAAAAAATTCTCAATCGGTTTTTTTGTTAATACAACATTTAATTGTACCTTAGTTGGGATGTCGCGCGTTAGTATTATGACATGTGATGTTTATTAAAACTTTGATAAATTAAGATAACCCCATAAAGTATTGTAAAATGATGGAAATTGCTCCAAAGTTTAATGATTTGACAAAAACCCCTTTCACGTCTACGAAAGAGAGAATGACATAATAAGTACATGTACTCTATGGTTTTTTTTCTGTTGGAGTACCTAATTGTTTTTATTTATTTATTTAAGTATTTAAACTCTTAAAATTTGATCAATGAATTACCTTATTAATTTTGCTACTAAAATGCTAATGTGTTGATTAACCCTCTATTAGGTGAGTCCAATTAGATATTATTTTAATATTTTTTTTATTTTCTTAGAGGTGATATTTAAAGTACTTGTACTTTATCATTATTTCTATTTTAGTACCTATATGATTTTTTTTTTTTTATTAAAGTACATGTATTCAAAAAATTTGATAAATCAAGCATCTCTTTTAGTATTTGTTACAAATATGCTAATATGAAACTTAATTATCTCCATGTAAAGTGGGCTAAGTATTAGAAATTGACAAAGATTAATGACATATTCGCATGTAGTTCATGTTACAGGGAAAATGACACAATATATTCTATATTGGGGAAATCTCTAATAATTTTCTATATTTCTAATCGTGTCCATTATGTCTTTGTATAACATCCAATTCTCCAAGATTTTCTTTGTCAAATTTTTCTATCCAATTTTACATAATTATATTTTCTTGAGTTTTGCCAAAATTTGGTCCCAATACTCTTTGTATATTTTTTTAATTGAAGCCTTGTACTCTTTTTAGTATTGGATAACATATTAAAAACCATCTTTACCCGAAAACATAAATACTTAAATGATATTTCAATATATGATTTTTATTATTATCTAATAATATTTATCTCTCTCCTATAGATTAAATATTAAGTGTTTAGCTTGAAATAATATAACATTTTTTAAATGACCGCATTTTATGAGGCCAAATTAAATTATTTGTCTATTATGGGTAGTTCGTATCTTTTTTTTTTTCCTTTTCAGTTTTAGAATGTAATATCATAGTTGCTCGCGTGCTTCCACGAGTAATTATTTGAAATTTATTTTAATTTAATTATAAAATAAGAAAAATAAATATTTACTGGAAAGAAAATAAATAATATTATAGGGAAAAATGTGTTTTTATAATTTTCTTTTTTGATTCATATAGTTTTTTTTTATTGTTTTGATAATTTGTTTTTAATTAGGAACATAGTTCAATGAATAAAAAGTGATAGCAATTAGAAGCAAAAAAAGGGAAAAAACTTATATTTTTAATCAAAAACAAAAATTTCTTATTCATGATTTTTTTAAAGCATTGTTTTTCAAGTAAAAGAATTATTATGATAGTTAAAGACGTACGGTTTCAATTAAAAATTATAAAATTATGAATCGATTATTTTTCATGCACTAATATGAAAAAAATTAGGAAAAAAAAATTTGGGAAATTATATAAAACAATTACAATAAAACAATAGATATTTTATTCTAATTCCATATTAATGAGAAAAGGTATTTTAAGAAGTCTAAATATTAGGCCAATACATAATTATTTATAAAGCAATTGATAATATCATAATAAAAAATGTCGAATCTTATAAAAAATAAAGACATAATTTAAGAATCACTTAAATATTATTATAATAAATTAATTTAAAAAATTTTCTTGTAAAAAAAAAACAATGAATATCCATAAGAAGGCCTAGCTTCAGAAAAAATTCTAGATACATAGAGGTCTAAAAGGTTAGGATGACACACTTAGTTGTTATCAATGGGAAAACAACACATAGTCTGTCCATAATTGTTGTTATGCAAAAACAAATGTGTTTTTGGTTGGCCCCGTATTTCCAAGAAAAATTCATTGACACCAATATTAACAATTTATAATATTCTTTTTTAGCCAAACCTCCACAACTATTAAATAAGAATCTTGTTATTATCAAGTATTGATCAAATACCTTAACCTCCATCTTTCTCACTCTTAGTTTTTTTATGAAGTGTTTTCAACTAATATAAATGATTTTTGCTAGCCTCATCATTATTACCTAAGAAAAATGACCTCAAGATCTTCTTAATGTACTTTCTAAATCCTTTGGAATTTTGAATGAAGATAAGTGATAGAAAGGCAGATTTATTATAATTGACTTGATTAAAGTCATCTGGTCTAAAATGAAAATATAAGCATTTCCATATAGCAAGTCTTAATTTTATTCTGTCACTTTTTCATTTTATGTGAAATTGATTAGGTTGCAATTCACACTAGAGAATCATCCACATTAATCCCAATTAGTGATTTTTTATGAAAGTTCATTATTAATCAAAAAATAAAATTACATCACCAAAGATACTATTTAGATTTTGTAAAAACAATGAGTATAACATGTGATGGACCCTCTGGATATGGTTTATGCCATAATGCTAAAAATTATGCATATGTGGGACATGGTTTATGCCATAAAATTATACATGTAAGGGACATAAATCCAAAGTTATGATGATGAAGCTCATCCATGTATTCAAAACTTAAATAATGCTAACATCTATTCGAGTTTGTGAGTATCATATGTGACATAATATTCTTCTAGAATAAGGATTATCGATTTGAGTACTGAGAAGCCTAAAAAACCTAACAATTCCATTAATAAGTTTCGAAAGAAACTCACTTAATGGAAAATGGAGAATATTAAGCATAACGGGTCACATTTGTCTTATGAAAAGTGTGTTGAACTCCCTTACTTTGTACTTCATGTCTATCTTCCTTGTACCAAAAGTTATGTGTTGTTTGCTTACTTTCATCCAATGCAAATTCTTATAGTCAAGAACTATCAGAATAAGAAAAAATTGCAAAGTCCAATGGAATATGGTTGTTCGAGATAAGGATAAGGGTAGCTTTGGGATTGGATCATTAATAGCCAAGAATAAAGTAATGCTTTTGAAGTGGATTTGGAGGCTCTGTCTTCCTAGTAGTGAGCTATGGAAGAAAATGATATACAACAAATTCAAGCTGGTGTTTGAAAATGGTCTTCCTATTTTTTATAGAAGATTGTCTTGTATCTTAAGGGACATCACATCCCTTATGATTTCATTAGACACTATATCTTCAGCTCTAGCCAATAACTGCAAATTTGTAGTTTGAAATGAGACTCTAACTTGGTTTTGGTATGATGTTTGGTTTAATAACTCTCTAATAAAAGTCACTTACCCACGACTCTATATTCTCTCTATTAAACCGAATGCCACAATTGCTGATATGAGAAATTGACAGCAATGGGAATGGAAGGGGGAGTTATCTTGGAGGAGACAATTGTTTCTCTTCGAATCTAAATAGGTCGTCTGCCTTCTCTCATTTCTAGAAAACTTTCAGCTAAAGGCAATAACTTCAGATAAGAAAATTTGATCCTCATCAGCAAACGAAGGTTATACATTAAAACTTGCTCTTTACTTACTGACAAAATTAGGAATCCAAGGCTTAGAACTCTTAAGGCTTCGATTTGGCTAAAAGGGGTCCCTTCTAAGGTTCAATCTTTTCTTTGGCTAGCTGTTCAGAATAGATTATGCACTAAGATACTCTTACTTTAACGTAATATAATCTCAGTTGATCAAGCTGTTTGTATTTTTTGTGAAAATGAGATTGAGACTTCAAATCATCTTCTCCTTCATTGTAGACCAGTGTGGAAATTATGGATGAAATTCTTCGATTGATGGGGTATTAGTGATTGTCTTCCTTGCTGTGTGGATGATCTATTACTTTAGTGGCCCAACCTAGTGTTTGGAAAATTTCAGCGTAAGGCTTGGTGTATGTTTTCTTGTTGTGTTAGCTAAAGTATGGCCTATGAAGAACAAGGTTATCTTCAATGATGGAACCGCGACCTTCAAAGACAATTTCTTCTTCTATATCGTCTCTCAATTGGCTCAAGTCTGCTAATAAGTTCTCCATAACTACTGTAACTGATTTAATTATGGGCCTTGAAGGTATTATAGATTGGTATAACATCAAATCAAGGCTTTAAGTATGGCGCATCAACTCCTTCAGTCTGATGTTCTTTTTCTGATCTGTATCTGTTGACTTTTTATCTTTTATTGTATGTTTTTGTTTTTGTATTATTCTGTTTTCTTTTCTATTTTTTTCATGTATCTTATTTTTTGCTACTTTATAGTTAACCCTTCAATATATTGATTTCTTCCAAAAAATAAAAATTGTAATAAGTCCAAATCATACACCATCTAATTAGATCTGGGGTGTTTATATGGTCTAACAAGACAATATCTTAAGATAAGAGGTTCACTAGGATTTTATGAAGAGCAAACCTTGGGCAGGCTGATACAAAGCTAACTACTACACCCAAATACATTAATTCCTAATCAAACTTGGTCTGCCTTATGCTAACCACGAGGAAAAAACATAGAAGCATGCATTGAATGAGAACACAACTCTTGGTCATGTGCACCAAAGAGCCGAGCAATATTCTTCAATCTACATAATAAAACAACTTTAACATCTCGATTTCTTCACTTTCCCATAACAAAATCAAAAGTACCCAAACTGAAATCGAGTAGCGAACTTGTTATTAATTTTTCCCCGCATTCCTATGCTCTAGTTTGATAATTGGTGCAATGTAATTGTTAATTAATCTTATTTTTCATGGTTATGCCAAGCACGTCCACGATCCCTATGTGTATGACATGCTTATGATCCCTAGGTCTCAATTCATTTCATTGTGATCAGATTGTGGATATAAAATTTGACGAAGCCCCTACCTGCAAATCAGTTTCTCTATGGTGTTTTAAGTCATGTGTAACAGTACTGTAAGATCCGCTCCACCATCTGGCGTATGATGACAGGCATAGTACAGCTAACAGACTTCTACCATGCAATTCTTTCTTATAAGTACTATATACTTATACCTTACAATACAGCATATATACACAGTTTAATTATTCGGTTCTCAATTATATGAGAAAATTTTTTTTCACTAAATGTGAAAACCCCTAAACCTAACTTTTTGTAACAATATTCAAGACTACAAGGCATGCAGGAAATTGGACTGACTTGCAGTTTTTGGATGATAAACTCATTATCCATTGAATTCGATCAAGAGAAACTATAAGTACGTACGTACCACAATAATGAATACTATATAGTAAGAGATAATTTAGATGAATTTGGGTGTTGATCATTCATCTAGCAAGCATCTGGTAAAGTTTAAAAGGTAAGTTAAAATTCTTAAGATCTTACATCCACTTTCCAACTATCTCATGATAAATTGGCCAAACAACTATTAGCATAGTTAATTTTAGAATGATTTGAAGGGACTAGTGAATGATTACAAATGAAAGTAAAAAAAAAACAAGAAATTACATAACTACAAAAAATGAGTAGAAAACTATGCCGTTATTAATTAATTGCAACTTTCTTTTTTATATGAAGCATTTCTTATGTCGAAGTAAAGTGAATATTTGCTATCTAGATACGAGATTATGATGAAGTCTATGAATTATCTTACGTTACTGATTGATTGATCATTGCTAATCAAGTATATGCTTTGGCTTTAATAATGCAGTCTTTTCAATGTATTTAGTTCGATGTTCAAAATCTATTTTATTTGAGAAATTAATTATAAATTTAAGACACAAAATGCCTCATCAATTGCACTAATTAACGAAGAAACCAGAAAGAAGCAGCAACCACCATTTTTTTTTTTTTTTTAAAAAAACTCAATACTATATGATAGGGAAATTTGGATCTCGTGGAGCGTGCATAATGACTACATGCATTAATTGCCTGCAAGCAAATTGAATTTAAAAATCCATATAATTGTCAGATTAATTCGACATCAATTTTAATTTTTTTGGTCATTTTAGGCAACAAATTTCTTGGTATTATCCAAGATTCGAATATGAACCAGCAAAGTTAACTTGGTAGCTCAATAAAATATATATTTTGATCCTTGTTTCATTCATTTCATATGCGATATAAGTTTTATAAGCATCAAAATTAAGTTCGATAGTGCAAATAAATTAACAATAAAGTCATAAAAGCAGCAATTAATTCGCAAAGTGGAATATACGGAAAGTTTGATGCTTTAAATGAATGGAGCCATGAGTGAAAACTTCAGAAGAAGTATATTAAACTTTTTCTCTTACAACACAACAGTTGAAATTTATGGAAAAGGAAGAAGAAACATAACCTCCCTTGGTTTTGTGATAAAAACGTGGAGTACTTGATAAATTTCTTAGAAAAATGAAAGGGTAACAGAAAAAACCTCTCTGCAGATCCCAAACATGTTGCAGCTCACTAAGATCAAAGGAATTCTCTGGGACTCGACCTTGTAGATGATTCGTGTGGATCGGACCCTAATCGAAGCTCCAGGTCCAATCCCGCCTGCATCGTAGCTTGATTCAATTGCATCTTGTTATCTTCATCGCCATCAGTACCTGCCTTCACATCAACAATAAAGGGTAGCGGCTGAACTTCTTCGCTAGCTTTATTTCTAAGAGTAAAACTAACATGTTGATCAACTGGCAGAGCACATGGCGTTTTAGGCGCTCTACTTATTTCCTCAGTGGACTTCGTGATGTCCAAAGAAAGAAAGTTTTCGTCGGAAGCTTGTTTAAGTTTTGCCCTATCTCTTCTATGGATATTCATGTGGCCTCCCAATGCTTGTGCATTTGAGAAGCCTCTCTTGCAGAAAGCACAAGTATAAGACCTTGCACGGTTTGAGTCCTGCAGATAATCTGAATCGCATACTATTTGGTCGGACTTTCCTGTACTGCTCGTGAGACTAATATCCATTAATACATGCCTGGAAGGAAACAGTGAAGGATTAAGAAAATAGAGGAAGATAAATGGAGTCAATAGTAGACTTGGTCAACTGATCGGTTACAGGAGAGGCTTTGATCATTTAGAGGAAGTATAGCAGTCTGGATAATTTTTCTCTTGCTAGGTAGCTTTGATACATGAACAACAAATTTTTATTTTATCAATTTACTTTTAATTACCAAATTGCCCTTCTAAATGATCTGAAATAAACACAAGTTGAATAATAGCTGCGAGTTTATTTGTCCGAGCACATTGGTTTAACAAGTCAGTGATGGCATGCGGTATTATGCCATTGTGAAAGCCTATATGTATAATGCAAAGGTTATAAGAAACTCAATTTGCAACGTTTAGACCTTTTGAAAGGATATTTACACACTGAAAGAATTGACATCTTGCAACTTTCCAACATCGTTGAAAGTTGATCTGAGCATATCTTCTGATGTGTAATTTGAACTCCTCTTGGAGTTTGCTTGCATAGCTTCAAAGAACTGGACTGCTAAAAGAACTGGAGGGTTCATACAAGGAAGAAAAAAAAAAAAAAGAGGTGCCATACTCTTATGGGCTATCTAAGTTCTTTTGACATCAATATTAAAATGTATGCTATTATTGTCTTTTATCTGAAACATAAAAAAAAAAGGGAGTACGTCATATGTTAATAAGTGATATATATAGTGAATAAAATCAATTATTTGCTTCGTAATTTAGATTTACTTTCCGAATTCCGATACTAATCAGCCGGAATTCTTGAGTTAATTTACGCCGCTTATCGAATTTGAAGTGAAAACCTTGATCGATAAACATGGAATACCCCAGCTTGATAGGTTATAACACATGCATGTTTGTCTAATGAGTCCTCGCACTTTGCAAGCTACAATAGGGATACAGCCTCCCTTTTGGCATCATCTTAGTGTTTGGAATCAGGAAAGCAATATTCTTTTTTAAGAGTAAGTACGTAAATCAAGATAACATAATAAACTCTAAGAATTAATCTACTAAAATCTCATCAAATATCTCCAAGCCTTTATCAAACCGTTTGGCCCTCTTGTAGACAACATCCCTCTCCTTTGGTCTCTCATTCTCGCTATCTGTCTTTCTTTATGGCAAAAGAAAATAATTTAAAACAGGAAAAATGTCAACAGACGGTTTCAACTAGTATATACTAGTTAGAAACTGTGACCAAGATGGTGGCAAAATAGCTTCCTGTACGGCCAGGCTGATCGATCCCTTTTAAACTCCAGAGTTCGTAGAGCATATTGTTGACTCTAACTAATACAATATTCATGTCACATCCACCACTACGTAATTTTCACTTGTAAACTTAAAGTATGGATCTCTTTGCAAATTTGCAGTTATAATTTTGACATTGATGTTGTCTGGGTATGACATGGCACCAAAGAATAATATTAATTTAGGATCAGTTTTTATATTCCAATGTTTCAGTTTCCGTTTCGTACGTTGAGTCTTAAGTAGAGCTATTCACAACAATAATGATATACTGAAAAAAAAATTTATTTACCACTAGATCTCTTAGCCTTCAAAGGTGTTATGCACCAAGTTTTATTGTAATTTTATTTATTTATTATTGTTATTAGTATTTTTCTTTTATATTTTACAGCTTTGTTGGCTCTTTTTATTAAATAGAGTAAGAGGAGTTTGGAAATCTAGTTTAATAAGTTGTTTAGTTCTTTGTTAATCATATAAAAAAAATTAATCTAAACAAGTTTACATCATAATTAAGAAATTTGCTCCATTATTTTGACTTTCTAATTAAGTTCAAACTAGAAATTTATTAAAATCTTCTAAAAGCATCATGTTAATGTGGAGGATTTGCTTTTAAAATCATGTAGAAAAGATTTAGTCTTGATTGATGCATAAAAATAATCTAAAAATACATTTATCATGGAAAAAAACTTTGGTGGCTTGTATCACTTGTTAACGGTAATTTAACAATCCAAATTAATTTCTGGTTTCATTTTTTATTATAAAACTTAAAATATTACTATTTAAAATATTTTTTATTATAATTTTTATTTTTTTCTAACACATATTAATTAATTGTTTGTTCCAACACATTAAGGGACGATATAATTAATTAATTATCTCACTTGTTATTTGATGGAATCTATTATTGTAACTTGATGGAATCTAAACATGAAAGCATAGTATAAATTTAGGCCCTGTTTGTTTGCTGGAAAGTAGTTTTTTTTTGGAAGTGAATTCGGGAAAGTGAATTAGGAAAGTATTTTCCGATGTTTGGTAGTGTAATGGAAAATAAGTTGGAAAACACTTTCTGTTTGGTTATGTCATGAAAATGAGCTGGAAAATAACTTATTAATGTTTTATTTTTCTCAAGTTTATTAAAATAATGAGGAACAAATCTTACAAATTAAAAAGTTGAATGAGAATGAAATTGAAAAAAATATAATTTCATAAATTATCTCAAATAAAATAAATAATAATCAAAATAATAGAGATCAAATCTAAAAAATTAAAAAAAAAATGAAAGATGAAAAATTAAAATAATAATTAACATTTCATAAATTATTTCAAATAAAATAAGTAACAATCAAAAGAATGATGACCAAATTTGATAGATAAAAAAATTTCAATAAAAAATGATAAGGAAAAAGCAAATAGCAATTATAAAATAAGACCAAATTAATATAAAAATTAAATTTTAAGAGATGAAATTGAAAAATAAATATTCAAAACAATTATATATAGCAATCAAAAGTTTGAGGATCAAATTTGATATAATCAGCAAATAATAACATTTCTAAATTTTTCACAACTTCTGGAAAGTGTTTTCCGCCAAATTTTCCAGGAAAACACTTTCCTGAAACCAAGCCAAATTTTTCTTTGACTGGAAAGTGTTTTCCGTTGACCAACTTTTCTAATGGCAAACAAACACAGGAAAGTTTGGAAAGTGGTTTCCCGGAAACCGCTTTCCGGAAAACAAACACAGCCAAAAGGAAAATACTTTCCTGGAAACCAAATAATTTTTTTTTGACTGAAAGTGTTTCCATTGACTAGAAAGTGTTTCCGTTAACCGAAAGTGTTTTCTGTTGACCAATTTTCTAATGACAAACAAACACAGAAAGTTTGAAAATAATTTTTTAAAATTACTTTCAGAAAACAAACATGGCTTATCAATAAGTCTCACAGCTCATGTGGCATGGTCTCATTTCAATCTCTTATTAGATTAAAGTTCAACTATCCTCGGGAAAAAAAAATGTGAGTGTATAATAAAGTAAATTGGGACACAAATAGTTTTGGGACCGTCCATTGAGGCTCAGCGGGTCCTTAAGCTCCCTGTCGACACGTAAGATAAAGACACTCATCAACGAAGTATATAATTAATGTCAGATAAAACTCAAATGGTAATTTATTAATTAATAATTGTTGCTTATGCAAATACGCACGCTGCATCACCGTCCAAATTTGTATGACCTCGCGATTATGTTAATTTGATCATATATATTCATATGGCTACAAGAGAAAGAGTTGAGGAGCTACGTTCATACATTGATAGGTTAACCGACTCTTTCATCAGCACTGGAACGAAGATGAGTTTAGAGAGCATGTACATTAGTTGTTCGTTTTTCTTGAAGACTAGCATTAGAAAATCACATGTTTAAGACACGTGGATAAATAATGTGCCTGACAAACCGACAGATGTGTTATTTTTTAGGACTAACAAACTATACGTGTGCTCTATAATTTTTAATCCGTCACTTGTCTGTGGTTCGAATCTCTACTTTTTTCTAGATAAACTCCAACCCTCCGAAGTTGGACTCAACTAAAGTCTTAATTAGTTTGTTGCTAGCTGTCAGCCCGATTTTTTTAAAAGTATTCAAATACTACAAATACATTTTAAAGAAGAGAGAAAAATCCACAACTTTTAATTAGAGGATAAAAAAATTGATAATGATAGCAGATGAATCAAATTAAAAAAAATAATAAGGATAACCTATGATTTTTTTTAAAAAAATAACAAACAATATAGCTCAATTCTCAGTTAATTAAATACGAAAAAATAAATTTGGTAAAAAAGATCTAAAACAATAGGCTCGAGTCAACTTAAGTTAGCATGACAAATTTATAACCCCGATAATTAGGGTAGAGTCAATCTAAGTTATCCCGTCAATCTCGCGATTTAAGTTATGAGATCAAAATAACCCGATAAAGAAGAAAACGATGAAAATCACAATGCACTTTTTTTTTTA
The DNA here is from genome assembly GCA_007827005.2 of Populus simonii. Taxonomy (NCBI): domain Eukaryota; kingdom Viridiplantae; phylum Streptophyta; class Magnoliopsida; order Malpighiales; family Salicaceae; genus Populus; species Populus simonii. The sequence goes on from CM017469.2 coordinate 7,575,599, forward strand.
ATAAAAAAAAATGTCATCTGACATTAACTTTTCGAACCCATGACTCAAGTCATTAGGTCCGAAATACCCTATCTAGAAAAACCATGAAATCCAATTCTTAATCAATTAAATGTTGAAGGAAGAAATTGAAAAAATATATTCAATAATAGAGTATTCAAAACAAAAATAGCAATTAAAAGAATGATGATCAAAATTGAAATAAAAAATATAGGCAAATTTATTATTTAAAGCTAAAATTAAAAGAAAAATCAATCAAACAAGTTCTTATTCCAAACTTTATAGGAGAAAGAACAATGATAAAGATGGTCACCTGGTTTCTTAAAAAATTATAAAAAAAGGCATTTAACAATCTTTAGCAACAATCTCTCTTTTAAAGAGAACCTGTCTAGCTCTTTTTGATAAACACTTTTTCATTAGTAGATAATAAAAGAGTTTGAGTGTGTGTATCTATGTGTGTTTGGTTTTTATCACAATATATTTGGTGCTGGAAGTTATAGTTGAAACTTGATAGTATTTTTATGAGTGATTATAGGAGCTCAATGTGTTTTCAAGGCCGTTGTTTTGGTGGTGATTTGGAGTGGTTGTTCCAACTTGTATAGGGATGCCAAGCGAGATCTTTTAATTTTCCAATAGAGGAAGTAACATTAACAATGCTAGTGTTATTTGGTTGAAATGGTGAAAGCAGCAGCCTTGGCGAGGTGTAGAAGCAGGATCAACAATGATAAAAGCCTTTTTTTCTTGCAACAATATACTTACTCGATTGAATTTTCTTCTCCCGATAATTAAATGAATTAAAAAGCGATAATTCTCTCCCCCCCCCCCCCCCCCCCCCCCCCCCCCCCCCTGTTTTTTTTTTTTTTTGCCAAAACAAAACAACATTCCCTCCCTCCATTTTTCTCACAAATCCAGCCACCTCAAACAGCTCGCATTTACCAAAATCTATCAATAATGTCAGCATTCCTCTCTTAGCTTAGTTTCTTGTGAAGCTTAGCTATCCCAAGTAAGAAAACCTATCCATTTTTTTTTATAACTCATTTATGTTTTAGGTTAATTTATTGAAAATATTTTTTTATATAGTATTTGTAGTTTACATGTATATTTAAGTGTTTTATAGCTTTCTTCTAAAGAATTTTATTGTATTAATGTATGATTTGTATGTTAGGGTTTGTTAAGGATTTGGAGGAAATTGATTTTATCTGTTAATTTATAAAATTGAGTTTAGTTTTATAACTTAGGTGTGTTATAATTGAAGAAATAATGTGCTATTCAGTGGGTGCCAATTATATTTTGTTAATTTTATTGTTAAGTTCGAAATTTGAAAAGATTTGAGGAAATTGATTTTTTATGAAATTGATAATAATTAAAAGGTATTAATTAAGGTTGAATAAGATTGAATTTAATAAATGATGGATAATTAGTTAGGTATCAATTTATTGTTTTTTAATTTTATTGTTTAGTTCATATTTTGACACAAAATTGAATTTGAAAAATAATAATTAGCTATTAGATTGTGAATTCATTTTCAATTAAAAAGTTTAATTTGAATTGATAGTTACCTTATCAATACATGTTGTCATCAATATTCTATTTATATTTCATAAGTAATGGATAATCATTCTTGGAGGTATCGAGATTATTCTAAAGGATTCTACAGATAAGATTATCTTAAAGGGGTTGAGTGTTTTATTAATTTTGTACTTTCTAATCTGAAGAATATTAGCAAAGGTGAAATTATATATCTATGTGTGAAGTGTAAAAATAAAAATCTCCACAACTAAGATGTTGTGACAATGCATCTACTTTGTCATTGTCAAAGAATCATCTCAATTCAATAACTTAAGCTGTTAAGTGAGGTTCCAAGATAGGATTTATATTATTCTCTAACACACTCCCTCAAGTGAAGCCCTTTGAGCTTAAAACTTGCATAGACTTACACTACCTTGTACTTAATTTTTATCAAATAAATAGGGATGATGAGATTCAAACTTGTGACTGCTTGGTCATCAAGGCTCTGATACCATATCAAAGAACTATCTCAACCCAATAGCTTAAACTGTTAGGTGAGATTCCAAGATATAATTTAATACTCCAATAGTCATAACCCATTTTTGGGTTATTTCCCTAAAATTTACCCTTTTTCTTTTCAAAATAAAAAATAAAGTAATAATAGCAAGAAGATTGGTAATTTGGCAAAAAAAAAAACATGTTGGGGAGGATTTCAAATTTATAAAAGAATCAAGCTGCAATTTGGATAGAATTAAGAGATTAATCATACCCCATTGTACTCAAGACTGGAGAGATAATGCATATTCAAGGTCAAATTAAATGATTATTGGATGAATTTGCATAAAAGTTAAGTCCAATGATATAATTAGACTTTTAATAGGCTAATTTGATTTAATTGTCGCACCCTCGTGGCGGAGCGCGATGTCGCGGCAACCCTCGATTGATTTCGGGTTATTTGTTTTTGTGAATAAGGGAGTCGCCACCTAGTATTTTGGTCAGTAGGAACCCTAATTGGTCTTTTAGAGATTCTAAGGCAAGAGACTGGTTGCGTAAAGGAAAGGTATTAGCACCCCTAGTACGCCCTACCTAAGGTAAGTTGCTTGGTGTTTGGTTTGCTTTATAATTGCTATGGTGTTGGTGTTTTCTAATCCCATCAGTTTTCCTAGGTTTGATTCAAACTAAATTTATAGAAATCCAAGGAGATTCCATGTGCTTTAAAAGCTCATTTTTCCCTTAGTATTTCAAGAGTTTGCGACTCGTAAATCGCAAGGAGGAGGGACAAAAATCTAAGGAAATTCATGATGCTTTAAAAGCATATTTTTGCCTTAGTGTTTCATACTCTCACGGCTCGTAAATCGTGGAGTAAAAAAATTGAAATGTCCTCGATTATAATCAAGGCTTCTTTCAAGGATGTGTGATGACTTATTATTCCTAGAAAAATATTTTGGATATTAACCACTTGGGATTTCTTTATCCAAACATTAACAGCGAATAATAACAAGTTATTCCCAATAATATTTTGGATATTCATCCCTTTGGGATTTCTTTATCCAAACATTAACAGTGAATAATAGATGACTTCTCCCCAAAAAATAAGATTTTTGTATTTTTGGAATATTAGCCAATACCCTTTGGAGTTTTACAAACATGTTGTAAAATCCAGAAATGCAAGAGAAATAATTTTTTATTGTGTTTAAGAAATCCATGCGAAAACACATTTTCAAAACTTCAAATATTTATTTTTTATATATATAAAAAAAACGTTCAAAACATGTTAGGGTATTGGTCGTATGCATGAAAACATTATATATATATATTTGCCATCTTTGCGTTGAAAACCGGGTATTCTAAATGCGAGATTGATATATTTTTTTATAATAAAAAAATACAACCTTAAAATAAATATGCTAGAAAATCATTAATCTCTCTCTGTTTTTTTGGAGAGAAAAAAAAAAGGGGTGAAACCAGTAGATCCGGCCGGGTCACTTGCCAAAGCAAGTGACCCGGCTGGACACAAACAAACAAAAAAAAAGCTACTGTTCAAGTGAATTATAATTCACTTGAACAGTAAACACAAAAGGCATGCACAGTAGCTATGTAAATAAAATGCAAAGTGAAGAGAATGCATGGAAACTTACTTGGCGCTGAAACGGGCGAAGGCGATGGCGCTGAGACGACTGGACGCTGCTCATGAAGGAAGATCCGACCTGCTGCTCTTGCTTATTGCTTCTCAAAGTGGCCGAGGAATTGCAACTGGTGATGACCGCGCCCCTGCTGGTTCTTGCTCCCAGTGCAGAGAAGAAAACACAGCTACTGCTGGTGATGGGAAAGAGATATGGACGACTGGGATCAGCTGCTGGTGCAGAGACGAGACTGGTCGCCATCCTGGATTGCTGCTGTGGCTAGTACCTGCTCCTGGTGATTGAGGGGCTGCGAGTTAGCGATGGCTTCCGGAGCTGAAGACGACGCCGCTGTTGAAGCTGGAGACGGCTGCGTACTGGTGCAGGACTCAGAGAAAAGTTGTTTGTTTGGAACGTTAAGCAAAGCTCCTGACGCTGCTAGTGGCTCACGGTTTTGGCTGGTCTTAAGAGAAGTTGCCGGACCGTGGGGGAGAATCTGGTGGTGATGGGGAGAGGCCAAAAAGAAAGAAGGAGAGGACGAGGCTTTGGTTTTCTTGCTGTTTGGGTGATAGAGGGAAGATGTGTTTCGGTTTTGAGAATGGAGATGGAAAGGGCAGTGTGCGGCTGAAGGTGGGTGGTCGAGAGAGAGTCTGAAAGTTTGTGTTGATGAGCGGCTATGGGTTGTTTTTTTTTAGACTGACGGGAAGGGAAAACTTTGCTGAGGGAAGGGGAAGGTCAGTGAAAAGAGAGATGGGGCTGTGACTTTAATGGGGTTCTCTGGTTTTGCAAGGGAAGAATGGAGTGGGGAACTAACAGAGAGGGGAGCTGCTATGTTTTGGAGGAGAGATGGCGATGGTGGAACGGCTAAGAGGGGAATGGGGGTTCTGGTGAAAGGGAGAGGGGACAGTGTATGGCCAAAGAGAGATCCTTCGTTTCCTCAAAGGGAGGGGCTGCTTCGTTGTTTTTATTTTTAAAAGATGAGTAGGGCTACGGCTTCTTTACTAGAGAAATAGGGTTAGGGTTTTTCTATGTTTCCCTCGATTTTTGTTTGTCTCTTTGCCCCTTGTAAATTTTTCTCCTCCCTCTTGCATATGGCTGGAGGCTTACTTATATAGAAAATCTCTACATGTGCTATTTAAGAAAATATTGCAATAATTATTGTAGAGATTGTCTTCTATAACCAGCACCAACAAATCCTATATATATGGTATTTTATATTGCAGTGATTATTTTCCATAACCAGCACAAATCAAATCATATATCTATGGTATTTTATTTTGCAGTAATTATATATGATTCAATAATTATCTCATTGACATATTGCTTCCTTGATATTAGTCATGATGCTCTTTGTTATTGCCACATGTAAACCCATATTTTTTTATTTTTTGAAAAATTAATCAAAACATGGGTAAAAAATTGGGTAGCAACATTAATCATGGGCCAAATTAAAAGAATAAAGTTGTATTAGCTATTTTTTATTAGTTCTATTAGCCATGGATGTAAATTTATTTCTTAACTAAAAGAATAAAGTTGTAACAAAAAGAAAACGATAAAAAAGTAATAGAATTAATAAAGCCGATTACAGGTTCTATGGGATACATTAGTAACAAAAGTGACTTATGGAGAAGCGAGTGACCAAGGTAAGTGTGATAAGCGACTCCTTCTATCATTTTTCATCCTTGATTACTAAATATTACTTCTACTTATGCTTATTATGGTCATCGTTCATTCTAGTTTACAAAATAAGATAAAGGTAATGTACTACTTATTTGTTTATAATTATTTAAAACTTATATGGAATGAAGAGCCATGATTTAATGCCAAATGGGATATGAGATGTATTCACGAAGATTAGTCATTTTCTTAGAAATATATGCTTCAACAAGTTGTAGACATAACACATGAAGATGCTTGAAACAAATATTGTCCACATAATATGCAAACTTGAGATCATATTCTCTCCATCATTGTTTTACTCAATGAAGCATCTACCTATACTGATTAGTACTTAAAAGTGAATTTTTAGCAAGGTTTTATATCATTATATTGCACTTAAAGTATCATTAAATTCCCTAACTTAAGCATATTTTATAATAACAAGTCTGATAACATCAGATATCTTTAATTTATGGTAAATGCTCATTTTGAATGCATGCATATCTCACAAATTAAAGGATTGATTGATGTGTTTAACTATTGAAAGTGAAAAGACAAAGAAAGGGCTGAGTTTAAAGAAGAGATGCTGATTCAATTCAAACTGGAACATCATTCGGTTATTGGATCATAACTAGAGTTGTAAAACATGGATTTAGGTCTGGTTTATATGGATGGAAAGCTAAGACATAGGCCTAAAACTTTCATGAAGAGTTAAAGATTCAAAATGGTCGTTTTCAAGGTGAAATTGTAGCAACAAAAGAGAAGTCAAAATCTGTCCTGCAGCCCAGACACTGTTTAGTGATTTTCCCATATCTCGAGTTCTAGAAGTTCAAATGAGCTCATTCTTATTTTGTTGGAAATCTGAAACAAATTCCCAGAACTTTCATTAAGACTATCTATTCAAATTCTTATGTTGGCAAAGATGTTTTGTTCAGACAAGAAGATAATGGTTGTCACCAAGCAAAGAGGTGGCCACCCACTCAATAATAAGTCATCAAGTCAATAGTTCTGAATTTTAGCCTATAAAAGGAGGCATTTGCCATACATTTAGACATCTTGGTTTTCAGATCAAGATCATATTCTTGCTTTCTTTCTTTGTATTTTTGTAATGTTTAAGTTTTGTTTTCATTAATATCTTATTTATGCTTTTCATCATAACTATGTTCTTATCTAATTTATTTATGTTTCTCTTCTTCACAATGTTTAGCTAAGTTTATTATGTCAATGTGAAAAGGTTTCATTAATGGTGTTAGAATAGGTATAATATAAACTCAACATGGACTTCAATGTTTATATCCAAGAAAGTTTGTTATTAACATGTCTTATCTTTTTATCTTACTAATTCTTAATATCTCTTGTTAAGCGATTAATCTAAATTTGTGTTATACAACCCTTAGTACAACAAATACTTGACACTTTCATAGCCTACTGTATGGTATAACTAACACCTGTGCTATGAAAGGAACTTGATTTGTTGTTAACATAAGTTAATATCATGAATTCCTGACAATATTTAAAAGTATGGTGTTACTAAAATAAGATAATTAATATGATCATGTTAAAAATTTATAATGAACTATTAAGGATAAATCATCCGATTGGAACCTCCTTTGTGTGTGGTTTCCAGTTGATTAATAAAAAGAGTTTATACTATACTTATTTCTAATACTATTAGTGGATCCTCTAACCTTGACATTTGCTTTTATCTTTGATTAATACTCACATCAATATCACATCTCAAAAGTTCTCTTCAACTCCTTTTCATTTGTTGTTTATAATTTTATATAGTTCACCTCCTTATGGTTCGACCCCGGTTTTGCCGGGTCATTTATTACTTCAACACTCCTGCACTTGGGATAAGACATCAATCTTTTGATCATGTCACATACATCAAAAGTTGGAGGCCCAATCCAATATAGATGAATGTATCTATTTGAGAGGTTAGGGATTACACATGCATTATAATTAAAATTTAGTTGCATAATTCAAAACATTCGTTTATTCCCATGCATGTGCTTGTTCAACTTTAAAAGAAAAGTAAAAAATAAGGCGCATATTGACACTTCAATATGCGATGCTTATATTGTTCAAGAGATTTTAATATTTATCTCGTACTATTTCAAGGCTCTATTTAGAACAAGAATAAATCGTGTTCTAAGGCATGAAAATGGTAGGGAAGTACCTTCAAGTGGGAACTTGTCAATATTCGTCTGAAATAGAATTAAAATAAGTATATAATTATGTGCTATTTTACTACGATGAACTGAGACATTTTATTCAGTAAGTATACTACTTAACATGTCGTTATTTTTTCACAATTTATCTCTTATAATTCATTGTATGCAACATCATCAATATTTAATGTCCCAAAACTAACAACTAACTGAATCCCAAATCTTTCGATTACAAGATGAATAATTTTCAAATTGGTTCAGAACATATGTAAGTACTGTTTAATTATTCTTATCACTCAGGATACTTAATTTCATTACACATTTCTCGTTAACAATTTATGGTTGTACTTCATGAATTAGATTTATCAATTGGAAGTAGGGGTGATCATTTTTTGTTCGGTTCGGTTTTTTTTAAAAAAAGTATCCAAATTGATTTTTTTTTAAATACAAAACCGGTTCAAATCGATTGATTTTGGTTCGGTTTGATTTGTTTTTTTAGGATAAAAACCGGTTCAAACCGGTTTGGCTCGGTTTTGTTTCGGTTTGGCTAAGTTTTTTTCGGTTTGGCTTGGTTTTTTCCGGTTTGGGTTCGGTTCAGTTTTTTCGATTTTACGCTTATAAAACCGAAACCGAATCGAACCGGTCAGTTTTTTCAAAATTTTAATCGGTTTAATCAGTTTTTTTTCACGGTTCGGTTTTTTTCAGTTTTTTCAGTTTTCTCGGTTTTTTTTTTGTTTTTTGCTAGTGTGACTGTCTTTACTAGGTATGGGTCCTGAAAGAAAGGTGAAGTGCTACAACATGTATTTTATCAATGGACATGTGTTTCATACTAAAAAATATGGGCAAGGTTGAAAGACATAATAATGGGGTTTTTGTTAAGGGATCATCTTCTAATGAGTTTGAAGTTGACTATTATGAGAAGTTAGAAGAGGTAATTGAATTGCAATATCATAGCGTACAAAATAATTATTTTTATTCAAATTCTATTGGTATGACACCACTGACAAAGAAATCAGAGTATATCCTCATCATGGTTTGGTCAAAATTAATTTAAAGGTTAGACTCCACAACATTGACGATATCTTTTTTTTCGCGAAGCAATGTCAGCAAGTTTATTACACATATACTCCTTCCTTTAGAAAGGATCGTTCAAGAGTTGATTGGTTATTCGTAGTGAAAACCAAACCTAGGGGTCTTGTTGATATTGTTTAGGATGATAATGATGAATTAATTATGGGAGATGATGTCTTTTAACTTGGTGAGTTACTTGATTCATATCGAGTTGATCCATATCGAGTTTCTCCATTTAATGACTTAGATGAAAATTTAGATTTTTACGTTGCCGAGAATATTTTTATTGATATTGATGCTGAGGAGTTGAATGATCTTTTGAGCTCTAGGGAACACACACAAGTCGATAAAAATAATAATAGCGATGAAATCAACGTAAAAGATTACGATGGAGATAAGTATGAGTCAATTAATGAAGAAGAAAATAATTCTGATTAATTTGTAAAAAATGAATGTGTAATGCCATAAACTATAATGTAATATTTATAGATGAAATTCACTTCAATGTAATGACAATGATGTTAATTTATTATTGAATGACAAGTAAATAATTTTTTTTTAATATTGTGATGTGAAATGATGTTATTATGTTGTGTGCATAACTATGAATTTAAGTTTTTGTGGGGTGGATGGATAGAGAATACAAATCAAATTTGGCATCAGACACTATATTTTACTCTAATGGAAATACCAACAAAATATATTTGTCAGTATATTCCAGTAACGATGAGAATTGTTCCCCTTCTCCCTTGTACTGTTCATGGTGTTCGTTACGCACTGTTTACTTCTCAAGACGCTGATAATTAATGTTTTTTTTTTTTTGACAATGGAATCATGATGGTATGCTCTTTTTGATTGTTGACTATTTATCTTTTACCGATATCATCACCGACAAAATGAAAAGCCATCGATAATATATCGGTAGTATTTGGAGGGTTCTGAAAATTTTCACGCTAAATGAAAATTTCAACTTGACTTCACAAATGGAATCATCAACAAAATTTTTAAAGATATTAATATTTAATATTTCGTCAGTAAAACCTAATATAAAAGATCATGGGCGTAGCCGACATGGCTTCATCTTCTTTATTCTTCTCCTTTTTACTCTCTCTTCTTCTCTCTTATATTCTCTTCTTTGCTCTCTCTCAATTGTTCACATTATTTCTCTTTTCTCGTCAAGTATTATCTTGTCTTCTCATCCCAAGATATGTTGTTTTTCTTTATTTTTATTTTTATTTTTTTTCTAATTTTTTTAAGAATCTCTTTTCATTTATTTATTTTTGTTTTTTCTTTAATTCTCAGTCGAAACTGAGTATGCCATAAAGGCAAGAATTTTTCATTTTTTTTCTTCTTTAATTGTGTTTTTTTCTCTTTTCAGTTTTTTTTTTTTTGTGTTTTCATTAATTCTTAGTCAAAACTAAGCATGCCATAAAGCTAAGAATTTTGCATTCCTTTTTCTTCTTTAATTGTGTTTTTTGTTTCGCATTATTTTTTTACGTCATTATTTTTGTACAATTTTGTGTTCTTATTAATTTTATGAATTAATAGTTGTGTTAAATTTTAGTTGTTATTGAAAAAATGTTTTGCATTATTTTGTGGAAGTTTTCTTATTATTTTGTATTTATTTCATTTTGAATAATGTTTGTTTTTGTAAATTTAGGATCACAAATATTACCACTTAGAAATAGTTGTGTTGAATTTTAGTTGTTATTGAAATAATTGTTTTATTATTTTGTTGAATTTTAGTTATTTTTTCCAATTTTGTTTTTCAATTTCAATTAAATATGTAGGATTAATTTTAATTATTATTTTTAATTTTTGTAAATTTAGGATTATATATTATCATTTAGAAAATGATAATTTTGTGTGAAATTGAATTATTATAATTAGTTCGAAGAAATTTGATAAAATCTACTGGTTTGTGGCATATATGTTGTGTATTTGCAGGTTTAAAATTTTTGGATTTAAAGATGTTTAAGTTTGTAATATAAATTTAATTTTTATATTATTTTAATTATTTTATATATTGATTTAATTTTAATATATTTTAATTATTTTTCCACTTCCATTCAATATATTTGTTTTAAAAATATATATTTTAAAGTGGTTCAGAACACTTCCGTTAGTATTGTTCGAGAGAGTTGGAAAATAATTATTACAAATACCTTTACTACTATTAACTTTCTGATGGAATTACATATGATTTTCTTGTCGGTGATAAGTTATACTTACCAATGGATATATCGACGGAATGAACTGGGTAGACTTTTTTTTTTGCGTGTTTTGTCTGTGTATAAATCCATCAGTAAATTTATTATCGATGGACTCACCGACAGATCATTAATTAAATAGTTTTTTTATTCTTTTCTAAAATATTGAAACATTTTTTTGTTAAAATTATATTTATTAATTTCAACTTTCAAAACTGAAGTTTGTTAAAAATATACTTTTTATCTGTAATAATCATAATAACAAAGCATTTATTTGAATTACAAAAAAACATAATATAATGTTTAACAATATAATTATTAAGATCTTTATAGTTACCTTTTTTTCTAGAAAAAAATTCACAGCCAAAATATTGCATAATATTTATGGAATATTCTGTCGGTATTTAAATATTGATTGCGTCAGAAAAACTTTACCGACAGAATAATAGACGGTAACTAGTCATTGAAAAACATATTGTTGTTGATTTCTATTATGTCAGTCATTCTATTGGTAATATAATCACTGATGGATTTAAAGATGAAAAAAGCACGCAAAACAAATAAGATTACCGACATCTTTTTTTGGTAATTCCATTGAGGATTATGGAATATTTCTGACAGAATAAATTGTTGGTAATTCCACTGGTGATCAAACGCGTATTACTGACAAAATTAAACTGTCAAAGATTTACATATTGTCAGTGGCAAGTCCTATAATGTTTTTCAAATTCTTTGAAACTTTTTGAGGGATTTAGTTTATTGGTCATTCCTTTTGTGATTCAACTTAGCTTCCTCGGCGTTGCCCCATTCCCCAATCAGATGTTTGGATGTGAGCTATACTCCGAGAGGAGCCAAATGGGAAATTGGCTTATACTATATTTACTATGCAACATCTCGAAAGACTTATTCAATTTGTAATTCTATCATTATTGTATTTAATAATTTTTTTTATAAAAATAAACAAAAGAAGAAAAAAACTAAAAGAAAAATAAAACTAAAATAAAAAACCAAATTTTTATTATTAATTTAAGAAATATTATTCAATAGAATTTATGTAGTAGACAAAAGCTAAAGGAGGAGTATGAAATGGAGGCGGATCTTCGTCAGGAACAACTACTCTAGGACATTCACTTTATCTCTTAGGTTAGTCATCTTAGATTGTCTTAACTCTAAGTTGGGTCATCTGAGTTTCAACTTGTTCTCATACAACTGCCTAGACGGTTTAAGATTTGGAGCTCAAACCCAATTGCGAGGAACCAACGATCGATACACTACGGCCCGTTTGCATATCCTCAGTTGTAATGCTTGAGATACCGTAAACCTAATTTCTATCAAGCCCACAAGATGATCCAGCCTCTAACTATAAATCTGGATCTAGTTCTAGAAAAGTTGAAGGATTGTCCCCATATCTCACCTATAATTAGGTGTTATATGTTTCCTAAAAAAAAAACCAATCAACCATTTTTAAAAAATAATTACTTAATAAAAAAATTGTTGAAATCTAACTTATCATGAACTTCTGAGCTCGTCTATCCAAGAGCTATTGTACCCCTTTCCAATGGTCCTTATTTTGTATGTGAGTTTCAATAAAAAGTTCCATCGGTCTTAGATCGCGTCTAAGAATTGTAGCCCACAAAACAAATCTACTGTTAGTAAAACATTTTCATATATTGCAACCATTTTTTTTTAAAAAAAAATGTTAGTAATAAAGCATAATCTTACCATTTGTTTTGAATATGAAACAAACAGAATGTATTTGTCGGTGTGCATGATAATTGAACCATGAATCTCTTTGTTTTGATTCTCCATGATGTACTGTGATTGCCTCACAAAACATTTAGACATCACATGCTAGATATAAGGGTCCATATAGCTTTCAAGATGGGTGGAGGTTTGAAATCTCTCAACACAGCCACACTTTCCCTACCTAAAAGACCGTTTTCTTTTGCATATTTCTTTAATTTCTTTTACGCCTCGTACTAGAAATCATGCAACTTATATGGTAGAAATAAATTATTGGTTAAGATAATGAAAAATACAATTTGAACGTTTTTTTAATATAATAGTTTGAATTCAATCTTATCTAAAAGTGTTGTGATTCTCCCACACCCTCCTGCCAACAACGTTGTCCACCTCCTCCAATTAAATTTTTTTCTTGCACATCAATTTTATAAAATAAATAGTTCATTAAAATTAAAAAATTGATTGAATTAAAATAATAAAAAATTATTTATGTATATACTAGCCTTAAACTTTCTAAACCAAGTATCAATCATAAGGTTCCGTTAAGGATTTTTAGAAACCTGAATCCACTAAAAAAATGACATTTTCATTGACGATTTCATCATCGATATTATCGTGTGAGTTGCCTCCACATCTATAAACCTGAAATTCCATTCTTTCATTGAAATTAATTATTCAAAAATTATCCATTGTTGTTTATTTTTTAATTATGTAGGAAAGGAAAACAAACTTAAATGTTATGGGTGGGCTTCCATTGAGCAATATGCTTCCAAGTGTATACATCTTACTCATAAGGGACACCTCTTCTATGAGGCGGCTTTGCACTCGACAAGCCTGCATCGAAAGGGTGCATAAGCCCTATGGTCATCTAAAGCACTACTAGAAGAACTAGCAACGCTCTTATCCATATTACTCACGAGCAACCCTCGTCAATTAAAAAAATTAAAGCATAAAAAGGTAATATTTAATATTATTGTCAATTTTATTGTTTTCTCATTTTATTAACCCATATAAACCAAACTGTAAAAAAAATGAAGAGCAAGAGATTTACCTAGCGTGGAGGCATGGCAAATGAAGACTTATTGGGCATTGAGGATGGAGGGAGAGGGGAAGAAAATGAGAGGGAAGATAGAGAGAGAAGAGAGGAAGAAGATGAAGAGACATGATCACAAGAAGAAGATGATGATTTCTTTTGAAATTAGGGATTCTGTTATTTTGATTGGGGCTTTTTACTAATAGAATTGTTGATTGACAATTAAATATTTATTAAATTTTAACATTTTTTTGGCAATTTTGTTGGTAACTAAAACTAAAATTTTTCAATAAAATCCTAAGTTCTTCAAACCCCTTCAAAATTCTCGAATGAAATTTCATTTCACCGGTAATTCAATTTGTAATTTTCTGTGGCAAGGTTATGTAACTTTTTGTCAATTCTCTAGAACTTCGTAAGGGGCTTAGTCCATCGATGATTTCTTCAGTAATTGTTAGTGGTAAGGTCATGTATTTTTTTTCTAACTCTGTGGAACTTTCTGAGGGACTTGGTCTGTTGGTGATCTCGTTTATAATTGTTAGTGACAAGGTCATGTAATTTTTTTCATCTATTGGGAAATTTTCAAAGGACTTAGTCTGTCAATGATCCCGTCTGTAATTTTCAGTGGCAAGTTCACGTAATATTTTTCCAACACTTTAGAACTTTCCAATGGACTTAGTCCATCAGTGATTTTATCTATAATTATTAGTGACAAGGTCATGTAATTGTTTTCAACTCTATGGAACTTTTTGAGAAACTTAGTCATTGGTATCTCTGTTAGTATTTTATAGTCCGTTGGTAATTCCATTGGTATAAAATAATTTCTTTTTCAAAAGTGTTTTTATATTCCCTATTTATCCAACTTGCAAATACAATAAAATCACAACACAATAACACCATTTATATTCATAATAATAAAATCACAATAATAAATGTTTCATCAATATTAGCAATAGTTCATTGTAAAGGAACAACCAGAAAGATTACATTAAAGTTAATTTCATTACACATTGATGTTTTGCAATTTAATCAAAATTGTCTCCTTCTTTAAATTCATCAAATTGATGTTTATCGATATCATCATCTTCATTGACTTCTATATTTCTATTAGTTCTTAATATATCATTTAACTCCTTGACATCAAAATCAACAAAAATATTCTCAGCAACATAAAAAATTGAAATTTCTTCTAAGTCGGTAGATGGAGCAATCATTATGGTAGAATTATACTTGTTAGTGCTTAAAGAGAAAGGTGTAATGAAATTAAGTATTATGAAAGATAAGAACTATTAAGTAGTTCTTCTATGTGTTCTGTACCACGTGGTAAATTGTTCATATTGTATTTGGAAAATTTGAGATTCAATCATATGTTAGAGTATAAGTGAAAAATTCTTTAAAATAACATGTTAATCTTGTACTTATTAAATAAAAGGTCTTAATTCATCATAGTTAAATAACACATAACTATATGCATGTTTGGATTTATTTTCTATCAGGTATCTTCCCCTCGCTATGATTTTTGGTAAAAGTCATCTAAGATGGGAAAATATTAACAAATTCCCATTTGAAGTCATTTTCCCATCATCATCATGTCTTGGAATGCGGTTGATTCTTGTTCTCAAGTGAGGCTTAAAATAATATAGGATAAATGTTAAGATTTCTTCAACAATATAAGCCTCACACATCAAAGCCTCAGCATGCGTCTTGTTTCTAACTTTTTTCTTAAGGTTGAACAAGTATTTGTATGGAATTTCATCAAATGACAAACAAATACAATTTTCAAAATCTCAAGCAAACCTTAACATGTTCAAATCATACATTTATACAATAAATTTCTATAAGAAAAAGCTATGAAACAAGTATACTACATATAAATACCAAAAAACTAACATTCTAAAAATGGGTTACAACAAAAAAATTGGTAGTTTTGCTTAGTTTATGAGGAAAATCTTTTTTTTAAAAAAAAAACTTGAACATCAATATTGACAGACTAAGTGTTGAGGTGACTGGATTTGTGATGATGGGAGTTTGATTTATGACAAGATAAGAGGGCGTGGGTATAGAGTTACGCACTTTAAAATAGCTTAAATGTTCTCTCATTAGTTTTTTCTGACCCCTCTTAGGATTGTTGTCCCTTTTAGGAGAGCGGTCCTTTTTGGGTGAGTGACTCCATTTAGGAGACCTATCTGGTTGTTTATCCCTAGAGAAATGAGGAGGATCGTGGCACAATGTACTTGTCTCCTTTACTCTAATATGGTTCTCCATGGCTTCCTTCACTTTTAGTAACCTTCTATCTAGTAGGGCATACAACTCCTTCCACAAGTGTTTTTCCCTCACTCCACTACTGAAGGCTTCCAAAGCTATAAGTTCAATCAAATCTTCAAGTTTAAGCATTTCCTCGTTGAATCTCTTCATATATGCTCTCATAGACTTATCCTCTACTTAAGTGATTCCAAATAGTCTAGTGGAACTCTTTTTAGCTGGAATGCTTATACTAATGCGTGCCACTAACTTGGCACAATGATCATTAAAACTCGTGAATGAACTCAACTCCAGGTTGTTGTACTATGCTCACTCTATATCTCTAAAAGTAGTAAGGAGGATCTTGCACATGATATGATTGTTCTTAATATCTAGCTCTAAACTATTACATTATTTTATATATGTCTTGGGATTTGTGAGCCCATCATAATTGTCTTAAGTTATGCTGGTATTCAACATCCATTTATTTAAAAGAGAGTCTCTGATTTGGTTGAGGGGTGTAAACATCCTTTTAGGTGAATTCTTCTTCTAGCTGATTATCACCTTTACGCTTATAAGGCCGTGAAGAGCTTGAAGTTTCTGGCATTGGATGGCGTGATATATCGATGGATCATTTTCTGCAATGCCCATATGGATGTTTACAAAAACCGCTTCGTACCCAAGCGTTATGAGGGCCTATATGTTCTTTGGAATGGTTTGATGACCCCTAAGGCTAACAACTTTACTTAGACTGATTTTGACCACATTCTTCTAGGTAATGTAAACATCAACGGGAACTATATGGAGCTTGTTACCGGGGAAGTGATTGGTGACATACGACGACTTGTTGAGGCGGATTTCTCTTATTTGTTGATTAGTCAATATTGCTTGGGTGATGAGCCACACCTGGTCTATAAGTTCTTGAATCGTTGGTTATATAGGAGTATTTGTTATGGCAAAAAGATTAGTAACTCATTCATCCTTGTCATAACCCAATTTTTGAATAAATAATACAAAATGAATGGATAAAAATATATTTGAGAATGGGGTTAAAACAACACAAATTTGAAGTTCAGGGATGAAATTATCAGATTTGAGAGTAAATTGATCAGAAATTGAAGAATTAATAAGTTTGGAAGTTTAATTAAAATTTGGATTAGTTTAATTAATAAAATTAGAAGAATTAATAAGTTTGTGGACTTAATTAAACTTTGATTTAATTAATTAAATAAATTCAGGGACTTAATTGAAATTAATCCAAGGGTAAAATTAAAAGGGATTTTAATTTAGGTCCAACTGTCAAAATTTCCAAAGAAAGCAGGGGTCAAAATGAAAATGTCACTTTCTGCTGAAACGGTGCCGTGCTGGGGATCGTGCATCTTCTCCATCCTGATTTAACTGGAGACCTGAAAATCTGCAACAAATCCGATCATGACCCCGTCTCTTGCCCACGATCTCGTTCATGGATTCGATAACAGTCCTCAAAGGCAGGACTGGTTGAGGGGCAATCTTCTGTATAAAAGGGAGAAGAAAACCCAGCACTAGAGGCGGAAAATTCAACCCAGAAAAATAGAGTCAAGAACCAATAAAACGCAAGCCACAAACAGAGTAAAAAAGGAGACCCAATTTCGAAAGGAGAAGCCAGCACTGTACACTTTTCTTCATCACAAGGATTGAAAGGGCACTGGACTGGAGAAAAGAAGACCACGAACAAAAACAGAGAGAAGAGGTTTTTCCAGACTCAAAGCAGTAACACAGGGGAGGATAATAAACAAATAGACAAAAGAAGAAGAAGAAGAAAGAAAGCAAAGACGAACAAAGGGGAGCTGGGAAAATAGAGGAAAAAAGAAGAACGACCCAGAGTCAAAATCCCCTGCAGCCATTTTGATCGTCTCTAGAAGCAGAGAGGAGGAATAATAGAGGAAGAACTTAAGAAGGGAATAGCACCAACCGCCCTTAACTTCGTCTTCAACTTCAGGAGCAGCAGCCCACAGGTAAGTTTCTCTTCATCTCCTCTCGCTTTTCAGTTTTAATTCATGCCATAATGTTCATGTGAATTTTAATTCACTGAACACTTAGACACGCGTGAACCAGTTCACGCGTGTTATTTGCCCAGTTGGGCTCAGCCCAGCCCATGTGGGCTGAGCTGGGCCCCGCCCAAAAATAAAAAAAATAAAAAATAAAAAGATAAAAAATATAATAAAATTGTGTAGGTAAAAAAAAATATAAAAATGAATTTATTATTTTTTTATTTATTCATTGACGCCAGAGTCAGAATAAAAATACCAATTCAAATTTATTTCATTGTATTTTATTTGGTTATATAAAAAATATGCGTGCAAAAAAATAACTTAAGATAAAATAAAATAAATTTATTTGGTATATTCACTGACGTCAGAGTCAGGAATAAAAATACTAATGTAAATTTATTTTATTTTATTTTGTTTTATTTAGCTACATAAAAAATAAAAATAATGCGTATGTGTAAAAAATAAATTGATTTTTATTTGTTTATTCACTGACGCCAGAGTCAGGAATATAAAAAATGATGATTTAAATTTATTTATTCTAATACCTACGTAATATTTACCAGCGCCGGTGTTAGAGAATAATATAAATCATATCCTGGGACCTCACCTAACAGCTTAAGCTTTTGGGTTGAGATGGTTCTTTGACATGGTATCAGAGCTTTAATGACCAAGCGGTCACGAGTTCGAATCTCACCATCCCTATTTATTTGATAAAAATTAAGCACAAGGTAAAGTGGATCTGTGCAAGTTTCAAGCCCAAAGGGCTTTCACTTGAGGGGGTGTGTTAGAGAATAATATAAATCATATCCTGGGACCTCACCTAAAAGCTTAAGCTTTTGGGTTGAGATGGTTCTTTGACAGCCAGAGTTGGAAATATCCGTAGTTGAATATTCACTGGCGCTAGAGTCAGGAATATTACACGCAAACAATCATAATATAAACCAACAAAAATGTTAGCAATTAATGACAAAGATTAGCAATACAGCCTGCCTTAGACAGGACGTTTAAGGGGTGATAATATCTTCCCTTTTACATAAGCAGTCTCGGACCATAGAATCTCTGTTGACCAGTTAGGGTTCCTAGTAACCGTAATACTAGGTGGCGACTCCTTAAACAAAGAATATCCTCATTAAAGAACAGGATACCAGAAATCCGTTCTTTCCAAAGATTTAATAAATTTTTAAGGCCGCCACGATGTCGGGTGCGACAATCCTATCTCAAGAGTGTCTTGATTGTCTTCCATTAATGATTATGAATATGAAAAAACAAGTAATCAATAGGGTTATTTATGACCTTCTAAACAATTTCCTTAAAAGGGTTATTTAGTTTATGGGTAATAGTTAATCAAGATATTCAAGTAAATAGTTTTATTCTCCTTAGCTTAAGAAACACCAAATTAATGGAAAAGCAAAAAAAATAACTTAAAAGAGCCTTAAATTCTAAGAACAAGTGATGTTTGCTCTTATATTTTAGGATGATTAATACTCTGAAATATATGTAAGCTTTTAAAAAAATAAAAAAGTTCTGAACCTTTACCTGGATGGTTTAGGGAGTATTTATAGCCCTGAAACTTTATGTTTTTAGAGAAGGAAAGGACTGACAAGTCCCTTATTTTTTGTAGTATTAATGAGGGATAAATATCCCTTACATATCATTAATGAGATGGTAAGTGTGGTAGGTCTTTTAAAAGATCTTTTCTACATCTATAAGTATAGGGAGATCATTACCTCTTATATAAATAATTTATATAATTGTTCTACAAGTAGGATTTCTTAGTTATGGATACTCAAGACATGAGATGTAACCTGACCTAGATTAAAAGGCTTGATGGTTCATCCAACTCGTTATACTTTCAGCTTAGATATTCATCTAAGACCTGACATATTCCCTTGGGTTCACTTGATGGCTAAACCCAAGTATATTGGGTCTGACATCTTGTCAAGCCCACATTATCTTGGGTTCAGCTGACGGCTAAACTCAATTATATTGGGTGTAACATATCGCCAGATTCATGTTATCTTGATTTCAGCTAACCGTTAAATCCCTAGTATATTTAGGTCTAGTATATCACTAGACCCATGTTTTTTTAGAGTTAGCTCATAGCTGAAACCAAGTGTTTTGGTTCTTGAAGTATCACTCGATCCATTTTGTTATAGACGTTTCTCTAATCATAAAAATGTACACTAAAATTAATTAACTTATCAGGTGGGAAGGTTCTACCAAACAATAATGGTGCTCTGGCATAGAAGTCAGATTTATTAAAAGCACCAGAAGAAAATAGAAACGATCAAACAGAAACGTAACAGATGAAGTCACCAAAAGAGGAAAGTTAAAAACTAAACTATAGGTAACACACAAATGTTCATAAAATTCAGATGTCTTCTACAATGCCTTCAAATGCTTGTCGTTGTAAACAACTTTTGAGTTTCTAGGATTGATCTAAATGTTTTGCAATGTACACTAAACTATTTTATCTTTTCTTTTTAACATTGTAGAACTTGTGAGTGCCAGCATAATATTTTTAGTCAAATCGTAACTGATCGAAACGTCTTTTTTTCTTTCAGTTATTTGAAAGCCCAGTGAACTTTAGGCTACTAACCTGGATAGCCTTACTTATTTAAAAATCCCACAGGGCTCTTCCTTCTGTTTGTATTTTGCTTATTTGCTTTATGGTGTGGTTTATCCATAACTAGAATGCCCAGGTTTAGAAAAAAAGAAAAATAGAGTTGGAACTTGAAATGATTAATGTTCATGAATCCTTGGTTGATTCCATGATGAATGGGGTTCAATATTTTGAATGGAGGTTACTGCATGACAGTGGCAGTGTGAAGCGAGCTCGTGACTAAGAGAGGGGAACATCTTCCCAAGCAAATATACCCTTAGTTGTCAAAACAATAATAAACAGCTACTTCCAAATAACCAATCCAATTACTAAGGAATTATTGTACAAAATTATCATTCTTTTAAAACAATAATTTGGAATGACAAAATGCCCTTGACAGAGGGAACCCACGCAAGTTGAGAATAACATCTCATTCCCTCTCTTAATCCTATGATAACTCCTTAAAGAAACCGAAAACGACATATGATGCCCATGTGCACTCCCTGCACCCACTGCCCACTTGACTCCATTGAGACCTCCCTCTCTCTGTCCTTCTTCAGACCTCGCTACTCGCTAACCTATCCAACTCATAACCTTAATGCAGACAAACATCAACCAATCATATTTAAACCCTCTTTCACAGATTTAGCACTTCGTTGAGACCTAGGCAAACAATCTCACTTTCCTCTCTACAGCCCCGTTCTCTGCAACTTTTATGACATGCATCGTATGCAACAAAAACGCACTTGTAAAAAATACCTCAAGTCATTAACGGCTTGTTTGAACCAATTCTATACTAGAAGTAATTCCAACTATTTACGTAGATTGAAATTAATTTGATTTGCTAATTGAATTCTTTTGTTTTGAATAGGATATAAAATTGTGAATACGTTTTACTTGAATTAATAAAATACATCATTTACTTAACCTGTTATTATCTCTAAAAAAGGAAAAAAGAAAAAAACTTCTTTTAAACTTATGTGTGAGAGGGAGGAGGAGAGAGGAGGGTGTTGATGAGATTAATTTTTAAGATGTGAATCCTAAGTAAATCACACCTCTTTATAAATCTATAAAATTTTCAATTTTAATTGCTTGTAGAATTCATTTATAAATCTTCAATTCTTAGCCTTTTGTGGAAAATATTTTTTGTGTATGTATCACTTGAATTATTTCCTTATGTATGATAGCTAGCTCTGATCTCTCAGTTTCCTCTTAAATGTCCTTAAAGTCAAAGACTATGGATTTTTCACTATTCTATAAAGCAGAAAATTACCCACCAATCTATTATTGTTAATGGTTTTCCTATGTGAGCACAATTAAACCTAGGGTTAGCTAGGTTTCCAGCCAGGTGGCTTTTTTCTCTTATTTGTGGTACCACTATTTTAATTTAGTCTCTAATTCTTTTGGCATATGGCTTATGCTATCGAGAAGATGTATAAAAATCATGACGTGATAATATTCTCTTTGTGATTAATTAAAGGCATATAAATTATCATATGAAATACTTAAATGGATGATTTGTAATACTTAAATGCAGATTCCTGTAGTAGGTAGAAAACTTTGGAGGGATTATCACGAGGACAGGGAGAGAAAAAGTGATAGAAGAGAACACAAGCAAATGGAGTTATGTGGCGGAAGATATATTGAAACGGCAACAAACCTGATGATGAAGATAATAAATACAAGAAAAAAGGGAATCGATGTTGTGATGTATCTGACTTATGTGTCCTTGGAAACCAATCTGTGTGTGTCTTATGGCTTAGTTTAATTCTCTGATAGGAATGTCAGAACTGAGGTGCTGAATGGGAAAAGGTGCTCACGTTCTTCCATGCAGTTTTAGCCACACTACCTTTCGCACCTTAACCGGATTCATGCTCTAACTAATCTCACCACCCAAAGCTCCAAAACTACCATTATTGATCTCTCCCTCTCAGAAAAACAAACGGTTTATTATAATTAATTCCATCTTAACTTAAAAGTTCTAGACAAACACATCCCAGTTGTCCATGCTAAAAATTCTACAGCTTGTCCTAAACTTAAGAGTAGTAACCAAAATTTCTTCATTGAAGATACCGGGGAGATTCATTACGATTGTGCATATAAACGAACTGTACTATTTCTTTGAGCACATGAAAATCTCAAAATAAATGCACGAAGATATCAATATCATTTGTAAATGTGACAATATGAGTGCAACACAACAATGAATTGAACTCTTCAGTCATATAGATTATCGTAATCCATTCTTAGTTACCTTCCCATGGTTAATAACGATGGTCGATGGAATCAGCAATATTTACTATATATTATAAACAAGATATTGTGCAAGATAGATGAACTCTTAATGTTTTTCTGTCATTTTTTTTTCCTTAATAGTGTTATTGTTACATGCACCCTGCGAAATCATAAAGGATTTAGATATAGCAAAAGTGATCAAAGATCAAAGAGAAGAGGTCATGATCTCAAGATTAAAGATGGGAAAAAAGAAAACCAAAAAGCAAAGAGGAAATCAAGCAACATAATAAAGAAGGGGCAAGACGGCCAGTAATATATCCAATAACACTCGGGATTCAGCAACTACTTTACCTTAGGCCGGTCACCAAGCCTGAGTTCAAGATCCAATTCTTCTACAGCGCAAGGGCTAATTTCAAGCACCTCAGACTTGTCGACTGAATTAGACTTTAGAGAGAAAGGTAATGATGATTTATCGATCCTCCGCTTCTTGCAACTCGAAGGATCCTCCTCACTGTCCGTTATGCTTGGGCGAGTACGTCGAACTACCAAATTCAAGCTGACAGACAAATCTGTTTTGACACGGTTTACTTTTCCTGTACATCCTGATTCCACTTTCCTTGAATTCTGCTCTCCTTCAGTGCTCAGATCAGAGATATTATAACATCTATCTGTAGCTAACTTAGTCCGTGGTGGAGGAGAAGATCTAGGGGATATCTTTTGTTGTTCTTCAACAATAAAAGAAGAAAAAGGAGGGAAAAAACCCTTTATTCGGCAATTCTCTTGAGTAGGTGTAGTTGAAACCCTAGAAGAAGAAGGTGGGGATGCAATAGGACCAGGATCAGAATTAGGGTTAGGGCTATAAACCAGATTACAAAGCTGAGATGGGTATTGAAAACCGAAAGATTTATAGGGATTTTGAAGGTGACTGTGAGGACTTTGATGCTCCTGTTGAAGGATTTCATTGTGAGGACTTGGAGGTTGCTTTAGTCTAGCTCTATCCCTCCTGTGGACATTCATATGACCTCCTAGAGCTTGAGCAGACCTAAATTCTCTTCTACAAAAGCTACAAGAATAAGATCTTGGAGGCCATATACACCCTCCAAGAGGCCCAGCTGCATCTTCGGCGAAAGCTTGTTCTTCCCAAGAATCATCAAATGAAGGATTAGTTGAAGCCTGGAAATGAGAATTCAAACTATGCTTTTGCTTAGTCAACATCCAATACCGAGCTTGCTCCATATATTGGACAATATCTGGAGAGTGACCCTTCAAAGTTTGAAGAGTATACAGGATTATAGAACAAGTGTTAAAAAGGCATAGAAAATGAGAGGAGATGGGATATGCAAGAGGGACAGACGAAAGGCTTAGCTGATTGCTTAGAGAAGTTGTCTGGTAGATAGATTGGTGGGTACTCTACTTGGTTGTCTTAGTGTAGCTACTTTTTTGGTTTTTGTGAATTGGTTCTCAACAGTGTACTGTATAGAGGGCTCAAATTTTTCTTTTCTTTGCAGTCAAGGGGGAACAATCGTTTCGTATTCACTGAGTGGGTCCATGAGTCTTGCTTGCGCTGTTTATCTGTGCTTAGAGACAAACTGAGATCATGCCTGACTGAAATCTCCTTGGAAAGACCCAAGCAAAGGACGAAAAGATGCTTTAAATGTGCACATATTTTTTCTACACCCTGTATAGATACCTTTGGACTCGAAACTACTACTATACTATACTAAGCATTATTTTGATATTTTCCTTTGCGGATCGCCCTCTTCAAAGAATGTCCATTAACACTAGGAAAATGGGTTATATTTCAAAGACAAGAATGCACATGCTCTGCTTCTTTTACACTACTCCCATATATATATTTTTGGTTGTTGTGATATTAAGAGAACATATGAACAGGGTTTGTTTTAATGCTTCTAGTGGATGTTCTGAGTTTTTTTGCAGAAGATCGGGCCTTGGACTTAAGGTTAATGTTATGGAAAGGACAACTTTAGTCATTTGTGATAAACTTATTTCAGGAGTTGTACCTTTGTTGCAGGGTGATCTTAATTAAAGTTTCTGTTGTCTTGCTTGGTTATTTGTGTTCCTGAGTTGTATTTGTCTTTGATTAGTTCTGTCATTTGTTGGCATAAACTTTGTTGCTTATATAAAAGCACACTAGGAAAATAGCGTCGAGAAATTTTACTCTACCTTAACCCTTTACTTTAACCTGCATGCACTTATTAAACAGCTGAAAATAATTCTTGCATTATTCATGTTAATTATAAACTTGCTGAGAGTTTCAACAAAAAACAAAACAAAACGTTGGCCATAACCTGTCTACTGTATTTAGAAGTTTTCGAATAACATTTGTTTTGAAGCATTGCGCGCAGTAAGAATATATACTGATATCATCAATTTGCTAATGATTATGTTGCGTTGATGAAATCCGCGTTACTCTTGCCATTATCTAGGTCGGCTGCGATACGCTATAAGCTAGTTTAAGTTTTTAATTTATAATATAAAAAATACATTAAAATGATGATATAAATTTTAAAAAAATAAAAAAATTTTGAAATTCAGGTTATTGTTCTAAATAGATTCAATAAACTTGATTAATTTAATAATATAATTATAAAAAAATTCAACAAAAAAAAAGAACAAAAAAATAGCAATGACTAATAATTTTTTTTTTCCAAAGCTTAATTACAAACAAATAAAATACGAAAGAACAGGTTGAAAAAAAATCAATTTTTTTTAATAGAAAACCTGACTTGAGTCATCATATCAAATTTACAGCCCGGTTATAAGGTTAGGATAACACCATCCAAAAAATATTTAATAAAATAATGGAGGTCAACCCTAAAAAAAAATAATGAAAGTTGAAATTGAGAAAAAAAAAACTTGAGTTAACCTAAGTTAACTTGACTAACCCGCGACTCGGGATATAAGATATGAATAACCCTATGAAAAAGAAAATGAAAAAAACTCATGAAGCTGAAGTTCCAATAATATAATATTGAATGATAAAATTGAAATTAAAAAAAAATCAAAGTGAAACCGGGCTATTCATTAAAACCTCTTATCTGGGTCATAAAATCAGGTTACCTTATAAAAGGCAAGACCAAAATAATCATAAAGTAAAATTCTCAATCATAAAAAATAGAAATTAAAAGAATAAGGATTAAATTTGGTATAAAAAATAAATGAAATAAAACAATGATGGATGAAATAGAAAAATAAAATAAATTAATAAAATAATAAAACAAAAAACAGCAATCAAAAGAATAAGGATCAAATCTGGTATAAATATTAAATGAAATAAAAGAATTAGGGATGAAATTGAAAAATAAAAGAAATCAAGAAAATGATAAAAACAAATGACAATAAAAAAATGGACACCAAATATGATAGATGAAAAAATTGAAGGAGGATGAAATTGAAAAATAATTCTAATTTTATAAATTATTTCAAATAAAAAAGTAATAATAGAAAAATAAGAACCAAATTTAAAGTAAAAATAAATTGAAAGGTTTCTTTGAAAAATTAGAGGGTTTGACATGGAAATTAAATAGGAAGAAAAACAAAGGGAAAACAAATATCACCAACAGCAGACAGGAGGTCAATTGATTAAGATAACGCCCAATAATTGTTCATTTATACTAGGTGGATTTTTGAAAATCAAAATAATTGATAAATAATGAATTTGTGTATTCAAATCATGAACATGCAATTAGACAAATTAAAACAACATCACCAAATAACATAACAAATCAAAAGTAATATTAATACATCAATTCAAAAAACAACATTACAATAACAAATCAAATACAATATAACACTTCAAAAACAATGTCAATTTACATAAAAATTTCTCGTCGAGATTAAATTATTATGCCTAAGATAAATTTGTTGCAATCCAATCTTCTCCTCGTCTCAGGATACTGATTACAATCTTATTCTACCTTAAAAAAATAAACGTCCCGGCAACTTTATATCCCAAGGTTTTCACACAATGATGTGCACCCCAACACTTCAAATATTTTAACATAATCATGAATAATAAATCAATAATTAATTAAAAACCATAAAAGAAATTAACAAATATTTTAAAGTGTTGAAAAACTCTCACAACACTGCCAACATACTTTTTAAAGTGTACACAATCGACCTCCTTGAGTAGTTGGATTCGATTAGAGCAATTGGAGTTGTGGATGACAATGTCGGGGTGTGTGGCTCACACACTGCCAAAATTGCTGGATTATCACGTGTGGTTACATGTATCACTGTTTTGTGGTGGTGCGTGGAAAACTTGGTTGGATGCGCAAATGCTTCCTCCTCCTTCCTATGCCAGTGATAAGCTTCACCACAAGTTGTGGGAGGAGATCAGGTTGCCTAAAGTTTTGGCTTTTCTTTCTTTGTCTCTCCTTGCTTGATCGATCAATGTTGTGAGGAGGGTATGGGAGAATCACGCAGCAACTAGGTAACATCGAAAATAATAATTATTTTTGTTTTATAAGTTTATGTTTTAAATTCTAATTTGTTACTATGGAAGTAGGTTGCGTGATTTTTGGTATGACACCCAAAAAAAATCAAAAAGACATGCGAGGGATAACGGTCTTGAAGGATGGAATGAGGTGGCGGTTTGGCAGGAATTCAGACCGCCATTCATCTCGGGGGAAATATGGACGGCATATATTGAGCACGTGACCTCAGAGCGGTTCTCACGGCGCTCACAGTCTGGCATCGACAACCGGAACCGGCAAATTCATGGTTCGGTGACCACGCACACTGGTGGATCCGTCCCATTCAGCTCACATGCAAAGCGGATGGTAAGATTAATTTTAATGAAATATATCGTTAATTAATTTGTCGTTCCTTATAATATATTTAACTTTCAACCTATTTTTTCCTTACAGGCTGCGTCTCTTGGACGTGAACCGAGTCCAATGGAGCTGTTTCTAGAGATGCGTGTGCGGAGTCAAGACCACCAAAAGGGGGTGCAGCAGTTCGTGGACAACCGTGCTCAGCACTTCGTGGTATGTTCGTTCATTCATTTTATTTTGTAAGTTATTATTTTCTTGAATTGCATCTTGAATTGCATTTGATGATTTTTTTACCGATGGAATTTTCAGGAGACCTATAATAGCCGGTTGAGGGAGAGATATGGGGACAATCCGTCGACCCATCCAGATTTCGATCCAGATTTGTGGATGGAGGCGGGATCGTCTGGTGGACCCGATAAAAATTGGGTCTACGGGCTCTCGAACACTACGGCTGACAACTTGCGTTCGACTCGTAGTGTCTCAACTGTTGGATGCTCTCCATCAGTATCGAACACCCAGTCTGAGGAGTTCATTGCGTTGAAACAACAATATCAACAACTCTCGACGAATTATGATGAGCTCCGTCAAATAGTCATGGAGATGAGATCAAAGATGGGTGACGATACTTGTGCAGCTTCTTTTTGGCCGTATGGTCCAGGGAACAACTAGCCTCCTCCTCCAGCTCCGCCGCTATTCTAGTTTAATTTTGCTTTTTAAACACATTAAATTTGTAATGAATATTATTTAACATTACTTTTACATTATTAATGTTTCATGCATTTCTATTTGTTTATTAAGGTTTTTTACAATTAATAAATTTTTATATATATATTTTAAATACCTACCGACGGATATACCGACGGATAGTATCCGTCGGTATTTAACAGAGAGTTGGTGAACAATTACCATCCATGCCATCATTACCGACGGATATACCGACGGATAATATCCGTCGGTATTACACAGAGAGTTGCACAAAAATTACCAGCCATGCCACATTTACCGACGGCCTTTCCGTCGGAATGCCGTCGGTAATTACCCTTGAAATTACCGACGGATTGATTCCGTCGGTAATGTTCCCGCGGGAAACTTTTTTTTGGGCGCGCGCGTATCCGTCTGTAACCCGTCGGCGTTTCCGTCGGTGGGTGGTTTTTTTTATTTGCGACAGAATTAGCGACGGAAATGGGATTTACCAACGACTGTTTTACCGACGGACGTGTTTAGTCGGTGAGTCCGTCGGTATTATTTTCACCGACGGACTTCATTGCTGTCACCGACGGAATGAGTCCGTCGGTAACACTGGATAATGTTGTAGTGATCGGTATGTTGATGGTTAATGGTTGATGGTTGATGCTATTGCTATTTGAAGAGGTGGTATGTGCTGCTGTGAATAGGGTCAAGTGGTTGTTAGAGTTAGTGGCTCCGGTTTGGAAGAGGTGGTGGTTGCTGCTGTTAGTATTGATAAAGGTTGTTATGGCAGCTGGCGATTAGTGGATGTGGCTTGTTTCTGACATTATGAAGGCAGTGGCAATAAGCATGGTTTCAAGATGGAGAGAGATAAGACAGAGGATTGTCATATTTTTGTTAATTTTTCATCTTTTTTTCCTCTGTTTTTTTTTTCTATTTCCTTTTTAAGATCGGGTTCTTTCTTCTTCTTCTTTCTTCTCTTTATTTATCTCTTTTTTATATATATTCAAAATATTCCTCTAAAATATTTTTCTTCCTGAATTTTTTTTCTTTTTTACTCCATTTTTTTCTTCCCTTTTTTTTGCTTGTGTGTAACTCTATCTCTATTTATATTCCCCTCTATTTTTCTTCCTCTCATATTATCCAATTTTATACCCTTTTATTTTATCCCTATCTCTTAATCCTTTAGTTACTTGGACAGGGTCAAAATTTTGTGTTTATTTTGGTCCATCTCTCATTGTATAATTATTGTTTCACCCCTTGTTTCTTTGGCTTATTTTTCTTCATTCTTCTTTATATATATATATATATAAAATTTATCAATATAAAACAACAAGCAAAAGGGTTGAAAATTACAAAATGACCATAAATTAGCCAAATTGCGTCTCAAATGATTTTTTTTTTAGAATCTTTGTAATTTTTGAATTTTTGAAAATATGTTTAAAAAAGAGGTTATAAATTACAAAATGGCCACAAATTCTTGTACTTTTATATTATCACATAGTGTTAAGTCTTTACATTTCTCAATATTATTTTGTTGAAGTCAAGAAGGAGTAGTAATATTATGGATAATACTATTTTAGAAATAAAATTCATCAAAAGATGCTTTATATTCTCAACCTCTATCACTTCTTATCATTTATTATTATTATTATTAAGTTGATTTTCAACTTCATTCTTCTAATGTTTAAACATTTCAAGAGCCTCATCCTTTTTTTCTAAACAAATACGTATAACAATACCTTATGAAATAATCTATAAAAATAAAATAGTAATTTTTGTTTTCATCTTTAGTTTGCACAAATTTTAAATCATGAATTAAATCAAGAGGTTCACTACTTTAATCGAAGGTATTGTTAATTCCGATTCTACACAAATCTTTTCTCAAAAACCATACTTGGTAAAAAAAGTTAAAGACTAATTAACCATTATATAGTATTATAATGCATATGTCTTAACATGTCATATGTAATAACCCCAATTTTACTATTAGTTTATCCGTTAATCTCCCCCCTATAAAAGGTAAATGGAGCATAATTTTATTTTTTTTACTTTTTTTTACTTTGTTGAAATTTCTAATGAAATTTTGGCAGGGTCTCCCCTATAACAGAAGATCTCAAGTTATGGACAATGTACCCTGCACACAATGTGATCACATCTTATCCACAATCACATCCATGATTAGTACAATCAACAATATAATTCATTCCAGATTTTGCTCAAGACCATATTCATTTCCAATCTCAATCTTACATCACACGCATAAATTAATAATTAAGAGAACCAATTCGAGCACTAAGATTTCATATATATATATAACACAACACAGTTTAATATTCTAACATGATTTAGTACAATCTAATATTTTAAGCATAGGTTGATACATTTAACATCCCAGAAACAAAATATTACGAATATATTATTCTATATAGGTTACATGTTGACTGCATGACAAAATTACACCACAAATCCCTAAGTTCCTAACTTATACAAAAAGGGATCAAAGAACCTAAAATCTATTCCTGACATGAATGGGAGGGACCTGCAAAAAAATATAAATTTTTCCATATAATTAAAAAAAATAATAATTAAATACAAGCAATTTACAAAAGAAAAGTTATACAACATATCTATCTACTTAAATCATATGAGATTCTAGATACGACCATAAACCCCTTTTAAGGGTTATAAAAATTGGTTTCTGCTGACTACTTCCCCCTATCGGGAAGACTATTGCCGACACCAATGACCTTCATTAGTATCTTTAGTTGCCCGTCCTGGAAACAACTAATCAGTATCATGAAAATGCCGACACGAACGTAATAGGTTGTGTCATTAACTATTTTAAACCAAAATAGTTAATCATTGTTCTATATCACTTTGGGAGGTTCTTTAGTATGCCAATGTCGCACGTGTGCGGTGTCGTGGTGATTGTCCTCCACACTCATAAGTATATGTGTGTATTTGACAAATAAAGAGACAGGGAATTCTTGTCTTTTATCAATGAAAAAATAGAATGGGAGTAGCCACCTAGTATTTTGATCACTAGAAACCCTAACTAGTCTCAGAGATCGGGTACGATGACTGGTTGCGTAAAGGAAAGGTATTAGCACCCCAAATACGCCCTACCTAAGGTAAGCTGCATTGTTTTATTGTCTTATATATGCTACGGTTGTATCGTATTTATAATTGTTAGTTTGTCTATGGTTTAAGAAAAGTTCTCCTCGGTAAGGAGATTCTTATCTTATCGGGTAAAACCTAACCATCCTAATATCAATAAAAGAACAACATTTTTAATATCGAGAATACATTTTACATATAAATTCATAATCCTTGATATTAAAAGAAAACAAAATAATTTTTTGGATTTTTTTGAAATATTGGCCAAGTTCTTGTGACTTTAATAAACTGGTTATTAAAGTCAAAATGCATGCTAAAACATATATATATATATATATATATATATATATATATATATATATATATATATATATATATATTGTCGCACGTCAGAAATCCACGCGGCGTCGAATGCGATTTTTTTGTTATTATGTGTTTGCTTTGATTCGGTTCGTTGGAGTCGCCACCTAGTAATTTATTGAAGGCTACTAAGAAACCGGATGTACTGGTCTTGTCAGAGATTCGCGGGTAAGGGACTGGTTGTGGTTAGGGAAGGTATTAGCACCCTTAACGCACCCTACCTGAGGTAAGCTGCTTCGTGGCTTTGACATGTTAAAGAAGTTTTAAAAATTTTATCTTTTCATCGGGTATCAGAAATACAACTTACGTATAAGTTAATAATTCTTGACCGTGATCCAATCAAAATATTAAATTCTTCTTTAATCTTTGCAATTTTATCTTAAATAAAATAAAACATCCATAAAACAAATACAAACACACACATACACTTTCACTATATTTTTTTTCTTTTCTTTTCTTTTGTTTTTGTTACATCCTCCACACTATAAATAATACAAATTCAAAAACCACCAAACAAAAATTACATTACACTTTAGAAATTAAGAAAACAGCCTCTAAAAAATCCTGGAATTTGCTGGGAACATTTCTATGAAGCCATGGACACCAGGAACAGTGGCGGCGCGTCCTCTCTATGCGCCGCCGCCACTGGCAGCGCGTGGGTTCACGCACCGCCACAAGCAAAAAACAGGAGACAGAGTGGATCAGGCTCGGCTTCTCTCCTTCTTCCTCTCCTCGCCGGCGATGAAGACCACTGTCACCTGCAACCAAAAGAAAACGCACAAGCAGTCTGTTTTAGTTAATTTTTTAGATCTGCTTTCCATCATTATCTGCTTCACTTTCTTCTTTCTTAGGTCTGTTCTTGCGGCTTCGCCGTCTTCTCCTCTGCTTCAGGTAGTTGGGCGGCGGCTGGTGGAGATTTGGATCGGTCTGTGATGGCTGCGGGTCGTCGCTGCTGGTTTAAGAAGGCCAGCAGCTCTGGCGGATGAGGAAGTGATGGCACTTGTGGGCGTGCTGCTGGAGAAGGGCTGTTGCTGGAGGCCGGTTTGTGGGCGGCGCTGATGGCTGACGGTGTGGACGGCGTCAGAGGTGGAAGGGGAGCGTGAAGGCTCTCTGGTTTGGGAAAACCGATGGGTCGGCTGAGAAAAGGAAAAATGGTTTTGGGGGCTGTGAGAGGAGAAGGGGAGCTCTCTCTTGTCCGGCGTGTGGTTGAGGGGAGAGGAAAGGAACGTGAGGGCTGGTGTTCGATCGGCTGTTGTGGTGAAGGAAAATGGCGTTGGGCAGGAGGAAATGTCCGAGTGGCGGAGGGGTCTCTTGGCTGGGATGGAAGGCTTGCCCGGCTGAAGGAAGAAGAAACCAAATCCGGGGGGGGGGGGGGGAGGGGGGCTGCCACTTCTCTTTTTGTTTTTTGCCAAGTGGGGGCGGTCGGGTCTTTAAAAAAGATGGGTTTATAGGGTTAAGGTTTTTAGGGTTTTTTATGGTTTAGGGTTTTTTGTGGTTTCTCCCTCTTTGCAAAATTGCCCCCCCTCCTCTAATGTGTGTTGAAGACCAGTATTTATAGGCAAAAATATTGCTAGGTTTTCAAACTTGGTCCCTCAACTTTTTTTTTTTGTAAATTTTGATTTTTCTTTTTTTTGTATATATTTTTTTTAAAACGAGCAATATCAACATCGACTTAATGAGGAAAATCAATGATTTTAAAATAATGCGTTAAAAGTTGAACGCGTTCCAAATATCTTTGAAAATTTAAATTCTTTTGAGACGATGCTAAAAATGCTAAAAACGATGCAAATGTATTAAAAACGTATTTTTTTGGATTTTCAATGTTTTTCGCTATTTTTGAATTTTTCTAAAAATTTATCAAAACATGGGTCAAAAATTGGGTAGCAACAGATGCCCCCTCTTTACAATGCTTACGAAGCAAAACTCCTCAATGTTTTGCATAGTAAGCTTTGTAAAGAAAAACTTGTCTTCTTGTCTTCCTAACTTGCTGAATATCCACTCATCTAAAGACCTTACTTCTTTTTTTCTTTTTCTATTTCTTTCTCTTTTCCTTCTTTTTTCGTTCTCTTCTTTCTCTCTCTTTTTTTTTCTTCTTTTTCTGTTAACCTGAGATCCCATCTGGCGATCCCCTTTAACCAGAACCAAAATCTGCGTGGTTGGGCTAACTTGAGATCCCATCCGGCGATCC
The DNA here is from genome assembly GCA_007827005.2 of Populus simonii. NCBI lineage: Eukaryota > Viridiplantae > Streptophyta > Magnoliopsida > Malpighiales > Salicaceae > Populus > Populus simonii. The sequence goes on from CM017469.2 coordinate 7,609,374, forward strand.
CCTTTAACCAAAACCAACATCTGTGTGGTTGGGCTAACCTGAGATCCCATCCGGCGATCCCCTTTAACCAGAACCAACATCTGTGTGGCTGGGCTAACCTGAAATCCCATCTGGCGATCCCCTTTAACCAGAACCAACATATGTGTGGCTAGGCTAACCTGAAATCCCATTCGGCGATCCCCTTTAACCAGAACTAACATGAGATCCCATGTGGCGACCTCATTCAACTGGAACTAAAAAATGTGCGTAGCTCGGTCAACCTGAAATCCCATCTGACGATTCCCTTTAACCAAAGCTACATGAGATCCCATCTGGCGACCTCATTTAACTGGAACTATAAAAATATATGGAGCTCGGTCAACCTGAAATCCCATCTGGCGATTCCCTTTAACCAAAGCCACCTGAGATCCCATCTGGCGACCTCAATTCAACTGGAACTAAAAAAATATATGTGTAGCTCGGTCAACCTGAAATCTCATCTGGCGATTCCCTTTAACCAAAGCCACCTGAGATCCCATCTGGCGACCTCATTAAATTGGAACTAAAAAATGTGTGTTGCTCGGTCAACCTGAAATCCCATATGGCGATTCCCTTTAACCAAAGCTACATGAGATCCCATCTGACGACCTCATTAAACCAAAACCAAAAAATGTGTAAAAAATGGTCTATTGTAATGGGTGACCTACCCAGGTGGAAAGAATATGAAAAGCGGTCTCGTAGTGATGGGTGATATACTCAGATGGAAGATGGAAAAAATGTGAAGTGCGGTCTCATTGTAATGGGTGATCTACCCAAAGAAAAAGGAAAGAGTGGTCTCATTATAATGGATGACCTACCCAAGTGGAAGAATGACCTCATTGTAATGTGGACCTACCCAGGTAAATAAAACATGGAGAATTGGTCGCGTTGTAATGGGTGACCTACCCAGAAAAATGTTGGTCTCATTGTAATGGGTGACCTACCCAGAAAAATATTGGCGAGGGCTCAAAAGCGCACTCGAAAGGAGGTAGGGTTAGACAATGCACTACCTATGAAGTGAGGGCTCAAAGGCGCCCTCGAAAGGAAGTGAGGGCTCAAAGGTGCACTCAAGAGGAAGCGAGGGCTCAATGGCGCACTCGAAAAGGAAGCGAGGGCTCAACGGCGCACTCGAAAAGGAGGTAGGGTTAGAAAATGCACTACCTAAAAGGTGATGATGAAACACCGATCTGACAAATGTTGAAAGCAATGCATTATGATCAATATGCATGTATACTTACCTGAGAAATGTAGGTCCCCATTTCTTCATGGTGTCTTTCTTTTCTTAAAAGTTGGAGTGTTGGCAGTCGACTTCGATGGCTTTTTCGCTCTTGCTTACTCGAGTCATCTCTTGTAATCATGACCTCTAGGAAGGACTTGATGTCATCAAACTTCTATATCCTCCACTCTTTATCTCAAGGGTCATCAACTCTGCCCAACATTTTGTTTTCTTAGAAGGGGAATCATGGAGCCAGCCCTATCATGCGTTTTTAATTGCCCCCTAGCTTGATCATGCCCACAAGTATTCAAATTAGGTTTGGGGATAAGGCTATGCGAAGGAAGGTTTGACAAGGAGTTGTTTTCATGTAGAATTTTTGGAATTTCAAAGCTATTCCAGCCACAGAAATTATTTTGACATCGATTCAAAGCAAACTCATTCTAAAGAAATTCAAGTGATTCCTATGGAGAGGTTATCAGAAGTGATGAAAATGTTTTGTTTTGCTTTTAGTGAAAAATATGAAGTGACATTTGGCTGGTCGAAATGGTTCAAGATTTAATATGAGAGTTTCAAAGAGTCAGTCTTGAAAGCATTCATTTTATTTGCATGAATAATGATTTGGTTCACATGAGAAAGCGCTGCCTACCGATCCAGATTGCTTGCCTTTGATCAGAAAGGGCTTGATTAGGCACGTAATGTAGGCTTGGGCTCTTGGTTATGAAGAAAATGATATTTGTAGGCTCAAAAGGTGTTTAAGGGATTTCAAGACTAAGGATCACTTGTGCTTGTTTCTCGACCTTTTTGTCATTTGAATGTCTTTCCAAAATTGTTTATCGTGCCCCCCAGTGTTAGGCTTGGGCTCTTTCTCTTTGTTGTTGTTTTCTTCATATGGTTTTTAGCATCATCATATTGTTTTTTTTTTTTTATGCTCAAAACTTTTGATCCTTTGGATTTTTCTTCATGCCCCCTAGATTTGTTCGGACACCTTTGATGATTGAAAATTTTCTTTTATGCCCCCCAGTATTGCTTGGGCACTTTCGATCATTGAGGTTTTTTTTTTATGTCATCGCACTTGCCCCCAGTGTGGGGTGTGATCCTAGCCAAGGTTATTTATCTCAAGAACAGCATTAGGCTCAAAAGGGTACTGCAAATAATATATTTTAGCCTCGTGAACGGATTATCAAAAAATGGCCTTTCCTCATCTCAAACACATGCACTTTGGATCGGTAAGCCTTGCTTTCACGCGAGTATGCAAAGTGATTTCTCATTATTCATTCAAATGAAACTTAGCTTTTGGAGTCACTTCATGGTTTTTTTTTGTTTTTTTTTTTTGTTGTTTTTTTTTAGGTGTATGGTTACCTTTCCAAGGAATCACTTGAATTTTCAGAACTCGTTTGTTTCGGGTAAATGTCAACATGATTTCTGTTTTTTTACTAAACTTTGAATTCCCAAAAATCCTTGTGTGCGATCATGCATAGTTTTGGAAGAAAGGGGAAACATACCTAAATATTCTTGGTGTAATGGTTTCATGCTTAAAGGTTATGTTCAATGTGTTATTTGCATGAAACAGCAACAAAAATGAAGGCATGTCATGAACACAGGAAAACACATGATCTTATTAACAAGAAAGGCTCATTTGACAGTGAAAGTCTTATGAAATTTTGAGCCACATTACCAACAAAAACTGGAACAGGTTGAAACAACATCAAGAAGTTTTGCAGGCATGATCAAATAGAGGTATTTTTTGTTTTAGTTTTTTGTTTTTTTTTTTTTTACAGAACAAGAATAGGCTCCATTATGCACCGGTAGTGCAATTCCCCTTCGGTCAGCCTTCTCACCAAAGCTTTTACTGAAATACAAGATTGTGTCGAGGCTCTTGACCACGATTGCCCCAAATTTCTTCGGGCTGAGTCGTTGTTAGGTTTTGAACAAAGATGATAGGTCGATTGGAAGGAAACTTCCCTAGAGTTATTTTTCAGTATTTGCTCGAGTAAGTTAGAGGCGAGTCACACATGTCTTCAGAAACTCCAACTCTTATTAAAAATAGACATTACGACGAGCACACTCTTCATCTTTCATGTTTTTTCGTTCAAAGTCTGGTGTTGTAGACTCGTAGGGGACCTACTTTTCATTCCGATGCATGTATGACAAATGTATGAACATGTAATCTATATGATGAACTCGCCCTTCGAGGGGTGACAATATGGTCGTAACTCTTGCATGATGAAGCAAGAATCGTGATTCTTGCCCAAACTGTACAATGAAAATTTTCTGAGTGACGACCATTGGGTCACCCACAAGTCTTGAGTTCAAGATACTTCAAGAAGGGTTTACCCTGATACAAATAAAAATAGCACATACAACCTAAGGACAGGTTCTATTCATTATGTGAACATGGGTAAGTTTTCTACCTGGTCTCAAAAGGGTCTCATATCTGCCTAGTGACGATCTTCGTAAAGACATATAGGGGCGTTGCAAGAAATGGTTAAGGCACGTATACCCACCATTACCAAGCAGGCACTCAGATTTGAGTTTGGTTTTTCACGCATCTGAACCTTGACCAATAGTCATAGGGCAGATCGCTAATTCACCACCTAGCTTAGAAGCTTGTGTGAGCTTTCAAAAATAAATACAGGCGATGCATGAAACAATTCTAAAAATGCATGGATAAAACAAAAATAAAACAATATAAAAATGCAAAAACTTAAACACATCAAATACACAAAGCTTAGTCCAATATTGTTAGAAACAGTACCTTCCCCAGTGGAGTCGCCATTCTGTCGCACGTCAGAAATCCACGCGGCGTCGGCTGGCGATTTTTTTGTTATTATGCGTTTGCTTTGATTCAGTTCGTTGGAGTCGCCACCTAGTAATTTATTGAAGGCTACTAAGAAACCGGATGTACTGGTCTTGTCAGAGATTCGCGGGTAAGGGACTGGTTGTGGTTAGGGAAGGTATTAGCACCCCTAACGCACCCTACCTGAGGTAAGCTACTTCGTGGCTTTGACGTGTTAAAGAAGTTTTAAAAATTTTATCTTTTCATTGGGTATCAGAAATACAACTTACGTATAAGTTAATAATTCTTGACCGTGATCCAATCAAAATATTAAATTCTTCTTTAATCTTTGCAATTTTATCTTAAATAGAATAAAACATCCATAAAACAAATACAAACACACACATACATTTTCACTATATTTTTTTTCTTTTCTTTTCTTTTCTTTTCTTTTTGTTACATCCTCCACACTATAAATAATACAAATTCAAAAACCACCAAACAAAAATTACATTACACTTTGGAAATTAAGAAAACAGCCTCTAAAAAATCCTGGAATTTGCTGGGAACGTTTCTATGAAGCCATGGACACCCGGAACAGTGGCGGCGCGTCCTCTCTATGCGCCGCCGCCACTGGCAGCGCGTGGGTTCACGCACCGCCACAAGCAAAAAACAGGAGACAGAGTGGATCAGGCTCGGCTTCTCTCCTTCTTCCTCTCCTCGTCGGCGATGAAGACCATCGTCACCTGCAACAAAAGAAAACGCACAAGCAGTCTGTTTTAGTTAATTTTTTAGATCTGCTTTCCATCATTATCTGCTTCACTTTCTTCTTTCTCAGGTCTGTTCTTGCCGCTTCGTCGTCTTCACCTCTGCTTCAGGTAGTTGGGTGGCAGCTGGTGGAGATCTGGATCGGTCTATGATGGCTGCGGGTCATCGCTGTTGGTTTAAGAAGGCCAGCAGCTCTGGCGGATGAGGAAGTGATGGCACTTGTGGGCGTGCTGCTGGAGAAGGGGTGTTGCTGGAGGCCGGTTTGTGGGCGGCGCTGATGGCTGACGGTGTTGACGGCGTCAGAGGTGGAAGGGGAGCGTGAAGGCTCTCTAGTTTGGGAAAACCGATGGGTCGGCTGAGAAAAGGAAAAATGGTTTTAGGGGCTGTGAAAGGAGAAGGGGAGCTCTCTCCTGTCCGGCGTGTGGCTGAGGGGAGAGGAAAGGAACGTGAGGGCTGGTGTTCAATCGGCTGTTGTGGTGAAGGAAAATGGCGTTGGGCAGGAGGAAATGTCTGAGTGGCGGAGGGGTCTTTTGGCTGGGATGGAAGGCTTGCCCGGCCGAAGGAAGAAGAAACCGAATCCGGGGGGCGCCGCTTCTCTTCTTTTTTTTTGCCAAGTGAGGGCGGCCGGGTCTTTAGAAAAGATGGGTTTGTAGGGTTAAGGTTTTTAGGGTTTTTTTGTGGTTTCTCCCTCTTTGCAAAATTGCCCCCCTCCTCTAATGTGTGTTGAAGACCAGTATTTATAGGCAAAAATATTGCTAGGTTTTCAAACTTGGTCCCTCAACTTTTTTTTTTTTTTGTAAATTTTGATTTTTCTTATTTTTTTGTATATTTTTTTTAAAACGAGCAATATCAACATCTACTCAATGAGGAAAATCAATGATTTTAAAAATAATGCGTTAAAAGTTGAACGCGTTCCAAATATCTTTGAAAATTTAAATTCTTTTGAGACGATGCTAAAAATGCTAAAAACGATGCAAATGTATTAAAAACGTATTTTTTTGGATTTTCAATGTTTTTCGCTATTTTTGAATTTTTCTGAAAATTTATCAAAACATGGGTCAAAAATTTGAGTAGCAACATATATATATATTGAAGTTTTCTTCATTATATGAAAATACAATATGATTTTTTTTTTTTTTGCTTTTTAGAGACTTGGCCATATGCATGAAAACAAAGACATGTTTTTTTTATGTTTTGATGAAAACCAAGTATTTTAATACTGGATTTGTATTTTTATGGTATAAAAATACAAACCAATATTAGCCAAAATTCAGTAAAAAAAATACGCAGAGAAATCATATTTTCAAAATATTTTTTGGATTTTTTGGACTGGGCCGGACAAGTCCGACCTAGTGAACAGTTAAACACTCTCCACTGTTCACATGCTACGTGAACAATGGAGATGATGTTGAAGAAGGAGAAGCAGGCGGAGGCAGAAGGGAGGGGAGAAGCTTACCTAACGGTGGCGTTGGCAGTGCTGGTGGTAGCGAATCTTGGTTGAGGACGGTGGTTCTTCCTTTTCTCCTGCGTACTTCCTTTTCACTCCGCTGCGTTTCCTTTCTCTTCTCCTCTTCGTCTACCTCAGCTTCCCCTTGTTTTTCTGTTCTTCTTTTATTATCTACTGGTGGCGGTGGCAGCAATTGGGACTGCGGACGGTGGCTGGGAAACCAGGTGGCAGCTACTGTGATGGTGGTTATGCGGCGATTCTTCTTCTCTATTTTGTGTTCCTCCCTCTATCTGTCTTTGTTTTTCCTTCTTCTTTTATTTCTCATGGTGCAGGTGCTATCATCGATGACTGGGAGGACGGTGGCAGTTGGCGGTGGCTCTGGTGGTGGTGCTAGTGGTGCTAGTGGTGGCTATGCGAACAATAGGTGGTTCGCGGTGGTTATTCTCCTTTTCTCTTCTGTTTATCTGTGTTTCTTCTATTTATGTTCTCCTGTTGCTCTCGCTTCTGCTGCTCCTTCTTCGGTCTTTGATAATGGTGGAGCTGTTGTCGTTGGCGGTGTTGCTGGTGACAAGGCAGAATGACGGTAGTGCAGCTTCTAACGGTGGAGGGAGAGAAACCATACAGAGAGATGAGTTATTGTTATTCTCCCTTGTTCTTTTGTCTTTCTGTTCTTTCCTTTTATTCTCTCCTCAGCTCAAGTCTTCCCCTTTCTGTTCGTCTACCCTGTTTTCAAAACAATCTTTGTTCCTTTTTCAAACAATCCCCTACTTCCTTCTCTCTATCCGGTTCTCTTTTTCAAGTTAGATTCCCAAAAATTTTGCCCCCTCTAGTTTCCCTTTTTCGTTCCTTCCCTATCTCAGTGTCGCTTGTTCCCCTGTATTTAAAGGTAGTCGGGGGAGAGGTTCACCATACCCTGTCCAAGCACAGGGCATGGTGGTCGGGGCACGGGTCTTCTGCTTCTCATCATGGTGGGGGGCATGGGTCTCCTGTTTCTCTATTAATAAGGGTATGGGTTGTGTAAGTAGTTAGGCGAGTGGGGAGGTAGAGAAGGTGAAGTTGAGAGGGAAAAGGAGATTTAAAATCTTCTTCCCTGCCTCTGCATGCGCAGGGAAGAAGAACATGCACTGTGCCATTTAAAATGGCACCGTGTCCTATTTTTTTGGAAGAAAATGAAATAAATTTGGGAATAACCCAAAAATGGGTTATGACAACCGATGTCAAGGATTCTTGACATCATTAGCTTTCACCTTGGAAAGCTAATCAGGTCCCATAAATTTTGCCGATATCGACGTCACCCGTCGATATCATTAACTATTCTAAACCTAAATAGTTAATTAAATTCAAATTTCTCCTCCCACGTACCGGAATGCGGATGTTAACCAACCTTAGCTAACATCTTTAGCCCCCACATACTTGGGACCGACTAATCAAATTCAAGGAACAATCATTCCTACAATTCTTTGTTACTATTCATTTCCTCCAAGAGAACCCATAAAGTAATTTGGTTCAATTTTCCATATTTCCTTTTCTTTTATATTGTAACCTTTCTTTCTTTTTCCTTTTTCCTTTCCTTATCAATAAGCACCAACATTTATAGTTCAATAGTTAATTAAAATAATGATCAACTATAAAAGATATAGGTATCGAGTGCCTATCTGCTGTAGACACACGACTTGCGTTCCTTGTTGTGTTGTACTCCTCCCGCAGTTCCTCCTGAAACCACAGACACCCATCATTATTCCATATTAGTCCACATATCACAACACAACACCAACAATGACAATACTATTCATTTCTCTTTTACCCTTCTTTTCTTTCTCACCTACATTCCTCATTATTATCCGTTAACATTTTCAGCTCATTAGTAGCCCAAGTGGACATCATGAATTTAATTTTGATCGCAGCTTATTCCTTTTTAAGATCAAGACACAATGTTACATGTTTTATAAAGGGTAAGAAAATGAATTCTATCTTTAATACGACTAAAACTTGTCGTTTTGTTGGCTTGGCCGAATCTGCCAACATTGGTAACAGCTCAAGCTCTTCTCATATTTTTATTCATATCTAGAGTTCTAGGACTCTAAATGAAGAGATTGTCTCCAAATTTTGTTGTTCTCACACCCGAAACTCCTCTAAAAAAAAGGTGACGAATATGGCTAGATCCGTTGACGATTTCTAAATACGTTTTCTACTGCCACAATTATGCATTCAAGAAAACACAATGTACCCAAATTTTTTCTTCTCTCACTCACTTGGCTCTTGGTTGAGCTTGGCCTAAGGAAACTAAGGTTTCCCTTCCTCTTCTTTTTTTTTTTATCACTCAATCACCACATTTCTTATTGTTCACCTCTTGAAAAATGTTTCAATTGAGCAACAAGGAAAACAACACAAAAATCAGAATTTCCCCTCTTTCCTTACAACCCCATGGTCGACCACTATTTCCCCTTAGTCTTTGATTTTGTTGAAATCTTCTTTTGCATAATTTCATCCTTTGTAGGCAACCTATGCTGCTCAACTCATTTAATTCCAATCAATTCCACATTTCCCCAATTTTACTCAAGAACCCTAATTTTTCAAACTTCAAATTAATGCACAACTCTTGCATGAATTTAAATTGGCTTTCCCAATTGGTTTAGAACTTCATACCTAGAGATATTTTGGTTTGATTTTGGGTTTGATTAAAGTTTCCTAACCCCTTTCTCCTCTACAAGCAGTCGGCCTCCCTCTCCTTCTTCTCTTAACAATTTCTTCACTTTTCTTCTTGCAAATCTCCTGTCTAAGTTTGTTTTCTCCACTTAGTAATTATAAGGTTTGTGTAGGAATTGAAATTTAGGTGTTTTCTCTTAGGCTTGATGAAGGAAAATCTGAAAATTTTCCCTCCCTTTTCTTCTTGTTACCTGCCGGCCATGGATGAAAGAAGGAATGGGTATTTATAGTCCCATTTCTTCTTAATTCCATTTTGGTCCCATCTTTCCCTAGTTTTCTTATTTTAACCCTTTTTTTTCAAAACTAATAAGTTTTTATCATCATCATTATTAATTTAATTAATTAATTTAATTTTTTTTCATTATTTTGTATTATAACAAAATTTTGAATTATTATAAACCTCTCCCTTTTTTGTATACTTTATTCTCGAGCTTCACATCATACCGCATATCACAAGACTCAAGCATATAAAAAAGAGTTATTATTCTTATTATTCATCTCATCCTTTGTTATAATGGTTATTACATTCATTTTGAAGATGTCATCGCTAAGATATTCTTTTTAGAGAGTATAAATTCTTCACTCTCAAATATCATCTTAATAGCATTTTTACCTAAAAATGAGCAAGACACTAAGTCCTTCCTAATGTCAATAACATGAAGCATATTGTTAACTTGAGAAGCTTCCGGAAGTCATCTTCAATAAGACTTTTCCAATGCTATTACCTTAAAGGTTGATGAATATCTCATGTACAAGTATTTACCATCCATTTTTTTTATAAGTGAAAAGCATTATCTTCATAGTGCATACATATTTTTTTACACTAGTGTTAACCCAACGCTAGTTAGGATTGTTGATTAGGTTAACTTTAAAAACAATAATAAAAAAATTCTTTTTCAAAAATTTGTTCGGAGGTGATCACCTTTGGTGATGTTAGCTTGAACAATACCTTAGAGGTTGAAGAATTTTTTTTATGTACAAGAGTTCACCATTAAATTTTTTATAAGTGAAAAACTTCCTCTTCTCACACTGCTAGAAAATAGCAAAATACCAATGTATATTTCATCGTTGTTTTGAAGCCTAGTTTTGTCGTAAGTACAATTACCAACAGAATCATGAATGGAAAATTGTCTTTGAAAAACATATCGTTGGTGATATATATTCCATCAATCATTTTGCCAGTAAATTCATTACTAATTGTGGAATATTACCAATAAAATTAATCCGTCAGAGAATTATATTTATATGTATGTTACCAACAGAAATAATCCATTGGAGAATTATATCTAACAGTGGCAAATCCTGTAATTTTTTTCCAACTCTTTGAAACTCTATGAGGGACTTAGTTAGTCAGTAATTCCATTGGTATTTCATGTTCTGTTGGAATTGTATGTAATTATTTTTTAAAAAACAATTAAGAAGAATAAAACAAAATTAAAATAAAATAAAATATAAAATCTGTATTATTAATTTAAAAAATATGGTTAAATACAATGTACCTATCTAGTAGAGAGAAGCTGGAGGAGAAAACAGAGGTAGATCTTTATCAAAACCAGGAGGGCAACGAGGTAGAGCATAAATACCAATAAAAGTTGCTAACAACCGCTCGAGGATATTTATTTTATACCTCGATTTGGTCTTCTTAACCCTTAGTTAGGCCATCTCAGCTTAGAACTATTCTTGTACAATTTTATAGATGATTAGTGATTGCTGGCTTGATCCAGGTTACGCAATCCCAACGGTCAAGACACTATGGCCCACCCGTATATCCTCAATAATAGTGCTAGAGATACAATTCCTAAATTTCTACCATCTTCACTATTTACACTTATCATTTCTTTAACTTAAACATGGATTAAAAAAAATAGAAAAATTGATAAAAACATATAAATCATAATCTTAAAACAGGGTTTTACAAACCTTAATTGGTAGATAGAGAGAGTGTTGTGTCATCTTTTATCGGAGAAGAAGAGAGAGAGAGAGAGAGAGAGAGAGAGAGAGAGAGAATGTTGACCGTTTTGTATAAGAGAGAGAGGAAAGAAGGGGAGAGAGAATGTTTGTTTTGGGGAAAATTTTGGGATTGTTTCGTATATTTAAGTCTAATTTTACCTATGGAACTTTTTGTTAGTAAAAGTAACACATCATTTATTACTGATGAAATTATTAACGGAAAGTTAAATATTTAATAAGTCCATTGGTAATTACTTTAGTAATTAACACTAAGATTGTTTTAGCCCCCCACCCCCCCCCCCCCCCCCCCCCCCCCCCCCCAAAATATTTTCCAATGACATTTCATTCCATCTGTATTGCCATTAGTAATTTGAATTTTAAGTGGCAAAGTCTTATAATTTTTTTCTAACTCTTTGGAACTCTTTAATGGACATAGTCCGTTGGTAATTCCATTAATATAAAATAGAGGCAAAGTCCTGTAATTTTTTTTCCAACTCTCCGAGGAACTTAGTCCATCATTAATTTCATTGGTATTTGACATTCGGCTGATATTTTCATCAGTATAAAATAATTTATTTTCCTCAATATTTTTGTATTCCTATCTATCCAACCTATAAATAGAGTAAAATCACAACACAATAACATTAATTATGTTTAATAACATAATAATAAAATCACAACAATAAACAATCCAATTGTGTCAACAATGATTCATTATAAAGCAACAACATATGAAAAAAGTACATTAATGTCAATTTCATTACACATCGATGTTTTACATATAAAATCACTTCAAAAACTTTTTAATCATCATCATCATCATCTTGTCCATTATAATCTCCATCATTAAATTGAGTTTATCAATCTCATCATCTTCATTGTTTTCTATATGTCCAGTAATTCTTAATATATCATTTAATTTCTCAGCATCAAAATCAGTGATCTATTCAATTCATACCCTGTATATGTAAAACTCTCTTCTATGTAGTGAATCCAAAATAAAATTATATTCATTAATAATTGAAAAGGAGATGGCCAACAGCTGCTCACCATTAAACACTAAATTATTTCTTGCAAACCAAATAGTTCACAAGGTTGCAAAGAAAACTAACTTCCATTCTTTGACTTGGAACTTTCCCGAGCTGTAGCTTAGCCATTGATTGTAGAAGTCTTAAAGAGATTCAAGAAAAGCGATTAAAACTACTCTAAACCAGAACACCAGGAGGAATGACAGTGGATGAGAAGCTGCAATGTTGATTTAGGGAATCTGTTGCAGGAAGAACATCTTGCTGCTTCTATATTGATGAGATTTCTTCGGGCTAGAAATTCCTTTATACAGAGTCGATTTTTCATAGCTAACCAGCATAGGATTTTTGTTTTTTGAGGAAGCCATACTTGTCCATATATTAGCTTTCCAGTTACCATCACCTTGGAATAGAATTCTATCTAATAATAAGCTGCAACTTCTTACAGTAAAAATCCCATCTTTGCTCGCTTCCTAAATCTTCTTATCTGACTTTGCTTCTGATAATATCTGTGATTGAATAAGCCATACTTGTCCTTCAAAACGTTAGCTGATGCTCATTAAGAACCCGCAACTCTCTCCTCCAGGTAAGACTCCAAGTCTAAGTACCATCCACCCATGTTCCAAACCTTGAAATTCGGCCTGCTTGTGAAAAATTGATAATGCGAACAACCTTAGAAATTTATGTGAGAAAATAGAATTTCATGTCAACTTATATATCCAAAACCTCACTATTTTCCCATCTCAAACCACAAACCTCATTGAATTTCTTAAGCTCATGCCTGATTTCTCTTCTGATCGAATCACAGCTACCTATAAAGAAAAGAATCTGACCACATAACTTCGGAAGGATTTAACACGGGTCAGACTCTACGAAACTATTAATTTATTAAGGGTTCTTGTAGTTTAAGTTTGAAGGCATCTCCATCTTAGTGTTAGAGTATTTTCTCTAACCAAGTTTAAATCCATTATGACATTAACTACCACCGTTACAAATATTGTATTGAGGAGTTATTGGCGAAAGCAAATCGCCATTGGATGTGTGTTTCCAGGCCACATAGTCTTGAGCAGCCCCACATTTGGGCGTGACCGTGGCTGCTATCTTCATGACAATAAAAGCAAGCATAAGATGAGCAAAATCCTCCCTTTTTCATTGTCTATTACCCTCCAATACCTTAGGCTAGACTTTTCAAATCCCCTTACAAAAGAGAGTCTTTTTAGCCTTTTTTTTTTTTAATAAATACTTTTGAAACTCAAATATTTTAGAGGAGCTATTTTAGGTTTAATGAAATATTTTTAAAATTCAAATATTTTAGAGAAATTTTAGAGAAAGGACTTATAAATATTAGTCTAATTGACTGTTAGAAAAGACAAGAATTGATTAGTAATTGACTCACGATGAGAAAGTTAGTCTTATAAATATTTTCAATTCTTGAGAATTGTAAGTTATTTTTTCTTATTTTTATTTGATAGAAAAATATTTTATATTGATAAATTTTTTTCTAGATTAACCATATATAAAAAAAGAGAGATACTTTACAAAAGCATATTTTATTTTAAACAAAGCAAAGCATAGCCTAATTGGTTCCGTTTGTTTTACACTATATTTTTTGAAAAACATTTTTTAATAAAAATATTTTTCTGAAAAAGTATTTTTTTTCATGAATTATTTTTCATTTTTTTATGTATTAAGGAAAATAGCTTCTTGTAAAATAAATTATTTTTCATTGCTAGTTTTTTAATAATTATAATAATATAAAAAAAAGTTATGATATTAATAATGATAGTGATTGTGATAATTGTTATGGTATTAATTAGCCTAATTGGTTGATGTAGAATAATTGTTGTAACATAGTAAAAATAATAAAATAATAGTTTTCACAATGGTAAATTTTAACCAGATTTTTTTTTTTTTTTTTTTATGTTGATGGTAATAATGACTATAAAGGTAATGCTAGTTGTAACAATGAGTAATGAAGATAATTATTGCTGTGATAATGATAATAGTGGAGTTCCGATGATGAGACTAATATGAATGATGAAGTTACAGTTAAAATGATAATAAAAAAAAATGGTATTATTATGATCAAGGGTGGGGTGGGCTCTAGTCCAGGTCAAGATTTTATCAATATTTTTTGATTGATTTTATATAAAGAAAATTTGTAATTCTAAACTAAGGTATCAAAAAATTCTGAAAATTTAAGTAGAGCCTTCTAATGTGATACTTTAGTTTGGGTTAAAATTTCAAAAATTTTGGAGAAATTTAGAAATTTGATAAAAAAATTATAATTTGACCAGTTTTACATTATTGGGTATAATTTTCAATCCGACCATCAGATTGAGCTGAAATTTAACTAGAGATCTTAAAATATATTGAATAAAATCTGGTTAAAATTTTAGGATGAACAGAGTTTGGTAGTGCTAACAAAAAAAAAACATCAAATAAAAGCAAAATGACTCATTAAGGGTAAAATTGTTATTTGCCATTAAAAATAAAACAAATCAATTCTTCCTTTCTTTTATATGTTGCCGACTGGGCAGAAGCATAATAGGAAAAAAAAAGGCGAGAGAGAAAGAGAGAAAAGTAAGGGAAAAACATAAAAAAAAATTCAAGGAAAAAAAATAAAAAAAAGTAAGAGAATAACCTTGTAAACTTACAAACTCCAACTTATAAAATACTAATCTAGGGAAGAATCAAGTGAAGGAAGGAGGAATTGGAAGAGGAAAAAAATTTAATTACTTTATTTTTTCAGTTGACATGAGATTGTTATTTTATCTCGGTTGAGGGGTTGTTACAATATTGATTCAGATTTAATTGTAGATGAATTATATTCCACAAAACATTGAAGGATATAACTTCAATAGTGAGTTTATTTTTACTTTCACTTTAATTTTATATATTTTCAAATATATTTTTTAATATTTTAGGTAGTGTATTTGAATTAAAACTTTACTATTAACTTTAAAAATTCATGTACATGACTTAATAATTTATCTTAAAAAAAATTATATATTTATTTAATAGCTCAGAATAAAAAAATTCCTTACTCCACCCTTGATTATAATGCCAAAAAAGTCATCGTGAGGATCAATATTATGATGCTTGCAAGCTTTAACTTGAGCTCCTGAATCAAACTCCACCTTCCTGAAACTCAGGTCCCAAGCTAATTTTTGCAGCAGTTAAAGCCTAATGTTGAGTGATACAGATCACCAAATCGCTTTCGGATTCTACAGCTCCAATTTTAGATTATTTTTATTGTAACTTCTTATAGAAATCAAACTCACCGTTAGATTCGACATATTTTTGTAATTTAGCACACCCACCTCTGTGATTGGATTAATAAACATATAAAATAAACAAATCTGTGTATTTAATAATATGAAAACAGGGGCGAAGCTGGTAGGTTGTATTATTAACCTTGAATTCTGGGTCTAATTGTTTCTATCATTTTGTCCATCACACGGAACATATTGGCTTGTTATTTTCTTTAGTGACCTTCGAGATGATTATATCCGTAACGGCAGCAAATCTAGAAAATTGCACCTCCTTTTTTTATTAATATTTCTGTTCAAAATGGATCTTGAGTATATAATTTTTTGTCAAGATTTCTACACTTTGACCGTTCAACCACTCATATAATTAACAATCAGTGATATCAATTGAGTAAATTCTAAATTTGTTTTTTAGAAATCATTAATTTAAGTTCTAATAATTTCAGGGTCACTAGAAATTTATATGGTTATTAACTTCAAGATCCATAGGATTAGTTGAGGTACACGCAAATTAACTCAAATATTCACGTTAATAAAAAAAAGAATGCTCAAGTTTCAATCCTGAAAGGTATAACTCAACTAGTCAGGTTTTCAATTTGCTTTTCAGAGGTTACTAGTTCAAGTATCATAAATTTTAGAACCACAATAAGTTTACCTGATTATTAATTTTAGGATCTTTAAAGATTAGTTGAAATGCGTGTAAGTTCCCTTAAACTTTCACAATTACCTAAAAAAAAAACAAAAACCCTGATCTCGTAAGGTCAAGATTAATGGCACGTAAGAGTTAAAAAGTGAAAAAGAAATAATTCAGTTCCAGTCCATTTTGCATGAATTATAAAAAATAATTTTTAATTTGAAAAAAAAAACTTCTGATGAAGAAAAAATGACTCTATGAATATATTTTAGTACTTACGTTCAACCTATTATTTTATGTATAATTACGTCTAATTTATCTTTAAAATATTCTTAGTGTCATATGTTAGCCCGTCACTAATATATACTTTCTTTCACCATGAAAACTAATGGAAATACTTGAGGTGACTTACACATGACAAAATTCAGATTTTATATATTCAAAATGTCCTTTATTAAAAAAATTATATAAAAAAAATGAAATGTCAATCATAGCTTATAACTCTTCGAAAATGGATATTAAATCTCTGTTTATCGAACGGTAATTAAAATTTCAAATCTTTTTTTCGTACTCTTTATTTTATAATAAGAGGTATTTTGTATATATAAAAATTTAATTTTATTCATTTGCAAGTCATGTGATGTATTTTCATTAGTTTTGATAGTGAAAATGTAACGAAAAAATAGATTGAAGACATAACAATGCAATTAAACATGTACTATATAATGTTTTGGAGAGAATTAATTTTTCTGTTAAATTTCTTTCAAAATGATGTTATTTTATCAGATAAAATATGCACATTAGATAGACAAATGTTAATTAATATTGAGAAAAAGGACCAATCGAGAAAAGTATGAAACATTAGGGATCCAATTGGGAATGCCTATATAACTCAAGGAGTAAATAGAGGTTAGCCCTAATAGGAAGCTTGAACATGTAATGGAATGGAGAGCAAGTGAACAACATCTAAAAAGCTGTCCAGAAAGAATCCTCTTCTTTTCAGCTAATATATATATATATATATATAATTTCTCAATAAATAAGTCACTGATCATCAAAATTCTTTGAGTCTCTTCGGCCTTTGCTCGGATGAATCTTCGTCATATGGCCCGCATTCATTAAATCCAAAAGATCAGACAGAGGAGGTGAGAATTATAAATTCTCCTATTAAAAAATGACCAAGAGGACCCTCGACCTCTATAATTTGCAAGATATGGACAGACTTCTTTGAAAAAATATGACCACAAGGAATTGTCGTCTTCATTACCTACTTATTTCGAAGAAAAAACAAATTCATGTGAGAATGAAGGGGCCTTGAAAATGAAGGTTAAGAAATTATTCAAGTACTGTGGATATTGGATCTGACATGACACTTGTGACCAGGAAATATTAACAAATGAAAACCTTCAATTTGAATTATTGCTCTTTTATATTACTTTTTCCTTTGAGAATAAATAAGGAATTTAAATCAATACAGTCTATATTAAACAATAGCTATCTCCAAGGAAATATCACTCTGCTTGTCTAGCTACGAAACATTTTTTTAATTGCAAATGATATGTAGGTAGTGTTCGTTACTTTCCTGTGATAAAAAAGACAAAGATAATAAATATGGAAATATACTTGGTTAAAAAGATAGAGATTTCTATTCATGAGATAATTTTAAAGTAAATTTTTATATTTTCAAAATAGAAAATATAGAGGGAACATGTTTTTAAAGATAATATTTTTTATTTTTTATTCCTAAACTATCCTCGTAAAAAACTCTAAATCCCAAAATTATCCAACTAATATATGCAAGGATAAAAATAGTTATTATTATAGTTTTAAAACTCAATTCAACGTCGATCTAGGGCAAAGCCCGGATCACAAATTAGGAGGGTTAACTGGGGTTGACCTGAGTCAATGTAATAATAAAAATATTTATTATCATAATTTTAAAATTCATCTCAAGGGTCAACCCAGGGCAAAGCCTCAGTCACAGGTCAAGTTTACCGTGACTCAAGTCAACGTCTAAATAAAAGTGGTTATTGTCATAATTTTAAAACCGACTCAGGGATCGACTTGTGACAAGGCCCCTGTTACAAGTCAAGAGACTCAACCCAAGTTGATCCAGGTCAATGTAAAAATAAAAAATTTTATTATTATAGTTTTAAAACCTAACTTGAAGGTCAAGTTAAGGTAAGGCCAAGTCACGAGTTTGGAGGATCAACCCAGATCAATGTAAAGATAAAAGTAGTTATTATCGTAGTTTTAAAACTCGACTCTAGACTCGACCTAAGACAAGACCCAGGTCACATGTAAGGAGATTCAACCCAGGTTAACCTAACTCAATGTATGAATAAAACTAATAATTATCATAGATTTAAAATCTGACTTAGGAGTCAATCTAGGACAAGACTCAAGTCACAAATTAAGAGAGCCAGCCTGGGTTAACCTAAAAAAAATTAAAATATAAAATCAAAACAACCTATGTTTTTTTACTCATGTTTTATCTTGGGTTAACCCAAGTTTTGATCAAGTCAAATTTTATAATTAGAGTTATTATAATATTATTAATGTCATCACTCAATATATACTAAAGTAAAAAAAAAAAATATATGTAATAATTTTTTAAAAATATGTAAATTTGATAGTAATATGTATTGAGAGTAAAATAAACTTTTTATATTTTATTTTATTTTGTTAACCAAAATCAATCAAGATATTAAAACAGTCACTTTATCTTATATATCACTATCAAACACAATTTTATTAGCTATATTTATGTTTTTTTATCTAGTATAGTAACTAAATGCTAGCTTAACTAATCATACAATATTTAATCAATATATTTTGGGAAACAATGTCACCTAATTAAGTCCTTATCATCATAATTTATTGATTTCAAAAGAAAATAAGGACAAATTTAGTTGAAACTGGTACGTTTAATTAAATATATACGTACACTGCTACAATATTAATTCACGTACTTGTATATATTTAATAATTTTAGCCGGCAAGTAATTACAAATAGATTCTATATAAAAAAAAATTGCGCAAGCAGATATCATGTTAATAACTATTTTATATATAGTTAGAATAATGTGCTGCCTTGATCTTGTTATGGAGAAATTAAGTATGCCAATAGTTATAATCCTCGTATAAATATGGATCCAGTTAAAAGGGCTAAAAGGGCAAGTTTGAAAAGAATTCCATGAAGAAGCCTTGATGGATCAATTACGGAGCTTGATAAAATTAACAATAACTTTATATCTGATTATGTTTGTATCATGCTTAAATTTTACCAGATTATTCTAAATGCTTAGTTCCTTAGGAGATTGGCTTTACCGATCATCACCTATATGGATCTTGCCGTGAAGTTGTTATTTTTGTTATTTTATTTTATTTTCCTTGGTAACTCTAAATTTTAATTATTCTATTTAGTTTTGGATTCTTTGATTAGATTGGTTTTAAAGCATTATTTATGTAGTTGGTGTGTTTTTTTTTCTTTGTCAAATCATTCACTACCAGAAAATTGATAAATACAAACGGAAATACCGAGGGAATATTTCCGTCGGTAAATTTTCGAGGGATTTTACCGACGGAAATATTCCCTCGGTATATACCGAGGGAATTACCGTGGGAAAAAAAAATTAAAACAAAGCAAAAAAAAAATGATGACGTGTCACATTTACTCTCTGGAAAATACCGACGGAATTTGTTCCGTCGGTAAATTTGTTGGTAAATTGTGAACACCGTTCATCATGTTAATTACAAAAGGAATCACCGATGGAAAATTCCGTCGGTATTTTCCAGAGAGTAAATCACCGACGGACTGAAAAGTCGTCGGTGTTATTTGGCGGTTTTCTGAAAAAATTCAATTCATTTAAAATTTTCATTTAAATATTACAGACGGAATCACCGACGGATTGAAAAATTATCGGTAATTTTTTGGCGGTTTCTGAAAAAAATTTATGAAATTGAAAATTTAAATTAAATATTACCGATGGAATTACCGACGGAATAATTAAAAAATATTAATATTTAATTATCCGTCGGTAAAGCGTCCCAATAAAAAGCCTGAATGCCCTTATTTCACAAGAGACAGACCAATTTCTTATTCTTCTTCTTCTTCTTCTTGTTCTTGTACTTCTTCTTCTTCTTCTTCTTCACTATATGTAAAAAACATCATTAAGGTATGTCTTCTTCTTCTTCTTCACATTATGTAAAAAACATCATTTCTTATCTATTTCTTTCTCTTCTTTTCTCTCCTCATCTCCTTCTCTTTTCCTCCATGCTTGGGTATGTCTTCTTCTTCTTTCTTCTTTTATCCTCTTAGTTTTTTTTTTAATTAATATGCTTAATGAAATTTTTTTTCTCTCCTTAGCTTCACTTGCAACTACATTAAGGTAAGATTTTTCTTTTTTCTTCTTTTTTCATGATTTTTTTCACTATATTTGTTTTTTATTTTATTTTTAATTGTTTTTGTTCTTAATAATTGTATAAATATTGTTGTGAGATTTTTTTTCATATGAGATCAATTTTTAGTAGATTTATTTATAGGATTTTTAAATTTTTAGCAATTGCAACTTCATTTTTTTCATATGAATTAATTTTTTAGTTGAATTTATTTTTTTATTTTATTTATTTGTTGCAAATTTGTTTGAATTGATTTTCTTATTCTTTTTTCCAAGCATTTTGAGTATATATTATACAGTGTTAATTTAATTATTTTATAATTTTATAAAATGAATTTTTTTAAAATGTTTTTCAATAATTACCGACGGAATTTCCGTCGGTAATTCCGTCTGTAAATCCCTCGGTTATTCCGTTGGTAATAAAAAAATATTAACGACACGTCTGTTCCGTCAGTAAATCCGTCGGTAATTCTATTACCAACGGATTTACCGACGGACAAAACATTACCGACGAACGATTCACCGACGGATTATTTCCGTCTTTGATTCCGTCGGTAATATAATTACCGATGGAATATGTGTCTTACACTGACGGAAAAATTCCGTCGGTAAAACTGTTAAATCTTGTAGTGATTATTTCATAAAATATCATAGTTTTTCTCTATTTCTCTACGATTTCTATCTGTAACATTACAGCTTAAAAACCCTATTTTTTTTAACGCATATTAAATGTTGTTTCATGATCTAAGAACATAGTTTTCTTCATCATTATTCCATATAGTATGTCTACAACTGATCCACACTACTTGAGCTAATTTCATGTTATCAAGGTATATAAAATACTTTAGGTCACTAGATAACCACACATAACAATAAGACCACAAAATAACACAACACATGACCATTATAACATACACTCTCTTATATTTTATTTATCATTGTTATACATTTTTTTCCATTTTATAATTTAATAACTTAAGCATGGAAGGGTCCTTTATCTTAATAGGAACTTGTTTTTGTAAAAGAGTATGAAATGACCAAACCCAAGTACTACTACCTAAAAACAACCATGAAAAGCCCAAATCCCATCTAAAATTTTTATGACGTCGATAATATAGTCATTTATGGAGACTTGATTAAAAGTTAGTTAAGTTAATTTTCTTTCCTACTTCTTTCTATGTCTGACAAATTAAAAACACTGTAATATAGTAGAGTAACCAACATCTCCACAAGAAGTACATTAGCTCCTCTAAATCTTCAACAAATTACCCATCAAAGAAAGGAGCCCAATTAATTAAGCTAGTCTAGGTACATAATAAAAGTTTAATATCCATGTACTCCCTTAACAAGTGACACCACCTAGCTCCATTACTTGTACCATTTAGTACATATAAACAACGCTAATTCTTTGAAGGAACAAATCATAATGATGTATAAGAAAGTAGACATGAGAATATTCATACTTTAACAATTCAAAAGAGCCACTATTACCATGACAAACATTCAGAAACTGGAAATTTTTGAATGAATCCCAATGGTATAAAAACTAAAACATCACTAGGTCTTAGTCATAAAAATGACTATCATAATCAATCTCTCTTTGAGTTTCACTCATGGACTCCTCATGAAAACAGACACTGACACAAGATGAGATCAATAACAAAACAAGCTTTTTAAAAGGAATATCATGTCCATTAAAAAAGAGATTCTTCACTTTCTCATCAAGTGCTGCATATATGTCTCTTCAAGGATTGCATGTTCACAAAGGCTAGTTAAAACAATTATAATGGACTTTCAAATTTAAGAAATAACATACAAGATGTATGAAGTATTATTGGATTTGTAACACAAGATAGTGATGCTATATGTAAAGTCTTTCCAACAATATTTCAAGGATTTACTGGGTTGTGGTGTCATAGCTTAGAGCCTAACTTTATGCTTGACCTTCCTTATCTTTAAGCCAGACTCATCTTCCACTTTAGCACAAGTATACCAGCTAAAAAAACACAACTAAGCTCTTGCCATCATACAACGAGAAGATGGAAGTACTAGAGCATATATTTAAGGGTTTAATAAGAAAACGTTCAACAAGGAAAGTCTACTTGAAATGAAAGAACTCAACTGATTTATAGAGTCTACAACTATTTTTTATAGGAAAGAATGTATACTTTTCTCAAACTAAATCTTTTTAAAATGAAATAGGCAATGCCAAAATGCATTTGAGTAGAAAAACAAGCTCGACCAGGAAATAACACCCTTGGCTCTAACAACATATAAAAGAGTCTTTCGAGCACTACCAATATCCTAGCAGTCACAGGGAATCCAAAAGTAATATAAAGGGACCTTTTCGTGATCAATTGACAAGCACTAAGATATTACCATTAAGAGAAAAAAAATCATACAATATCCACCTCCTATGAAGTGTGGTGTGAACATAAGAAACCCTAATAAATCTTGTTTCTTTTACCATGATAATGGGGTAACATCGAGGATTTTTATAACCTAAAACAAGATAGAAGAATTAATCACCCAATAATTATGTTTAATAGTTTGTAAGAAAAAAATTGTAACCTGAAAAAAAAAAGAAAAAAAAAAGAGGTTATCGCATCCTATAATACGTTTCTTGAGATCAAATAGTCTTTATAAATTGCATGGAGAAAATCTTTTCAAGTTTTCAATAAAAAAAATTCAATATTACTTCTCCAAGAAAGTTTCTATACATTATTCTTTATGTAATTTCTTATCTCCATATCTTCAAAACACAATCTTCTTATAAAATTTCTATGTTCTCAACTAAATCTCCATACAAAAGTTCTATGCATTCCATGAAAATTAAATATCCATGTCTTAAACAAAATCTCCATATCTCCAAATAAAATCTTCATATAAAATTTCCTTGTCTGCAACAAAATCTCAATGTCTCCAAATAATGAACTCTTTAAATATTCATCATGGCAATTTGTCCATTGATACTTTATTATCAGTGGAATAATTCTTATCACGATATAACTTTTGCAATCACAAAGCATTCTCCAAAACACAATCTTCATATAAAATTTTCATGTCTCCATCTAAATCTCTATATAACTTTCATAGTCACAAAGATTCTTTATGTTATGCTCTTTAGCTTAAGAGAAGAAACTCATTAGTCTTTTAAATTGCATGCGATTTCAAAGACTAAGGGGAAATTGATGGGTCAACAAAATTAAAAAAATAGAGAGCTTAATTGTCCATTTAGACAACCTTGTTCATTAATGGGCTTTGACATAAACAAAAATCCCTTGTTCATTAAACTATGGGTCTTGACCCAATAATAAATCATATACAACCATTATTTGGACCTCGATCAAACCTCTAACTATCCTGGAACCAAATCCCAATACCATACAAATTTCCAAAAAGCCTAGTAGTAGCACATATAAAAATACAGTGTTGCGACCTCCATGAGTTTAGTGTGGTGCCTAATTTTCTCTCAAATAACTATAACCAATGGTAAGTACAATGCACACCTTGTGAATACTATGCCGACCTTTCTTGCCAAGCACTAGCAGACACCAACCTTTTCCACTGATGGTCATGATACACCTTCTAGTATAGTGCCTATATTACTTTACCTACTCATTCTAGATAATTGTTTTTCACTATTACTCCATATGGTATGTATGTAACTCTATGTTCCACAAGCTAATTTAATGTGACCAGGGATATATAAATACTTAAGGTTACTAGATAAATACACAACCATAACAATATATAATTTTCTATATATGTGTGTGTTTGTGATTTTTATACATTCTTATCCTCTTACAATTTACTATTTAAGCATCAAAAGGATCCCTTATCATGATGAGGTACTAGTTTTTACAAGAAAGTGTGGAATAACCAAACACATGTACCTTAGCCTAAAACAATCGTTGAAAGTCCAAATTTAATTTGAAGCTTTTTGACTTCATCAAATATAAAATTCATTTCTTATCCTATAGATTGAATAATGTCCCATTTTTAATGATAAAGTTCAAAATTTCTCAATGTTCCTCTCCAATTGTTTTAAAAGTTCTAATGTTACTCTTAATTATTAAAAATCGTTCTTTTTTTATCAATTTTCTTTTCACGTTTTAATTGTTATGTGAGATATTATAGCAAATTTGGTGAATTAAGAGGAAAACTTGAAAGAAAAGTAAGAAAAAAGTAAATTAAAAATAAGAAAAATTTCAGCTTTTTGGTAGTAAAGGGAAAGCTACAATTTAAAAAAAAAAACAGGGAAATTTTGAAAATTTTAATTGGAGGGTGAAGCGGAAAAATTAATGTATCTATAAGAATAAGGGATGGTTTCCTCTATGTTAATCAACCGGATACACGACATGAACATGCTTGAAAAAGAATTAACCAAAGTTTTGATCATATTCACAAGCAGTGACGTCGTTTTGTTTATTCGCGTTCAAAAATCATTTAACCATAACATCGCTAATTAATAAAAATAAAACACTTTAGAAAACTTTTCACCCTAATGTCTTTAGCAAGACTTAGGCTCCATTCTACTAAAATATACTCCGAATTTGGACGACTCATTAATAAAGAAATAAAAGGAAATCTAGGGCGTAGAATTTGGTTGAATATCACCATCCTCGTCCTTAAAAAAACATATTTACTGTATGTTACATTATGTGAAAGAGAGGCCCCCTAAATTGCTTGTGGAGGTTACTTTGTTTGACATTGATGGATAAATTAAAAGATATGATTAGATAATAGTCCTCCAAGCTAAGCTAACTGACACGGCAAGATAGGAGCATATATATATATATATAGACGTCAGTGTTCCATGATTTGTTATAGTTGTCAGCTTCTGCCAATATGCTATATATATATATATATATATATATATATATATATATATATATATATATATAGCAATCGCATGATCTTCGTGCATTTGGAATATGTTCACACTCCAGCTTCCTATATAATAAAGTGATGGTCAAGTACGTTTTTGAATTTTTGTGCATCATTATTATGTTTATGATATTACAAGAATAATTATTGGGCCTACAAATAAACTAGAACAATCCAACCCAAACATATATGCATAGATGAAGCTCAACTCTCAAATCTAAGGGTCAAAAGAAATGGAGGAGGAGGGAAGAAAAGGTGATGGCCAACAGAAGTTTCAAAGACAACTCAATTGACCTTGTAATATTTAATATCATGGCGATCTCATAAAAATAATAATTTTATTTTTAATGTTTGAAAAATTAGAAAAAAAAATATAAAGAGCAGCCATCATCTTGTATTATAATTACTAGAAACTTTAACTGATTAATAAATATCTAAGATAAGTGATTGATTATGCTGAAGGAAATATTAATTTACCTTAAAACATCATATATGAGGTATGTTGCATTGCAAATATTGTCTTTTATTCTTTGCAATTTGTTGTGCGTGATTTACTAGTGATATATCTATAAAGCAATAACGAATTTACTATAACGAGTTAAACCTTGATTGTTGGCTAAATCTAACCTTTCTATGATCTAATTTATTTTTGTCACTCTCATTTATTATATTTGGATAACACTTGGTAAATTAACAGTTTTAAAATTGATCATTCCCAATCATAACATGTGACTAACTATTGATCAAGTCATGTCATTGAATTATCCATGGGTTTATATTGAGCTCATTAAATCTAATCTAAATCTTAAAAAAAAAGTCCATACTAGATTGTTTTATAAATTGTTTTATGAAACCAAAAAATACATGCAAAATGTTTTTTTTTTTTTTTGAAATGCTAAGACAAATATTTTATAAAATACTAAAACATGCAAAGACATCTTTTTTGGGTTTTTTTAGAGACCCAGCCATATTAGATTTTATTTGATAACTTTAATGAAATCCTAGTTTTTTTTTTTAATGTTTTTTATTGAGAATATAAACATGTAACTAAAACAACATAAAAGCATTAGCCATTGTTCATATTACATGAACAATATACATGGCATCTCTTCAATTCAAAAAGAACTCGTGGCTGTCATTAATTTTATCTACATTTTTCTTGTTTGGTTGCTGCTGCACATTCTTCATCATGGCTCTTTAGCCATTGTTCATATTATCTCTAGAAAGATCTCTTTTTTCTTTTTTCATATGTGATCTTTTTTGTACCGGCCACACTTTCTATTGTGATCTTTATTATCACAGATATAAAGATAATTCATCTTCTAAATGTAGATAAAAAAGCTAAATTATAAAGCGAAATCCAAAGGAAATATTCTCATCAGCAAACATTCTAATGAATATTCTCACTTCAGTAGAGTGTCATAGACCCAACAAGCTTGAACTATGTGATAATGATTATTAAATAAATTCACTCAAGTAAGCTGCAGTGAGTCGTTTCACACATTCTCAAACAAGAAGCTCGCTGTTCTATCCAAGCTAATTAAGCCATGTTTACCTCCATCCAACTATTCCCTTACAATCCCTGAAATACATTTAAAATAATCTATAAAAATTTCATCCCAAAGTACTGAATCATCAGAAATGACCATATACAAGGAAGTTAATTTATATTTTTATAGATTATCTAGATTGCTTTTAAATATATAAAGTTTACTAGGTTCAATTTTCATATGATTTAAATTTTTTTTTACTAAAAAAAAATATTAACAATATCTATATGTTTTTTACATTTAAATTTCTTTTACCCCACCTACACTGCAGCGCAGTTTAATAATCTAGTTTCCTCAGTTTGATACCAATAAAAGTACCATTTAATTTTGGAGGGTTTCCAGTTTGATCGTGCGTCCTCCTACGAAAATCCGGCCGCATTTTCTTTACCTGGGAGTTTCAGTTTGATACATTAGACCTTGTGTTCTCAAATTTCATCTAATTTTACCCGTAAGAATATTGTGTATGATAGGAGGTTAAAAAATAGAAATTAATTCACTATTTGAGTAAATTTTAAGGATGCAAAAGTGAATGTGAAAATTACTTTTTACTCTCATCGTCCTGAATTTATGGTATAGTACGTAAAATAATGGAGATTTTCTAAATAGAAAACAAAACTTTCACTTTATTTGTAGGATTTTTTATCTCTACAAACTAGTCAAACTAGTCGTACAATTTTATTTTATTTTCTATATATAACATGTTAATTTAATTTAATATCTTTCTTTTGTGAAAAAGACAAACATTATGAAAAACCATGTGCATTAATGAGGTTAATTGCAATTAAAATTTTAAAATAACCTCCCGTTAAACAATCTTAGAAATAACTTTTAGACTCACCTTTATTCTCTTTAAAATTACTCGAAAAAATATATATTTGAGTCAATATATCCGTCTATCCTTAGATAGTGTCTATATATATACCCTTTTAAGAATTTTTTTACTCTCACATCCTCTCATATAACAATATTTTTTCCTATGTACTTTTTTTTTATTTTAGAAAAAAATGCCCCTTAAACCACCGAACAAAAAAAAAAGTAATGTTCACAACATTTAAAAAAAAAAAAACACAAAGTTATTGACATGTATTAACAAAGTTATTTTATGATCCAAGGGCTTTTTTGTAATTTTCTTGCACAATTAAATTACTTGATTGCCCTTAAAAGAAAAAAAAAACTTAACAATGATCTAGAGGCTTTTTTGATATTTTATTTTTTTAAGCATAGTATAATGACTCTATTGCCCTTAAAATTAATAATTATCAAAACTTGATTGCAGGGGTTCATTCATCATTTCACAATGATTTTCTACATAATAATTATTTAGTCCTAGGACTAATGTGGTATTTTGATAAATAAAAAAATAAAAAAATTTATTGACACATGTGTTGCACTCGTCAACGCATTAGTCTCTCTGTTGTTTTCGGGCAATACATGCAGCTAACTCTGGTGGCATAAACCATTGTTTTGCCACGTCATTTAATTTGTCTTGACATCTTCTTCCTCACTAGGTAGCACATGTGGTCAACGAATCTCCAGTATAGCACTGACATCCATTTTGTTTTTCTCTTCTTTTCTCTTTCCACTTAGAAATTTGTGTCTAGCCCTTCAAGTTTGCAAATCAGCCTTTTAAGTTTTTTTTTCTTTGGATTTGATCGCTTCTTTTTATTCCTATTTGTTTTACTGTAATTAATTTTAAAATTTTAATTTTTTTTAATTTCATCCTTTTTTAATTTTTTAGTTTATTAAATTTGATTCTCGTTCTTTTGATTATTGTTTTTTTAATTGGATTTTTTTTTTTAATTCCATCCTTCATTTTTGATAGCACATATAGACAACTAAGTATGTGCCCATAAACATGCATGCCCGTAGATATATGGATGTGTCTATATATATAACACAGATTGTTGAAAAAAGCAAAAAAGCCTGAAAATTTAGAGGATTTATGAAGTGTAAGAGGATCAAGGTGTTAAGATGCAACATCCTTAAACTTAACTTGACTTGGAATGAAGTATAGATTTGTGGAATCTAAGAATAAAATGAGGAAAACATTCAAAATCTTGAGAAATTCCGAAGTATGTGGATGCTCTTAAAAGATATTTTTATAAAAAGGAAATATGACAAAAAAATAATAAAACATATGAATGTAATAAAAGCATATAAGAATGAACAATTCTTAAAAAACAAATGCGAAACGAACATAACCAATATATAAGAGCAGATGAATTGATTAGCCCTTAAGCAAGATACTAAAACATTACTATAGTAATTTTTAAAAAAATAGCTTAATCTTATTTTTCTATTATATGTCTATTTATGTGCATCTCATAAAACTTAAATAATATAAAATAAGTTTACATTAAACCTCTCATAACCTATTTATTACTTTATTGATACTTCATTTAATTTTTCTATCAAATTCTAAAAAAAAAGTCAACAAAAGCCAATAAATCTAAAAATAAAAATAAAATTACATTAAAATTCATCATATTATTAATGGTTAATCTAATCCATTTATCCTTACATGTATTCTCTCATATTCTCATTCAAAACAATTTCAATCTCATATGCCCTTATATATTCAATTTTGTTTTCTCATATCACCTTTGATCACTTCTTAGAAAAACAATTCCCTTAAATTATTTTTAAAAAATATTTTTGAAAGATAAAAAAGGAAGACTAAAGAAAATACTGAAATATTCATTTCCCGCATAACTTATTTTATTGGCATAAACATATTCTATAATAAGGCTATATAGAAATGGTTTTTTAGTTTTTGGATTTTACATGTTAATTTTAATTTTTTCTAGGTTCTATAATGTTTTTATGTTTTCTAGTTTTTTTCATAGGTTTTCAAGTTTATTTCATTTTTGTTCAAATACTTTTTTTATTAAAAAAAAAAACCTTTGGTGGTTTGAGGGGCTTGTTAGTCTAACAAAAGGTGGCAAAATGGAATATGATAAATAATAATTTGAATATATAACGGCGTTTTTTATTTTAGCATGTAGAATTTTTTTAAATTAAAAAATTAGACTTAAAATTTATCAAAAACATACATTTTAATTCATGAGATTTTCTTAAAAACATACTTAATATTACAATAGAAAGTTTATCTTTTGTATATAATTATAGTTATGAAAAAAATCACTAGCTCACATAAATAAAAATAAGAGTAATTAAATGCGTAACAAGGTAATAAAGTCTAGAGTCAAGATATTGAAAATCTCTTCTAATTAAATATGTCAATTTCATCCAGATACTAATCTAAAACGACATGGATGTATGAGATATTTTGGACAATTAACTTACCTAATGGATAATGGATAAGATATAAATATTTTCAAACTTGACTAAAACATACCTAATATATATATATATATATATATAGACACACACTAGCTAGATATCTAAATTTTCTTACCTAAAAATCTAATTTGTTAATATTCATTATCATCTATACTCCCAATAAACCAAAGAGAATAGAATATCAATATAAATTTGATGAATAGGGTAATAGATATTTAATTTTTAAAAAAATTAGATAATGAGTGAGATATAAATATCTTAAAAACCTAATTTATAGATATATATTGTCATTTCCACTCACAATAAACCAAAGAGAATGAAATATTAATATAAATTTGATGAATAGGATAATAAATATTTATTTATTTATTTTACCCTCTTAGATAATGAGTGTAATATAAATATAGTAGAAACCTAATTTATGGATATATATTGCATCTCTAGGACTCCCAATAAACTAAAATAAAATAGAATATCAATATACATATATGTGCATATATAGAAAAAGCATCACATTTATTTATCATGTTAAGGATTACCTGAACAAATTTCTTATTTTACAACGAAGATATAATGAGACTCTCTTTCTCCTTTCAGCCCAACAGTTTCCGCACATCAAACAAACAGTAGTAAGCAGCATATCTTTCGTTGGCTAGTGGCAATTGAGTTGAGCGGAAGCCATGGACGTTGCCTGTGAAACTCGAAAAGAAAAGACTTGGTCCTGAGATGTGGGACTTCCTCGAATCGAGAGCCAGAAACTAGCCCACCACATAATAAATGGGGCCTTATAATATTTGATTAAGCAAAGGGCTTCAGAAGGCTCTTGAACCGATCAACTGGGCCTGGAAAATGATATTCGGCCAACTTTTACTAGGTCTGAGTTTACTTGGTTGAGCATGGAAAAGCCTAGTCTTGTACTCCCATGCCTCCAAATTATTTGTCGCAACACTTGTCTCCAAAATAACCACCAGCTCTCTGAGTTTCATGATCCTGAATGTGTTTATATTATTGTTAATTTTAGAATTTAGAGATTAATTAACGTACACATAAACTGACTGAATACTCTTATTAATAATAATAAAAAAATGTATGCTCGCAAGCTCTGCCAATATTTCAACTTACTCACAATTCCTATTCATTATCCCCTTCCCCTTCTTCCAGCAGTTATCCATTACTCTTTCCACCAAACTGAACTGTCAGAGGAAGAACGGCTAGAAATTTAATACGTTGTGAGCATTTACAACTTGTGAGACAGCGTTGGATCACTGCTCTCTGGGCAGATCCATGTGAGCATTTACAAGTGCAACGGACAAACTTTACAATTATTTAAACTTTACTATGTATAAGTCAACTATTTTTATGAGCCAAAGCAAGAAATTTAGAGGAGGGTGACACCATTGGTTTCGGGAAGGCGTGAACACCATTGCTACATGTTCCTCTTAGTAGAATCACCCCTGTATGCTTGTCCTTCACCAAAAGATAGAAAGGATGAAGTTCAACAAAGACATCGTTGTGTTTTGTGAGATGATGAACTGATATTAAATTTTTACACAAATATGAAACACTGTAACCGAAATATTTTCTTGGGAAATTGTAAGGATAAAGAGCTAGTGTGAGAAATTTTCAAACCTGAACCATCACCTAAAATTACCGCCAAGTGGAGATGAGCTTGATTAACATTATATATGTAAGAGTGATCGTAGTAATTAAGGGGTTTAAAACAATGGATTAGAAAGAGCGGAAGCAGAATTGTTCATCCAACTAATAATATAATAGTAATGATTACTAACCAATCAATTTATATAACTTAAGAGGCCGATATGAGGAGTTTGAAAACAATGCACAAATATAAATTTTCAATACTTTGAGTCTTAGTTACCGGTTACACTCGAAGTCAATATTCTATTATACTTGATTTTTAGTTTTTCAGGTTGTTATCTACTTTGTTGGATCGAGTACACTTAACCACGTGATCAAGAAGTGTACATCAATTGGTATCAAACTTTTCGCAAGAGTTAAAGAAAAGTGAGATAAAAAAAAAATTATAGCGAACATATTTGAATGAAAAGTCTATATTTGAGTGAAACACAAAAAAAAATATAAACACATGAAGGAGTGAGTGAAGAATATATATTTTTTTGTCAACTAACTAATTTTCAGATTAAAAGATATTAAAAACAAGCAACAACATGACACCAAAAATACTCTTAAAGGATATAAGGCAAATCATGAATGTTTAGAATCAATATTATACTCTGGAATATTATGGTTGGTAATTTGAATTGAAGGATGATATTTTTGCTATATGAAAATAATAATAATAATGAATGTTATCGCTAATTTTTTAATAATTAATAAATATTATAATTCAAAAAGAAAATATAAGATTAAAAGATATTAAAAACAACATGACACCAAAAATACTCTTAAAGGATATAAGGCAAATCATGAATGTTTAGAATCAATATTATACTTGGGATATTATTATTGGTAATTTGAATTGAAGGATGATATTTTTGTTATATGAAAATAATAATAATAATGAATGTTATCGCTAATTTTTTAATAATTAATTAATATTTTAATTTAAAAAGAAAATATAGCTAGCCTAGATGTTTGCGCCACCTAAATGAATGACCATTCATTTTGTATAATTTGAGGTTGATTTTTAAAATTAAATTCCTTTATTATATCTTGATTTGATTGAGTCTTTACACATTTATACAATGTCTATGATGTAATTCTTCCATCAAGATCGACTATTAGTCAATAAAATTTAACCAATATGATTAATAAGTGTCCATTTCTAATAAAAATAATTTTAAAATTTTGTTTTCTTAATTTTTGTATAAATAGAGAAAGAAATTCAATATTCTTAAAACAAATATTCAAAAAAAATTGAAAAGCAGGGACACGAATTATTGGATCAAACCCACAAATAAAACAACTCAAATTTCATTTGTTAAAAAAAGGGGAGTGTATTCTATTACTAGCTAGTATTTAAAGAATCTTTTGATTATTATATCAAGATAAAAAATAATAATAATAAATGGAACATGTCGCCCTCTACTCTTCTTTTTTTCTATGATTTATCTCCATCTCCAATTAAATATATTTATATATTTTGTATTTGTCTTATGTGTCTTGAGATACTAATCATAAACAGAAATCAATGAGGTAATTAACCTTAACTTGTTTATATCTATCCGTATTTCGATCCATCGGAAAAGACGTTCATGCAAATAAATTAATTGATTGTACCTATAACATTTCCATTAAACATAGAGTGCAAGTATGCAGTTGTGAAAGGGACGATTTTGCTACTGATGAGTACAGACGATGGATAAAAACAAAGAGGAAAGGGACGACCTTTCCCTTGCCCTTAATGATATTTTTATGGTCAACTTCACAATATATGATCTCAATCCAAATTAAGATGCTCTCTGGCAGCTGGGGTGAACTGATCAAACAAATGGCTTCTTCCCGTTATGATGCTATGACTTGAGTTGCCGGCAACCTACTGATGACTCTATAAATATTGCTGTAGTTAATATATATATATATACACACACACACACACACAGACACTTGGGTTGCCGGCAACCTACTGATGACATTATAAATATTCCTGTAGTTAATATATATATAGACACACACACACACTAGTTGGGCTGCTGGCAACCTACTGATGACATTATAAATATTCCTGTAGTTAATATATATATATAGACACACACACACACTTGGGCTGCTGGCAACCTACTGATGACTATATAAATATTGCTGTAGTTAATATATATATATATATATATATATATATATATATATATATATATATATATATATATAAACATTAAAAGATTGAGTAAGAAATACTGTTGATATGAAATGTCAACCTGGCTACTTGAATCTTTTCTTATTTGTATTTTTTTTTACTGGGTTATTCAAACTATTTTTTATATCAACATGCATTTTTTTTAATTGGACTTTTTTTTCTTTCCATTTAATAATTATAGTTCAATTTTATAAAATTAACTTTACATAAAGCATGAAATGATGTTTGTAATTATAAAAACCTGGAAACAGACGATGAAAGAAATATAAAAAAATAAAGGAAACGTAACATAGAAAAAAGACACAATATTGTGGGTTGTAATAGTTATCCATAATGTTTTTTTTTTCATCTTTATTTCTTAGTTTTTTTTTTCATTTGACTTTATTATTCTCAATTTAATTCTTTTATATTAAATTAACTTGGGATTAAGTTTAATGTTTTATTTTGGTTGACTTTATATGGGGTTTTCGTGATGTTAAGAATAAGTTTTCATGTTGAATTAATACTTAATTTCACACACAAAAATTAATAAATAACATCATTATCTCAGTTTCATAACTCGATATTTAGTTGAAATCAATACATTTATTGTCATTTATTGATACATATAATTCTCGATTTATTTTATTGAATATAAATATAAACATTTTACTTTGTAGTTAAAATTGTAAATCAAAGTATGTGTGTGTGTGTATCATTATAAGGTTATGCTAAATAAAAGATGTCTAATAAAAACCTAGAGTCTATACATATTTAAAACTATAAGCAAGTAAAAGCGTAACTAATGAGAAACATGCTTTCAAAAAAAAAAAAAAGAATACTAGCATACATATTAAGCATATAATCAAATTTGCAATTGATATTAATTCAAAATACTATCATGCATATTAATAATAAAAATACTTATGCTTAAATTAAAACAAATGAGGGTATTTACTTCTTGAAAGATTTTAAAGTAATGAAAGCTTTGTTGTTGTCAATGATAAATAATATGTTTTTAAGACTTTATTACTCCTCACTTATATAACTAGGATGTTTACAATATATCTCCCAAAATTTTAACAATATCACTATGGATTATATTTACTTCTAAATAAAATCTGTGAATTAAAAAATATAAAACTCAAATATCTCTAAAAAAAACATAAGCTCTAGATTTGAAAGAAAAATCTAAGCATAAAAATAAAAAGAAAAATACTAAAAGAGAGGTGAGGAAAGCCTGTAAAATATAAAAAATTCAAGTTGAAAACTTTTTCTTCACCTTTTTATAATGAATTTTAGAAGCTAAAAAATTAAAGAATTAATAAGAATTAATTCTCACCATTATCAATATTTGATTAGCCATCATAAATTAAAAAATAAATTTTAAAAAATCAAGAATTTTTTAAAATTAAATTCTCATTTACCTATAATTTATTTAAATTATATTAATTAAAACAAACTTTTAACCAAAAAATATTCTTTATAATAAAAAAGCTTACAATACCCGCACTTTTTTGTGTTGAAAAAAAGAAAAACTCAATATCGCAATGCAGCACGAGGAATAAACTAAACAAGTTGGATTATTTTGTTCAAAATCAGTAGCCTAATACTGAGGGGGGTCATTGCGCCGAAACTGGTACTTCATAATCACACGTGGCACTTCCTAGTTGGTTTGAGTAGAAGATAATATTTTT
Organism: Populus simonii; assembly: GCA_007827005.2. Lineage (NCBI taxonomy): Eukaryota > Viridiplantae > Streptophyta > Magnoliopsida > Malpighiales > Salicaceae > Populus > Populus simonii. The sequence continues at coordinate 7,644,840 of CM017469.2, forward strand.
TAAATGCAAATATTGTTGCACTGTTCTAGTTTGTGTCTCTGTTGCAGAAGCCGGCCAGTAGTATTTTGGCGACATGTGCCCTCACCATAAATAACGCAAAGCACTAAACATCATACTTGTGTAATTGCTTGTAAACCATTTCTCTCCTCATCTAGGGATTCACGTTTCCTTTGTTTATTCATTTTCATCGTTTTGTTTTATCTTACGTTGGAGCAACAAAGTAGAAATACTGGTAGACAAAAATAATCATGGCAGAAACAGAGATGGGTTGCAGGGAGCAAAGGTGGTCTCTCAAGGGTATGACCGCACTAGTCACTGGTGGAACCAGAGGCATTGGGTTAGTTCTCTTTCTAACTTATCTCTGCCCTTTTTAATTATTTCCTGTCTCAATCCTTAGATAGCTGATTACTGTTTTTGATGAATCAGATTTGCGATTGTAGAAGAACTGGCAGGATTTGGGGCAAGAGTGTATACTTGCTCACGCAACGAGAAAGAGCTCAATGAGAGGATAAAAGAATGGGAAATTAAAGGGTTTAATGTCAGGGGCTCGGTTTGTGACCTCAGTTCCCAAGACGACAGACAGAAGCTGATTGGTTCCGTCACCTCTGCTTTCGATGGGAAGCTCAATATCCTTGTAAGTTCACTGTCCACCAGCTATTCCATATTTTTCAATCATATTATACTCAATTTTCAGTAAGGTTTTAAATTCGAGCATCTCCTATGTGAGAGAGAAAAAAGAAGAAAACTTACCAAATATCTGGAGGCCAAGCTTGGTGGGAGGTGCATAACCAATGAGTGCTCTCATGTTTCTTGAGACATGAGACATGACAGGTTAACATGGTTAATTAAAATTAACATGGTTAATTAAAATTTGATTTATACTAGACTGTGGATGGTTAAAGTGTTTTTGACGTACCGAAGATATTCTCTTAATTTAAGGTTGTTCGTGACTCATCAAGGTCATTTTCCTGCTTCCTACCATGCAACTTTACTGCGTCTTTGTCATAGTAAGACCATAGTGAATACTGATGACTACAGTTACCAAACGTTTTAAGTTGAAGGACCAGACATGAGCAGGAAATAATCTTGCATACTCGTGTCAATTCTGAAGGTTATCGATGATCTAAAAACAAGATAAAATGGTTCCAGGCTAAAAGGTTTACATGATTTTCTTTCTGTCTTCTGTGGGTTTGTAATTTGATTGTCAAAAACTTGGACACAAAGTTTCGGAATCTTGTTATACCAGATCTTCTTCATCTTCTTTTTTTCTTCTCTAATTTTCCATGTACCATTCTAAATTTTCCCGTGCTTGTAACAATATCGTTCTCTGAATGATTAGGTGAACAATGCTGCTACAGCCATACTCCGAAAATCTTTAGATTATACTCTTGAAGACTATTCATTCATAATGAATACCAATCTTCAGTCTCCTTACCATCTTTGTCAACTTGCACATCCACTTCTGAAAGCATCAGGAAACGGAAATATTGTGTTCATTTCCTCTGTTGCTGGCATCGTAGCTTTACCTATGCTATCAGTATATTCAGCGACAAAAGGTATGCTTCCTACGTCGGATGGCTTAAAATTTGAACAATTTTTCCCGTATACAGATTGCTGGTTTTCAATAGCAAAAATCAACAAAATTTTCAGGAGCAATCAACCAATTGACAAGGAATTTAGCATGTGAATGGGCAAAGGACAATATTCGCACAAATACTGTTGCACCAGGAGGTATCAGAACCACGGTTGGACAAGATCAATCTGTACTATTTCTCCCCTCATGTGTACATGATTTATGTTAGAACACCTTAAGCATCAATAGATTATTCAGTTTTGCAGGCTTCCTTAAATTAGTCACTTTCAGAAACACATGCCTTCCAAGCTTGTATTACACAGGTTTAACTTGTATTTTAACTTACTGTAGGCCGATCCTGACGTTGGAGAGGCATATAGCGACATGTTCTCTAGAATTCCGATCAGCCGTATTGGAGAGCCTAATGAGGTTTCATCACTGGTGGTATTCCTCTGCCTTCCTACTGCTTCGTATATCAATGGGCAAGTTATTTGTGTTGATGGGGGGCTTACAGCCAAGGCTTTTTAGCCAACTCATTTCTGATTCAAACTAGCTGCCTCGCATATTCAAAACTTATGAGGTGTCCCAAACTTTAAGTCCTCTGTTAAACACAAAAAAAAGGGAGGGGTGGGGCGCTCTTTTTCCATCTTTCTTTCATATTGAGATCCTCTCATGTTCTGAATAACATGATAGACAGTGTTTGTCAAGTCAAAGTGTATTCGATAATTCTGTTGAATCATGTAAGAATATCTGCCACAGTTCTCATTGTTGAATGATTAAACAAAATGTTTTCTATTGATCAACGCTGTAGCTATAAATACTTCACACTAAACAAATTTGAGATCTCGAGAAGTTACACAACCAGAGTTTTGCATATTACTGATAGTCTGTTGGTAGTTAAACACTAATTTAGTTGAGAAAACATTTACTGATAGCATCACAAACGGATTTATAAATGAAAAAAATACACTAAACAAAATTTTTTTACCAACATCCTTCTATAGTTGATTATGTCATATTATTGACAAATAAAACCGTTTGTTATTACATCATTGATTTATTAAAACAACTAGCTAGTTTATGATAGAAACACATATATAGCTTGTGTAATTGCAGAATTACATATAAAGATCAAATACACACACACACAAGATATTTTAAGAGCAAAAATAACTTCAAATCATTAATCTTAAGTTATACTTATATTTATGCATTAAAATCTTCATATTCTTGCACAAGAGTATAAATTCTCACACTCACTACACTTAAACACCTTCAAAGTGTTATTGAGTGAACTATATGGATAAAAGCTTCAATTGTATTATCTACTCTTTGAGAGATTGTTGTTACATTTCAAATAAATTATAATCCTTTAAGAGTTTAAGTAGAAAATTCTTGGTCAATGGTGAGGTATATCGCCGAGGTGAAAAATCTTAAAGAGGGTATTTCTTCAAGTTGTGAAAAGAGTTGCCAAACCACTTTAATTAGTAAGGATTCATCAAGGACATTGCAATCTTTGACTTGTATTAGTAAATAATGCAACACTTAAGATCGGTTTAGTATTTGAGCTATGGATATAGACTTGCTAAACCATGTTAAAAATCGAGTTTGTCATTTCTATCCCTATACTCTTTACTTTAACCACTTTAATTATATTGTTAGTTAATTGTCTTAATTATGTTTAATTAAGTTAATTGCAATAATTGTTATTATTAGTGAAACACCTAATTCACTCCCCTTCGATGTTATTTTTACCTTAATCCTAGAACATTAACAATTACCACCCGAGGGTAATATGTCATAACATTAAGATGTCTAATTAATATGTTTAAGAGATGGGTCAATTTATTAATCAAGCTCAGTTGGATAGCTTTTGAAAGAGATGAAAAATCTCCTAACATGAATAACAATCTTGTCCCAAATTTTTACTCTTGTTTTTTTATCATTTGAGGATGTGATGGTTGACCAAGATGAAGTAGCTTTGAGATTTTTAATGGTATCCTTGTTTGATATGTTAAAGGTCACATGTTACGTAAACAGCCTAAAGGCAACACAACGTCTATTGCATATAGAATATTTTTGCAAGTTTCACCAAGGTTAAGGGCATGATATTAATGACTACAAAGAGTTCCACCGGGAGTTTAAGACTTTGTTAGTGCTTGGTGCTCTCAAATTTGAAAAGGGTAAAAAAAAACACGAGTAAAAATATTATAGATACTAAAAAGGTTGAGTTAGCTCTTTACTGGTATTAATCTTGTAAAAGTAGACCACCAAGCTGATTTTCAAGAAGTTTATGTCTCATACTTATGATAGTTATCAAGCATTGTCATATGATTCTAGATAACATTTCCACACTAGCTATTATTCTTTAATCACACAACCTAACCTTCTATGGTAAAAATAAAAGATATGAGTGGCTTAAAATAAAGTGACAGTGTTACTTTTTAAAAAAGTTGGAAAAACAAATAGAGAAAAGAAAAGGGTTGATCACACAACCTATAGTAATAGAAGTGTAAAACCAAACACACGAGGCTTGCAGCTCAGTGACCTTGGCAGGCTTTGCCCTGCCTGTGTGTCCTGAGTTCGAGTCCTCGCGTGTACCCGCACTTGAGGATTTAGCTGTTGTGGTCAATTCGTGTGACTTGTTCCGCCCCCGTCCCGGGTTCGACCCTCTATGTGTACGCCTGTCACCCCCGCGGTGCCTTACATGCTCCTGGGCTTGCAGGATGTCTAGCGGGCTGTGGAGAATAGTCGTGGTGCGCGTAAGCTGGCCCGGACACCCCACGTAAATAAATAAAAAAAGTGTAAAACCAATGGATGACAAAGAGATGAAATAGTTTCTCAAATTTATGAAGTATAGTGAATATAATGTGGTTGATTAGTAGATAAAGACGCTAGTAAGGAATTTGCTCTTTTCTTTTACATCTTGTCATAACCTATTTTTCAGTTATTTTTTAATTTATATTTTTTTCTCTCTTTAAAAAGATACAAAAAAATCAAAAATAATATCAAAAAATATAACAATAAAAAGAGGATGCCAGAGCGCCCTATAAATGATTAATTAAAAATTGGTTGAGGATGTTCAAAAATTCAAAATTAGATGATGATTTATTTTTTTAATATCTTATCAAATTACCAGTTAGGATTTCTAGTTATTATAAAATTAGATTATAATTTATTTTTATTTTTAATCTTTTTACATGTACTTCATCTCTAATCTTAATTAATTACCCTAATAGTTTAAATTGTTAGGTAAAGTTTCAAGATATGATTTGTATTATTCTCCAACACACTCTCTCAAATGAAAGCCTTTTGAGTTTGAAACTTGCACATCTCATACTACCTTGTGCTTAATTTTTATCAAATAAATGTTCGAACTCGTAACCGCTTGGTCATCAAGGCTCTGATACGTATCATGTCAAAGAACCATCTCAACCCAATAACTTAAACTGTTAAGTAAAGTTTCAAGATATGATTTATATTATTTTCCAAAATATATATATTTTTCTGAGTTATTAGCTAGGGTTGTTTATTTAAATGAGAATCACGCCAAATCCTCATCAAAAGATTGCATCCTTGAGCAAGCCAATCTGGCAACGAGGAAATAGTAGATTTTGCATTATTTATAAACTAACCATGTGTAGCACGACTCTGCAAAATATTACGTTAAAACGATTCCAATAAAAGGGTCTAAATCAAATAAACAATAATTAAGTGCAATTATTGATAGTGTCAAACGGTGGTTCTTCTGCATTTATATTCCACTAGCTTCATGACATTGAAAAACTTGTGTGAAGTAGCCAGCCTCTCTCTTTTTTTTTCTAATTAATTACATGTTGAAATATAAATAACACAAATTAAGAACAATATATGAAGCCAAATCAAGCAAGGTGTGAAAATAATCTTGAGTAGAGCTACCGTAGATAATAATGGTCACTAATCACTTCCTCTAATTGATGATCTTTGCTTGATTATGTTCTTAAGGATCTTATTTGCTTGATTATGTTGTGAAGTAGTTGCTCAAAGAAGTTTGCGCAATAATTAGAACAAGCTAAGATGCCAAAGCCATGGACAGTACTGGTGTTCTTCAAGGAGAAATTTTATGGTGCAGTGTCTTTGAATAGTGGAGGTTGAGTCCATTGGTTTTAGCGCTAGCCATGACAAATTTTCTTATTACACTAACTTTTACCTGGACAATTACTTGTGTCATATTTTCATAGGTTTTTCTGAGTTCCTTCGATTTTTCCCAATTCAGTTATTTAACTTTATTTTTTTACTATTTCATCCTTAATAGTTATGCTGACATAGTTTTTTTATATATTGAGATTGATTTCACTGATGTATCATAGAATATTCAAACATTAAATTAAAAATCAATATTATGAAATAGAATTATATATAGTTTGCATCTTTCATCAATTCAAAATCTAAATAAGATAAAAAAAAAAAAGTATATCCTTATAAATAATATAGCACAAATACAAATACACATAGGAGATATTAATTTATTTTCCCTCTAGATCTCTCCCTTCTTCATCCTTTCCCTCCCTCTTCTCTCTTAATCTCATTTTTCTTAATGTTAATAAAACTCAAGGATACGAATTCATTTTGATAAAACTTAAGGATACAAATCCAATTGAAACTATAGTAAATTGTTTTAATTAAAATACAGAAATTGTATATAAATTCCTTAACAAAAATATAGTATAATTGTTCTTCTCCCTTACTAGATTTACGAGAGGAGAACTAGAACACCCAATGAATCCATGATATCACAAAATGTCTATCTTAAGCACAATAAAAAAAAGTAGGGGGCTGGAATTGGGTTTCACAAATTGGCAAAGAAGTCCGTGATCGATATCGTATTCCATTAAATTGTCTGCAGGGAGAGACAAAAACACAACTTGGAGGACTTGACTTTTACGTCCTAGTAGTCCGAAATAACGCCATTAAAATAACAAGGCATTATTCTTGCTTGTGTATCTTCACTGCAAAAGAAGACTTCTACTGCCGAAGACATTAAAATTGAATTAAAAAATTCGAACCATGCTCTGTACATGAAGAAATGTCTTCCAAGATTAATGCTGTAAAAGAATGATAGTTAAAGACGGCCCAACCACCATACACAGGAGGATTGATAAAATTGCTGTAAAGAAATCTTGGTCGCTCTATCATGCATGCAATTGATACTGATAAAGATGGCGTGGCGTGCGTAATCGATTGGCATTCACCAATAATTTATGTCGTGTAAATTCAGAAGTTCTTGACTAGGATAGCTTCTAATACAAGAAAGCATTTTTTTCTCTACAAATTAAATTACAAGTAAGCTTGGCAGCTGACAAAGCAGCTTTATTGGCTTATAAAAACGATATTCATCCTACTAGTTTCACGAAATTGCGAAAATAAGCATGGCAGAAGCAGAGGTCAGCAGCAGAGAAAGCAGATGGTCTCTCAAAGGAATGACTGCTCTTGTCACTGGCGGAACACGAGGCATAGGGTTGATGATGCTAACCTTTTCTTTTTCCTTTTTTCTTCAAATTTTCTTCTTACAACGCGCGTACACCAACGCTTTACTAAACAGAGACTTGAATGTTCTTCTTCTTCTGTTGTCCGTGAGTTGTACAGGTTTGCAATAGTAGAAGAGCTAGCAGGGTTTGGAGCTGCAGTCCACACTTGTTCTCGTAACGAGACAAAGCTTGATGAATGCATAAGAGAATGGGAAAGCAAAGGTTTTAGGGTGACTGGATCAGTATGTGATGTCTCATGCCGAAGCCAAAGAGACAAACTAATAGAGAAAGTCTCATCTACCTTTCAAGGAAAACTTAATATCCTTGTATGTTCTTCTCCCCACCAATTTGAGGCTGTCTCTAATTTGATTTTGATATTGAAAATTAACAAATCTTCATAAATATTGCTTAGGTGAACAACGCTGCAGCAGTTGTAAGCAAGAATAGCACAAAAGTCACTGCAGAGGATATGGCAAATACTTTGGGTACAAATGTTGAGGCTTCTTATCACCTTTGTCAGCTTGCACACCCTCTTTTAAAAGCATCAGGAAATGGAAGCATTGTGTTTATTTCCTCTGTTGCCGCTGTTGTAGCCTTACCTACACTTTCCTTCTATGGAGCGTCTAAAGGTGAGGATCTCTATGTATCTGCTGCGGTTCTCGTGTCAAAAAAAAAAAAATTTCTCAGAAGGTTGTAGTTTAATTCCACAGGAGCACTTAATCAGTTGACCAAGAGCTTAGCATGTGAGTGGGCACATGACAAAATCCGAGCTAATGCAGTGTCACCATGGATCATCAGAACTCCTCTTTTGGATGCTAGTCTTGCTAAAAGTGCAAGTGAACAGGTAATTAGTTTGTGTTCTGCATAGGTTCCCCCCAGAGTTCCCTAAAGTTTCTAATGTGTCTGAAATTTTTGTGTTGCTTGTACTGCAAATTTAGTTCAAGAATTAAACCTCTCAACATGCTTGGATTTTTACTCAACTTGTACAATTTAAGCTTTTGGTTGCACAATTTTCTTATTGAAAATTTCATGTCTGCATATAAAAATATTTGAATTTGTATAAATTGATCGAAACTTTTGATCCATTTAAGTTATTTGAGAATATGTTCTCAACTAGAAGAGTCGGGAATTGACCTCCTGTAACTTTGATCCATTTGAAGCTGTATTCTTCTATTAGATTTTGTAGGATTCCATCCATTTATTAACGGATTTTCGCAAGTGAAAAACATGAATTTGATTTTTGAAACAGAAAAATATTTAAAAAGCACTAAGAATTATTCATGAAAAATAATAATTATGTTTTTTTTTCCATAAAAACTGTAAAACTCCAAAGACAAAAATAATGAATATTTTATTTATATGGAAAAATTATAACAGAAGGACCCAATTTCTTTTTAAGTTTTTATTGGAAGTTTTATTTATTTATTTTTCATGGATTTTATACATATATTTTTGTTTTTGTTTTTGTTTTGTTTTATGCTCAAATTTCAAATCCATTTAAAAGATTAAAAAAACGTTAATAGATCAACTTGTGAGTTTCACGGACTAAAATCCATTATTTAATGGACATAACCCCATAAAATCTAATAGAAAAATCTAATTTTAAATGGACCAAAATCACACGAAGACAATATCAACTTTTTAATTGAAGAACCAATTCTCAAACACTTGAAATTCAAAGAATCTTGAATCCATTTATTAGTCTTTCAATTTCAAGTAATGTTATATGATCCCATAACATCAGTGTTTTTTTTGCCCATGGCAGCGAGCTGGTATGAGTCGGATTGTCTCTCAAACTCCCATCAGCCGCTTAGGGGAGCCTAATGAGATATCATCTCTAGTGGCATTTCTGTGCCTCCCTACTGCCTCGTATATCACAGGGCAGATTATTTCTGTTGACGGTGGATATACCGCCAATGGTGGATATACTGCTAATGGTTTTTGACCATCTTCTGGATAACAGAGGACAGTCTTTTATGTTGTTGGTGTTGTTTTCGTTAAAAAACACTGTTTTATGTTGTTGGTCTTGGTGTTGTTGTTCTTAAAAAAATGTGTAATAATAACTCGCACAAAGCTGGGTGCAGGATTTCAAATTATTTTTCAGTGTAAGAGAAGAATATGTTGGTATTGTGAATGTATTTTTTTTATCATAAAAAATTTTAATTGAGAATTGAAAAATTAATAAATATGTTTAATGAAATATAATGAAAGTTGAAGGAACTAATAAAATATAAAAAAGTAGTTAATATTAAATAAAAACTAATGTGAAAAATTAAAACATAGATATATATATGCTATTTTAATATAGACTAAAGTAGTTAATAGTTAATATAATATTTAATAAAGACTAAAATTAAAAAATTAAAACTGAAGGACTAAACTGTAGATTTATTAGCCTTGTGATAGTAAACATGTAAAAAGGCTATTTTTTAACCAATATCAATTTTTATCCTTGTAAAATAGAAAAAAAAAACTAAGAAAATGATAAAAGAGGAATAATTAAAAGAATGAGGATCAAAATTAGATAAAGAAAAATAACTGAAATAAAATATTGAGGAATAAAATTAAAAAAATAAACAAATAAAAAACAGGACGGGCAATGGCCACTTGTTGGGCGTGTGCATACTTTTTGTTTTTATTATTATTTTTATTCGTTAAAAGACTTATTTGCTCCTAGTTTTTCATAAAATATGAATTTTTTTTATAAAATTTTTCTTTAGACATCAATTTCATAAAATGATTAGTTTGTTAAAATTAAAAAAACTAACTGAATTAAAAACTAAAAAAAAATATTTATGTATATACTAACCTCGAACTTTCTAAACCAAGCATCAATCATATGCTTCTATTCAAGATTTTTAGAAACCTAACTCCTCTAAAACAGATATTTTCATCAATGATTTCATTGTGCGAGTAGCTTTCATATTTGTAAATCTAAAATTTCATTCGTTCATTGAAATTAATTATTAAGAAATTATTCATTGTTGTTTTTTTTCGTGTAGGAAAGAAAAACAAATTTACATGTTGTGGTCAAGTTTTCATTGAGCAATTTACTTCCCAATATATACATCCTATTAAAAAAAGACACTCTCTCTGTGAGTCATCCTCGCACTCGACGAGCTTGCGTCGAGCAAGAGTTCATGTGCCTAAGGTGCCTACTCATAATCGGCAACTAGCAGCTCATGGTCATCAGAAGTGCTGCTAAAAGAACCAACACCCCTCGTGTTCGTATTATTGTCCAATGACCTTCTCTTTATCTTCTAAAAAAATTAAGTATAAAAAAATAATAACATTATCGTTATATCCTATTTTAAAAAAACTAGTAGTACCTCTCATATACAAAAGACAAACAAAAATTTTATTACCTGTAAATATGCAAATATGTATCAATAAATAAAACAACAAACTACTTAATTTATTTATAACTAATATTTAATTTAAAAACATTCCAAAAAGTTAATCAACATCTTAACATCCTAATACACTTTATAATTATCGCATGTTATTGTTATCCAAATCAAATACATTCTATCATCATGACATTCAATTTCAAACATAATAACATCGTCTCAATTACCAATTTACATAATTATATTAATTTTTATATTACCACACATAACCATAACATCTACATTTACTCATTTTTAATCAAACCTAAGCATGTCTAACATCATTAAAATACCAAAATTAAATACATTTACTAAATTTCCTAATTTCCCAACATGGCCGGCCACAAAACAATTCAATTTCTCCATTTTTGGTTTTTCATTTCCCTAATTTAACCCTGTAACAAGTCATATACATCCCAAACTATAAACAATATGCATAATTTAGCATTTCCTCTAAATATTATAACCCCCAAAAATCCCTAAGCATGGCTGGCCTTAAAATTCAAAATTTTGTTTTCAATTTCTTTAATTCAAGTCTTAACCGTGTTATCTATCCTAAAACTAACCAATATTCACCCATTTTTACTTTTCCAAACACATTCATTCATGTGGCCTATGGCACACTTTGTGCATCGCCATTGATGGTCGTGTATATGCATTTAGTGGGAATCAGTTTGCACAACTGGGAACTGGATCTGACCAGGGTGAGGTATACAACTGACATTGCAGTTTTATGCTGCTGTTAACAAACTTGCTTGAGTAGTGTTTTGTTTGTGATCATCTACACAGTTTACGTATTGACTAATTCAATTGAAAGAAATTCATTAGCAACTGAGGCATTTGCAAGTCTATCTCAGAGTATACCAAGACTTTTGGATGCTCCATGTCTGGAGAGTAAGCAGGCGAAGATGGTTTCATGTGGAGCTCGACACAGTGCTATTCTAACAGGTACAAGTCAATATTGGAATCGTCCACGAGAGTTCCTTTTTCAGCTCTTTTCCGGTTTATTTTGACAGTGCTCTATGCTGATGAGGGGATTAAGATTTTTATTAGAAAGCAACCGCACTAGAAATTCTATCTAGTAAACTGGCACGTAATTAGTGAAAGACATTCATGTGATTGGTAGGAGCTTATAGATGTAGCCACACAGTTCCATCAGTAAAGCATTGATAGTGCTTTTTCCTATTCTTTTCACTTGAATTGAAGGAATCCTTTATCTGATAAAGTTCCATGATGATGCAACAATGAAACCAGCATGGCCTATTGTTTGTAGCTGTATGCATATATCATGAGCTTGTTTTTACGCTCTGAAGCACGAGCTGACGCTGCTCTCTCTCTCTCTGTCTCGCTCTCGGTGATTTCGAAGAGGATGGCCAAGTATTTTCCTGGGGATGGAACAAGCATGGCCAGGTACTACTGTTCTGTGTTTCGTGATAGAAATTGCGGTGCTATATGCATACCTTTAGCTAACATCATAGAAATTTGTTATATTGGTTACGTACAGCTTGGCGTGGGTGATTCAATGGATCGTAACATTCCTTCTTAAATTCCCATCGGAGGTTGTCGACCAAAAAGTGTTGCCCGTGGCTGGTGGCTCACACTATTGCTAGCTGAAACACCCCTGAAATCCTAGGTTTGTCGAAACAAGTGGAAAGTTGGCAGTTTTTGCTAGGTTCCTTTGCCTGGATCATTTTCCTTTATTGTAACTTTCCTTTTCTAAGCAAGTTTGCTTTGAATATATGTGACATTTTACGTTTCATGTACAATGTACATAACATGCGAGCATGCTTCTACGTTCCCCTTTCTCAGAATTAATTCAGCTTTAACGAAGCATTACATTTGCAAGAACAAGCTCTCTTCATTTGTACACAAACCATCACTCCTTGTAATAATACAACAGCAGTTCGAATTACGTATTTTAAAATACAAAGGACATTTAGTTTGATGAGAAACACAACTGCCCCTCATATCCAGGTTTTCTAATAAAATCTCATCTAACGGGCCGAGGATGCATCAAATCTTGCCAGATATAGAACTCCTTTTCCTCTGCAAAAGCTGCATCAGCGGCCAGAATATGTCCAGTCTATGGAAACCTTTGCAAGCCTGAGTACATTTGCAGATGTTTAAATATGTTGGCAATTGTTACAAATGCACATGATGTCAGGAATGATTCTATTAGAATCCAATTACCTCAACAATGAAATGAGCCCATGTGTTACTTAATCGACTTTCCATCACGCCCTTCAGGATGGTCAAATCTAGACTGCGGATCACCTGGGCTATCTCCAAGAAAACGCCACGATCATTGCAAAGCATCTGCAGCAGATGCTAGTTAGCAAATCCTTGTAAAGCATACAACATTTCCGTTAGAAAATTTAAAATTGCAGGACCTACCTCTATGAGTAAGTGTCCTGGGTATGCAAGGTCTTCCACAACAATAGGACATATCTGTAGATCATTTCCAAATTCAAAGGCCCAGCTTTTCCCACTTTGGATATTCACATTGGTTTCAGACAATCTGCAGTTCTTGCGATCAGCAACCTGTACGCATGTCAGTTCAATCATAGTGAATTTCAGTTACACAATACAGAGTAACCTAATCACTGCAGTGAGTTCTCTTTTTTATTAATAGCTGTTTTGCCCTGTTAGCATAATATGTTGCGTTTGATATTAATTTTCATTCTTTTTCAACCGAGTTCGGACCCAAACTAACTGCTTCCTCATCATGCACTGTCATCAGACTTCACTGGTCCAACAAGACCTGACCTAGTCAAACAAGGATCAGGTCCATGGGATGCATCATATTGTCAATAGATTTCAATGGATGCTCGTAGCTGACATTCTAGGTATGGGTTAATTTAGTTTAATCTGTTGAATACCTAAAAAGAAATTGTGCATTGCCTACTTATGACCTAACTCGATTATAATACACAGCTGTGACGTGCATAAATGGGTGTTTGAGGCTTTCTCCACCTCTAATCCGAGCCATTTGCTCATTTGAACTTCAAACTTCTACCGACTTTGAAAGACCATGCTCTAGATCAGCATCAATTTTTCCAAATCCAGGAAATCTCTCTCCTGGTCTCTGAACAACTTTTCTCTAAGTAATTTTGAGTATGTAGCCAATGCTGTCCGTAAAATAAAAGAACACCATTAATAATATTTCATCTACACTGAATATGACTAGACCAATTTGGATCAAGTGTAAGATCTATTGCTCTGCGATTTTCCTTTTCCCTATTTTCTGGGATGAGAAAATTTAAATCATTCTCATTTACGATGTTGAGCAACTAAGCTTGCAGCAGTAGGATGCTATCTTATGAATGTCCCAAGTTTTTTCTTTTCTTTTAGTTTGACTGCCAAGGGTATCCTTAAGCCAGCTTGCACATCAACCAATACTAAATCATCTTCCCAGGTAATTTTAAACACTTCCCACATCAATCTGGTGCTTCTAGGTGAATAAATTCCTCGAATGCTAGCTCCAAGGATTGAATTCAGAAAGTCAAAGGATGGAACAAAACTCCTTGACCACCAATTATTCTCAAGTTGATTACAGCTTAATAACACATCTAATGGTTTTCTCCACAATAAAAAAAAAAAAAAAAAGACAAAATAGCACATTTAATGGTACTAATTGGTGCAAGTAATTTGACTGGCAAAACCAAAGCATTGCCAAGAGACTGATCGACATGAAGCATCTATGAGACCTGAAGTGACTTCACATACCTCTTGATGCACCCACTGCCTCAATTTCTCGGCCTGGTCAGTCACACTTCTTAAATACTGCATGTGCTTTATGGTTTGATCCAAGAGGCCATCAATGCTACACTGCATTTACCACACCACACCAAGCAAACTTATATACAGAATATGAAAAACATGTGAGATGACTCTGAAGCACACAGAAACCCAAGAAACCTCACCTTTGAACCATTTGGGACAAGCTCCCTCAGCTCCTTTACCCGGTCCTGGATCAGCTGCCTATCCCTTGGCCTTGGCTTTTGGTTTTCACCAGGTCTGGCCCTTCTTCTGGCTACGTTTGACATCTTCTGGCCTTTCCAAGGGTGCTTGTAACTTTGATCCTTTTCCTGTTGTTCCTGGTCAAAAATTGTACTCATCATGCTATCTAAAGCAGCTGTAGTATCAGTATTTCCACTTCCAGAAATACATACAGATGCTAGATGGCTCCATGGTGCCAAATCATCCCCCACCAAGGTTCTTGTTTGAAATTGGTTTTGAGAAGTAGCAAGAAGGTGTCCTGACAACCTTTCAGATGACTTCAAACTATGGGATCTGTTAGAAGACGCATTATCTGATCTGCTATATGAATTGCCAGCCACTGGTTCCAGCAGAAACTCGACCTCACCTTCTCTAGCAAACAAAGAAGGCTCAATTCTTGCACTGCGATCTTCGCTGAAGATGAAATTTGAGCTCTTGCAACTATCCTCCACCAATAAAGATGGTTCCCATGTCTTTTCATTGGCCTGGCTCAAAAAAGGTGGTCCAAGTACTTTATGCAACTCACTGCCTTTGGGAAAGCTAAGAAAACTCTGTCTATTTTTATGATACACATCATTGGCACCCATGCCTCCAGATGACTGCTCTGCCATATCTGCAGCAGGATAAGTATTCATCATCCCATCCAAGGGTTCTCCAAACCATCCCACATTGTACTCATTACAGTCAGAATATGCTTGCAATTCATCCATCAGATAAGAGAGTTCAAATATCTTACTCTCAACCATCCCCGGTTGGCTGGCACTAAGAGATTCACTTGGAGGGGACACATCAGCAAAGATAGGCGATGGACTATTATTTTTGCTTTCACATTTGAAAACTTCTGGTTGCTCATCTTTATGTAGCTTGACACTATTGACAGGTATTGAATAATTTGAATCTTCACTTTTCACTTGGCTAATGGAAATAGCTGAAGTTGCATTTAATTGCTCAACAGGACAAGAGATTAGTGTAGACTGAGCTTTAAACTCCCTCTTTAAAGTGAGAGGAACTGCATTTTCTCTAGTACTGTAAAGATCATTGAATCTACCTTTAATATAGGCAACTATTTGAATATCTTCAGCAACCTGAGAACAGGAGAGGAAAATAAATCCTTACAGGAGATGAAACAAAGCAAGGCAGATGCATGCTTTGAACACACACAAGCTCGCAGATACCCGCTATCATGCATGCATACATGTATACATGCACATGGGACACTGATGACCTCATTCTGACATCCAGGATCCAGCATCCATTATTTTTTATAGGAAGAAAAATGATATCATAAGCAGATTAATAAATTACACAATTAAATCCCTTTGAATAACTTGACAGGATATCCACAACTGTAGAAACTGCCTAACAATAATTACCATATCCATTTCTAGTGCATAATGATGACAGGTAAAAATAACTTTTCACACCTTTATAGTAACCAAATTCAAATAGTAAACTGCCTCAACAGAATATGAGTGCAATAAAGATAAAAAAAACACATACCTCGTCAAATGATCCAAGCTGCAAAACTCCATGTGGAAGTACAGGCACCAGCAAAATAGTCTGCACATGAATCACATATTCACAACTGACATTATACATTTGAAGGGGGATTATGATAAATTTTAAATGTTCACAACCAACTTCCAGCATGCATAAGTAGTGCCAAAATCTCTCTCTCTCTCTCTCTAACACGCGCACACGAGTGCACACACATGAATATGGAGGAATCAACAAACTGAATATGATGATCTATTGTAAATAGAATTCAGAATTAAATTACCTTGATACCTGATGCAAACTGAAGTAGCCATTCTTCTGGAAACTGCCAGTGGAAAGAATTCCATTTTTTAGGTTCTGTTATTTTCTGAATATATACCAATTTGGTTATTTTGATTATCTATCTCACCTCAGGAACTAAATTCTTGCTAATTTCACAAGAAAAAATATTGTTGAACGAAAGCCAGAAATGGTCCCCTGTATATGCCACTTCACCAACAACCCTGAAAAATTTTGGGATCCAAAATCAATTATGCTCTTTTCAAACTTTTCAATGACATGCATCAGATAAAACCTCGCTTTTTAAGTCGCAAATTATCTTTTAAGTAAATATATGAGATTGGAAGAAGTAAACAACAGAAAAATTATACAGCCCTCTAATTTTAGATTCGTGAAGTACATAATTGCAAAGGGTCTAATGAAATGAGTTTAGAAAAACAGAGAGGGAAAAAAAAGAAGCATGTTATATTGAATTAGATGAGTCAAGCATGGGATTATACCCCTCTCCTAAGGGATACTGAAGGTGCAACATATCAGCCACGACAAGTTCGATTTGATGTCCCCCAAAGTTAGCATTAGACGCACTCACATTGCGGAGGGAAGAAACTAGATCATTCCCACCATTGCAGTAAACATCTGAGGATATAGTTTGCAAAGGTTCTCGTGGTTTTGGGCAATCAAAATACCCATCTTCCCAAGTCAAAATCCTGACACAGAAATGAAGATATTTAACTTCACGTAATCAGTTGTTATGTTTCAAATGATACTAGACTATATACATAGGCAGACATAGAATCAAACATGCGTGTCTATTCCAGTACAATTTATTATGGCAAGATTGTGGAGCAATTAATAACCAGGGATTTTACAGCGGAAACACGTTTCCTTAAGAAATTTCTCATGAATACACCATGTAGAAGGCCTGCCTAAAACCTGACTAAGGAGGGACTTAGTCTCCTTGAACCAAAGTTGGCCCGAGGATACCCTGACTGTAGAAACCAAAAGAAAACATTCCAAAAGATCAACCCAAATATGATGGGACAGCTCTTAGAAATGTTCTGATTAGCAGGCATGAATTAAAACATCGTAGCCATATATGCATCCACTAACCAACTGCCGAGCTATTAGAAAATACTCAATGGTAATTCATTCTAGTTCAGACATTTGATTCTGCATCTGTCAACAAAGTCCTTCCAACCAGTCACATAATTGAAATCCATCAAAACATCAAATTCATGTTAACCGTTTTTAATATATTAAAAGAGAAACAAGAAGATATTTACAGATTTATCTTACAGTTTTACAACGAATTACAACCCATAAATTCAAGAACAGAAAAAACAGCCATAGAATTAAAACAACATATAGTCAAATAAAACATCTGATGAAGAAAATGGGTTTGGCAAGAACAACTTACATTGGGCTCCCATATCTCATCTTCCAAAGAACAGCATATTTCCAGTCTGAATTATTGCAAAGACTCTCCAACAGCTGTCTCAGATCAGTAGTTCCCATCTGTTGACTTTTCGACAAAAACACAAATCTTTACTACATACAACAATTTCTAGCCAAATAATTATTTCTATGCCTAAAACCCTTCACTAACTGCCCCGATAAGACCCTCGTCCGGCTTGTTTTATCCTCAAACCTGCTCTTCGTTTTATCGGTGGCCCTGTCGAATTAAGTAGTAAAAATCTCATTTCTAACATTAAACCTTAACCCCCTTTCTCTCCCTCCCTCGCTCCCAATTACAAACTCTTTCTTACGCAATTTGTTATAATCACAACACTCAAACAACACAAAATAAAGAGATGGGCTTGATTTCAACAGTTTTTCTGTTCCAGTATTCCATGAAATTTACTGCAATCAAACGAAAGCAACACTCTCTGGTTCTTCAAATTGCCTGAAATTGAAGGAATGGAAGAAGCAGGGCTGAAGCAAGATCCACTGCCCAAAAAAAAAAAACAACGAAAGATCAGCTGATTGGTTACCAGATATTTGCTTATGTATAAGGGGAGGAGAAGACGACAGAATTGGAGAATCAGAGAGAAGAGTTAGAGAGGTTCAAATTCGGTGGATTCCATAATGGTGTTGGGTGGAGACGGAGAGAGAGAGACATGGGAGGGCAAAATGCTTTTTTTATGTAATGCTTTTCCACTCGAAACAAAAGCAATGAATGAAGTGTGTTGCCTCCATTAAAGCTGACTTTAAATAGAGTGTTTACTACTTACTACCCCCGCCACCGGTAACTGGTTACATCGTCACTTTTGTTTGTGTCCCCCTCCCCCCTCTGCTTTTCTACATTACATTTATCCACGATGTCGGAATTTATTTACTTTGGATACGTGAGGATTCCAGGCCCACCGCTAGGATGGATGGATTCTTTGCAGACAAAATGCAATAATAATAATTTTTTTTTTTTTTAACGTGAAAGTCCGGACCAGTTTGTGTGCAAGCTCGACTAATTTCACGGGCCCTGAAGTTAACGACCATGTAAGCCTCCAGTGGCCATCATATGAGCAACCACAGGGCTCGAACCTGAGACCATAGAGAGAGCAAACTTCTTGATCCAAAGTTCTTATCACTGGACCACCACCTAAATACTTAATAATAATAATATTTTTTTAATTTCTATCTCGCTTGCTCTGTTTTATTCTATTTCTAAAAACATATATAGAATAGGTAAAAAAAAACTAAAACATAAAAATATAAAATCAAAAGAATTAATTTATTTATTTATTAGGAACTAATTAATACTTAACCCTAATAATAATAATGAGGAGGATTAGGGAAGTTAACGGTAGAACAACTAATTCATCAATAAAATAGTTTGTTTCGATCTAGTTTGAGCTTTTCAAAATTCAAATATTGTTATGTTACATATCATTATGTATATTTGATGTTGACTCATTAACTATGAAGCAACAACATGCTTCAAAATTTATTATGTATTCATATTGTAAGTGAAATCATAATTAGTATAATTATAACTGAATTAAAAGTTTTAATTTAATTCTAAATAAATAAAAAAAACTCAAAACCTACAATCACTAGCTTATAACCTAATTTAAGCTTAAAAACAAAATAAAACAAAACAATTGATAGGCTAGCAATCCTATTTATGTTTTTAGAACAATTTAATAAAATTCCAACTTAATTTACTGATTGGATAAGAAATTATACTCGTTTTATTAGATCGGACAATATACTTATTTGTAATTTTTTAAAACCTAGAAAATATTAAAAATTTATAAAAATAATAAAATAAAAATATTTATTCTAAAAATAATGAAAAGATGATCGACCACATTAATAATAAAAAAGTTATTTGTTAACTTCCATCGATTGTACATATATAATATATGTGGTATTGGTATCGTGTTGTACTAGCTTAAATTAAATATACAACTCCAGCATAGATAAACTAAATCATAAATAGATTAGAGTATCGCAAAAATCACAAGAAAAATTTATTTATTATGACATTACCATTTGAGAACTTGAAGTGATGATCTCAAAAGCTGGACCAGATCAATCAAACTACTCTACTCTACGATCCAGCTATTGGAGAAAAATATGAATCTAGAATTTGAGATGTCAAACGATACTTGGTTTGTAAAATGCCAAAATCGCAATAAAATAAAATAAAATAAAATTAGTATCATGTTATTTTAGGATATAGCTAGGATTTCCGAAGAGCCAATATGTCCCTCTGGAGAGGAATTACTTTCTTGACTTAACTTTTATGGGTGAGCAGTTGTGCTTGACCCTTCAATAACCTCAAACTATATAAATAAAAAAATTAGCAAAAATACTAAAACCGGCCGTACTTCAGACAAATATTTAATTATAGTTAGGTTAAATGTTTAATTCGAAAACTCTTACCGTACTTCAGACATCTTTATCATAATATATATTTATTAATATGATGGCACTAAAAATTTATATAATTATTAATTTTAAAATTTATAAAATTAATTGAAATACACACTAGTTGGTCTGGATATTCATGTTAATCATATATATATATATATATATATATGGGTGATCGGGAACTCTCTAATATAGTGTTTTATTTTCATTATAAATTCTTTCATTGCGAGATTTGTTAGGTCTTGAAATACATAATTCATTAGTTTTTTTTATCTCATTATATAATAATTAAATACATAATAATTAAGATTAGAGCTTAGTTTATTGAAAGAAGTTATCAAATACATAATCATTAAGCTATGTTTATTTACATGATTGTGTTTTATTCTATTATAAAGGTAACCACCTTGGCAAATTATGTTCGGCTATCTCACAAGAATGTGGGTGTTTGAAGATGAGGATTTTATTCTGTTTCGATAGGATTTAATTTATTATGTGCTAAATATAGAGTTTAATTAATATTCACAAAAGAAAAAAAAAAAAAAAACCAGGCTTGATTCAATAAAAATTTAGGGGATTGATGGGAGTCAAATATTCTCGTGCTTTATTCTGTCATATATACCGGTAGCCACCTTAACAAATCGATCATGTTTAACGATCTCGCAATAATTTGGGTGTTTGAAGATGAGAATATTATTTTGTTCGGTAAAATTTATAATATATAGTATTTGCTCAAGAACAATTGATAATTTGAATCAAATCACTTTGTTAAGCAATATATAATAGTGCAAATAAAATCTAACAGAGAAATTAATTTACAGTTTTAATTATATTGAGAGAAACTATACAGAAATTTCATCCCATAATTATTTATTGAGGGAGTTCGATGCCAAGACAGCTTTGCCTTCTTGATGACCCACGTAGGGCATATGGGAGCAAGTTTTACTTTGGTGCCAAACCTCCACTCATCAGCGGTTTCGTGTTAGCAGCTGAATGGAAGAAGTCCCTTTTCTTTTCTAAGATTATTATCAGTTTATGTACAAAAAGTCTAACTTCGAGCACATATTTGACCCTACCATTGTAGATTAGACTTTGGAAAACCGAGATTTTACAATTATATTTTAACTCAAATATATATATATATATATATATATATATATATATATATATATATATATATATATATATATATATATATGTTATTTTATTCCCCGTGATTTGGATGGATGGATGGATGGATATTCTACATCCTAATTTGTTTTGCTTGATGGTTGAAACTATCTTAGACAAGAAATTAATGGTAATGTCACTGGTGATGATGTTATTACTCCTTAAATTTTGAATCGACTAGTTTCTAATTTGGTTAATAGATTTCCTTATATATTTTTTTTTATTTGAAAAACAATAAAAATCCTAAACAAACTAGGAAAAATAAAATTATTAAACAAAATATTTATTTTTTTCTAAATGGGAGATAATAATAATTAAGAAAAATAATATTTTCCTAAAAACTCTTTTGCATCAATTTCCTCAAGTTGGAAAAAACTCATCATTAAACTCAAATTATTCTTGCATCGATCTCGTGGATATTCAATCAATAGTTTCCAACCCTTTACATGCCCAGCTTTTTAATTAGAAACATCATATTTATTAACAACACGACCAACTTCTATAACAACAAATTCAATCTTAATCTTAGGAGGAGGTTTGAAAATCTGCTTCACAACTTTTATTTGAATTATAATAATATCAACTTTGACTTTATCAATTCTAAAATTCTCCTCAAGTACATGTGAGGCACATCCTTCATACTATGTTTTTGCATTTGGGGTGCCTTAATTTTTTTTAAAAAAAAAATCACACAACACATCATTTGTATTGCTTGATAAAAGGGGTTGATGGTTTTTCGACCAAAAATCTGAATTTTCAACCCATCTTTTTTCCAAGACACCTAGAAAATATCATAGGCAACTTATTAAACTCATTTTTGGCCTAAAATATCCAAAAAAAACTTGAAATCAACCTGAAACAAAAAATCTTACTAATATCATATATATTTTTCTTGTCAATTGCAAGGTAAAAAAACTCTTAATGCAAGTCTTCCTCGTTAAAAAGAACAATTTGACATCAATTTCAATTGTTTGGTAGTCGGAATCAGTGCCAACAAAAAATTTCTCTCTTTGGTGTTGCATTCCAGCAACTTTCTCTCACATCTCTCACACCAGGAGCTAAAAAATTAGAAAAATAAAGTTTTGGATCAAAATTGAATTTCCTTTTAATTTTGGAAACTGAAGGGACCCAATATCTATAATTTGTAAAGTGTAGGGACTACAAGAAACATATTGCCCAAACTCTTAAAGCCACTCATTTTCTACATGTTTTTTTTTTACTTTAGTCCTCCATCTTTTAATTTCACCCTCCCCTAACATATTGACTTTTAATTTGGTCCAATAATGGCCAGATTGTTTTTAAAAAATGGATGCAAAAAATGACATTGTAAACAATTCATTTACAATGTCATTTGAGGAGATCTACGGTGTATATTTTGCATAATAAATCTCTCATGCGTTTTAGTTTTTTAGTTAATTAAATGAAGTGCATTGCTAAAAAACTATATTTTTTCTCTAAATAATACATTAATAAGAATTTTGAATAACTCCCACCAACACGAGATATGTTATCTTGATTTGTAGGAAAAATTACAACAAACCCCCTATAATTTCATTATTTTTTCACTTTGCCTTTTTATTTTGGAAGATTACATTTATATCTAAACTTTAATAATTTTAAAACACTTTATGGTCTCTAGCTGTGGACATATTTATGGAGGTTGCCATCAACCACAACTCAATTTCTTAACAATGTATAATTTAACCATGTACAGATACTTCACTAACAATTGTGTCCAATTCACCAATTCAAAAGGAAGGAATAAATAAACAAACTAGATCATAAAATCTAACCCATAACCTCAATTTTATTGCTACCACCAATTAAAGAAAAGCATGAATATCTCAAAATCAAGCCCATCGATCTCCTATAAAATTCTATGTCATGCATACAGACAATGAAAAAAATATCCACTACAAATTAAGTTCATCTCTTAAATAATTTTATATTAAACAAACAATAAAATAATACCCATTACAAATGTGGAACACTAAAATAATATCCATTACAAATTTGGGAGATCATTAAAGTTATTGACTACACTCAAAGTTAGATTAGATCGAGGAAGTAGAAATTAAAACATTCAATGGATAGAGAATGGGGTTGCAAGCCAGGTAGTGGAGGCGCCGGCTCTACCTAGAATGAGGTAATTGACCGGCGTGAGTACTGTCTTCAATTTGGGAGATTCAGGAGTTTTCCATAAGTTTCAATTGAATTGATTTAGGGTTGAAACAAAAAGGAGATAATGGGAGAGGAAGGAAAGGGAGAGAAAAGAAGAGATCAGGACTCGTGTGATCTATTGTTTGTGAATTTTTCATATATATTATATTTGAGGGTAATTTAATTATTTTATTTTATTTGAAAATTTTCATTAATTGAGAATATAAAATGTAATTTTTCAAAACATAAAGATAAAAAAAAAAATCAAACTATAGAAGAATCATTGTAATTCTTTCTAATTTATATTAATTTCTTATATTTTCAATTTAGTTTTTAATTAATATTCGCATCTCTTTGTAACATTAATTTGCACATATAATTCTTGCATGAAAACAAAATTTTCAAGCTGAAAATTAACAAGTTGGTAGTGGTTTTTTTCTTGAAAAATAACTTTTGATTTGATTATCAGGCCAGCTTAAACATCAAATTAATGAGACTAATTAAGTTCCTCTCCAAACGATTTTAAAGGTGCACCCTATATCAGCATATGATGCATTAAATTTTTTTAATAAACTCTCCTAGATGGTAACCTCAAGGTTTAACTTAGAAAGTCAAGAGAAAAATGAGCAAACCATCATATCAACCCTTGATATTTTATGGAGGTTATTAAATATTGTCAATACGAATTAATTATCAAAGTCAACTAAAAATATGATTAAAATGGTTATAATTAGAAGATACTTCCCTCGCATATTTACGAATTAATTATCAAAGTCAACTAAAAATCTGATTAAAATGGTTATTTACAATAACCAATAAAAAATAATTAAGGATTCAATCTAATATTTTAATGAATTTCAATGAAGTTTAATTATTTTTTAATTTTAATACTTTATGTTCTTCATTGGCTTGTTTTTAAGTCTTTTATAGTTTTAATATTTAAAATAAAATATCAATATAATATTGCATAGTTTAGGAGTGATCTAAGTAGTTTATTTTTACGTTTTTTAGAGTTTTAGGTAGTGTATAAATAAAAATAATAATTAAAAAATATTAAACTAAAACAGCCTTGTTTTAGGAATTAATAATTTTCTTTTTTATAATTTTATAAATATTGATTGTTTTTAATTAGAGGCAGGGTTGAATTTACTTATTTATAGTGATCAATATATTATAATATTAGTATTGTATTAAGGATATAATAGTCAATAAAAAATTTTGTGCTTTTGATTTTCATATTGAAAGAGTGTTTTTGAATATTTTTAAGGATATAAATCAATTCCTATATTTAGAACTCTTTGAAATTCAAATCACAAAAAACAGGTAAAAGAAAATTAGAAAAGATTCACATATTTGACCCTACCATTGTAGATTAGACTTTGGAAAACCGAGATTTTACAATTATTAACTCAAATATATATATATATATATATATATATATATATATATATATATATATATATATATATATATATATAAAGAAAGAAAAGGATGATGGGTATAAGGAGATAGTGATGGAGAAAGAATCAGCAGCGTAGATGGTTAGGGAGTGAGAGAAGAGAGATTTTGACCAAGTGAGCGTGAGATAGGTTGGTGAGTTACAGAGTTGAGTTTGGTAAATGCAAGTAACGAGATTTTGAGGCACTTGGGAGGTACTCGAGAGTGTGCTGGGATTGCTGAAACATGCTGGGATCATGTTGGTACTAGCTAGCGTGTTCTCTAACAAAACATTCAGTTGGTGAACTCACTCAGGGAAGTTTGAGAGAGGGAGGGAGGGAGGGAGGGAGGTGGGTGTTGTGCACGAGGGGTTTTGAAGAGTTGGTTTGATGGGATTATTTGTTTTTTTTTTTTTTTTTTCTATGATTAGGTCACAGCAGGGGAAGGGAGGTGGTGTCTCTTTGTATTATGATTTTTATTTTAATTTTCAAGGGCATTAATTTGGATAGAGTTAGTTTGAAAGTGAAACTTAATCTTACTAGGATTCTTTTTTTTCAAACAAAGTAGTCAAAAGAAAAAAATGAAACTAAAAAAAAATTAAAAGATAAATTTTATCTTTGGAAAATTTATTAACTCAAATATATATATATATATATATATGTTATTTTATTCCCCGTGATTTGGATGGATGGATGGATATTCTACATCCTAATTTGTTTTGCTTGATGGTTGAAACTATCTTAGACAAGAAATTAATGATAATGTCATTGATGATGATGTTATTACTCTTTAAACTTTGAATCGAGTAGTTTCTAATTTGGTTAATAGATTTCCTTATTGTAATTAGCCGTTGTTTGGTTTTGCGGATGGTTAAAATTTAAATTTTTTTATTTAAAATTAATTTTTTTATATTTCTGAATCGTTTTGATATGCTGATATTAAAAATAATTTTTAAAAAATAAAAAATATATATTATTTTAATACACAACATAAATAAAAATTATTAAAAAAAAATATTGTTATCACCCTTTTAATATTATCGCTCAATTTTCCTCAAAAAATAGTTACACCAAACAAAATTGAAACACTCCATCGTCCTTCTACAGTGGTATGATTTAATTGTCTTATCGTACGAGGTCTAGTTAACTAGTCAGTAAGAAGGTATTTTCTCCATGCTATCATTCAAAATTTATTATTTTTTGAGAAAATTAAAAGAAAATAATTGTTTATAAATGCATTAATTAATTTAGACTAAATAGTTTATTTAAAATTTGATTGGAAGAAAGCTTTAGTACATAAAATCTCATTTAAAATACCTGATACAAAGCTCTAATACTAACTACAGGAATAATACAAGAAAAACAACAAGCACAAAAACATTAAGTTATGATTAAAAAAAAAATGGATCAAACAGAAACACTAATTTTAAATTATACCATTAAACATTTTGTGTTCAAGTAGTTTGTCTCTCTATAATGTTTACAACTCTTTAAATAAAATTCAAAAACTAACCTAAACAAACTAAGAAACCTAAAAATAAAGGAAAAATAATAAAAGTCCTAAACAAACTAGGAAAAATAAAATTATTAAACAAAATATTTATTTTTTCCTAAATGGGAGATAATAATAACTAAGAAAAATAATATTTTCCTAAAAACTCTTTTGCATTAATTTCCTCAAGTTGGAAAGAACTCATCATTAAGCTCAAATTGTTCTTGCATAGATCTCGTTAGGGGTGTTTAAAATAACCGATTAACCGAGAAAACCAATAAAACTGAAGAAAAATTAACCGAAAAAACCGAACCGAAATAAAAAACCAATTAAACCGATTTTCAAAACCATAAATTTTAACAGGCCCGGTTCAGTTTCGGTTTTGAACTAGAAACCGGACCAAACCGAACCAGGCCCACTAAATAATTAACAACAATTTATGGTATAAAATATAAATAGCAACCTAACCGGCTAACCCTAACAATTAACATAACCTTCATGCCTTTGGCTCTCACAAAAAGCCGCCTCCTTGCCCTGAGAAATTCTCAATCTTCCTCTCAATTAATTCCCATCTTTCCCAATTTCTTGACATAGATAAGCAACTGTATACATACAAAAAGTAGTGGGGCAGCCATAAAAGAAATCAAATGCCTTGTGTGTATAAATCTCCTTTTGCTTGTACTGTTTGTCGTTTGCAAGATTGGCGATGGACATTTAAAGGCTTGAAGTCATCTTTATCTCCAGTATCTGGAAACTTGGCAGTTGGCACATATTTGATCAATTCCACTGAAAGATTGAAATAGTTTATTTTCTAGCCATATTGGACAATGATTTTCCACATGGAGGATCCAATACCATCGATGGCTTGTCCAACGGACTCCTGAGCGACGACAACGCTAGCCTCGAAAGAAACGGGGAGATCATGGTAGCGTTGGATTCCAGTTCTTCTAGGCCTTTCTTGTAGATTTCAATGACGGATTCAGATTTGGTTGCTAAGATTTGGATGAGAGAGTTAAAGGACCAGGTGGAGTTTGGGTTGGCGGGTCAGGGTTCGGGTTTTCAGAGCTGGGAGGAGGGGATTTAGGGGAGTCTAAATGATGGGATTAGGTTTCCCGTTTTTTTTTTCTAAAAAATTGGATTTAACTAAACCGGACCGGTTCAGTTTGAACCGGTTTTCGGTCCGGTTCGGTTAATATTTTCCAAAATTAATGTAATTCGGTTAGGTTGGTTTTTTTAGTCTAAACCGAACCGTGAATATCTCTAGATCTCGTGAATGTTCAATCAATGGTTTCCAACCCTTTACATGCCCAGCTTTTTCATTAGAAACATCATATTTATTAACAACACGACCAACTTCTATAACAACAAATTCAATCTTAATCTTAGGAGGAGGTTTGAAAATCTACTTCACAACTTTTATTTGAATTATAATAATATCAACTTTGACTCTATCAATTCTAAAATTCTCCTTAAGTACATGTGAGGCACATCCTTCATAATATGTTTTCGCATTTGGGGTGCCTTAATTTAAAAAAAAATCACACGACACATCATCTGTATTGCTTGATAAAAGGGGTTGATGGTTTTCCTACCAAACAACTGAATTTTCAACCCATCTTTTTCCCAAGACACCTAGAAAATATCATAGACAACTTATTAAACTCATTTTTGGCCTAAAATATCCACACACAAAAAAAAAAAAACTTGAAATCAACCCAAAACAAAAAATCTTACTAATATCATATATATTTTTCTTGGCAATTGCAAGGTAAAAAAACCCTTAATGTAAGTCTCTCTCGTTAAAAAGAACAATTTGACATCAATTTCAATTGTTTGATAGTTGGAATCAGTGCCACCAGAAAGTTTTTCTTTTTAGTGTTGCATTCCATCAACTTTCTCTCACATCTCTCACATTAAGAGCCAAAAAATTAGGAAAATAAAGTTTTGGATCAAAATTAATTTCCCTTTTAATTTTGGAAACTGAAGGGACCCAATATCTATAATTTGTAAAGTATAGGGACTACAAGAAACATATTGCCCAAACTCTTAAAGCCACTCATTTTATACATGTTTTTTTTACTTTAGTCCTCCATCTTTTAATTTCACCCTCCCCTAACATATTGACTTATAATTTGGTCCAATAATGGCCAAATTGTTTTAAAAAAATGGATGCAAAAAAATAACATTGTAAATAGTTCATCCACAATGTTATTTGAGGACATCTACAGTATATATTTTGCATAATAAATCTTCCATGCGTTTTAATTTTTTAGTTAATTAAATGAAGTACATTGCTAAAAAACTATATTTTTTCTCTAAATAATACATTAATAAGAATTTTGAATAACTCCCAACAACACGGGATGTGTTATCTTGATTTGTAGGAAAAATTACATCAAACCCCATATAATTTTATTATTTTTTCGCTTTGCCTTTTTATTTTGGAAGATTACATTTTATATCTGAATTTTAATAATTTTAAAACACTTTATGATCTCTAGCTTCGAGGCAAAAAAAATCAACAAAAGATGTTGGATTATTTACACATTTAGTATTATATTTAATTTAATAACCGAATAACCTACAATATATATTACAACTTTTCCATCCAATTAAAAACCCTAATCAAAGAGAAATTTTATCAAGTGGACATATCTATGGAGGTTGCCATCAACCACAACTCAATTTCTCAAGTATATGCAAATTTCCCAAGTATTCAAAGTTCTACCCTATTTTCTTATTCCATATTAGCTTCTCAATAAGTCACAGTTTGTATATGCAAATTGTCCAAGGGGAAAGGAACTCACAATTCTTTCAAATATGGATGCTTATAGAAGGTGTCAGTAATTCTCCAATTTAAATTGCAATGATCTAAGTACCTAGATCACGACAAAGACATAAATAAGAAAAAACAAATGCATAATTTATCAATGTGTTTTTTAATTGAAAATAATTTTTCAACTTATTTTTTATTATACTACCAAATATTAAAAAATAATTCATTTTTTTATAATTTATTTTAAAAAAAAACTACTTTCCAGCAAAACAAACATGGCCTAACTCATAAACTAGATGATAAAATCTAACTGTGAATAAAATCTAACCCATAACCTCAATTTTATTGCTAACACCAATTAAAGAAAAGCATGAAAATCTCAAAATCAAGCCCATCGATCTCCTATAAAATTCTATATCATACAGACAATGAAAAAAAAATCCACTACAAATTAAGTTCATGTCTTAAATAATTTTATATTAAACAAACAATAAAATAATACCCATTACAAATGTGGAACACTAAAATAATATCCGTTACAAATTTGGGAGATCATTAAAGTTATTGACTACACTCAAAGTTAGATTAGAGGAAGTACGTAGAAATTAAAACATTCAATGGACAGAGAATGGGGTTGCAAGCCAGGTAGTGGAGCTCTACCTAGATTGAGGTAATTGACCGGTGTGAGTACTGTCTTCAATTTGGGAGATTTAGGAGTTCTCCATAAGTTTCAATTGAATTGATTTAGGGTTGAAACAAAAAGGAGATAAAGAGAGAAAGGAAGGAAGAGAGGACTCGTGTGATCTATTGTTTGTGAATTTATATATATATATATTATATTTGAGGGTAATTTAATTATTTATTTTATTTGAAAATTTTCATTAACTGAGAATATAAAATGTAATTTTTTAAAATATATAGATAAAAAAAATCAAACTATAGGAGGATTGTTGTAGTTCTTTCTAATTTGTATTAATTTCTTATATTTTCAATTTAGTTTTTAATTAATGTTCACATCTCTTTGTAACATTAATTTGCATATATATAATTCTTGCATAAAAACAAAATTTTCAAGTTGAAAAACAAGTTGATAGTGGTTTTTTTCTTGAAAAATAACTTTTAATTTGACTAGCGTAGATAAGTTGACTGATATTTATCTAATCCTTATAAGGACTCTATTAAAATCACTAATTATAGAGGATATAATTAATTCACAATTGATTTTATATATATCTTCCCAAATAATAAAGGTGTAATCTGAAATGAGACCAAGTTCCTCTCCAAACGATTTTAAAGGTGCACCCTATATCAGCATATGATGCATTTAAAAAAATTAATAAACTCTCCTAGAGGGTAACCTCAAGGTTTAACTTAAAAAGTCAAGAAAAATTAGCAAACCATCATATCAACCCTTGATATTTTATGGAGGTTATTAAATATTGTCAATACGAATTAATTATCAAAGTCAACTAAAAATATGATTAAAATGGTTATAATTAGAAGATACTTCCCTCGCATATTTACGAATTAATTATCAAAGTCAACGAAAAATCTGATTAAAAAGGTTATTTACAATAACCTATAAAAAATAATTAAGGATTCAATCTAATATTTTGATGAATTTTAATGAAGTTTAATTATTTTTTAATTTTAATACTTTATGTTCTTCATTGGCTTGTTTTTAAGTCTTTTATAGTTTTAATATTTAAAATAAAATATCAATATAATATTGCATAGTTTAGGAGTGATTTAAGTAGTTTATTTTTACGTTTTTTAGAGTTTTAAGTAGTGTATAAATAAAAATAATAATTAAAAAATATTAAACTAAAACAGCCTTGTTTTAGGAATTAATAATTTTCTTTTTTATAATTTTATAAATATTGATTGTTTTTAATGAGAGGCAGGGTTGAATTTACTTATTTATAGTGATAAATATATTATAATATTAGTATTGTATTAAGGATATAATAGTCAATAAAAAAGTTTGTGCTTTTGATTTTCATATTGAAAGAGTGTTTTTGAATATTTTTAAGGATATAAATCAATTCCTATATTTAGAACTCTTTGAAATTAAAATCACAAAAAATAGGTAAAAGAAAATCAGAAAAGATTCACTAATTTACTATAATAATTTTAAATCAAAAATATTATTTCAAAAGTACCTTTTTTTTTTCTCTAAAAAATTGGAATATACTCAATAGCCTCTTCTCCCTCCATTTTTTAATGCCTAGGAATGCGCTCACAAGCACTTTCTCTCATAGTTCTTCACATGTTCCTTGCTGGGAGTGACACAGCATAATTTTTTGAATGGGCACTCTTAGAAATGATAAGAAATCCGAGAGTAATGACCAGAGCAAAAAAAGAAGTGAGGGAAGTCGGGAATGGCTGATGAATCAGGTCTTCGAGAAGTAAAGTACGTGAAGCTAATTATCAAAGAAACTCTAAGGTTACTTCCTCCTGTTGCATTGCTTCCAAGAGAATGCAGGCAAAGTTGCAAGACTCAAGGATATGATATACATGAAAAAAAGTAAAGCAATGATCAACGTATGGGCAATGGGAAGGGATCCAGGTTATTGGATTGAACCTGAGAAATTATATCCAGAAGGTTCTTAACTTGTATAACTGATTACATTAGCACTGATTTTGAATTTCTTCCATTTGGAGCTGGAAGAAGGATGTGTCCTGGTCTGCTCCTGGGTACGACAACAGGCCGAGTTGATACTTCCCATTTATTGTATCATTTTGATTAGGAACTCCCCAATGGATATGACCGAGGCTTTTAGTTCAGTTATTGGAAGAAAACATGATCTGATTGTGATTCCCATTCCATTCAATTCTTGAACCATTGGTGATGTAGTCCAAGTGAATCAAGTAGTTTAGAGGTAAGGTTTATATCTTGGATAATTAGTTAATTTTTTTGTTCTGATAATTTAATTTATTTTACCTAGCTAAGATAACTGATAACTAATGTCTGATACCTATAAAAAATCTTTTTTGATGAATTTTAAAACACTGCAATATCTAAATAAATATTTTTTTTAGCTTTATATTTTATAGAAACACTCATAAATTTAGATGATTGTTAAGGATGTGTTTGGCAATAATAAAAAAGTACATGATTGTTGATTAGAACAATAAATTCATAAGTTTATGTTAAAGTACACTATATATTAAGTACCAAATTGTTCTATATGCAAAATAATTAAGTCCAAGTACCTAATATTCTGTGATACGATATCAAAAGTCTAAACTCTAGAAGGATTATTTTTTAAAAATTAACTCATTAAGTTAAACGTTTTGGTGGAATAAATAATTTTAAAAAATTAGTGAAATAATATGTTTTTACATTGTCATTTATTTAGCTCAACTGGTCAATCAGTTAATTAATTTATATGAACTAGTTGATCGTTTCATATAAAAACCATAATTTTATGAATTTTTTCTTTTAAATATGTTTTATGAATCAAAATATATATTTTTATCCAACTTCTAGACTAAAAAATAAAGTAATTCTTAGCAGTTAGGTATGGGTCTGCCACAACCAGATGAGATCTGCCCTCGATAGATTATGTGAATGACCTAGCATATGTATTTATGGACTAGCGAGACAAGTCTAGGCTCAAAAGAAGATCTGGTCGCGCTAGATCGAAATGATAGCTCAAAAAGGCCATAAGTTTTGATCTAACTGTTGGATCGCGCTTAAATTTCTATAGGAGCTTTTGGAGGCTGTTTTTCTTAGAATAGCTCTAACCTTTGGATCTTTAGATTTTAAAAAACTCGTCTCAATGCCCTGGTTTTGGCTGTTTTGTGATTTTTCTTATGAATCAATCGATCAATTTAACTGATGACCATTACGAACCAGTCGACAGGTTAGTTCTAAGTTTAATTAATGTCTTGATTATAAGCCACAACATCAATCTTACTTTTATAATGGTCCCTAACAACGACATTTAATTGATGTTGCGTTTTAGAAATGTGACATCAAAAAATATGTTATTTCACCAAAACTATGTGCTACTATATTAATTCACTATTTTTTTATTTTATATGCTAAATTTCCAATTTATCCACTCTAGAAGCAAAAATAATACTACTAATCATCAGTAGTTAAGTATTTTACTACTAAATTCATAATATATAAAGCCTGAGCTAATGACTAGTCCTTCCATTCCTTACTTTTTGTTGTAAAGGAATGATTGGGCCGACCACTTTCTTCACAATAAACAATAACACATGTTGGATATACATCTAAAATATTTCAACAGAACAATATTAAAGTTTGAAGCGTCAAGCATAGCATATACATTGATAGCTGCCCGTTGCGACGCTAGCTTATTCCACCACATAATTAATATTTGTTTTCTCAGAAGAAAGCATCAACGGCAGGATTCATAGCTACTCTTGATGTTAACTTGCTGCATTTGGGAGGGGAGAGATAAATTAAACAAGCTTTCTCTTTCTTTTTGGCTAAGCCGGACCCAGAAAATATGCTGCTGAGAAAATCTAGGATACTCATCGAGTGAAAAGCATGTAGGACAGCTAAACACACGACTTTAATAATCCAAGAAAAGTAAACGCACTTATCAGTTATCACTAATATTAAGACTTTATTCAAGCTTCCGTTATCAAAGTTTTGTCCAGATACATTTACCTTTGATTAATCCCACATGGAAGATTTACAATTATACATGTAAGGAAAAGAAGTCAATGTCTTGATAGTTCTACAAACTTATAATTATATCGATAATTGAGAAAAAAAAATGTAAAAAACACAATTGAAAATGCAAGGCTTCTTTTTTTTTGTTTGAATCTGATTAAATTGTTAGTAATAGTGATAAAAAGATTACAAGTGGAAGCTGGCAAAGGCATTTCTACAGTTTTTTTTTTTTTTTTATAACCCGGGGTGTTTGGGCCAGCTTATGCGTACCACGACTAATCTCCGGACCCACTGACCACCCTGACCACCCTGCAAGTCCAGTAAACAGGTAAGACACCACAGGAATGACAGACATACACAGAGAAAATCGAATCTAGATGCTGAAAAAAGAAACAAGTCTCTGCCATAACTGCTAAGCCACGACCTTAAGTGCTTCTTGACCATAGGAGTGGTTACCTCTGGAAGCCAATTTTTTTTTTTTCACTTCTTGTAACAAATGTACTACCACTTGTAAGGGTTATCATGGAATCTTTCATGGGCTACAAGGATCTTTATATATAGATTAACATTATAATTTAGTTTTTATATTTCTTATGATTTTGTAAGTTAGTCCCTTTAAAAAATAAGTTAATTTGTTGACCAAAGTTGACTTGCTAATTTTTTTTTCTAAAATTTCTAAATTACTTTTTTGAAATGCATTCTTAATTATGTATGAAATTGAAAATTTTGATTGCAATGAAGGATATTTTAGTGAAAAAAAAACCAATTTTATTATAATGAAAACCAACGTAAGAACCTAGTTACAATGAAATATGAAAACATATTATGTTTTTTAAAACATAGGAATTAACTAATTATTTCATTAAAACCACCAAGATAAAATAATAATTTACTCGCACATTTAACTTAAAAGGCTAACCTTTGACTGTACTCATCTCATACTTCACATTTATAATTAATAGGGTTTCAATATCATATGTGCAAACAATGACTCAAGTGTATGCATAATAAATGTTGTTTAGTATATCATTTTCATTTTTCATTTTATTTTTTTATTATCAAATATGTGGAAATTTTATTTATCTTGTAAAGCAACAATAAGTTATATATATATATATAAGGTCAAAGAATATGAATGAATCATATTTAGACCTAACTTGGGATCTATATGGGTGGTCAGATTTAGACCCATACGGGGTTGAGTTCATAGCCTATAGGCTCAAGTTAGAGTTTTGTTTGGGGTGTTTTTGGATATATTGACTACCAATTAAATACTTAATATATAGATAATGAATTGCAACAAACAAACACACACACAGATCCGCTTAGAAATAGATTTAAAATATTATCCTTTTATTTTTCAATTTTAAAAAATGTCACCTATACAAAAATAGAAAATATACATTTTTTTTTTCATTCCTTCTTGTCTAACTTCCTTGCTCCGAATCAATTAGAGCAACTTTTGGGGTAAATTTCAAACCCTCTCAAAGTTTGATACCATCAATTAACACCCATAATCTCAAGACACTTTGTATTCCCAAGATTTTATATCTATGCGAGAGCTCAAACATTCTTCGTTGATTCTTTATAAGCATTAAGACTACAGATGGGTAGTTGATAGAAACAATATATAAACCTCACCGGACAACTTGAAATTTTACTTTTCAAGTTGTATTTATTTTGTAGGGTTTATTTGAATTTCTTGAGATGCTGTTGGGATGGATCATGGAGGAAATGCTAGCATCCCCTTCATCATTGCAGTATGAAAAGCGAAGGGCCACTGCCCCAGGGATGTTACGAGAACTCCACGGACGGGGACCATTTCATAGGTTGCAGTGCCGCTTGCAGAAAGCAGGACAAGAGGAGTGAGAAAAAAGGGTGGGCAGTGGGCATGGAGTCCCACTTTTTCAAGGCACCAACTCGAACCAGGCAAAGGCACCCTTGCAGTGGAGGGTGGAAGATGGTTGGATTTTGCAGTTTTCTGTTCGCTTTCTTTTCAGGCCCACCCTCGCCATTCTCTACTTGTTAATCACGCGCTGGAGAAAGGCCCTGCTATATTTCCAAATTAAGAAGAAGTTCAAGGACCACTTGGGCAGAGAGAGAGTCTATTTCAACATGCAGCGGTTTGCTTGTAGAGCTGCAGGGGCACCGCATTCCTTGTCACTCGATGTGCATATAAGCTATAGGTACTAAAAAGCTCAAATAATACTCCAGTAAAGTATGAAGGACGTGATCTTACTCGAGTTCGAGTACTACTACCACTACTCATGTGTATCATCACTAATATTGTTTCAAAAATTTTAGAAATTCCTCGGGGCTTGTGTTGCAAAAGCATGAAAATGAAGAAAACAAGTGTTGTTGGAAAATTAGTAGGGAGTGATTGCTATTCATATACTTAACTAAAAAAATGAGAGGTTTATTAATTATTTTAAAGCTATGTTTGACAAATACGTTTTAAGAATATAAAAATTATTTTATTTTTATAACTAGCCAAACATGTTTTTATTTGAGGAATGAGCTTAGCAAAGCCGCCTAGACTAGGCTTCTTGACCCGAGACCCAAATCTAAAAACATGATTTAGAATTTAAAATAAAAATTTTAAAAATACCATTCAAGCAAATTTTTTTCTCAATATATTTTTCGCGACTTTATATTCTCTCTCGTTACTAAAGAATTGGACCATGTGAAAACACATTTTGGATTGAAATATAAAATTCTACAACTTTAGGGACCATATAATACATAAACTCAAACT
This sequence comes from Populus simonii, assembly GCA_007827005.2. NCBI lineage: Eukaryota > Viridiplantae > Streptophyta > Magnoliopsida > Malpighiales > Salicaceae > Populus > Populus simonii. The sequence goes on from CM017469.2 coordinate 7,681,403, forward strand.
TCAAAGACTAAACTGAAGTCTCCACCTCTTTTCAATATTGGGCTCAGTTTCTTTTTCTTTCGCACTTTCTCATCAGATTATTAATTTTTAACTACAACTTAATATTATATTTTAGAAATTTGATCACTATTCCTTGATACTTTGCATGTGCAACAACATGCAAATTAAAAAATAAAACTGATTAGTACTTATAAGTGCATTTTTATCAAGGTTTTATATCATCATTTTGCACTTGAAGTATCAATAACTCCTTAACTAGAGCATGTTTTATAATAACAAGTCTGATAATATAAGATAGCTTTAATTTATGGTAAATGCTCATTTTAAATGCAGGCATATCTCACAATTCAAAAGATTGATTGATGTGATTAACTATTGAAAGTGAAAGGACAAAGAAAAGGCGAAGCTTAGAAAGGAGATACTTCAAATTGGAGCACTGTTAAGTTATTGGGTCATATCTGGAGCTGTAGATCTTGGATTTCAGTTTAATTTATATGGATAGAAAGATAAGAAATAGGCCTACAATGTTCATGAATAGTGGAAGACCCAAATCTGCCATTTTCAAATCTAAAGTTTGGCCACAAAAGAGAAGTCAGAATCTGTCCTGCAATCTAGCTCAAACACTGCTCAGAAGTTTACCCATATCTGGAGTTAGAGGGCCAAATGACGTGAAATTTGGTGGGTGGAAGGAAAAGACAATTTCCAACAACTTTTATGAAGAAGACCTGCTCAAATTCTAATGGTAACAATGACATTTCATCCAAACAAGAGCTTGAGGGCTATCCACCACGTCCACCAGCAGCACTACTCAGTATTTTAGCCATATCTCGAGCTCTAGTGATCCAAATGCTCTGAAATTTTATAGGTGGAAAGATAAGATGATTGCCAACAACTTTCATGGGGGAACACTTTACCAAATTCTGATTGCATCAATGTCAATTTATCTAGCCAAAATGCTTGAGTGCTGTTGTCCACCAAGTCCACTAAATCAATAGTTGGCCACTACATCAATAATCAATTACCAAATGAATAGTTCTGAATTTTCGCCTATAAAAGAAGGCATTTGCCATTCATTTAGGAATCTTGGTTCTTCATATCAAGATCATGTTCTTGCTCTCTCTTTATATTTTTGTATTACTTACGTTTTGCTTTCATTAATCTCTTGTTCATGCTTTTCATTTCATTTACTATACTTAATTAACTTATATCATGTTTATGTTCTTATATTATTTATTTATGTTTTTCTTCTTCATAATGTCTAGCTAAGTTAATTATGTCAAGGTGAAAAGGTTTCACTAATGGTGTTAGGATAAGTATAATATAAACTCAACATGGACTTTAATGTTTATATCCAAGAAAGTTTGCTATTAACATGTCTTATCATTTTTACCTTATTAATTCTTAATACCTTACTTGTTAAATAGTTAATCTGGATTTGTGTTGTATAACACTTGGTACATCAAATACTTGATTCTTCATAGTTTTCGACCGATATCGTTATTATGAGAGGAACTTGATTTGTTATCAACATAAGTTGGCATCATGAATACCTGATAAAATTTATAAGTATGGTGTTACGTAAATAAGATGATTAATATGATTATATTGATAATTTATAAAGAGTATATACTTTACTTATCTCCAATACTATTAGTGGATCCTCTAACCTTAACATTTGTTTTTATCATTGTTTAATCTTCACATTTATCTTATATCTCAAAGTCCTCTTTAACTCATCATCACCATCATCATCATCATCGTTGTTGTTGTTGTTGTTGTTGTTATTTATAATTTATATAGTTCACCTCCCTGTGGTTCGACCCCGGTCTTGCTGGGTTATTTATTACTTTAACACTCCTGCACTTGGGATAAGACATCAACTCTTTAATCGTGTCAAAAACGGTACTAATATAACTTAAAAAAGAATTGGATTGTAAGTAAATAAAGTTTAATAACAAAAAAAAAACTATAGAAATAAATAGTCTACATGCACCACACTTGGAGCTGTCTCTTTTTCCCAAATCTTTTAATTTGTTCTTTGTAACTAATATAAATGATTGTTGAAGAGACCGCAAAAAGATGGACAGTGGATGGGCTTGGATCGGTGGGTTAGTCAAACCTACTTGAAGTCTTTGCTGGCCTTTTACGTGTTGTTCGAGACATGATCAAGCTGGGCTTGTATTTTGAGCTTGGTATTAGAGATTTTATTGTATCCCAATATTCCTGTACCAAATTTTAGACCTATTTCTGGGATTTGCTGAATTCCTGAGCTAAACATTGTCACTACCGTGAAAGAGTACCTATAGGCTATACCATTTACAATTTGTATATCGACGTTATTTATGAATTTTAAAAAAAAACAAATTGATTGATTATCTCCATATGTTCAATACTAATATGTACAATCCACCTCACCTCTAATTATCGAAAAAACATAACATTAAAGAAATTATTTTAAAACAATTATTAGAACCTCAAAAAATAGGTTACTCTTTCTTTTTCTTAATTTTTTTGATTTATTAACTTATACGTAAAACCATGAATAACATAGAATAAAATTTTTAAAATTTTTATAATTTATATAGTATATTATTATAACCTTATTTTATCTATAGAAACTCTAAAAAGTTCTTAAAAAATCAAAAATATTAAAATCTTTTTTAAAATATCAAAGTTCAACAAATTATTAAGTTGTATCTTTATTTTTCATAATAATTTTTTGGTATTGTCTTTTAACTCTTTGGAGAAAATTATCCATAAATTTTTTATTGAAAATTTTTCCTAATTTAGATAATTTTAATATAGAATAAGGTTCATAAAATTCTTATTCATGCCTATATTGAATTTAATTTCTATTCACATTAGATATAATTGAAAATATATCTTTCAATGAAAAAGACTCATTCTAATGCTATTTTATCGTACTAAAAGTTAGTGTGGCCATAAATAAAACTTTTTGTTCATATAATGCAGTTTACATATTTATACAATATAAGTGGAATATTATAATAAATAATGAAACAATTTTATTTTCCTTTTTTCTCCTATTTTTTTCAAAAAATATGAGAATTTTTTTATAACAACATAAAATACAAAAAATATATTTCTCATTCTAATTTGATTTGCTTTGAATTTGATAAATAATTTATTTTATCTTTACGTTAAACCCCTTAGTTTAGTTTTAAAACTATGATAATAACTATTTTTATCCTTACGTTGACTCGGATCAATGATCAACCCGACCCATAACTCAAGTCTAGCCTTAGATCGACCCCAAGTGTGATTTTAAAATTATAATAATAATTATTTCTATTTTTATGTTGACTTGGATCAATAATCAACTCAACCCATGACCCGAGCCAATTTCAAATAAATTATAATAATAATTATTTTATATTTACATTAGTCTAAGTTAATAATCAACTCGAACTAAGAACCGGACCTAGCCATTTTCTAGCATAAAAGAGCACTACCTAACTCTTATTTGAATATTATTTTTTGCACCACTTGTCAATTGGTCAAAACGTGATCCATCCCGGCACTAAAGTAAAGTCAGACACACCTGTCATTTATCTGGACTCTAATTTTCTAGAAGACAACCCAAATTACTTGTCCAATAAAGAAAAATGACTTAATAATGATCCTTTAATGATCTCCCGCACAATATTGTCAGCAAATTAAGGATGCAAAATAAATTTAGAGATTGCATAAGTTACAAATTGAAATTGATTAGCACCTGAGCTAGTCATGACTCATGATGGTATCACTATATATATATATATATATATATATATATATATATATATATATATAAATGAAAGTTGACGTTTCTTTTTTTTTCTTGTTAGGTTTTGGCTACGTTCAAAAGGGAAAATGATACCAAGGTAGACTGTGTCAGTGTGACACAATAAGTTTTGCTCTCTTTCTCTTCACCTAACACAGTCACGCAAGAGAGCACGCAGGTTTTGCTTTGGCTTAGGATATAGAATATAGAATATAGAATGCGATCAATCCATCTCTGCCTTGAAGCTAAAAAGAATATTGGATTAAGAAAAGGACAACAAGGTTAATTTGATGCAACCTGACTTCATCTGCGATGGAGACAGTATTGGAGTAGGTATTATGATGAAGCAGGCAGATAAATATAAATAAATATATATATATATATATATATATATATATATATATATATATATATATGTCTTACTTCCGATCGAAAATATGCATGTAATTAAAGTTTATTATATCTGTGTAGAAATCCAACATTAATCTTTAATATGCGTTTGATCTTATCCGATATATATATATATATATATATATATATATATATATATATATATATATATATATATATATATATATATATATATATGCTTCTCTTAACACGTAAATTATCTTTCACCTTATCTTCTGGTTTGCGTACTAAGCTCTAATATAGTTGACTTTAAGATCATGAATACATTTTATTCCATTTGTTGTTAAATAAATACATTAGACCTTTGCTTTTAATTTACTCTTGTTTTTCCTTCTAGAGTTTATGCCAAACTTGCGTTTTAAGAGCTGCGATTTGGGAATGGCTCTCATTAATTATATTTGAGAAATATTAGAGCCTGCTGGTGTTCTTTGTGTTTTTTTGGGAGTGCTGCTGTATGTCATGAGGAAGTATATATGTTAAAGTATGGCTTCGTGTTTTGAGGTTCTTCTATAGAACCCGAATCGAGTCATTAACAGTAATGATAAGTGACAGACTCCATAGATGTTGCCAAGCTCAAATAGACACTAGATTTTGAGTGGTGGACGGGTTTTACCTAGTGGCAATATATACCAGCATTGTAACAAAAAAGGAAATAAAATATAACTTTGTCGCTATTAAAGATGAGTTAAGAGGCATAAGAACACGATATTAATTGAGAGAGGGATGATCATTACAAGTTAGTTAGGTTGGAAATATCACTATTCACTACCATCATCTAGCAACAGATTAGACGTTTCTTAGATCCTGAAATTTCTTAAGAAAAATTAATTAATTACAAAAGATATCGAGAATCATCAGATTGCAATGTTCGTGCCTTTTGCTTTTAGCACGTCCAATGGAAAAGGCCCTTAATTGAGAGAGATCCGGAGTTGCTGTTTCCTGGTGTTTTCCATGACATTATACCCAAGAGCAAAACAAATATATATATACAAAGCTAAACAAGCTGGTGGATAGCAAGATGAAATGAACGGTCCAGTTCTCTCTTGGAAAAGAAAATGCTAAATAATCACTAGTCGACCAACCATGTTAAAATAATTAATCTAATAGATCCCATACCAAACTATCAAAAGAAATGCATAAAAAAAACAAGGGACACATGAAATAATATTCTAGTGAGATTTTGGTAAGCTGTAATGAATATTTAGATAGCTGTAAGTTTAGATAGAGCTTTCAACGTTTTCATCAAGGTCTTCGTGTGGGTTTCTATTGCAAGTCTCCCTCAGGATTTGCGTTTGGCTTAGCGTGAAGAGCTGGACTCCAATCCATCATTACACCACGTCAACCAACACCCTCTTTCTCTTTTAAACCATTCCCCCTACCCTTCCCTCCATCAAACCAAAATAAACCTGACTAAAGCCTAAAAGTCTCCCTTTCTTTCAAAAAAATGGAGGGTCTTATTCCTTTCGTGTACAGGGCTATAATACAATACAAGAACGGAAAAGAAGCTGGACCTCTGGGGTCGTGGTTCAACGAGTCACCTTCAGCTTCGTATATGCGACTTCCTGGCGATTCAGGTAGGTTTCAGACGTCCGATATAAGAATCTTTGGATCCGACTATGGCTTCTCTACCTCTTCAACATCTTCATCTAATATGAATTCTTCTACCACTCAAATTATTGTTTCTACTGGAGCTCAATCTCCTCTTAATTGTCGCTTGACTTCTCGCCGTGTCGCTACAAAATCATGATCAACACCATTAGAAGTATATGTTACAGTACGTGCGACATGCCGGAAGAAAGCCCAAGGCATGGAGCTAGCTTGTCAGAAATGTTGGTTGTGCAGGTAATTGTATGTAGAGACTTTGTGTATCGTAATTCTATTTGATGCATGGTTTGGATGATGATAATAATAAGCGTGTGGAAAACCGAAGGGGCCGCACAGCTTTGTGTTATTAGTGAAAAAAGATGTGGGCATGTGAAAAACCAAAGGGGCACACATGCTTTGTATTAATCAATTACCGATTATGTAATTATTGAATTGTAATGTTTGGAAAGGGTTTATGTTTCTGAATCGTAATGTTTCAGAGACGTCAATCACTTTATGTTCGACATAAGTACTTCCATCTACCTTCGTGTTGAAAAGAAAAAATAAAATCAGTCCACTGGCTCATAGCAATTAGCCTCTGCAGATGTGTATTGTTAAGATCCTATTATCTTCCCATAAAAATAAAAAATAAAAAAAATTCTTCTCTCTCGAATTTAATGGCATGCAACCAAGAGAAAAAACATACCGTGATAGTCAATATGTTTTTTACACGGCAGGAGCCTAGCCGGCGGCCCGCTGGCTGGTTCTTCATCATCCATCACGATTGAAAACCACGGCTGCCACCAAGTCCGAATATTTTCCTCTTAATTAATACCTAATAGACAGCAGCTACAGATAACCGATGAACAAAAAGGAAGGATCCTGGAGAGTAATAACCCTCCCCATTACGTTATAATTATAATTGAGAAAATTGGAGGCACCCCTTTTGCAGTTTTAACCTGTTTCACTGAGTACTATTAACTCACAGATGCTGAACCAAATGTGCTGTGGGCATGGACGGATTAAGTAGTAGTTTACTATTTAAGGATATGAAAGACATAATCGATCTTAAGATTAATTATCTGAAGAAGAAGAAGTTAACTTTGATTATTTTGTATAATCAATGACATATATATTTTTTTTTATATTTATTATCCATTTCATTAGAGGAATATTCTTAAGATTATTTGAGAAAAAAGTTAATTGTGATTGATATTGTCCATAAACATCCTTATCATCAAAGAAAAAATATTAATTTTGATTAAATATATAGTAGCTTATTATTTATGGGTATGAAATATCCATTCTTAAGATTATCTAAAAAAGTTTGATTAATATATAATCCAAGAACATCCCTATAAATCGAATGAAAATAAAATGTGGGAATCATATTTTATATATATAATCAAGGACATATTTTTATATTTCTTCCAGCTAATTAGAAGGTCTAATAATTTTTTAAGAATGGTAGTTACTATTTCAACATTATAAATTATTTTTAAAAAAGTAGCTTTCCAATATTAAATTATGTTTCTGGAAGCTTTCTAAGATTTTATCCGGAATGGTTAAAATGTGTAAAAGTTGCTGCAAAATGGGTTTTGCCGGCAGTGGAACTGTGCAAAATCGGGTGGGGCAATTGGGAGAGGAGGTGCAGAAAACTGCGGTCTTCTATCAGAACATTCCTATAGGTTTTTTTTTTGTTATTATTAAATACTTGGGTTGGGAATGATCCAGTCTTTTTTTATTTTTATTTTAAAAAAAAAATTATTAATCAAATTCGCATAGTAAATTTATCGCTCATGCTATACAAAAATATTAGCTTTCATAGGAGAATTATTCAGTCTTTTCATAAAAATTCAAATACTACTATTAAATTCATAAAGAGCATTATAGTCACTTCATGTTTTTACTAGACAGTAAAATTATTAAGTTACCTTTTAAAATTATTTTCATTTAATTACTCTAAGATATTTTTGGTTTTTAACTTTATTTAAAAATTAAATTGACTAAATTGGTCCTAAAACCAAATTTCCTCAGTAATTTAAGTTAAAAATAATTTTAATCAAACAAACTTAATTTAAATTAATTTACAAAAACCAAACATAATTTAAATGAATTTGATAGGATGACTGGTTGGATCTGACAACAGTCTATGCGTACTCTCTCCCTTTCTTCGATCCACTGGTTAGATATAAACTATTGTTCACTGAGGAAACCCAAGACTAACCCCTGAGGAAGAGTTGTTATGTACTCCATCTAACTAATGATAAATATTAAATGGACACGTGCCAGTTATTTATTTATAGATTTGAACAAAATAAATTTTTAACAGAAAATATAAATACAAGTACACAGGACTTGGTCAGCAAATTTGAAAGAGTTCATCAGTGACCGAGAAACCATGGATCAACCATTATTTCACCAAATGCTTGAAGTCTGTGAAATGTCAATAGAAATTATATTAGACTTTGAACCAAAAAAAAAATTATATTACATAGGATTTATCTTGCCTGGAGCATCACTTTGTTTTTCATTGAAGTCTGACGAACAATAGCGATGTTGTAACTTCGGAGTTTTTTTTTTTATTTTTTAGAACTTTCAACTAGAGGACTCTAAGTGGATTGCTAGATAAGTGGCTGCGCTTTACTATGGACTAAGTCGATTTCTTCCGTAACTTAAAAACAAGATGCACTTCTAACATGTTTTCAAGCAAAAAAATAAAAAAAAATAGCTCGAGTTATAGAATTTAATGTCAATGGACAAAGAAAAATTAAAGAATGAAAAAAAGGCTCCAACCCAATCTGAGTTGGTATCGCAAACTTATAACCTATATTGTAAGGTCAAGATATCCTCATTGAAAGTATATAGAAAAAAAATAATGTGCAAAAATCAAGAAAGAAAATAGGTGTACAAAAGATTAAAAAAGAAGACTGATGTCAACTCGAGCTTGCATCTCATACTCATGATCCGGGTCATGAGACGGGGTTGACCGCATTAAAAAAATAACAAATCTCAATCCTCGACAATAAAATGCTATAGGTTGAAAGTCAAAAAAGAAAATTAACTTTTAAAAAGACAATTAAAAAAATGAGGAACAAGTTTGACATAAAAATTTAAGTAATAATAATAAAATGATGTAAAAGCTCTGAGTCAGTCCGAGCTAGCATGACAAATATATGACCCAAACTACAAGGTCAAGATATCATCATAGAAAGAAAAATGAAAAAAAATTAATCTTTAATAAATCCAATGTTTAATGATGAACTTAGAAAATAAAATCGGTGGGAAAAAAAAAAGACATAATATTGATTCAGGATAAAATCTCATACTCATTACCTAGGTCATAAGATAAGGATTACTGCATAAAGAAACTAAAGAAGTTCAATTCTAAGTAAATCAAATATTAAAAGATAAAATTAAAAAAAAACTAAAAAAAAAACAATTAAAAGAATAAGAGTCAAATCTCACATAAAAATTAAACTAAATAAGAGGATAAGGGATGGAGTTGAAATATGTTTTTTTTTAACAACAATTAAAAGAATGAGGATTAAATTTGATATAAACACTAAACAGAACAAAATGCTAAGGGATAAATTGAAAAAAAAACCAAACAAAAGATTCAAAACAAATAAAAAGCAATCAAAAAATTGAGAGTCATAATTGAAATAAAAAGAAAATGACGGACAACTGTTAATTTTAGCTAGGCTGGCATGTTTTCCGAAGGAAAGAAAGAGAAAAGGATGGAGGAGAAAAAAATTCAATTGTTGCCTAACCACCGCGATATGGTTTACACTTGTAGCCATCGTGAATGTGCTTCCCACATGCCAGTAGCCTTTTCTCTTTACTTTTTTTAAATTTGATTTATGAAAATACTTAAGTGTCCCCGACCCCATATGATATTAACAAAAAAAATCATAAAAAAAGACCAAAAAGCCTCTTAATATTAGCTATATATTTTTTTTTTCGCTTAAAGAGTACTTTAGTACTTATACTGTGCTAAGGATAAAAATTAAAAAATGCCCCTTATCCAAATAGCTAAAGAAATTCAACTTTTAAGGGTATTTTAGACATTACATTATGAAAAAAATGTTAAAAGACTTTTCTACCCGTATTCAATCTTGCAATAGCAAATGTGTCTCATAAAAAAACTCATAGTACCCTTTGGATCATGCTATAAGATTTAAATTTGTGGAGGGAAAAATGATAATTTCATTATGTAAGGTCACAAATGAACTATGAGAGAGTCTATAGTGAAACATTAATCAAGTTTAATTTTTTTTGTTTTATGTTAAAAAAATGTTTGGAAGAACTTATAGATGATGATGATTATGATGTTGACAATAATAAAAGAAGTACATCAAGCACAAAACAACACATAATTTTGTTGAATAGGATATAATCATACCAAAATTCTAATTCAAAATTTTATTATTGAATATTTTCTCTTCAAGTAGTCTTTAAAATACAAATTAAATAACTCTATTTATACTATTTCTAAGCCTAATTAAACTGAATAAAAAGAATTTCTAAAACTAAAAAAAAAAGGAAAAAAAAGGAAAATTAAAATTCCTAAACTAAATAGTAAGAATAAAAACACAATAAACTAAAATATTTTTCTAAACTAAATAGAAATAAAAACAACTAAGGAAACAAATATCTTCATTTAAAATCCTTCTAAAAAAGTCTTTTTGGATTATAAAGAACTTATTCTTGAGTTCAAATCTCTTTTTCTTATTCACTTCAGGTATATAATAATTTGAGATATCAACTTCAATCCCTTTATGTTACTATTTGTATAAGAAATAATAATTGATGAATTATTTCTCTTCCATTGATTTCTAGAGTTATGAATTAGAAACCTTAAACTTGCTTCATCGACATATGTTGTATCTATATAGTCCTAGAACAAACATATATTTATGATAATAGGAAGCTTATAATCAGAAGAATTAATATATCCTAAATCAATATAAAAAAAAATTGAGCACCTTTTTATATATTCTTCTTGCATTCAACCTTTAACTTATCAAGTAAGGGTATTATTAATGACATCATCACAACTATTATTTTCATTGTTTATGTTATTATTATCACCATATATAATCATAATCATCAAATTAAACATAATAAATTGGTGGAGAATATCAATTAACATCTATCTCATCATAAATATTTTTCCTGTCATAAATAAGATCATCAAAATTAATCCACTATGGATGACATCATCACTACTATTATTGCCATTATTTATGTTATCATTATCAACATATATTATCATCATCATCATCAAAATAAACGTAATAAATTGGAGAAGAAATCAATTCACATTTATCTCATCATAAATATAATCACCAAAATCTCTATGATATTCATCTTGATCAAAAAGTTGTCTCCTTTGTTCTTGCCTCTATAGTGGTTCTCAAAATTGTTCATGGATGATCACTTTTCTTTCAATCCTTTAATTTTATCTTTTTAATCTTTGTCGATTAACAAGATAATTCTTCAACGTACCTCTGCAATTTTATCATCGATAACTAATAGGTCAATTTCACAATTTATCTTTAAATGTTTTCTATCACTAGTTCCTGAATATCTCTTTACTAAGAGGGAATCATCTTATCCCCTTCTACATGAGCACATCCTATTTTGCGACCATCTCTTTCAGCCATGATTATTCAACAACACACAGTAACTAACCATCAGAAATAGTTGGGCTTTTATACCAATTAATGCAGATAAAAACAACACGAGAAAGATATCAAACACAAAACAGCACAGAATTCTGCCGAATAGTGTCACCACACAAAACTTTAATTCAAAATTTTATTAGTGAATATTTTCTTTACAAGTACTTTTTTAAATGCAAATTAAACAATCCTAGTTATACTAGTATTGTGTCTAAACTGAATAAGAAAAAAAAAAGAAAAAAAATATAAGATTTCTAAACTAAATAGTAAAAGTAAAAACATAAAATTAATTTTCTAAGCTAAATAAGAATTAAAAAAATTAATTAGGAAAACAAATAACTCATCTAAAAACAAATTTTAAATTTTTATAAAATATTATTTGAAGTACAATTCCAAATAATATGTTAAAAGATACCAACATCATTAATGTTTTACACGCTTTCACTTAGATTGAGGAACTAAAATGATTATTTAAATTTAGACTTTAAAACTAATTTCAATAATTTTTCGTGACCCTCTTAGGCATCAAAAGACAAACTCAAAATCATAAGAGCATTTCTAGAAGTTGTAGCAAAAGCGTGGATCGATGAGCGATGAATCATCTAGGTAGATTAATTTTTAAGTTCCAAAAAAGATTTGCACACAAGAGTGGGGATTTGGTTGATATGCGAAAGATATCCTCCTATCGAGTTCATCATCTTTTTCGATGGAATATCAATATATGGTGAAACCTGAAAGAAGACAAAATAAAAACTTGGTTACTCAAATTTTAGTAAGACCCCATCTGCGGGAATTAAAAATAGATAGGAAAGTAATGTATTGAACATTTAATTTAAGATTATGAAGACTTTTTGCTTACTTTTAGATAGTGGATCCTTCCTTTTTGGGGAGCCAAAAGCCTGGCTGAATTCTGAACTCTCCTCTTAGTTCAGAAACTATCACTCTCAACGTACAAGCATTTTCTGCAATTTGAATTCCTTGGTTTCTATGTGAACGGCATTCATCTTCTAGATTTGAAAATTGTTTCACTAATAGGAAGATATATAAGAAGATTATCAGATTCAGATTGAAATCGCACGAGAGGAGTGGAAAGCTGATATTATTAGCAGGATGCAGGAGTTATTATTACTTGGCCACTACTGTTCAATCGATCTTGAAGTCCTTCCAGGCGCAATGATCAGGATACATATGGCTGCTGTCTTCCTCGGGACCTAATTTATGTTAGATCACTGTCCTTTCCAACAGGATAGGAAGCTTTTTCGTACTGTTGACTCATCAACTGCCATTGAGAAAGGAACCAGTATGAAGTGAAACCAATGAAATTTGCTCACTTTGGAATTGTTGGTTAGGGAACAGCGCCCTGGGATGATAAACAAAATTAGTTTAATTACTTTGGATCTCGAAACCATAAGCCGACATGGAAAACAACTCATGCAAAGTACGTAATAACACTTGAATATCAAACACAATTTATTCCACCGATGTTGAAACAAGATTACTGATTGAGAACCGTTCGAGATTAATTCCACTCATGATTTCGACACAAGCCAATGCATGCTCACTGTAAATTTCCATGAGTTATATATATATATATATATATATGAGCTGTGAGGTGGGAATATGCATGTGCCTCCTTCTTTAACAAGGGAGTGATCCTCAAGCACGACAATCACCATTTTCGTTTCTAAAACATTGAACTAATTACATATCTTCCTAAGAAACTGCTACCCATTTTGAGAAAACCTAAACTATCATTGTACAACGCAAGAACTTGGACAGATGTCCCCTGTTTTGCGCATTTCGAATAAAGTCACTCTCGTATCCAATCAGGAAAGAGGACTAGCTTGACCAGTTGTGTCTTTACACTATCACAAGTCCTATTCAGTATATTAGAATATCGAAACATGTAGTAGGAGTGTGTACCATAGTTTATTATCAGGCTTTGCCTCCCTATTGTGCTTTCTGCATCTATAGACCAAGGCTTGTCGATGGAGAAGAGCATCCTATCAATGTTGATTCTTATGGTTACACTGTTATCATGTTCCTGGAGTGCCACAGCCCTGCAGCATTGTGGGAATTGTGGCCTTACACCGGTGCCATTTCCACTAAGCACTGGGCCAGATTGTGGCAACCAACAGTACAAGCTCAGGTGTTCTTTTGGAAAATTATGGTTCGATGCTCTAAATGGATCATCCTACTTGATCGCGTCCATTAACCCAGTACTCCGACGGATAGTTATTAGACCTGCAAGCCTAGCAAATAAGACTTGCATCTCGAGTGATTTTCATAGCCAAGGAATCCAGCTCAATCAAAATTTTCCCTTTAGCATCACTAATAGTAACACAATCTTGTTGCTTAATTGTAAAAATGAAATTTTGCACTTGAAACCACCCATAGATTGTGCACCTGGTAGCATTTGTCATGACTATATTCAAGGGAACGCTGCAGCCTGTGCTAGTGCAGCATTGTGTTGTACATTCAAGTCTAGTACAGGCTTACAGAGTGCATATATGATTAAGGTCTATGATGGAGGGTGTGCAGCATATCAGAGCTTTGTCAACTTGGATGTTGAGAAGGTGGGAATGATCAAGAAATGGCCTGAGCCTGGTGTGGAGATCGAATGGGCGTTGCCAGAGGAGCCAATTTGCAAGATCCCAGTAGACTGCAACAACTTATTGTACTCAAAATGTCTGCCTGATCCAATCAGCTTAGGACAGAAAAGGTGCTTCTGTGATGCTGGGTTTAAATGGGACCCCATCAACGGATTGTGTCAAAGTGAGTTTAATCTTTAAATTTTCTGACCGTTCTTGTTTTGCTTTTCTTCAAAAACTAAAGGGTGTTTTCCAGTCAATCTCACTCTTACCATTTATAATCTTCTCCTTTTGTAGATTTGAAGTGTCTTCCTGGAAAAGTTTGCAAAAAAAGAAAGAAAAAGACAGTGGTCTTTGCAGGTACGTTATAGCTCCCATTAAGTGAGTACTGATCTTAGTTTTTTTATTAAAAAAAAATCAGAATTAAGTTGCACGCACAACCTCCAAATCAAGTTTTTGCTTTAGCAGTTTTGCTCCATAGTGTTTCCATGTCAAATACGAGCATTATCTCATAGAGTAGTTGAATATTTCATATAATGGTGTAAATATATTAAGTAACAACAATGATTTCTTTTCATTTATATGAATAAGTAACCGCAAGATATTTTCCTCGTTGGTTGATTGTTTCGTCTTTTAAATCATTTCAGGTGCAGCCGTTGGAGCGGTTGCAGTCCTAGTCATGGTCCTAGGTGGTGGTCTATTCCTCAAGAAGCAAAATCGGTCAAAAAGAGCACAAAAGAATTTGATAAAAGAGCGAAAAGAGATGTTAAATGCCAAACATAGTGGAAAATCAGCCAGAATCTTTACAGGAAAGGAGATAACAAAAGCAACCAACAATTTCTCCAAAGACAACCTCATCGGTGCAGGTGGCTTTGGTGAGGTCTTCAAGGGCATTCTTGATGATGGAACTGTAACAGCTATCAAGCGAGCCAAGCTTGGAAACACCAAAGGCATCGATCAAGTTATTAACGAGGTTCGAATTCTTTGCCAAGTCAATCACAGAAGCCTTGTAAGACTCCTGGGTTGTTGTGTCGAGCTTGAGCAACCTATCATGATTTATGAGTATATCCCTAATGGAACCCTCTTTGATCACCTTCACTGTCACCATTCTGGCAAGTGGACTTCACTCAGCTGGCAACGAAGGCTCCGCATTGCATATCAAACTGCAGAAGGTCTAACCTATCTTCACTCTGCAGCCGTGCCTCCCATTTACCATCGTGATGTGAAGTCCAGCAACATTTTACTTGATGAAAGACTCAATGCCAAAGTTTCTGACTTCGGGCTTTCTAGACTGGTGGAGGCAAGTGAAAACAATGATAGCCATATCTTCACTTGTGCTCAGGGGACCCTTGGTTATCTTGACCCAGAATATTACCGTAACTTTCAGCTTACTGATAAAAGTGATGTTTATAGCTTTGGAGTTGTTCTACTGGAGGTATTGACATCAAAGAAGGCTATTGATTTTAACCGAGAAGAAGAAAATGTGAACTTGGTGGTGTATATAAAGAACGTGATTGAGGAAGATAGACTGATGGAAGTCATTGATCCAGTGCTTAAGGAAGGTGCTAGCAAGCTGGAACTGGAAACAATGAAAGCATTGGGATCCCTGGCAGCAGCTTGTTTGCATGACAAGAGGCAGAATCGACCTTCAATGAAAGAAGTTGCAGATGAGATCGAATACATCATTAGTATTGCAGCAGGAAAGGTGTCTAAAACCTAGTAGTTGTATGAGTTAGTATAGCCAATCAATAAGCGCTTCAAAGAATTTTGGTATTGGTGGCTTCTTGTTTAACTGCAGAAAAGTCCTCCTTATTTCAGTACGTAATAGCAAAGCAGAATTTGTGCCTTAGGGTTCTATTCTCTTCATCTCTTGGAAAATCCCTCTTCTTCTTCTTTTTTGTAATTGTCTGTCTTACATCCAAGAAATAAGCATAAATCACCCTGTAATTCTCCAGATTTGACCCAGCTACTCCCAAGATCACCATGTCTGTACGTGCACCTAAGATTTTACTGATAAAATCGTAGCTCTTTCATCTCTTTTCTCAATTATTTTATAAACGAATCTTAACTAATCAATAAAATTAGGATCAAGTTATAGAAAAAAAATTAACTAACAAATCAAAGCAAAACTAGAATACAACTATGAAATTTAATTAATTATAAGTTTTGATGTACAAAGCTATAATTTAATAATATAAAGACAAGATTTTGTTTTAATTTCCTTAAAACAAGATTACAAGATTTTGTTTTAATTTAATTAATATTCCTGATATTCACATAACTTTGATTATTATTTATATAAGAAAATAAATTTGAACTAATTATAAGATTTTAAAAAATTAAAAAAAAACCACAATTCAGGCCATAGACTCGACTTGGTCGAATAAGTTGGTTTTATTTCAATTAGATAAAAAAAAATAGAAAATGATATTAGATAAATCAAATTTGTAACAACCCAGTATTTTAAAAACCTTATAAAGCTTGAACCCATCAAAAACATGGTGTGTGTTTGTGTGTGTGTATCGTTGAGATTGATATCCATTTCTTCTTTGTCGTTGGTTGATATTTTGGATCATATTGTCCTTCCAAAAGACCTTGTTTTATAGGTTTTAGTTGTCTTTCCATGTGCTTTTAATGTCGATTACCTTCCATTTGATATCTTTGAGGTTGAGACATTGTACATTGTTGAGGCACACTCCTTCTCACATTGTTGTTGATGAATGAGGGACCAACATTTCTTCTATCATCATTCTTTCAATGTGGTTTCTTCCAACTTGGTGTTTTTGAAAGTAAAGTCTTTCTTGTCTTTGCTATTGGTTCCTCCTTTTTAAGTTGCCTCTCAATTGTCGATTATGGAATTGAGGTTTTGCTTGTCCATGACTTGTGTTCCTTCTTTGTTGGAACCTTTTCATTACTCTTTCATTCCTAGAATTCCCGAAAGAAGTATTTTTAAGTGCCCTTTTTAACATTTAGTCCTTATTTGTTAGGCATTGTACCTTTCGGTAAACACATCATATTTTTAGAAATATTATTTTTATTTAATCTATATTTATGGGATAAATAGCCTTTCTTGTTGAAAAATAACATAGAAAAACAACTATACATGATAGATTGGTTAACATGCACATTGGATTTTTGTTTTTCTACACAATTGAAACCTAAACTACTTTTGTGTAGGCTCTTGTTTTGTCCTCCTAACAAAACATCCAAGTTATCTCTACATTGAGTAAACTTTGCTCAAGTTTAAGTTATGTCTTCAAATTGTTTTCTAAAAGCATCATTTTCATTTTTCAAATCATCTAATGATGAGAAACAACTAACAACATCATATAATGATTCGTTTACTTGTGTTAATCTATCACATTTTTTAGGCAAATCATTATTTTTATTTTTAAAATTTTTATGCATCTTTTCCAAGTTTTTATTAGTGTTTCTATATATCTTGTTCTTTTTATGTAAGGTTTCACATAAGATAATCAAGTCATCAAAATTCATATCAGCATCATCATTTTGTTCAATGGAGTTTAATCTATGTGAGTCTATATTATCTTCTTCATATACTATTGTCCTAAGAAATTTAAGGTCACCAAAGTCTATGATCTTTAACACTAAGAAGGTTAAGTCATATAGTAAGAATATAGGCTCTAATACCAATTGTTGGACCCTTGAGGAATAGCCTGGGTGAACCAAAAAGGAGGGTGAATTAAGTATGAAAGGTTATCCCTTAAGGTTTCAATAGTTAAATCATTAAATAGCCCTTAATTGAACCTGGTTGTAAAAAAACAAAATTAAAAGACAAAAGCATCCTTGGACGCTAGCAAAAGATTTTTTTTGCTATAAAAGGTAATTAAATTATTTCACTGTGAAAAAATATAAGAAGATTAATTCTTCCCAGATTAATTTGATAAATGCCAAATGAACCTCATAAAAAAACCATTTTGCGCCCCCAATTTGCACTTCCTTAGCTAATACTAGGGCAATATCATCATTATAGTGTAGTAATCCACGGTGCAATAAGTTTTAACGCACAATGTTTTACTGAGCCCTTTTAGTTTTCTTAATAATTATAATTGTCATATTTATAGGGTTTTGAATGTGAAGTATGAGAGAAATTTAAAAAAAAAATCTATAATAGGTGCATTTTAAAACAAATTATAAATTGCATTGCAGGATTGATATTGAAAAGTGATGATGTTCCAAAATTTATTATGCTTAGAAATGAGGATATTTTTAGCGTTTAGATAGAGGATGATCACACATTCACGTTAATTTTCCTTTCTTCAGAGTTCAAGAAGTTGATGATTAGTGATAAAAGACCCAGAACCTGCAAAACAATCCTTTTTAGTAAGATTTAGGAACCCTTCATTGATAAAGTTAGTGACTTTTAATATGGACGCTAACAAAAGATTTTTTTTGTTTTAAAGGGTAATTAAGTCATTTCATAGTGAAAACTATGAGAAAACTGATTCTCTCATGATTAATTTGATAAATGCCAAATGAATCTCACAAAAAGACCACCCCCCCCCCTCGCGCCATTTAGCACTTCATTGGCTAATACTAGCGCAAAATCATTATTACAGTGTAGTAATTCATAGCACAATGAGTTTTGATACATTTTTACTGAGCCCCTTTAGTTTTCATAATAATTATAATTGTCATATTATAGAGTTTTGAATGCGAAATATGAGAGAAAATTAAAAAAAAAAACGTTTATAATAGGTGCATTTTAAAACAAATTATAAATTGCACTGCAGGATTGATATTAGAAAGTGATGATGTTCAAAATCTATTATGCTCAGAAATGAGAATTTTTTAAGTGTTTAGATAGAGGGTGATCACACGTTCACGTTAATGTTCCTTTCTCCAGAGTTCAAGAAATTTGATTATCAGTGATAAAAGACCCAGAACTTACAAAATAATCCTTTTTTATGAGATTTAGGAACCTTTTATTGATAAAGTTAGTGACTTTTAATAAGAAATTGCAAAAATTGAGATAATGAACTTTAAATTCTTAAGAATAAATATGATAAATATTCTATAAAATAAGAGCATGAATAAAGAATTAGAAAAGTGTGAACCTTTTACCCGAATAGTTCAAATGGTATATATGGTATATATAACCTCTGAACTTTGTCATGGTACTTGAATGAAGGGGTTGAAGTATTATTTATTCATGATAGCATTACCAAGGGATAGATATCTCTTACATAAAATTAATGTTAATGGAATTATGGTAGGCTATTTGGAGACTTTTATGCACTTATAGATATAGGGTGATGATTATTCTTGACTTTTACTATTTTATGTTAAAAGACATGAGAATAAACAACAAATTCATGTGACCCAACATAAAACCTAAAAAGATTATAAACTCTATATGTATTCAACTTAGAATGACTCCAAACCCAAGGGTCATAAGTGTAGTACCTTGCCAGATCAATACACATTTGGGCTCAGCATGTACGTAGCTGAACTCAAGGCATTAGGGTTTGGCGTCTTACTAGACTCACAAGCAATTGGGCTTCGCGCAAAGCTGAACACAAGGATGTTGGGTTTGTCACCTTCTCAGGCCCACAGGTACTTGGGCTAAGCGCGTGGCATAATCCAATGATGTTTGGGTTTGACATTATGCCAAACTCACATGTACATGGACTCAATATGTAGCTAAGTCTAAGGATGTTAGGTCTGACGCCTTTTCAGACCCACATGCACTTAGATTCAATGCATAGCCAAATCTAAAGATGTTTGGGTATGGCATATCACTAGACCTACATGTACTTGGGCTCAGCTCATAGATGAATCCAAGGGTATTAATGTCAGACCCACATGATCTTAGACCTAGTACATAGTTGAAACCAATGATGTTGAATCTGTCATCTTACTAAACTCATATGTTATTGGGCTCAACACATAGTTAAATCTAAAAAAATTGAGTCTGACATCTTATTAAGCTCATGTGTACTTAAACTCGGCATGTAGTTAAACTCAAAGATATTGGACTTGAAGTAAGCTACACTTATATCATCTGGACTTAGCATTCTACCAAGTTTAATACATTAAGTTATTACCTTGCTTTTGGTTTTTTTTAATAATTCACTTTTAAGCAAACATATAAAAAAAAAATTGATGCATTAGAAAATCTTACCAAAGAGGAGGCTAAGTAACACAAAGGAAAAACTATTGGAACAAACCGAAATCAATATACAATATTGTGTTTGGATTCAGATTTTAGAATATTAGTTTAGTTGTCCTTTCTATTCTTAACTCTTAAAACTAGGATCAGTTGAGTTAGGATAAAACTCACGATACTAATTTCTCTTTGTTTTTTAGAACTAGAACATAAGTGTTTAAAACAAGGTCTCTTATAACTTCTTCTTTTAAAAAAAAAAAAAAAACTTAGCACAAAAATAATATTTTGAAAATTCTGTCGTTAAGTTAAAAGAGACGAGAAAAAAAACACAGAGGAGAAGCAAGTCGGCGACTGTCAAAAGCCTTGCTCTATGCGAACGCGATCCCGTTTCTTGATTTGGAGAAAGTAAACAGCGTCTCGTTCAAGATTTCTAATTTCTCTCGCCACTATAACCCCTTTTCTTGTACAATATATATATAGTCTCCATAACCATCATAGCCAATCACAGCACCAGCCAGCCATTGATCTACCATTGCCAACTCTAAAGTTCGAATCAACAGAGTACGTTTTCTTCACTTCTCTCGCTTTTAGATCAATCTATAGTCCCTTTTTTTTCTTTTTTTCTTTTTATTTTGTTAAACCACATCAAGCATGTTTATTGTATTTGGGTTTTAATAAAGGAACTTGTTGTCTCTCGTTATTTTGGAGATCGAATCCATCCAAATCTTTCCTCTTGTGATATTTGTTGGTTTGAACTAATCAAATGATTCCATTTCATCCCAATTTTTTATTTTGAAAATCCAGGAGAAGAGGATCTAGGTTGAGAGCTTAACAAAATGAAGGCACTCATTCTTGTTGGAGGATTTGGGACTCGTTTGAGGCCTTTAACCCTCAGTGTACCGAAGCCGCTGGTTGATTTTGCTAACAAACCCATGATACTGCATCAGGTATTACTTGATAAATTTCATAGTAAGGGTTATTTAAATAGGACTTAGGAGTATCTACTGCTCTGTATCCCGAAATCCCACCCCCACGTAACTAATGAGTATGCATGTATGTATTGATTGAAATTTGATTCTTCTTTACAGAAAAAAAGTAAATTGTTACTTCAAGATTGCTTCTTGTCATTGGCTAATCTACTATTTATTAGTGAATTTACTGTTTTGAATTTCATTTTTTGAGACTGGGCAACTTCCCTGGCCATGGTTATCTATTTAATTGTTCTGTACCTGATAAGCAGTGTATGCCAGCTACGTGTAAAATGCATTATTGAATTTCTTATAAACAGATTGAAGCTCTCAAAGCAATTGGAGTCACTGAAGTGGTCTTGGCAATTAACTACCAGCCAGAGGTAACAACAACAATTCAGAGGATCACCTTTCCACTGAAATTCCATATCATATTCATGTATTAATATTGCAGCTGGATTTTCTTACGATCCCCTGTAATTATGTACTTTTAAATGCAGGTTATGCTGAATTTCTTGAAAGAATACGAGAAAAGGCTTGAAATTAAGATCACCTGCTCACAAGAGACTGAGCCACTTGGCACAGCAGGTCCTTTAGCCCTAGCTAGAGATAAGCTCATTGACGATTCTGGTGCACCCTTTTTTGTCCTCAACAGTGATGTTATAAGTGAGTATCCGTTAAAACAAATGATTGAATTTCACAAAGGCCATGGAGGGGAGGCTTCCATTATGGTAACCAAGGTGAGTTGAATCTATTGTTTTGCTTTTTCCCAGGCACCAAGCCCATTCCCTATATGTTAAACCAATTTTTCATGTCACAGGTGGATGAACCATCAAAGTATGGTGTGGTGCTGATGGAAGAAACTAGCGGGAAGGTTGAGAAATTTGTTGAGAAACCAAAAATATTTGTAGGTAACAAGATCAATGCTGGAATCTACTTGTTGAACCCCTCTGTTCTTGATCGGATTGAACTGAGGCCCACCTCAATAGAGAAAGAAGTCTTCCCAAAGATTGCAGCAGAGAATAAGCTGTTTGCCATGGTCCTACCTGGGTTCTGGATGGACATTGGACAGCCAAAAGACTACGTTACAGGTCTGAGACTATACCTGGATTCTTTGCGGAAAATGTCCTCTCCAAAACTGGCCACTGGACCAAACATTGTTGGAAATGTTCTCGTTGATGAGAGTGCAGTAATTGGAGAAGGATGTCTAATCGGACCAGATGTAGCAATCGGCCCAGGTTGCATAATAGACTCGGGAGTTAGGCTTTCCCGCTGCACTGTAATGCGGGGAGTGCGAATCAAGAAGCATGCATGCATCTCTAGTAGTATCATTGGATGGCATTCCACTGTGGGGAGATGGGCTCGCATAGAGAACATGACAATCTTAGGAGAAGATGTTCATGTTGGCGATGAAGTTTACAGTAATGGGGGTGTTGTCCTGCCTCATAAGGAAATAAAGTCTAGCATTTTGAAGCCAGAAATTGTCATGTGAGCTTTGAGGTTTTTCTCCTTGTCTGTCCATAGTCATTCAACAGTGAGCGATTTTCCTGTGATGAATTTGTATCAGATGTTTGCTATAAATAACAAAATGGAAGCATTTTTGCGTTTACAATATAGTAAAACTAGACTGCCTATCAAGCTTGGAGTTTCCCATTTTTTCCATCAATTTCACCGGCACGGTGACCTCAAACTATGACCCCAGGCAAATCCTGATGACCTCGACCTCGACCTCAAGCAATATCTTAATGTTTCTCTTACTGTTGCTGTCATTTAAATTGTACTGCTTGTCTGTACGGTTTTTTCATGTAGTGTTTGGGTATTACTGTATTATAATAAAAATAAAAAGAATGGAGATATAGTGGAGATGGAAATTTTTTTGTTTGTAAAAACAAAATAAATCTATTTTTGGGATAATTTTAGAATGATTTTTTGTATTTTTAAAATAGAAGAGGTAAAGAGGACATGTCTCTACAGAGTATTTTTTATTTTTTATTTTTAAAATATTCTTTTAAAAAACTATAAATTCTAAAAATTATTAAACTAAAATATGTAAAGATAAAAATGATTATTATTATAGTTTTAAAATCCAACTTGGAAGTCGATCTAGGATAAGGCTTGGGTCACGAGTCAGAAGTGTCAGTGCAGGTTGACCGGAGTCAATATAAAAATAAAAGTTGTTATTATAATAGTTTTAAAATTCAACTTGAAAGTCGACCTGTGGCAAAATTTGAGTTATGAGTCGGGTTTATTATTGACACGAGTCAATATAAGAATAAAAGTGATTGTTATAGTTTTAAAACTCGACTTGCAAGTCAACTTGGGGGAAGATTTGAGTTATGAGTCGGGATGATTATTGAAACGAGTCAATATAAAGATAAAAGTGGTTATTATCATAGTTTAAAAATCTACTCGAAAGTTGAACCAAGGCAAGGCCTAGGTCATGGGTTGGGAGGGTTAACCCGGATTGATATGAGTCAACGTATGAATAAAAATGATTATTATTATAGTATTAAAACCCGACTCAATAGTCGATTCAGGACAAAACCTGAGTCATGGGTCGAGAGAGTCAACCCTTTTTTACCCAAAAAAATAGAAATCAAGGCAACATTGTTTTGACCAAAAACAATTTTAAAAAAGTTAATAGATTATTATACCCGTGTTGTATCTTGTGTTGAATAGGTCATGGGTTGATCTAGGTTTTTAACTGGGTTAAATCGAGTTAATCCTTTCTCTAGTTTTTTATTAAACTCGAACTAATTCAGGTTTTGGATCGGCCAAGTCAACTAGTCTTGATTTTATAACTATGGTTATTATAAAATTATTAATTTCAAAACTAATTTTTAAAATATTATATTTAATTATTTTTTAAAATATTTAAGTTTGATGGAAAGACATTAAGAGTAAAATAATTTTTTTCACATTTTATTATGTCTTGTCACTGTTACCAAATATGATACAAAGAATTCATGAGGATCCAAACCGTTTGATTGGTGGACGAACTGGATGCCAATATCATTGTTGTGAATCCCTTTCGTATGATTGGATGAACTAGGTCCACATTTCTTCTCATCAGGAAATGATCCGGTGTCCATTGTTTTTTTTTTTTTAAGCCGTTTAGGACTATTAATTTATTGATGAATATGAGAATATCCATGCCACATTACCAATGAGGGTATCAAGGAAACTCATTACATTTATGCTCAGCGACAGCCATGATCAAATCTTCTGTTTGTTTTGATCTGGTTTGAGAGAGATACGTATACCTATTAGATGTACGTCCCCATCAGGGCTGAGAAAGATAAACCTATACAAATTATTTCCAGCAACTTGGAGAGGCTAGTGATAGATTAGAAAGAGGGAAACAGGGCTGACTCAACTCTGACGGGCCTCTCATAGACGCCGACTGTATTTTAATGGGTTGAAATGAATATCAATGCATCACCATGAATTTGATTGCCCTTTCCTTTTTCTTTTTGTTTTTTGAGCGAAGAAAATCATTCATCAAAGGAACTTAAAAGGGCAAATCTCAATACAAAGTCCATTACAAGAGGCCTTGGCCATGATCTAAAGCAAATATACTACTGAAACAAAGATTACAAACAGGACACTAATCAATAAGAGAAACGTAGCATTGCTTTGTCCCTCATGAACAGTCCTTAATTTATAGAATCTGCCCTTAACTACGTCGACAGCCTATTGTCCATCAGTTACCTATAACAGACAGTCAGTGCTTTGTGGCAGGCAGGGGTCTTTCTTCATCCATGGTTCATCCGTACTTCACAGCACTGTTTTTTATCTTAATGAGATTTTTTTTTCCCAACAATTTCATTTCGCTCTTGTATGCCAGTAACAATGACAATTGGCCTAACTCAAAGAAAAAAGAGCATTCTTTCCGACTATGTGTGATCCTTCTTTCATGATAATTCTTTTGCATTTACGTTTATCTGACCAAATATGAAACTTCCATAAATAAAAGGAAATGAACATCAGACCAGGCTGATGTTTGCTACTAATTACCGGTTAGTTATGTGTTGGCACGAAAGTAAGAAGACACGACATCTGAGAGGAAAGAGAACGGCATTTCCAAACTCTAAATGTTATAGTTCGCTCAAACTTTAGGTCAAGTTTTGGAAGCAAGTGAGGACATGGAGAGCTTAAATGAATACATGATCATTAACCAAAACATTCATTTGCCTAAGGAAAACTCATAACAAATAGCAAACAAACAGGGGAATCCTGCAAGTTGTCCAAAATTAAGGCATGTTAGAGTGGGATAAAAATTTACATGTGAAGCAGAAGATATTACCATTTGTGTACTCTGCAACTCTTGGAAACAAACACACGTATCAACTACACCGAGGCTAGGATCCAGAACATCACATGAGATGATATACTGACTTGAAGCCAGGTGATGAACGCCAAGAGTATGGAAATCTCATACCTGCTACATGGAAGATCTGGATGGATCTTGCAAAAGTTCATGTCCCTAGCGTAAAGAACAACAACACCTGCTGATGAGCATGCAGCTGCAAGTGATAGCATAGCTGTTACCTGCAAGTTCAAGCAATTATTTGTCATTCCAACTATTACCCAAGTTCACATCATAAATGAGGTAAGCTGCCAACACAAGTTCCAGTTATGTCATTCAGTATCCAAACTCGCTTTCTAGATGTACACCGGCGGCATTATTTTCAACGCAAAGTCCTCGAGTTAACAGTTGCAAGCTGGTCTATATTGGGGGAGGGGGGGGTGAGCAAGGCTCAAAGCTGGTGAAAAAAAAAGACCTGCCTAGCTAGTTTTCAAAACTGGTCAAAACAACATTTGCACCATTCTCTCTAAGGAAAGACCAGATAGGAACCCAGAACAATTCCAAAGCAAGAGGGAAGTCTCAGGACAACATCTTGCCATTAACAAATATTCAAAGACGCATTAGCAATCAAGAAATCACTTTTTATGTCCACGCCTGAATTTGTAGAATCACCTTTTTGCTAAGAAGGATGATCCCAGGCACACACGATTCAGCTTCAAGAATATTCTATTAACATCTAGACCCTCATAATGCCTCCTTGGCTCCAAGAATTTTCCTCATTCAATTTTATTTGCTTAAATTTACTTATGGAGATCTTCAAAAGCATTTCTCACAAGATCATTAAATGTCCAAGCTGCCCAAGACATTGAACACCATACAAAAGTTGAAAGCACACTGTACTAGTATTCAATGTGGTCATTCCTAAAGCCATGCGCAACGGTGGAAATAACAGGGGGGAATGTTGCTTCAATTTCTTTTTGATATGGCTACTAGATGATTGAATAGAGATTTATGATCAAGGACTTTTGCTTTACCATTCAAAAACATTTAAGCTGAATGGCATACATAAGTCCTTTACTACATCCTTTTGCAGTCTTTTGTGATGAGTACAGCCTTGTTAAAATTAGAAACCAGTTCATGAGGGAACCACCTTACCATGCTCCTAAACAAAATAAATAGCAATAGCCTAGCTATGTCTGTGCTTGGACAGCAAATTTTCAAGCCCCTCTCTAACTTAGCCTGTCTTAATTAAAACCATTTACTCATGAAAGGAATAAATAGAAAATCAAGTGGAACAAAATAATAGCTGATGCATGAAATTGGTAAGGTCCAATCGGTGCATTAACATTACTGGCAATATATATTCATGCACAAGCTTTGGCTTAAATCAACTAGACAATTTTCACAGTAAAAGAGAGAATTAATCAGGACTGGGCAATAGTCTAAAGGACAAGAGCAGTACCCAATCACCTACGACGAACAGGCTCACTAAGACAGGATTTTGGAGGTCTTTCTTTCTCCTCAAAGCATAAATGTCAAGACATGCAAGTCCAAAGCTCCACAAAAGTTGAAGCCCCATTGATGCAATCAAATAGCTGAGCCAGAGAACACATAACCATCAAAAGAGATGAATGACAAATGCTTGAGAGATGAATTCAATAGTGAATAAAAATAAAAGTGCATGTGAACATATCATAGATACATGTACATGAGCAGCGGGCTAGCAGTCAACATGCTCTTACTTCAATTAGCCCCACTAACCTAATAACATTACAAGGATAGAAGGCAAAATAACTGCTAAATCTACAGGAAGGAAAAAGGAAAAAGGAAAAGGAAATTGGACATTGACTTACAAATAAAGAAGCAAAAATAACGATCAAACAACAGAAGCTCATTTTCAACATTGCAAGAGACATTACACACAAACACTTATCCAGTATCAGTATTTAAAGCTTATTCATGCCAATTGTCGACACATCATCTACAATTATTAACTCAAAATCTCAATGACAGATTGACAGTAGCTGCTTCGAAGAGGTATTCATGCATCTACAGAGAAAAACAAACTACAAATGTTCCAAGTTCCACATAAAGCTTTCAAGACGCAAGCTTCCCAATCTGCACTAAGAGTCTAAATCCCATGTAAATTACTAAAACTCAACAAATTACAAATACAATAATGTTCGAAAAAGGCAAAAAAGGGGCATTCTAATTCCTTACACCATGTAAATTACTAAAACTCAACAAATTACAAATACAATAATGTTCGAAAAAGGCAAAAAAGGGGCATTCTAATTCCTTACATACATAATGAAACATCATAAAAATAAGCAATCTAATCACTGCCGAATAAATAACAAATAAAAAGAAAAGAAGAAGAAGAAGAAGCATAAAGAAATAAAACATAAAAAGGAAAGGTTGAAAAAATAGGTACCAGAAAGAAGTGTAGGAAGAGAAGCCAATGGCAGAGGTCATGATTGAAATTGAAGCTGCAGCAAAAACGCATTGTCCTATTCTCAGTAATAACCCACTCACTGTCCCCGGCCCTCCTATTATCTCCTTCATTTTCCACTCACTCTATCTCTCTCAATAACCAAAGGGCCCTTCTCTTATTCAGAGAACCCTTCAAGCAAAACCCTAGGTTTCAATGTCACTCTCATCAAATCAGTCACAGATTCTCTACTAGACCATCAATCTGGTTGAAGAGACTGGTTTATGGTTTTCAATCACAATCAGAATCTCATGTTCAGTTGGACTGGTTTAACTCTAATTACGGATAGTTGAGGAGTGGGCTCATCACTCAAAGCTGTTTAAAAAGGATACAGTCCTACAATGGATGTCGTGTCCCTTTCTCAGTTCGGGTGCTTTCTTCTCTTTTTTTTTAGTTTTCATTCGAAAAGGAAAAAAAAAAAAGCACTCGTTTCAGATTGAATAGATTTTGCTAAACTTTAATTTTTTTATTTAAAATTAATTTTTTTATATTTTTTATTATTTTGACAGAGACACAAATTAAAAATAAATTTTAAAAAAATTATTATTTTAATTTATTTTTAAATAAAAATTATTTTTAAAAATAATAACCACCACATTTTCTATCATCATCCCACCCGACCCGTAATTGTATAGATAAATTTTTTCTTAAAAAAAAAAATTTTTAAACGGACATCTGTCGTAATTTCAGTTTCCATCGACATGATGTCTTAAGATTCCATTAAAATCTACTGCGTATAGATGAACAAGCCCAAGAGATAAGGATGTGACGTTGCGTCATGGACTTTTGATGACGCCATGCGATCCACCCCCACTTCTTGGAAACGTTCTTCACGCTATTCATATTGACACGGGTTAGGGCTTGATCCCCTGGGTGTTACACTTGCAGTGTAACGTGCGTCTTCGATTTTACTTATTAAGGTCCTCACAAATTCATTTTAAAAAAATAAAATAGTGATGATTAAATTTGATATAAACTGAAATCGAGATTAGAATTATCAAACACAGAGAAAAAGGATCGCCTTTTTCTTTACTAAATAGGAAAACAGAGTGAGAAAAATCACCTATCAATTTCAATTTTAAAAATTGAATCTTGAATGATAAAATAAGAAAAAAAGGATGAATTCAAACAAAAATTTAAGAAATAAAATAAATGGTAACAGAAGATGAAGAAGGAGAGATTCATATTTTCTAATCAATTATGAGTTAGAATTCAAAAAAAAAAAATGTAAAGAAAATTGTAAAAAGTTATATCCATGAAAATACTATAGTTTTTGAATCTAACTAGTATATTAATTAAGAAAATGATCTTTTGCAATTAAATATTTTTTTATATTTAACTATTTAGATACAAATAAACAATATTTTTCTAGTCAGAAGTTCTTACTTCTTTGTGCTCTTGCAATGGTTGAAAAGTTAAATTAGAGCATGTAGAGTTATCAATTATCTAATTATCATTACTTGGTTGAGGGAGATTTCAAAAATAAAATGATAAAAGAGCTTGGAAAATCTAAATTCATCTTCATACAGGAAAAAAAACTCAAGTTAGAACAAAAATGTTTTAATGCCAGTACAAAAGCATTAGAAACAAAAATTATATTTTTAATTACATAAAAATTCATTGAGGTACAACACTTAAGAAACCTAACATTCACAAACCTAGAATCCTATTATATCCAGGAAAATTTGATTAAAAAACCCAATTGCAATACCTCACAAAAACTTTTGAACTCTCTCCACAAAACTATTATAAAAATCATAAGTGGTTTGTCTTAATTTTTTAGTTATCAATTTCATAGTATAATTATTATTTTTTTATTAACAATGTCCCGATTAAGAAATTATAACATGGAGTGTGTCTACTCTGTCAAATCTTGTTTGTTCCCAATACCATATTCATTGATTATTTGAAAAAGATTTGAAACTCTTTCTAAATTTCATTGCACCTTATGCAAGAATTTATAATTAATACTATTTGAGAACATATGAAATATTTTTTTCTAATTTACCTAGGGTGATGAATCCTCTCTTGAATACTCAAATACCTTCATATAGTTTTATACCTAATATCTTCTCATTTTTTTTACCATTGATTATGACAACATGGAGTAAGATCAAAGCATAACATTCCCTATATAAGATAACTTAGTGATCTCAAGTCTAAAGATCATTTACACAACCGTCATGAGAGTCTTTCCATAGACGTAAGTGATCTCTCCATATGGCATTCTCACGCGGGTCGGTTTAGTATACATGTCATTTGATAAGCACTTACATATTAGTTCTAGGTATCTCTTATACCTCAGCTTATGAAAACGCCTATTTTCTTTTATATAGAAAATAATATGATATATATCAGTCTCGACAACTCTAATTAATAAATAGTCTTAATAGAGCATTAAACATGAATATTTATGAACAATGCTTTGATGCAATAGAGTTTTATAATTATAACAACTTTATAATTTCTTTTACAAAGCATTTTTGTCTTAATGACTTTATCTTTACTCTAGATTCATTAATCAAATATTTGATGAATATTAGAGATAAATAAGTCTTTATTAATAAATTAAATGAATTTAAATGAACAATAGTCAATACCACATATAATCAATTAATTGATTGCAGGGCATATACACTAATACTCACTACCGTCGTTAAGGTATTTTATTGTTGTCCTTTTTAATTTAATAAGATAAAAAAAATTTATGACTCTGATTAATTTTGCTAGAATGCATGGTCCACTGGGGATTGTTTTTGGATTCTAAATCGAACATGATTCCCCAGTTTCCCTTCTAAAATATTAGTGATTGTGGTTTTAATCTGTGTTTGATGCGGGCTGGATATATACTCATTGATTGCGCTCGATTTTACTGCAATGAGAAAGAGGTTATGATTCTGTCTAACACATAGTTTTCTTTTCATAAATTGTGCTTCAGTTTCTATAGGAAAATTTAAAAAGGCCATTTGTTTTTTTTCTTTTTTGGTAAATAAAAAGATCATGTGCTGATGTCTGGAATTGATTGCTGGTTTTCTGCAGATTGCTTGCGCATTGAAAAAGCTTTTTGATAACGGGGTAGTAAGGCGTGAAGAATTATGGATCACTCCAAAACTTTGGTATGTGTTAAGGGATTTATCCTTTTTCTTCATATGCCCTTCAAAATATAACATCCTTGAGCAAGTCAATCTGTCCAGTTTGTAAGAGAATGTTCGATGATCTACAGGTGTAATGATCATGCACAGGAAGATCAATGCACCAAAGGCATTAGAGACAACTTTGCAGGGCTTGCAGCTTGACTATGTAGATCTGTATCTAAAATGTTATTATAATCAACATTCATACCAGCATTTCTTTTATGTTTTTGAAATAAAAAATTTAAAAACAAATGTGAAGTTAATTTTGTCACTAAAATGTGGTGAAATGTCTAAAGGTTCATTGGCCTGACAGCATGAAAAAGGGTTCTTCAGATGGCTTTATGTCTGACAACCTTACCGAAACCAACATACCGGAAACATGGAGAGCGACGGGGTCACTTCATGATTCCGGCAAGGCTCGTGCTATTGGAGTTGGTAATTTCAAATCAAAGAAGATCGGGGATTTGCTAGGAGTGGCTCATATACCTCCAACTGTTAACCAAGTGGAATGTCACCCTGTGTGGCAGCAGCCAAAGCTTCATGAATTTTTCCTCAATCCAAGTTCTGTGAGTAAGAAATAGAAGTAGATCTTCTCTTAGTTGAATGCAGATAATAACAATTATGATGGATTCTGTTTTTCTTCTTCTTCTTTTCTTTAGAGGTATACACCTCGATATAGGTTCCCGGACGTATACACCTCGATATAGGTTCCCCAGGTCCGGGAACCATCAAGACTCAGGCTCTCAAGAATTCAAATCTTAATATGATTGCGGAGAAATTAGGAAAATCTCCAGTATAAGTAGCTCTTAGGTGGGGACTTCAAATGGGCCACAGTGTGTTGCCTAAGAGCACAAATGAGGCAAGGATTAAGGAAAACTTCGACATTTTTGGATTGGTCTCTTCCTGAAGATTTGTTAACCAAGTTTTCTGAAATTGAACAGGCAAGTGACTGGTTATTTCCTCCTCAATGTCTTATGCCTGTGAACTTTTCTGTGCACCTGTTTTATTTAGTATATTTTTTAATCATGGAGTGGCTGTGGATATCATGGGGAGTTTCCAAGCAATTAATTCGTGATTTAAATCATTCAGGAGAGGCTAGTTAAAGGTCTTAAAACATATAGCTGTGGAGTAGCTTTTTTGAGACCGAATATTTTTTGTATTTTTTTGCAATTATAACATTCCTCCATTCTTCTACTATGTTAAAAACTAACTTGAAATTTTACATATTTTTATTAATATTTATGATCTTTATTATGTTTTATTATATGTAAGCATTAATTTTTTTATTCACAGTTATATTTTTTTACTCAACGTTAGAAAATATACTAATAGCACCTACATATTAATTCTTTTATGTTAGAAAAAAATAATTTTTCAACCTGCAGCGATACGAGTTGAATAGACACGGTAACACCTTATTTATTGCATTTATTGGCACAGATGATTCTTAATGTATTTAATTAAATGCATGCATAGGCTTTTTTATTTATAATTATAATATTAAAAAAAATGAAAAGCTTGCATATTTCTATTTTTACTAAAAACAATTATCCGACTCACAGTGAAGCGAGGGTCAAATAACTAGTTAATATATATCGAAAGGGTTTGGTTTTTTATTGTAGCAATAAACAGTAAAAAGCCAAGCCTCTTTTTTTTTTACTTTAGTCCTAAATTTTTTCAAGATTTTTTTTTTCAATTTCATCCTTCAATATTGAGTTTTTTAGATATAGAGCTTCATAATTTATTTTGATTTGTTTTCAATGAAATTATTCTAGTCTCATAATCTGAGTCATCAATTTTATGGGTTAGTCGTGTTGACTCATGTTATTGTTTTCTATTTTTTTTCAATTTTATCCTTTAATATTGGATTGATTGGGAATCGAACTCTAAAATGTTTTCCTAATCACTTTCTATGGAGTTATTCCAGTTTTTTGACCCGGCTTTGGTAGATTAACCCAAGCTGAATCAGGTCATTTTTTGTCCTTTTTTATTTATTTTCTCAATCTAATCATTTAAAATTGGATTGATTGAGATTGATTTTTTTATTTGTTTTTTATGTGGTTATCACGGTTTTATAACTTGGGTCTTGGGTTAGGCTAGTTGACTCGAGTTCTTTTTGTCCTTTTCTTAGTTGGATTTTTTTTAAAATTTCATCATTCAATATTAGATTAATTGAAAATTAGGCTTCATAATGTTTTTCGGTTTGCATTCTATGAGGTTATCTCGGTCTCATAACCCGGGTCGCAGGTTTGATCGGTTGACTCAGGTAGTTTTTTTATGTTATTTTTTTTAATTTCACTCTTCAACATTGGGTTGATTGAGAATTGAGTTTTATATTTTTATTTTATTTCATTTCTCTAGGGTTATTCTAGTTTTATGACCTATGTATGGTGACTCAACTTATTTTTTTAGTTATGTTTTGTTTTCAATTTCATCCTTCAACATTGGACTGATTGAGAAATGGATTTAATAGTTTTTTATTTGTTTTCTATAGAGTTATCATGATCTGTAGCGGATTTGACAGATTAACTCGAGTTGATTTAAGTTGATCTAATATGTTGTCGTTTTAATATTTTAAAAAGGATGTCATCCTAATTTTTTTTAAATCAAATTGCATTTTTATCAGTCATTGGGTTGTCTTTGAATCTATCAAGTCAATCAGGTCATATAAGATCAATTCTCATATAGTTTAATTTTTTTTTCTAAAAAACACATTAATATTAATAGATTTTTTTTACATTAAAAATTTAATCTAACCTACAACATAGCGTGGACAATAATGGTGACCACACACACTTGCAATCATAATTATGAGTACCTATCTTATCAGACTATCCTTAATTTAGTTAAGTCGTTGGACCATTCCTGATGCTAGTTCGGAGATCTAAATGTCATTGTTTTGATTTTATTTCTATTAGGTTATTATAGTCTAATGATCCACGTTTGACAAGTTAAACTGAGTTGAATCAACTTATATTTTAGTTAATTTTTATTTTTAATTTCATTATTCAACATGTATGATTGAGAGTTGAGTTTAATAATTTTTTTATTTATTTTTTATAAAGGTAACATGATTTCATAACCTAAATAGTGGATTTGACAGGTTAACTTAAGTTGATTCAAGTTGAGCTAATATGTTTTTATTTTAATATTTTAAAAGTGATGTTGATCTGATTTTTTAAATCAAAATGTATTTTTATTAATTATTTTTGAATTTATCAAATCAATCAGTTTATATCAAATTAATTTTTATATAGTTTAATTTAAAAAATAAACACATATTAACAAAAAAATTTACATTAAAAAAAAAGTTAATTTAACCTACAAGTTAATAAAAACAATGATGTTGTCACATATACTGATCAGTACCTACTTATTTGGACTATCCTTAATTTAGTCAAGTCATTGGACTATTCCTGACGCAATTTGGTCTTTCGATGGGTAAAGGTTATTTATTTATTATTTTTTTAATAATAATAATATTAGAAGGATGAATGTGGAGGGAGTTTAGTAATAATTAATTTTTAAAGTATTTTTATTTAAAAATATATTAAAATAATATATATTTTTTAATTTTTAGAAATTATTTTTGATATTAACCTATTAAAACAATCTAAAATTATAAAAAAATAATTTTAAAAATCATGAAAAAGGCGCAGCTCCATACAACCTCAAAATTTGGCCAGAATCTAAACACAAAAAATTACCCTGAAGTACCCTCTTCGTATTCTAATTTTTTTTCTCTACCCGTTAACAAAATGCTCAAAATTTCAAACTTCCAAGGATAAAGTATAATTTATCCATTTGTGACAACTTCTATATTTTTTTCTTCTTTTTAACCATTAAAAGCTGCCATCTCGAAGCATTTGTTTTCTTGCGAAGCTTCAGATTGTATAAATGTTTTCTTTGCGCTATGTCGTGACATTATTGTTTTGTTAGGGGTTTGGTTCCGAGGCCGGCCGGCCCCTCAAAGCATATATTCCCATCAACATAAATGACATATAAATACCATCAGTGAATCTCTTTCACCAAGAAGCAAATGAACAAGAAGCAGAATCTGAGAGGGACCTTCACCGGCCGATTTAATATCCCGTTCCCCAGCCCACACGGAAAGTGAAAAAGAAACATCTCAGTACATCTACAATGTGAAAATTAAATTTGATCGGTGTATCATATCTGTATATAACTCCGATAATGAGAAATAAAGGCTGTGTATATACATCCTTTTTAATTTCCATCTTTAGGAACCTAACTTGGGTATATTAGACAAGTAATTACCCTTTACATTTCCATTCCTTCTTTTTTTTCTTTAATCAAAACCACTCATTTAAATCAAATCAAGTTTATATATTTAATTATATAGTATTGATTGCTTTTTAAATAACTTTTTATACAAAAATATATATTAATAATATTTTTTTGTTTTTTAAAAATTATTTTTAACATCCTCGTATCAAAATACAAAACATATAAATTATATTAAATTTTAATAAAAAAAAATTAATTTTTTTTTTAAAAAACACCGCGTGCCCAAACAGTTAATCGACGGCTCCGATAAGCATCACAGAGTAGTGGTAGCAGTAAACTACGTAGTAATACACCAGATAAATGATTACACGTGGCTCCTGAATTCTGATTCATCCCGCCGGTTTTCTTTATAAGCAAGAACAACATTTGTCTTCATTCACTTGCGCTCCTTGGCCTTCTCTCTTCACTTGTTTTCTTTCCCCTTTTTTTTTCTTTTAATTTTACCGCTCTGAATCTGCGTATTGCAGTTAAAAACACAGCGAAAAAATGGCAAATGAGATACGATTCTTCGAATTAAACACAGGAGCTAAGATGCCGTCGGTTGGGCTCGGCACCTGGCAGTCTGATCCAGGTGTCGTCGGTGCTGCTGTGACTGCCGCCGTCAAGGTTTTCCTATTATTAATCTAGCCTTTCAGTTTTTTTTATAAATATATTTATTTATTTATTTAGTTCCCATGCAGATCGGATACCGCCATATTGATTGTGCTCAAGCTTATAAAAATGAGGAGGAGGTAATTGCTTTTATTTTTATTTTTATTATGGATTTTCTAGTCGCCGTTTGGTGTCATTTGCAGTTTTCTTTTCCTTTTTTTCTCCCTGTATAATGGTTCGGTTTCAATCCTTGGAGAACAAAAGTCCAAAGTAAAAAAGTTTTCGATTTTTATTTCTATTTCCAAAATTCTGAAACACTAAGAAAAAATGAAGAAAGAAAATGGAAAGCCGAAACTGAAACTGCAACTATATCAGAATGTTATTACAGTGAAGATCACGAGCCATCATAACTGTAGGAATCATCCTGATCATCCCTAACAAAACATGATGATCATGATGATTCCTACAGTTATGATGGCCCATGATCTTCATTGTGATGGCTATAAGCCTATAACTATAGATCTATGTCGATTTGTTGCGCACCGTTTTTGTTGTTCTTCCTGAATTAAAGTAAATGACTCTACCTTAAGCATGGAGGTATTGAGTTATGCTTGAGCAGTAGCTTCTAATTTTTGGAATTGGTCCTTTTAGGTTGGTTTGGCTCTGAAGAAACTCTTCCAAGACGGCGTGGTGAAGCGCGAGGATTTATTTATTACCTCAAAACTCTGGTTTGTTTCTATCTCTTCCACACCATACCATGGGAAAATTTCCTGAGAGGTGCTGTCCCTGTGGTTAGGTATTGGTTAATGGTTCAATAATGCTTGGTGCCCATTTGCTGAGTTTTAAAAAATGAGATAATCCATACAGGTGCTCTAATCATGCTCCAGAAGATGTGTCAGAGGCATTTGCAGGAACTTTGAGGGATCTACAACTTGATTACGTTGATTTGTATCTTGTAAGTCTTTAGTTTTTTCAGAGCTTAATTCTTTTGAGAACTCCAGTACTTCGGTAAGGATATGCCATCTACAACTATTTATGTTTCTTATTAACTTAGTTGTTGAGTCGATGCTTCATTATTGCTTGCATGCTCACCTTGAATCAATCCATTTGATAGAAACCGTACCTACCATGGTCCAAATAATGTGTAAGATACAATTAGAATTTTGAGAATTTAAATGCTCCTTTGGGTGCCTTTGAGGAAAGTACGGCAATTACCGCTAAATCATTGAAGCTATTGAATTCAGCTTTCTCTGTCTATGTCCAACCTAGAAAATCAAAGTATCAATACTAAAGATATATACTTTAGCATTCAAGTTTCAATTGACAGGTATGTAATTGATGAAGTCATCGAATTGTAAAGGCTGCTCAATTTTGTAGATACACTGGCCTGTTCGGATGAAGAAGGGATCAATTGGCTTCAAGCCTGAGAACTTTGTCCAACCAGATTTTCCTCTGACATGGCAAGCGATGGAAGCAGTCTATGATTCTGGCAAGGCTCGTGCTATTGGTGTGAGTAACTTCTCTACTAAGAAACTGGCGGATTTGCTGGAGGTTGCACGTGTTCCTCCTGCTGTGAATCAGGTGGAATGCCATCCTGCATGGAACCAGGCAAAGCTTCATGCATTTTGTCAATCCAAGGGAGTTCACCTTTCTGTGAGTAGCCAGCTGCTTGCCTGCTTCAACATCTTCTTTCTGAGAGCTTTTTGTTTGTAAGTTGGCAAGAGTTCTTTTCAAGACTATAATGCTCTCATTTGTTTACATGTATTTCCTTCAGGGATATTCACCTCTAGGATCTCCTGGCACCACATGGCTCAAGAGTGATGTACTCAAGAACCCATATCTAAATATGGTTGCAGAGAAATTGGGCAAAACTCCTGCTCAAGTTGCCCTACGCTGGGGCCTTCAAAAAGGTCATAGCGTGCTTCCTAAGAGTACACATGAAGCATGGATCAAGGAGAACTTTGATGTCTTTACATGGTCTATTCCAGAGGACCTGAATGACCAGTTTTCGAAAATTGAGCAGGCAAGTATCCTAAAGCACGTTGGTGTTGCTACTGTTAATGTGGATTTAGCCTTTTAACAAATGGCAGCATGGCTAAAGATGCGATTGGCTGCAAACCCCAAGATACAGTTCCCATTTGACGTATCTGTTGCATTTTATTTAGGGAAATTTGCAGGTCCCTATACTAAGGGAACGATTGGGAACACGGCTGCGGCTGTGTTCCTAAAAAATTGAATTTTTTTTTTATTTTTTGCTAAAATTTAATATAGTTTGTATGTTTTGGATCGTTTTGATGTGCTGATGTCAAAAATGATTTTTAAAAAATGAAAAAACATCATTGGCATGCATTTTAGCACGAAAAGTTATTTGAAAAGCACCCAAAACCACACTGCCAAACACGCTTTTAGTGGGTTTTAAGTTGTCTCTGGAAGTATTGTGGTCATAAGAGAATTTGCTCTTGACTGATGGTTTTTACACCCCATTTCTGCAGGCAAGACTGCTAAGAGGTACTTCATTTGTCCACGAGACCCTCAGCCCATATAAGACCCTCGAGGAGCTCTGGGATGGTGAGATCTGAGCAGTTAGATGGACGACGGTGGAAAATATTGAAGGCAAATGGAAGGAATGGGACGTCACAGGAGAGGCGGTTGTTTATGGATATTTCTAGCTGGCGTTCATGAGCAACGACAGAAGATTTTGCATTTGCTTTGCGTGCTTGAATTTGCAGTTATAAACAAAATTGGTGGTTGTGATCGTGGTTCTTAATCAATTATCATTTACCAGATTTTATCCGTGATTTAAAATGTTTCATGCACATATTTATGTTTGACATGCAACACTATCATAAAAAAAAAATCAAATACAAAAAAAATAAAACTATTGATGAAACAAAATTCATATTTAATGATGAAATCTTTCTTTCTTTGTCCCTCAATATATGTCAATAGAAAATTTTTATTGAGAATTATAATTGAAAATGAAAAATAAAAAAATAATTTATTATTATTATAGACAGAATTATTAATAAAATATGCTCACTGCTAATACTTGTTAG
Source organism: Populus simonii (assembly GCA_007827005.2). Lineage (NCBI taxonomy): Eukaryota > Viridiplantae > Streptophyta > Magnoliopsida > Malpighiales > Salicaceae > Populus > Populus simonii. The sequence continues at coordinate 7,720,447 of CM017469.2, forward strand.
TAAATATGTTAATAATACACATCCATTAATTAAAGAGGTTCGCTAGCCCGGCCTAAATACTTATATTTTTATATAAAAAAAAAAAACAATAATTGATTTATATTTATTTTAAAAGAAATATAGCATCTAAGAGAATCAACCTTGCGATCTCTGAAATGCAATGCTCGCTAAAACTCTTGTGTGAGAGTGTGGTTGTAATTGCTTTTCAAAGTACTTTTCGTGCTGAAATACATTAAAATAATATTTTTTTTATTTTTTAAAAATTATTTTTGAGATTAAATCATTAAAACGATCTAAAATATATAAAAAATTAATTTTTAATAAAAAAATTAAATTTTTATAGAACATGATTTTATTTCATTAATATAAAATAACTAAGAAATATATCAACTTGATTCAAGCAGTTAAATCAACCACACTCCTTTTAATTGTTTTAGGCAGTGTTTGGGAACGCGGCTGCGGCTGCGTTCCCAAAAAATTTGAATTTTTTTTTTTTGCTAAAATTAAGTGCGGTTTGTACTTTTTGAATCGTTTTGATGTGCTGGTGTCAAAAATGATTTTTAAAAAATGAAAAAACATCATTGGCATGTATTTCGGCACGAAAAGCTATTTGAAAAGCACCCGCAACCACACTACCAAACACGCTCTTAGTACTCCTTTGCCCATCCAATAACTGACATCCATTCAAACCTGTTGGGCTGTCGGGTCACGATGGTACCGGTTATGTTTCGATTTATTGTTTTGTCTCTTAGGCAAGCCTTTCAGGTTGGGCCTGCTCTTACATAGATTGGGCCTTATCTCAGATTCAGCTTAGGGCCCTTAGCTGCAAATTGGTGTTTTTTAGGGGTAAGAAAATTAGAGCCCGTTTAAAACTTACAAGCAACATCAAGGAGAGATACCGCGACGCCAAATTAACCCCAAAACCCTCTGAATAAAATGCAGCCTAAACCCTCAAACGTTAAACTTAAACCCTAACATTTCCGACTCGCCTAGAAATGGCTTTCAACTCAGTTCTTCGCCGAGCCTCCAAATCCTTCTTGCCTCTCGCTATCCGCACCGTCGGGTCTCCCATAACCTTCCAAAGAGCTATCCCCACTGTTCTCTTCGTTGAAAACCGCACCACTCTACGAAACTTCCTTCCATTTTCACATTTCTCAACAGCGGCCACTTCAGAGAAACCGATCGCCGATGACAATTTGATTCGAGCTCTTGAAACTGAGATCGATTGCGCCGAGGAACCCCAAGATGTCGGTTTTTTCCCCTCCCTTTTTTAACATAAATTATGAGTTTCGCTCTTCTTTTATGCTGTGTTTTTTGGTTAATCATGCTTAACATATATTATCTACTCTTTTAATTTTGAGGCTTAAGAGTTTTGTCAGCATAATACTCTGTTTTCTTTTCTCTGTTGTTTAACTTGAGAATTGTTTTACTTGTTGCCTAATTTTTATTTTCTTGTTTCTTTGAATTTTCAAGCTATGTGCTGGTGGAGAAAAAAGTCTAAAATCTTGATGAGCAAAGAAACATTTTTTAATTAAAAATGTGTTTTTTACTGACATGTAAACAGGTAGAGGATATCCCAAATGAATTTCCTTTCAAAATTGAAGATAATCCCGGGGAGAGGACCATTTCACTAAATAGAAAGTTCCAAGATGAAACTATCAAAATTGAAGTTGACATGCCTAATGTTTCAATTGATGTTGAGGATACCGATGACAATACCAAGGACGCAGATGTCTCTAGCATTCCATTGGTTGTGAGTATTTCCAAGGGAAGTGGTCAGTATATGGAGTTTGGTGTCACTGCTTTCCCTGATGAGATCACAATTGATAGCTTGTCAATTAAAAACCCAGAAAATTCGGATGAACTTGCATATGCAGGACCTGATTTTAAGTAAGTTTACTATGTGGACCGTTCATTGTTTTAATCCTTGGGTGGTTTTTTGTTCATTTCTGACATGGTTTTTTCTTTGGCAGTGATTTGGATGAGAATTTGCAGAATGCTTTCCACAAGCATCTCGAGATTAGAGGGATCAAACCTAGCACAACAAATGTTTTGTTCGACTACATGGCCAACAAAGACAACAAAGAATACTTGCTATGGCTGAAGAACCTCAAAAATTTTGTGGAGAAGTAACTCCTTGGACGAGAAACAACTATTTACAGGGTGGCCAGTTTATGTAGCTGATGGCAGTATCTGCCTACTGTAGTGATATAGTTTTGTTTTGAAATGTTTTGCTTCTGGACTTGATCATGTTTAGGAAGGAACTAGTATTGAAACCCATGTCAGGGGTATTAGTTAGTCATTTTTTAACCTGCCAAGGATAAGAAAGGGCAGATGTTGTCCAAGTTCTAAACTATTTTCAAATAAGTGATGTGAGATTCGAACATGATTCATGGTTTGTTGATCTAACTATTCTCAGTCATGTTTCTTTAGCTCACAGTTTTTGCCGGCGATAAGCATGCAAATAGGTGCTAAAGTTGATCTTGATGCGCATACAATCTTATTACACAACTGATTTGGTGCTGCAAAACTTTGGAATCGGTATATCTTTTATGCACATGCCTTGTTTCTGCTGCAATGAAGGGAAGTAGTTAATATGCAATCTCTCCTGGGAAATTTCAATCCATGAGATTTTTCCAGAAGTGAATTGGGGAAGAAATGTTTCTTGATCGTAAGATTTTCATTACTATTCCTTTAATGGTTGGTGAGTAAGCTTGGGTTTAGCTTGTTTTGTCGCAGATAAAGGTTAGTGGCTAATTGTCTTTATGGATTCTTTCTCACGATATTTTCCAGATTTTGGCAGTTACATAAAGAAGAAAATGTTTTGCAAATTCTGGTTGTTATCGTATAATTGGAGTAGAGGAGGGAACTACTCAAGCTTCTTGCCGCCTTGGAAAGGATTAATTGTTTAGTACAGGTCCTATTGCATTTGGAGACTCAAATCCGCCCGCAAGTCTTGACGCCGGCAATAAAATACAAGCAGTTGTTTTTGCTTCCGTTGTGTTGGTTATCTAGAAGTGAATCTTCTTCCCTGACGGTGCCCCATTTGTAAACAGTGGTAGGTAGGACTTGAGGAATTCCTGATACCATATTAGAATGCTTAACATAAAGAACTAAAATTTTACTCCGTATCTTCATTAGCTGTCCCATAACTCCGTCAGGTCTTTTTAGCCAATAAGGAGTATATTTGCTTAATCTAATTACTTTCTAATGCTATAATTTAGAGTTATGGTTTACACGGATATTCTCTTTCAGAAAAGGGAAATGCCACTAACATTTTCACATTTATCATCATGTAAAGATCCAATTTTCTTGCCGTGAAGCTCTAGGAATGAGACCATCAATTCATTCGTTCACCCAGTACATGAAATTTTCCTTCTCTATGAGTGGGGCATCAACTGGCCACTAAATGCCCTTTTGGCAACGCGTTAGAGGTTGCGTTTTTTTCCAAAACGCACTGAAGAAACGTTTGGTTACAGACTGTGGTTCAAAAAAAAACATGGGTCCCACCATTTATATGCGGCAGGACCACGAGTTTTCAAAAGCAGTATTTTACTGCTTTTTTATGAGTTTCAACCTGTGAAACACAGAATTGCACTGTTCACGTGAACAGTGCAATTCACTTTGCACTGTTCACGTGCCTTTTTTTTTTTTTTGCAGTTTGTTAATTTTTTTAACAATTTTTTTAAAAAAAAAGCTAGTTTAGAGTGAATTAAATTCACTCGCATTGTGATGTGAACAATATTTTTTTTCATGAAAAACTAGTATAGAGTAAATTAAATTCACTCGCACTGTAATATCAATTTTATACCTGATAATATTTTATCTGATTTTATTACACGCTCACAAAATTATGAAAACTGTAGTTTTTATCGGCTGAATTTTGTATGTAATGGAATTATAAATAGTTTAATGGAATAATAAAAAATATTTTATATCAAGTATTATTTATTTCATGATGTAATAGGAGAAGTTAATTCTACTCTATTTAAATTTAAAACCATCAATATATATATATATATATATATATATATATATATTAAAATTATTTTATAACCTCAATTTCAAAAGCATTCTTAACCAAACACATTAAACTACTTTTTTTTCAACCTCAATTTCAACCACAGTTTTAACCAAACACCTATTTTTTCAAACCAACCTCAATTAAAAGTACTTTTTATAAAACAATTTTTTTCAAACCACAACCACAACAGCTACCGCAATACCAAACACACTCTACCTTGTCTCCCACGTGAAAATTCGTGTTGAGTTATAATTGCCTCAAAAAACGTCTCCTCTTCATCTTCCATTCCAAAGGAACAACGTTTCTATAGCAGTTTCAGTGTTATACACGTATGACAGAAGAAAATGGATAAAGAAAAGAAACATGGACCTCTATATTTTGATCTGAATACGGTACTAAGATCTCATTTGTTCGTCCAGGGACATGGAAAGCCCCACCTGTTATCATCGGGGAAGCTGTCAAATCTTCTGTCTATGTTCTTTTTTTCTTACAATCAATTCCATCTGTTCTTCCCAGACTCCTCTAACATTAATTTCTATAGAAATGCTGGAAATGTACTGAGTTTGGACATTTTGGTTCCACCTTCGTGCAGGCCGGCTACAGGTATGTTGCCTGTGCTAGTGTCTCTACGGTAACCGTTTCTTACTTTCATGTTATTTGAGGCGAATAAATTCACCTTCTATAGCACCTGTTATCTTCCATTTCAAAGTTTGAAGACACCTGCTTTGTGTTTGTCATCATTCCTGTTTTTTGGCCTTTGTAACTAAATAGATATATTTCAAGCCTTGTGTTGATGTAATGCAGACAGGGGTAGCATTGAAGGAACTGTTTTGCAGTGGGGTAGGGAACGCAGTGAGATGTTCATCACCTCTAGCACTTTATTATATGTTTTTGCCACTCATCGTTCTTGATTTGAACCCGAACTGAAATTGCTTATAGATGATTAGTGATCACAATCAAATTTTGAAGTCAGGAGCATGATCTTTAGTTTAGGACCCTGATCTTGGCCTAAAGCCAACTCTGTTTAAGCAATCAAGTCATTATTACTTGTGACTGTATTAGTAATGAAATTTTCAGGGGCAGCGACCAAGCTCCTAAAGACGTTTCAAGGGCACTGAGCAAGAGTTTAGAAGATCTGCAACTTGATTATATTGATCTATATCTTGTAAGCGTTTATTATGCAACTGGAATTCGTCTCTCGGTAGTGCTCTAGACAATTTTTTTGTCACTGATTTTTATCTTTAAAACCTTTTTTACAATTGTGAAAAAATCTCTCTTTCGGGCATATGCCCTTCTGGGTTCTCCAGGATCTTGGATTAAAGGAGAGATCCTAAAGGAACCAGTGCGGTTGAAATTACTGAAAAGATTGACAAATCGCCTGCACAAGTAGCTCTTCCCCGGAGTATTCAGAGTGGTCACAATTTCTTCCAAAGAGTGTAAATGGATCAAGGATCAAGGAAAACTTAAGCTTATTTCATTGGCATATCCCTCCAGAGCTCCTCAAAATTCACAGAAATCCACCAGGTAAAATTATTTAATTGTAGGACGCTACGATGATTCTTATAAATGTCAACGAACTAACTAAACTGGTGGTTGTGTCAAGCAGCTAAGGCTCCTCCGAGTGGGGTTTGCAGTCCAAGAAACTAATAGCCCTTGCAAAAGTCTTGAAAATTTGTGGGATGGTGAAATATGAGATGACATATCCTCTGGTGATTTTTGGATACACAAGCTATTAATCTCTCTTCAGAAAACCAATGCCACATACTGAAGCCTTCCTCTCGGATTTTGAGACACTAAGAAATGAAGCTAAGTGTTTGTTAATTTCATTTTAGCTTTTGAGTTTGGGAACAGAACTATTTCTTCCAACATCATCTTTATGCACTTGAAAACATGTGGAAACGGAAACTAAGGAATATGCGTAGTTCTGCTTAGTACGGGCAAACTTATTACATGTTCGGTTATCCAAGCAGTATTATTTCAGAGCATGCTGTTGCCTGTCATTTTATGGTAAGTGGCCACTGATTATGAAACGAGGTTGCTTTCAAAGAGGATTGATTACAAATAGGATCATTGGAGATGAAAGTATTTTTATGTTTTGACTGGTGAGATTTCACAATCTTGTTTCAGAAAGCAAGGTCAGAAAATTTAGACTGTTTTGAACTAATTTCCAATATGAAATGTATGAGCCAAAAACATAATCAAGTATTACTTAACAAAGTAACCCAAAAATTAGATAAAGGATGATTGATTAGTAGCAAATCAAGTATTACTTAACAATCAATTAAGAAAAACAAGTCTGTGCAGTTATACCAAATGATGACAGCAGGGACAGCAGCAAAGCTTCACAGACAGTTGCTTTAACGCACTCATACCACTTCTTCCCACTATATTTTTTTTCTCATGTTTCTCTCTGACAAGCATACGGATTAACTTTGACTCGGATCACTTGAACAACCACGTTTCTAAGCATAACATGAAGGTTAATATTGCTTAGTGGTAGAGCCAACAGACCTGCCATCCGAGAACATGCCCCAATATTCTACATTATAGAAGGAAGCAATCAGCATTAGAAAGGAAAAAAAATGAACGAAAGACTTTTTCTGTCCCAGAATCTAGGCATATAACAGCAAAGAGAAGCAAAAATAACAGCCCAAGACAACAGCTTTGCTGCAATCAGCTCGAAGTGATTCAATCAAGTAAAATCAGATTTGAATTTTAACGTAAAATTTTTTATTATTAATTTTATATTATCAAGCATAACTTTTAACTCGGCTGCTTTTTACAGGGAATTTTTAGACATGCTTTTCTGCATTGAATTAAAATTTTATGTCAATCGGAGTCCAGTAAAGAATTATTCCGGAGGATCGAATTTACTAGACGAATCTTATCAAATATATCTGCATGAACCTTCATCTATTTTTTAGACTATATATAAATCTACAAAATGAATTCTGATAATATTTCAATTGGGTTGGAAAATATATATCCTTACCTTCCCATTAATATATGGTGAGTCAACTAATTCTTCCAGATAAAAAAGAATGATGTTTTTAAAATTAAAACTGAAACCTATTTGGAATGTGCGAAAATTAAAGAAATATTATTTCATTGTATATTATGGATTCCATTTAATATAAAGATTCATTAACGCTCTTGGAAGCATGTGTGGCAGCTATTACCTTACCTATTCTACAAGGATACAAGGATTCTATGTTAAAACAATGAGACATTTATTATAGTAACTATTATTTATAGTTTGCAAGGATTTCATATCCATTATGAAATGTATATGATGACAAGGAAACTTAAGATTTTTTTGTTGTTGTTGTTGTTTTCTTATTTTACAGGGTTTTTTTTGTTTTAAAGAAGATTATATGAGAGGCTATTTAAATGAAATATTTCAGTCACTTTCCTCTGTATACTATCAGCTAAACAAGAGAAAAAACTTTAGCATTTAAGACAATATCTTTCAAGTAAGGAAAAAGGATATTAATATGAATATTTACAAGTTTCAGATTTAGCTACAAGAGATCCAATGCAAGAAAATACGGTTTTGGGTTCTTTTGATAACTTGTATTAATCTGATTATTTCTTAAGATTTATTTATTGATTTAATTAATATTTAGAATAATTATATTTTAGTTTTAGGGCTTTTATTTCTATTGGGTTTGTTTTGATTCAAAATCAATGTTTAAACTTGTTTTAGGCATCAAACTTGAGCTTAATTGAGTTTTAGTTAAGTTTCATTAGTTTGTAGTTCATTATGGAACCATTAGGGTTATTATCTAAGACTATATTATGTTTTGTTTTGCTGTAAGTTTGAGCGACATTTTGATATTAATGAAAATTTAGTTTTGCTTAAGCAAACTTGTTTTTTACTAGGACAAAGAGTAAATCTAACTTATCAAAGTATAACTAATTTTACAATGTCATTTATAATTATCAAATATTAACTCTAGATCAAAGTTAAACTAAATCTGATTATTCAGTATTTTTTTTTGTTGTTTTTGGAGAAGATATCGTTTTCAGAATTGCGTGACTAGATTCGTAACATATTGATAGTAATGTGATTGACCACACACGTCCTGCATATTGTTTATTCTTTACTTCTGACACCAGGTTTTAAGACCAATGAATAACACCAGTATTGTCTGCTGAATTGGAAATCTATCTTCATAAGTTCTATGGGCAAAATCATAATGACAATAATAATAGCATCCAAAAAACCATAACAAGCACAGCCCCACTAGCTGAGCAGAATGCTGTGCGCATGTAGGGTACAGTTATTGTTTTTTATTTGATAAGAAAAAAGAAAAACCATTAGTGTCCTTTCCAGAATACCAGCGGGTACACAATTCACCAACATTTCACTTGTACATGGTGAAGCTCTTGTAGTAACTTGAAAGCCTGACCTGAGAAGAGACCGATCTTGACCTTCACTTTGAACATGTATTAAATTTCCATTCAATTAAAGTGCTGTATAATCTGGAACAACAAGCACTCTACGTTAGAATGAGAGTCAAAATTTATTCACTCCATCTTCTCATCAAGAATGTAAGTTTGTTTGTTTTCCCATCAATCGTGGAGAAAAAGAATTTCAAAAAATATATTATACAAGGTGCGATGACAGCCATTCAGCACATTCCCAATCCTAGAGAAGTGGAACATATCCATGCTCACGAATGTGGGCAGCCAATAAGTGCAATTCTGGATAAATCGACCTGGCTTCAGGATGGGTCCGGTCACCGTTAATAAAAGTATTCATGCCATTCTTGAGTTCAATCCAGCTACATCCTGGTGTCTTCTTCACATTCTGTTGCCTCATTGTATGTCTAATGTCTAACACTTCCTGATATCGACCAGCTGCCACATAAGCATTTGACATCAATACATAATTGCCGCAGTGTGCAGGATTGAGCTCAAATACTTTTTGTGCAGCAACCTCAGCTAGATCTACGTTACCATAGAGCTGACATGCTGCCAACAAAGCCCTCCATACAACTGAATTGGTCTGAATAGGCATTGTTACAGCCAACTTATACGCTTCCTCAAGCTGCCCAGCTCGCCCAAGCATGTCAATAACGCAAGTATAATGCTGAATGGTTGGAACCACACCATGTTTCAGCTCCATTTCCCCAAGGAATTTAATCCCTTGGCTTATAAAACCTGCATGACTGCAAGCTAACAAAACTCCCACAAATGTGATCTCATTGGGTTTAAGCCCGGACTTGCACATGTCTGAAAACATATATAATGCCTCATTTCCATAACCATGCATACCATATCCCATGATCATTATATTCCATGATGCTGTGTCCCTATTGCTCATGTTATAAAAAACCACTCCAGCATCTCTCATACTCCCGCATTTAGCATACATGTCCATAAGAGCATTAATAGTTTGCAAATTATACATATTTTCATTCTCACCATCCTTGAGAAACCCATTAACAATCATGTAGCCATGAATCTCTCTACCATGAACCAGGGCAGCAAGATGAGAGCACGCAGGAAGAATGGTAGTAATTGTAACTAAATCAAGCTGAACGCCATCACCTAACATTCTATCAAACAACCTCAACGTTCCATCATGATCACTACAAAGCTCGTTAGCAGATAAAATTGAATTCCACGAAAATATATCCTTCTCGTTCATTGTCTCAAAAATTTCTAATGCATCAACAACACACCTACACTTCCCATACAAATCAATCAATGCATTGCAAACTGAAACGCAAGAATCAAACCCCATTTTTATCATGAACCCATGAACCAGCCTTCCATTATCGAAATCCCCCCTTACAGCAAAAACCGACAAAACCCCACTAACAGTAAACTTACTCATCAAAACCCCTTCTTGACTCATTTCCCTGCAAACTCCTAACGCCTCATCGAACCGACCAATCTGTGCATACCCATTAACCATCGAATTCCACAATACAACATCCCTGTCAGGAATTTCATCGAACAGCTCACGTGCCTCTTTCATTAACTCAGACTTCAAGTAACTACTAACCAAAGAACTACCCACATACATGTCCAAGTCCAAACCAAGTTTACGCACCAACCCATGAATCTTTTTCACTTGGAAAACCTCCATAACCTCACATAACCCTTTAATTAAACACGGAAACGTATACTTATCCGGCAAAACCCCCGCCTGTCTCATTTCCTCATAAGCTCCCAATCCATCTTGTGGCAACCCATTTAAAACAAACCCGGAAATCAATGCATTATATGCAAAAACATTACGGGCATAATCAGCGGTGCGGTTAAGAACTAAAAGGGCCTGGTTCATTTGGTTGCATTTAGCATACATGTTGATGAGACTCGTGGTGGATGAGGGTGAGGAGGAGGAAAGGCCGGTGATGAGCAATTGGCCATGAAGTTGTTGACCCTTTTTGAGGTTCTTGTCAATAGCACATTGTTGAAGAGAAGCAATAATGCAGGTAGTGATATTATAGGGTGGGTTCGCAGATGATGATGAGGTAGAGAATTTGAGGAGGGTGGAAGTAGGGGTTTTGGAGAAGATGGTTCTTTTCAGCATATGACCATGAATTCCGAACCCAGAAGCCAAGGCAAGAAACAGTCCACCTTGCGAGACGAGACGCTTGAAATTCTTTACAAATGCTTCCACGAACTGTGCCGTCAGATTTGGGGACCAGTAACAGCTTGTAGCCCCCGTGCCATAAGTCAAGAAACACAAGGAAGAGGTTCTTCTCATTCAACAGTCCCTTATTTTCATAGAAAAGTGTGTTTGGTATTGTATTTTAATTTTGATTTTAAAGAAATTATTTTATAAAAAATATTTTTAGTTAAGTTTGATTTGAAAAAATAGATATTTAGTTAAAATTGTGATTGAAATTAAAGCTGAAAAAAAATAGTTTAATGTTTTTGGTTAAGAATGCTTTTAAAATTAAGGTTATAAAATAATTTAAAAAAATATATATTAATATTTATGGTTTTTAATTTAAATATTGTAAATTTAACTATTGTTATTATATCGTGAAATAAATCATATTTTATATAAAAAAATTTTATTTTTCCATTAAACTATCTACAATTCTATTACATATAAAATTCATCTGACAAGAATTATAGTTTCCATAATTTTTTGAGCGTGTAATAAAATTAGATAAAATATTATCAGGAATAAAATTGAGATTACAGGACGAATAAATTTAATTCACCTTAAACTAATTTTTTTAAAAAAAATAAAAATTATTATTTACATTTACGTGAACAGTACAAATGAAATCATTTAATTAGACTTTTTAAGGAAAAAAAATTATTAACTGATTTTTTGAAAAAAATAATAATTCACGTATAGTATTGTTCAAGTGAATAGTGCGACTATTAAAAAAAATTAACTGTTCACTTAACAATGCAGCCAACCACAAGAAATAGATAGAACCTGTTTTTGTTTTTCATGCATTGCAAACGCATAATTAGATGAAACTCATAAATAGTAATTTATTTATTTATTTTTTTTGTTAATAAACATTGTTGTATCTGTGTTTTAAACAAAACACAAAAGCAATAACATAAACAATCACTCTCGAAGTCGAATCGTAATTTCTCTACAGCGCTGCATGGCTTGTTTTTATTCCAATTAATGAACGCTAGTCGCACCGAATATATATATATATATATATATAATTTATTTTTAGGAAACTTTCTTGCTATATATGGCCTCAGATTTACAAAATTTTCTTGATAAAAATCTATTTATAGTTTAAAATTTGTGGTTTTTTTAAAAAATTACATGTGATAGTTTGAAATAGATCTTATTATTAAATATTTATAAATTAATTATTAATCAATATAATGTTTGATTAGGGGTGATTATTTTTTGTTCGGTTTGGTTTTTATCAAAAAAAAATAATCAAATCGAAAAAAAAAAATTTAAAAACCAAAACCAATTCAAACCGATCAGTTTTGGTTCGGTTCGGTTTTTTAGGATAAAAACCGGTTCAAATTGGTTCGGCTTGATTTTTTCATTTTTTTCCAGTAACCGCCCGGTTTTTTCAAAATTTTAATCGGTTTTGTTTTACGGTTCGGTTTTTTTTGTTATTTTTTTTCTGGTATTCTTGGTTTAATCAGTTTTTTAGTTTTTCAGCTTTTTTACTCACCCATATGTCCGATTAATAAAATATTTCTAATTATAGAAACTAAGTTAAATTTTAAAATAAGATGTCTAACAATATCTTAAGCATAAACAACTGAGTTTTATTGGGTTGTGAAGGTGTCCACGTTAAAAGGATATATTATTATAATTTAACAAATATTTATTTCTCTGAAATTACATGTGACAATTTAAAACTCATAATACTTTAATGATTTATTTAAATTTATAATTCAAAACATTTATTAAGTTATTATAAACATTGAGAAGACAAATAGAATAAATAAAGTATATATTTTTTAATTTATTATTTAGCACAAATATCTTCTTTTTTAATATTTTGCAAAGACAATTAACATAGTCAAATGATGCATAATAATAATAATAATAATAAATTACTCCATCAAATATGCTTGATAGTTTTGAAAGAAAGTATAGATAATATAGATTTAATAATTAAATTATTTCTCAACTCAATGTGAGGTTCGTGTTTTCTTATAAACATGTTGAATACTTATTAATTATTTTTAAAATATAATATATGGACAGATTTATTACCAAAACAAAAACTAATTGAGAAGTGGAAATCACAATTATTTTTCTTACAAAGTAGTGTTTATTGGAACAGTTTTTGTTTTTTTTTTATTATTTTTTCAATTTCATCTTTTAATATTGAATTTAAAATTAAGTTTTATAATTTATTTTGATTTATTTTTCATGGAGTTATCTAGTTTCATGACTTGGATTATGACTTTTGTGAGTTAACTTGGTTGGCTAGATTTTTTTGTATTTTTTTTTAATTTTATTCTTCAATGTTAAGTTGATTGAAAATTAAACTTTATAATTTATTTTATACGAGGTTATCCTAATCTAATGGCCCGAGTCACAAGTTTGGTGGTTAACCCGAATTGACTCAGGTCTTTTTTTGTCTCCTATTTTAATTGATTTTTATTTTCAATTTTATCCTTTAAAATTGAACTGATTTGTAATTAAGCTTCACAATTTATTTTGATTTCCTTTCTAATAGGTTATTCTGATCTTAATACACAATTTTGACATATTACATCTGGTTGACTCGGGTTATTTTTTTTAATTGATTTTGTTTTTTAATTTTATCATTTAACATTAAGTTAATTGAGAATTGTCAAAATACTTTTTTTTTTGATGAGGTTATCGTGGACTCATAATTTGGATCATGAATTTTACATGTTAACCTAGGTTGACCCACGTTAATTTAATATATTATTATCTCAAAAAAAAAAATGTCATTTAAAATTTTTTTTAATCAAACTATATTTTTTTTTAGTTTTCCAAGTTACATTTGAATTTGTCAAATCAACCAAGTCAATCCTTAAGCAATTTTAAAAACCTTTCCTCTTGAAAACACATTAGTACTAATGCCTGATTTTTATTTTTTTTTACATTTTTTTTAAATTAATCCAACTTCTAGTGTAGTGTGAGTAAACAATCCAATATCTTTACTAAAAGAACCAAATGTATTTATAGTGCTTCACAATTCATATGAACAATGAAACACCTTAATTTATTTTTCTAATTTTTTAAGATTTTTTCATTTTCCTTTTATTTTTTAAAATGTTTCTAGTTTTCAAATATTTTTCTTTCAATTTCATCCTTTAATATTTTATTAATTTAGAATTGATTTTTTTTGTTTGATTTTTATGAGTATCACAGTTTCAAACAAATATAAAAATATTTGGTTGGTAATCAATTTTTACAAGCACCTATTTTTGTTACCATATCTTTAAATAAAAAATAGTTTAAAATAAATAAAATTTTTAAATTTAGTGGATTTCATGATCTGAGTCACGAGTTTTACGAGTTAAGTCACAAATCTAAGTCGATCCAATTTATTGTTGTCTCATTGTTAAAAAAAATATATCATCCAGAATTTTTTTAAAATCAAATCACACTTTCATCGATCGTCCAAGTTGTCTTTAAACCCACAAAGTCAACTAAGTTATGTAGAGTCAACTCTATTGCCAGTTAATTTTAAACTTGGCTAAACAAAGGGTAAGAGATTTCAAGGCTAAATCATTGGGTATGGTTTAATATCAATGCTAAATAGTTTATATTTTTTAAAATGCCATCTTTTATTTTTTTTTTAATTTAATCCTTCAATAATTAATTTATTTTAAATTAGGCTTCAAAATTTGTTTCGTTTTGTTTTATATGAAGTTATCACAGTTTTAAACAATTGTTTTGATATTTGATTGATGTTTTTATTACACAAGTGTCTATTTTTGTTATCATATTATTAAATAAAAAATAGTTTTAAAAAATAAAGTTATTAAAACTAGATAATGTAAAGGCAACTCTCATAAAATTAATTTTAAACTACTATGCCCAGGTAAATAGTCAGCTCGCTCAGTGGAATTTATGATTAACTTTCTAAATCAAATTTAATAACAACACCAAAATATTATTTGAGGTTGGATATTTTTTTGATTCAAAATTTTTTGAAACCATCCTGAAGCATATTTCAAGAAAAAAAAACCTAGTTAAGTAATACTCTAAAACATGTGGAGAAAATACTATAGATTTCTTCACATGTTACTGTAGATTGCTACAATGTTTTTTTTATTTTTTTATTTTTTTTCTTTTCTTCTAGTTTTTTTCACAATTTTTATTGTTTTTTTTCATTATATATATAAACATGATAGATGTTCTTTTTTTGGAATAAATAGATTACTTTTTAACAATTTCATTATAATACAGAGGGACAACATTGCCATGTTATCAGTGATTATGAATTTGTTTTTTCTGTTTTTGTTTCCAAGGTGAAGCCAGATTAAGATTAGCAAACAATCAATGTAACATCGAACACAATAAATCATGATAGAGAAAAGCTAAAGGTATATTTGATGTTTGAAGTTTTGGGATATTCGGATAGGTGATAGATGTTATATCACATCACATCACATCAGTGTATTAAAGTAATTTTTATTTAAAAATATATTAAAATAATATTTTTTATTTTTAAAATTTATTTTAAATATCAATATATCAAAATGATTTAAAAATATTAATTTTAAATAAAAAATATTTTATATTTTAGATAAATAATGTTTTGACCGCAATGCTAAACACCTTCTATTTCAACAAAAATCCATTCCTTATTATATTTAATCCTATTAAAAATTATTTGCAATTGAAATAAATTATTTTTTTAATTAAGTATTATCTCTTTTAAAAAGTTATTGATTTTTTTATTTTTTTTTAACTTTTAAAGTCTTATTTATGTAATAGTTGAATTTGATAAAAAGCTGCCTAGGAATTTTTTAGCAACATAATTACATTGAACTCTTATTGCAGCCCATACTCCTGGATTAGCTTCTTTATTTTTGTACTAATAATTAAAAACTGGTTTCTCCTACTTGTTTATACAACTCGTACGCGGGATCTTTACCAGTGGAATCCGACAATAACCGGAAGTAATTGGAATCAAAGGCCAAAAGTTATGGCATGATTTTTTATTTTATTTTATTTTTAATAGGAGACTCCACAGATAATGGATTAGCCCAATAGGCTATAAGATCCAATGTACCCGCCCACCCCATTGAAACCAGAAGTCCCAATTCTATCCGAAAAGAATAAAACTGCGTAGGAATCTTGAGCTTGAGATCGAACGAAATCCATCTTGGGATGCATGGCGTGCCGCGTTAGTAATATCAACTGTCTCCGGGCATACCCTCCTTCTACGCCTCGTTTCTCGCCCAAATGCCATCACCAAAACCCTAACTGTCCTCCTCTCCTACTTAATAATCATTCCTTTCCCCCTCCTCCTACCCTCAAACCCCATCTTCCAAAACAGGTAATTACTAAATATGTACTTTCTTTTTTATTATTTTCAATAAATATTATTACTAATGGAGAATATTGCCCGGCTGTCTCTGTCTCTCACTTACCAGATGATGTCGTGCTCCGTTGCTCTTCGGCGCAGCTTTGTTACTGTGAAGTCTCACATGGCCACTGCCGAGGAGAAGTCCATTTCTGAGGACCGCATGCTTGTCAGTCCCTATTTCTTGATCTCTGTTAACTCCATTTATTTTACTGTCTTGTTAAAATTAGTATTTTTTTCAGGTATTTGTGCCTCCACATCCATTGATAAAGCACTGGGTTTCCGTTTTGAGAAATGAACAAACTCCTTCCCCGATTTTCAGTTAGTTTGGACTCGGTCCCTTTTTTATATTAATTTATTTTCTGTATTTTTTTTAATTTTTTTTTATCTTTTTGTTGCAGGGAATGCTATGGCTGAGTTAGGCAGGCTACTTATGTATGAAGCTTCAAGGGACTGGTTGGTTAGTTTCTTTAATTTCACTATGTTTCGTCCTTTCCTTGATTCTTTTCCTCTTTGAATGTCCGTTATAATTTCTTGACAAATGGGAATCTGGGGTTTAGTAAAAATATTAAGAACTTCTGATAAATGGGAATTTTGGATTTGTCAAGAACTTAAGAAACTCTATTGTGCATTGTTGATTATTTTTTTAAGCATTTCATGAGAGAAATTTTTATTCTTAATGAGTTGTTTTTAATGGTTTCATGTTTTCTGACTTGATTTTCTGTTTTGTTGCTGCTAGCCTATGGTCACTGGAGAGATTCAGTCACCGATGGGAGTTGCATCTGTTGAATTTATTGATCCAAGAGAGCCTGTGGCAGTGAGTTAATAATTGCAGAATTTCAATGGTGTTTTCCTTTATTGTTGCTACACTGCTATTGACTTTGTCAATCAATTATTGTTTCTATGTTAAAGTATTTGTTTCTGTGGTACGGTTGTAATGAAAGTGTTATGATCTAATTGAATGCTGCTAGCTGGGTGATGAGTTAATGTTTTCTTCTGTTTTGAAGATTATTCCAATCTTGCGAGCTGGTCTTGCTCTTGCAGAACATGCATCATCAATTCTGCCAGCAACCAAAACATACCATCTAGGTACGTTCACATATACTAAATATGAGAGCAAAGATGGGGCAAAGTGTCCCCCCCCTTCCCTTTCTTTTGAGATGTCATTACAGTCATGATAACAATGATAAGATTCCTTATAATTGTCCCTATAGATTTGGGATTAAATCCTGTCCATGCCTGCAATGGGCTGTAGGTCTACTACCTATTTTCTTGGGGTCAGCTATTTAAAAGAAACTGCAAAATGACAGTTATTCTAAAACAGTTTGCATCAAGCTAAGCAGCTTTCAAATTTTACTTTTCCATTTGCCCTAGAGAATGAGAGATCTATGATTGTCTATTATTGTGGATTGACAACATTGTTGGTTTAAGAATTGTAATTGTCTTGTTCTTTTGTTTGTTCTCTTGCAATAGGGATAAGTAGAGATGAAGAGACACTTCAACCAACAATATATCTGAATAAGTAAGAATTTTCTGTCTGAGAAATAAGGAAATGTTTATCATACCCTCCGTTTGCATTATGTGATTCTGTCATCTATTAATTTCAAATACTAATGAATTGGAATCTTCTCATCTCTTTTTATTAATGTGTACTTCCAGTGCACCGGATCTTCTTTTATTTCCTGTTTGTTTGTCTGGTTTAATTCTTTTACTGTATTTCATCTTAGAATTCGTTTTCAGACCCTCATGTTTATTATTCACATTTTTCAACTCTTTCAATAGGTTGCCTGACACATTCCCTGAAGGGTCTCGAGTACTTGTGGTCGATCCTATGCTGGCAACAGGTACTGATCTACTCTGATAAATAGGAATGCTGGCAACACTGTGATAAAGTTGATGTCAACAATGTGATAAAGTTCGAATTCATCAACGTAAAGTTTTCTGTTGTCTTTCTTTGATGTTGCAACATGAAACAACAAACCATCCAGTAGTGCAGGACCATAATACTGGTCATATAAAGCAAGTAGGATTTGCATAAGCAGTCTTACATTTCTACTGCAAGCTTGCAGTCTAACCATTATTGCTTCATTGAAGGACAATAGAAATAAAATACGTAGTTATTCCTTCATCTTTCTAAGATATACAAATTTCTAATAAACAGATTAGGTGAAATATTTAGCCATTATCCAGTATATTATTCATCAGTTATATATATATATATTAATCTTTCATTGCTTAGCTGGATGAGAAGAAGAAACTCTTGATGACTGTGAATTTATCAATTTTCTTATGAAAATATTTCCAATCCTCTCATTCTCCTTCCCCTGCCCACCACCACCAAAAAAATGCTCCATGTGATGTGTAATTTCTTGTGCATACTTTTGCATTTATTACTACCACAAAATGTTGCAACTTTTAAGAAAGTTACTTTCCTCAATGGTGGCCTGTAACTATTCTTGATTTTGAGGCTTTTTTCTTGATTCCAGGGGGGACGATAGCGGCGTCGCTTGAACTTATTAAGGAGCGTGGGGTTGAAAACCAGCAGATCAAAGTGGTAAATAATTCAATCAGAGATCCTGGTTTTTATTTTAATCAAGTTTGGCACACTTTTATTCTTCAGAAGTAAATTGGGAGGACGGGTTTTGGTATATGCAGTTGCTTACATGTTATATTTCTTGATTTTTTGTTTGAATGTTTAGCGCATAGTGATTTGCTTTTCTCAAGATCTATTGCCACATCTTGTGTTAAAATAAGATTGGAAATTCTTGTCCAATGGTTTCTCTTGCTTATATGTTCCAAGAAAGTGTTTTGAAGGCCTGGAAACAATAGCTTTAGGATTGGGAATGCCAAAAAAATGATCATGCAGAATTAAAGATAAAATCTCATATAGTATGGAAATGATAGGAAAAGATTCATATCATATAACTCTGTGTTGATCTGTTATATTTAAATGCTTGTTGAAGGATTGTCATTAGTTGTTTATTGTTCTGTTATGTGGACAAAAGTGAGAGCTGGGGGGAGGTAAAAGGGATGAGGACATGACACCGAGATTCGTGAGCTATATATCTGACTCGATGAGCTTGTTAATATCTACTTCCTTTTCTGTGCGCTTCAGACAATCACATGTTTGCTTGCATTGTATTTTTGAGTGAATATTATTAGGTGTCATAGGGTTGCCAAATGCAATTACAGCATTCCATGAAAATGCAACAAGTTCTAATATTATTTTCATTTTTCTCATCTTATATGGGCTTTGCTTTTACTGCTTAGAAGAAAATCTGCTTCAAGAAAAAATGTTAGTTGTTCAGCAGTTTAAGGTGTGATGCATAGTGGGTGATTTGGGTTATTGATAATTGTTTGTAGAATATTGGAAGTCTGGTCTTTTAGTCTCTGTTCAAGTGTGTGTGTGTGTAAACTTCAGTGAGTAGATTGCTGAAGGAAAAACTGCTGTATGACAGATATCTGCTGTAGCTGCTCCTCCAGCCCTTCAAAAGCTCAGTGAGAAATTCCCGGGGTAGTAATATCCTCAAATGATTTTTTGCAAGTAAATATGGATGAAACATTTTTGAGGCATTTACCGTTTTCCTTATTTGGTGATTTTCCAGGCTTCATGTTTACACTGGAATCATAGACCCCACTGTTAACGACAAAGGGTAAGTACCTGTCACCATTATTATACCCAGCAAACAGTTAGAGGTGAAAATGTGTGTTTCACCCTTTTATTAATCTGTTCTTTTCAGGTTCATAGTTCCTGGACTTGGAGATGCAGGAGATCGCAGCTTCGGAACATGAAGTCCAAGTAGATTTTCATGTATGCCTATAGCCTGTTCTTAATTGTCTTGGCTTGCAATTTTGATTATTGAGTGTCACTTATTTCAGGACTTAAAAAGGCTTTCGTGAGTTTTTTGCAATGGTTCAGCTCATAGAAAGGGGGGAAATTCAGAAATTGAGGAATTTTGTAAAAGAAAAGAAAATTGTATTTTAATTGGCAAAAAGTTTATTTGCTTGCTTGGCATACTGTGAAGCCACCAATCAAAGCATGCAGTAAAATCACATCAGCCACTTGAAATCGAAGTCTTAGATAGCTTGGATGATCATGCTTTTTATTGTCACTTCGACTTGTAGAAAATGACTATTGACTTTTGAGTCCTGATTCAGAAGTTATTTTTTATTTTTTATAAATAATTCATGACAAAATGAGTTGATTCAAAAGCATAAGCAGCTTGCAAGCTCGACATTTTAGTTGCAGAATCATTGATCAGTTACCGAATCCCATAAGTTTAAATTTCCTCAGTTTTTTCAATCGGATCACAGTTTTTCTCGCTTTAAATAATTTTTTTTTAGTGTTTTTGAATTGTGTTGATATTAAAAAGTAATTTTTAAAAATATTATTTTGATGTATTTCTAAATAAAAAATATTTTTTAAAAAATTTTCTATCATAATATATATCAAACACTATAAAAGCTATTCAATAATCATGATTATCATAAGTAAAATATTCGTTAATGCCAAGGATAATAAAAACCTTTTACTAGAATGTTATTGCTCATTTTATTGAATACTATGGCAGTTTGTTGTAGATATTGTTAATGGCTTCATGCAGCGATGGCAACTAAATCAACTGTGCCCCCTATATATATATATATATATATATATATATATATATATATATATATAATATTTTTGTTAATATCCCCAGTACCCTCATCCCATTTCCTATCATGCCTTTAATATGGGTTTCCCCAGTTGAATACATAGGGTTTTTTTTATTTTTTATTTTTATGAGATGATCATTTGTAAGAAGTAACAAGTATGACAAAGATGATAGACAGATAGAGAACGTGAAAGTAGTTTCAGTTACTGCCCCTACCACCACTACCACCAGCTTCACGACCCTCTTCTATGGTGCCATAATCTTCATCAACACCTTTGATTTTGGCGCCATTTTCTTCAATTGGCTTGGACTGCTCGACCTCTTTGCGGTTAAAACCTAGCTTGCAGAGACAAATCGACAAGAAAGCTGCTACAAATGCAGCTAAGAGGCCTCCATTACTGAAACTTGAGAAACAAGGAATATCACTGCCTCTCTCTCTTTTATAGCCAAGTGATTGTCTAAGGTTTGCTGCCAGCTAGGTGGAGCGAGCGCTTTTAGTTACTCCGAAGAAAAAGAAAACAGCGAGTTTACGATTCCAGGCACAACAGGAGCAAGCCTTGGTCTGTTGATTTTCCTGAGCAGCTCAAAACTCTGAATTGATGGTAAGAACAGGAACCGCCATTTTTCCTTGGTCCAACTTAAGATGACTAGCCCGATCTACACATAATCGTTACCATCCAATCCATGCCTCGAGTTTGCAGCCGTCCATTCTTACGTATTGCAAGGGTCTCCGTCAAAGTTCCAGTTTGCATGCAGGCTGGCTGTAGCGGCCAAGGATAATAGAAAATGACGTAGAAATTAAGGATATATTCAAGAAGACAAACTCAGAGACTTCGCTCAATGCTCCTCAGAACATCCCGCAACAATCTCAGACAGAAGTCATAAATATTCCACGCACGCAAATGAGATCATCTAATAACATTCCTTGGCATGGAAATATAAAAATATGAGATAGATTGCGACTTATGCACCGAAAGAGGGTGGAAGAAATCCCTGGTGGCGGCTTAGTGTGGTTTTTAGTGAACAGATACATTCTATATTTCTGATCTAAACTACGTGCCAAAGACTTAGTTTTATGTTATATAATTAAAAACTAATTCGAAAGTCCTTGTTTCCAAAATACAGGAAAAGAAACTAAGAATTAAATCTCTTCCACGAAACGAGGATAGATTATTCTACCAAAACTATTGGCAAGACCTTGAACAAAAAATCTAGATTATGGATAATCTAGTCATGGATTATGGATAATCATTACAGAAAAAACTAAATGGTGTGGGTAAAGATTTAGAGAGGGTTCAAACAATATTTTTCCCTACTTTGTTTTCTATATGCTCTGACATGAGAAAAAGATGAAAAGAAAGAACAAATTAGTTTTGAGGAATGTTAATTTTATGTAGCCATCTCCTTTGCCTTGGCTGCTTTTGAAAGAAAAAAAAAAACCAATGATGCATTGTCTAGAATTCTCCGGATTCCGGCTATCATGTTGGCAAAAAAAATCAAGGTTCGCCGTTTAGAAAATCATTTTCAACCAGTTTTGATAAAAACAAAAACACATATAAAAGATCCTAAATACCTCAATAATACCATAAATGACCATAAAAAACCTCATAAAAACCTAAAATCATCCCTAAAATAAAAAATCTTTGCGAGTCTAGATCTAGGTTTTTAGATGATTTTAAGATTTAAAAATATATAAGTGGAATCCCTCTTATTGAATAGAACATGTTGGTATCAAGATTAATAATTTTGATGATAATCATTATTGTCAAGAATGATTTTATTTCTTACACCGGAATTAGTAAATTACTTTCTTTTTTTTATCTTAACCGGGACTAAGATGTAAAAAAAAATTTTTTTTTGAATGAAAATTAAATACTATGGACCTGAATTATATTATTGGAAAGGATAAAAGAGGTTTTAGAAGAACAAGGAACAATCAATTTTTTTCTTTCAAAAGAGGCTATTCTATCCATACCAAGTTGAGCATTGGAAGATTGAATCCTCTTATTATTATATTATTTGTAATATCGTTTGATGAGCTTCGATTGATGTGCAATGAGATAAGAAAAACTTCGTTACTATAATAAGTGTGGTTTAAATAAATGAAAAAAAATCTATATACATTAAACAAATACCTGCTCTATATATATATATATATATATATATATATGGGCTAAAAAAGAAAATGGTGTTAAAAATACAATAATTGAACTTGTACAACAAATCATCACATTACACACACATCAGGAATCATCCTCGATCATGAATCCCGAACAAGAGAGAGTTGGTGTCACTGTGTCAACAACCCCCACCCCCGCCTCCACCTCCCCCATCGCCACCCCCGCCCCCACCACCCCCACCCCCACCCCCATCGCCACCCCCACCCCCGCCTCCAAAATCACAGCCACCGCCTACTCCTCCAGTATCAGGTGTATAATCAGGACCACCATCTTCTATGTCACCACCACCACCACCACCACCACCACGACCACCACCAGTGTTATTGAGCCTACCACCATATCGTCGTCTTAGGAACGTCGTTAAAAGACCACAGAAAACAAGCATTGAGCACACAAGTATAACAAAGATCACCAAAGGTTTCACAAAAGGTTCCATTTCTGTCTTTCTTTCCTTTCTCTTCTTTTACGTAGTTAAAATAATTAGTTATACACACATAGTTACGGCTCCTTTTATAGATTGTAGTTGTGCATGGCAGAGAAGGTAGCCCATTAATTCTTCTTTAGTTCTTGAAAACAATTACGTGTCCAGATTAAACCCGCGGTTTGCCACGTCTTACCGTTTATTATATATGTGAAAACTGAAATCAAGATTAGCGTCTCTGTGTTGATTTTGGATCCAGGTAATTGAATCATTCACGGGCTAGCTTACTTGCTATGACAACTGGTCAACTTCTGACTAATTCTCTTCAAGGGATTACCATTTGCCACGCAGGGTAGCATATTATCAACATAGCATGACCTATAAGGACTCAATCAAACAAAAATCAATCGAGGGCGAATGGAAGAGTCCAAGGATGAATTAATTATTGTTAATAGTGGATGAATTGAGAGATGACTTCCTCTGATATTTATTATATTTAGAGTCAAATTGATAAGATCTAAAAGGTTTCAAACTCAATTTATAATGGGCTAATTAACATGTTTAGGGCTAGATTGAGGGCTTTTTCTATGAAAAATAAGGGTATGATCTCGGCTACGAATTGGGTTGGGAAAATTAGTCAATAATTTTGCTAGTTGACTAATACTGTCTTCTACGTTGCAAACTTAACGGTCAATTTCATTTTCTTGTTTCTTGGGAAATCATTTTATTACACGCTAATATCTGAGTTTTTTTTTATTGAAAACAACTACAGCCGGGGAAAAGTTTTGGGATCTAGTACACTTTTAATTTTTATGCTATTGGAAGTAATGCAACTTCCAAAAAAATAAAATAAAATAGTGAAGTAAATATTTATAAAAAAGCTACTGGAAGTTAAAGCTTAGTTGAATTTAGATATTTTATGTATAAATTTGATGAGAGTAAATGATTATTCATGAGAATTTAGCCTGATAAAAACTTTTACTATGCTATGCTGAAATTCACTTCTCCTACTTTTTCTTGTGTCATTGATATTGATAAGTGCAATATATATATATATATATATATATATATATATATATATATATATATATATATATATGTTTTTATTCCTTTTACACTATAATTTTTAATGTATTTTCAACTTATTTGAATTGATTGGAAGTTATTTTTATGAGTTTGACATATAGAAAAGACTTCATGGATTAATTATTAAAAGATAAGAAATTCTGTATTTTATATTTTAAACCTAGTTTCTTGTGACAGGTGTTTTGCCAAGTTAGTGTTTCATAATGAGAAGGTGGGCTTAATCTAAGTTGAAGTACACATGTCAAGCTTTCTAGGAAGGTATTATGTGCAAAATTACGATCTCATTTGGACCTCAAATCAAACTTGCAAACTCGGGCCATAATCCTTTTCGCAACAGGATTCTCTACTTTCATACTAGAGATTCAAATCGGAATATCTTGAGCTTATGATATCAAAATCAGGCGATTCAAAAATCTAAATTCATCTAAACATCTAGGACTACCACTTTCATGAAGAACTCAAAGTTAGATAAAATTACTTTGACTGATAGAAACCAGATGCAATCTGGATGGTCGAAATGGGTCTTCTGATCTGATTTGGAAACTAATGGTGCCGAGCATCCAAATACGATTGGGAATCTGACATAAAAATGGTGGGCCCTAGGACCCAAGAAAGGTGTAGATCAAGCCTTTAGCATGTCATGAATGAAAGAATATAGCTGAGATGATCGAATATTGCAAGAAATCAAGTCAGAATCAAAGTCTAAATTGTAACAGAGTTGGTATTACAATAGAATTGTGACAGCAGTAGAAGCAGATTTCAACACAAATTCTGAGAGATTTATCCAACCTTAAAGACCAGATAAAGAAGGAACGAATTTAGCATCATGAAGACTCCTAATTAGCCTAAGAATCCTGAAGATTTCGGTAGCAAAGGGGGAGAATAAAGAGAGCAGAACACAGCTGAAACAGGGTTGAAAAAACATTCCTTTCATCTCTGCTTTTGTCAATTTTCTAGTAACAATGAACTAAACTCCTGAATTTGGTTTAAGAAAGATATACACCATCTCCATTAGCACGTTGTAAGAAGTAACGTTATCATTTTTATTCTTTCAGATTCAAGTAATTATTTTTTCTTGTTCAGAATTATGCTATTGATTGTTATTCAAGCTTATTGAATTGTTTTGAGATGACATGTATGCTTTCTAGTTTCTTTCAATCCGTAATTGTTGTTAGAGACTAGAGTAAGAAGCAAAAGAATTAATTAGATTGTTGCAACTCTTATCTTGATTTATTAGAGAAGAATAAACCAAGTAAATTGTCAAGCTTTTGAACGTTTGCTTAGAAAAAATACATAGATTTTATTCCTAAGACTACTGTCAAGTGAATAAAAATTGCTTTCAATATTACATTCGCTTGATGGTAAGAAATGGATTAGAGAGCTTTTTCTAATTAACGTACTCGTAATCTCATCGATTTCCCTCAGCTTTAAGGGATATCAAATTTATTTTCTTGACTTGAAAGAATATTTATTTTACTTCGATGATCAACAAATTTATAGGAATGGATATGTGGACCCTTGAACTGATTTAATGATATATCAATTTATTATTTTTAGAATTATTGTTTCTTGAATTCTTCATTCAAATCTCACGTTCTTTCTCATTTCGGTATACTGTAAGAAGATTAAATGAAATTTTTCTTGGATTCGACCTGGTTTTCATGATCATACTACAAATTTATTTTATTTGTGATAATTAAGTCAAAATTATAATTTGGTGGTTCCGACGACGGACCAATCATCAGTAACATGTTTCTTACAATGACATTTTGTTTCTTTGTAAGTGTAAACCCCCATACTAATTTTTTCAATATTAATAAAAAATGAAGTTTGAACCTGAAAATAAACTGGGTTAATTAGGAAATAATTATGGACATATTGAATAGAGTAAAATGAGGTTTTAAAAATTTTAAACTTCGAGTAAGTTATTATTTTAAAAATAGAATGTGATAGGATGTAAATCCTAGATAAGATCTATAAGAATAATAAAGTAAATATTATATTAAGTAAGTAAATTGACTATTTACACTAGGAGGAAGATAGCAGATTTTGGGAATTTGAAATAAAATGGTTATGTGCTAGTTTTAAAAATAAGAATACAAAAAATGACTGAAAAAAAATAGAAACATGAATAAAAATTAAATGGAATTCGAAATAGCCTAACTTAAATTTGGTATAAACTGACAATGAAATCTAAAAAAAATTACCTAGAAAACATAAAAAAGTGTAAAGAAAAGACATAGTGAGAATTAACAAAATTCATATGCGTGTAGGTGGGTGGGGAAAAGTGTGAGATTATTAAGGGTTAGAGAGAAGAAGTTAGGGAGGTGAAGAAAAAAAGAGAGAGCTCGGAGTAATCTTAATCGGTTAGTTTTCAGAGTGCATATATTATATATTATTGCCTGGTAAAGTGTTTTAAGCTTATTTGAACACGTTATTAAGAAGTTTAGTTGATGTTTTGATTGAATTCTAAATTCTTGAAATTAAAATTCTTATGTGAAAAGAGGGGTTTTATAAAATTGTTATGGGGTGATATTATTAGGATGAAATAGCATTAAAATAGCCTAAAATAATAAGTAATTGAAGAAAGAAACTTGGTAATTTTACAGGGCCACGATCATAGTAAAAGGCGATTAAGGTCTGGGAGATTACAGTATGGCTAGGATTTAACAGTCTTGTTGATTTTTCGTATTTATTAGAGCTAAAACAATGAAAAAAACCATACATAGACTAATTAGTGGGGGTTATGACGAGATTCAAACTCGAGATTTTCTTAGAAGATATCTTCCGAGTTGTAATTTATTAACAGATAATGACTTCTACCGTAAAGTTATAGCATCAACACCATACATAGCTATGATTAATATTATTATCTATGTTGTAATTAATAAGCTATATAAATTCATCATATTATTCCTAACGTATTAACTCGATGAGAGTGATGAATTTTTAAAATCGTCTGACGAGTTTCGATTGATGTGCAATGAGAAAAAAAAAAAAAAAAAAAAAACTTCGTTACTATAATAAGTGTGGTATTAAATAAATAAATAAAAACTATATAAATTAAAGAAATATCCGTACTAAACAAATATATGGGCTAAAAAAGAAAATAATGTTAAAAATACAATAATTGAACTTGTAAAACAAACGATCACATTACACCTCAGGAATCATCCTTGATCATGAATCCCGAACAAGAGAGATATGGTGTCATTGTGTCAGCAACCCCCACCCCCACAGCCACCCCCGCCTCCACAGCCACCTCCTCCCCCACCTCCAAAATCACAGCCACCCCCCCCTCCACCTTCAAAATCACAGCCACCCCCTCCCCCTCCAGTATTAGGTGTCCCACCAAGACCACCACATTCTATGTCGTCACCACCATCTTCCATGTCACCATCACCACCATCACCACCATCACCATCACCACAACCACAGGTGCTGTTGCCACCAACTCCTAGTAACTTCAAAAGAACACAGAAAGCAAATAGCGAGCACACAAGTATAAGAAAGATCTTCCAAAGTTCCACCATTTCTGTCTTTCTTTCCTTTCTCTTCTTTATGCACTTAAAATAATTAATTATACACACATAGTTACGGCTCCTTTTATAGATTATAGTTGTGCATGGCAGAGAAGTTAGCCCATTCTTCTTTAGTACTTGAAAACAATTACATGTCCAGATTAAACCCGCGGTTTGACAAGTCTTATCGTTTATTATGTGAAAATTCAAATCAAGATTAGCGTCTCCCTGTTGATTTTCCAGGTAATTGAATGATTGATGGGCTAGCTTACTTGTTGTTAGAGGAGAACACGCTTTCCAGTACAATTGAATTTCCTTGAAAATCAGTTAGCCAAATACTCTAAGCATCACCAAGAAAAAGAAGATTCCATGTTTTCCTATCAAATTTGCCCCATTGGAAATGAAAAATTGTGCATTATATATACAGACGATCGACGCATACGTACCGTGACAAACCAAAACATAAGAACCATGAATATAAGTGTTGAATATGATATATATATATATATATATATATATATATATATATATATATATATATATATATATAAAAGGATTTATGAGCTAGTAGTGTAGTGGATGAAATTTATGACACATTCGAGCTTAATTTGGCATCATAAATGAAAGCCTTAGAGGATGCGTAGATTGGACAAATAGGATGAATTGAGAGATGACTTCTTCTTCTTATATTTATTATATTTAGAGTAAAATTGATAAAATCTAAAAGGTTTCAAACTCAATTTATAATGGTTTTAGGCTAGATTGAGGGCTTTTTCTATGAAAAAAAGGGTATGATCTCGGCTATGAATTGGGTTGGGAAAATGAGTTAAACCCATACGGTCCTATCGGCCTCCGGAATAATTTTGCTAATTGACTAATACTGTCTTCTACGTTGCAAACTTAACGGTCAATTTCATTTTCTTGTTTCTTGCGAAATCATTTTATTACACGCTAACATCTGAGCCTCAAAAAATTGAAATCAACATGAACCAAAAACTTTTCTCGCGAGCAAATCTACTACCTCAAGCAAGGTGAAAGAATAAAACAATATAAGTAAAACTCTTTTTATTAAATGAAACTCATTGGTAACGATATTAATTATTTTTATGGCTGGAATTGTTGTCTATGAAGACTTTTTCTCTCTACACTAGAATCCAGCAAGCCTCTCTCTTCTCTCATATAAAAGGACTGAAAAGTAAGAGAAATAAAATTTGGTATTAAAATTGAATTTTTTACATCTAAAGGGACTTGTCACCTAATAACTAAAAAATATGCGGGGACTAAAATAAACTTTTCAAATGAAATTTGAAGCCATCCCCTATTTTCTCCGCTTTTTTTTACTTTGATCCCCTATCTTTTAATCCAACCCTTTCTTCCAAAGGAATAAGCAATTAAGTGCTAATTTGAGTTAAAAAAATATTTAATTGTGCAAAACAAAAGATCAAGGATCGAACTGAAAATTAAAAAAAAATTATTATTTCATTCCACATTGATATATGAGAAAATTAACAATACATTTCAACAGTAAAAACACCTCAGGTCTTGGTTTTCTTTATAATTATAATAATTATAATGAAACAAGACATCAATGTTGTAGTATATGTTGATATCTACGTGAACGTATCAAATAGTACATGAGGATTCATGATTTGGTTGCGGCAAAAGTTGTCGTCTGATTTTATTCTAATAGAACGATTCGGTTCCATGCCATTTCATGCAGCCTACAACACCCTTGACCCCACTCAAAAGTTGACTCGAATCATTAGGCGGTTAATCTGTTTATCTTATAAAGTTGAATCAACGCTTGCTGTTCCTTCACCCTTTTTTTTTTTTTTTTACGTGTTGCTTAGTTGGTGTCAACGTGAGTATGGCAACACAATCATCTCAAATTTGGTATCTCGGGTTTTTTTTTTAATTTCCTTTTTGCTATCTTTTCATAAACCATAAAAAAATGTCTTAACTAAGATTTTAAGAAGAATTGAAGGGGTCTTTGTCCCAAAATACGAGGGGGGGAGAGAGTTGAGGATGCCCAAGAGATTGTTTTCGGGCAAGTCAGGTTATCAATAGAGTGAGCATAATTACTACGGTGAAGCAAACATATAATCACGTTGTAAAGCTAGGGAGGGAACCTGCCACACGTCCAAATTTTTATAATACTATGTTGACAGTATATGCTAGTTTTGAGAAAGATGATCATTCCGGGAATGGGAGGAAAACACAGAAAATCCAGTTGAGTGCCATTTGCACTTCGGTGTAGAAGAGAGCAAACGGATCCAATTATAAACAGCTCAAGTGATTTTCCCTCGTCCAGATGTAGTAAACTCTTTCCCATTACATATCGTTGAAGTTTTACTCAGATCCTGGGCTGGCTTCTTCTGTAAAGGAAAATAATTTGTTTGATACACATAAGCAACCAAGAGTGTCGAAAAGAATCCATAGCTTCTATCCGACCTCCCTCCTTGTGCCATGTCCCTGATTAGCGCTTGCCACGCTGAATAGCATCTCTGGTTCGCTCAGTTCCACAATTTCAGTAACTCATAGTGGTGGGTTGCAATGACAGGAACGATCTGGTATGAAAAAATTTCACCCCCGGACAACTGATTGATGTAGATCAAGAAGCTACAATTGCATCAGTTGAAAATGGACAATCGGTAGATAACAACTCATTTCGATAGAAACTACTTCAGACACATTTCATAACAACATAGAACCCTTGAAATCAAGTTGGGCATTAAGACTTCATCCAAGAATTCTAAATGCCAACCTTTTTCCCTTTCTTTCTAGGTTTCTTCTAATATGGACTGTTCACTTTACAGAAAGAAGTCCTGACAATTTACATGACATATTGGAGATATGTAAACATTAGCAGCCTTAGCCTGAGAATTTCCAGTCCAGTCAGAGAAAATTGCTGTAGCAACAGAAACAGCTAAAACCCCAGAATAAAGTAAGCTATGTAAGCCCCGAAATGAAGAAATAATCCCTGCACAAAAGCAAACCTGTTGTTACTATGAAAGTTTGTAAATAATTAACATGATAGATAAAAAGCAACTGCTGGCTTCAGCATTCCCCATGGAAAGGATATTTTACAGTAAAACCACCTCTATGATGGTGGCCTTGAACTAGTAATACGACATTTTTAATGTAGCAGCAATAATAGCACATTTTTACTTACACATGCAAAGAAAATAAACGCCCCAGATTCAAAGATATGAACACAGGCCACAAGCTACAGCTCACTGTAATTGCGCCAAACTGCACGAAACTCCTCACGAAATGTGTTCAGACGAGCTTTCAGGTTAGGTGTTCGGAAACTTGCATGTAGGATGGTGGCTGAGAAAGAAAAGGAGAGAATAAAGAAAAGAGAACATGAAATTCTAAAGAGAGTGTGAAAGATACAAGTAAAAAGAAACGAACCGAGAAGTCCAATGGCAAGTGCCCATAGAACAGTCAAGAGACCACAGGAGACATACCAAAGGGTGAAACTCACTGCAGAACATGGGAAGTAGAAAGCAAATACAATCAGTTACCAGTAAATGCTACTTGGTTCACAACAGTTTTATATTGCTTTGAAAGGGGAAAAAGATGCGGGAAGGTATTAAAGTACCAAAAGAAAATATCATGACAAAGAACCAGCGAGGCCGACCACATATGTAAATTGCTCTTTTTGCTGATGGTCGTCCACGAATACCAGGTCTGTCAAAGCTAAAAAGTGAATAAAACAGCAAACTAGATGCTACACGAAACAATATAAACAAAAGGACCTACGTCAGAGGAGGTCTCATTTTTGCCGCTAAATGTGGAGAGAATTGCCTCACAGTTCTCATTACCTTCTCGCTAAAAGTACCTGCAAAGCTGTAAAGAAAAATTCTCAACAATCATGACAGGGAAAAAGAAAGCAAGAACAGATGATAACTAAAAAAGATGCCGATATGCTTGCAAGGGTGAAACAGCAATGAGAATTGAGAATTAGATAGCAACCAAAATGTTCCTCACACTTACCAGATCCGGTGTTGCCAATGTGACTAAAAGTACTGCATCAATAAAGCCTCATGCCTACCATGAAAATCAGGCTGGGAGAAAGGAAATGCCTAGTTGTTTTTGTAAACCTTGGACATAAGTTTTTATAATAATAATAATAAGCAAATCCCTAGCCTGTTTCAATATAGGCCCGTTATAAGCTCTACATTCATTCTATAGTACACCAAAATGATGTGGCAAATTTGGATTTGAATTTTGGCTAAGATATTGGATCTAGCAAAACTAAGGAACTTTGCTATTAGTGACTATGTTGCTCATCATGACTCTTGATCGCAGTGGTAATTCAGAACTACATTTTGCAGTGACAAAGGTATTCTGTCTACTTTTCAGGGCAGACAATGGACTGCTGGAATGACACTTTTAGCCACATAAACACAGTTTGTGTTCTTATAGGTGATATGTGCGATGATGTCACTATAACAAGCTACATATAAGATGTTCAAACATTCCATTGTACATGTTACTAGTCCAGGGGGCCACATGACTGCATCACTTACATGGTCTGTAATTCAGAACTTCTTAAATGCCACTCACTTGTAATCTTTCAACATTCCCATTCTATGTCTCTTTAAGTCCACACATGCAATGTGAAATGCGATCCCCATTACAAGCAGTGAACGAGCCTCAAATCCTCCACTTCCTGATTGCATCATTCAATACCCACCAGACAACAAAGTAATGCTGCTGGAGATCACAATTAGGATTCACAATCTGACAGATTTTACAGCCTTGGACCATTCTTCTATCGCCAACTTGGTTAGTCCAATGTATTTAATTGGAATTTGGACCAATCATGCAGGGCCCATCTCAGTACAAATAAAAAACACAACTCACAATTCTACATGTGCTCTCCATCAGTCCTTTTCTTCTCTCTTGAGACCATCTTGCTAACTTGAAGAAATTTGAACTATACATTGAATGCAACGACATAATCTTTCTTTCTACTATCTATACAAGCACATCTAAACTGAATCGGGCCATCTCTTAAAGACTTAAGTGGGATTATAAGCTATATAAAACCAAATCAGAGGGTTTCTTCAATCTCATCAGAATCATGTGATAATTTTCAGTGGAGTTGTGGATTGCTAGATAATATATTAATGATGTGAAAATAATGATGTTTGACAATAGTTAGACTTGCACTTTTTTCTAGTGTTTCTCAAATTGCTAAGTGTGTATTAAACCAACATTGACAAGAATAGATTATAGTTATCCTACATGGCCTTTTGTCTGTCTCTCTATCAGCATTTCATGTTACATAGCATACAGTAGCCCAAACTCTTTACAGCCATTAGAAAGAAAGCCAAAAAAAAGGAAGATGGTGAGAGGGAATGGATGAAATGACCTTGCATGTGGAATTAATTTTTTTTTTTCTGGTTACATAGGTGAGGTTCGAAAAAGAGACCTCTTAGAGGGAGAGGGGACTAATACCAGTTGAGCTACAGCTCACTGGCTGCATGTAGAATTGTTGATTTGCGTTAAGTCAACACATTACGTTTTCTATTCCCCCAATCAAATAAATTGGTGCTCACGGAGCTAGTAATAGGACGATCCCCGACAATCAGATAGATCTCTTAAACTAAACCAAAGAAGTCTTTGGACACGTCATGAAACAAAATAAAGAGCTCATGCACATTCATAACAGTATTATAGATCAGCAAACTTGTATGAAAATTTATCACATGCTTGTTTGCAAATGTTTCCAAGTTAATTGCAATACAGGAAGAAATGTTGCTCACTAACATTTGGGATTCCAGATCTGGGGATGGAAATTGACCTTGTTTTTCAGGCCCTGTCCCATTAATTGCGGGCACAGAGATACCATTAGTCCGTGATGAACTGCGACTGGGGGCAAGGGTGAGTTTATTCAGGATCCCTGCTGCAGCCCCACTCCATTTAATTATTAGCTGGGAAATAACCCTTTTACCCAATTTATCTTACCCAAGCCTTTAACAGGCAGCATTTCATGTCAATTCTATGCCACCCTAGAAATATTGATCTCTCCGAGATTAAGTGCACACGCTCATTTCCATAATGACGGGAAAAATACAAAAATGAATTCCGACACACGCACACACATAAAGAGGTCCGAAGCAACCTACCTATCATTCATAAATGCAATGGAAAGTGCTGTTAAAAGAGCAGCGACAATAGCAAGTGGCCTCCTAAGGAATCCCAGTCCTGTAGTCACAATAATATGCAAAATTAGACACAAACAATATTCATAACAGCACCGTCTCCTTCCTTACCCATAATGAGAACCATCATAATGAAGTAATTCGTCCTGTAACTGCAAACAAATAAAAAAAATTATCTACGATAACAGCAATCGCCATTCAAATTAAAGCAAAAAAAATTAAGATTAATAGAAAAAAAAATGACAAGATTATTTGGATAATAGGGATTGAAATGGAGAGAACATACTAGTAGAGATTACATTTGAGGCGGCTGTTCCATTTGGAGGAGGATTTAGGGAGAGTAAATCTAGAAAAGAACTCAGAAAGAGGTCGAGGTGGAGATGACCAGTCAACTTCTCGAAGCGCATCGATCAGATCTTCTGCCGTTACATTTCCCCAATCCATTACTATTACAAAACCGTAGAAGAAGGAAAAGTAGCAGTAAAGAAACGAAGATGACGAAGAAAGGCACTGATTTTTAGGAGATGAAGAGGAAAGTTCAAAAGCTAGAGAGAGGAGAGAGATCAATCTTTTTTTCTCAAAGTGTTGACGTTACGTGTGCGTTTTGCGACGCGAGGCAGCCAATGAAATTGATTCTCTTTTTTATTCCTGTGGAAAAAGGCAAAAAGATGGTTTAAATGTCTGAGCCCGGGTTCGAACCGGGGACCTTTAGTGTGTGAGACTAACGTGATAACCAACTACACCACCCAGACGTTTTATTTTGTAAATTCCTAACCTTATATTTCTATATAAATAGTTGATAAAAATGGAAAATTTTTTTTGCCTCCATTTAAAGTCTGGAAAAATTGAAAAAATGTTCTAAGAAGAATATTTTTTCTATTTGAAAAATAAAAGTAGAGATGAAACTATTTTAAATAATAATTTATACTAGTCTTGCTAGTATTCACTCCCAAATTACCTTAAAATTTCTCTATAATAATCATCTGAATTTTCTATTATTTATTATTTATGGTACTTTGACTAAACTATTTTTATTTTATTTTATGCGATATTGTTAATAAAATGTACACAAAATTTGTATATTATGGATGTAACCTTTTTTTTATTATTCTACTGTTGACTTTTCTTTATAAAGCTGGTTATTCAGGTAAAAACAGTTATATTAATGTCATTAACTTCTGTGAAGTATAATTTCGATGACATGATGACAAATAAAACATATATATTTATGAGGTGTTTTAATATTTTTCATGGAAAAATCACAATCCATATAATTGATTAGTCCAAAATACCCTTATTGCATTACTATAGTATAATTATAATTATAAAATATATTGATTGATAAATACCTTTTACTGTACCCCTAAATACAAATGTTGTTCTCGTCACTAAAACAAACATTGATTGGTAAAAATTCACTTTGGTCTTTGGAGTTTTTGTTTTGTTATAACTTGGTCTATGAAATTTCAAGGTTTTATATTTTAGTTCTACAAATTTATTTTCATCACTTTTCATATTATGGATTAAAATAAATTATTTTTTAAGGCTAGGTGAGTGGGTTTGGTATCTTAGGCTATAAAATTATTTTTAATTTAAAATAAATTATTATTTAAATTAATAATTATAATTCCATTTAGAAAATCTTCTAGCTATACCATACTTTTTAAAATGAGATGGGACCTTTTATAATTATATTTGCAATAACTTTTTTAACAATTATATAAGAGTCTAATATGCAATAAATTATGAAAAAATTGCACATGAATATTCAATGGGAATTAAATATTGTTTTTATTTTTATATGGTTTTCATGAATTAAATATTTTTGATTTTTTTTTTATATTGCCACACAAAATTATGAAGACATTATTTTTATATTTTTTTAAAAAACTTGCTTGATAAGTTATTTGTTGAAAAAAAACATGCTACTAATAAAAAAGAAGTGAGAGTTTTGCCCCTGGAAATTTTGTTTTTCACTCCTTAATTCAAATTATTGAGATTGTACTCGAATATTTATATTAATTATCTTGTATTTTTATTATAACCAACATTTTTAATAAAAAAAATACATAAATAAGAAATTGAGACTTCAACATAAGAAATATATTTTCTCTTTTAAAATTTAAATCTTTCAGATTCTTACAAATATATATTTTAATCCCCATATAATTAAATAAAAATAAACTTTGAAAATTACTCTGCGACATAATTAAAATTTACTGATTAACCAAGTCTTTAAAACTAAAAGAAGTGCAAGATACTTGTATAATTACTCTACTTTCTGTTAACTTAATTGAGCTTTTACAATAAAGTAAGAAAAATGATAAATGCCTCTTCTTTTAGGTGGAAAATAATACCTGTATATAGGCCTAGTTATCTTGTCTGCACTACATTGCCAACAAGATTAATCTAAGTAAATGTTTTTTTTTTGTTTTTTTTTAATATTATAAAATTTATATTAAAGAATAAAATCTTGATCCAATAGCTTAAGTTTTTATATGAGATTTCAAGATATGATTTATATTATTCTCTAATACACCCTCTCAAGTAAAAATCTTTTAGGTTTAAAACTTGCACAGACCCACATTATCTTGTACTTAATTTTTATCAAATAAATGGTGATGATAAGATTCGAACTCTTGACCACTTGATCATCAAGGCTCTGATACCATATAAAAAATCAATTCAATCTAAAAGCTTAACCTTATAAGTGAAATCTCAAGATATAATTTATATTATTTTTTAACAATTTATCAATTGAGAAATTAAAACATCATATATGCACTTAATAAAATAAATTTAAAAATATATGATCTGATAAATTATAAAAAATTATTAATATTAATTAAAAACAAAAATAAGAAATTGATAGTCTTAGTAAAAAATAAAAAAATAAGTAAACTTGCAAATATTTGCAAATATTTCATGAGTGCATGCCACAGATTCCTTGTACTTAATGGTTACATAAATGCAATAACCATGGAATAGAGAAAATAGCAAAGGCAGTGAAACCATTTTCAAAGCCAGTTTTTTATTTAATTCTAGAAAAAATAAAATAACTATTCAAAAGAGTTTGAAGAACTTGAATTCTAGACAAAAAAATGTAATTCTTTAGACAAAATCTTCCTTTCTTATTTATGCAATTTTCTTATGATTTGATAAAAAAACATATATATATTTTTTTTTATTAACAACATGATATCTTTCCATAAAAACTTAAGTTAAATATTATTCAAATAAATATTCGCATGAAGTCTAATAATTTAAATTCATGAGAGAAAATGTATTTTCTCAGTGAAACTCTCATTTTCCTTATTCAAATTTCTTTTTTATTTTGATGAAAACATGTCATTTATATTAGGAGCAAGTTGATTTAATTACAAATTTACATGATTTAAATAGCAAGTTTCAACTAAAAATAAAAAATCATGTCTTGATAATTTTCATGTGCTTTTATGGAAAATAAAAGAATAAATAATTTGTGAAAAATACATAAAAAATTCACAATAAAAAAATATATTTTATTCTCATTAAATATCCATATACAATATTTTTAAGAAAGTTTTACAGAATATATTTATTAAATAATTACAAAAAAAAACCTCATGTAGTTTAGTCCAAAATGCAATTACCTGCTATAATTTTAAAAACTATATTTTATATCTTGAACTTTACTGCTAATATCTAATATCTTCAAACATAAAAGTAATAAAAATATATAATTATTTACAAGATTGTAATTATAGTCAATTTAATAGCTAAAAAACCCTAAAAAATATTAATCTTACAACTTTGTCATTAAATAAATAGTCATAACTTTGTCATTAAACTAATATTAAACCTTATCCGAAGCTAAAACTTTCATGGTATCATTTAACACCTTGTTTGCAGTAACCAACAACATCCTACAGAGTTTCTACTTTTACTATAAATGGTGCAATTTTAGCATGGATACAGACTGTGCTCTATGTAAACCATAAAAGCTCAGAGTCGAGAGCAGTTTCTTTCCATTTCACCCGTAGGCATCCATTAACACTCACTGGGTTAAGAGATGAGGATGAAATTCCAGCATTTGTTTGTAGCAAAAATAGTTTTGTTCCTGACAAATCATGTTTCGAGCTTCCATGAAAAATCCAACACAACTTTCACCCTGTTGCAAAAATAACAGCAGAAAACAAGATGAACAATCTAAGAATTTGTGTTCTAGAAAAATATTTGGTAAAGCTGCAGCTCAATACCAATCAAACTTCTTTCATTAATTTTGATCTAATTTCTTAACAGAATAGTGAAAGACTCGCAAACTTGGCTCTTTGTTACCTAGCTGCTGGTAGGTCATTGATGTTGTGCCTTAATTATCAACACAAGATATGTCGAGGAAATTCCCCCAAATTCAATTTCAAGGTAGCAGAGAACGTTAAACAAGAGGCCGGTCATCAAGATTAGTTGGCGCCTTGGAAGATGGAACATCCTCTTTTAATAATATCCCAACACCACTATGGGACACGAAAACTCCAACGTGGAAATAGTTATATCTTTTTTTTTTACATGCATAATATCTTAGGTCAATTTATACGTACGCGGCAAACTAGGTTTTTATACTTTAAAAAAGACTTGCAAAACAAAATTTATATTCCACAGTCTATAGCCATCAATATTAATAGACAAAGAAAATCAAACTGGATACCATGTTGAAATAGTCATATCCTGAAAAATATATAAACAAGTGCTTGTCTTCAAGAATTCTTAATTAAAAACTCCCACACTTGCATGAGAATATTTAGTAACTGCATGCATGATGGACATTTGATCTTGTCAAAGTCCTCACCAAAAAAACACGAATCGTCCAATGCATTGATTTTGCGTTCTTGAAAATAATTGATAACAAAAAAATAAAAATGATAATCCATAATTTTTCTCCATAAATAACATGTACTCTTACCAAATATGGAACTTGTAAACCAACCCTGGTATCATGAGGAGTTTCCAAACTTCAACATCTCCAAAATTCCCTTCTTTCCTCACTGTTTTCTTCTTGTTTCTGTCAACTTCATATGCACACAACTTTTTGCTAAGAGGTTCATCTCTATCAGTAGAAGATGATTCAGACATCCTTGTCTCACCGGATAAAACATTCTCCTGTGGGTTCTATGGGATGGGACAAAATGCTTATTGGTTCTCTATTTGGTTCACCAATTCCAAGGACAGGACTGTGGTTTGGATGGCCAACAGAGACAGACCTGCCAATGGCCGAGGCTCAAGAGTTTCTCTACGAGGAGATGGTGCCATGGTCTTGTACGATGTTGATGGCTCCATAATATGGGAGACTAACACCACCTCCACTGATGCTAGAATGGCAGAGCTTCTGGATACTGGTAACCTTGTTATTAAAGGCCCTGGTGGTGAAATTCTATGGCAAAGCTTTGATTCTCCGACTGATACACTTCTTCCAAACCAATTATTTACAAAGAGTACAAAGCTGATTGCTAGATTACATGGAGGGTCTTATGCTTCTGGATATTTTAATTTCTTTTTTGATAATGATAATGTGCTGAGGTTGAAATATGATGGTCCTGATATTTCAAGCATATACTGGCCTATACCTTATTTGAAAATGTTCGAAAATGGTAGAACAAACTATAATGGTAGCAGAATTGCTGTTTATGATGAAATGGGCCATTTTGTATCTAGTGATTGGTTCCAGTTCATTGCTTCTGACATGGGTTTGTTAAGGATCAAAAGGAGGCTAACAATGGACCATGATGGGAATCTCAGGCTTTATAGCCTGAACAATGACACTGGGTTGTGGGTGATATCATGGGAAGCTCTTACTCAGCTTTGTACTGTTCATGGAGTGTGTGGGAGAAATGCGATTTGTGTAAATACACCAGAGCCCAAGTGTTCATGCCCTCCTGGCTATGAGATCACTGAGCTTGGTAATTGGAATAAAGGCTGCAAGCCTTTGTTTAACGAAACTCTTTTCCAGTCACAGGAAGTGAAATTTGTGGAGTTGCCGCATGTAGATTACTTTGGATTTGATCTTAATTTCATCGAATCCATTTCGATAGACTCCTGCATGAAGCTCTGCGTGGGGGATTATCGGTGTAAAGCTTTTAACTATAAGCTAACTGGGGAGCGACGTTGTTACATGAAAAGTGAGCTTTTCAACGGTTACCAGTCTCCAAGTTTTGAAGGCAAAATATATCTCAAATTGCCAGTGACTGTTGAGACATCTCAACTCGCTATTCTTAATGGCACTGACCCCATTTGCCAGTCTGATGAATTGGAAACAATGATCGGTTCTCCTTCTATGTATAACATCAACACTAAGAGAATGAGATGGGTTTATCTCTATTCATTTGCTTCTGCCATTGGTTTTATTGAACTTCTCTTTGTAGTCTCAGGTTGGTGGTTTCTTTTCAGAAAGCATGGTGTGCCAGCTTTGGTGGAAGATGGATATCAAGTGTTATCAAATCGATTTAGGAGGTTTACTTATGCTGAGCTCAAGAAGGCGACGAATAATTTCAAGGAAGAGCTGGGAAGGGGAGGCTCTGGAACTGTATACAAGGGCATTTTGACAGATGAAAGGGTTGTAGCTGTGAAGAGACTGGAAAACACGTACCAAGGGGAGGATGTATTTTGGGCAGAAGTTAGCACAATTGGAAAAATCAATCACATGAACCTTGTGAGAATGTGGGGATTCTGTTCAGAGGGCAAACACAGACTCGTAGTCTATGAGCACATGGAAAATCAGTCACTGGACAAGCATCTATTCTCCCCAAAGTTTCTTGAATGGAAAGACAGGTTTGAAGTTGCCTTGGGGACAGCTAAGGGTTTGGCTTATCTTCACCAAGAGTGTCTAGATTGGATTATACATTGTGATGTGAAGCCAGGAAATATACTTCTGGACAGTGAATTTGAACCTAAGATTGCAGATTTCGGGTTAGCCAAGCTGTCTCAGAGGGGTAGCAATAGCTCTGTATTCTCACGAATTCGAGGAACAAAGGGTTACATGGCTCCAGAGTGGGCTACAAATCTTCCCATCACTGCAAAAGTTGATGTTTATAGTTACGGAGTGGTAATTCTAGAGTTAGTGAAAGGAATCCCTCTCTCAAATTGGGGTATAGAAGGCGGCGAAGAGCATGAATCAGATCTAACAGGGTTTGTCAGAATGGTGAAAAGCAAAATTCAGTGCGGAGAGGACTCCTGGATAGAGGAAATAGTGGATCCAAGATTGAATGGCCAGTTTAGCAGGAAGCAAGCAACAACTATCGTTCTACTTGGTATATCTTGTGTGGAGGAAGATAGGAACAAGCGACCAACAATGGATTTAGCAATCCAAGCTCTATTAGAATGTCAAGATTAATCTAAAACCCAGTTTTCTGGTCTGTCAGTAAAAGCATTCTCGTATTTTGTAATTATCTTTCCTTTCAAGGTTATGACTCCAACATAATTTTCTGTTGCTGGTCATCAAATAGCAGTCATGTTGTGGAAATCCTACTCGTGCCATTTTCCTGTCGGAGGTGTTTTGTAGTGCCTTGGATGTCTAAATTGTTGGATCGAGTGAGTTTTTCCTACCAGTATCAGACGTGATCTAGTGACTTTGAAATTACATGAGGGTTGCGATTGGAAACTAGTTTA
This sequence comes from Populus simonii, assembly GCA_007827005.2. Lineage (NCBI taxonomy): Eukaryota > Viridiplantae > Streptophyta > Magnoliopsida > Malpighiales > Salicaceae > Populus > Populus simonii. The sequence goes on from CM017469.2 coordinate 7,762,132, forward strand.
CTATTTCTACACAACAGATTAATAAAATGGCCTGTTAAATTTGAGAATACAAATAATGCATCAACTGGAAATCAACTAAATTGTTTAGTTCAAAACTGGTTTACTTGCAGCACAGTTCGGACTGCTGCCTGCTTGACTTGTAGCATATGCATCCATCCATCTATAGATATTCTATGGAAAATAACAAATGCCGCATGGTACAGACGATAACAACATATCTAAAATGTAAATTCTTAACATCATACGCTTTTTAATTGAAAAAAAATACATACTAAAGAAGATTCAGTTCTTTATGATATGATTATTAATTTACGCCATCTAGCTCTGCCTCGGACAAAAGAGAGAATAAATAAATAAATAAATAAAAACAGGAAAATATTCGTATAATTCTCCTAGGTGAGTGAACAAAATAAAATAGTCTTTATCCTTATCCTCCTTGTCACCATAATCTCTAATTCCCAGCGGTGCAGCAAAGCATTCAACAGACTTACTGTGGCCAAATCAACTCAGCAAAGGTTTCTCCAAAGAAAAAGGAGCAATTCCAAAAATTCAAGCAAGAGGAAATTTATCGGCGATGTTCTGACAATCTTGGAGTTACTGTTTTCCATCCACAGCATCAGCAAGCATATCTGAAGCATATTCAATTTTTTGCCTTCCCTGAATAGTGTCAAAATCAAGAGGCAAAGGCATTTAAATTTTTCTCTCATCTACGTAAAAGGATCACTCATTAAAGCAGATGAATTTGCGCATGAAAATCAACAGATTGATAGGTCCTAGGGCTCAACACAGAGTTCAGGTTCAGTTCTAGAGTTGTCATAAATACACACCTGGACATACATTGCTTATCACAAATATGAAAAGATCATAAGATCAGGCTCAGTTCTAGAAACACAAGGACATATACCAACACGTGTTTGGGGACTTCTGAATATCGTGTTCTTTAATAGCCCTTGAAACTTCATGTGGGGCACATGTTTCTTTTAATGTTATATCATCAAAATCATCTAGCTTGAAAAAAGAGCTTGAATGCGACCAAACAATAATAAAACGCCTCTCATGCTCAATTAGAGAAAGGGAATTCCAAGATATTGTAAGTGATAGTAATGAATAAAGATATAATAGTTTTGTCTAGAAAAGCAAACTGCAGATACCTAAATAACACATCTCTTACTAAGATTTGAAGGCTGTAATTGGATGAAACCAAATGCTTCTATACATATTATTATGGCAGGTCTTCACTTAATGGACCTATTTATATTTTAATTGTGCATAATCCAATAAATGCTTTTGAATATAAATAAATAATATATTTGAACTAAACGACCATCATACCCAGTGACCCACCAGTTGTTGAAGAGGTGAAACTTCCAGGCCCTTGGGCAGGTCAAGGTTGAGCTGGGTTTGATAAATCAAACCATCCAAAGGACTAAAGCGGGTAAAACCATATTTTTATGAAATGTCAAACTTAAAGTCTAGCTTGGTCCCCATCCACTACTGTATAATCTTCTTCAATGCAGTCAAATTTCAAAGCTTGCAATCATGAAAAATTTGAGGGATGGCCAATAGCAAAGATTGTGTATATACTATAAACCATCACTGTATCCAATTTTCCATCATTGGAAGTAGTTTGGAGGTTTGAAGACTAAATTGAAATATGTGTTCATGTTTGTGTATAGAAGCTAGATGATGATATTTGCTACAGCACCAAATGGCAAAGACACAGTGATCATACACGCTCTAATTGCAAAATACAATCATAGGCTAAAGAAATCTTGTTTTCAGAACATTCATTTCAAAAATTTGCTTAGTTTGTTTTTGCCTTTTAACTAGTTATTGAGCAAATTTACAGCGCAAAAATTTGTTGCTATCAGAAAGTGACGTCAAAACAGAAAGTGACTTAAAACTGCCTTACCTGATTTGTTATTTTTTTTGGAAGAGACAACCCTAAAATTCTTGTTCCATCCTTTCCCTGTCTCAATGAAGAGATGATTGTACTTCTCTAGTAACCTTCCCTTTTCTTCAAGTAAGCCTAGCATCTCATATGCATCTGCTACTTTTTGCACAATTGATTTTTCTGGAGGTTTACGATCAAAAGCTTCCAACCCCTTGAAAAGCTTTGCATCCAATTACAATGACAAAGCTGTGTTAGTCCAACCAATATACAAGGTGCAATTTTAAACAATTCAAGATAGAAAAAAAGCTAATCCAACATCAACCTATAACCAACTAACAAAGACAACAAATGACAAATCTAAAGAATGCATACTGAAAGGCTGAAAGGTAAAACTAACATTCCTTTCTTACAGATAAACAATAGATTCAACAAGAAATGAATTTTATAGCACTTTTTCTCCTTCCTCGTACTTTTTTAACAAAGGATAAAATCTTCCACATCCTCCAATGACTACCAAACTCTGTTCAATTTAAGCAGCAAATCAACAGAGTTTTGCTTTATTCTTGGGATAGAATGGAAGAAATATCAAAATATAGACTACACCACTAAAATTGGAGAGATTCACATGCAACTATTGCAAGAAAAAATAGACAATCTATGGGTGTATAGATACAGTTGCACTGCCAGCATCATATCCTATAGAAAAATTGAGAAAGAAATCTCACTTCACTGACTTCAAAACATTATAGAATCTTCAAGTTTTGTACCATTTCCTTGAGTTAGTTACACATCCAAGGAGTCAGAAAGTAATAATGGTTAGTATGAACACCTTTCTACCATTTTCATTCATGTTCCTATGCAGCTACCTCGACAAGGATAGAGCTTTTCTGTGTCCTTCACTGGAAAATAAATTTCTACAGAAAATATTCAAATTGTTTTTCTTGCATTGGATGATGTATTTCTAGAAAACCACCATTTTCTACAGAACAATGAAAAAAGTATTGTATGCAAATCGTGAGGATGATTGCCTAGTAAACATAATAAGTTCATTACACAACCAATTCTCCATGTCAAGGAGCGTATGACATGCTGCAAACCAAACCTTTATAAGATTCTCTAGCATGTTGTTTCTGTAGTATATAGATATCATGCTATTACATAGCTTCCATGGCACGGAATGAAGATCTCTACCAATTTTCTTCAACCAAAACTCATGTGCTTCTTTTGCTCTGTGGTCCATATCTAATGCTTGTATTAACTGTGCATAAGTTGCCATTGTGGTTCCCTGCCCCTTGCTTAGCATCCATTTAATAACCTTTAGAGATTAACAACAAACTATGAACATATCAAATAATTTTCAATGTTAATGAAATAGCATTAATAAGCAGCATAACAAAGAAAATTAAGTAATATTTTGAAAGAACATTACAAACACCACCATGAAAATATTAAAAGCCAAGCTCACAATATTATTTTACAATTCGATGTTGTCAAACATACAAGGGAGGTAATCACCATAGTTCACAGCTCCGTGAGCAGCTAGTGTGGGTCTTGGAAGTTATCTTAAACTAAAATTACCAATATAAAAGCAAAAACAAACAAAAACTGTATCCAACATTCTCTAATGACACTATAAGAAAACTAATCACCGGGAGCTGAAAGAAGACCTTTTGCAAAGCTATAATAGGAGATTCACAAAATGCCTTCACCAATTTCTTCAAGAAATGTAAGCACAAAGCAGCTAGGCAAAGACACAGTTGCAGCTGTCACCATGAAGATCTCCTAATAATTCTAATTATCATGGCCTATTCCAGTTCCTCATGATATTTCTTTGTGAGACTTCTATACTATCCTGTGCAGACAACAAATGTACCCATGTCACCTCAGGCTAATATATCCACACAGACAAGATACCCCAACATCAGGTCCTTTTTCTAAACTACAGTACTCAAGAAGAGAAATACTAGTGATCCATTGCAAATCAGGAAGCCAAAATTAGGCTCCATCACCTGATATTCTTTGTGCTATGAACCATGGTAACAAAGGGATGCACAGTCACTCAATCTTTAGTATTCACAATGAGTCTTCAGAGGCATTATGTAGAGTGAGGTGGATGTCATGTATATCCACTTCATGGCTTTTAGGATGAGAAAGGACTAGCAAGCTCTGTAGAAACAAGCAGTATTAAAATAATTTGGAATATAGGGTTGAAGTGCAATTTGAAAATCTTTGATCAATCTTCATTAAAGGCAACTCCTTCAGTATGTATTAGTCTTTCTCAACTCTTGAATTCTTAGAGTTCTGCATCCAAGGCCTCTCAAGGACTTTCCTTAGATGAATTGTGAACCCTACTGACCTATTATTTCTTAATTTCTTTACCTAGAAACAACCACAGCTGTCATTTTAACCATGTTTATCTGACATTCCCTTGAATCATTTTTTCTAGCCAGAAAATTATCAGCAGCCAGGAGAGAGTAAGAATTGACCGACTTGATTCCAATCGTTTCCTTCTCATTTTTTATACAATTTTACTAGTCATTTGTAGTAAGATTCAAAAGAAGAGACTGATGCCTAAAGAACTTAGTATCAAGATACCATAACGGCAAAGAATTGCAGTTCAGTAAAAAAAAATTGCAAGATGAAATTTCTGCCTTTGCTCCTTCACTTTTGTCTTTAATAATTAATAGAGATTCTTAAATGGACATACAATTTCTTTTATTCTTGTTTCACTTTGCTTTGGTAGAAGTGAATAGAAAACCAGACCATAGTTTGAAAAGCTCGAGGATCTCAACCATCAATCTTAGAGAGAATACAAGTAGCCAATCAAAATTATTTCGTTAACATGAAAGATAAAAATTTGTCCCAAAAAAATACTATTTATTTTATTGTTGTTTCATTTTGCTTTGCTGGGAGTGAATAGAAAACCAGACCATAGTTTGAAAAGCTCAAGGATCCCAACCATCAACCTTAGAAAGAATATAAGTAGCCAATCAAAATTGTTTTGTTTAACATAAGAGATAAAAATCTGTCCCAAAAACAATTAAATCAAGTTAATTCTATTTATCATCAGTTTATGAAATATAATAGAAAAGGTGTCCAATTATATTACCCCAAATTAGCAAACAAAGGAAAATACAATCAATACAAAGAACTTGTATTTAAAGTTTTATTATAGAATAAAGAACAATGAGTGATCAGATTTGATTCATAAAAATAACATGACTACCACAGCTCAAACTCTTATCAACAATTGTCACTAGTTTTTTTAAGAGAGGACCAAGAAAAGAGAGTGTTATACCGAAAAGCTTTAACAACTTTTTGGTACAGCATCAAGATTATCCAGTGGGAACAACACAATCAGTTGCCAAATGAGCAATAAATCACTTGCAATAAGTCACAGAAGTTTTTCCCGCCAGCATAAATTAAGATATTAGATTCATATGGCTTGTGAGAAATTTTTTAGTCAATATTTGAAAAAGATATAGTAACACAAGCTAGGAAGAGTGCTAAAACCATGAATTTTTAAGTAGATAAAATGAAAGGTTTATCCTGGCATCCATATGACAGTTGTCTTGTGATCTTTACATGTTTTCTGCTTATTTTATAGACTTAATCCTACAAGAATCCACTGTTATTCTTAATGTTCATGCAGTACATAAACACCATCATATTCAGAAAAGCATGCATCCAGGTTAGGGTTGCATAGGGTGGGGGGAGAGGGAGAGAGAGAGAGTATCAGACCTGAACAATTCTATGCCACTGTTGTTCCTTCTCAAGAGCAATCAATACTTGCTTAATTGATGCAATAGGAAACTTTTGCTCCCATGCAACCCAGGCATCAAGAGCACCATACACAGCATCCTTGCTGTCATTTAGATCTAAAAGCTGCATATGTAAGATTGTCTTGTCATACAATAACTGAAATAGTACAAGCTATGGAAACAAAAAGATGAAAGTTTCTGGACATTGATGCCATTTAGAAACTCTCAAAAACCATATGCAGAACTAAGCAGCTTATGCCTCATAACTACAAAAACTACCATGCTATTGAATGGGCCATTGAGTGCAGAAATTAGTTTATTCTGTTCTTTTTTTTTTTAATGTATTGCCACCATGAGTGTGCTTAACTTGCTTTCTTATGTGTAGGTTCGTCGTTTATTTCCTTAATCAATTTCTATAACCCTAGAGGCTGCATTAGTGATTTAATAAATTGAAGACTGACAAAATAGCTGGTTAGCGAACCAAATTAGAAAAGGGATTTGGCTAGTTGTTGGTATATGCAGGTCAGAAATGGCTCAAAAACTCTGCAAACCATTATCCTAATTACTAAATAAAAAATAACCTTTGCACAGCATTAGTGACAATGTCACTAAATTCAGAAATGATTTTTCCAAGTACTGGAGTCAATAGATAGCAATTAGTAGTTTGTGTTTTAGGTAATTACTGTGGTAATGAGAAATTTGATCTTGTCCTTCTTGGAGACATTGTCACCAATTTGGTTTCGCCTCAGATTCTGCTCTGATTTTCCATCATGGTAAATTGCCTGAAATATTATTACATGCATATAATTCAGGAGATTAACATCAATCCAAATGAAACAAGAAGCAAACTAATGAGAATATAAGGAACAATTTAATTTTAGTTTTGCTATTAAATGATATAGGAATAGTAATTGTTTTGAGCACCTGTGACAAAGGCAAAGCAGCATTAGCAGCAGAGTGTGTCTTAGATGTTAGTATTTGAACTTCCATTGTCGTTTTGTAGCTAGAATTTAGCAAGGTTTGCACCCTGCCCACTCCTATTCTCCTTAAATGCCCAATCTGAATCAATAATAGATTGAAATGAAGTTTAATCAAAGCAACAGTAGTAGCAGCAGAGCAGTAGTTTCATGGATAACAAGTTAGCATGCCATATCAACAAAGTGAAACAAAAGGAGAGAGGGAAGACCAAACCTTAGTGAAAGAGAGGGCAACATGGTCTGAGATTAAGAAACAGAATGAAAATGAAAATTGCCAATAAAATAAAATTCAGTCAAGAAGAGCTGTAAAATTCCTAAAAGTCCACAAACAATAGAACTGGGTTCAGTTGTAACACCATCACTAAGTGAATGGGGAGAGAGAGTCTCCTGTGTCACTGTGAGCGGGCGTCAACACAAATTGGAGGGTTTTAGCCACTGCCTTATATATTGTCCATGTTCAGTTAAAATGAATCTGTCATTTATTACTTGGACTCATTTCAAACCTTCTACTATAACCAACCGGGTCTCATCTCTTTATGCCCGCCAGGTGAGGTCTGTTTGGTAAAAATCAGCATGCAGTCACATATATTTATTAAAATCTGACAGTTATACAAGATTCCTGTCAAAGCTAACTAAATTTTCCAGCATGGATGACTGAATACGAAAATCACATAAACTCATAGAGAAACAGCTAGAAAAAGGGAAACAAACAAGCAGTGGTTTCGTAAAAATTCAAAACTCAGCAAACACATAAAACTAACATGTCATGTTTCCTATTTTCTCCAAAATAAATCAAATCAGACAGCATTTAGAGTAATAAGTTAGCATTTTTACCATTAAAGAAAAATAAAAATTAACCTAATTTAAGCCATCCTCAACCAAGAATAACAAGGGATCCCAAAAACAATGAAAATAAACACAGAATTGAAACATGCTCAAAAGTGCATCTTTTTACTTAAACCAGACCAGTAGAGTTCCGAAACGGAAGCATACAATGGCATGAGAAGCATAAGACATCAAAGCAGCGCGACCTAAACTCGAAACACTAACCAAGCAATGTTCACTCATTACACACACACGCACACGAAAAAAAAAGAAAGGAAAGGAAAGGAAAGGAAAGGAAAAGGTTGGTTCAATGGAGATTAATAATCACATTTGAAGCCTAATATTATAGACAGTTATGTGCATTTTAACCTCCAAAAATCGCACAAATACATGAACCAAAGCAAAACCCATCTTTGTCATATTAACAGCCATTTATAAAGTAAGAGTATGAAGAGTGTTTTTAGTAACAGCAATCACACAGTCCCGTATTAAAATTCCGAATCTCCTCATCGGGCATTAAAATCGCACAAAGTCTTCCATTTAACTTGTTGATACAGAGTTCAAATATGAATTTAAGTAATAAAAATTTAAGCTTTCAAGATTGAAGGTAAAAAAAAAAAAAGGCTATACCATTGCGGGTTTTGGCTAATTTAAACCCTGAAACGAATCTGAATCACCTCCTCAGCAATTTTACACAGGTTCCTCCAAATGTTTCTTTTGCGACTCGTAATAAAGGTTGGTAGTTAGAGGCGCGGAGGCTTAAGCCACGACGGTTAATGATGTTGATGGTGGCGATGTGGGTCGCGGTTGAGGAGGAGTGCTGTCTAGCATGGAGTCAGAGAGGTGAGGACGGAAAAAGAAAAAGGAATATATTAATTATTAATTTGAGCCCATGTGAAAAATTAATTGAAAAATCTTATTGTGTTAATAAAATAATTATATGAGTTTTTGTTTTTTTAGTTGGTTATATATATATATATATATATATATATATATATATTGTTAGTAATTAGTAGAATATTATTAGTTATTTGTACATCACAAAATCACTCTTATTTATATAATATTACTTTTATAAAATTTTATAATTTTAAAAATTATGATTAGAGTTGTTGTTTTCTTAATAGAATAAAAAATTATAAAAGCATCAAAATTATATTTATTTTAAAAAATTTTACTTAAATATATTTAATTTATAGCATTCAAAACATAAAAAATACTCAATTTTTTTTTTAAAATTCATATGTTTAAAGTAATAAGATTTTTTAATTTCCATCATTATCAACATTTGATTAACTACCATAATCAAGAATTAAACTTAAATATAACAGCTATAAATATGAATTTTTAAGCTAAAAAAACTATTCAGAATTGTAAAAAAAGCTTTTGGAAAAGAATGTTAATATTCATGAGTTAGACTAGATAAAATAATAAACTGAAATAAATAATTCTTCATGAACTACATCTAAGTCCAAATCTTAGTTGGTAAGAGATAATATTTTATAACCCAAAATATTATTTTACAATAAATTTTAACTTAATCATAGGCTTAGCTTGAAGCTCAAGCATGAGTCAAACTGAGTCAATATAGGTGCGCATGAGTTTAAGCTCATAGCCCATTTTACACTTAAGACATCTCACTTTTAAAAGCTTAGGTGTTTTTTAGACTTAATTTTTACTTTTCAACTTTCACTTTATAAATATTAAGAAACTTTTGTTTTTTTTTTTAATGTGGGATATAGTTCTTTTAGAGAGTTTTAGGTTTCACAAAACATGCTAACTAATAGTTATTTAAAATTAATTCTTTATTTACTTATAATTTATTTAAATCATGTTAATGTTTTATATTAAAGAGTTTATGTTTGAGATTAAGTTCCAACAAAGTGTTAACTCAAAAAGTAAGTAGACACCTTTTTTTTTATTTGCTCTCAAATGTGTCCATTAATTAACTATGTTTTAACAAATTTTCCAAAACTCCCCACATGAATGGAAATTATTTAACCAGTTTGAAAATAATTTAAAAGTTTGAAAATAATTTAAAGATTTGTTAAGAGATATTGACTTAATAGATTATTATATCAGGATAATAGCTTTTGATTTTGAACCTTTCTTTTAGATTTACTCGACTAAATAATAAATGTGATGTCTTAAACTATTTATTTTTTTTGTGTGTAAACTAAGACAATAATACTCATATAGTTTCTATCTAAAAATTTCTTTTAATTCTTATTGTTGTGTTCATTTTGACCCTGAAAAACTCATAAATTCACTAGTTCTTAGAGAAACCAACTTTATCAAAATTCTTAAAGAAACAATCATATTACTTATATATAGGTGATTTTTCATTAAAAGTTATACTTTACTTAGTGTATTAAGATATAAAAATCATTAATAACACTACCATAACCTAATTTTTGAATTTTTTTAAAAAAGTTATAGCCTCGTAATTGTATAAGTTGAACTTCCACGAGTTGTTAATATATAATAGAAAGGAAAACCCTAAATGAAGGAACAGGTCAGGTACGTAGAAAGAGAATCAAGCTGTCCAAAGGAAATAACAGAACGATTCGTAATATGACAGCCTCTTTGAGTTTGAGGCTGTAAGAAACAAGAAAGAAAGAAAGAAAAACTACTCGAACCACACATGTTATGTTCGACCTTACGTAGAGACCACATATGTTATGTTCTTGCCATTCTTGCTGTGCAAGCAAGCAAACAAACTAGTGAAAGAAAGAAAGACATCAGAAAGGGCTGTACTGTAGCTGGTTAAGGTCTTCTGTTTTCTGTTTTGCTATTTTCTTATTATAACATGACAGCTTAAATTAAGGGTAGATATTTCTCATTCCGCATTTTAAGTGCACAAACAAAAACAGCTTGTACTGTTAGAAACAAAATCAATCGAGAACAGCCAAAAACATTGAGGATCTGAAAATACAAGAAACAGAAAAATAAGGAAGAAGGTGTCAATTGATGCGAGAAATAAGGATTGCGAAATGCAGAATAAAGCCTTGAACAGGAAGGGGGGAGGGGGAGGGGGAACGGAACCCAGAGACGGAGCAGATAAGGAAGAGATGGAGAATGTTGTCGTCGCTGCTAAGACTTCATCTCCTTCAGATGACGATATCTCACCACCTCCTCCTATCTCTTTTCTTCCTCCGCCTCCGCCTAAAAAGGCACCTGGAGGATGGAGATCTGTAAAATACATTCTTGGTAATTAATGCAGTCGATTAGAATTATCTGCATGTTTTTGCTATAATTTGTTTTCACGTATTTTGTGTTGCTTGGTTGCAAGGGAACGAGTCATTCGAGAAATTGGCTTCCATGGGTCTTATAGCCAATTTAACAGTGTATCTACAAACAAGATACAACATGGATGGTATTCAATTAGTTAATGTGTACAATATTTGGTCTGGTTCCACCAATGTCACACCCTTGCTTGGTGCTTTCTTATCTGATGCTTATTTGGGAAGGTTCCGCACCCTTCTCTTCGGCTCCATGTCCTCTTTCCTGGTAAAATCATCTGTCTGCACATTTCCAATGACTCATGTAGATTGTGATATAATAAATAAACATGTTCTATGAAATCCTTAATCTTCTACTTCCGTTCGTATGAATGAACAAATTATAAGGATGGCTGTTTCTTAATTAGTTACCGTTAGGAATTTTGGATATGTATTCTCTACTTTTACTTGGAGATTTAAATTACTAACACTGAATAAGGATCATGATCCATTGAATATGTTCTTTTATATTTTAACGTACAGGGCATGGTGGTCCTGGCCCTAACTGCAGGCATACCAAAGTTAAGACCCCTCGACTGCCCTGGAGTATCCAATTGCCAAAAACCTCAGGATTGGCAGCTTGGAGTCCTCTATTCGGGTCTTGGGTTGCTTTCCGTTGGAGCGGGAGGTGTTAGGCCCTGCAACATTGCCTTTGGAGCTGATCAGTTCGACACCAGAACTGAAAAGGGACGAGCCCAGCTTGAGAGCTTCTTCAACTGGTGGTATTTCTCTTTCACAGTGGCTCTCGTGATAGCTCTCACTGCAGTGGTCTACGTTCAGACTAATGTTAGCTGGGTTATAGGTTATGCCATACCAGCTGCCTGCCTCTTCTCGTCTATTATCATTTTCTTGATTGGCAAACACACTTATATAATCACAAAGTCCCAAGGAACCGTTTTTGTCGATATTGCCAAAGTGATTGTAGCTGCCCGTAAGAAGCGTGCAGTGAGTCTTGAATCATCTTCTGGGCATCCCCTCTTATGATCCTCCCTTGACTGAGTCAGATCAGCGTGTAGCAAAGCTTGCTCACACTGATATGTTCAAATTCTTTGACAAGGCTGCTCTAATTATTGATCCAAGCGAATTGGATGACAAAGGCTTGCCCAAGAATTCTTGGAGATTATGTAGTGTTCAACAAGTTGAGCAGCTGAAACTAATAGTAGGACTTGTGCCAGTTTGGTTTACAGGAATCGGTTGCTTCATTACCATGGACCAAATGAATACTTTTGGCTTGATGCAAGCAATTCAGTCGAACAACGAAGTCCACAATTTTAAAATTCCACCTGGTTGGATGGGCCTTATTTCGATGATTTGCCTTTCACTATGGATATTCATTTACGAGCAAATTTACCTGCCTCAGGCAAGGAAAAGGTCAAAAAAGAATATTAGATTTACAACGAGACACAGAATCAACACTGGTATTGTAATGGCAATCCTATGCATGGTGGTGGCAATTGTTGAGAAGAGCCGCCGGGACGCAGCTTTGAAACAGGGAACCTTGGTGTCACCTCAAAGTATTCTGCTGCTGCTGCCACAGTTTGCCTTATCGGGTCTGAACGAAGCATTTGCTGCTGTTGCTATTATGGAATACTACACCAACCATTTGCCAGAAACCATGAGGACTCTTTCTGGGGCAATCTTCTTTCTCAGCTTCTCTGCATCCAGCTACTTGAACACGGCTATTATCAACCTAGTCCACCTCGTGACTTCAAACAATGGGAAAGAATCTCCATGGTTGGGTGGCCGTGACCTCAATAAAGTTAAACTCGACTACTTCTACTACCTTATTGCTAGTTTAGCAGCATTAAATCTCCTGTATTTCAATCTCTTTTCATGCCGCTATTTGGAAAAGCAAGTTGACAAAAGATCTGAATCAAGGCATGAAGAGATGAATGAAGCCGCTTAACGACTCAAAACTTAATGATTTGCGGGAAAGTCTCGATTCCTTCCTGGTATCATGCACCTCTGGCTCACCAGCGTCTTGTGCTATAAACATCTATGGTGTGCTCTATTTCCTCGCCTCTGCAAGGGTTTTTTCTTCTTCTTCTATTTTTTTCTTTTTCTTTTTTCTCCTCTTAAGGTGTGAAATTAGTTTGTAAACGCTCAGAATTGCTATCTTTTATATGTTGGCGGAAGCACAATAAGCATAGTAACTAGTAAGAGAGATATAGAATTGACCGAAATAGAGTTGTCACAAACATAATTCTAAGACATGGTTTTATTTCTAAAGATAAAGTCTGATAAGTTTTGCCTTTTTAAAGTTTACATCCCATAAATAGGTAAGTGATGTTCTTTACGATGCAGAAAAATCAAAATCGTAATCAGAAGGGAAAAATAACTAAAAATCCGAAAATAACATAAAATTCAAAAAAATGAAGGAAAAATAATAAATTAACTTAAACAGTATTTTCAAGGTCTAATCTAGGAGTCTTTCGCAGCTCGGTTAGTTGTAGTGTTTTCTAAATAACTAGACCTGTAAAAACATTTAAAAAATTAATCTAATAATCAAATACAAAATTATAGCTTTTTATTATTATTATATTGGTCTAATGCAAACAGATTTTTATTTTTTTTAGTTCAGCCCTATCTCACATTCATAAATATATATGCTATGCTATCTGCGTGATGTTTTTACGGTAAAATTCCATGTTGCTGATAAAAACTCTTAATTTTTGCTATCCCAGCTACATAAGGCCATAATTATCAGACCCAATTCATAGGTCAAGCTATGTTTAATAACTGTACTTTAGGCTCAACTTTGATCTTCACGGACTCAGTACTGTATCACTGTAAGTCTGTAACTAACCCCATTATTTATTCTTTACCATTACATTAACTAGGGAGAAACAGGATTTACGTACAGAATTCCTGCACACGGAAAGAAGACTGCAGGGAATATTAGGGGTTGGTATCGTGCCGATGGCCTAATGGCCATGCCCATTCTAGACCTCCCTACAATTTTAAGATGATTATGCTTAATTTCCGACTCCGAATCAAAACAGAAAGGTCTCGATCTTGCACCAGAATTAACAAACAAATCTCAACGGCTATATCTTCTTCCCGCCCCTCTCTCTGTATATTTATGTATCTGCATCACATTATCCCATGCGACTCTTCAGAATAACACACCGTACCAATTTGCTCTCAATTTCTCTAATTCCTCTTCCCTCCATTCCTTTCTTTACCAAGAAAAAACCAACCCGTTTCTTCTTTTGTTCAAGTAGCCAAAAACAAAGATGACCAAGATTGACGCCCTCCGTCGATTCCTCCTCCCTTGTTTCTCTCCTCCCACTACCACTACCACTACCACCAGCACCACAACCACCACCAAGAAACGCCTTAGCACCTCCTTCGTGATGATCTTGATGACCCCATCACTACCAATCAAGAACCTCAAATCGAAGAAGACCAAGAATCCAGCTTCCCACAATCGACACTCAGCCCCATAATCACAGTAGCCCCACCACGCCCTTCAAAAACAATGGTGATCGGTACCATTTTCGGCAACCGCAGAGGCCACGTTTGGTTCTGCATCCAACATGACCGTCTCTCCACTATACCTCTTCTCCTTCTTGAACTCTCAATCCCCACCCACCAACTCGTCAAAGAAATGCAATGTGGGCTGGTCCGCCTCGCTCTTGAGTGCAATCGATCTGAGTTGAACTCTGTCCCGCTACGAGCAGTCCCAGTCTGGACAGTGAATTGCAATGGGAAGAAAGCAGGTTTTGCTTTAAGGAGAAAGGCAAGTGAGCAGATTCGTTTGATGTTGAAGACAGTGCAGTCAATGACGGTTGGTGCGGGTGTTATTCCGGCCAGGTTGGGGTCATCTTCGGATTCGGAGGAGATCATGTATATGAGGGCTAATTATGAGCATATGGTTGGTAGAGCTGATTCAGAATCGTTTCATTTGATTAACCCAGATGAGTGTCCTGGTCAAGAACTCAGTGTGTTCTTGATGAGGTCTTGATAATCTTGGGCCTAAATAATTTATGTGCCTTGATAAATGGTACTAGTAAATCTTGACATTTAGAATGCCTTTTTTTTCTTTCTTTACTAGGAAGAGGGGCATGAAAGAAAACAAAGCGTTTTCTTGATTGAGGGATTCTTCATCAAGAATTTTGAGGATTAGGAAGGGTGATCTTGATAAAAAGAGATGGCTAATTACATTTAATTTTTGTAATATAGAGGGCTAGATTATATTGAGGTTGTTCCATACTTGGGGATTATTCAAATTGTTCATTGATTAGGTTCTTAGGGCTAACTCTGATGGATATAAGGATCATTAAGACTCTGATTTGTGTACCATTTCACTTTTCAAGAGAGTGTTCGAAATTTTATCCAAGTTTTGTATCTGTAGATGTGTGCTCTGATCTATGTCAGTGTTTATGATTCATTACTGTTGAAGCTGAAGGTTTCTAAAATTTAAAAGTTGCGTGCTTCAAAATTCCTGTGCATCTGATTTGAGAAAGTTTCAATAATTTTTAATGAATGAATGAATAAAGAAAATAAATACAGCAAGCTTTTTATTCAGGAAAAAAAATTAAGTTACAGGAACCAGAGTAACACTTGGTCTCTGTTGGGACACTATGCAGTTCTGAAGAAATTCTATAAAGCAACATGTAGGCCTCGTTGTAGTAGCTTAATGAATGGCGTAGGATTGGGGAGACTACTATCCACAAAATCTCATATTCGAATCTTCCTGGCCTTTCAAAGTCTCAAATTGACCTCTTTGTCCTAACTATTTTGTTATGACAATTGCTGACAGCTTATACAGACAGAGAATCAAATTTAGGTTCTGTAAGAATCACCTGTGGTTGCAATTTCTTCTGCAGTGGTTTTTAGTCATCTATCACAGCTTGTGATGTATCAAGCAATATGGCTGTTATTAGAACCAAACTTGAAAGCCACTCAATATTCCAGCTGAAATGTCTCACAGGTCCTTCGATTGCTGCAAAATACTGGGTCGGATTACTAATAAGAAATGATTCACGCCCTTAAGATAAGATATTTATGTTACAACTGTTCTGATTTTGACAGCTTCTAGGAATAAAATTGTTCTCAGTAGTTCCGCAGAAAAAAATATCACCATGCAGCTTCGAAGCTGGACCACAAGATTATTAGTCTGCATTTCTAAGCAAGTCTGTTCTATTTTTTAGTAGTATATATGTTCATAAAAAAGGCTTTTAATAAGCATCAACTAGTCCCGCTAGTAGCTACTTAGGTTTTGGTCACTGGTTAAGATGTTGGAGGGAAAAGCTGTACTGCGTGAGACAGACATGCCAGAGCAGATGCAGAGCCATGCCATGGAATTAGCTTATCAGGCTCTTGATCTGCATGAGGTCTCTGATTGTCAATCCATTGCTCATTACATCAAACAGGTCTCCTTTATTCCTTAAAAATCTTATCTTATATATGTAGTCTGTCTTATTGACACTCCAATCAGAAAGATTAAAGAAATCTTTTTCTCTTTTTTTTTATCTTTTGTGAAAAATATTGTACCTTGGTACTTATTCTTGGCAACAAACATATCAGACACTTAAAGTGATAAGATACTGATTGGTGGGTTAGTGTGTTATGCCCTGGAAGCAAGCATGATTAGAAAGGTATCTTTCTTTTCCAAAAAGCAACATAGCAATATAAGATTGTAAAGGCTCAGCTTGCTGCCATAAGAATAATTGATATAGGGAGGAAATAAATAAACTGATGCTTTTGCATCACAGAAACCTTAGCAGTTCTCTCTCTCTCTCTCCTTCCAATTTATGCAGAAATGGGCGGAGTAGCAGAAAATCCACTTCTGTTCAAAAAAATCAAAGAAAAAAAAGAGGCAAGATTTTCTCGATGTTCCTATATTCTTTATTTCAATCTGGTTATTATCTCATGATTTTCAATTAGTTTGTTTCTTTTCTTTCTAAAGAGGTATTATGAACAAGTTCATGTTACATACTAAGCGGGGAGAATTTGCATATTATGGGAATGTAGGAAGTGGTCTGCCATTGCTTGGTACGGAAAATCAAGAGCTATACAAGTTCCCATATTCAATGCAATACATGGTTTTAGGTTTTAATACTAAGAGTTATCATCTTTAGAGGGACCCAAAATGGATCTAATCCATCAATCTTTGTCGTTGTAGCAAAGTCTTGTCAGTAAAATACCCAGCCTTTAACAACTTCTTTTCTTAAGAATAAAACTTGGAATAAGCTACTAGGCGAATAATGCTCAATTTGATGTATTGAATTTGGATATGCCAACAACCAAGTGGGGCATGAAACAAAGAGGTTTTCACGCTCTCTCTCTCTCTCTCTCACACACGTTTTTTCTTTCTCAAAAAATCACAGACAACAATCATGGTGCAACACCACGGATTAATGTTTCTCACGTCTGAATTACCTCTCCGAACGCCACTAGTTCACAGTGGAAGTGTTATTTATCCCACTATCTATTAACATGATCAACCAGCATCGATGTTGGTGGACATCAAAGAATGATGGTGTTGAAGATTTTTCTTAATGAAGCTATTGTTGTAATGTTCAAGCTAACAACGTTTGTAACTGCTAAACAGAAATTTGATGATGTTTATGGACCAGCATGGCACTGTGTGGTTGGAAAGGACTTCGGCTGTTGCATTACACACATGAGTGGAAGTTTCATTTTCTTCCGGGTGGAGATGATGGAGTTTTTAATCTTCAAAGATGGCAGGGACTTCAGTGAAAGCAAGGAGGAAGCTATTGGAGTGCTGCAGCAATTCCAGAAAAGTGACACCTAGATTCGTATAGTTTCTTGCCATGTCTTACAGAAAACCTCCATCTGCTTCAAGAGGTTGAAAACTTCTAGATAGGAACTTG
The DNA here is from genome assembly GCA_007827005.2 of Populus simonii. Classification (NCBI taxonomy): domain Eukaryota; kingdom Viridiplantae; phylum Streptophyta; class Magnoliopsida; order Malpighiales; family Salicaceae; genus Populus; species Populus simonii. The sequence continues at coordinate 7,779,712 of CM017469.2, forward strand.
GAATATGACAGGAATGTTCAATTTTGCAAGAACCAGAAATCTAAATTATAGAGAACTCGCTCCTTTTTCTCTTATGCTTCTTTGCCAGGGCATTAGAAAACAGACCTCAGTTTCAGGGGTGGCTGTGAAATCATTATTTTCCAGTATGGCCATACCTGAACTATCTTAAGAGAGTGGAACCATAAGTAAAATGTGTAATTTGCCAGCAGGATCAAAGACCTAGAGTTAGAAGTGGAGAAGAAATATCAGTGCAGTTGGCAGCTAGCTCTCAGTTTGTTTAACATGCCTACCAAACGAAAGAAGCATTTGAAGTTTTAAACTAATACATGTCGATAGAACGTATATCTCTGGGAATAGCATCCAACTAAAGCAAATAAAATTTTTCATCAGCTGTTATTGACAAGAAAAAGGAGAGTTCAGAAAGAAATGACCTGAAGAGCAAGAGCATGGTTTTAGTGGAGCCAGTAGCCACCTTAAGTAACTTTGAGTTGTCCAGGTGCGAACGGAAAGCACTACATTGTCAGTGAGGAAGAGGTAATCTGCAACCCAAGGACTAGATCAAAACATGTGGTGATCCAAACCTCAGGATGCAGATTACCCAATCCTGACCCAATATCAAGGATGAAGTAATTAATTTCAAGAGGAAAACAAAAGAGACGGAAAGAAAGTGATAAGTTGAAGGTTAGTTGCTGGCTGATGCTCATTTGAATGATTGATTGCAGGAATTTATAATGGTTCTTAAAGCTAAACATGATTATTCTGTAAGAAAGGGATGCATAGTTGCTTTAAAGCGATGATAAGGTGCTCTGCCCTGGAGATTCTGTTCTTCCTAAACCAATCATATAGGCTAGGTAGATTACTTTCCATAGACAATGATGTTGATCTTGACTGCTTTTTCAACAAGACTGGAAGATCTTCTTGCTAATTATGAACGATTCTTTTCAAATAATGGCAACGCTACTCAAGCTACAAGAAAAAACCTACATCACAAACTCCGTCACCATCGTCTGGTATGGCTATTCAATCAGTGTGCTTGAAGCTTACTAGAGGCTGTAGTTAAAGAATCCATCTGTTTAAGCTTTATAAACACATATCTTATATGCTCATGATTCTGTAATCCTATCAAATCTAAAGACAGTGAACCGAAAAGGAAAGGTAGTCTAGCCACACTGCCTTCTTGTAGTATTACTATCTAGTTTGATGGTCACCATCTGCTTTTGTTTCTTTTCTTACACAGTAGCATATTCTATTCCTTGGCCTATCGAAACACACATCATTAATTATCACAGGCTACAAGTGTTATAATATTTTGGTGAATTATCATAGTTTCTTTTAAGCAGAAACCATTTCAAGAATTCATAGAGCGGGGTTACACAAGCATTAATTCCCTTCTTGGGTGATGCTGATAATCAAATGCAGATGCTTCTAAAAGTGACTTCCAAATGCACCGACTTCGTTGGCAAAGATGCAGATTGTAATTTGAAATGAAATTGATCGATCGAACCTGTGTATTCAATTGAGTTTTCATGCTTGATTCTCAATTTCTCGTACTGGAAACTTCCCATGAGGGAAGAGCTACCTTTATGTAACCTTGCTAGGGGCTTGCAATAAAGATTCATGTCAGCATGCAAGTTATCGAACACAAGTGGTATCGGTAAGTGTTCTTTACTGTAAGCTGTTAACAGGTTACTCCATTTTCGGGGCGAATTATGTTCTGCCTGATTTCCAACACTTCAAAATTGTCTTCTGGATCCCACATTGTAACTCGTGTTTGAGCAAAACTGGAAAATACATTTGAGGGCCAAGGTCGACTTGTCCTGTCATTATCTCGCATTCATTGTACTTCATTCCAATTTCACGCCGCAAATTTATGCCTTCCCTAGAAAAAAAAAACATCACGGATTGGTGTCACGATTTTAGCACCACATAAAATTAGATACTTCCCTGTCCTCTGGTCACAAGTCATGCAAGTCCCAGTTTGCATCGATGACGGGCACTATTGGCAACCATACAACATTCAAGTTTTCAACCAAGTATTGATGTTTAGTGATTGAGGAGATTGCCCACTGACAATAGGAAATGACTTCTTCCATAAGAACACTCAAACAGTACCTGCTCAAACAAAAGTAATACACAAGCCTAGGATTACAAGACTGCTAGGCAAGTACGAAACAAGCTGGGATGACAAAACTGTTGAGATGATGAGATCATCAACGACTGCTAACTTGACGACTATATATTGGTATCGGATACAATTGTGTAGCTCTCGCAATCTAATCTACCCTACTATCACCAAGTTATTGTCCTACAGAAATATAGAGACACCCTTCATCTTCGCATGAATTAGCCAATTCTCAAAACCTGCATCCTTATGGTTGTAAGCCCAACTCTCCAAACATTTCATCTTTGCATGAAATGGCACCTACACATTAAATAGAAGTATAGTCTCACGGCAGCAATGACAAAATTTACCACCATGGAATTTCTTGTCACAGTAACTCGAGATATTTCTCCAATCTACCTTCAACCATAAATAACAAACTGATTCTTCTTCTCATTCATTTTTCTCATGTTATGGGCTCAAATAGATAGTATCCATATAAACTGATTTGATGCAACTAATAACTGCTGGGGGTGCACGATAGTAGCATCTTCAATGTCTCGTAAGTCATGAACACAATGCCAACACCGGGAACCACCTTGTAGTACTCGGGCAGAATGCCTCTGTACATGCCTCGCAACCCTTCAGTCTGGATTATATGGGCAAATGCTCCAAACAAGCCAGTCGTGTAGACACGTGCTCGACCACCAGCCCCTTCCAACTGCATTCTTCTCCTCACAAGATCCAAAGGAAATGTTGCTGTAAATCACGAGGAAAGAAAAACAAAGTCATACAGCATACAGTGATCGCCTATAATAATTTAGCATTTTAGTAGATACTTGAGGAAAGTGTGTTCACTTTATCAGGAACACAACAAAATCTAACAGAATAGGATGTTGACAGACAACAAACAATTTTTCATAATTTATTCCTATCCCAGTGATTTCTAGAACAGTTACACTGGCTAGATTGACAGAAGGGGAAAAAAAAAATAGTCCTGATAGCATTGTATCCAAGTAAAATCTGAAGCAATTACTAACAGATAGGACATGATAAACAAAAGTCACAGCAAAAAAGTCCAGGTACAGATTGCATAAGGTTTGAAAAAAAGGGTTGAATTGAGCTGCTGGTCACTTACCTGTTGAGGATGCAATGCCTGAAAGACTGCCACAAGCAAGACTAGCCATGACAGTAGAATCATTGGGCCTGAAAACAACACAGAAGAGAGCTTATAAAACACCATTCCAACTCAAACACACCAAGCAAGAGATAAAAGCATACAAACATAATGGAGCACTCAATATAGCTCAATTGAATTAATTTAGGGAGTCCTCACCTTTTAGACTGCCAAAACGATCTGAGAGACTCGTAAACAGAAAAGCTTATCGCTATACTAGGTCCAACACCCTGTAGCACAAAAGTATCCATATTCGCATTTAAAATTGATAGAAAGGAGAAGCGAAAGGAAAAGAAAGATAAAGAATAGAGATGTCTAACAGAAGCTTACAAGTAATGTTGCTCCAAGTCCTTTATACAAGCCCAGGAAACCTTCTTCTCTGCATATGGTGTGAAATGCATGCAAAATACCTCTGTAGTATATTGTGTTTCTCTGCAAGGTTCAAAAGCAACTGCATCGAGACAAAGTTTCAAACAGGAAAGAATACAATAAGGTAAGAACATAGAACCGAATCTGCGATCCAATACTCATTACCCACCCAACCCATGGCAGTTCTTTAGCCAGCCAAGCATGATAGACTTACCTGTGCTGCTAGGCGTGTCCTCACAAGATCCAGTGGATATGTGGCAGAAGCAGCTGTTATTCCTGCCATCCCACCACCTATAAAGTGCACAGCAAGGTCTGCAGTCCCATTCCCCCTGTGATTTTCAACACCAAGAACTGATTGCAATAACTGCAAAAGAGCAAAACAAGATGGAATTTAGCAAGATTGAGATGACATGTCAATCCAATTTAATTTCAATAGGAGTTTTGAAGAAAGAAATTGGATGCACATACACTCTTGTAACGTTCATAAGCATAGAAGCTGACTGAAGAATAAGGAAGGCGGTGCGCGATAGTCACTAGATTGCCTTTCCAAAATGCCCTAAACCCTTCTTCATTCATAACACGAGATGCCTCCCGCCATATGCTAGCCTTGCTCAATGCTGTAACATCAGAGTGCATACCTTGAACCTAGAAGAATGACGAAGTAAAGGGCAGTCGGATAAGTATTTGATGTGAATATGGACAGCATAAAAGGAGCAACCAATCCAGTAAATTATTGTCATCAGCGAAGTAGAAAGCAACGTTAGTCCTCTTATGAAACTCGTACAGAGCTAGAATTGGAAGTGAGCAAACTGCTCGAGCTCCTTTTGTAACAAAATACATTGGACACATGAAAAAGCTCTTCTTTCTTTTTTACAAAAAAAAAAATCAAAATTCAAGGGAATTATCAGACATCTAATTCAAATTCAGAACTCCCCTCCAACTGGAAAGGGATTTGAAAAAGTTTTTCAGCAGAAACTAATCACATACCAATTTTGTATTGAAATCCGAAACAGAACCAAATTAACCACTTCCAGCTAAACCCCAAAACCCATAATTCCAAAAGAAAAAAAGAAACAAAATAATAGGAAAAAATATATAAAAACCTGAAAGAGGATAGTAAGTCGTGCGAGAGGAGCCGTGCAAGTCTTACTAAAAGCACCAGCAATACCACCAGCAAGCAATTGTTGGATAGTTCCTAGCTGTGAATGTTGTTGGTGACTGTTGTTATGTTGTTGCTGCAAGAATCTCCTGGCACCTGCATCCAAAATGCTTCCATGGGCGGCGGCGGCGGCAGAATTAAGTGCTCTCTGCCCTCCCTCAACAACCGCACCAACTCTAGCTTCCATGTTCATATTCTGTTTTAACTATTTAAATAAATAGAATAGATTTGGTGCTCTTTGGGATGGTGTAACATGAGATGGGTTGGGTGTTGAGTGTTGTGCAAATGTGAAAAAAGGGAAAGTCGTGGTGGTGATGGTGGCGAAGAGAAACCCTTGGGTAGCTAGTTCTAGAGCAGAAAGCAGAGAGAGTAGAACCCTAATGAGAGTGTGCGCAATTTTTGGCACATGATTAGGGGGGTTTGTGCAGTTTTAGACTTTTAGCGGCTGGTGGAATATTTTTTGGTATATGCGTGGTTTGAACTTTGAACGAAAGAGCTTTGCTTTGCCACATCTTTTCTACCTCTTTTTTTTTTTTTGGTTGATACACACATGTAATAGCATAATTGATCGGTGTTCCATAGCATATTGATTTGCACTTCTCAGCAAATCAATACTAAATTTTTTAAATATAAAAAAATTATAAAAAATATAAAAAATACATTAATATCTTGGATGTAACAATAACCTAATTTTATTAGATCTTACTGAATAGCAGAACCCAATAATATTAAATCATGCTAGAGTCAAAATCAAATTTTATTAGATTATGTTAAATAATAAGATCTAAGATTATTAGATTTTAATGATAGTAAAACTTAACAAAAACATATTTATTTTTTAATGGAAGCAATTTGGGAGATAATGAATTAGTTTCAACTAAAACTCAACTGCTGGTGAATTCATCAATGATTGTTGGTCCAAGTGAGAGTAACGTTACCATTGGTTTATCAATGAATCAATTTCAACTACAATGAACTGGTCATTGTTTATCATTGTTTTAAGATTGAAGGAAAAAGCAATTATTGTTACTCCGCATGATGAAAAGGAGTCAAAAAAAAATATAATGAAACTTTTACATGCTCTGCTAAGGAAAAATGAATTAAAACTATGGAAAAAAGACACAATATATAAAATCAAACCAAGTTTGGAAATTGTTTGATTTAACAAAAGGATGTAAAGTCATTAGAAACAAGTGGGTTCTTAAAATAAACCAAAACAAAACAACAACCTCAATCTCAAGCTCATTTATTTTAAAAGGATTAAATAAAAAATAAAAAAACCAAGTGACAAAAAAAATTAAAAAAAAAATATATTGTGGATAACTATTATAACTCCCAGCAGATTCTGTCTTTTTTCAATGTTGCATTTTTATTATTTATTTAATATTTGTTCAATTCAAACATTGTTGATAACTATTATCTTGTATATTTATGATTCCAAATATCATTTTATGTTTCCAGAGTGTTAAGTTTGTAAAATTAAAATATAATTGTTAAATAAAAAGCAAAAGAACTCAATAAAAAAAAGAATGTGAACAAAAAAAAAACTCGATAAAAAAAGGAATTTGAATGGGAATAAAAAAAAAAAGATTGAGATAGGTTACTATTTATAATCCAAACACCATTTATTGGTTTATAGAGTATCAATTTTACAATTAATGAAAAGGAAAATTACTCTAGAAAAAAGATGCAAATAAAAAAAATATCCAATAAAAAAAGATTTGATATGTTTAACTAATCATAAAATTCCACCTCAAATCTTTTAATGTTTTTTTTAATAAGAAAGCAGTTTTGTTTGATCACTAAGACTAGTAAAGTGGTGATAGAATATCCACCGTTGGATGGTTTTCCCCAAAATTACCCATCAGCTGGATCATCAGTGATGCTGGCATTAGAAGGTGATTATTTAACGGCTGTGATAGTCATTTGTGGAGGGGCCTAGTATGGTGCTTTCATCGAGAGGGCATTGAGACCCCGACGCACGGTAGTTGTGGGTGTATTGTAGCTATATCACTCGACCCGATTTGGGAAATGGAGGACATGCCATTCGGGCGGATCATGGTGTGCCAGGTGTTGCCCGTAACTGATTATATGCTTCTTTTTTTGCTCTTTCTAATATTTATTTTTGAACCAATTGGAAAGCAGTAATTGTTGATATAGAAAAAGTGGTCAAAGGGACTTCATAATGTAAAATAAAAGATAACATGAAGAAATTCCAAAAAGAGAAGGCAAAAGAACATGAGGGCTTAATTTAAAGGAATTTATAATGCTATATTATTGGATGAAATTTGAGAGTTTGGTAGCGATTATTTTTTAAAGTATTTTTTATTCGGAAAATACATTAAAATAGTATATTTTTTATTTTTTAACAATTATTTTTGACATCAACACATTAAAATGATTTGAAAACACCAAAAATATTAATTTGAAGCAAAGAAAAAAATAAAAAATTTTAATTTTTTTAAAAAACACTTTTGAAATATAAAAACAAAAAAAGCTTTAATACGCAGTGAAATCTACACTAAAATTAAAAGTGGTGTTGTGACTTTAATCGTTAAAGATTCCTTCAAGGACTCTTTCATTTTTTTAAGAGGTACCCAAATAAACTGAGTTTTTAATGCCCAAAAAGATATTAGTTATTTTTGCATTTCAAAAGTGTTTTTAAAAAATTAAAAATTTTTTATTGTTTTAAATTAGTTTTTTTAGTGTTTTTAGATTATTTTTATGTGCTAATATTAAAATAATTTTTTTAAAAAATTAAAATATATATTATTTTAATATATTTTACCAAAATATATTTTAAAAATCAACTATTATTATTATTATTAGGACACATGTCAATGGCTTGAAAAAAAAAAGAGTTAATGGTATCTTTATTATTAGCGGCTGATTGATCAAGGCAATAAATATCCTTTTGCTTCATGGCAATGGCAATTCCATGAATAGTAGCTAGTTATTGATATTTGTCATTATTTTATGACACTAATAATTCATTGTAGTTCCTGAAAGCCGCTCTTCTGCTTTTGCATCTGGACTGAGTTTGATCATCGATTGTTGATTGCACAAACATACATTGATGAAGCATGAAGAATTGAAAAACATCAGAAGAACATCTGCAAATTTCCCACCGCTAATAATAAGCAAAAACATGAAATATACTCTTTTGATCATATACTATTACATTCACATGGTATACCTTAAGCATCGAAGGTTATTTCATATATATACTAGCTAGTGGCAATGTATTTCAGGCCATTGAACCTTCCAGACCATCCTTATAGCAGTCAGCTACAGCCACGCTCCTCTGCACATTTTTGTATGGATATCGCCGAGCCAAGAACACATAGAGAATTAAGTTGGCTGCAGTCATGCCGGCTAAAAGCCAGTAAAAGTTGTCTAGGCGGCTACTGTTCAAGTCTTTTCCAAACCAACTCTTGCCGGTTTTCTCAGTCACATGATCAACAGCTGTTATCAGGAGACTACTAAGGAAGTTTGCAGCTCCAATTACACTAAGGTAAAAGGCAATGCCTAGGCTTCTCATAGAATCTGGAACTTGGTCATAGAAATACTCTTGCAAGCCCACTAGAGTAAATGCATCTCCTACACCAATGATGATGAATTGTGGAGCCAACCAGAAGACACTCATTGAAAGTGAGCCCTTCACTGGATCCTTCGCTACAACACCTAGTCTCTTCCTCTCAACCAAGGCTGAAACTACCATTGTTGAGATTGAGAAAAGCATTCCAAAGCCAATTCTCTGGAGGATTTTGATGCCTCGCTCATTTCCTGTAGCCCTTCGTAATACTGGGACTAAAATCTTCTCGTAAATCGTCACGGAGACTATCATTCCAATAGCGGCAAGTGCGTAAACTGAGGCTGGAGGGATCTGAAAGCCGTTACCAATATTTCGGTCCAACGTAGTGCCTTGCTTGATGAAGAATGTGGCGGTTTGGGCAACAGAAATTCCAAATGGTAGCATGGCTAGCCATATTGGGATCAAATTGAGAATAAGCTTCATCTCTTCAACCTTGGTCACGGTTGCTAGTCTCCAAGGATTTTGGTTTTCAGCACCAATTTCCCTATCCTTCACAATAGTCGCCTTGTCAAGAAACCTGCACGTAATATTCATTTGCCAAACGCGAGCAGTTTAGACAATTAGGATGATGATACGATCTAAAATTAATTACAAGGATACATAACACCATTCAATATAAATTATCATGTCAATGAGTTCGTTCACTTGCTTACTTGAGACTTTCGGTATGGCAGAGAAGCCTCCCTTTGTCCGTTCTTGACTTGGGAACTTCATACAATTCTGCAGGATTGGAAGGATATGGCAGGTTTCTGTTTCTAATGGCAGCTACCAGAACCTGCAACATTGGGGTCAAGGGGCTCCCTGTTGGCACTTGATAGCGGTAAAATGGCCGTCCTATAATGAAGATAACTAGTGATAAAGCCATAACTGCTGTAAGAATGGTATCTCCAGCACCCCAACCAACATGATCTTGCACATAAACAACCACAGTCACACCAAGCAGAAGTCCACAGCAGAGGCCGAAGTTCCACCAGTTGAAGTAGGACATCTTTTTCTTTCTTTCGTCATCGTGATTCTCGTCAAATTGGTCAGCTCCAAAACTCTCCAGGGAGGGTTTGTGCCCTCCAGTTCCTACGGAGATCAAGTAAATTGCAAGAAAGAAGACTACTTCATGAACCTTCCGAGGCTTGGGACACACAGCTGCCTCACAAGCCTTTAGACTTGGTACAAACGCGGACATTGTTAAGAGAATCAAGCCCTGTTGGTTCAAATAGATAAAATAAAACTTTCAGAAGAAATATAATAAAAAATTGTTTGAAAGAAACTATGGGATCAAGAATTAAATAATTTCTCTCTTTTGCAAAGACGAAACGATGGCGATAATTAACATCATTTTAGATGGGATCTTCCTGGCCCATATATTGGATCAACGAAAACATTCAAGAAATCCAATGGACAAGAACCCCAAATTTAGCTTTCATGGTCCTCCTCAACCTTTGAAGGTCCATCTCTCTCTATCACCATGTGATAAGTCAGTGAAAGAAGAATTAAATCCATTGCATATTGAAGTGCTACTTGGAATAGCTATTCAGAGTTAAATATATTATACACTTCTTCTAATTCCAAAAAAAAAAAAAACGTATATAGAAAATGAAATTACCAGAAGATAGACAATGGATGAAACAAAAACAGTGGTAAATCGGCCCAAGTAAGCATCAGCAAGAAAGCCTCCAAATAATGGCATCAATGTAGTCACGCCACCCCAGTAGTTTACACTCCTAGCAGCTGTCTTAAGGTCTTGATGCATCACCTTGGAAAGATAAATGATTAGGCTCGTCGCTATTCCGAAGTAACTCAATCTCTCACTGAATTCAATTGCTGCCAAACAATAACACCCCCATTATAATAACTTCAAATTTCATTCTCACACTCCAAAAAGATAAAAATAAAGTTATGATATGATCATAGAATTTCTGGGCCTCGATCCACTGTGGACTATTCCATTGTGATCGCTACATTTGACATTAGTGATGAAATTTATATTAATCACTTAGTGGATTTTGTTTTCTTCTCATGGGATTTACAAGAAGAAAAAAAAGATTTGTGCTGTGATTGTGGACCTTACCCCGTATCTTTGTAGCGATTACAGGCTATTCATTCATTCACTGACCTCATAAAGCAGTAGGACCATGTAAAGCATAAGTTCTTATTTGTGATTGTAAGGGAAGAATCAGCAGTATGAAGCTTTTACTGATGTTGACAAAAACATGCCCACGAACTAAGAATAATTGCACTCCAGTAAACAGAAACAGACGAGTACAAGCTGATAACTTTTTTCTTCTTTTTTTTTTAAAAAAAAAAACTGATAACTTTTTTCTTCTTCTTTTTTTTTTAAAAAAAAACTATATCTAAGCTCCTATTAGGAGAATCTTTAATGTTTTTCAACTTTCAATTAGGATTAGAACGTATCAACACACACAAAAAAAGTTGTTTTTAGGATAAGTATTATAAGACAGATTTGAGTGCGAGCTTTATAGGATGGGTCATGGGTTTATCACTTATTTTTCTGAATAACAGATGTTCTTTTTATGAGTCTATTTTTTTTTCCTTAAGAAACAACTGATGAGGATTTTTGTGTTATTTATGTATAAGAAAAGGATCGTTAAAGTTTACCAGAAAGAAATAAGTACTTAAATATATCTGATACGGTTCTTCTTCCTTGAAAATTAATATATACATTTCAATCCATGCAAGCTACCAAAGACTAGAGTTTACTTTTCTTTTTCTTCTTTTCTTCGTATTTTCTATATATATATATATATATATATATATATATGTATTCCTGTAGAACGGAATAGGATATCCATTGCATCCAAGCACTGATATACTGATTAGTGCTACAAATGGCCCTCCACTTTGTGCATAAGACCAACGGAATCATCTAAACTCTAACATGTATGGCTTATCTATAATGTTTCTTTTACACACACACACACACACACACACACACACACCAAAATGTCCTAAAATATAGAGGACCTTAGATACACACCACTCATCCAATCATGTATGTTAACCGATCGAAACTTAGCGTTTTCTTTTGAGAAAAATATATATTTAGTGAAATTTCATTGTGATTATAATATATTTATGAGTTTCATCATGCAAAAACTCACACAAATATTGAACCAAAAAGAAATTAGTCGTGGCAAAAGTATTCTTGTTGCTAGCTCCCATTGTACAGGAGTTTTAGAATTATTCAGCTATGTACTAGCATGAGCCCAGGTTCCATGACCATCTGACACACTAGCAGACTTCAGGTTTTAGCAACATTACCAGCTAGTTTGACCACTTGTAAGAGCACATAATTTTTCCTTTAAGAAGTTCCCAAAGCACATGGTAACGACGAAAATTGTATTAAACACCTCACTCTCTTGCATGGGTAGACATTTTTTCGTTTTGGGATAATAAGAAGAAAAGTCACGAGTCCCATGAAGAGTTATCCATCGGCATTGAAGGAAAAATAGTCCTTTTCTAGGGGTAATATTCATGGGATTTTCTTTAAATAAACTCGAGCAAGCTATATTCTCCATGAACACAAAGAAAATAAAATATTACTGAACGAATTGGAGACTTTATTTCCCTCCCAAGCAAGCTTCCTCGTCAGTAACCAAACACAGCATACACAGAAAATAAATAGCAGTGTGTGTATTAATTTGTTGATAGCTCTTATTATACGTTATTGCATGAAAATATTTAGTCCTTACCGATGATGAAGAGTGATGCTTTCCATGCACCAGTAGAGGCTCGGAGGGGAACCCTTCCTTTATGATCCACCGAAGAATCATGAACCCATTTCTCTTCATTAACACCTCTCGTTTCTACTCCCTTTTTAAGCTCCATAATATTCCCTAAGTACTGGCCCTAAGATTTCTAAGTAAGAGCAATGCAGCTGCTTCTATGGTTGTGGATTTGTGGAAGAGATGGTGGGTAGAGAAGCTTGTTTTGGACCTCTTTATATAGAAAAGGATTTGCTTTGTTGACTCATTGAGTGCAGGCTTTGAAAGCTCTTTATTCCCACCCTATAACAAAGAAAAGTTTTTCTTGGGAATTATTGTGAAAGAGAAAATGGTCATTTTATCCTTCCACATCCACTCACTCAGAGATGTCATCGTCTTCTCTAGATGGGAATGGCATCCATCCCAAAATGTTGTCTTCACTCATGGACTAACTGGACCCTTCAAAATGGTAAAGAATCCCGTAGCCTTGTACACCACTAAAATGATATATAATAAAAATGGATTGCATATATATATTATTGCCTTCGTGGTTGCTTCTATTGGACCGGATGAAAAGTACTTGTGTTGATTGAGATTCTTAAATCTAGAGATGTGTTTATTAAAGATTTTAAATTAAAAGTTATGTTTGTTAAACTTTATTTAAAATAAATAAAGTTGTATCATTTTAAATAGGACTGTATTTTTTTTAAGAGGATGTGTTTGTTTATTTTAATTGTTAAGATCATGTGTTTGTGTAGCCTTATAATATTCCTTAATTTAAGCCACTAAAATGATATAATATATGAAGATGGATCGGATTGCAAATATTCATATATATCAATATAAAAAATTCAAAAACTTTTAACAAAGAATAATGTACAAATCTAGTTTGTTGTTTATTTTTGTTTGTGCTATTGATAATAAAAAAAAATTGAGTAAGTACGTATAAGAAATAATATTGCAATTAAACCACTAGCACTAGAGAACAAATAATTATTTTAAGGTAAGATAATTAATCCTTAACTCCATTTAAGTTTTCGTGTTTATTTTTTGTCAACAAGTATTATAAGTTGATTTTTTTTTATATGTTGATTTATATATATGTTTTATGTTTTGTAAAAATCAGATTATCAGGGCAAGAAATAACAATGCATACTTCATATATTTTTTTTTTATCATTTTCCTCTTTTCAATTAATTATATATGTATATAAGCTAAATTCAAATTATATATAAAGTTTAGGACTTTACCTAACTAATCAGCCTTCTAAATTACTAGAGGATAACTCGTATACATCATATATAATGAAATTAGATTTGCACACAAAATCTACTATCAAATTAGTTTGTTAAGTAAAGAAATAATGATAAATAGAACAATATTCATATTGACTGATTTATTAATTTTCAAAATACAAGCAACAAACAACTGTTAAAAGCAAAACGTTGTTAGCAGCTTCATGAGTCATGCTAATCAAGAATTCTCCTCCTTAACTCGGGAAAAACATACTCTTGGTTTTTATCTCAGGAATTCAACTCTACCATTTGGAAGTGATTTTGTTAGGATGTCATCATGTTGATTTTCTATTTTCCATTAGATTAGCCGTATTTTTCCTTCCTTTTACACCTCTCTTAGAAAATAAAACTTTATCTAGGATTAATAACAATAACTATATATTCTGCTGTGGATTTTCTAAACTATTCTAATTAAAATCAGAAAAATCAATACCAAAGAGTTTTACTTTATTAACAAGATAAAAAAGTTTGTTGCAATATTTCTTTATTGTTTCTGAATCTTTTATATTTTACATCTTGAATTCTCAAATCAAATTCAACACTTCATCCCCTTGACCCTTTTATTTCAATCATATTCTTTCTTTAAAAAATCACAAATTGCCTTAGCTATTTTTAGAGTCATTATTCTAGTAAAAATAGAGGATGATACAGCAATAAACAAGCTTGTTCTTGCCTTTGATTTTTTTTTTCTTCCTCTTCTTATATTTTTTATTTATGTAAGTGTTGGATTATCTTGTAGAGGTTAAACTTTTCATACTCTTGTTAAACAACTTCTCATAGATCATTAGCATCATGATAGGGCTTCCATTATGATAGTCCACACTTGATAATTTGTTCCATCAAACACTAAAGGAGAAATCATAGTAAGTGTTTGTTTGGTATTGTGGTTACGGGTAAGGTTTACCCGTAGACACAATTTTTATCGTTTGGTTATGCTCCTACCATAATTTTTCAATGATGGGTCCCATCATTTACTGTGGCACAGCCGCAGGTTGCAAGAAGCAACAAAGAGCTGCTTCTTGTAATGGGAAAATGGATGAACAGGGGAGATGCTCCACTGTTCATGTTTAAATATTAATGCAATACAATGTTTTTGTTGCTGAGGGCTTGAACCAGCATATGGAAGTCCGAAATACTTGGTATTTTTTTTAATTATTATGAGTAAGATTTATTTGTATTTATTACTTATATCATTATTTTATAAAATGCATTAAACCGGGTCCGACCCAACAAAATAAAAAAAAATATTTTTTTATTTTTAATTGTGTTTTATTTGAAAAACTAGTGTTAAACATTATTCAATGACTACATAAATTAGATGGAGATCACTTGATAACGTTGCATTTACAGAATTTGATCACAATCTCAATTTTGTTCCTGATTATATTTTACTTGATGTTGTTGCGCTCTTAAGAAATTTATGAAAACTGTAGTCCTTATCGGATATATTTCATATGTGATGGAATTGTGGATAGTTTAATGAAACAATAAAAAATATTTTATATAAAATATTATTTATTTCATGATGTAATAGCAATACTTATATTTACAATATTTAAATTAAAAACCATCAATATGAATATATATTTTTAAAAATTATTTTATAACATCAATTTCAAAAGCATTCTTAATCAAACACATTAAATAGTTATTTTTTGTTCAACCTCAATTTCAACCACAGTTTTAACCAAACACCTATTTTTTTAAACAGACCTCAACTAAAAGTACTTTTTATAAAACAACTTTTTTCAAACCACAACCACAACAGTTACCGCAATATCGACTACGCTCTAAATAAAATTTCAGAATTCATACCAGATTAGTTGTGGGATTTTTTTTGTGTTTGTATAGTGTTAGATGATAAGATGATAAGTGTTTTGGGATTGTGTTTTAGCTCTTTTAATCTCACGGGCCCCTCAAGAATATCCCTTTGATATCAATCTATCAGTATTTTTTAAAATATTAAAGACAACTAGAGACTAATATTTGAATATGCTGAGAAAGCTTAGTATTATTGATCATTATCTTGTGATTTATACATCATAATAGAATCATATTTGCACACAAAGTCTTCTAGCAAATTAGTTTGTTAAACAAACAAATAATGATAAACATAATAGTCATATTGACTGCTTTATTTTCAAATTAAAGACTAGCAACAAACAATTATTAAAAATAAGAGGCTGTTAGCATGAGTCATAGTAGTCAACAAAAAATCAAATGAAGTATATACATGATAAGTTTTTCGTTTTGTTTTTGACTCAATAGGAAATCAAAATAGGTTACACAGATCTTGAAACTATAGGATAATGTTAGTGTTCTTCTAGTTCCTAACTTATCATTCCGTACTTGGCTCATTTTCTTAATTATGGGATTTTAATTTGAGATCTTGGTAATGAAATCCCAGATTTTAAATAGTGGACCCCATTTTAAATGTTAGGGCATTAATTCTTAGTCGATTCTATGACTTACAGTCATGATATCTGTAGTGGGTTGTTTCAAATTGTGAAGAAAAATGTTGAGTGATACAGTAAGAAAGATTGAAATTTTGAATCTTGAAGCAATAGATGTTACAGAAAACACAATTCCCACAGTAAAACCTCGGCTGCACCAATAATTAATGAGATATGTAATACAGTATGAAGGCTGCTTGACGAAAATACCTAGTGTTTGATTATTATTATTATTATTTTTAATCAAGTGGTTTGACTGATTAATAATATAAGATAAGAGGGAGAAAAATATAGAGTGTCATAATCACTGGGTTCTATTTTCAGCTAATCATGATTATGATTCAAATGGATACGTACGAAATCTTACTCCCTATTATTTTATTTCTTAAAATAATAAGAAGAACAAGAATAAGATAACAAGACCTGATCACTTGGCACTCTTTCTGGAAGTGGGATTTTTCTGCTTGATGTTTGTGTTCCTGGATTTTTGCTAGGCATTCCACAGGCACTTGAAAGACAGAAGACAGGCATAGTCGTACATGCCTTTAGTCTTGTTTCGAGTCGAGTGGATTGCTCCTTTAGACAGTTCCTTCTTCCATAATTTTCCATTTCCCCCCTCGAAGCGGCACTCCTTGATTGTGAAAGGAAAGAAAAAATGGCGGTGGTTGGGGCTCAGGGGTGGCTCTAGTTGACCCTTTTTTACGCCAGTTGTTGTGCTATATGGCGTGATCACAACTGGAATTCAATAGGAATGATTAATAATTTAATTAAGCAATCTAATGATAACGATGATTATGAAACAAGAAGAAATATGACTTCTTCAATAATTACTTATTCCATTAATTTATCTATGGAGACTGATCACTAAAGCCTAACGTATGATCTAGCTAGTTTCCATCACCAACCAAAGTCATACTTAAGTTTGGATATTGGTGCGTGGTGCTTAAGTTTAATTTTAATTCGGGTTTTTGGATTAAGGGAGATTAAAATAACTTAATCATATATTGCAGCTAATTCAAACTCATTAAAAATTTGCGTGCTGTAAGAATCATATATGTACTGGATACAAATCCTCGATCGTGTTACTTCGGCTCATTATAGTTTTATTTCTCTTGTTGTGTATTTTTATTTTTTTTAGAGAATCAACTTTATTTTATGTTTTTCACACAAATTATATCAAAGTTTCTTAGATTAAGATATAATCTTAGATCACTTGCATTTATTTTTTTATTTAATGCCTTCTCTCCAAATTTTCTTCAAAACATACATCTAGTTAATTTTAACCAATTATAAAAATACAAAATGATCATATAAAACATTAATATTTATTTAATAAACTCAGCATGTGAATGTAATAAAAAGAATTTGATTAAATAAATATACCATGTATAATCATTTAAGATTGAGAATAATAAAAAAAAAAACTATTGGCATGAGAAATAAAACTACTTCTATGGGATTAATATAGCATTAGTAGTCATTTAATAATCTCATCAATTTATATTTTATTAATTAATTATAGGAATTGTTTGGTTGGCTGGCTAATAATACCTAATAATAACCATATATATAAATAAAATTTGAACTCAAATTGAATATAAGGCATGCAGCCAATCGTAATTTCATGACACACGTACAGGGATGGATTTGCCAAGTAATTACGTGACAAAAATGCAAGAGGAGCTAGGTAGGGTGACCTTTCACCTTTTTAACAATCTTTTAGATCACTACACAAACGCACAAAAAATTAGTGGTAAGCAGATTAATATGATTAATTAAGAAAATAAAAAAGATAAAACTAAGGCCGGAGGTCAAACCCTACAAAAGGATATATATAATAATTAGTTGTAGCCTTGAAACGTTTTGAAACTTTTGCTCCAAAGTCCATATCTGATTATCTTATTTCATTAATTAATCAAGAATATTGTGGTTGAGGTTTAAAGATAAACACAGATAATTAATTCAATTGTATAATTGAACTCAATGGCAAGCTCAACTTGTCTGTGCTTCTGGTCAACTGCAAGTTCATAACATTAAGCATAATTCAGTGGCTGTGGTTGATGAATAATTAGTGCTTAACTTTTTCATGGTGGCTAGAGCACTGATCTGGCTTTATACATCATGATTAACTTCTCCAAAAATTGTAAAATGGCACATGGATTTGCCAACTAATTAATTAGTTAAATATTAGATAATTGACTCACGCTGTGCTGCACGTCCGGTCAAATTTTTCTTGAACGTTAAACAAATATTCAAATGTTGCTAATATTTTTTTCTAGCATAAAAAAATTTAAATCGTGTAAGGGTTGATCTGATGTAACCCGGTTGAATATGCGGGTCCAAAAACAATTCATATAACTCGTAAAAACATAATTTGATTTTAAAAAATGAAGATGACATACTTTTTTAATATTAAGATGACAACATATTAGATTGACTTTGGGTCAACCTGGGTTAACATATCAAATCTGCAACTCGGGTTACGAAACAATAATAACCTCGTAAAAAGCAAATTAAAATAAATTATGAAGTCTAATTCTCAAACAAACAAATATTGAATGATGAAATAGAAAAAAAAATCACTTACAAAATGACTTTAAAAAGCAGTCCAAGTTAACTAGTCAAACTCACGACTCGGGTCATAAAACCGAGTTAACTCCTTGGAAAGAAAATCGATTAAAAAATAAATCAATTAAAAAAATATAAAAATAACCCGCGTCAATCAACCAAACTCATGACCCGGGTCATTAGACTTAGATACCCTTATACAAAGAAAATAAAAAAAAAATGACATAATTTAACCCGGGTTAACATACTAAATCTGTGACTTTGGTCATGAGAATGAAATAACTCTATAGATAACAAATCAAAATAAATTATAAAGCTCAATTCTCAACCGCTTTTGTTGGATCCAATGTTAAATAATGAAATTCATAAAAATCTCGAATAAAAAAAATGACACAAAAAATGAGCCAAGTGAACCAGGTTAACCCTTTAATCACTATTCCTGAGTCATGAGGCCAAAATAACATAATAAAAAATAAATTAAACAACTTATAAAACCTAATTCTCAATCAAACACAATATTAAATGATGAAACTGAAGGAAAAGTTAATAAAAAAAACTGAGTCAATTGGTTAACCCGTCAAACTTGCGACCTAGATTATGAAACGAGGACAACCCAATAAAAATAAAATCCGATGTTGAAGGACACATGACCCGGTTCATGAGACCGAGATAACATTTTAGAAGAAAAAAAATGACCCAAGTTATCCCCACATAAAGCAAATCAAAACAGATTATAAAGCTCAATTCTCAACATACCTAGTGTTGAATAATAAAATTGAAAAAAATTCAATTAAAAATAAAACATAAAAAATAACTCGAATCTACTTGCGTTAACTTTTTAAGCATTATTAGTTATGAGACCGAAATAATATAATAAAAGTAAATAAAAAAATTAAGAAGTTTAATTCTTATTCAACTTAATATTAAAGGATGAAATTAGAAGAAAAAAATTAATTAAAAAAATACCTTAAGTCAATAAAGTTAACACGTCAAATTAAATTAATTTGATAAACTCACGATTTATATTATAAGAGTGAGATAACAAAATAAAAAAATTAAATTTAATATTAAAGAATAGTGCTTTTTGAAGAAGGAGTTTTCTTTTAGTTTATAATTAATAATTTTTAGAGCCAATTAAACAAAGCTAACACATTATTAAAAATTTTGGGCACATGCTTGCAATTGAAGCCAATGAACCATGTGTTTTTCACTTGCTTTTTAATCTCTCTCTCTCTCGCTTTTATTTATCAGCACCTTTCTATAATTTCAATCAAAATGTAGGTATCACTGCTCATCAGCGGTGATAGAGATAGACAGATACACAATGAGGTATAAGCCCGTTTTCATCTAGCCAGTTAAGTTATGATGGCGTGTCAAAATCCACCATTTCCCATCAAAGTCTTTTCAGGAACTAGTTCTGAGTTTTGACACGAACTTTGGATTTGTAGCTAGAGGCAGTCACTCTCAGATCACAGTCATTATATATCTAGCGGCAGACTGCAGTTTTGGAAAATCAACAGTATCTTGGAATTTGTTTATACGTGCATCAAAAGCAGCCTAAGAAATTAATTGGTTACCGTGATCTAGGGAACTTATTCGAAGACCTTCAAGGATGAAGATTAATGGAGCACATGAACCGCATGCCATGTTATATATGTGCAAAATATTGCATGCCTCTCCTGTGTCGGGTTTCAAGTTTTGAAGAGTTATGATTTGCTCTTTGACACGAACAACTGGGCAGTTCATGTCATACCATGCAGATTTATATATTCGCATGAAATGTTGATGTCTGATCAACCCTGAAAGAGACAAGTGAGGGATGGCCATTGTAGATTGATTCTATGCTTTTGAGGTGCTTTTTGGACGGCAGGTTTTTTTCAATTTTTTCAACCAGAAATAACTTCCCCCCCCAATGACTGGGATCTTAAGCGTTCAAGGCCAGTACAAGACTCATCAACATGTTAACATTGTAGATCTATATTGATAGTAAGAAAATCTATGCATGGTTAAGTTGTTGGTTCGTGAACAAGCAAGCGTCCTTTAAGTCAAAGGCTAGAATATGTATAAATCTTTAAGCGAGACTAAAATTCTTGAGGTTAGTGAAAAGAAGATTCAGTAGTATCTTTCATTTTGTTTTCTTGTGCCAAAATAATGACCAAACGTGGTTAAATTAGCAGGAAAAAAGAAAAGAAAAGAAAAGAAGATTCGTGTATCTTCATCCTGTTTCCCTGACCAAAACAGTGCTTGTGTATTATAATTGCAGTGTAAATTACTACTGTTACAGCAACATTTCAGAAATCTAAACGTGATTGAAAGTAATTAATGTGCTTTTCTTTTTGCAGTCTACTTCAAGCAAGGAAGTGCGCCAGCATCACTTGGTAGTCGTTCATCTGCATCATCTTCTTTTTTTTTTTGTCTAGAAAAGATGACATAGCTATAATTTGACTCCATTCACCTATTGCTATTGCCATCTTCAATGTCACCACGAGCTCATCTTTATCGCCACTCCAGTCATATCATCGTACGTCCTGCGTATATTGATTCTGATGGCTTCTTTATTCGATTCATATAATGCCAGCTTTAGCATGATGCATCTTAATCCATAATGCCGTCGTCGTCGTCATCATCGTTATATTCCAAAAAAGATTTATTGTCAAGGTTTTTAAAAAAGTAAACTTAATCTGTAGGGAAGTAAACGAAGATGACCACAATTTTCACATGATGAAAAATGGAATAGAAAAACACTTAGCTTTTTTCCCAAGATTTGCCCTGGATCGCTTCTTATCTTTTTGCTGTTTTTTCTGTAAAAAGCTGGGTCTTAAAACGAGCCCATGAGTGCTTTAAGAGTACAGCTATCAATGAGCCACTATAATTTGGTTGCTGAGTCAGGCAGGATCATGTTTGATCTTTAAATGGAAGGTTTACAGGATTGAAGGTTTATAACGTGGTTGCTCAATTGCCACCAGCACAAGGCGGTCCCTTGAGCCACTATAATTTGGCTAATGGTGCC
This sequence comes from Populus simonii, assembly GCA_007827005.2. Taxonomy (NCBI): domain Eukaryota; kingdom Viridiplantae; phylum Streptophyta; class Magnoliopsida; order Malpighiales; family Salicaceae; genus Populus; species Populus simonii. The sequence goes on from CM017469.2 coordinate 7,801,158, forward strand.
GTCAACTGTTGCCAACGCAACATGAAGCATGTCATTTCATTTCTTTTAAGCAGGTCCAAAAGAACAAGCAACCACAGCCGCATTAAGCAACATTTTTCCTGTTAAATCAACAAATCACGCATTTAATTTCTAATGCTTTTCTTTCAACATGTATCCATCCATATAGTTCACGCATTTTTTGCAACCACATATACCCTACACATTCTCATCCCTACAGGACAAATTAGCTGGGGGGAAAAGAATTAAGAGCAGCAGCAGCCACCATGGTAGGAGCACTAAATAGTAAACACCATAACAATTTCCTCTGTTAGCCCTGTTAACCATAGTGATGCAAACTTGGATTTAACAACAATGCATTAGAAAGGTGTCCACTACAATCTTTCAATCATTGAGCAAGCGAAAATTCAAAACAACTGCATGCCGGATAAGTTGACTTTCTAATGTTCAAATTAAATGAATCCTTTGTGGCTTGATCATATTTGAAGCCTGCATCAATTCAACGAGCATTTGAAAAATGTATGAAAGCAGAAAACCCAAAAAAAACCATGGAAGTTCAGATTGTTGTTGGCCCAACATATATAACAAAGAAGCATGCCTGGATTAAATCTATGAGAACATCTGTGGGAAAAAGACAGAAACATCAAGACTTCATCTAAAAATCAAGGTAAAAAAAGCACAGATACGATCGCCCTCGTAATGAAAAGTGTTAACTGTCTTGTTTAGGCACCAAAGAAGAAATGGAAGTGTGACAACCCACAAATCCTCAATCTCAAGTCAAATTTTAAAGATAAATAATGACGGCAATTTTGATGATAGAAAATGGAATCCACTAGCATGAACTTTAGTGGGTTGGAGAAGATGAGTGCAACAGCCCACTAAATCACTCATGCTTTTGAAGGAAAACATGTGGATGCAGCAGTGTTGACTCTTAATGAACAAAAGTGAAATGGAAACCTCATAAGATTTTGAATTAGATTACCGACAACAGAACTGAGTGTACATGTATCCAATGAGATTCTTTGACATTTATACTTAGACAATGACACAGAACTAAACCCTCTTGAAGTGGAGATAAACCTGATATCTCAGAAGATAAGGAGCCTTTTGGGCAGAGAAGTAGCCTGTATCTTGCTTAGGAAGATCTCAAGGTCATTCTATATTCCGCATTAAGACTGCCTCTAATAATTTTCCCGTGCAAAATATGAAAACTGGAGGATGCAACTGCAGTCCTAACAAAGATATCCCATGCCTTGAAATTCAGGGACCATAGCTTCAATTCCAGGACATTGTGTGTGTACGTCTCTGTGTGAGCATGAGAGAGAGAGAGAGAGCGAAAATCTTGAGAATATATAAGATGACATAAACAAAACCATTTCTCCAAGACATTCTGTGGAGAGAGCCACCCACCCACCCATTCCCCTTAGTCCCCTCACTCCCTTGATTATGTAGTTGGAAAATGGTTCAATTCAAGAATAGTGGGCTCAAGCTACATTTCCCAACTGTTCGACAAAGGGCGGGTTGTGAAACAACTCCTAATTACCTATGAGAGATATTACTCCATTCACAGTGGAAGCTGTTCTTCCATACCAATGTAGCTTCCAACCAGTGCTGTTCGTGTCATTAAAGCTGGCACACCAGAGGATGAAAAAACACATTAGGGGGCAGTTAAACCACAATTTTTTCCTTTTTCTGTCTTAAGCAGACCCAGCAACAGTTAACCTAAATGAAGTGCAACTGAGTTGATACTGTTCATACAGCCCACAGTGTCTCTTCGGATATATCTTGGCCTTAATTTTTTTGGTTAATGTTACAAAATAATATAAATTATACCTTAAAATAATTTTACCTAACAATTTAAGCTATTGTGTTGAGATGGTTCTTTAACATACTATCAGAGCTTTAATGACTAAGTGGTCACGAGTTCGAATCTTACCATTTCTATTTATTTGATAAAAATTAAATACAAAGTAATGCGGACCTGTGCAAGTTTCAAGTCTAAATAGCTTTCATTTGAGGGAGGGAATGTGTTATAGAATAATATAAATGATATCCTGAGATCTCACCTAACAACTTAAACTATTTTGTTGAAATGTTATTTTACAGTCAAAATTCCTTAATGAAAAAATATTTCAATCTATTTATCAACGCTCCAACATTACACTCCAGATATCATTTTTTAAAAAAAAATTCCTCAAACCTCAACCACTAATGTCCCCTGAACAATCTGGCAGTCTGGTTCCTCAAGGTCATAGTTACCACTACAGTCTGGTTCCACAAGTCCAAATTTCTAAATGCACTTTCTTCAAAAATCTATTGAACATGTACAGGAATAAAAGGAGAGCCTGAGCCACTGGCTAAGATTCTTTAACACCTCAACGGTAGTTATAACAAGCGTGCTAGTCCCATGCAGATGATGCTATCACATCATGATTTTTATTTTATTTTTCCAAACAGAAATGTATGAAATTTTGCATAAAATCACACTTTAAGTTCCTTGTGTCATTTAAAACCCGTAATATGAAAAGAAGGTAAAATCAGTTTTTGTGCTGCAAATTGGCTTAACGAGTTCTCAAGAACCCATACCATCTAAAATATCTACATTTCTGTTTAACTTTCACTTTCAATTATTCAAGTTTTCATTGCTAAAGTTAGCAGCATGCATGTTATTCAAAATAGGCAACTCAAAAATACCAATTTATACAAGAGAGATTCTCTTCCTCCCCACGGGTAGCGAGGAGAAGCTGCTTTCCTGCTTCTCATTCATCAGTTCAGAGACCAAACACAAGTTGGGAAGAAAGAAGAAACAAAAAGTGAATGACGCAGCCAATAAAAAGAAGTGTTTTTGTTTGATTTCATATGTCAGAGTCCATTTTGTATTTCCAAATGTTCAGAGGTACTTCTATGATTTTAATTTTTGCTGAAAGTTTTAGGTCTACGTTATTGCAGTAACCTTTCACCTTCATCCTCGATTCAATCACCCTCAAACCCCTAAATCCCTTATTTTCCAAAGTCTTAAAACGCCACGGACACTTGTTAGTGATTGATTTTTCGCAGTATTTGTTGCTCAATAAATTTATTAGTGAGACAGGTAATTTGAGTCAAAGGTAAGAAAGATAAAATAGTAGACTGGATTTAATAAGTGTTTTCATATTAAACAAAGTCTAGGCCAGTTGATAACGAGGAGAAACTTAAGGCTGAACGAAGTGAATCATGAAATTTGTACTAACAAAAAAACAATAGAGAACAGATGCGGTTCAGAACTAATTAGTGGATCATGAAGTTTGAACTAATAAAAGAAAAAATATAGAAAAGATGTGATAAAAACTTGTAAAAGAAACAGCAAGTGAAGTTAGACAGCTTCATTTGTACATCTTCAAAATATGGAATAATGGAGAAAGTAGGTACTTAGTAGATAGTTATATCGAGGATGGATGAATAACTCATCAAATCAATAGCAATAGTCATTATGCAATTGAATCAAGTTTTCAAGATTTTCAAAACTTGTTCAACAATAAATTTGTAATTCTTGCGATAATCAGTAGGTATATAACTTGTAAGTATCTAGTTTGTAATCTAATAGTTTGTAGGTAATAATTAATGGATTTATAATAGCAGGCTTGTAGTTTCTATTATAATCCATTAGACTTGCATTTTTCATTATCAAAAAACCCAGAAAATATAAAATATATATATATATATCAATTCATGTTCTTCTATTAAGAAGTTCCAGTGCATGGTGCATGTTTATAATCAATTGAAGAATCATTTAATAAATATAAGTTCCTTAATCATAAGCTGTTAAGTTGTCTTTTATATTCAAAACATTTAGATTATTTGATCACAATTTTTAATTTGATTTTTGCATATTAAAAGACCATAAAAATTTTAAAACATCATTAAAAGTCTAGAACTACAAGTTTGGAGTTGTAAGAACAATGTCTAGAGTTCAGATTGCTAACATCAAATTTAACATTTAATTTTGAAATTCAAGGTATTTTTCATTGAGACAGACACAAAAAAAAATCCGAAACAGTATGTCAACGCTAACTGATTGGCAAGGAAGATGTATTCTAGAAGTGGAGTTTATTTGCTAAAATTTAGTAGGATAGACTCTATGAGACTTGAGTGCAGAAGATTTCCAAGAAGAAAAGGTCAAATTTTCTCAGACTATTCCTACTACAGAGAAATAGCAGCATCAAGTGTTTAATGATCCTTAGTTATCTTCTATGTGGATTTTGTAATCATGTTTGAAGAACGAAAAGATGGCCTGCACTAACTTCAAATCTGTGCGGAGTGCTATTTTGGCACAATTTTCCCTGCATGATAGCTGTGTTTATGGTAATAGTTGCAAGATGGATATTCGATTTTCAGTTTTTGTGTCTGCAGAATGTACTGAAATAATAAGCACCGTAGTGATATCATCTAACCTTTGAATCAGCAAGTCAAGCCATCACAATATGGATATGGTAAAGCTTCACTTGAAAATTACAGAAGCAGGCATTACTATAAATCTTCTATTACCCTCTACCTAACTACGCATATTTCAAATGAAAAGAGATGCTACAAAGGAGATATTTGAAGAGTTGTTTCCTACTACTTAAAGAAAAATCATCCAAACTACAATCTGTCTTTAAGTAAGAAATTTCTATGAAAAAATGAAGTGAAAGAAGCTAATGCTGATTCATTGATGATTCGATCAAGCTATCGAAGAAAAAGATGAACCAACATCCAAGAAGTTTCAAGGACAGTGGAATGTAGAAACTGCTTAGTTTCAAGTTGCCAAGAAGAGCTTAAAGAAAGGCACCAGACTGCAATTTTGGATCTGATACTACAGCAGTGAAAAGGCAAGAACAAGTAGTGAAAAATTGAAGCACAAGTTGATGAGTGCATTGATGTTAGATTAAAGAAAGTTCGTCCAGGACAATCAATCAAGATTGAAAAGGATGAAGTTACGAAAATTTGAGCTTGAGCAGTTCAAGTAAAGAATGAAATAAATCCAATTCTTGCCAATTGTTGATAAAAATTTCCAGGAAAAGTCTACCATTTCATATCCAAGGATAAAAATTATAATTATTCCAGCAAAGAGAAGAAGCTGCCATCAAGTTCTCACTAGCTGTTCATATTCATGTGTTGCTACTTCTGCACTTCAAAGCTCGAGGTCATGTTTTCTCCAACCAGGGGAGAATGATGCAGCTGCCAACACAGTTTAATTCGTTTCAATTCACTAGTCAAGGTTTATTTTCTGCAATTTTTTATATTTTCTGGAAATTTATAGATCTGGTTTCTATTTTAGTATTCTTCCACCTTCATCCCCAATTCAATTTACAAATCCTAAAACACTTTCTTCTTTAGCTAAACCCCTAATCCCTTACTTTCAAAATCCTAAACCACCATAATGTAGGACAGAAATACAAACATAAACTGTCTGCAAACTAGACAAAGCTTGGGCAAATTTGTTCTTCACTCAACCTTGAAGTGATGGAGTTAGCTCCTACACTTTTTCCCCTTTCTAATACATTCAATGTCAAAAAGTTAATAGCATATATCACACATGAAAGGTGACTGCAAACCTATTCAACTTGTTTTATCTCTTGAACATCAATGGCATTTATCTGTTTTCTATTGCACCAAACTGCATGGCACCATGCTTGGCGCACAAATGCAATTGCTAACAATGCCTATATCTCTCGGCAACAACAGAAATATATATATATATATATATATCAATTCATGACAAGAAAACAACAATATTTTCTTTTGCTTTCAGCCTCTTCAACAGCCTAGAGAGTTTCGCACGTCAAAAGTTAAATGTCTAATCCGATTTACACCTATCTATTTTGACAAGTTAACAAATATAGAAAACTTTCAGGTATATAATAGTTCCATTCCATCCATGCAATATTTGGACTCAAGGAAAAAGAAATCAAACATAAAAAGTGACAAATACTAAATTATAGCGAAACTTCCTTATATTATTTCAGCAAAGAGTGAAAGACTTGATATACAGCTTAGCAAAAGAGAGCACACAACATATTATACAATCATATACATCAATCCGTGCTTACAAAGGCGACAATGAATACCTGATCATCATCCATAAGTTGGCATATTAGTTCCTCAAAAAAAAAAAGTTATAGCTTGCTGGTTGTCGCCACGGCACATACATGAAGTGTCAGAACTCCAAAGAGACAGCAATGCAACAGGGTTTCACAATTTAACAGCACCCTTTATTGCAAGTGCAACTCACAATAGCCAGTCTAAAGCTAGAATGAATCGAACTCAAATGCCTCCACATCCCAAGAATTAGAATTGAACTTCTCATTCTCGACTTGGAATCCATAACTCCCATCCTGTTGCAAACTTATATCATAAACATCAGACTTGGAATCTCTCCGATTCCTATTAATCCTACTGCCATTGTTACTCCTACTAATCCTATTATCACGACCAGCACTGCGATTGGTAGTGCCACCCACTCCTTTCTCTTTCTCAAAACCAACTTGCCCTGAATCAAATGCATTAGAAACATTCCCAAATCTCCTCCTATCCCCCTTCTTCCTGTATTTACCAGTATTTCTCTTTGCATTCCTCTTATCCATCCCCAATTTCCCATCAGAACTTCCCCTATATCCACTCTCTGAAGCTGACCCATCTTCAATTTCTAATAAATTACTGAATTTCTCATTAACGGGCATTCCGTCATTCTGATATTCACTTTCAGTATAGGTTCCAAAATCAGAATCCAGCATTCGAGCACTCAATTCACCAAAACCAGAAGCAGAAACCTTACCATAAGGTTTCACAGTTTGAACAACACCTTTTGGAAAAAATCTGGCAGATGGAACCCCATCAGGGGTCTCAAACAACTGGGGACCATCTCTTTCACTCCACAAATCAAACCCACCTGGTTTCTGAAAGCGGTCAGCCAAAACCTTAACTTGTTCATCAGCGCCTACAGAAAACAACTTGGGTGCTTCGTCAACAACCTCCCAGGGACGCTCTAATTCAGAAACAGCAGCTTTGAGCTCTGCCCTTTTTCTCATTTCGTAAATCTGTCTCTCCCGGCAAAGCCTAGCTTTTAGGAGTTGTTTAGCTTTATTTTTTTGCATTCGTTTCCATTGCCACTTGGAGACTCCTCCAGGGAATGTTCTTGGGCCTCCGCCCATTCGAATTATTATTGTGGTTTTAGGAGGGAGAGTGAGGCTGAAGGGTTTTGGAAAGAAGAGAGGATTTTGGGATGAGAGGGTTTTAGAGAAAGAGAGGTGCAGCGTTGGGATTGAGAGAGACATTGAAATTATCAAGGGTTCTTTTGGATTTTGCAGTTCGTCCAAGGAAGGAGGAATGCTGTAAAGGGAGTGGAGCTGTGGAGGAGAGGAGGAGCAGACGCTCGTGGCTTTTGAATGTTAATATTATATTTTGAGTAAATCACTCATTCTTTATATGTATTTTGTTTTTCTTATAATTGTATCTATTTATATGAAATTATGATATATCTAATTTTCTAATATATTTTTTTCAAGTTTTTTTATTTAAATTTATATAACTATATTTCTTTTTCTAAAAGTACTCTCAAGCTATATAAAAAATATATATTTATTTTTATTTTCTAGTTTTTCTTTTCCAATAAAAAATAAAAACATATTCACTTCTCAAAATTTAAAAAAACAATTTCCAACTCCAAAAACTGGTAAATGTGTTCATGTTATATTGTTTTTCATTTGGAGAAAAATGCAAAATAAAAATTGTATTCAAATTAAACTTGTTTTCTATGATATTCTTTACATGATGAAGTACACAAGTAATTTTTTCTTCGTCTTAACGATATTGTCAATTTTTTTACTTATTTATCATTGTTTTGAGAGAGAAAATTCCACCTAATTAAATTTACCAGGATTTTCCAGAGAGATGCCGTCCACATCCAATTTAACAAAGCCAAGATCTGTCTGCATGCAGCCTCTTTATCATTACAAGCAGCGCGACAATCCTCGGCTAGCTAAAAGATTTGTCTTAACAGCTAGTGATCACCCTTATAACTATCACTGTATACTATGATGTTTCTATGTCTCCATAGCCACCAAACTCCCACAAGAAAGATGCAATCAAGATCACCCGACAGCAGCTTGATTAACCGTTGGTTGACATCTACACACTACAAGTCAGGTCTGTTAGAAATGCCGAGAACCTTTTAGCAATCTCACAGACAATGCAAAGAATCTTCCTCTACTTGGTTGTAGCGGCAACACAGAGTTCTTAGAGAGATGGCGTCTAAAACGCAACAGATTGGTTGGAAGGCTGTCATGAAATATCAGACAAATAAGCATGATGATCTTCTCTGGGGCATTTAATTTCTAAAGCCAGCTCCATTTTCGATTTATGATGGACATGCCCATTTCTATGTAACAGCCACAGGTTGGCTAATTTAATTAGTAGTGTTAACACCTGAAATATTGTCAGCCCAAACCACGCAATCATCAACAACATGAAGCGAATGGATGGGGACTTCCATAATGCAATGCTTGATAAGCTGGGGATTATGTGTTACCACCCTACTGAAGTCCCAGGTTTCATTGCACCAAAGATCTTTAACTTTCAGATCAGCATCGATGACATTCACATAATCAATTAAGTTGCATATTGGCTTTTCTTCCAGCCACGGCTTATACCAGATCGAAAGGTCCCTTTTGCTCAGCTTATAAATGAAGCCTGCAATTCCTTAGATTTCGACGACTAGAGATCGCTGAAAATTCAGGTTAGAATGTTTCAGATCAAGAAAAATCTATTTGCATTTATATTTTGATCAGAAAAATACCCTGTAAAACATATATATAACCTCTAAAATCCAAAAATTAGCTCTAAAACTCACAATCAACTTGAAATCAAAATTCTTTCTAGGTTCAAATCTATCATTTTTATGCAAGTTTAAGGGAAAACAAACATCTTGTATAAACTTTTTTCATTAAAAGAAACTCATTGATACAAACATCACCTATTTTCATGGTCAAAATCAGTCTTAAGCAAGGTTTTCTTTCTCTATCACTAAAATCTAAAACCTTTCTCTCTCCTCTCTCAAATCAGGGATCAAAGAATAAGAAAATGAAGTTTTGGATCAAAATTGAATGCTATAAATGTTTAGGGGCTGAAAGTTTATGGTTTGAAAAGTTAAAGAATCAAAGTGTATATTTAGTCTCAAGTTTAGAAAAAAAACCCTCTCTTTTTACCCTGTTTTTCTTAATAAATATGTTTTAATTGATCATTAATTTAGGTTTATAATGGCATAATAAAAAAATATAAAAAAACAAATCATTGTAGTGATTCACACGATTTGTTCCTTGATGAACAGTGGTGTATGGAGTAACTCCTTTTAGAGTATTTTTTAATAAATATCAAGCCAAAACTATTTAAGTATGTGTTTGATATTGTGATATATGGTGTTTTATAAAAGTATTTTTTAATTAAAAATATATCATAATAATTTTTTTATTTTTAATATTACTACATCAAAATCAAATTAAAAAATAAGTTATAACATAATTTAAAAAATATTTTTAAAAATAAATTATAACACTAAAACAAACACTCACAGTTGCTTCCGACGTTGCTTCCGACTTTCCATGCGGTCCAGACAAGAGGTTCACATGTTGCTTCTTCAGCGTGGGATCCCTCGAACTGAACTACTTTACCAACTTTATTTATGCTCAAAGGGATTGCATGAAGCAATAGATGTCTAGTGGTTCGAAACCCGGCTGGTGCAATTTTCACAGAGTCATCTTTTGACATCGATCTTACCAGATTGCCAAAGAACATGCCATTTTTATTTTTTTTGGGTTATGCTGAAATTCTCAGATTATGAGTTGTGAGTTTCTGCCTCAGATGATGCCATTTACTTGTAACGATCCACTTGCTGTACCTCTCCAATTAACTATCAATTGTAAAACATACACCAGCCCTGAGAACTATAATAATCACTGGCTTCTGTGCCTGAGGTCATGGCGGTGCCTGGGCTTGGGAACCGGGGGGTTCTCGTTTTCCGGAGACCACTGCACGTGCAACTTACCACCATGTTACCCCACTGGGTTGTGACCATCACTAGGTCATTGGCTGGCACAGCCAATTCTGATGTTTAAATATGATTCGGCTAATCAAATCACAGTTACATAATGCAAAAGACAGGAAACTTCCTGATATTAATCAATTAAAAGTCTGCCACGGTCTCTTGATCTCAAGGTGTCCAAACACTCCATTGCCTCCTATACAACAGGCATTACCTTATTTGTTTTTTTCCTCTCAAATACTTTCACAATAGAATTATGAACTCTGCATATCATGTCTCCAGTTTTCAAAGCACTCATCGTGAGTGTAGATTTCCAAGTTCCCATGTGACATTAATGGTGTCATACTATAAATTTTTATGTGAAATAGATAAAGAGAGTTATATGATAATTATATGATATTGGATTAATCGAAAGAAACTTAGAACGTAAGGGTTTCTGCCACATGTAAAGAAGAAACATGCACACAATATTAACTCTATAGGCCACGTATTATAGATGTGAGATCGTGAAAAGAACTCCGAGCATAGAAAGTTATTAGTAATTAACATGGAGTTAGTGGAGAACTTGAAAGGTGGAAAGTAATATGTAGTTGATATCACTATATAAGGGGGATTATAAGAAATATCATCAACAATTCAAAAAAAAAACTCAAAATATTATATTGCAGTTTTATCAAGTTTTTCAAAACCTTTCAAACCTGAAACTAGTATAGAATATCTTATAGGCGATAATTTTGTAAGAAATAATTAAGTAATTTTGTAATTAGTAAGCTTGTAATTTCAATTTCATAAATCAAAAATATCAAAATGATGTTTTATTATTAACGAGTTTTTCAATTCGTGGATGTAATTAAAATATAAATCATTGTATAAATGTAAATATTCTTTTTATATCTTAAGTTATTGAGTTTACTTTACATTCAAATTATTTTAATTATATGATTACTTCTTTAATTGAACTATTGGCTGTGTCGAAGTGGATTTAATAATATTAATACTCATATAACTTTATAATATAAATTTGAAACTTTATGAGTAGATGTAGAACTAAATTAAGAGTTCAAACCAATTAATTTAAAATTTTAATCTTGAATTTCAGAGTACTATAAACTAAGACAAACATAAAAGAATCTAAATCAAACAAATAGTTATTAACTCTAGTATTTATGTACAAAGATCACAATGACACTCACTTGAAGACAAGCTTGTACTCCTCGTTCATAATATCAACGTCCAGTATCATTACACCAAACCATTTTCACTTCATTCAGCACAAGCAATGTTTTATTTGAGTAGACACTTGAGCATAAAAATGTAATTGCATTTACCCTGAATTTGATTAGACCGTAAGCAATAATCAATTCCTGTAAGAACAAAATTCTCTAATTTATTGCTTCAGATTGTTTGCAGACAACAAATATTTCTTGTAGCTAGGTCAACAACATGATATTATATTGGATCTGTTCAACCTTCTTGTCTCAAATTTGCTATTGATAATTGCGGAGAAAGAATCATAAGAGAAGATTATTGTATTTCATTGTTAATTTCCAATTGTTTGCTGGCTAAAGATAAGCTTCCTGAAGGCTAAAGCAAATGTTTAATTAGTTTAGCAGATATGGGATTGCATTATATAACTCCCCTGTAAATAAGCAATCTTCCGGACAACGCCTGTGTCAGACTACAAAGTTGCTGTGTGAATCCGTCTGCACACATAAGTTTCTTTGTATCTTTGTTTTTAAGAGTAATATGGGTGTTCGGGTCAGTTTTTTTACATCTCGATTAATCTTATAAATTTTAAAGTTAATGATCATATAAATCTCTAATAGTTCTGAGAGGACTCGAACTCGTGATTATTAAAAACAAATTCAAAATCTAACTAGTTGATCACTATTAATAATTAGTTTCTTTGTATCTTGTTCTCCTTTGTCAAAGGGAATGGAGAATCTGTTTATGTTAGTACAGTAAAAACTCATTAATAATTTGAAGTTAAAAATAAATAAAATTAAAAAATTCTCAACAATACATAGAACCATAATATCGAACACCACATAAACTAGAGGCTAAAATCACTATTTAAACACCAAGTATTTTTTATTTTTAAAAAAGAATTCAAATAAAACCGCCACCAAATGCATTACAGCTCTACAAATAAACAAGTTAGAGATCCTGTTCCCTTGATTGAATTCGTAGTTGTATTTCTAATATCCTAATGCTTCCACGTGTATATCCCTTAGGTTTCTCCCATTCAAGGGACAACTCAACAATAACAAAATGTGAAAAAATTGAAATAATTATCAATCGAGGGAAGGAAATTTCCATCACACCACACGCTTGGATCTCCTTCTTAATTGATACAATCTCCTCCTATATATAATAGCTAAACACTCTGTTTTGGCCTCAGCCTCCAAATTAAAGAGCAAGCATCGATCTCAAACAATATTATTAACCCAGTCCCCAAGTTATTAATGGCTCCATTTCTTCTTCTTAGCCTTGTTTTAGCTGATGCTGTTGTGGGTCTAGCAATGACCAGTGAAAAGGTTCAAACCATGGTTCAGTCTAGCTCTGCACCATCCTCGTACACACAAGCTCCAACCCAGAATTCATACGAGGCTCAAGCTCCCATGAGTAGGAAACTTGGTAAACACCACCACCATAAAATGGTCCAGTCCTTCGTTGCACCGAGACTTAGCCCATCTATAGCTCCTCCTCAAGCTCAAGAGAACGTTCATTCTACAAAGGGAACCAGTTCCTTGGACCAAACTCGGTCTTCTTCTGAGCACAGTAACACTGATCATGAAGAGAGCGTTAGCATACAAGTGCAGGACATTCACCTTCCAAGCCATCATCATTCAGTGGATAGATCTGTAGCTGGGGGCGGTGTCATTCTTGGAGGTCTTGCCACCACGTTTTTGGTGGCTGTTTTCTGTTACATTAGAGCTTCTGGAAGACACAAAGCAGATACTACTTCCTGAGTTATCTATAGCTAGTCTTGTAGGAATATGATAGGGAAAGACAATAAATGTCAATATATACAAGAATATGGTTAATTTCCAAGTTATATTTGTGAAAATGAGTATATTTTTGTTTTAGATTTGCATAAACGAATTCCTATTCTTTAATTGAATCTTGAATTGGAATAATAAGATCTCTCTATGTTGCAAATGTATGGGAAAACCTCGAATATAATCCCCATTTATTAGAATAGTATTAACTTTGTCTCTAAATAATATTTTCTATTTATTTTATCACCTGATAATTTATATTTCTTACAAAAAAAAATAAAGTTGGATGTGTTTTTTGAAAAGAAAAATAAATGGAATTTATAATTAAATATGAATGAAAAAACTTAAAATTTTAAAGATAAAATCGATACCAAATATTGTTTGAAATTGAGATCAATTATAGTTAGGTAGTTAGTTAGAAACTATTTTTATGCTAAATATTTTATTTTTTATTTTATTTTATTTTGTATAGTGATGCAGTTGTAGAGAATTTTAATTTGGATTTTCCACAACTTTAAAATAACATTTTATGAGCCACCTTTTCCCCCCTTTGTTAAAGTGGGGGAGGTGGGCCAGGTGGCCATCTCTCCCTATTGCTGAAACTTGATCGATTGACACAAAACAATTGATAAAATGCGACCATGTAATAATTGTCAGTATGGAGGTCGTTGAAAAGACGAAATTGTATCTTTTAAACATACAATTACTTAATTAATTCAACATTCATAAGAAAAATTATCTCTCGTGTGGTATTGTCCACCGCTATCCCATTACCATTAACACTAATTAACAATTAATTAGCTATTTAACTTGTATTTTACCACAATTCAGAATTTTTTAAAAAAAAACTTGAATATACAACTATTTTCAATATTTTTTACATAAAAAATTAAATTATAAATTAAAAAGCTCATCCAAATATTTAATCAAATAAATCAATAATCATCTATGTATAAAAAATTTATCGTTAATAATAACTAAAAAAAATAAAAAGATGAATATAGATCAAGATATTTGATCTCATAAAATGAGATATTTACATGTTTGTCTCTACTAAATATATTTATTAAAATTAATAAAATATAATAAAAATAAAAACATATATAAAATTAGGTGAATTAAATAAAAAAATATTATACAAGGTTAGATATATTTGAAATATTATTTTAAAATAAATATTTTTTATAAAATAAATCTTATATGTAAATAAAAACATTTAAAAAAAATTAAATACAAAACAAAATACTTTAAAAAATAACTATTTAGAAAATACCTGCAAAATTTATGGCCTAATTCATTTAAAAAATCACACAAATAAAGAATTTTATTTCCGGGTTAGTGAAAAAAAACGGCAAGGCAGTATTTTTATTTGGGAAACTTGGGGCTGAAAAACATTCTAAAGAAACCCAATGGGCTACAGGAAACAAAATAGATTTGAGCCTAGTCCAACATCCAATTCCATTTCTTTACAATTCCCTCGCCAATCCCTATTCTATAACTTCTTCTTTATTAATTAAAAAACTACCAATGAAACTTCCATTTCTTTACAATTCACACACAAAATTCCAATGATTTTTTTTTCTTTCAAAAATTGCTCGACAGGTTAATTCAAAAAAATCTATAACATTGAACTAAACTTGAATCAAGTTTTAAATTGAATAAAAAATATATTATCTCGACTAAATTTTTAATGATTTGGTTGCTTTAACAAAATCCTGTTAAAATTCAACCAGATCAATACGAGTAATTTAAAAAATTTTTGTTTTAAGAAAAATAATCGATATGAATTAATCAAACAACACACAAGTTAACTAGGTGACACAATAACCTAAACTTCTTTATGAGTTAGTTTCTAGTTGGAGTTTGGAATCTATTTGGAAGTACATTAGGTAATTGGTCTGCGCTTCAATGTAATCCATATCAAAATACTTTTAAAATGTAAAAACAAAACATGCATTCTTGCTAATGTATTTTCAATTTGCAAGAGAATTTTTAATTATAAACTCAAAACTTAATATAGACAAAGTAATTTTTTTTCAAATATCAAGAAAAAATAAATCTATCAGGGCAACTTGAGCTAACTTTTTATTAACTCAGATCATGGACCTGACTGTGTTTGATAACATTGTTTTTATAAAATAATTTTTATCTAATCATGTGATAATAAAAAGGACTATAAAAAGAAACTAACATTATAAAATTGCCATTATATTCTTATTTAAAAACAAAGTAAAAATTGATTGGTATTTAATAAAATAATATCTAAAATATATTCTTAATTAATTTAATTATTTATAATATTTTAAGTTCATTAACTTTTTAAATGTAAATTTAAATTAAAGAAAAAAAATCCTTGTAATAACAAGTTAGAATCATGAATCATGTCACTACTATAGTGGCTGAAAAATTAGGGGCCTGCATTAAAATTTAGTTTTTAAATTTTTTAAACTTCAAAACATCATAAAAACTTATATAAAACATTCAGCAACCTCAAAACATTTTAAAATCACTTGGAAAAACAAAAATCAATTAAATCTCAAAAATCAAAATCAAATTCATATATTAATAATGTCCTCTCGAAAATATAAACATATCCTCTATTTTGATGGTTGGATTGTGGCCAAATAACAATGTTGTCATTTTTCAATGAGCTTTTCTCTTTTTTCTCCAACTTAAGAATTGAAAAATAAATATATTGATTTTTTGGACTATAATGAAAATTTTAAAAACTTTAAGATTGACCATTTATTTTTTATATATTTTACATTGTGGTCATCTCACTTTAAATTATATTTTTAATTTAATCGAAAGCTTTATATTTTGGAATAAAAAAAATAAAGTCAAAAAAAATTGAGGATGAAATTCAAAGATAAAAAAGACAAAAACAAAAATCAATAAAGAGTAGCTTTACTGCTCACGCAAACAATGAAATTGATTTCAATTATATGTAATAATCAATTAGCTGTCAATTGTAGGTTAATATGTTTTAACATAAATTATACAATTAAGAAATTTCATTAGTTAACAGATATTTTATCGTATGTGATTTATGTTTTGGGTGTCAACAAGTGGGAAAACGATTAAGGAATGGAACCTACACAATCGTCACCCATTTCTTGCAAATGTTATGTACAATTAATAATAAATAACAATCAAACTCCAGCCTGTGGGCGTGCCGGAGTGGTTATCGGGCATGACTAGAAATCATGTGGGCTCTGCCCGCGCAGGTTCGAATCCTGCCGCTCACGTTAATTTTGTGTTTTTTTACCCTGTTTTGATTTACGCTCTCAAAAGCAAATCCTTTAGGCAAATGTCAACTTTAGGTTTGAAATAGATGTTTTAAGTGGTGGGTAGTTGTTTAAGGATAAAACGAGGTAATAATAATAATGATTAAGGGATTGCTTGGATTGTGGTTGAGATTAGTTTTTAAAGTATTTTTTTATTTAGAAATGTATTAAAATAATTTTTTAATTTTTTAAAATTTATTTTTTATATCAATATATAAAAACAATTTAAAAATATATATAAAAAACACTATTTAAAGCTCTTGAAAATTTAAAAAATATAGTTCAACTACAATGTTAAATATAATGTATCCGGTCGCTTCGCTCTCTTTCATGGAATTTTCAATGCAGCTTCTTAGTTGTTAGTACTTTCACCATTAAACAATTTCTCCATTTCTTAATCTTTCGCTGTCATTAATTTATTGTCTTGTAGGATAGCAAATGGGTGTGGCTTCTATTTCAAATCAATGATTGTGTTCATATATACATGCTAAAGTTTTGCCGTGTATACTAATTAACTAAGACATGCTTAAGATTTTGATTCCACACTTTCACTCTCTTGATCTCTTTCCAAACTGGGAAAAAAAAATCCATGTTAAAGAAACAGTCATTCAGAAACCTTCATTTGAGAGTGGAATTACAAGAATGGTTGATCTTTACCTTAAATTAAACTTTTATGTTGTGCAAGAAATTAAAATACAGTTTATAAAAAACGAATTTCATTTTTGAAAGCACATACAGCTCCTAGAAAAAGTTGAATACAACTTTTCAGTATCCAAATTCCAAGCCAGAAAAGTCTACATAGAAAATGCTTCTGGATGCAGAGATTCTAGACGGAAATGACCGCCTTCCCTGTGTGATCTGATACAGTCTTATTTAAAAAGAAAGAATATCAGACAAGGGCCACATATCTGTATCCAACGTATGTCTATTATATGTCAATTTCAATTAATTACACCTTGACGTGAAAGAGGAAGTTTCCAACTAATTCATTTGCCCTTGTGTGGAAAAGTAAGCAACTTGAAACGTGTGACACGATTCTTGTGTTTGCTCTAGAAGCCCACTTAATTCCCATGAAAACTCACCCACCATTGTTATCTTTTGTTTATATATATATTGTTTTTCTGTCTCTTGCAACTCCACTTGCCTGTATTATCTTTCTGTCGGCTGGAAATTATAACTGAAGCCCATGTTTCGTTGAAGACAGAAGGATCAAGCATGGGTATGCCTAAGCCTTCTTCTACTCTGCTTCTGCTGTTGCTTATAGTCACTGTTTCTGCATCCCAGAAACAAATAACATCAGAAGCAAGGACACTTTTGTCCCAGAAACAAAGTAAGTATATATCACTATTTACACTTAAGGCTCTCTCTCAATGGTGATTCTTGATTGATTGATTTTTCTCTTACTTACCGTGACCATGCAATTCGCAGAATATTCCAAGATTTTTTCGACACTGGGAGTTGTTTGCAAGTGTTGTGATGAAACTGGAGCTGAGTGCGCAACTACTTGGACGGGTTCTTGCCATAATCTCCAATGTTTTCCATGGAAGATATAGACTAGACTAGTCAGGGATTTCCTTGCGTCTTCTTCTTAGCGGTTTTTGTACATATATGTAGTCATACTCGATCAATGATTCAAGCAGCTTTCCAGCTTTGGCCATGTTCTAGATTCATAAAATGTTCCTAAATTGACAAGCTTAATTTGGTAGCCAAATTTAAAACTACATAAAATATTTTAAGCTTAACTTCTCTAAAGATGTATTGTAACTTGAATCCCATATTATGTATCGAGCATGTCATATTCAAGTGTTGGGATGATTAAGAAAGGGTTGTTAAAGCAACTATGGGCTGTAAAAGATCCTCCAAAAATTGTCAATTTCTTATGGAGAGCTATTACCAACTCACTGCCAACCCAAGATGGACTGATTGAAAGGTAGATGTTGCCAGATCCCATGTGTACTATGTGTGGCTGTGAGCATGCAGGAAACGGTATAGCGAATTCTGTTTCTCTGTCTGCATGCTAGATCGGCTTGGTTTTTGATAAATTTGCGATACTCTCCGGATTCTATTGGGTTTAGATCGATGGGAGCCTGAAGGGAAAGAGTGCTGAAAGCTTATAGCGGGGACCATGAAGAAGTGCAAGGAGTTAATTTGAGTTTATTCAAAGTGATGACTGCAAGAAACGCAGACAGGGCTTTTAGATAGAGGCTATGGACTGTTGTCTCCCATATGCTGCTAATGTACAAAGACCTAGAGCTGATAATAAACAGGTTATCGAGCACTGGTTCCTTCCAAGAAATGGACAAGTAAAGTCAATCTGCGATGCCTCTTTGAAAAATAGTTGCGATGAAGGGGGCTTGCCTTTGTGGGAAGAAATGCCAGGGACAAGGGGCTGACTGATTCTGGGAAGGGCTTGGAAGAGCAATCTCCTGTAATTTGGTGGCAGAAGCGATCAACGGTATGCAGGGAGCCTGTTGATACTTAATAAAGGGCCGAAGGGTATAATAATTGAAACCGGTGCCAAGCTAGTCGGACATGTCTCTGAGAAGTGAGATTCAAAGGGCCTTCCATTGGGAGATTCAAGAACTCTTAAAATAGCATTGCAGCAGATTGTTAATTAAGTAATCTCCCTTATATCTAGGAATATCAACCCAGTTGCAGACTGAGTATCTAAGGCAACCAAGTAGATTGCTGAATGTAGGTATATCTATTGATTGGGAAAGTCGTCGTCCCCTCCTGCCATTGAAGGGGATTTTGACCTTTTGTATGCTGATGTTTTGGCTAATGAACGAGATTCATTTCAAGACAAAGATCAAATAAGAAAAGAACAAAACATGTCTTCTTCTTTTTTTTTTAGTATGAGAAAACGAGGATAGAGTAGTTAATTAGCACTAAAATAGGTGAAATGGATCCACTTTTGACGATTCAAAGATGCTGCCCGAAAGAGCCAAAGATTAACAATTAATGTAAGTTCTGGTTGCAAAAATTGAAAGAAGACTCAACTAATATCATGAGTGAGAGCTGAAATGATAGGTTTCCATATAAAAATGAGAGAAGGGTATTTTCTGGCGGCCAACCCTCTTGAATAGATGGGGACTCTTCACATTATTATTACCAATAAACTAAAAAGCTGGTGTTTTAATTTGCAACCATCTCATGACTCGAAAAGTACATTATAGTCCTTGTAGTTTTAGTTTTTGTTTTTTGCATTTTTTTGGTCCCTATAATTTTATTTGTTTATATTTTGGTTCTAAGGCTTCATTTTTCTCATGTTCCAATCCCTTATGTTGCAATAATTTTAATTTGATCTTGAAATCTTCAAAGAAGTTCAATTTAATCCCTAAAGTTTTCATTTTCACATTTTTCATCTCTTTAGTTTTATGTGTTTATATTTTGGTCCTACAACTTTTTTTCTCGCATTAAATTCCTGGATGTTAAAAGAAGATAGAGAAAGTCATTGGTTTTGAGGAGGAGGGAGAGAGATTTTAGTCACCCACACCTCAATAATAAAAAGTCGATTTTGGTATTAATGAATTCAACTAAGACATGTGAGAGTTCAATAAAAGTGATTTTTCTCTCAAATCTAACATACTAAAACAAGTTTATTGAAGCTCGCAAAGCTTTTTTTTTTTTTTTAGTTTTTAAGTTCCAGGCTCGCAAATCATACTGGAATATATTCTAGTAAAAAATACTGTTTATTTAGTCAAATGACATGTTGTTTATTTTATTTAAAAAAAATAATACATGATGTGTCATCCACTTTTATATATATGTGTGTGTATATATATATATATATATATATATATATATATATTAATATTAATATTTTTTTGAATTCATTTTATTAAACATAAATATCATCTTTTCAGACTTCAATTAACAAGTTTTATGATATCCTAAAACACATCTACAGCACCAATGCCTTCTTTTAAATTAGAACAGAACTTGAAATTTTATCCAAAGTATGACGCTGACACGATAAATAATATGTGGCTAATTATCTAATTTGGTCGTTGACCTAGTCATTTTCTCCACGGGTAAACTCCATTGCTCCTTGCAATTACCTAGAATTTCTTCGGTAAGTTGATTACTGTGCATGCTATCATTTATCATCAAAATCTTAGAGAGACAACATGAAAATTATTTTTCAGAAACATGTTAATCTATTTTTGGATATATATTTAATTAGAAAAAAATAATTTGTGATGAGGTACCACAAAAAAAGAAAAAAGCTTGAGAGAAAGGTTTATCTGTTGGATAATTATTTAATTTTTTAACTCTAATAATCTGATATATTTTTTTTAATCAAGGTAACTTACATCTTGTACTTGGTAGGTCAATGTAGCTGGTACTCTAAAAGACCATCTTTTATAAATTTAGAGACTTTCGGATACTTAAGTAAATATTTTTTTAGAGAGAAAATTACAATAATATTCTAGAAAAACACACTCTAAAAATACTTATGCTAAAAACATAAAATATAAAAAGATTATGAATTTGAAGTTTAAAAAATTTATGAGATATTTATAGTTTATGAGTCTTATTATTTTATGAAAAAAAAGATTGAAGAGTCACTTTATTACTGTGATATTTTAAATTATATTCCACTTGAAATAAAATATATTAGATTAATATAAAAATATTAAAGTATCATCCTGAAAAACCATTAAAAAAAAAGAGTATTAAGTTCAGGCAAGTTGTCTACGCTTACTAGGAACAGAAAAGGAGACCAAGCTGGCCAGGGCCATGGTTATCGGATCCTACGAGAAATCCATTTGCGATGCAGTTGTTGTGTTAGAATGTGTCATCAAATGGCGGTTCCTACGAGAAATCGAAGAGGGTATGGATATGGACAGAAAGCAAGCAAGTCATGGCTGTTGGTATCGAAAGAAGCTGAAATACTTTCATCTTCTTGCTCAACCATACACAACTTGCTATTGAGTGGTCATGTAAGTGCTCTCTTAATTAATCATCCTCCTCGATTTGCATTGTTTTTCATGCTATTAAAATTAAGATTTAAAAGAAAAAACTAATTGCCTTGGAGAATTTACAGAGCGGAGGAGAAATGGATTGTAATAGTGTTTTTTTTTATCTTTTAAGTTTTTATATTATTATTATTATTATTATTTTAATTTTATCTTTCTACGTTACGATAATTAGGAATTAGATTTAATAATTTGTTTTAATTTGTTTTTTATGAGGTTAAAATAATGTAAAAATATCTTAATATTGGGTTAATGCTTGATTTCGTTAAAAAAAAAAATTTCGTTGTCTATAAAAAATTGAAAATGTAAGGACCAAAATCGAAAGTAAGGCAAATATACATGTTTTTTTTTTAATTGTTCATGAAGTGCATTTTCAAAGATTTTGGCCTTTATATTTTTTTTTCCTTTTTGGTTCTTTTAGTTTAAAACTTTTTTGTTTTTTATCCAAAAATTTATTTCGTTTACATTTCAATCACTGAGTTTGAGAGAAAAAAAAAAGTCTCTAAAAACAATTGGGGAGAGAGAAAACAGTTGGTCGTAGGGGTGAGCAAAAAAACCGAGAAACCGAATAAACCGAGAAAACCGAGAAAAAAATAACCGAAAAAACCGAACCGAAAAAAAAAACCGATTAAACCGATTAATTTTTTTGCAAAAAGTTTCGGTTCGGTTCGGTTCCGGTTCCAGAAACCTGAAACCAAAAAAACCCCAACCGAACCGAACCGGTTCGGTTTAAGGTGTACTATAAATACAAAAAAAAAATCGCGTTATTTTTCTTAACCCTAGCATCCATACTCCTGCTCCAGCCGTCCTTCTCCTTGCTCCTGACTCCTGAGCCGCTCCCTCAACTCACAATTCACAATTTCACATCTGTGACAAAATCAATCCATCTTCTGATCTTCATCTACTGGACCACAGCCAGCCACATCTCTTTCCCAGCATATTCATCTTCAAAGTTCAAACGCCAGTCAGCCACATCCCTCTCCCACCGGCCACCATCTTCATCTTCAAACCCCAGTAAGTCACATCCCTCTCTCACACGGTCACACCCGATCTTGAATCGCAGGACACACACCACACCGGCTACAAGCCTGAAAGATGGCTCAATGAGGATGGCGTGCTTCAACAAGAAAGCCCTTTCAAGTTTACAGCTTTCCAGGTTAGTGAAAATAAAGATCTGTCTAATTCACTTGATTAACATTCAAATAAATTTTCTGCTGCCTTTGCTGTGCAAATCATTAAGATCTATTTTCAGTGCTTGCTCAGCTTAACTTTATGGACTCCCATCTCGTTGACCAAATGACTAAAATCAGGCTTTCTGCTGGTTAACAAGCAGGGCCACGGATATGTCTTGGGAAGGAATTTGCTTATAGGCAGTTGAAGATCTTCGCGGCTGTCTTATTGGGCAGTTTTATTTTTAAACTCGTTGAGTCCAACTTTAGATCCAGTCAGGCAGTCACCTCCCTCTCTCACATCCGACCTTGAATCATGTCACAACAGGTATGGTTTCTTTTTTCTGTCAATCTCTGTTTTTTTTTTTTTGAACATATGCTCTGTGATTCTGTTTATTATGAGCTTGATGTTATTACATCAGGGAGAAAAATAGGAAAAAACAGTTTCCCCGAGAGGCATTTGTTTTAAATATCATTGCTAATCCATTATTATGGTATGCTGTTGCTGTGTGCTAAAAAAACAAAGAATTATGTTTATTATCTGTGTTAAAAAAAAAGGGGGGGTTCGGTGGATTGTAATTTATCAATTCTGAAAACTAAGTTTTTTTTATTTTATGAAAAGAGAATAATGTGTGTGTGTATATATGCTGCTGGGTTGAAATTACAAAATACAATATATGCTGCTGGGTTCTATATATATGCTGCTGGGTTCTATATATATATATATATATATATATATATATATATATATATATATATATATATATATATATGCTGTGCTGCTGTGTATATATATATTTTGTATTGTATTATTGTCTATTGAAATTACAAAATACAATCTCAGCACCCAGTAGCATAATTTTTTTACAACATATCAACCAAAATAAAAGAACTTAACTTGTGAAAATAATCTTTAAAAGTACAGTTGAACTTATGCATGTCATACTATTGTTAATCTATTATAAATTATTGGTTTTTAACATGTTTTCATTATGTAATAACAGATGGAAACTACTCAAATTCAAAATGCTTCATCCATGGGCACTACTCCAACATCAACTACTTCTCCAACTTCAAAACCTAACGCAGAATCAACCAATGCAGGGTCCACCACAGATACAAAAGGTAAACAACCTCAAGTCCTTACATCTAGGAAAAGAAATGCTGATGATAAAAAGAAGTCACAAATTTGGGATCACTTTACAAAACTTGATGTTGATCCTAAAGCCCCTAGAGCTGAATGTAATTATTGTGGAAAACATTATGCATGTCATACTATTGTTAATGACACAAGTAATATGTGGAGTCATTTAAAAGTGTGCAAGAAGTTCCCTTTTGTGGTTGATAAGAAACAAAAGGTTTTGGTATTAGAACCTAAGATAGAGAAGGGTGAATTGGGAGAACAAAATGTGGGAAGTCTCAAGGCAATAGGTTATAATTATGATGAATGTAGACAAGCACTAGCAAAGATGGTTATAATTGATGAGTTGCCTTTTAATTTTATGGAGGGTCGGGGATTTAAATTGTTTGCTAGGACTATGCAACCTAGATTTGACATTCCTTCTCGTTTTACAATTATGAGAGATTGTTTGAAGCTTTATGTTGAAGAGAAGGATAGATTGAGGACAGCTCTTAGGGGTCAACGATTGTGCTTGACAACAGATACATGGACATCAATCCAAAATATTAACTATATGTGTTTAACAGCTCATTGGATTGATAATGACTGGAATTTGCATAAAAGAATTCTTAATTTTTGTCAAGTTTCCAATCATATGGGTGAGACAATTGGCCAAGTTATTGAGAATTGTTTGTTGGAGTGGGGGATTGATAAACTGTTGACTATTACATTAGACAATGCAAGCTCTAATAATGTGACCATTTCATATTTAAAGAATGTGATGAAAGATTGGCCAACTAATATATTGTCAAATGAGCACTTGCATGTTAGATGTTGTGCACACATTGTAAACCTCATTGTATGTGATGGCTTGAAAGAGATTAATGATTCAGTTGTTAAGATTCGAAATGCCATTAGATTTGTGAGATCTTCACCGTCGAGGCATCTTGCATTTAAGAAGTGTGCTGAAAAGTTGCATATAGAGTGTAAGAAATCATTGTGTTTAGATGTTGCAACTCGATGGAATTCAACTTATCTTATGCTAGAAGCTGCTGAAAAGTTTGAAAAGGTGTTTGTGAGGTTAGGTGAAAAAGAACTTAGGTATATAAGTTACTTTTTGGAGGTTGATTCAAAGGGGAAAAAAAAAAACATAGGGCCACCTGGTTTGGAGGATTGGGAAAATGCAAGAACTTTGGTTAAGTTCTTAAAGATATTTTATATGGTTACATTGAAATTTTCTGGCTCATTGCATGTCACATCAAATTCTTTCTTCAATGAATTGATTTACATGCATACAAACTTGTTGCAATTGTGTAAAAATAAAGATAGTATTTTAAGTGGAATGGCGATGAATATGATGTTAAAGTTTGAGAAGTATTGGGGTTGTGAAGTAAATCAGAATTTTTTGTTATATGTGGCTACTGTCTTAGATCCACGTTTGAAGTTGAAATATGTGAAATTTTGTTTTAGTGATTTGTATGATTATGACAAAGCACAATTGCTAACAACTAAGGTGAAAGATACTTTGGTGAACTTGTATGAGTTTTATTTGAAAATTGATGAAGTGGTGGATAATAATAGGCATAAACAGGATGTTAATGCTATTGATAATGTGGAGGTAGATGTTAACACTTTGGCTCGATTCAAAAGACATTTGCTAGAGGTGGATAGTGTGGAAAATAAAAATGAGGTTGAGAGGTATTTGATTGAAGGTTGTGAGGATCCTGATGATGATAAGTTAGATATTTTGGGTTGGTGGAAAAGTAATGCTTTGAAATATAAGACACTTTCAAAGGTTGCACAACATGTTCTGGCTATTCCTATATCCACAGTGGCTTCTGAATCAGCATTTAGCACAGGTGGTCGTGTGCTTGATCAATTTCGAAGTTCTCTCTCTCCAGCAACTGTTCAAACACTCATTTGTTGTCAAAATTGGTTGCATCATGGATCAATTCCAACTGATATTAGAAGCTTGATAAATGATCTTGAAACCTACGAAAACCTTGAGTCAGGTAATTTTTTTTAGAAATTTGCACCTTTTATTTTGTTATTTATTAATTAAATTGTTTGCAATCATCTAACATGTCCAATTTTTTATTTTGTAGAATTTGGTGGAAAGTTACATTTAGTAACGGATGATAATTAGTTCAAAAGTTACTTTGATGGTAAAATACTACTATTTATTTTTACATATTCTAATTTATTTTATCATGTTATAATTTTAGATCTTGATTTTCAGGTTTTGATGTCAATGGTATTACGGAATCAAAGTGCAATGTTCTTGTCATCTTGTTGTGCTTTTTGATTGAGATGATGTGCACAATGAAGATTTATATTTTTTGCATGAAGTATTTTATTTTTTATGGCAATGTTATTTGTTGTTTTTTTAAGCCCATTTTGAAGGCAATGCTTTGTAATTTTAATTTTAATTTGGTGTGTGTGTTATTTAAATTTTGATACATGAGGAGTCCAAACTCCAAAATATAAATATTAGAAATATGTGCAACATATTAAACATAATATTAGCACTAATAATTTAATATAAATGAATATTTAGTGAAAAAAAATATTAAATATATTATAGAATTTTGTAACAAAATTAGATGATATTTACATTAATTACAAGCCCATCAGAAAACCCATCAGAAAGCCCATTAAAAAGCCCGAAAAAACCCAAAAAGGCCCAAAAAGGCCCATAAAAACAATAATACAGGTTTTCCGGTTTTTCTGATAAAAAAACCAAACCGAACCGAAACCGGTCGGTTTGAACCGGTTCCGGTTCGGGTCCGGTTTGAATTTTTAAGTTTTTCAAAATTTGATTTTGGTTAGTTTTTTGGATAAAAACCGAACCGAACCGAATTTGCTCACCCCTTGGTCGGCAAGATGTTATGAACAAAAAAACCTAAGTTTGATGTCAATATGCTCCTCTAAATTAGAAAAATATGGTTGAGATGTTTTTGAGCTTTCCATGTTGTCTAAAAAAATAGATTGAGATTAAGAGATATCTTATGGTTTAGTTTTGTGTTTTTAAACTAATTTTGGGGTATTTTAAGCTAAAAAAATTAGTTTATTGTGGTTCCAAGGATATTTATTATGTTTTTTAGGTAAACTAATTTTTTTTCCAAATAATCCCAACCTAATTTTTTGACCACCTCTCTAGTGGTTGGAATCTGGACAAGAAAAAAACACATCATGTGTCATAACAAACGACACGTCTTTTGCTTTATTTTAAAAAATAAAAAATCAAAAGGGTAGGGAAAAAATAAAAGTTAGGTGTGTGGGCTTGGTCTTGCAAGCCCACGTGTATTGAGGCTTCTTTCTATTGGACTAGGCGTGCGAGCCCATCTTTTTTGCCCAAATGCCTATCTCCTTTCTATGGTTTTTTCTACTAGATTTATTTGTAAATTTTGATTGAAATGCACCATAAAAAAATTACTTAACATGATATATAAATTATTATTCAATTTTATCATGGTTCTTAGATAATATTACGAGTTTTTATGAGAAAGTTAACAATTTTTTTTTCTATTATTATGCACCTAGTATGCTGAAAACAATTGCCCATAAATATTTAATTAAAATACAATTTTTGTTATGTAATTTTTTAATAGATTTTCACATGATGATTTTATCACATTTGTTAACTAATTTCCCTTCAATCACATACTAAATATTAAAATATTATTTTTATATTTTATTTTAAAACTTGCTTTGAAATCATGATAGTTTTTTATTTAAAAAATAGTTCTTACAGTTAAAAAACATGTTTTTGTTAAAGAGATCTAATAATAAGAAAATGGTGTTTGGATTAAAGAAATACATTTCTCCTCGATAATTTTATTCGTTGTTTTTCATGCAAATATCTATTTTTATATTCAATTCATTAAATAAAATAAAAATTCCAAAATCAAGGTTATTAAACATGGTAAAGGCCATGACCTAGGTCGTGGATTTGATAAATTATTCCACTTTGACCTAGGGTCAATCTAGAATGTCATTTCGGTATTTTTATTATTATAAAAAACATTATATCAACATTGTAATTGTAATTTATTTTTAATTCAATCTAGGCTTTGGCTGCATCAACCAAGTCGTGAGCGCTCATGTCGAGTTAGTTAGGTCATATTAGGTCAACTTTCACCCGATTTACTTTGAAACTCAATATGGTTTAAAACTCAAATTGACGGGTTACCATGCTAACTTGATTGAGTTTAATAATATTATCAAACAATCCCTCATCACAGTGCATAAGCAACTGATTAGTAATTACTAATCGGAAATGGGTTTTAGTAGTAATCTTGTATTATAATTATTGCACCGCAAGAGATTATTAATAATAGAGCAAACAACTTGATGAAAGTTGCTTATTTTCAAGTTCGGTTCACTACTAAAAAAATTGATAAGTAGAAATAAAAATACCAATAAAAGTTTTTTATTGGTAGATTATGGTGAACTGTATAGACAGAATAGTTTCCCATTGTATCCATCAGTAAATACTGATAGAAATATTTTTTCGGTATATACCAAGAGAATTATAGTAAAAAAAATAAATTAAAAAGAGCCAAAAGGTAAAATAATGTGTTATTTATACAAATGAAATTACCGACAGAATTAACCCATCAGTAAAATTCATTCGTAAATCTATTGATAATATTTAATTTATAACCTGAAAAGCGACCCTTCCTCTCCCCTTCTCTTATTTCTTCTTTTTCTCCATTTTTCTCTCTTTACAAATAACAGCAAACCCTACCCTATTTTATCATAAATCAAAATACCATCACTACAAATATGGTCACTTCAACACCCAATCTAGCAAAACAACCTAATTTTTGTTTTAATTCTTTTTCAAAATGTTAATTTTTTTTGGTTTTTTAATATTGTATATATTGTTTTGATGTACTAGTATCAGAAATAAAATTTCAAAAATAATATATATATATATATATATATATATATATATGTTATTTTAATATATTCTCAAGCAAAACACTTTAAAAAATAATTGAAACTATAATATTAAACATTATCTTAAATTATAAAAGAATATAAAAATATAGGAATACGTTATAAAAATATTAAAACTAAATGCACCAACTAATAATTTCACTACCAAGTAGGGACTAAACAGTAATTTACTCTTTAGCCCCTGCATATCCAAGGACATGTGATAAGGAAACTTGATGCATGCCAGAGTGGAACATCTAGGACGACGACACTCCATGTGGCTAAAAAATGGACACACAGACACCACGCGGCGACCCAGAGTGGCTAGCTAACGACTGCACCTTCCACATGGGCCACTCGTCTTGTCACTGCAACCATATGGACCCTAAGCTTCGTTATCTCTTCACTCTCTTGTCATTGTGACGTATTTATTTATTATTTCTTTCTTATCTAATTAGATCGGAGTATCATGCCGTATCTAATCATGGCTGAAACTCTTATTTAAAATATTTTGTATACTAATATTATTGAAAAACATCTAAATTAATATCATTAAAACACCTAAATTTAGGTGTTTTTAGATAATATTAATATAAAAAAATATAATATATATATATATATATTTAGTAATGTGATGCAAATTATTTTCTAATTAAAAATACATCATAATATATATATATATAGTAACATATTACATGGTGATTTTATAAAAATAATTTTATGGTTGGTCTAACCACTTTTACTAACTTTCTTATCCAAAACACTATAAAAATGACCATCCAAGTCTCCCACTAGTAAAAGTTTAAGATCAGAGGGGGATTAAATGGTAAGATCCCTGCATTTAACCTCCTTCAATTTTATTTGTCCATATTGAGAATCCGTTGCACAAAAAATTGTAGTTTATTTATTAGATTAGGTAGACTACTATTGTTTTATATTATTTTATTCTCTACATTTTTCAATTTAAAGTAGAATTATTCTTGTTTTATTTTCTAGACTTCCAATATGGGATGGATACTTCGGAGGGCGGACCTACAAATTATAGCTTAGGGGTGCATGTATTTTCTAAAGAATTAATCACTATGCATGTATTTTCAAAGCGATTCAACCTCCTATTTTCACGCGCATTAGCTGTCAGTGCACTGGACATAAAACAAAGCAAAACACCGCCCCCACCACTCATTCGGTCATTCCAGCACACAGCCTTTCATTTTCATTCATATATATATATATACTCCCCCTCATTTCTCGTTATCGTGATGCGGCACGGGTCGGTCAAATAGTTAATTTGTTTTAAATGTTTTCACGAAAAAAGACTATTCAATGCGTATTTTAGGATTTCCTAGGGGTTATTGACATGTGTTGCCCCGCAGATCAAATTAATTTTATTTTTATATAAAAAATATTCAAGTTTTATTGATGTGTTTTTTAAATATTAATATGACGACGTATTGAATGATATTTTTTAAAATGTTAAGACGATGATATATTGAATCGACTCGAGTTAACTGTCAAATCTATAACTCAGATCATGAAATTATGATAACCCTAAAAAAACAAATCAAAATAAATTATAAGGGTCAATTCCTAATCAACTCAATATTGAAGGGCTAAATTGAGATAAAATATCAAAATTTAAAAAAAAGGACAAAGAAACTACTCGAGTCAACATGGGGTGACTTGCCAAACTCATAAATGCGGTCATGAGATCGAGATAATCTCATAAAAAACAAATAAAAAATTACAAAACTTAATTTTCAATCAACTCAATAATGAAGGATGAAATCGAGAGAAAAAAAACTTAATTGATGAAACCAAAAATAACTCCACAAAAAGCAAATTGAAAAAAAATTAAAAGTTCAATTCTCAAACAACATAACATTGAAAGATGAAATTAAAAAAAAATAAAAAAAAGAAGATTGAGTTGTTGAAGGCTGAAATTGAAAAAAATTCAATTAAAAAGGGACAAAAATAAATAACTCGAGTTCGCCTGATCAGGATAACCACATTGAAGGGAAAAAAAACTATGAAATCCAATTAAAAAGGTTCCAAAAAATGAATAGAGTCAATTGAGATCAATCTGCTAAACCTATAAATTGTATCATGAAATCGGGATAATCTCATAGAAAGAAAATAAAAATTATTTATGAAGCTTAATTTTCAACTAATTCATTGTTGAAGGATAAAAAAAAAAAAAAACCATGAGATCGAGATAATTTTATAGAAAACAAATAAAAAATATTTATGAGGTTTAGTTTTCAACTAACTTATTGTTGAAGGATGAAATTGAAAAAAATCTATTATAAAAAGAAATAAAAAAACAACTTGAGTCTACCTGAGTTAACTAGTTAAATTTACGACATGCGTCATGAAATCAAAATAAATTCATAAAAAACAAATAAAAAATTATAAAGCGTCACTTCTAACATATCTAATATTAAAAGTTGAAATTGAGAAAAAAATAATTTTATAAGACTGGTATATAACTTAACAGGGAGAAAAGTTTTAAAAAGATTACGAGATATAATTTTTAAAATAGCTAAATATTAAAGGATAAAATTAAAAATAAAAAAATAAAAAAAATAATTTTTTGAAGACTTAAATTAAAATAAAACATAAAATACTATTATAATAAATGGTGTTTCGTGGGTGTTTAAGTGTTTTGTTAACATTAAGTTTTTATTTGATGGTAAATCACCCATAGTTAAGGGTATAAAATAATTTTCAAACTGATATTATCCAAAGTAAATAGGTGGGTGTAACAAATTCTTCACAACAATAAAAGAATAAATTATAATAATCCTTCAGATTATAATAAGTTCTCAAAAAGTTTAGTGATTTGTTGATAAAAATCAAGAGTCATGAAAACATAAAATCGAGAGTCCAAAATAGATCATTTCAAGGACATACCTCCACATATTTAGAGAGAATAAGAAGCACATTCCATGCCTTAAATAAATCTGAATGTCATAATCTAATATGGACTCCTTCATTTCACTGAGTTTGAGAGTTTATAATTGAAAAATAATCAACATATATTTTGCTTGGTTATCTAAACTTATTCAGAATTCACACGAACGACGGTGTTGCTTTACATGATTTGGAAACAGTGTCGTGTCAAAAAAATAAGAGTATTTGAAATAGTAACAATAATTTCTTTTTAAGGACTCGTTTGTTTGTTGAAAAGTTTTTTTTATTTTGGAAAGTAAATTCTGAAAAAGTAAATTTCAGGAAAGTAAATTATTTTTTGATAATTGGTAATGTAATGAAAAATAAGTTGGAAAATACTTTCCAGTGTTTGGTTATGTCATGAAAAATGAATTGGAAAATAACTTATTAATATTTTATTTTTCTCAAGTTTATTAAAATAATGAGGAACAAATCTTACAAATTAAAAAGTTGAATGAGAATGAAATTGAAAAAAAATAATTTCATAAATTATCTCAAATAAAATAAATAATAATAAAAATAATAGAGATCAAATCTAAAAAATAAAAAATAATAAAAGATGAAGAAATTAAAATGATAATAATTAACATTTCATAAATTATTTCAAATAAAATAAGTAATAATAAAAAGAATAAGAATCAAATTTAATAGATAAAAAATTTCAATAAAAAATAATAAGAAAAAAGCAAATAACAATTATAAAAATAAGGACCAAAATCAATATAAAAATTAAATTTTAAGAGATGAAATTAAAAAATAAATATTCAAAACAATATATATATATATATATATATATATATATATATATATAAATTTTAGGACTAAATTTGATATAATCAGCAAATAACATAACATTTCTAAATCTTTCACAACTTCCGGAAAGTGTTTTCCGCCTAAATTTTTCAGGAAAACACTTTCCTGAAAACCAAGCCAAATTTTTCTTTGACTGGAAAGTGTTTTTCGTTGACCAACTTTTTTAATGGCAAACAAACACATGAAAATTTGAAAAGTGGTTTCTCGAAAACCACTTTCAAGAAAACAAACATGTCCTAAATATTTTTTATTTAAAAATATATTAAAATAGTATGTTTTTTAATTTTTTTTAATTTATTTTTTATATTAATACATTAATTCAGAAACTTGACCAGTCTACTAATCAACCCGAACCCTCCATTGGGAGTTTATGAGAGAGACCCCCAACTTTGGGCCGACAAGATAAAAAAGAAGATAAGGTCCGCTGCCTCCCTTGGGTGGTTTCTAACTTTCAGTGCCTGAAATAAAATAAAATCCAAGAGGAGCCAAATTAAATCGAAGGGAAGCGAAGGGTGCATAAAAAATGGGTTCCAAGAAACCGACCCCTAAGAAAATAGGGGGATTGGTATTATCCACTGGGGGTACTCGTGGCAGTAAGATGTTGGAACATTCATTCACACGTGGCTCAAATCTACCACTCTGTCGACCCACATGTCCAAGGAAGGAATAGAGAGGTGATTTTATTGACCAACTAAAATTAAAACAAGAGTACAGGTGTCTTGCCAATT
This sequence comes from Populus simonii, assembly GCA_007827005.2. Taxonomy (NCBI): domain Eukaryota; kingdom Viridiplantae; phylum Streptophyta; class Magnoliopsida; order Malpighiales; family Salicaceae; genus Populus; species Populus simonii. Next base: position 7,834,203 of record CM017469.2, read on the forward strand.
TGAATTTTTTATTGCCTTATAAAATTGGTTAGGCGACGGTTACGTTTCCGATTACACCAAAGCTCGATCTTCACGTGCCTCTTGCCCGCCCCCCCCGCTTTTCCTCTCATTTCTGTTGCTTAAACTAAGAAAATTTTTTTATGAAAGCGTAAGAGATTCTGTATAAGAGAGTGAGAATATTCATATATATAGAAAAAGAGGAGGAGCTGGGTTGGGTTTGAAAGAAGGACAGAAATGGAGGGAAAGAAACAAACGGGGTCCTCGTCTTCTTCTTTCACTTCTGACTTGTTTGGCTCGAAGGACAACTCACCGTCCTCTATGGGGATTTTTGGCTCTATTTTTGCACCTGCTTCCCCCAAGGTTTTAATAATTGCCCGCCGTATTAAATTCTGTCTCAGTTTTTCTTGTTCATGTTCATACGATAAATCTCATTGGATATTTCTAATGGGGCTTTCTCATTCTTAATGGTGTTGTCTTGCTGCTAATTTTTCAATTTCTTATGAAGTTTCATTTTTTTTAGATTTTTATGTGGTAACCTGTCGATATAACGTTTAAAGGGTTATATATATATAGATTTCAGGTTGTAAATATATATTCACATGATTGAGTTAAGATTGATAAGGAAAGTGGAGAAGTGGTTCCATTTTAACTGTTTTTAGCTTTGTAGTGATATATTAAAAACACCAAGACGAGTTTTATAATGAAAACTTAACATGATGGTATGGCTAAATGGAGGTGGTCGATAAGATGTTTGTTCAGTGGGACTTTCCTGTTCTTCTTTTGGCTTTTCTCTGCATAACATCTGTTGTTTTAGCTTATAGTGCTTTTTATGTTAAAGTGTTCTGTTCTTTGTTGTGTTGAGGTGCGAAATTCATCGTGTTGGTCCTGATCCAGGTCTTAGGGAGAGAGTCATTGCGCTTCGAAGTGGCTGAGAAAAAGCAGGATTGCGCAGATGACGCCTGGAATACCAAATCTGGAACTCCAGCTTCAGGTACTAGATGTAGCTTGTGAATTTAATTTCCTTTTGGTTCCAGAATTATTACAAGCATCATTCTATGCCATGTATCGATATTCTCTCCTTGTTCCTTCAATGCTTGTTTGGATTATGCAAGTTGTACACTTGAGTGCCAGACAATTGTTTCCAGGCATGATTAATATGCATCATGGTTATGCTGGCCGTTACGATGTCGTTAGAATGAACTGGAAAGTGTCACTGATTACATCAAGATTTGCTCGTTTTGTCGACATATACGCATGTGGCTTGTGCTGCTTTGGATAGTCTGTTTTTTTTCCTCTCAAATTCTATGAATACTAGAAATTTTAGTTGTTTTCTGGGATATTGCAGGAAAGAATATGGCATTGCAACTTTCTTTGCTTGCAATTTTTGTTTTTTGACAAATTATGAAAACAAAATAAATCACATGCTCCTCATAGAATCATGCATTGTGTTGCCACTTTGCTCTAATATTTAGATACTTTTTTTTATATCTGTGTAAATTGTAAAAGCATGAGAAAAGGCATAAATAATATACAAAAGGAGTTATCTATTGTTTTCAAGATCTTCAGTTCAGCCTTTCTCTCTATGCTGTATTATTTTCAGATTTGACTTCCAAAATGAATGAAGGTGAAAGTCAGAGCGTACCAAACAAAGATATGAGTTCCATTTATCAGGAGCAAAGAGTACAACCGTGTCATCTTAGTTCATCAATCTATTATGGGGGTCAAGATATCTATCATCATCCTCAGACTGCACATACCTCAAGCATGAACCCAATGGTATGTATGGATTAATATTAGTATGCCATGTGAGGTTGTAGTTTTAGTCTTATCCATAACCATAATCATTGCAATCAGCATGGCCAAATGTTGGAGCATTGTAGGCTGTTCTCTGTAATTATATCTCTTGTGATGCTTTAAATAATCCCATAAGCTTAAAAGTTCAATTGGCAAAGTAATTTTTATACAGAACATATATAGATGACAACATTTTAGCTTGTCACTCTGTCAGCACAAAGTTCATCTACCGGTTTGTATTAAGTATCTGGGTTAATTTAATATCTAAGTATGCAGGCAAGGAACGAGTTAATTGAAACTTTTGTGCAGACTCTTCCTTGCATGTTAAAGCCTGCTGTTAGGGGATACAAATGGAGGAACTTGCTAACATGTTCTGTTTTCTCATTAGTTCAAAAAGGATGGACCTGAAGATGACACAGGCAGTGCTTCAAGAGGAAATTGGTGGCAGGGTATGACCTGTTAGTAGCATATAGCATTATGAAAATAACTTGAATTCAACTCACATTTTTGTTATTTTTAAATTTTCCTTCATGCAGGGGGCCTCTATTACTAAGATCTCACGAGCCATGGCATATATATATATTTAGGTATTTGATTCACTAAGACACGTACTGCATGTACTTTTTGTAACAGTTTGATTCATCATTTCTCTGTATACTTTACTTATATGTATCGTAATAACCTTACCTAGTTAGATGGGTCTTATTTGGATATTAGATATCGTGTATCCTGATATAATCTGGATTGAGTTACTTATTGTTGGGAATATAACATGCTTCTTAGATATTTGTCCGGGCTGCATTATTTTGGAGTTTCATTACTTTGTTTATAGATTAAAGTTTTGTGCTCTCAGTTTCACCCCAACTTCCCATTTTTGGCATTTAACCTTTTAAATTTAGTCACTTAATGTGGTTAAACTATTATTAGATTGAAATAATTCCATTTAAAAGTTGTCTGAAATGTAGTAAATATATTTCATGCCCATTGAGTTGTTTTTCATCTAATCGTTTACCATATATGTTTTACCTTTTCGTTATGAGAGACATTTCGCATCTTAGCCACAACATCGCCCTTATAAGAGAATACGCCATCTGGCATGATTTGAAAATATGTTTGCAAATGCTTTATATGTTCTTTTTTTATTTTTATTTATTTATAACTACCCTAAATTTGTCTTCAATAACTCCCTTTTGTCTTATTTCCTTTCAAAACAAATAAATAATTACTTCTCGGTCTGTTCATAGTTATTAATACAGCCAGGTATTATCTTTTGTATATGATTATTTTTTTCATGTTTTTTTGCAGGTATAAAGGCAAGTTATAGGGTAGTAGTTTAATCTACCTTTTGTTATATGGAATAGGAAAATATCAGTCAGCGTGTAGCGCAAAGCTGATTATTGTAAATTCACCAGCCATGGAACAACACACACACACACATATATATATGACAAGGCTATATGATGCTTTTTTTTTCTTTTGCTGTAAGGCAGATGCATGGTTTACTTGGTCTTTTTGCAATAAAAGTACTTGGTTTAGAAGCTTTTTCTAGCATCAATCTACTGCTAGAAAAATCTTAGTTATGAAATGCTTTGTGGTTGAAAAATTTTCTTCTTCCTGCTTTTACTTGTTCAATTTTTCTGTCTCTGGCGGATGGATGTGTCGTATGATATGCACCGGAAGTGTACATACATACATAAATACATCTGGCTGCAGAAACCATTCATGCTGTTATGAACTTCAATTTGAATTCATATTTGAGGATATTCTGATGATGCTTATTCTCTCTTCCATTTGGCTTATTGGAAATCAAGGTTGGGATTTGTAACGCCAATCCACTTTGTCAAACCTTGTGGACTGTTTATGATCTTAGACAGTAAAAACATGTTTCCTTGGTCACTTTGGATCAGGTTTAGTTTTATGAAAGACAGATGATTTGGTCGTAGTGTCGTGTGTCTGCACAATTCTGAAATTAAAGGATTTTGTTTTCAGTTTCTCAGTTATGTGATGAACTTCAATGTCTGAGGTGATGATGCCTCTTCCATGATTATTTTCTATTTTCTATTTTGTTCTTGTGCATCATCATCGTTGTAGAGGCGGGAGACTTGTTTATCAGATCATTCCTAGCTTGGATTTTCATCCTTTGATACGTTTCTGATTCAGTCCTGTCATTGAGTTTGTGGTTTCGTCGAAGTTCTGGTCGTGAAAGAAGATTTCTAAGCCGAGGACAAAGATCCTGCAGCCACATTTTTGGCCTAGTTAAATCTGATTTTGATGTTTCAGAATCTAGGTCTAGAAAGACCCACACTTATCTGTCATTTCGAATTGCTTCAATCAATTGGGGTTTGGAGCTTTGTGCTCTTGGCAAAAAAATTTTTGGGAGGGGTAAGATAGAATATAAAGGAGACCAAAAGTCAAGTCAATGTTCAAAGCTTAACCTATACTGACTCTTCAAACGTTCAGATTTAATACATTCCAGCTGCTAGCTTTTATTCACTAGAAGGAGAAGTAAAGCAACGTAGTTACCAACTACACAGCTAGCTACCAGCTTTTAAGTACTTCGAGTCCATGTTCAGATATATTCCCATCACGGAAGTGTATAAACTGCAAAACCAGCAATGTTTACTTTACTGGGTGAGCAATGAGTGAAAACTTGGAAGGCAAGAACTTTAGGTGGAAAGAAAATGCATGCAACTAGGAAGTAGGAACAAGCTGACTCACCTCCACTCTCGTAATGCGACGTTTGGGGATGGTAATGAAAATTTCAGGCATGATTCCAGATGCCTTAGCAGTGTCTGAAAGCATTGCAGCACAAAGACAGCTTGAGGTTTGACCTGTACCCTTCACCTGAATGCAGCAACTGTCTGAAGCAGCAGCCTTTCCATTTTGTGCTGCTGCTGCACAAGGAGCCAGCTTCATGGCTTCATTGCCAGAAGAAGCTTTTCCACATTCCCCTGCAGCATCAACCTGTCCAGCAACAATCGCAAACACAAGTTTGTCTCAACTTAGTATTTGGTTATTATTCTGAGATAATAATTCTGAGAAAATAAAGATAGATTTTAGAGATAAATGAGATAAGATAAAATAAGATACGGAGATGGAATTATGTTTGGTAATAATATATAAAACATGGTGATTGTCTTTGTATTCTATTTAGTTGATAGTGAACAAGAGAAAATAAAATATTAAAAAGTTTATTTTACCATTAACATGTATTATTGTTAAACTTACGTATTAAAAAAATAGATTTTCTTTTTTACTTTACTTTACATTGAGTATTAAAATTAATAATAGTGTAATAACTCTAGTTATAAATATCGGATTGACCAAGCGAGTTGCCCTGGGGCTCGAACAATTCAAGGCCATGGTTGATCCCAATTTTATTAAAAAATAGAGGAAGTATTGATTTGGCATGATTTGGTTAAAAAACTGAATCAACCCATAATTCGGTCAAAACATGAATTAAAAACCCGTTAACTTTTTTAAAAAAAGATTTTTTGATCAAAATAATGTTGTTTTGATTTTTTTTCAAAAATCAATTTGGGTTAACACTTTTGAGTCTTATTCTAGATCGGGTTTGAAAACTATAATAATTATTTTTATCCTTTGATGTTTTAATTGAACAAGTTTAGAATTAAGATTTTTTTATAGAAATATTTTAAAGATAAAAATAAAAATATTATTTTTAAAAATATATCCAATTTATAAGTACCGATGACATATTTATGCTTATATTTTTATATTTTTAATAAAATATATTTGCATTCCAACTATTTTCATATCTTTTTTATCCTGTGACGAAAAGAAAAGGCTACATAGTTACTGCAACTTCAATGAGCAAGCAAAAGCTCCCCCTTGAGCTGGCCAACTACCGTAATACACGTGCAAAACGCCAGCCTCCTATTGGTTGCGCTGAGAATTAACAAAACTCCATGATAAAACAAAAGCAAACGCCGTTGCCGGGGATCGAACCCGGGTCACCCGCGTGACAGGCGGGAATACTCACCACTATACTACAACGACCTTTTTGTAAATCACATGAATCATAGTGATAATTAAATAGTTCAAACTATACGCTATGTAAATGAGGCTTGGGTTTAAAAGCTGCTTGTTACAAATATTGTGCATAAATGCTCTTTATATTTTATAAAATACGGAACCGTAATAATAGAGAAACCCCCCAAAAGAAATATTTTTAATTCATATAAATCATTTGTCAATAAACATCCCAAATAAATCCAATGAGTCGTTAATAATTTTATGAGGTAGAAAGGGGTATCTTCCATGTCCTTTTTTTCCCTAACTAAACAAATAGTTCCATGAATTTATTGAATAATAAAATTAAAAAATAAATTGTAACTATAATTGGAATGATAAAAAAAAGTATACGAATTAAAACATAATATTTTAAGTAAAATACATAATAAAAAACAGAAGATGTCTTAATTATCTATAATAATCAGAGTAAGAAATTGAATTCCATTGTAGATATATATACGATTGGATTTTTGTTATGCATTTGATTGTTAAGTTTTGACGGGGCCACCAATGGTTTTTTTTTTTTTTTTTAATATTAACAGTTTCTTTTTAATCAGCTACTTTCACAGATATTAAAAAAAAAAAAAAAAAAAACAACCTGGAGATTTCTGTGCATCACTAAATGTCTCCTCTTTAAATTTGATAGCGGCCATTGTTGTCCCGATGATCCCCAACCAACAACGCTCATATACTTTCTTTTTTCTTCTTAATAGTAATTAAGAAGTCAGCAAAGGTGACCTCTTTTCCTTTTGAGAATTATTGTTTTTCTTCTTTAAACATCCATAAATATTAATTTAGCACAAAGGGCTTCTTGGAAGTATTATTTTTTATTAAATTTGTTTTTTTAAACTGCCTTTCTTCTAACAAATATGAGTTCTTACAAAAAATTTCGATGGTCTTAATATAACCATGTCAATAATGAAAAATAAATCGGGATGCCGCTATTTTCTCTCTTTCTTCGGTCCTTCCCAGTAGGGACAAACAACAAATTCATTAGAAGGCTTGAACTACATGAATGATTCATGAAGCACTCAACTCATTATCATTACATATATCTCGTTACATCTAAGGTTTAAATAACATGATGTGTGCTTTACCCAGCTCTCAAACATCTTCCTAATTCTATGGGGGGGGGGGGGGGGGGGGGTGGGGACATGCACGAAGGAGCCATCAGCAGATGAATTTAGCAGATATCAGAAAATCTGTTCTCGGGTGAGCTGATTGTTTCTATTATAGACCCAAAAGATTCAACTCCGGTTTGAGAAGCCGAGGTGTTTCAATCACATTGTCTGCTCCCTCTATCATGTTGCCGCCATCCCTGCCTTCTGTATCTATACTGAGATACTCTGTCAACACCTTTTTTACCCCTAAACCACGCTGAGGAATTTTGCCACTGGTCATGAAAGGCGACCGGTCTCCCTTTGCAGGGCTTATTCGTTGTTGACCTGGTGAAAAGCTTGGTGTGTTGAAAGCTGTTTTGTATGGAGTGTTTGAGACGGGGACCGAGTATGGAATTGTTACTCTTTTGTGAGCAATCACACTGACTTTAGAGATTGAAGAGAAATGATCCGAATGTTTTGTCAAATCATCCACGTAGAGCAGGTCGTCAATTCGGGCCACAATATTAAATGCCAAGCTCTCTAAAACTCTCGAGTAGCTCTCCAAAATGGATTTCCCAACATCCTAAGTAATTAAGTAAACTAAACTGATTATGAAATTGGTATTACAAGACAATCACAATAATAAAATAAATTTTATCGGGCTAAGAAATCAAAACCTTGTTGTACTGGATTTTGCTCATATCCAAAGTTGTCTGTGGAAGACCAGGGAATCGCTGCTTCAGGCAAAGTAGGAGGCTTTCTGCTCTATCAGCAAGCAATTCCCTCTTGTCTGCATCAATCATCAGTTCCTTGACCAATTCCCAAGACGACTTTGAACTGGATCGATTGGTACTACTGGCAGGTTTATAATTGGTTCTTTTGCGCCATATATAGATTGAGGCCTCCACTCGGTTCGCAAGTTCTATAGCTTGATGTTCAGAAGACAAATCTAGGCAATCAAGGAGACATTCTGGATAAAATTGATCTGAAGAAATATATCGATAGATGAGGTCTCCTAGGCTGGCTTTTCCATTCTGAAATAAAGGTGGGGACAACAATTTTAAAAAAACTTGACTTTTTGTTATACTAACTCCATTCATAGATCTAAGGTGATTATACCTTTGGAAGAGCCTCCAAGTAAGATTCAGGGATTTCCATTTCAGCTAAAGTAATACTGTTGATAGCCATGGCAGCTTTCAATATTTGATTTGTAGAATCACGTTTGTGCTGCAACTTCTTTCTTGAATTTTCATGGAGGCCTCCGGGAGGTACCTGAGGCACAGGTAGCCACCACTTCTCTTCTTGGCGCTGCAGGGTTCTTCGGAAAGAGGCTGATCCATCAGTATCAGGGGCCAGGATCCCTTGGTCGACGTACCAGAACTCAGTATTGTCAAAACTATCTAATATCTCCTGTGCAAGAAATTCACATTCAGAATGTCGTGACAAACACTAGCATTTACGAACTAACAAGTGTTGGGGAATCTTACAAGAAGCATGTTGTCCAATTTGCGCAGAGCTGGAAGATTTATGTAGAGATCCGATCTGGGTCCGCAGGTCATAACCTGGATCACAAGTTGACGACATTGAAAAAACAAAAACAAACAAAGAACAAATCCAGAAATCACTCATCCATTTTTTCCATAGCTTTTTGCCCGCAGTTATAAAAAAATGCTGGCACTCATTCTATTGTCACAAGGACTTCTGAACATCCATGAAAGGAAATGTTTCCATGTTTTACAATAGGATTCAAGTTACAAGTTGTTTAATCTTTAAGAGAAGTCATAATTAGACCATTACAGCAATTAATGGTATAGCCTTAAAGTACTCAAATCTATTTTATAGAAGTTTGGTTCTATTTGTTATATAAGCTCATAGTTTCCCAACTAACCATAATGAAATTCCATTCTCGTGGAAATAAAAACTTTGATTATTATTATTATTTTGGTTCACAACAATAATCAATTAGTTAAACCAACAGTCAAATTCAGAAAAGACACCCGACATTCGAGTTTGTTAGATTTGCAAAGACTTGTAACATTCCACAATAGAAGAGGAAAGCAATGGCTGGCCGCATTAATCAGGGTCTGTAACGAATGAAATAGAACTATGAAGCGTGTCTATTCTGAAAAATAAAAATAAAATCACACACATGCACATTTATACCTCGAGCTTGCTTCCATCTGGAAATGTCTGCCAAGAAGGCATCAACTCCACAATGTGATCACTCACACAAAGAAGCCATTCCATCTCTCTTCGCCACATAGCTTTCTTCTCAAGTGGTAGAGGTTCCAACCTCCATAGTTGCCCGAACAAGGTAGCTGCAAATTGGGCAGAGAAAAAAGCAACAGACATGCATCAAAATAAAAGCCAGTGCCTACTCCTACAAAACAAACTGATCAATAATACTAAAAGTCATATATATAGATTATTTACCGCATAGATTAGTAATGGCATTTGAGATCGCCAATGCTGTACAAACCCCATTTCCACAACCAGACATGTCTTCTCCGAGCAGCAATTTTGAAAACCTTTCCTTCATCATCTCAGTCTCTATCGCACCATAAACCAGACTCATAACATCAAACACATTATCTTAGACTTCAAAATGTAAATATAGAAGGGGAAAAATCAATACCTGAAACCGAAGACCCTTGTTTCTCCAACTTCCTATCATCAAAGTGGGATTTCTCTTCATCATCAGTTGCACCATCGGTATTTGTGCAATCAGGTGCTTCATCTTTCAGTACAGGCCAACCCATTGTATGAGGAGAAGATGAGCCCTCTTCAGAGCTACTATGACCATGCTCCTCATTCCCTGTGGCCTCGGAAGTTAAAAAGTCAGAACTTGAACTGCTTTCTCTACATTTGTCTTCAATCAAATCACCAAATGTCTGGACTTCACCTTTCTTTTCACCAAAGTTTGTGTCTTTCTCTCTGTTACGTTCATTACTCTTCTCAATCAAACCCTCCATTTCTCCCTTCTCTTCTTTCAAAACCACCCCAGGTGAATCACAAAAAAAACAGAATCGTTCACTACCATACCATTAAACTGTAGCCTTTTCAAGCAAAACCCATCTGAGAAACTAGCTTTGCAATACAAGTTTCTAAGAGATTTTGAGACCCAGGAGCCCAGTAGAGAAAATGGGTTCAGGAGCTTCTTAGCTTCACTGGTACTGGAACACAAAGCTTGAGCTGGAAATGTTGCTCTTCTTGTTGGTGAGCTGTTTCTGTGTCTTTTTGGTGGATGAAAGCTCTATCCATAAGGTAAGAACCATGTTTGCTTCAGTGGGGCTATAAACAAAATTTTATTTGGTTTATTAATTTGGTAAATGTGGGGAGCTTCCTATATAAACCTATGTGTCATGTGTGGAGTGAAGCCAGTTATGATTACTGAAACTCGCTCGTACACGACATGAAAAAGACAGGAAAAGGCTCTTCCTTCTTGATGATGATGATGATTCTATTATTTTTTAACTGTTCTCTTTTTTATCTCTTTTTTTTCTTCAAGAACACAATAAATAAATTAAAAAAAAGGCTTCTTGTCTTTGGTTTGCTTAAACAAGGGTTATAAATGATAAGTTCATTAATGATTCCCAGAGTTAGTTTGAAAAATATAATAAAGTAAGGTGGTGGGAGTCGTGCATGCGACGGATCAGTCAAAATGATGGTCCTTAATTGTGATTATGGATCTCTCTCCATTTCTTTCCTTGTCATCTGCTGCTCTTGTTCCTTTAAGCTCCCAGATGAAGCTTGAGTTTTTGCACAGGGAAACTAATACTGGTTTATCTCGGCACTGTAAAATGTGCACATCGTTAGGTGATGCATTCGCATTATTAAGTTCCAGCTTCACTTGTAACCCATGCCACATTAAGTTATCTTCACACAAAAGTAGAAAGTAAATCAGAAGCATCGAATTAATGCTTCTTTTTTCTAGGGATGTTAGAGGTGTAAATAAATTTATTTACATCAGACTATATTTAACCTAGCTTTGGTAAATGAGATTGTTTTTTGTGGAGATTTTAAGAAACTATTTTCTCATAAATACTATAACTTAACCTTAGAGTTCAGATTTGAGACATGTTAACCAAAAAACAAAAAAAAACGTTCATGTGTAGCCAAGTGAACACGCGCGCGCACAAATACAAAGAACAAGTTCAAACTTCACCTTTTTCATTGCAAGTAAAGAAGACACTGTTTTCAGAACAGTAACTTGGAAAGAAAAAAAACACTGCAAATCGAGTATTTTATGCTTCCTCTCACGCGATTAATTTAATTTAATTAAAAAAAATAGATTCAACAAAGGTTAAAAAAAATTATAAGTTAACCCTTACTATTTTCAAAATCACATAAAAATTTTATAATAAACAAATAACAAAATGTTAATGAATAAAATCAAAAAATATAAACTTAAAAATACAAAAAAAAAAACTAAGCAAGTCCGGGTAAACTTTATAAACTTGATTTAATCTCTCAAACTCACAACTTTTTAAATTGTAGACCTTGGCTAAACTAACAAGCTCAACACCCTCCAAATTAAATGTTGAAGAATAAAATCAATAATTTTAATTAAAATAATTCATTTTAAAAAAGATAAATTTAACAAAAACCGGAAAAAAAACCCAAGGCAACCCTTGTATAAAATAGGAAAAAAAAGAGCTTAAAAAAGGAATAAAAACTCAAACAAGCCTTTAAAATAGCTAATTTTAACAAAGACCAAAAAACCGAGACAACTCATGTTATTTTCAAAACAACTAAAAAATCTCATAAAAAATAAATAAAAAAATAACAAAATGCTATAGGATGAAAAAAAAAATCTTAAGAAAAAGAGGAAAAAAACAAAAGAAATTCATATCAAATTCATAAACTGAGGTTAATCTTTTAAAATTACAATCTATTAAATTCTAGACTCAGATTGAATTAAAAAGTTAAACACCTGGCCAATTCATTCTTGTATTGACTAATAAGTTTGATTAAAAAAAAAAAAATTCATGTCCTTATAACATGGCTAAATTATTTCGCTAACTAAGAGCAAAATAGTAGTTTTCCTTTGAAAATGGATAATGAAACCCTACTCTCTCTGTACCTTTTGTTATAATATATGGTCTAGCTTAAGAACAAATTGGATAGGACCAGTCATTTTATTATGTGGCGAGGCGAGGGGCATGCTTTGCTGCCTTTCCATTTCTTTTCCAGTTCCAGCAGGACATGGTTTAGGGCTTAAGGGACATTTTGGTAATCTGACACTTCACTTTCTAGTTCTTAACAAAACTTTCCTTGTTTTTTTTCCTTTAGTCCTTAGTTTTGAAATTTGAATAAATACTCTCTTTCCTTAATTTCTCCTAATCCATTTTTTTTATCCAACCATATCGGCTCATTCTCAATTTCTAGAAAATTCAATGCAAGGTATATGAATTACGAACAGGAATATATATATATATATATATATATATATATATATATATATATAATAATTAAGCTGCTAATATATATATAATGATGGTGAAAATGACATTAGAGTTGTGGTTGAGATGTTATGTAATAAAAAATACAAACAACATGACCGCACATTCTGTAGCCTCTCTACAATTAATCCACTCACTCTCCCTCTTTGTAACTTTCCTTGCAAGGCTTTATTAATCCTTGACATTTCTTAAGGTTTTTCCAACTGAAATGTGGACAGACAGGCTCCTTCCAACAACTACCCACTGTATACCAACTTGTTTGCTTGACGCTGACCGCTAAGTTGGAGAAACCTTGGGGAAACTTTCTTTCCACGATGTTTCAGTTAATTATACAAGTAAAGCAATACACGCGCGCGCGCGTATATATGGAACGTTACTTTTATTTTACTATACTAACAAAAAAAAAAAGTATATTACTATACTATACATGTCTCTTTTCTCTATTTAACCGCTGCCCTTGCACCACTTGAATGCACATTGATGATGTCAAAATAATATAAGTTGTTTGGAGACGGGTTTATATTTTGAATAATTATTTAATTTTTATAATTTAATTTATTTTTTGTAATTAAAATGGTTGGTGTCGGGTGTCAGGTGTCTAGAGTTTGATTGGTCATTGTGACAGGTGATTGATACTTATAAAAGGTTCTCTCTGATGTATTTTGAGATTTTTTAGTGCTTAAGTAAATATTTTTTTTAGGAAAAATACAATGATATTTTAGATAAAGTGTAATGATATTTTAAAAAAATGCTCTAAAAATATATATGTAGAAGAGAATGAAGACTGTGAATCTTTTATTTGAAGAATTTATAGTGAATGTATAATTCACGAGTCTTATCGCTTTAAAGAAATAAAAGGTTAAAGTGTAATTTTTTTCTTAATAGTTTTAATAAGAAAATACTCTTGACATCCATTAATGAAGAATAAATATTTTTTACACAAATATTAATGTTTATGAAAATATAATAGACATTTAAAGAAGTCTTACATGTTATCCCATGTTATTGGGCTGTTCCTCAAGGTTGAGCTTATAAAAGCTAGATTTTTTTTTTAATCGAGTCATTAAAACTTGACTTGGACGTTGTCTGAGACTATAAATTTTTAAACTTTCAAACAGTTTTTTTAAATTTATTCAATTTAAGTTTATCTCGTACCATCAAAATAATTTTCCTACTTCTTATGGAACTAAAGACAGAGTAACAAGTTTTAGGGGGGGGTGGGATTTTTTCTCACTTTCTTATGCTTGGCTAAAATTGGAAAACTTGGAAATTAATTTTGCTGTCGCGTATCTGGTAATTAAATGCATGATTAACATCCACCCTTGACACACACACACACACAGCTAAAAATGTTATTTCCACTTGAACATGATGTCTGTTTGCAAAGCAAGTTTGTGTAGTAAAACTTAAAATGATTATATAACCGTTGCGCAATCTGCCGGAGACAGATTTGGAAATGGTCAAGCTTGAGCTCTGGTGATCGGACTGCAGTTCCGGTAAGTACGCCTAACCTGGGCTATTAGATTGGTGTCAGCCACGAGCCCAGTAAAATCATCTTTCAATTGCACAATCGGATGGCTGGACTACGGTTCCTCATCAAGCCCAGTAAATTATTTTCTGTCGCTTGGAGGCCAACCACTTGTTTGGGCACGGGACATATTTGTCCTGGAATTACTATGACTTCAACTGAGTTTTTATATAATTTATTTTTTTTAATATTTTTTAAAAAAATTTAAGTTTTTTATTTAAAATTAATATTTTAATATTATTTTGATATATTTTTAAATTAAAAACAATTACAATTACAATATTAAATAGGCCGTAAAACTTGTGTTCATTTTTCTGGTAATGGAGAGGGGAGAGAAGAGAATATTGTTATATAAGAGAATCAAAACACTAAAAGAAAGTGAAATCGAGATCAAAACCTTTGAGTAGTTTTTTCTTTTAGAAATCTAAAATCGCAGAATCCTGACTGCAAAGCCATAAGAGATTTCAACAAACCGCACGCTGTCCTGCTCTCTGATTTATTGATTTATTTATAACGAATAATAATTATTTTTTTTTAATAAATAACGAAACGACTCTCCTCCTCCTAAAGTTGCTGCAACGTGCACTGCCTGCCAGTGCACACAAATTTCAACCCTCTAACCACCATTGAAATTATCGTACCAAGCGAGTAGTCCATTACAGCACTTCACTTTTCATAGCTGTGAATCATGGGAATTACAACGAGAGAAAGTCCATCCATCATCCATCATCCATCATCCATCATCCATCATCATTTTTTCATCTTATTTTTATAGAATAATAGTCCAAACAGTAAAAGTTGGTTTGAAAAACAAAGCATAATAAATAGGACCACTCCAGTGTAAAATCGAAAAAGCCATGCCCAGATGATTGCTTCCTCTTCACTGCTTTTCCTTGACGATTGTCACAGGGCATGGAGCATGGGTCATCACATAAGTGCTCACACTGCCCAGAAGTATCCTGTTTTCACAACACGACCCCAAGACAAGCACATAAATCATCTACTTATTTGTTTTTGGAATTAATCTTTTTAGTATCATGTAATTGGTAATATAATTGTAGATTGATTAATGAAAAAAAGGATTTCAGAAATATAATTATTAATACCTTCGGATAGTGCCAAGTCCCCTGCTTCCCATGACCAATGAGTCGAGCTTCAGATCATCGATAGCATCAAGGAGCTTCTCTCTGGCATCTCCTCCCCAGTACATTTTTGAAACAACTTTCACCTATATATAGATATAATTTTTTAAACAATTCAATAACAACTCGTTGAACACGCAGATCAATTCAATACTAGTAGCTGAGCTACCTAGCAAGCACAGTACCTCTTTCTGTCGTGAAATGGTGTCAAGCATATCAAGAACTTGAATGTCTGCTTGGACGTCGTACTTCTTCAAAATCTCGGGCTCTCTAAACTCAGCCAGAGGAATAAGAGCTAAATCATCAAGAAATTTAAGAGCACAGATCAGATAAATATGCGTGTGTGTGTGTGTATAGTTTTTAACTAAAAGGGATTTAACTAATTAATTACTTACGAGAACCAGACTTAGCAAAAAGCTGGTTATGAGAGTTGGGATTGATGTGGATGAGATAAAGAATGTCACCATTATCAACCAAGTTATCAATGGCCCATTTGAGAGCGTTCTTGCTGCTAGGCGAGAAGTCCATAGCCACACCAATGTTTCTATCTCCCGTCATTTTGATCTTCTTCTCTGTCTTGGTATGAGGTACATGAACAAGGTGTTGGCTGCGTGAGAGAAAGCAAAAGGAGAGAAACCTTCTTGTCGTTGCGTTTGGTTCTTGTTTCCGAGGGGAAGAGAGGATTTCTTTTCCTTTACTTTATATGGAAACCGGGTGACCACCGTCTTCTGTTTTTGTGGGGCCCTCTCCTTTTGATGCTTTGCATCTTGGCCGTCCACCTCTGCATTTGGCTCTCTTTGATTCTCGATAGTATTTGTTTTGCCTGCTGCCAGCGCCTTGCGGGCCCCATTTAGCATTGCGTAATAAGTGGGGATTGGTCACAATTCGAACTTTCGAGAAAACTCTGTGTGTTCAAAACTAACGCTGTATTACGCATAGTTATCAGACTCGACAAGGAGTTGATTCGGTTAATGAATCGGATTTTGAGTAATATGTTAAATTTAGATAAAAAATTTTTAAAAAAACAATATTTAATATTTTAATATTTTATATAAAAATATTTAAGATACTATTTATATGAATATACACTATAAATAATAAAATTTCAAAAATTATTATAAAAAAATTATTCCAAGTTAAAAAATATTATATTGATATGTTATCCTTTTAAGTTTAAGTATTTAAACTAAATTTTTTATTTAATAATAAAAAAATATAAATTTTCAAAGTGAATATAAAAAATATAAGGATTTCAAATCGTACATTGAAAAAAAAAATATTCTTCTAATATTTATATAGTAAATTTTAAAATATATTAATAACCAATTAATTTTTGTTTTTTAAAAAGGATTTCTGGCTAAAAGAAAAAACATATTTTTTTAAAAAAAATCTCAACAAGATTTTTCCTGATTACCTGAGTCATGATTCAACTTAGCATATCAACCAAATTTTACCAAGTTTTTATTTATATTGATTTTTTTATCTTTATCTAGACCGATATCTAATCACAAGATATGGGTTTAATAACCATGATATTACGTTAATTACCCACCCAAGTAGAGTTTGTGACACATACCGTCTTTCAGTTTTTCACTTTTCGAAAAAAATTGGTCTAAGCAAAAATTAATTAATTGTCTCTTAACTAGTATTAGTTAATTAATAATCATAAAATTGAAGCATGGGAAGAGCAGGAAGCTGCTTTGAAGTTTCCTCTGTCCTTGTCATGTGGTGTATCCAAATACAGTTGTACTTCCTGTCCAATTTAAGAAGAAGAAAAAGAGTTAAAGTCCCTTTTTTTAAATACGAGGATAATTAGAGGAATAATAATGGGTAGCATGCGACAATGGAAACAAGATCTGAAAGCAAAAGGCAGTGGAATCAATCAATGCAAAAAAAATAAAATAAAAAAAATCAGCAGAATAATTATCAAATTTGCACGTCAAGAGATGGAGGCATTCAGCAAAGTAAAATCATAAAAGATTTTATCGTTTGCCTTTACCTGGGATTCATCCAGACATTCAAATGCTCAGCTATTTTTTTTTTTACTTTAGTCTTAAAATTATATTCTCGAAAAAGCTTTATCTAAATTGAAGCTATTTTTTTTTCCCTCAAATAATTTTAAGGGTGTATTTTTTATATTGTCTTACATTATTTGATGCATTTAAAATAATAAATTCTCCTGAAGAATAACTCTAAGATTTGAAATAAAAAAATAAAACAAATCTTTTTAACCATAAATATTCTTTAAAATTAAAATATTAGCAGTATTGTTTTAGTGCTTACGAGGGATAGTTTTTAATATTGTTAAAGACCTTGAAGTGAGAACTTCGACCAAAATGCACAAGCACGAGCTTGCCCTGTCAGCAAGCTTATTAAACTAATAATAAAATGCAAATATATATAGTTTTTATCAATTTGGATGTTGATTTTAGGTGACCCGTTATTAATTGAATTCATGTATTAAAAAAATAATATTTTGCTTTCTTTTTTTTTCTTTTTTTTTTGATTTACGTGGGGTGTCCGGGCCAGCTTGCGCGCACCACGACTATTCCCCACGGCCCACTGGACATCCTGCAAGCCCAGGAGCAGGTAAGGCACCGCGGGGGTGACAGGCGTGCACATAGAGAGTTGAACCGGGACGGGGGCGGAACAAGTCACACGGTTGGTTGACCACAGCAGCTAGACCCTCAAGTGCAATTTTGCTTTCTTTTCTTGAACTCAAACATAGCAATATAGGAACAAACTCATTTTGAAATACCGGCCGATTTAGCCCTTGTATTCTCGTAAAGTCATAAAATTAGCCCTACTTTGTATTTGTCATGTCTTATCAAATTGGACTGAATTGTAAATAAAATATAAGGAATTTACCCTATAATGAAGACTCTATTATCTATAATTTAGTCCAATTATGTTGAATTGTATCTGTCATGTTGAATTTTATTTTAACTTCTTGTATTTGTCTTTTTCTTTAAAGTTAGTCCCAAAGAGTTAAAAGATATGAACACCACAGCAAAATTAAGGGACTAACATTATCATCTCTGAAATATGCACAAGATAAATTTCTAATATTTGCTACCAGTTGAACCCGTCACCTCTTGGTTGACACCAAGGAGCCACTACTAGTAATGCCTTATTTGGCATTACGGTACATTTAAAAGTTTTTTAATTTTTAATTATTATTTTAATATGATGATGTTAAAAATAAATTTTAAATAATAATAATAATATTTTTTATTATTTTAAAATAAAAATATTTTAAGAAAACATCTCCAAACCCCAAACTTTTAAATGAGAAAGATTACCATGGGCCCATTGAAAAGAAAGAAAAAGGAATCAATCTATCAATGTCCAGCCTAGCCGAAGAAACCTGTCAAGTACTTGAATAACTTTTTTCCTTGTGCTCAAGTGCAGAACAAATGAAGCAAGGAAGGAACTTCTTGAAAGAAGAAGTCATTCATATTTCCTGTTCATCGAGCTTGAAAACGAGTGACAGACCCGAAGATCCTAGAGAAGCCTGTGCAAGGTGATCCGTTGCGATGGCAACAAGAAACGCAACGAGCCATGGCCACCGACGGTAAACGATGTATAAGACACATAGATCCATTCCTTTTATGTTGACAGCATCAGCGTTGAAGTTTGAAGTCGACATGTTTGATCCCAATAAACAAGACTTGCAGCCCGCTAAATCATAAGAGGAACCCAAGTTCCGAACAGCAGCAATATATCACAAAGTCCCTTCTGTATGCGCCTCAATGGCAAAATTCAAATCAATTCTCACGATTCCGTACAGAAATATTTTGTATAATTTACACAAAATCACCTAAAACAGAGAAGATTGTATGAGACAATGGACATATTTCAAACTCGAGGAAAATCTAATGCCAACTGCTGTAAGCCATATTTCATCCAAATAGACGAATACCAAAAAGGATTTAACTACCACTACAAACGGTGAGAAGGAGCTTCTCGTTGGACAAAAAATAAGCGCCTGTAGATGGGCATCATCACCATTTTTCTGGATCAACCAACTTCACAACTCACGCGGGAAATTGTTTATGTGTCCTTCCTCCAGTGTATCTTTGTTGTTGATCTTGTATGATATCCTTGTGCGCATCACGAGGGATTTCTGAAAACATGATTTTGGTAACGATCTAATATCATCCACAGCTTAAAAACATATTATTATAATTAATTATGAGATATGAACCAGGAAAACATGATGAAGCAATATATAGCAGTTGTTCCTAATCCCAATTGTCTTAAGTAATTTTTTGATCAGCATTCAGAAATATCATTTATTACGTGAGCAGACTCCTCACATCATGCCTTTTCAAGCTTAAATAAAGCCCTATGCTGTCTGCTTGCACTAATGTTTACTGGGCTGGATGTTCCATGCTACAGATACAGGTAACTAGTAGCACATTTCGATTCCCATTTCACCAAACCTTGATCATTATTGGGTTCCCAGAATCAAGCATCATACATAACAAAAACCAAGAATATTTGTTAGTCTCCCAGCCAAAGACCAAATTAATTTCAGCAGTAGGAATAAACTTCGCTGGAGTTTAATCTGAAATGGTGTTCTCCTGCAACTTCAGTGGCTCGAGTTGACAGCAGCTCAAAATTATAAGACTAAAGGACATTCAAGCATAATCGCTGATACTCATTCAGAAAATCACATCCACTAGAAGCTACTGGTTCAATGAAAGCTGTTTCCATTTGTTTAAGGCTGGACAATGGCTTTATGAAACATCTAGGCGTGTTTAAGGCCGGACAACGGCTTTATGAAACATCTAGGCGTGCCAGGTTGGACTATTTTGTTTTTAAGAGAATATATTATACTTAACAAGCCCATAATTCATAGAGTTAACCACATTGATGGAAGTAAAATTTCTTCAGTACACAAAAATAAAATTTGTAGCTATTCATCAGAAATTTGTACTCTCCCACTCGTAAGTGACCGTATTTCTATTTTAGTTTGTCCTGACATACATCAGTAAAGAATTAATTATTTTATTTCTTATTCCCCTCATTAAACACTTGATTAAAAGATTACTGAGTAAGATAACAAGGGATCAGTTAGGAAGAAGTTAAAAATATGTGAGATGAAAGAATTTATCGAGAGTCGATAAAATGTGGGTGAAGGCAAACAGGACACTCAGTGGGATGGAGAGAGTGCCAAGAGAATATTACATGGTAATACTAGAATGCTCGTATGATGCCATGAAATCCAGAAACTGAAGTGAATGCAATTTTAGATGACTATGTAAGAGATATACCTTCCCGTGTTGGTTATTAGTAACTCTCATATTTTGTGTAATGGATCCATTACCACTTGCAGGAAGAACATTGCTGCTAGCTGGGTCTAGGTGCAGTTGAAGAAACTGTAAAAGAACAGAAGAAAAGGAGAAATATCACAAAAGCATGTGGGCCAAAGAAAAAGATATTATAGGAAAGCATGATAGAGAAAAAAAGACAAAAGCTGACTGAACTACATCTGAATCTACCTTTGGAACTGCTGCCTGAAATATAAAATCGGTGAAGACATTGGGTGTCAAGTTTGTGAAAGTTGCCTGGACTAATGTTGTTTGCGGGTTTCCTGGTTGCTTTGAGAAGTTGAATGTTATTCTCAAAGAGCTGCTCTCAAATGCCACGAAAGGTGGATAAACTGAACCATTATTCTCTGTTCATAGAAGAAAAGGAAATCAACAAGTGGGACAGCAACCAAGCAGCAAAACAGATATTCAAGGTGGACAACAATTTTTACCAGGCTTTGATGGGCTGGGACCGAAGCCATCCAACAAATCCATCATTGGAGCAGCTCTAGCAGAAGAAGTTGCTTGTGCAGAAGGTGAGGAAGATGACGAGAGTGCATCTAATGTGGCTATTGGTGATTTTTCATTTTGAATGGGTGATAAAATGTCAGTTGTAGATGAGCTGCTTTGTACAGGAGGCACTCCAATTGACAATAGATCCAGTAGAACATCTGCGCCAGCTTTTTGAACCTGGTTTGTGCCTAAGAGGTGCAAACAGAAATCATAGATTAGATTACACATGCAATTAACAGCAAACAATATGCACAATCAGCGACAGAACACTGAAACAGTTGAACTTCGAAGTAAGTCTGTCACTCAACAAAGGAATGGTCACACAAGTACTAGTCCAACCACAAAATTTATGATGTATGAAAAGGAGTATGTTTTTTTTAACAAAATGACAACACATTGACAGTTGCTTTAATGCAGTCACATTTCAGAAAAAATTGAAGAGATTGTCATAGATTCAAAATAACGCTTTCAAGGAAACAGCCAGCAAAACTTTAGTTCATTCCACAAAACTGTTAAGGCCTACATGGTTTTATTTATGCGAAGCTCCCCACTAGGTTTTACAGTCTAAAAGCAGGAGATGCTTGTTCAATTATCACAGTTCTGGGACAACATGGATTCAGACAACAGGAACCCAGCTAAATTGTAGCTAATGTCTGCAAAGGCTATCAGAGATGATTCCAAACTCCAACAAAAATGATAGCAAAATGAGCATCAGCAACGATAATGCAATCAGGGCATTCAACTTGTGAGGATGATTTATAATAAGACATCCCAGGTTCTAGTAAACTAAAAATACTGTTTCAAAGATGTGCATAATCAAGTTATGTCACAGCTTAGAAATTAACCTGATTGTGTTGGAGCTGGTGACAAATCAACACCTAGAAGATCCTGAAGAAAATCACCACCAGCAGAGCTGGGTGCTGCTGGAACATCATCTGAAAGATCAAGTAAATCTACAAGAGGAGCTGTGGAGGGCTTCACAACTCCATTTGGAAGATTAAGGGAAGCCCCACCAGAAGTTGAAACAGCTGCTGGCAAAGAACCAGCCCTCCTTGTAGTGAAAGTAGCCTCATCCAAAATTGGCATCCTTTCGACCAGTGTAGATCTGCATTCATGTGTTAGTTTACTAATCAATGAAATTGCTACAGATATGGAAAAACTTTATGAGATTAACAAGGTAAAATAATAAAAAAATTAACTGCATACCTTATATTTTGATGCTTCTCAATGATGGAATTAAATTCAAGGGATCTTTGCTGCAATTCAAGCACAAGGCTACCTTTATGGTGAACAATTATATCCTTGATCCTTCTGGAAATGATTCAAAGAACAATTCTATACAATTAGATCCCATATCTTGCCACAAATATTATTCAAAATAACAGTTACATTAACAGTAAGAAGAAATAATAATAATAATAATAAAAAGAATTGTCAAATTGTTTGTATAGAAAGACTGGCTGACAATAATAATAGACTCAAACTTACAGCCGAAATCTCTTTCTTTTTATGCATCTTAAAAAAAATGCAATGCTTCTAGGATAGAAAAACATAGGCCTAATAGAATTGCAGGGAATGGAAGGTGCACAAATAAAATAAACACTGAGAAAACACATACTCAGAACAAGATGGGAAACGGGAAGAAAGTTTTAAGAGACCAATCAGAGCCATTGCTTTAGTAGTGAGGTCTAAGGCATGGTGCTTTAAAGCAATCTCAACAACATCCACAATGTCAGACTCCGTAACCTGCTCAGAAAAAAACTTAACTTAGCAGGCAATTAAATGAGAAAGACAACCAACAATAATACTGCTATACACAAAACAAAAGATTTTTTTTGTGTTTGTAGTGCACACACAAATGATTGTTAATCTTGCTTCCTGCCATTAGTCAACCCTGCTGGATCAAACTGACAACCTGATCTCATCAAGCTTTTTGTAAGCAAAGCAGAGATGAAGTCCCATTGGCAAACTAATAAGTCCAACCATTCAACTTTTGTTATCAAACATCATTAAATATTGGAGGAAATGGATCGATTTACTTATATAACAAATTAGTTGGGTTAGATAAAATGTTAAAAGATATTCTTGTTCACATGAAAATGATAATATCAAGAGCTAGTTCATTTTTACATTCTTACATGGAACTTATTGTATTCCCTAAATCCAAGGGAAAGGATAGGAGGAAAAATAACAATTTTAATGTGACTGCTTTCAGCCCCAAAAACATATTTTGCCAACATTCCAGCATAATAGCAGCATATTTGTATTACTTTCCACTAGAAATTATACATCATACAAAATGGACTCAAATAAGTAAAAGATCCATGAACAGTTTCACTGTGGCAAAGCCATAGAAGTTTGCTTTATCAACATCCCATATTTTTATCTTCCAGGTCAACAAAGCACGGCACAAAGAAGGTCCACAATTTGATTTCTTTTATACTCCTCCATCCTATAATACTAGTCCAGTATGCAGACAATAATTTTTTTATTTTATTTTTTTAATCACATACATGCATACAGCTTGTAGATTTTTTTCATTTTCTACAAATTGGTTATATAAAATTATTCTACAAAATAAATACTTTTTCTTGTTTTTAGTAGACAAATATAATGGTATAAAGGGAGTAATTTTTGTCAGAAGTTCCCTATTACTGTTACCATGCTAATTAGGTAACAACACTACCAATCGAATTTGAGGTAGCAGAAAGAAGATGACAAAAGCAAGTGCATAACCAGCAGAGTATATAACAAAATACTTACAGTTACAGGATCCTCTATGGCAAGCATTCCAAAATTATTCATCAACATGTCACCATATTCTCCAATGCACCAAACTGCTACGCGAACAAGGCTTTCCTGATGGGAAAAAAAAAATCAAAGTGGATAGAAATGACAATTCCTTTTTGGGATAAGTATAACATGCACAGTTAAATGCAGTAGACTGCCAAATAAAGCATTTTCTTTTATCAAAAGAAACTTTGAATACCTGCTCAGAAGATGTTTGGAAAGCTTTGTACAATGCCCTGACTGTATATCCATGAAGGTCGGAAGCATTGCTTATCACAACAATAAGGGCATGCCATACTTCATCTTTTACAAAGTTTCCAGCCTACTAAGCACAATATTAAGATCAGAATATGGATTTGTAAAAGATATCGCTACTCAAGACCAGAAAAGGCCAAAATAACAATTACCAGATTCATGCGCTTTGAATTGATCTTTGATATACTCAATTAATTCTTTCAGGTCTCATCTTTCACCATGTTTTAGTTTTCAGAAAAAGTGAAATAAATAAAAAATCAATTCCATGTAATTCCATTTACCAAAACATCTTCATTTTGCAGGCTTTAATTATCTAGATTTACTGGTAAACAACATGCTGCATAACGCATGGCTGAAGGAAGCTCAACATTGAGTTCAACAAAATAAATCAACCAAAGGAAGACGGTCAAGGATGAGAGATTATAAGCTCCTGATAGTAAATGACACAAAAACAATAAGATTGACCCAATATTTCAATAAGAGACCATCATGCACACAAAGCAATGGCATAAACAGAACAATGTATTATGATACTAGCAAAATCAAGAAGTGAGGCCAACATTATCATCCCAGCTGAAAATGCCTCACGAGGATGGCTACAAGACATGAACATGGGTGGTGGCCGTAGAAAAAGATGTGGCTTAAGCTGAAAGAACCTGCGTTTTCAATAGAGTTTGATATAAATGGCAAGCATGAAAATGTTCATCTAGCTGCCCCACAATGTGATAATAGAAAGCATCTTAGAGCCATGACAATGATCATATAATGATTAAACATACTGAAATGTCCCAAACAAGGTTCAAACAAACAGCAAAACTGCAATGGCAGACTTGACATTAACATTTTTACCTCAGCAAGAACCTTGAGCATCTGATCAATGTACCAAATTTTCTCAGGGGAGAACCTAAAGCATAAAAAAGCAAAAGTAAATTGATTAAACATAGGAGAAAGGTAGTTCTGAATGATCATGATTTATGAACCCCCAAACCATACTACTAAACTATATAACTCTACATTCCTGCTTTTGAAGGGGCGGGGAAAACAAAACTGTGCAGCATGGCACAGTCCAGGTAACAAATCAAGAAATTTGTCAGTGGGACAATTTCAGACCAGTGAAACATGAATACATCACTGTTCAGATAATAAATTCAGCTACCGTAATTCCATTTTATCATTTTATGTTAAACTCACACGATAGTTTTAGTACAACAGGGATGCAGCCCGGTACAAAGCGTGAATTCCACGACCAAAGATGCCTACTTAAGGAGATGATATTATAGAGTGTTGTTTTTATATGATTCATTATTTTCTATTTAGCTTTTTTCTCATTTTTAACTCAGATTGGAGACACCCCCATTTAGCCCTTTCAACAAATTTCTTTTGCATCTCAAACAACCGAAGTAACAAAGACATATATGATTTCAGATCACTTGATATCTCTAGAGGCTAAAGCCTAGAAGCATTATTGATTCAATGCAGGTTTAAATACAGGCCAGTATCAATTCCCCTTTTTTCCAGCAAGAAAAGGTGGAACCAATAGTTGCGTTCATCAAAATAACAAGCACATGCAAGAAAAACACAATCTAATATATCCCACAATCAGTCAGGGAAAACAAGTGGATGTCTTAATTCAAGAACTGCACAACTTACTTCTCAACAATGGAGCAAATTTTGGCAGTAAGATCCCCTTTAAATTCTTCATCACTTACTTCCAGATAATCAATTAGCTCTTTTGTCAAAGGTTTTACATTGGTCTCGTTCACCAGAAGGTAAACAAGTTCAAGGGCCCTTTTCCTGATTGAAGCATCTGAATCCTGAAATAAAAAGGCCACAACCTGAGCTTCTGAATTTTCAATCTTTATTTGTTTTGTCAGTAACATTAACAAGGAAGCGAGAAAGTAATACATCGAGTTCAGGTTTAACGGATCAACTGATATATTTTACGTCTTGCTTGTTACCAAACAGAAGTAATATGGAACAGGAAAAAAGGTTGATGGGAAAGAAAAAAATGTACTGATGTAAAAAAAGGCAGAATAATAGTCTTCATCAGATTATTTGCCACCTCAGCTGCAATATCTTTTGTCTGGTCCTGAATGACAAATCTACCTTATTTATTTCTCCAAAGCCCTAAACAAGAAATCACGAATCCAAGTAGCCAAACCCAAATTTTTTTGAGATTGAGACATATGGAGTTGAGTTACTTACATTTACCAGCAAGCAAGGAATTGATATCCAAACCCAAATCCACAACACCCAATCATGCTTGTTTGGAGAGGACACTAAGACAAATACATCCTTCTTGTTAACCATAACCATCTTATTCTATATCTGACCAAGACATAGCCAGAATATGATAAGCCTAATCTCCTTTCAATTTAACCTTTTTTTCATTCTTTGCTGTTCAAATCCAGTTATTTGAGCAGATTATAACTCTTTCGACACCTTAAAATAGAACATGCAATTGAAAGAACTAGAGATTCCAGAGGTAAAAATTTTGTTGATGCGAAAAAGATACACAAAGAAGATGTGTCCATACACCCAAAATTTGTAATAATTTAAATGAAAATGGTGAGTTTGGATTTTTATAGCACACATTTACTCATCATAGTTTTAGACAGGAAAATGGTATTAAAAAAGTAAATGGATATGATTTACATATATGATAGAATTTTAACCTTTTCTACAACTACTAGTTATTTAAAAATAAAAAAGAGATCAAGGTGGTGGAACCCCATACCTTTACACATTCCAAGATTGTTGCCCGATGCCTTTGTACAGCTTGAGCATCTACAGTAATAGCCTTCATCAGCATGTTTAATGCAACATATCTGAAACAAATGTTAGGATTTGGTTTTATTTTTAGTAAAACAAGCAAAATAAAACAAATCAAGTTTATTGATCTTAAATTAATAATCAATACAGCTGCTGAAAGAACTACTACTATCCAGATGAAGCACTGTGGAGCTGTAATAGAGCATGTGTCTGATTTTATATCCAGAGATCAAACAATAAACTAACATGATGGGCATGTATTATAGAAATATTTTCCAGTTATCTACTACATTTTACCATAAAAGATATATAAAAAAGTGTTAACCTATCACTTAATTTTCTAAAATATAAAACAAGAGGACTCAATTCATTCACTTCTATTTAGCAAAATGAAAAAAAAAAATGCAACAATTAATTTGGCAGCACTTGCATTCCAAGGATAAAATTTCAGACAACTAATTTTTAGGAAAATTTATGGAAAATTGAAAAACTAGAGAATATGATTTTCTACAACAATTCTAACAAGTAAACATAATTTTTTACAACATTTTCTTTTATCTTGAGATTTTTTATGGGAAAAAAAAAGAAGCAATTTGTCCTGAGTTAAGTATTTTTATTATTTTACTTCTTTAAAAATATAATGTCCCAAATTTGTATGTGAATCAGGATAAATGTTAGTCCATACTCCATAGAGTCAAGCCAGTGTGCAAGCAGCTAAGGTTACCCTTTAACAAGCAACTACCCTATATATAGTAGACAATGATGATAATCACACTGCAAATAAACATGTCAAACTAACTTTCTGTTAATAAATATGCCTCCCTGTTTAACAGGTAATCATCTTATATTTTGTAGATCATATGGATAATCACTGTTCAAAGGAATTCAACAAACTCAACAGAACATTAAAAAAAAATCATGTGCCAATGGCAGATCATTTCTCATTGAATCAGGAGAAATATACCTTAAGACATATGTCTAGCAGTATTTAGTGCAATTGGTTTATTAAAAAAAAACAACATGAAAGGGATGAAATGACATGTCATGAGATCATATCCAAGTTATAATCTTATGAAACAAAACCTGATATTATTGTCACGGTTAGACAAAAATCTTCCCAGGATATTAATAGCAAGCACTCGTAGGCCACCATTATCTTCAATGCTCATGATAGTTTCAACACATTCATATAGAATAGCATTTCCAGCATTTTTGTTTGACTCAGTTTTTGTTGCCACCTAAGAAGATATCAAGCAAACAAGAAAGATTAAAATGTTGTCAATTTAAGAAGCAAAGTGATCAAAGATAAACAATTGTAAGGAATCGTGAGCGTTTATAACAATGTACAGGGTGATAACAAGTTGACAGGCTAGAATGTGTGGATCAGTCATACAAGTTGAGAAGATGTTCAGCTTCACATGTTGATCAATTTATTCTCAATCATTGACCAAATGCATTTACAAAAAAGCACAGCTTAGCCCAGTTAATGGAAATTTAGCCCAATTAGATTACTCAAACTGTTAAACAAGGCTACAGAAGGGAAGCTTACTAGCCAGTACTTTGCAGAATCCTACTTCTTAACAGACTATACATATTAAACCCACTGTTAATAAAAATTGTACTTACTCAACTCTACTTGGCTATCCCAAACTGGTTGAGCTTTTCTACCTGGATCAACTTCCTTCATTCAGTTGTAATTAGAAATGACAATTTAATTATTATTTAGGCAAACTGACTACAAATTCTCTTCCATCGAGGATGTTCAAACCAAAATGCCCACTTTAGTGATTTTCACCCATCATCAAGGTAACAATGAATAAGAACAGACTCATCAACAGAGACCACCAATAACCGAAAAACAATAAAGAAAGCCTAATCATATAGAAATATGAAAACAAGATTCCATATTCACAGGTTTATTAAGAATTAAACCCATACGTTCTAAAGCAAGTCTCATTCTATTATCAATGCAAGGCCTTTTTCTTCAGCCCACCCACTTAATTTCTTCATAATGTTAGAATTCAAATATGTATGAGGAACTTTGTTGTCTATAGGATTTGACGTGCTCTACACTCATAAGCTTTACTAAAAAAGGCACAGAAAAAAAAAACACAATTTCATCACATTTGTCAGACTCGTATCATTTCTATACTTTTCTCATTTCTAATTCAACACAACAGAAGTGATCCAAGCCATCAACAATTGACATGTTGCTTATGAACCAGCAATTCTCAAACACTAATAGAAGTAATATGACAGACTGATACAAAATGCAAATGGAAACTAACCTGAGCAAGTATGTCATTCATGGCATCACTAGCATCGGCATCTCCTTGGCCCAACGCACGCAAAAGTTTGAGCAATCTGACATGGAGAAAAGGGTCCGCGATACCGGCAATGTCATATTCCGGTGCATATGGACTGTTAACAACATCCTTTAAAGTTCTGACCAACCCTTCTGTGTGTTTCTACAAAAATGATTTTATAACTTGTCACACTTAAGGAATAAAAAGCATACTGACCATAAATTTACCTTAAAAATTCAATTATTTCCATGAAAAAATCCCTAAACAATATATCTATAATTTAAACATTAATATAAAGAACAAAATTCATTTATGCATGATGAAGAGTTCACTTCTGCCATGCCAAATAAAAAGCTCAACAATACTCAAATTTAGCATTAGTCAGAATGCTTGTTTCTTCCTAATACAGGCCATGATGAGTACCTTTCTCAAAAACTCGAGGGCTTCCGGACTGACTTTACATAAATCTGTACAGAGTTGAATTCCTGTTATTAAGACTCCATGATGCTTCTCTTTTAGTAAGGCAGCTGCAGGATTTATAAAATTTTCTGCCAGATCCGGGACTTTCCTAATAATCCGTATAGAGCATAATGCCGCCTATGTTTGAGCAAGAGTGCAGTAAAAATTAGAAGAACACAAAAGAAAGCTACAAAACAGTGAAGCCAGATAAGCATCAACTTTAGAGCAATTTAGGAGAACTTAAATCAGAACAATGCACAACCAAGTACCTCCAAAATGTCTCATGTGATTAGGAAATTAAACTAGTCCAAAAACATACAACAAACCACATTCTTTCATTACATATATCTTATTCACTCAGTTTCCATATCATTACAGCGGATCAAGAGCTTTTAAGAATTAAAGCATTCCAAACTTCAGGGGTCGCACAGCTTATTCCCTCACCAACCTATCATCTTTTCACTCACTAACTATTGGAACCAAAACAAATAAACAAGAATTCATGCAAAAGTATAATAAGGAAATTATGTTAAAAGCAACTCACCTTTTTCCGAATATTTGGATCCCGAAATTGCAGCAATCTTTCCACTTCTGGTGCAAGATCACGAGCCATTTCTGCTGAACAAATATTTCCCAAAGCACAAAGTGCAAGTCCCACAATATACTGGTTTGAATGATTAAGATCTCTGAATATAAGTTAAGGCCACTAAACAGATACAAAGATTTTTCTCTTTTCATATTCATTTGTTCAACTAGCAATTCCAAAAAAATCCCAGACAACAGAAACAGATGAAACATAGCTTGCAAATTAAGAAAACCTAAACAACAGAACATATAAACATTATTCGGATACTGTTTTAGCGAGTTGGTAACGAGCATTAGAACTTCTTGTCTTTCATCAAGAAGTAACATGAGGCCGAGATATCCGATCCTCTTTTCAGGAAATCCGGCGGAGGCAATCAACTTTAAGCACTCCATTTGACCAAAATGTGTTGGGTAGCCAAGCATATGAATAAACATAAGCTTTGCCAAATTCCGGTGTCTATAATCTTGATCATTTTCATTAATCGACGTTCGAATTGCAGCACATTCTTTTCTCACAACAGCTCTTTCCTCCGCCGCCGTTTTACAAGCCCGTATTGCCCGAATCATGTCCCTTTCATTTCAAAAATTATCCAATTCATGCTCAAAAAATGTAAATAAAAGGAATCCTAATCTATAAACTAAACCAGAATTGCATAATTCTAGCTGCCAAACGAGTCGGATTTCATGAACCAAATGAGAAGAGTAAAGAAATCGTACTCACCTAAGACGCGTACCGGAAAAGAACGGATTCATGATTGGGTCCGTTTCCGAGAATTTCCTGGAAGCTTAATCAGATCCGAGAACGAAAGTTAACTCTTGGTCAAAAATTGCGACGTGACCCGGGGATTCAATCAAGAGAATCCGAATAAGGTGATCAAGATCCGGATATATAATTTTAGAGATCTCAGAGAAGAGAAGATGAGAAGGAAGAGAGATTTGGATCTGAGAGAGACAGAGTGTGTGCGCTTTTTTTTAATTAATTAATTTTTTTTTTCACTTATAAAATGATGCTAGTAGTAGCGCTGCTGTTCGTGTTTTGTCTCTGTGAAAAAGAAAAGAAAAGAAAAAATGGAAGATTACATTATTTATTTAGTCCTTATTTTTCCAACGTAATTACAAATTAATCCTTTATGTTTGAAGAATCAGCAGATGTTTTAATTAAATAAAATAAATGACAGCCTACGAGAGTCAGGGGATGATTTTATATTTTCAAACATAAATGAGTGATATGTAACTTACTTTTCACTTGAGGGGCCAAGTGATAATTTATTCATGCTGACTTGCTGAGCACCAAAATTTCTAGAGTGTGAGGTGATTCAATCACCGTGATTGGATTACCCATTGGTGAGATAACGTGCTAAGCGTGTAGACTGTAGATTTGAATTTTAGAAAATCTGAAATCACGCCTCTAAAATTATAAATTAGGTTCGAATTAATTTTTAATAATTGTATGTTAGCCCCAATATTACGATATACATTGCAGTTTCACCCACGTTTTGTATATTTATTCCAATTTAGATATTAAATAGTTAAACTTTTTAATTCCACCTTGTAATGTATCATAACACGTTTTTAGCTCCGTTTTCAAAAATACTTTCAAAGAAAAAAAACAAAAATTTCTAAAACAAATGCATTATCAACTCAATTCGGCTAATTTCCAGTAATTTTGTAATTTTTAACCCTTTCTTTTATTGTTTTCATATTGATTAATTTTTAAAAATTAAAAATTAAAAAGAAAATCAAAGAAAAAAACACAACAAAAAAGGTTTAGTGAGTGGAATGATAATCAAGTAAGAATTGAATGACCAAAAAATATAATAAGTATATTTTTAGATGGGGTAGAATATTCTTAGAATATAAAATAAAAGTAACATAAATATTTCTAGATGAGGTAGTATAAATAGAAGAGATATTTAAAGAAATAGAGGAGAAGGTGTTTGGAAAAAAAACCTTTTTTTTAGAAGAAAAAATGTAGAGAGAGAAAATGTGAAGAGAAGATGGATGTGAGAAAAACCTAGCCCCATGAGAGGAGAAATGGGCGAAATAGAGGAGAGAGAAATTTAAGGCAGAAAAAAAATAAAAAAATCATTTGAAAACAGGTTGCTCTCATCTCTCCCTCTCATGGTTCCTATCAGTGGCCATCACCTCCACAAACTCCCATGCCAACGTTGACAACAACAAACTCAACCACCACGAACCATCACTAGTTGTTTCTTCCCATAGTCAATCAACTCCTCATCCTCCAAACTAGAAATCAACATTTTTTTTTCTCTTAATAAACACAACAACCGTGACTAATGGATCTGAGAAGGTTCTCTATAATAGGCATGATGACACAACTACTAGTAACAGTCATGGACAACAATGAACAACCAACAGAAAAGAGGAGAGAAAGAGGTGAAAGTCTAAAATGAACATCCTGGTGTCTAATCTCCCTTTATAAGTGTTCCTTGACTTCACGAAGAATATAAAAGAGTAGAAAGGGGGAAACTCTCGATCTTGAGAAAAACATGCCTCAATAGAGGAGGTGCATGAGTCCATACACCAACAGTAGTGGCGGCATATGAATTCACACTCCAATACAGTCCCCCTCGGTTCTAGCAGGCACTTTGCCTTATTCCAATTGTTATGATCAACTTTGGCCACTCTGAAAGGTCAATTTCAAACCCCACATTATTTTTTGAATAATTGTTTAATATGTTTTTGAATATTGTTATGAAATATTTATCGATTGAGATTGATTACATGTTATTGTGAATGTTTTCAATATTTGAAGTATTGGGGTTTACAGCGTGGTGTAATAACCTCAAGTGTATGATGTTGCCGAGAGATTTATTGTTATGGTGGAATTAGAATAAGATCAGAATCAAACCCCGTGATGGGGTTAGGAGGATCGAGTTGTAAAAGGTTTATCTGAAGCATAATGGTTTGGTTTCCATGTGAATTTTAATGTGTGTTAATGTTTGTGTATGAGTTGTAAAATTTATGTGTGGACATTTGATTTTTCTTGTGTTTTGATTTTCTGGTATGATGCAGTTTAAGCATGGTTGTGTTTTCAAAAAAAATATGGTAAGAGTGTGTTCACCCTTGGATTTTTTCTATTTTTCTTGCTTAAATCTCTTCCCAACTCTCTTTGATCCTTTAATTTAACCCTCTTTGGTGTTTTTGGTATAAATTTATCATGGATTCTTGCTCAAATCTTCTCTTATTCTCTCCAAGGTAGCTGACGAAACTTGGCTTTCTTTTAGAGTTGTTAAAAGGTGTATAACTGATTTACAGCTCGATGGAAACCTTATTTCTTTAATAGCTAATAGATAAGAATAATTAGGGGTGATCATTTTCGGTTCGGTTTGGTTTTTATCAAAAAAAAAGTAACCAAACCGGTTTTTTTTGGAAAAAAACCCGAAACCGGTTCAAACCGACCGGTTTCGGTTCGGTTATTTTGGGAAAAAACCGGTTTCTGGTTTGGGTTCGGTTCGATTTTTTTGGTTTCAGGCTTATAAAACTGAAACCGAACTGAACCAGTCGATTTTTTCAAAATTCGAATCGGTTTTTTTTTACAGTTCAGTTTTTTCAGTTATTTTTTTTCTGATTTTCTTGGTTTAATTGGTTTTTTAGTTTTTTTGCTCACCTCTAAAAATAATATACATGTAAGAGAATGTTTCTAATGTAATGAAAGGTGTTAAGATGGTTGGATATGAAGGCGTGTGGGTCAAAACATGCAATGGTGAAATTGGTTCAAGCTCATGATGCATCTCAAACAATTTTCCCATTATTATGTAAAGTTTTTACATCTTAAGAGCATCCATATCCATGCTCTTTTTTCATAGCGGATTTTTTGCTAAAATAGCTAGAAGGCCAATCTAACTAGCTTTAAAAAAATATTATCACACATGCTTTGTAAAATAAAGAGTCATTAATATTTTGTTATTACTTTTTGAGTTGATCTCTAATAAGTATTCTATTATTATTACTAATAGCAATGCGTATGAATAAAACACAACTTGAAATTTTTTTACACTAAATTATAATACTAGTTAATAATTTGTTAAGTAATTTTATAAGAAATGGACACCCCTCGTAATTATTTTCAGAAACAATTTTTGATCTAGCATTGAAGATATATCTAAACTTTCAGAAACAATTTTTCCTCAATCTTTTTTATACGAGAGTATATCCATTAAATTCTTCTTTGTTACTATTAGCATACTTTCATAAAAAAAATTTCAAAATCCGTTACATCCTAAGCAAACAAAGTTCTTCGTCCCACCCCAAACTTTTCCATTCTACTAACTCATTTACGAGTACATGATTTAGAGTGTGTTTGGTATTGCTGTTGCTGTTGTGGTTGTGGTTTTAAAAAAGTTGTTTTATAAAAAGTACTTTTAGTTGAGGTTGATTTAGAAAAATATATGTTTAGTTAAAACTGTGGTTGAAATTGAGGTTGAACAAAAAGTAGTTTAATGTGTTTGGTTAAAAAAATGCTTTTCAAATTGAGGTTATAAAATAATTAAAAAATATTTTTAATTTAAATATTGTAGATTTAACTACTATTATTACATCATGAAATAAGAGTGTGTTTGGTATTACTGTTGCTGTTGTGGTTGTGGTTTTAAAAAAGTTGTTTTATAAAAAGTACTTTTAGTTGAGGTTGGTTTAGAAAAATATATGTTTGGTTAAAACTGTGGTTGAAATTGAGGTTGAACAAAAAGTAGTTTAATGTGTTTGGTTAAAAAAATGCTTTTCAAATTGAGGTTATAAAATAATTAAAAAATATTTTTAATTTAAATATTGTAGATTTAACTACTATTATTACATCATGAAATAAATAATATTGATATCAAATATTTTTTATTATTCCATTAAACTATATGCAATGTCATCACATACGAAATATATCCAACAATAACTATATTTTTCATGGTTTCTTAAGCACGTAACAACAAAAACTGCATTTTTTGTTACGTCATCAAGCGATCTCCTTCTAATTTTTTGAATAAAACACAATTAAAATAAAAATATAACCAGAATTTTTTTTAACTGGGTCGGACCCGGCAAGAACATAATTGGAATTGCGATCAAATTCCACAAATGCTACGTCATCATGCGATATCCTTCTAATTTATATAGTGTTATTAAATAATATTAAATACTAGTTTTTCGAGTAAAACTTAATTTTTTACAATTTCATTACGTACAAAATTCATTCGATAAAAACTACAGTTTTCATGATTTTTTAAGCATGCAATAAAATTAGTTAAAATATTATCAAAAATAAAATTAAGATTACAGTACGAGTAAATTTAATTCACCTTAAACTAATTTTTTTTAAAAAAAAAATATATTGTTCATGTTCACGTGAATAGTACGAGTAAAATTACTTAACTGCACTAGTTTTTCAAAAAAAAAAACTAAATGTTTCCTGGTTTTTTGAAATAATAATAAAAAGAAAAAACTAAA
This sequence comes from Populus simonii, assembly GCA_007827005.2. Lineage (NCBI taxonomy): Eukaryota > Viridiplantae > Streptophyta > Magnoliopsida > Malpighiales > Salicaceae > Populus > Populus simonii. The sequence continues at coordinate 7,869,719 of CM017469.2, forward strand.
CTTTTCCTGGTTTGTCAAAATAATAATTAAAAAAAACTAAACTTTTCCTGGTTTTTCAAAAAAAAAATGATTTAAGTTTAAGTGTACAGTGCGAGTGAATTAATTCACTCGCACTGTACAGTGGAGCATGGCTCCACTGTTACAGCTTCTTGCCTCAGGAGAAGCAGCCAAATGCTGCTTCTCCAAAACCTGCGGTTTCATTTTAATTTGTAGTGGGTCCTACCAGTGAAAAGCAATTTTTTCCTTTTACCAAACGATATTATGTGTGGCTGCGGGTGAACCTCACCCGCAGCCTGGTTCACCCGCAGCCACACTCCCAAACGGCCACTTAGCAATGAATATCATATAATAGCTCCACATTTCACATGGATACAAAACAAAAAATAGCAACCCAAAGGGTATTGATACGGAATATTTGAGGTTTTAAAGAAAGTTTGCAACTTGACCTAACAAGAACCTTACCTTAAGAAACTAAAGTTATATGCATTTGATCAACCCCACCCTACATCTATAACAAGACGCGAATGAGAAGTATAAATCACAATGAAGTTTAGCAATCCTTCGAAAAGTTTGCAAGTTCAATCAAGAACTTGGTATGAGAATCACTCAACCACACAAGAGAAAAAGGCACACAATATGTTGTGACCTTAGATAAAAATTCATCAATCCCAAAAATAATGTTAACAATTGGTTTATATAATAGAAAGTTAACTCTAATTTGATTTAATAGACCCAAACTTGATAAATAGGTCATAACACATAAAAAAACTCAAAATAACTAAAATAATAAAATAAGACATAACCTGGATAACTCTTAAATTCTGGAGGCCTTGTAATAAACTAAAAAATAAATAAATAATAGTCTAACTAATTAAAACAAGCCTAGAGTCGAATTTCATATTTTACTGACAAAATTGAAGCCCAACTTCAAACAAACGGTTCTCTCTTGTCTTGATAAATTAAAAGATCTACCATATATCAATGAAAAAGTATTGATGTTTACTTTCGAGAGCATTCCGCTAGTTTTTGGCGACTTTGTCTTTCAACTTGATTCACCACCTTCAATGCAACTAGAATCACATTAAAGTTCATTTTGTAGCTATATTTATAGCCAAAAAAGTAATAAAAGGTAAAAACTAGGAGATTTGAATCTTTTTATTTCAATTTTTATATAATGTCTGAAAGCTTCTTCCTTGTAAAACTTTCTTCAACATAAATCAAATTAATCAAGGCTTGTTCTTCATTCTTTGATATTCTCTTGAAATCCACCTTAACTCATGTATTTTAAAGAAATTTATTAATTGAAATTTTGAATCTTTTTACTCTAAATCTCATTATTAGACCCTTCTAATGAATCTTTTAATGTTGAAGTTAGAACCACGTCATATATGCAAGAGAATGTCAGTTACGAGTGCATTATCCTTTACAAACTTTAATGATAAGATCTCCAACTTGCTGCTGGTAGGTAACATCATATAAAAGTAACAAATGCTTTCAAAAAACTTGGTTGATATTGCTGGGAAAATAAAAAAATACCATTTAAATATCGATAGTGAAGGAGAAACAATTTGAAGGCGGAGTTGGCATGCAATTATTTTACTTGCTATCATTATCATTTCTTCCTGGGATAAATGTTAGTTTGTATAATAGAGAGGTGAAATCACCATAAGTATTGGATAATCAAACACTAAAACTTGAAGAGTCTCAAATGACCATTACGAGAAAAACATCCAAATTCATTCATCTTTCAAATTAAAACCATTCATCACACAGATTTGCCACGTTTAATCCAAACATTGAACAATAAATTCCAATGGGGCCGAGTTAAGAAAATGATATCATACAAGGGCAAATGTTATCTCAACTATTGAAACCTTTTTCCTGGATCTAATTGATATGAGGATATATCCGTTAAAATTTTCTTTGGCCATACTAGCATAATTCCATGAAGGCATTTCAAAATTTGTCCTAAACAGACAAAGCCTGCTACCCTGCCCAAGCGGTATTTCTTGGGGATGCTAAACAGAAAATTGCAACTCAAACGGTATGTAAGCAAAAGTTTAAACTGAAAATGTAGTATACAACCTGCGCACATAAACAAGAAAGATGCAAAATATATTTTTCATTGATCAAAATGGAAGATTGATTAGCTTTTGTGTAGATAGAAATACAAGAAAGCAGCGCTTGAGAAGCGAAGCTGAACTAAAAGAAGATAAAAATCACATCATAGATCAAGAATCTCACCCAACACTATCCAAAATATCATAGATCCACCCACCTTCTCACAACTCCTGCAAATCACAAACCCGTTAAAAGAAAATCTCACCAAACACATATAGTTTATAAGAATGACATGTCGGGCATATAGTTTATAAGTACATGAGCAAAGGATTAACACAAAAGATTGAAATAAAATTTCGTTTCTTTCTTGCTTCCAATTTCTTTTTTTCTTGGGTTGGCTAATCATTCTTTAAATATGAGACATAAGAAAGTTACAATATCAGCAAACTCCCATACCCGCCATTATACACAGGTTGACCTCTGACAATACCCCAATCCCAGTCACTCAAAGAATAACTGTACAAACAAATAATTTTACATGTTAAAACAGGTACGAAACCATGAAACAGTGCACAAAACTTGCCCTATGGTGAGCATCGTTGATCCTCGCATTTGAGAAGTGCCATCCTTTGGGATCGTGAATGGTCTTGCCTGTTATTAAGGATATCTATGTAACTGCGGAGCCTATACCGATCCGAGTTCGTGAGAGAAAATGGAGGATTGAGAATAAGAGATGGTGCTTCCACTAGAAGGAAAACTAACAAACATCCTGCTCTTGAATATAGCAAAGCTGCATTTTCCATATTCCCCATGAGCTCGTCAACCTGCGCCATAACATGAACAAACAATACTTCTTTAGCATTGTCCAGTTACATGAAAGTAACATTCTATGTCAATAGCTTTATTTTGACAGTTACACAGATGCTTCTTTGAGTGGGGAAAATGAGTTTAAACATGAAAGGTAATATCAGACAACCTCAAATGCACACAAGTTGAGACTCGAATCCAAAGAACATTCGTTAGTACTAAATGCTATACAGACTCTACCATCTTGTAACTCTTCTCTCCATTCACTGCACACTCAATTTCCCCACTCACAAGACACATAGCATGGTTATGAAAGGCTCTATTCTTTCTGAACTAGTATCCACAATTCAAGAAATTCCACGTTGCAGTTTTTCAAGCCTATCTAAAGTACAGACATGTACTCCAGAATTTCTCTACACAGACCTACATTTTCTTCACATCAATATTAGAGTGTTTGTCAATTAGTGACAACTAGAAAGTGTGAAGAAAAAACTCGAAAGGAAGTGTGATGCCATTGGCACAACCTTCTTTTTTTTTTTTTCCTATAATGAAATGTCCAAAATCCTTTAATTTTATATAAATTAACACGTTAATGCATTTGTGGAAGACATTTTTGACATTTCACTTCCAGATTCTGTGCCCATAGACTTGTGGGTGTGCCTAAGGCACCACCCAAAAAAGGAAAAAGATTTAAACCTGGAAGGAGCAAATCATTGTCCAAATGCAATCAAATTAGAATAAAAACACTCACCCCTCCATGTCTTCCCAGAGAAAGGGCAGACTGAAATATCATCTCCATTGCATCAGGCATCTCCGTACTTCCTGAAATCATTATGAGTAATTGAGAACTCTGTTCCTGTCGGTTTTTTGGATCATGAGAAAGAAATCTGAAGTGCTGTCATTTGGTACCGACAAGGTACCATTGCAAGACAAGCGCAGTTAGAAGTGCCATTTATTGACTCAACAGTAAATGCATGTAAACTCGTTGTATGTTACATAAGTATTTGATACTTCACCCTTTGCAACTAATATACAGGAACCAGGCTAGGACAATCAGGTGCCATTCACTTAACTTAGGGATCCCATATACTCATGCCAGGAAAAAAGGTACAAGGAAGACACTAGACAGGAAACTTGTCTAAATTTGCAGTGTACGGACAAAATATTAAACCCATACCAGTTTCGATAGCCTTGGCAAGTTCCTCTGCCCGCTCAACTTCCTGTAAAAATTCCGCCTCAATCTGAGTGGACATATTCTCTGGCCCAACATCAGGACAATCTTCTGTATCAGGGTTCCCATGCTTCTTGCTGCTGCTTCTCCTCAGTCTTGAGCTCTCTTGGCTTGGACTTCCTTCGATAGCTGAGGCAGCCTGAGTATGGCAGATGTGCAGTACTTGCTTCCAAATCGCAAGAATAACAAGTTGGATCGAAAATGCTTCTAGTTGCCTACCTGCCTTAATCTAAAAAGGACAGTGGCAATATTTTAATTTGAGAACACCAGAAGTATGAAGTTAGATTAATGAAACTTGTAGAAGAAAAAAAAATCATATCAATTTATTGCATGACAAGTCAAAACTGTGAAACACCACACAGCACTGTGTGTCAACAACTGAAGTAGTCTTACATATCAACCAGCATACTAACTAATGTTAAGGCTGAAATAGAAAAAAGTGTAGCATCCTTTTCCATCAAAAACCCATCAACTATGCCATTAACTTTCTAAAATAGCCCACACGTAAAGTTTCAAAAGAATAATAAAATGAGTAGTAGAAGTATTCTGCATATACAATTCTACTGTCTGCATGAGCTAATGAACCATGCATATACAACTCTATTGCCTTATCCAACAGAGGCAGCCTATCAAATAAACCATTTACAGTTCATTTCTCAGGTTAAACAGCAAGAATGGTTTTCAATTATCCCCAGGGAGTTTTAAAGTGAACAGTAGAAAAACTAGTTCAACAGAGAGTAGTGACTTAACCTTTTCCACCACTAGTTCCATTATGGCAGATGCACAATGTTGCAATGACTTAATCCTAGTCATGCAGTGAGTTGATGGCTGCTCCAAAGCATCTCCCATATCCAAAGATCCTTCAGAAGTCCCAAGAGCAGAGGCCGGAATTTCCAAGCTTCCAAAGCGGCAAGGATTATTGTTGGCAGTGTCAATTATGGGCACCGGGATACTTAGCCTAGTGTTTGTGTAGGTAAATGCTTGAGAGGGACCCTCTGACTTGTATGGTGCATTGCCTGGTTTGTAAGTACTTGCTGTGGAAGATGACACATTCAAAGGGGGTCCAGAAACAAGAACATAATCTTGATCTATCAAATCCAGTGAATCCACAACTGTAGTACAATTGTGAAAGAAAGCAAGTTAAAGACAGACATCCCTTGATATGATATAATTTAGGACTTCTAAATACATTATTGAGAAGGAAACGGAACACTATGGAGTTCATGGTACCTCTTGATCGGATGTTCACTGATCTCTGGTCTATGGATTTTGATGGTTCATTTATATTTTCATCTGATGCTTTATTGATGCCAGGCCTAAAACTAGCATTTTCTAAGTTCTGTCTGGCACTACTATATCTGGAAGTAAGATCCACGTTATTAAAAACATTAGATGTTGCATCCCTCCCTCCAATTCTTGAATCAAGAGAAAATCCATATGTAGACTTCATTGGGGACATCCTCTGAGAAACAGAAGGGCTACCCTCAGGACAACTAGAATCATCATCCAGAAGGAAAGGCAGGCAATCCTCCTGAGAATTGTCATCAGCATTCCTTGCAGGATTGCTTCCAGAGAAAGGAAAGCCATCTACTGACCTTGAAGACCTGTGAGTGCATACCATATATCATTTAAGAATTTGGACAAAACACATATTAAGATCATGCAGAAGAAAACATTTTCTCATTGTACCTCAATAATTCGTCTTTTTTCCTTTGAGAAAGAAATGGGTGATTAAAGAACTCCTCAAAGGTTAGCCGTTCCACTGTATAATATGAAGAGAGAATTTTTATGAACAAGGGATAAGATGTTAAACAAATATTTGCAACCCAGTTAATGGGGTGCCAATGGCTAATGCATCAATTTTTTTCTAACATGGTTGCTTGTGTGCGTTTGCATTTTTTATGGGTGAGGGGGAGAACAAATTTGTGTTACCAATCTGATTCAAGGGCAATGCTACAGAAGTTCTATATGAAACCATTCAATGTAGTCAAGACCAAAGAAGAGAATTATAACAGTAAATTTGGATTTTGCATGCAGTTGTTCATTAATTGGACTGAGGAAAATATTCTAACAAATAATTCAAATTGAACCATATATGCTAACCCAAAGTCTCAAAAAAAAAAAATTGATAGGCCCATCTGTTAAACGTCCATAAGCCTTTCAACTGTATGCAGATGAAGACATGCATCAAACAATCAATCATGCAATTATAAGAAATTTGATAGTACTTGGCATGATTGGAAAATGCAAAATTGGCATTCATACAAAATATATCTATGATCACATGTGCCAATGTCTGTGTATACTTGGACTCCTTTTTTTCCCAACATGATGATTCACTTTATAACCATATGAATTCAAATTTCAAGCAACAGCATGCTATACCTGGATTGCGACACAGCAATTTCTGGCATAAATCTTTGCAGCCAGCACTCAAATCCTTATTATCGAAAGGAAATTGCAATTCAGCTGATTTCACAATGTTCTGGAGCAACTGTGCACCACAAGATACAAAATATATATGTAAGGTAACAATAACCACATGGAAATCACTAATTTAACTAAGGTTTATTATCAAAGCCATAGAATCTAGAAGTTTACAATACCTATCAATCTAAAAAATCATTTGGTTTTGCACATAAACAAAGCTAATCAGACCTGTATTTGATTGTTTCCAGTGTATGGGGTTTTTCCTGTCACAAGCTGAAATAAAATGGCACCAACACTCCAGAGATCTGCCTGTGTATTGAGATCAAAGTTAACAGGAGATACTTCATAAACATATCATCAAGACTTCTCATAACAGTGAATGTCACCTTTGCATCATACTTCTGAAGTTGCATTATCTCTGGAGCCATGTAGAGGGGTGAGCCACACAAGGTTTCTGCAAGGCCTCGAGGTTGTAGAGATCTGACAACATAGAACTACAATCTTTGAAATTCGGAATAGATGTTGATGTAAATTGTTGGGGGACAAAAAGGATATTGGGCAGTTTTTCTTAAAAGGAAAAAAAAAATTGATCGTTAATAGAGATCAAGATAGAACTGAAAATTCAGAGAAAATACAATTTAACACTATTTTTTTTAAGAAAATAGCCAGCTTTAATCATTAATATCTTCAACATTCCATAAATAAAGTCAAGATAAATAAAGTGTATTATCACAAGTTTGTTTGTTAAGCACCTCTTGCATGGGCGCACAACTTGGCATCCATTACAATCAGTTCAAGCTAATATTTTCTAGTGACAAACTTGGGTTATGCTATCTACATGAATTTCCTACATTGACCACTACCCTGGCTGAAGTGAACCTGATGCATGTGTACATGTGTGTGTGTCGTGTCGAAGTTCTAGGTTAGACAGGAAGTTAACAAGAGTGGTTTTAATTAGCTAGGTCTGAGTTTGCAAGACACACAGGGGAAGGGAGGGATGCAGCAGAGGACAATAAACCAATTCTCTTTAGAAAACAATCACATTAAAGGTTCATTTGGACCAAGTTAACAGTAATGAACGGAAATGGAAGGAAGATTATTATCATTAGGTACCTGGCAAATCCAAAGTCTGCAATTTTCAGAACCGCATTATTGTCACTTGTGGAGAGAAGGAGATTCTGTCACAAAAATTGGGGCATCACATATAAAATCTATTTTAAAGGACAAGATTAGGAGACTTGAAACAAGACCCTCTAACATCAGTAAGCCACTACTCCTACATGTATGTGCCAGTATACTTCCCTTACAAATCTCCCAGTTTATTTATTGCCATAGAGCTACAACCTCATGAACACACACTCAGCTAAACTGTACTACTGCCTTGCAAAAAAGTTCTGTTTTTGCCTAACATTATTATAGCAAAACAAAACAAAGAATTAACCAAACCTGCGGCTTAAGATCCCGATGAATCAAATTATTGTCCCGGAGAATTTGCAAACCAGCAGCTGTTAAACACAATACTATCAGACATGGCAAGCCACCGCAAATGCAATGAAGTTAGAGAGAGAGAGAGAGACAGTGCATAAAATATACTTGATACCTAATTGTTGCATGAAGTGCTTAGCAATTGCTTCTGGAACTTTCCCATGGCGTTGGATATACATAGACAGATCACCACCCTCGCAATACTCCAATACTATAAGTATTCTCCCCGGAACCTAATTAATTATATTTAATATTAGCAACACCTCAATAATTTACACTAAGAAAGAATGACACTCTTTTAGCAGCACAATCAAACCTCAAAACTCGAAGCATAGAAATTTAAATTTAAAGTAACTACAAAGGCTAAAATAAGATTAAAACAAAAGCAAAAAAAAGGCAAAGGCGAACCTTAATAATATCGTGCAAGCGAATGATATTAGGATGATTGATCCTCTTCAAAATAAAAATCTCAGACATGAGACTTTCTTGTAATTTCTTATTAAGTCGATTCGTAACGATCTCTTTTATCGCTACTTCGGTTCCAAGGACTCGGTGTCTAGCGTGCCAAACCACCGAGAAAGAGCCCGACCCGATTTGTCTACCCACCAAGTAGTCTCCAACAACCCTGCTGCTCCTCCCTGAAGCCTGAGCCATAATTCCTTCTTCTTTTTTAAGAACCCTATAGCTAGGATCCAAACCTGATTTTGGCTCCAGGAAATCAAGTTCGAGCTTCGCTTGCTTGCTGGAGAGTGTTTTATTTTAGTAAATAATAATAATAATAATAATAATAATAATGAAAGCATGTTTAATGATTTGAAAGGATCCGTCGAGTTACATTGGGGTTAAGGCACTTTTTGGCATTACTTTACAACAGATTTAAAAAAGAAAATTAATTTTATATTTTTAAATCAATATAATATCAAAAATAAATAAATTTAATCTTTACGTGACCAAAATAAACTACGAGAGACAAACGGATGCTTTAATGAAAGGTTTTTGTTACTATTTTCATTTTTGAAAATTAGACTATAAACTTTTTTATTCTTTTGGTGTCGAACGAAGAATTTTCGGCGCCGAAAGTAAGTGATAGGGCCGTGATTAACCGAGCTGGGTTGAGTGGGCTCAGTTTGTGTTGATAAATGATAATAATGAACCTTAAGTATGAAATTTAAACTCGGTCGTTTTAGTTTAGGCTAATTTCTAATTCGGCTCCTTTAATTTTTTCAGTTCAAGGAGAATAGTTTTCACACCCGATCTAGTTCAAGATTTGGATTCTGAGTTTCGATTTGGTCCCAGGGTTAATTTTTAAAAAAAATCAAAATGACATCCTTTTAGTTAAAAAAACAAAAACAAAAGTCAACAGGTTACAACCGGGTTTTTAACCGGGTCACACCAGGTTTTTTCTTCCTCTATTTTTTTTTCAACCCAACCCAGTTTCAGTCCTGGGTCGGCTGGGTCCCGGATCGACCTGCCGAGTCGAGCTGGATTTCAAAACTATAAATAAGAGTATTAGATCAATTTAAACATCAATGAAAACTATCTTAAAGACAAATTCCTCTTTTTGTTATTAGGATAGACTTCGAAACCATAATGTTTAAACCTTCACCAGGCCAATCCTTTAGGATTCATTATTTAAAAGGTGTTTATAATGTGATAATAATTATTTTTTAAAATATTTTTTATTTAAAAATATATTAAAATAATATTTTATTATTATTTAAAAATTATTTTTAACATCAGTACCGAAAATTATCTAAAAATATAAAAAAAATCAAATTTTCACAAAATATTATTTTAAATACAATTCCAAACAACAGGAGCCTATTGCTAGGTTTAAGGTTCAATCATTTATTATATTATATAAACAATCATTAGAATAGAAAAACAAGATATAATGAAATACATGAAAAATTAACAATATACTAAAAGGCGTGGGGAAAGCACTGTAGCTTCCCCACGCCTTTTAATTATACTTATATATAATTATAATTATAATTACTATAATTATAATTATATAATTATATTATAATATATATATATATATATATATATATATATATATATTCTGGTTTTTTTCTGTTTTTTATGCCTTTATGGGTTTTTTTTTTTGCTTTTTTTCTTTGTGTTTTTTTTCTTTTAGTGAATTTTTTTTTAATTTAATTTGTTAATGGTAAATTTTTTTATTTAGTTATCAGACTTTTATGATACGGATCCCGATTTTGACAGGTTAACATGGTTTGACGAGTCCCAGAATTTTATTTTTTTTACTTTTTTTCTTTTTAATTAATTTTTTTCGTTTAGTTTAATTTGTTAATGTTAAATTTCTTTCAATTTAATTATCAGACTTTCATGACACGTATCCCGAGCTTGACAGGTTAACCCAGTTAATTATGGGTTAACTCGTCAAATTTTTTTTTTCTATTTAGTTATAAAATTTTCATGCCGCGAATCTAAGGTTTGACGGGTTAACCCAGTTAATTCAGATTTTTTTTCTTTTTCTTCATTAGTTTTTTTCTTCCCGTTGATTTTTTTTCTTTTTAATTAATCTATTTAATTATCACATTTTTATGACACGACCTTGCAGACAAACCCACATCCAAGGCTCTTAGGTCCGGTGTTGCAACCAGACTCACTTAAACTTGAGTCATGTAAGTTTAATATTATTATAAATAGTACTCTTGGATCAAGTGTTGCAGCTAGACCAAAGGCTCTTGGGTATATATTTGCAGAAAGATATAACACTCTTAGATCTTAATCTTTTTTGATATTTTTTATGCAAGAAAAAAAAATAACCCGTGGCGTATGCCTTTGTTTTGTTTCTTTTCTTTTATTTTCTTTTTTAAGCCTTTTACTGTGGACTGCACAGTGCAGTCCACTGTGAAAAAGATGATGCATTTAGTTTCTTTTTTTTTGTCTTTTTTTCTTCTTTTGTAATTATTCTTTTAATTTAGTTCTTAATATTAAATTTTTTCTGTTTAATTATTAGACTTTCATGATACGGATCCTAGGTTTGACAGGTTAACATGGTTTGACGGGTTTAACCCAGTTGATTCAGATTGTTTTTCATTTTTTTCATTAGTTTTGTTCTTCCGATTTCATCTTTTAATATTGTATGCAGTCCACGGTGAAAATGACAATGCCTTTAGTTTTTTTTTGCTTTTTTTTCCTTTTTATGTCTTTCACTGTGAACTGCACAGTCCAGTCCACGGTGAAAAGGTTGATGCTTTTTTTTTCTTTTTAATTAAAATTTTTTTATTTAGTTTGTTGATATTAATTTTTTTTTCTATTTAGTTATCAAACTTTCATGACACAGATCTTAGGTTTAACGGGTTAACCCAATTAATTCATATTTTTTTTCTTTTTCTTCATTATTTTTTTTTCTTAATGTTGGTTTTTTTTCTTTTTAATTATTCTATTTAAGTATCACACCTTTATAACACAACATTGCAGCCAGACTCATATCCAAGACTATTTGGTTTGATATTGCAGCCAGACCCACTTAAACTTGGATCTTTCAAGTTTAATGTTATTATAAATATTACTCTTGGGTTAGGTGTTACAGTCAAACCGAAAACTCTTGAATATAACTTTATAAAAAAACCTAATACTTTTAAATCTTAGTTTTTTTAATACTTTTTATATAAAAAAAATTAACCCGCAACATCACGCGGGTAATGAAACTAGTAAATATGAAACTTGGTTCCCTCCCTCGTTCCAAGACGTGTTTCAATTATTGAATAAATAATTGTTAAACAATGCCAGCTAAGAAACCATTTAAATTTATATTTTATTGAGTCCCAGTTCCTTGATCCTTACTCTCCTCTAATAATGAAATAAAAAATATAATATTTAAGGGAAAAATTCATGAAACCACTCTAAGAAGAGCTACAGAACAAATATATTATTAAACAATTAAAATAACATATTAATCAACTCCAGTTATTTTATTTTAGCTGTTTCAATGATCTCAATGAGCAACATGGAAAAGCAACAAAGGTTTTTATTTGTTTCAGAAATGGTTTGTGTTAGCGTTCTAAATATATTTTTTTAAAAAATAAATTGTTTTTATTTATTTTATTTTAAATTATTATTTTATGTTTTTAAATTATTTTGATGTGATGATATCAAAAATAATTTTAAAAAATATTATTTTAATATATTTTTAAATAAAAATAATAATTATTATATTTCCAAACACCTTTAACTTTAAAAGCCTGTTTGGAAGTGTAGTTGCGGTTGCTTTTCAAAGTGTTTTTCGTGCCGAAATACATTAAAATAATATTCTTTTTATTTTTAAAAATTATTTTTAAAATCAGCACTTCAAAACTATTCAAAATATATATAAAAATTAATTTTTTTTTAAATTCTAGTACAACCGTATTTCCCACGCTAGTCAGCACTCTAATTCCAGGAAGCATGGATACTTCATATTCGATTGTGCTCTGCTCCTAACGAACGCAAAATGCTGGCCCAACCATATGATGGCTCCAATTCGCGAACCCTGGACCAACCCTTTAGGAGTAAGAGAAATCCAATCCATCAATGTACGCAGCCCGCACTCCACATCGCCACTTCCTTTTTAATAGTATATATATTTTTTATAATCTTAAACCATCTTTTTAATCAACGGATTAATTGGGAAATCACACACTTACTGTACTGTTAGCATATGATAAACAATAAAAAATCTTTTATGCACGGGAAGGTATGGTGTTCTTTATAGATAGAGAAACTTCTATTATAATTAGAATGCAAGGTTTCTCCCTCCTTTAATTTTATCAATTCGGATTTTGAGATTAATTCAAAAACAAATTATCTTGTTGACTGCAGAGAGTTGATAAGAGAGACGTGTTCGTAACATCATGTAAAACAAATTATCTTAAAATTATTTTTTAATATTTCTAGTGGAAAGAGACACGGGTCAATCATGTATAACATTATAGGGACTAAATCAAATCAAGAAAGAAAGTAAAGGGACTCGACAAGAAAATTAAAAAGAGTGGTGGATGGATAGATTAATCGTTTTCTGAATCCATACACAGCAGATAAAGGCTCCGTGCAGCCTTTAAAGTAAATACCGATCCCCGTGCCTTCTCCAACTGTCCTGGGTCTTGACCAGTCTGAAAGTACATTAAAAAAATATATTATAAATGACTGCAAGTGCATTCAGTGAATAAAAACAAAATTCAATTTATACCTGTCAATTTGTCTCCTTGGAGATTATAAACGTATCACGAGACAAGAAGCATAGATCCAAGCAAGAAAATAAACAGTGGAGATTCATTCTCTATGCATATCTAAAATAGTTGTTTCCGCATTAGAGCCTCGGTGAAGAGATATTTTTGAAAAAAATTAATTTTTTTTTAAATGTTATCTGGTCAAAGTTGCAGCAGCAGAGCGAAGAGCTAAGGGAACAGATGGTCAAAGTTTCCCCGAGAGAATCTCCGGAATTCTTCCATAGACAGAAGAGAGACTCACACTCCCACCGCACGAAGGAAGAGGACAAGGTAGAGACAGTAAAACCCATTTTCTTGCCCACTAATCAAGGCGACATGTTCATCAATATTCTCTCTCCCTGCATCATCATTTTCTGTTAATTCTTTATGATTAGTGATTGATCATTGCATAAAGTAGTCTCCTGGTCTGCCATCGCACGTATTCAACGGTCGCTTGTTTGCTACTGAAATAGAAAAAAAAATATTTTTTTATTTTTAAAAATTATTTTTTATATTAACACATTAAAATAATTTAAAAATATAAATAAAATAATTTAAAATAAATAATAATAATAATTCTTTTTTAAAATATTTTTAAAACAAAAAAAACATATAAAATTTAAAAAGTCAAGAATCTACATTTAAATATTGGTTAATAAAACGTGTCCACCATGTAAATTTAATTAAATATTTTTGTCATAATCCCTCAAAACATATCATAATTTTCATCTTTATCCTCTTCTTTATATTTAAATCATTAGTTTTACAGCAATTAATTTTCACAGTTGAATTTGAAAAATGAAAAATGAAAAATACATAAAAATAGAGAAATATAAAGGATAGTAAATAGAGAATCCTGGCCGGACAGAATCCAACAACAAAACCGACCAATACTACCACCAAATGAAAACTTTTACTACAAGAAAACTAGTAAATACATAAACTATGCAATTTCATCTTAAATCTTAAGTACGAGTTTTACAACAGTTACAGAGAAAGAATTGAAGGCTTTTTTTCCTGTTAGTATTGAGTGCTTTTTAAAGAACAACTATTTTTAACTACCTTTGGTATAATAACAGTGTTTGTTTAATACTATATAGTTCTTCCGCACTGCTCCCGGGTTATGTGATTTTTTTTACCCGGATTAGATTAAATCAGTCAATTTTTACTTTAAAAAAAAATTAAATTGATCCAAATCACGAGTTGTTTATATCCTAAAGCAATCCACTGTGAGGTTTTATAACTAGAATTTTATATTATATTATTATTAACTTCAACAATTAATGTAAACTAAAGTTAAAAGAAAAGTAGTATATAATTATTTTTTCTAATATACATCTAAATGTATGTTAATTCTAACTTTAATGTATTTCATACATGAAAACTAAACATTCGATTTATCGAAATATCCAAACTAGATGACCTGATAAAGCATCGACAAACCAAGATTTTAGAATAATAATTTCTCTGTATCCAGAATTTAACTTGTTTTTTATTGGGTTATCATAGTTTCATGATCTAGAACATAACTTTTTTTATTGTTGAGAAAATGTATTGTTTAAGGTTTTAAAGATATTTTTTAAATAAAAATAAGTTAAAAATTAAATTTTTTAGTCTAAATTTTAGACCCTGGTTTCTCGATAACAAAAGGTGACTAGAAATCGGCGCAGAAAACAACCTATCATTTCTTTTTATTAATATAGCAAAAAAACAAAAAAAAAACCAACTAGGTCCAAGCATGCCCGGGTTTTTTGATCTTGGTCAAGCTTGTGATTTTTTTAAAAAACTTTCAGTAATTTTTTATTTAAATTTTAATTAATATAATGTCTTTTTTTGTTTTTCACTTTGCATTAATTTTTTACCTGAATTTTAATTAATACTCTCTCATCTTTTTTAAATTGTTCGGTTCACTTTTTAAAAATGATAGTTAGTATTTTTAAGTTCATAATATTTAAAGAGATTATTGCAATTTATATTAAAATTATTTATATAAATAAATTATATTCACCTGATATATTTATTAAAATAAAGATTATTTGTTTTTAACGACCAAAATCAACCCATGAGATAAAACAAATAGAAAGGTATAAAATAAAAGGAACAGTCGGGGTTAAGTAGTATTTGTGTGGAATAAGAAGATTAGCATTCTGTTTTATTATTTAATTAGTATCAACAATTTTCTTTATTTGTAAATTAACATGTATTTTAATTTATTTTATTCAGTTTAAACAGTACCGTTTTCTTGTTTCTCAATTAAAACAATCATGAGATCAAAAGATGCATAATATAATAATATTGACATTGTTTTCCTTGTACATCAGAACACCCTTACAGGAATCGTGCTCCTGTGGAAAAAGGATATGTCAGAGAGAGAGAGAGGGGGGGGCGTTAACATTACTTTTCACCTGACGTGCTACTTTTTTTTACTGTCTTCTTTTCTAGTCACTGTGTGTTACTGGTGGTGTCTTCGCCTTGAAGCATGATGACATGTTGGATCAATGGGAAAGCAACGAAAGGATCCTTAAAACACAATCGTTCTTGCTTTTTATCAAGAAAGAAAGAAAAGCTCTTGCTTTCCACGCCATGTGCTGGGATGATCCTCGTCCATGCTCGTCGTCATCCAACTAAATCATGTAACAAGGATTTTAAGTAAGATTAGTGGAGAACAATCACAACGGATAAGATACTGTAATAAATAATCCAAGCGAAGAAAAGAAGAAGAAGAGATATCTTGGTTGATAATTAATTACACACCCTCCCTCCCTCCCTCCCTGTATTATCATTTAAGATTTTAATATTTAAATAAATGAAAAAATACTTCCTGAAAGATCTTAAAATTAATCCAGAGAGAGAGAGCTCAATCATTGTATCCTTGGAAAAAGAAAAATTAGCAATCCTTGAAGGGGCAGGGCGGTGCCACCGCCTTGTTCTCTCTTTTCGCTCTTGTTTTTGCTCTCACGTGTGTACGTGGCGGTGATAAGATCGATTGAAATTGTTGAGTGTAAGAGAGAGATTTCTAGCTAGATTCCATCACTCTCCATGTGCCTGCCTTTGTACGTACCATCACTACACGACAGTCGCCACCAGCTCTGAACAAATCGATTAAGCAAACCATCACTCGTCTGCGTGGAGCCAGCTGTCTGCTTGTGACAAATCACAAATGCATGAGATGGAGGATCTCCAAATATAAAATGGAATCACAAACGATAAATGCATAAAGCAAGACAAACAACTCAAAGTAATCTTCAACTGACGAATAACGACGCCCATATTGTAATTTATTTTTTTCGATTATGAAGGTATATTCGTGAATCCAATATTTAAATGTGCAACAATACTAAATAATAATATTTTTTATTTTTTAAATATCTATTTATTAAAATATAATCAGTCACGTTCCCAAATATACTCATAAACTTAAAGAAGAAGGTAAATAAACTACTTCCATGCTTTAGATGAGAGGATATATTTGAAAAGTTATTTTAAAAAAAATTGAAATTTTTATTTTTTTTATTTTAAATTATTTTTTATATGTTATCGTTTGTTTTAAAATGTTATATCAAAAACAAATTTTAAAAACTAAAAAAAAAAAACATACTTATAAAACAACCGCCGTAAGAAACCAAACACCCACTGCCACCTGGACTCCACCCGCTTCTCATTCGGCAATTACCACCTTCACTCACGGCTTCAATTATCATACCAAGGGGAACGCAAAAGATTTTGGTACCTCTGCTTAATGAATTTTCATGGAAAGAAAGTTGCATCACGATGGCGATTGGGCAAACAACTTTTCTTTTTTTTACTGTGTTTTTTTTTAAAAAAACAACTCAGAAATTCATGGGTCCACCAGGTACCACGGTCTGCCATGGTTGGATTAGCCATTGGACCCGCCAATTACGTGGATATGTATGCCAGTGATATCATGAACCACACTTCTGTGAAGGGAAAAATCTATTGGAAATCGATGTGGCTGATTGTTTTATGAATTTTGGTTTTTTTAAAATTTATCCATTATTTATTTTTAATTTCATTCATTATAATTTATTTTTATATTAATTTTATTTCTCTTATTAAAATATTTCTTATCTTATTTTTAATTAAATTTTTTATCTATAAGATTTGGTCCTCGATAATTTAATTGCTATTTTTTTATTTGAACTAATTTATGAAATTATATTTTTTTTAATTTTATCATCTTTTAATTTTTTTTTACCTGTTAGATTCAATCCTCGTTCTTTTTAATAGTTATTTGTTTTATTTGAAATAATTTATAAAATTAGATTTTATTTTATTTTACTCTATTTCAACTTTTTTATCTATCAGATTTAATCCGTATTCTTTCAATAAATTAGAAAAAAAATACTAACAAGTTTGTTTCAGCTTATTTTCTAAGGCATGGTCAATATTGAAAATTATTTTCTAACTTATTTTTCATAATATTGATGAATATAAAAAAAATATTTTTCAATAATTCACTTTTTATAAAACTTGCTTTTAAAAAAGAAACTAATTTCAGCAAATAAATTGAAATTAATGTGAATGCTTCCTTTTTTATTCACCACTTTTATGTGAAATAAACCATTGGCTTATTGGAGTGGATTCTAGCCTAAACCAATAAATTAAAAAAATATTTTTTATTGAATTAATATTATTTAAAGTATTTTTTAAAATTAAATGTTGATGGACTCGGTCAATATTTAATCTGCTATTTAAATCTTGAATTGGATTGGTCTTAGATTGGATCTCATAATTATGCTATTCATATTTTATAATGATAGTTTATTAATGGCGCCGCAAGAAAAACTGCATGATTAATTGGATATATGTCGCCATTACAAATTTTGAACCAGAACCACTAAACTGTAACGTGACTACAAAATGGGACCCCACTAGTGATATTAAGTTTAATTTATAATGTTATAATTAAAACTATAGATTAATTTTACTCAATTTTACCATGAGAAATAAATTTTACTCTAAATATAATATTAAAAAAATTGTGTGTGAATGTACATAATGCTGACCACGTGAAAGCATATATATTATTATAAATATAAAAAATAACTAATTTTAGTTGAGGATGCATTGTAACTCCCGTTATGAACTATTGTGGATGGTTATAAACTAGTAGCGATCATTTTCAATTCGATTTGGTTTTTATATAAAAAAAACAACCAAATTGAAAATAAATAAAAAAATCGAAACCGGTTCAAATCGACCGGTTTCGGTTCGGTTCGGTTTTTTAAGACAAAAACAGGTTCAAATCAGTTTGGCTCGGTTTATTTCTGATTTGGCTCGGTTTATTTCGGTTTGGATTTGGTTCGGTTTTTTCAGTTTCAGACTTATAAAACCGAAACCAAACCGAACTGGTCGGTTTCTTCAAAATTTTAATCGATTTTTTTCACGGTTTAGATTTTTTTTTATTTTTTTTATTTTCTCAATTTGATCGGTTTTTCTATTTTTTTGTTTACCCCTAATATAAGCCTATAATTGCTTTTTTCATTTTCCAATTCTTGCATGAAAATCAAGTGAAATAGAGGAAAAGAAAATGATGTATCGGAGCCACGTCATGTCTTCACAACATGTGTCGTTGTAGGATAGGAGGGCTGACGACACAATCATGGTGACATCAAAGAAGGGCATTATGGGGTCTTGGAGAAAGTCTCACATGTTGTTCAAACACGATAGTTACCTCACACGCTGGTGCGTGTTTAATCTGGCTCATCTTTATATATATATATATATTTTTAATTTGGCCCTTCATTCTTTGTTAATTATTAAATTTTTTATCCTACTTTTTTTTATAACTCTTTAGTTTGATCCCAAACTTCATTCTACTCGAGCACAATGAAGACTTAACCGAAGAGAAAGGAAAAGAAGAGGAATGAAAGATTTTTTTATTTCCATTTTGTCTTTATTCTTTAATGACTCTTTGATTTTTGTATTGCAATCCCTAGTTCTTTTATGGCTCTTTAGTTTGGTCCCAAACTTCAATTATTCATAGTCCAATGAAGACCCATCCAAAGACAAAGGAAATAAAGGAAAATGAAAGATAAGGATGGCTAAACTAGGTAGCTCATTGGGGTAATGTCATGACCCTTCTCATGAATTTAACGGGTTAAATTGGATTGGTGATGTCGATCCAATATGGCGTTGGCTTTTCATTTCGCTACCTTAACTCGTCCTTTCTTTTTTTGTGATTTTTTCCTTTGATATTTGTTGTTTCATGTTTGAGCCCAGTCGAAAAAGGTTAGGGTTGGAATGACAACGTCCTTAAATTTTTTAGAGCATATCAGGTTTTGAATAGGGCAACCAGGTCGTGATATAGTAGGCCCCCTTGTCAAATGGCAGACATTGAGCCAACTCATTGAGTTAGGCAAGGGTTGAAACCATAGTTATCAAACCCGATGTGAGGGTTGACCCGGTCAAGTGGTCGGGTTACACGGGTTGACATGAATCAACTCGAAAAAAATTTAAAAAAAAATATTTGAAATTTTAATATTTCATATGAAAAAATTAAGAA
This sequence comes from Populus simonii, assembly GCA_007827005.2. Lineage (NCBI taxonomy): Eukaryota > Viridiplantae > Streptophyta > Magnoliopsida > Malpighiales > Salicaceae > Populus > Populus simonii. The sequence goes on from CM017469.2 coordinate 7,889,475, forward strand.
ACAATCCATGTGAATATATGCTATACATGTTGTAAACAATGAAATTTAAAATATTATTTCAAAAGGTTTTTTTATCCTACATTGAAAAAATATAACTTTTTTTCTTGTGAACATATAGTATATATATTAAATGGCTTAAAATCTCACATTGAAATAATAACTTTTTTCTTATGAATATAAAATATATATACTAAATGATTTCAAATCCCACGTTGAAAAGATAAAATATTCTTTTAGTATTTATAAAATGAACTTTGAAAAGGATTAATAGCCAACTAAAAAATATGAAAAAAAGAGGTCTCTAGCTAGGAGAAAAAACAAGTTTGAAAAAAAAGAGATTTTTACCGGGTTTTGCCAGGTCGATCGAATTTGACCTTTTTTTGCCCTTACCGATCTTTCATCTTACCCGGAGAACTATACTAACAAGTTATTTTGTTTTTAATTTAATTTTTTTTGCTTGTAAAAAGTTATTTTCAAATAATTATATAAATATATTAAATGAGATTATGTTTATTTATCTGCATCCATTGTTTGGTGTGATGTTCAAGTCTTTATTTTTAGTTAATAATTTTTTTTAGTAAATTTTTTACCTATTAAAAGTATTGAACACGCTGATCAAGCTTTTCATGCATATTTCAATTTTTTTTTTTTATCAATAACTCAAAATTTAACATCATCCACTTGTACTTTTTTATGATAGAACCTACTTTAGATCTTGCCCGCAGCGCAACATAAGCACCCATACTAGCATGATATATGCTACAACTCATGCATTATTTTGGGTATACATTATAAACTTGGTTGGAATGTTTTCATGTATGTAATCATTATGATTTGTATTCTTTACTTTGTGCTATGAACATATAATGATTTTGATCTGGCTCTCAATTTCATACGGAGAGACATACTGCCCACATAATTTGGGCATGTTATGACAAAGTGTGCACATCTCCACCCTGCTATCGGCATTCATCATTGTTTTTTTAATAAATAGAGGAATTACTAGTCATGGTGCTCGCACAATGCCGCAAGTAATATTTTAAGTTGTGCCACAATTGATGCCTGGATCAGAAGATGATCATGGAGTAAAAAGCATTAAAAAATACCTAAAAAAGAATTTACTAGGATGCAAAGAAAAACCCGATAGAAGCAATAATGTATTGAAGGCACATATAAAAAGGTTTGCTATAAGCGTTTCTAGATATAAAAATGAATAATAAAAAAAAAAGGAGTACTTGAAAAGTGATATTTATGCAAAGAAAAACCTGTTAAAATGCATAGTTACCAAGAAAATCATACTTTCCAAACATGTACAAAAACAAAAAAAATATTGAAGAGTATTTATTTATTTATTTTATAAATATGGGTGTTCGGATCAGTTTGTGCGTACTTCGACTAATCTCACGGACCCTGAAGTTAACGACCATGTAAGCCTCCAATGACCATGAGATTTATGAGACTCGAACTAGTGACCTCTAAAGAACAAATCCAAAACCTTATCAGTTAAGTTATACCGCTCGGAGTTTCAAAAGTATTTATTTTTATAATCTATAGTCTCTGCATGCACAGTAATTTCAACACATTGTAAACAATAATTGTAAATAAATTCACTGTTATCAGTGCTTCTTTGTTTTGATATCATCTGTGGCATGCATCAAAGCCTGGCCATTACATTTACATTGCTTGTTGAGAAATCTCTTCAGCTATAAATTAAAGTTTTGCATGCACCGGCCAGTCGAAAGTCCATATGGGCGTGCGAGCTTGCAATTTCCCAACTAATCGAAATTTACTTGATAATTAAAAGGTGCATAGCTCGAAAAGGAAATCTCACATCATTCTTATCCAATTTTCAGGCACGGATGAGCCTTACTTTCATAACAATTTTTCAAGAATATTGATTAACTTATTAAAAAAAAAGCCAAAAGAAACATGATCTACAACGAACATCTCTGTTTAGTACTGCAGTCCAAACAAAAATTAATTAAAATTAATTTTTTATATAAATAAATAATTTAAATATAATGGTATCAAAAATAAATTTAAAAAATAATAATATATTTTAAAAAACAATTAATATACCATTCTCAAGTACGCCCACAGCACACCCATGTGTAAAGTGACTGTGACAAATAATCATCCGCGGCTTTAGATCTTGAACCGATCAGAGAGTTCTTGTTTTTTCAATAAACAAGCCGTACACCGAATCATTCATTATAATTAATTAGCGTGTGATGGTGGAGACTGGTGAGGCTGTCTTTACCGGGATTTTTGAACTATTGGGAACCGGCAGTCACAAAATGTTTGAAAGAAAGAATTAAAATCACGTCAGCTGCTTCCACTGGTGGAAAGGATACACGAAGAAAGACATTTTATTCACACCTTCTTTCGGCTGAAAAGTTTTTTTTTTTAAAAAAAATATACAGAACAAATTATTTTGATTTATTGCGCTTTTACACAAGGGAATAGCAAAAAGTTTTTAATTTCTTCTCCAATTCCATTTAGAAAACCCGAATAGTCAAGGATCCTATTCGAATTTACGAGTCACAAAACCACGCGCCACCAATGAACGAAAAGGAACGACAAGAGCATGATATCTATCCGACAGAAAAATAAGCGGTCAACAAAGCGAGTATAGCATCTTGTGATTATTCATTGCGCTTGGATATACGGAATTCCTTTTCCAATGGGATGGGATTTTGCTCCTCCAAATTAATTAATGTCTCATTTTCCCTCTTATGGTTAGAAACACTCCCTGTGATTTCCTAAAAGCTTATAGAATCAAATGAGAATTTCACCCCTTTTTTCCAGATTTTATTCTCTTAAATATGAATACATGTCATGATAATACCTTAAATATAATTCCAAGGAAAACCTAAAATTTTTTTTAAATAATTATATTAAAAAAACCGATTTGAAAAACTAATTATATTAAAATGAAAGAAATAAGTATTTTATTTTTAAGTTTGATTTTTTTTTACATGACTATGTTCAATTGGTTTATTTTTTATTAGTTATATTTTGTTGGTTTTGATTTTTAAAAAAATATATAGAAATAATATTTATATAAAAAAATATTTTAGCATTTTGTCCGGTATTTCTTTAAAGCACATAAAACAAGTATGAAAAAACTAAAATAATATTTTTTAATTTTTAGCTTTTTATTTAGCACCCCCTTAAGTTTGCTATTGTTGTTGGCTACTTAACTACCAGGGGTAAATGGGATTATACCAGTAATATTAGAAAAGTATATATATAAAAAAAGATGAAACTGAAATAGTGGTAGATCTAGAGGCTAAAATTTGGAATTGCTTTCAAATTTAAAATTTAAAATAAAAATTTAATTAAAATTATTTTTAAAAACAAAAGGATATTATTTAATATATTTTAAAAAAACACTTGAAAAAAAAAACACCACTGAAAATGGCACTTCGATAACTTTTTGTAGCTCTGTGCCGTCCCTGTCCCACGGGAAAGCACATCCATGTCAGAATTCAGATGTCAGGTCCTCGTCTTTATATTATTTATTTTCTGAACAAGAAAAAATCTTTCTGGACTCTTAGCTCTTATTAAATGGAATTTATAGAAGAGTGTTGCGTCCACGCAAGATAGAGAGAGAAGCGCCGTCCAACGCCGGCAGAAGGGCAAGTGGGAAGAAAGAAGATGTGTTAGACGACACGCCGTAATTGACGTCCAACTCTTTAGAAGGAAAAACAGCGACCGTTGAAACAAACGACAAAAAGAACATGTTTGACCGAGACATGTGCTAAAGTTATAACTGCCGAATCATAGGCACGTGAGAACCTGCTATTACCACGTCACCCACTTTCTTATTCTTCTGTTACCTTGTTAGGGAGACTCGTTAATAAATGTATCCACTTAAGGGCTGGAGATTGAGTTGATTATTTATTAATACATGCATCAAATCCTTACAGTTTGACATTTGTTGATTCATGTAATTTTTTATAGCTCTAAACACGTAGAAACTGATCAGGAAGGGTTGCGTCCAGCGGCAAGGGGCTAGTCCTCCTCCTGAGACGATACTATAAAAGGAAGGTCTGGAAGGGCATGAGGTCACTCGGGGCGCAAAAAAAGAAAACCAATATTGGTTTTTTATTCATTTCTGCTGTTGCCTATTTTTCTTTATCAAAACCAATATTTTTTATTTATTTATTTATTGTTATTGTTGCCTATTTTTCTTTACCATATTATAAAAATAATTAAGATTTAGCGAAAACTGACAATTCTTTTATTTATTTAAAACACATTTGTCTTTTTGGTCTTGCATGAGCCACCGATCTAGTTTTAAAGTAAAAGCACTATAAAATTCATCTTATTTAAGCGACGTAAGGTAATTGATAGGTAAATGTACAAGTAATGAAATTATAGATATATGGATTCGAAGAAATAGAACTCTTGTTTAGATGTAATTTTGGTGAAAAAGCAATTAATCGATACATTTTTTCAATTAATTAAATAGTAACATTTCTGGAATGTTGAATTCGTGATGGATCTACTAGTAATTAATATCTAATTCACGGTTTTTCAATAATCTTGTCAGTAAACGAGACCGTTTTTGGAAATGGATTATATAATTTGTTTTGGACGGGCAATTATTTCACTTGAGAATGTTCTTCCCTGAGAAACCAGGGGCAATTCAAAAATAAAATAATACCCATATTTTTTTAAAAAAAAATTCAAAGTTAGAAAAAGAAAAACTAAATTTCATATTCAAGTGTAATATTCTTTTATTATAAAAACTGAAAAATTAATTTCTAGTTTTTTTTAATATTGAGTTTAGAAAACACAGTTTCTCTATAGTTTTCTAACAAAAGTTTTTCAGAGTGTTTCAAGTGAAAAAAACATGAATGGTATAAATTTTTCTTCTACATGGAAGCATTATTTAGAAAAATAAAATATGATTTTTTTTATATACTTAGTTAATATCGTAAATTTTAAAAAAATATTTATATATTTTCTAATAAATTTATTTTATTATACCTTTAATATAAATATGTTTTAGCTAACAATATGCTTTTTCACAATAATTTTTAATTCAAATAAAGTAAAATTAATATTCTATAATCAATCAGATTATCATAAGTACAAAATATTAAGATGACTAGTAATAATCTTGATGTATTTTATTCGGTGAAAAAGACTCTTCTTCGTTTTCAATAAATAAACTCTTTTTTCAATTTTTTTTGATTGAAAAAGACTACAAAAAAATGGAAAACTATTACTGAATACATCCTAAAAAAACCTCTCACCACAGTGGACAGTGTCCGAAGCTAGCAGATGAATCTGATACACGGTCTGATTATACGTTTTTTTTTGCTATAAAATAATGCTTCAATAAACGAAGCAATTCCCCGGGGTAAAACGATCTTTCAGTAAAATAGGATAAGGTAAGAATTTAACCATCGGTTTGGGGTTTGGAATGTTAGTCGTCCTTTGTGAGAAAATATCTTCCCGTGCCATGCTTGATCTTAGCGCAGGCTTTTATCTGAAAAAGAAAGTGTACTGTGCATGTCGTCCTCATTCTTGCCGCCAATCATAGATCTCAAAATCTCAGATAATACAATGAGGCTACTTTTGTAACTTTCACCACTCCCCCCCTTTGTAAATACGTAGAGAAAATGAAGGGCAACATAGTCACTGGACAAGAATATTGATTAACACTAATAGCTTACTGCCAAAGCATCTCGGTGCCATGTTGACCTACAAAGAAGGACAAATGTCTGTTACCCTAACAGGCGAGTGAAAGAATCGAGAGGCGCTGCTGCTTCCCACGCCGTGCTAAGCGGTTGAGATTTGTTTCACCACCCCCTTATACAGCTTTACCCATTAACAACCCCCCCCCCCCCCCCATCACAGGTAACCCTCCACCAAGATTATGCAAAATTCTCTGGGTAAACAGTGTCTTCGCCCTTCCCGGAGGCAGTGGGACGGTGGAGTAATTGTTTTTAAAGTGATTTTTATTTTAAAATATATTAAAATAATATTTTTTAAAGATTATTATATTAAAATGATTAAAATATCAAAAATTATTTAAAAAAACATTAATTTTTTAAATGCTATTTTTATACGCAATTCTAAAAGTTCTGATTCTATATCTACTGTAGAAAATTCTCAATCTATTTTTATAATTTTTAAGAAGTGTCTCCTTTATTTTTCATATTAGAGCTTTATTTTTAACTGAAAAGTAGTTTTTTATGAAATTAATATTTTTTTAAATAAATTCATAAAAAGTGAAATATTTTCTGATGTTTTGCAGTATTATGAAAAATAAGTTGGAAAATACTAGTATTTGACTATGTCATAAAAAATAAGCTGTAAAATAACTTATTAATATATATATTTTTAATTTTATTAAAAAAAAGTTGAATGGGTATGAAATAAATAAAAAATCTAATTTCATAAAGTACCTCAAATAAAATAAATAAGAATCAAAATAATAAAGATCAAATCTAACAGATAAAAAAGTTGAAAGATGATGAAATTAAAAATAATAATTATAATTTTATGAATTATTTTAAATAAAATAAATAACAATAAAAATAATGTGGACAAAATCTGATAGATAAAAATTTTTATTTAAGAAAATGATAAGAGAAAAACAAATAACAATCATAAAAACAAGAATCAAAGTTGATATAAAAATCAAATTAAATTAAATTTTAATGGTGAAATTAAAAAAAAAAGATTCAAAACAAAATATATAACAATCAAAAGCTTGATGACTAAATTTGATATAATCAACAAATAACATGATATTTTAAATTTTTTCACAACTTTTAGAAAGTAATTTCTATTGAAAATAAAAAAAATACTTTAAAAAAAAAACCAAATTTTTCTTTAACTAAAAAATATTTTTCATTAATCAATTTTATTAATAGCAAATAAATACAAATAAATTTAAAAAATAATTTTTAAAAAGTGACTTTCATACAAACGGGTCTGAGCTGTTGGAATTTTGCTTTCTACTCCTAATAGCTAAAAAACAAATTCAAAATTCTAGATATATTAACTGATTTTGAACACTTTTCTCTCAACTATCTCGCAAACGTATATAAATCTTATTAAAAAAAAATCATAAACGAAATGAAAAAGAGCGGGCTATTTAACAATTGACAGTCCTTTGAGAAAGTTTAAACAATATTTGTAGAAATGAAGCATTCGTGAATCTACAGGGACAAAAATGAAGATAATGTTTCGAAAAGTGGTTGAAAAATTATGTGTTTTATAAAATTTAAAATTTATATTTAAAATTATTTTTATATTTTTTGAATAATTTTAATATATTAATATAAAAATAATTTTTTAAAAATAAAAAATATTATTTTAATACATTTTCAAATAAAAAATATTTTAAAAAATAATTATTACCGTGCTTCCTAACACTTAGAAATTTACTAAACAAATATATAAAAAAAGAAAAACCCTCTACTGTTAAGTGATGCATTTCAGGTCTATTTGATATATATTTATTTTTAAAATATATCAAAATAATTATTAGATTTTAATTTTTTAAAATTTATTTATAATATAATTATATTAAAAAAAATAACAATAAAAAAAATCCCATACTTTTTTTTAACACCGCAATTACAAACTGCCTCTCGAATGCCTCTCAACTCCTACATGGACCCCACTTACTACTTCTCCCCACTATACCTTACCTGGCGGCAACTTCGTCATGGCCCCCACCTCTTTGACCCTAGGCCTAGCTAGAGAGTAGTAATACTAGAGCACTGTAGAGACCGCGCGTGTTTCCCACTTTGTTCCTGGGGAACTGGGATTTAATAACACCCCCTTGCCTTGCATTACCCTTCTCTTTATTGCTTTTCGGCTCTACAGGAGACGGACTGCTCCTCCAATCTCTCTCCTCCTCTCTTGCTCTTTTTTTTTTTTAATTCAATTTGTTCTCCCCTCTCTATTAAGTCTGCTCCCAGCACCCCCCCTTCTCTAGTAAGTTACACTCACAATAAAAGATAGAGATTTTTGTGTTGCGAATAGGGCCCAGAGAGGGAAGGGGTTTGCCTTTGATTAAGCACAAGCACAGGTTTCTCCTCTTTAGCCCCTTCCATTCTTCTCCCTTTGGCTTTCACTGGGTCCCTATTCTCTGCAAATCCAGCGAACCCCAACTAGGATTATTATCATTAAAGCTTAAGCTAGCAGCAAAAGAAAAAAAAGACCCATCAAAAGCCTCCCCACCTTCGCTGATATTTTTTTCTCTCTCAAGGTGTTGGCTTTTCTGCTTAAATATGACTGAGAGCTTAGATGACGGCGAGTTTTGGCTGCCTCCGCAGTTTCTTATAGACGACGATACAGTAATCATGGAACAGAACAGTGAAAATAGCTTGAACGGGAGTGCTAGGGATGTGTTTGGCTACTCTAAAACTGACTCTGGGAAATCTTTGTTACCATTAGAGTTTCCTTGTGGGTTTGGTTCCTTTGGTTTCTCTTCGGATCTCAGTTCTCCTGTTGAGTCTGTGGTAGACTCTACTGAGACAGAGAGTGATGAGGAAGATTACCTTGCTGGGTTAACTCGCCAAATGGCGCACTCCACTCTTGAAGATGGTTTCAAGAGGAACGACCTCACTTTTGGCACCGAAAAATCAAAGGTATTGCCCTCTCCTTTTCTTTTTTTGAAGTAGTACAAGCCTACTCTGGTTTCAGCGATTGTGCTCTTTGGGACTAACTTTTGGGTCTTGGTGGTTGTCTGCTTGCAGGGATGGGTTGTGTCTGGATCGCCTCAATCAACGCTGTGTGCAGTTGGGAGCGGGTGCGGTTGTGGACAAGGGTCAAGCCGTGGAAGCCCAAGTGGATCTTCTCCACCAGCAACCTGGGATCTTCTGTATGCGGCTGCAGGAGAAGTAGAGAGGATGAGAATGAACAACGAAGAAGGGTGTGGCTTTAACAATCAAAGTAGAGGACTATTAGGTCCACCAAGAAAACCCTCTCCAGTCTCGATTCCGTTGAAAAATCCCAACTCTGATGTTAGTCTCTACCAACAGCAGCAGTCCCTATCTTACCAGAAGTTGCAGGCTTCTCAAGTAATTAGCCAAACATTACCTTATTGTAATTTCTTTTTACATCAAGAGAAAGAAGATCCTCTTTCGCTGATTACTAATTGGGGGTTGTGTTTTGTTTGTTTCTTATTCAAGTTTCAGCAGCTGAAAGTACAACAGCAAATGATGCAGCTGCAACAGCAACAGCAACAGCAACAGAGTGTTTGGGGAGGGAAAACCAAGGGGACAGGAGTATTGTTTCCTCAACAGCCGCAACAAGCTCAGTCAGTGGTCCAAAACAGATGGAGGAATGTTACTAGTGTGAGTAGAGGACCATTGGGTTTGTCAGCTTCTGCTTGGCCTCCTCTACGAAACAGCGCACAGCAACAGCAACAGCAACAGCAACAGCTCCAACAACATAGCAACAGTCAGGGCGGTTCAGGGATGCGGGCTGTTTTCCTTGGTAATCCCGGAGGAAAAAAAGAATGTGCCGGTACTGGGGTTTTCTTGCCTCGTCAAATCGGTGCCCGAACTGAATCTCGAAAGAAGCCAGGTCTGTCAGAGTTTGTTTTATGTTTACGAAAGTTTTTTTGGGCTGGGTGTGAATTCACTGTCACTTATTCATATTTTCCTTTGCTAGATCTGGTCATTAGAATGAATTTGATTAGTGCTCATTTCGTTTATTTAATTACTGTTTGGAGTTATTTGTGTTTTGGAATCGGTTTTGGCTTGTACCGATCTTTTTTGTGATTCATATTATAATAACAGGGTGTTCCACAGTTCTGCTCCCAGCGAAAGTGGTGCAGGCCCTCAACTTGAATTTGGAAGGAATGGGTGCTCAGGCCCAGTTCGGGCCTCGGTATAATGGAAGTTTCGCAACCTACAGTGGTAAATATATATATTTTTCCTTCTCATTTGGATGCAAGTTTTTCGTTTTCAGTGCAAGATTAACCAGATGATTTGACAAATTATTTTGGTATGGTTTTTATTTGATGTGTAGATGCTGCTGTAAGGGTTCGCAATGATAACATTCTTTCTCATCAGAAGCAGCCGCGCAACAGCAGGCCACAACCAGTAATGAACAATGAAGTCAGATTGCCTCAGGAATGGACTTATTGACCCCCCGAATTATTCTGGGTTTTGTTTTTACTAGTAGTTTTTTTTTTTTTTGAGGAGTTTTATGAAAGTTAAAGGAGATTTGGAAGGTTAGAAGAAAAAAGAAAAGAAAATGGATGACGATAATTTTAGCAAGGTCACTGTAGGAAAAGGTTGCACAAACAAAATAGCGAAAGGAGAAGGGAAAAAAAGAAATTGATGAAAGAAAGTATGAAGAAATGTTCTTTTGGGATAGAATTAGGAGAAATAAATTTCTGTTTTCAGGGAAGTCTGCAGCAGCCAGCCTTTTTGTTCGTTTTGTGTGGCTCAAGGGAAAGTGGTGGACTGGGGATATACTATATTTTGTTGTGTTTTGGAAAAGAAATCAATAAATTCCATGTTTTTGCAAGTGTTAAGGGGATGATCACTGACTCTACTGAGTGTAGAACCGTGTTTTTCCAGGGAAACTTGCAACCTGTAATGATCAAATGTTATATGTTGTCCCTGTAGAAGTTCATAATTAATTTCAGCCTGGCCACCCACTCCGAAGCAATCAAGAAATAAAGGGAATATATATTCTCAGATTGATCTCTGTATGGCTTTCTTCCAGATGATATAAACACATCTTGTTATTAAGTATAGTAATTGGAGCCAGCATTGCTCTTGTTGTTCTTGACAAGAGGAATTTGCAAGCTTTGTTTTCTAGAGCAATGCGCTGCCATCTAATGCGCAGTTACTTCAATTAGGAAACCAACTCGTTTTTCAATCATATTAATAATCAAACCGGGTCTCTTCTTAAAAAAGTTGTTTTAAATAAACAAAAAGTTTTGTAAGAATTAAATTAAGAAGAAAAAAAAATTCTAATTTCACTGGTTATTTAAAATAAAATAAATAATAAAGATTAAATTTTACATATAGAAAAAGGTGTGATTGAAAGATAAAATTTAAAAAATAAATTTATAAAAAAATTTAAATAAAATAAATAATAATAATAAATAAAAAAATGTTTAGTCATTTCACTTTTTTTTTTAGTTTTGTAAAGTGTTTTTAAAGAAAAGAAAAGGAAAAAGAATTTTTTTATAAAACTAGTTTTTTATTTGGACATGTACTTTTCTTGATCCAACTTTTTTTTAATGTTACCAATATTGACCGGTTGAGTGAAATCAATTTTGTATTGTAATTGAATTTAATTATAATATTTTATTTGCATTTAATTTATAAATGAGTTGAAATTCAAAAAGTTAAAAATTAATTTATTTTATTTTTTATATTATTCTAGTTAATTTATCTTATTTTTTTTAAAGATTTTTAAACAAGATGAGATATTTTTTAAAAATTAGTTTTTACACAATTTTTTTTTATTATAAATCAAAATAGTTGATATTTAATTTATTTTTATATTATTTTAGATATAAAATTATATTTAAAATTCAATTCTTAATACATATAAATGTTTTTAATTGAATTGAAACAATAAAATGTTTTACCGCAAACGAACGGGGGTAAGGAGTACACCATTATCATTTTGGAGGGCAACGCGTGTGGTTGTCATTTACACGTGTCAAACAATAAAATGTCCTCTCTGTGAAGATCTTTTCGTATCTCTTGTCATTTTGAAGGCCTGATTTTTTTTGTGATCTGCATCCGACTATAAGCAGAAGGGAAGGGAAGGCAAGGCAAGGCATGGCAGGTTGCTTTCAGACTCCAGAGTGGTATTGTGGATGGCCAGCCAGCACGCTATCATGCCGGCGAAGGTGGTGGGTTTGTGGTACTACCAGGCATAGGCCACGTCGCTGGCCATGCACTTTGGATTAACGTGGTGCGCACTCCTTGCTTCTTGTGTTATGTTGGGTGGTGAGGGGGTTAACGCGCCTTAATAGCGCTTGGGGAGAATGTAGGAGAGGAGTGTTTCTTTTCTTTTTGCCTTTTTACGTGGCTTCGTCGGTAGATGTGTCCTTTGTGATGGTCGTGCATGTTGTGGTGGTGACTGGTGAGTGTGCTCTGATCGTGTGTGCATGTTTTGACCATCATGTTCATGTGCATGCGCCCCTGCCGCCCCTCCTCTTCATTCTTTTCTTCCAGAATCTTTTCGGTTTTCTTCTTTCCATGACTCTCGAGGGATGGAGCTCTTTAACTCGATCATGTTTATCTTATTTTTCTTAATCTTGATTCTTTTTATTTCTTTGTTTACTTGTCTGTATGGATCTAATGCCAGCAACATACATTTACTACGGGTTCAATACCCTTAAGAAAAACTTTGAAATATTAAATGGTCCCCCGTCCATACTGGGAAAAAGTTGATGGAATTCTAAAAAAAAATTAGTATGGTCCAACACTAATATTAAAAATTCTATGCACGATTCCAGAACCCTAAGGAAATTGTTAAATATTTGTATCTGTTCTATGACCGCACTTAAAAAAGCATTTATTAAATTTAAATTTTAAACTTTGTTTAACCTTAATCAAGATTTAAAAGAAATCTATCCTATGCTTGGAACCAAGAGAAAAAATCTCAGTTTCAAGTTAAATTCTATCAATCTAGATAGTGAATTATTAAAAAGTTGTTAGGCAAGAGGTTAAGATTGATGTTGTTGTCTTTAGGCAAAGCATTGTTGTTGAGGTAGTCTACCTGATCCTTGGAGAAATGTGTCATCATCCTAAGAAGACCAAGCTAATTCTTTTCAAGATAAACTGTACAATCACACTAGTGAGACTAAGTTGATCAATTCTAAGGTAAATTATACAATTACACTAGGAAGACTGAGTTCGTCTCATCCTAAGAAGGTTGTGAGGTTGTTACCCTGAAGAGATGTCATGTGAATCCCATATATGGAGACTTATGCAATTGCATTAGGAAAACTTTAGATCCATACCTTCCAAAGTAAATTATGCAATTGTATTAAGGAGACCAAGTTGATCCATTCTAAGGTAAATTGTGTAATCATATTATGGAGACTGAGTCCATCCCATCCTTGGAAGGTTGTAAAGTTATTACCTTGAAGAGATGTTGTTTTCAATCTCATCATTGGAGAGTTGTACAGTCGCACTAGGGAGACTTTATATCCATCCATTCCAAGATAAATTGTGTACTCGCATTAGAAAGACCAAACCAATCCATTCTATGGTAAATTGTGCAATCACACTAAGAAGACTGAGTCCATCCCATCCTTGGAAGGTTGTAAAGTTATTACCTTGAAGAGATGTTGTTTTCAATCTCATCATTGGAGAGTTGTACAGTCGCACTAGGGAGACTTTATATCCATCCATTCCAAGGTAAATTGTGTACTCGCATTAGAAAGACCAAACCAATCCATTTTATGGTAAATTGTGCAATCACACTAAGAAGACCGAGTCCATCCCATCCTTGGAAGGTTGTAAAGTTATTACCTTGAAGAGATGTTGTTTTCAATCTCATCATTGGAGAGTTGTACAGTCGCACTAGGGAGACTTTATATCCATCCATTCCAAGGTAAATTGTGTACTCGCATTAGAAAGACCAAACCAATCCATTCTACGGTAAATTGTGCAATCACACTAAGAAGACCGAGTCCATCATATCATTAAAAGGTTATAAGGCCATTGCCTTGGATATCACTTAAAGAAAAGAAAACATCTTTATTATGAATAATTTAATTCATATGTAAGAAATTTACATTTCTAGTCATTGACAAGATATATTTTTATTGCCTTTTGAAGCATAATCATCTGGATGTCATTTATGTAGAGATCATCATCTTGGCTTCCAAGAAGGAGATAATAGAGTTTCTCTAAAAGATATTTTCTAGGTGGTTAAAAAATAGACATCACATATTTTACAATTTGAACTAATATTTCACTAGTACTTGTTGAAAACTTTATTAAATCTAGAGACTCTAACTGAATTCATGAAGTTAGCAAATACCTAACTTAAACTTTGTTGTCTCATTGTGCCCATGGGCAAGTAGAAAGATCATACTGACACAGAGCGATCAAATTGCTGCATAACCTTTCCATCTTATTGAAGAGTTGATGATTTAATGGAACAGATGTGCCAACAATTGTAGAAAGGTCCGTGATACATCCCATTTCCAAAGTGTTTTGATTATTTGCCTTTGATGGTGATTGGAGATATTGATAAACCAATTATGGAAGAACTATTCTATTGATGGCTTTTTGATCAGATTTCCACATATGTCGATTAGTTTTTTGCCCCCAGTAGCGTACAGAAAAAATCATTATTGAATATATCATTTCCATCTCCCACTTGATGTTTCTATTTTTTCTTAGATGGTTGAAGAATTTGTTAAATCTAAATGTTATTGCATGCTACCTTAAATTAAAAGAATTCAGAAAGTCCATTAAGACAAGAAATAAAGTATGTTTTTGATGAAGCTCCAAAAAATTCAAATAGTTTGAGAACAAGACTTATGTGTTTGTTGAATAATCGATTAATCTTTTAGTTCTAACAATCTGATTTATTTTCCCTTGCTAAAGTGGCTGGTGGTTGATGCTTAGTACATGTAAAAAGTCTTATTTTATGGGTTTAGTGACTCTTCGATGCTTAAGTAAATATTTTTTTAGAGAAAATATAATAATATTTAAGAGAGGGACTCTGAAAATAAATATTTCATGGAGAATAGATATTCGGAATCCTCTCTTTTAAGGATCCAATGGGTCTTTATAGTCTATTCTCCTCACCTTTTTATTTTGGTGAGGACTAAAATGTTCTTTTTTTCTCGATCACATCCCAAACTCTAATGTGTCAAAGAGAAAATATCTCTGACTTATTTAAAAGGAAAAAATATCTCTGTATGCATATGAGTTTAGCACTTGACTTAGTTCAGGAATGCTGAGTTATCACTCGATCTCTAGTTCTTAAAAAGTAAGAATTCAAATAAAAACAAAAACACCATCAGTTATAATTCAAATTGTTATTGTTTTCTTACATTGGAATCATGTCTAGCAAGAGTCACTACTAGGTGTTAGCCGCACGATACTAGAATAAAATGTCATTGATGTTCCTACTGTATTTTATTGGATATGGGTGAGAAGACAAATTATCTAGGGAAGCAATTGTATATTATCACTCAAAGTCGGTTACCAGGGATTCAGGGCTTTGTAAGTATATGTGACGAGGAATTTCATGAGAAGAACAACCGGCAATACACAAGAGATTGAGCTCTTGTATAACATGACAAGGTCCAAACTCCCAATGGCAGAACACTTTGTGCAGAAAGCAGCTAGTCATATGCTAGCCCCACTTAATTGATTCTGACTTGTTAAGAGGTCGAGCATTGAAATGGCTGTCAGCTAGCAATAGAGAGCAAACCATAGGATGATATGTGATGTTCTTGTCAAAGATTATCCTTAATAGGTTCCCAGGACAAGCACCCTGAAAAATTACAGATGCCAATGAGGCGATTGAGCAGAAAAGTTCCCCTATCAGGGAAGTGGGAACCAAAAAAATATACCTTGCTTTTCAATGTCTGTGCTTTTTTACAAGTTAATTTATCCTGAAGGCCTTTGCCATCCTTCAGAATCTGGATGTTGATATTCATTACTGATAAATTCTGCAGGTTTTGGAAGCAAATGCTGCACATGTCAAGGCCCTCTATCGCCGTGGAATGGCCTCCCTGGAAGTTGGAGATTTTGAGGAAGCAAGGGGTGATTTTGAAATGGTAACGCCTGTAGTTGATTTCAGTGAAGAGCTTCAAATTCTTTGACATCCATATCTGAACATGCTTCTGGATGTTAGATGATGAAAGCCGACAAGTCATTTGAACCTGATGCAACAGCAGCTTTTAAAAAGCTGAAGCTGAAGCAGAAGCAGCAGGTGGGTAACCTGCAACCATATTCTTTTGCAATTTGTGACGGAGATAGACATTTTATATCATGCTTTGACGAACAGGATGTGGAGAAAAAGGCAAGGAGACAATTTAAAGGACTATTTGACAAGATGCCTGGGGAAATCGCTGATGCTGGAACGGATAACAGAGGGGAAGAGCAGAGTACAAATGAAAACCACCAAGAGAAGGATGGTTCTCTCTCCTGTGGCCAACTGGTAGAAGATTTTTTTCAGCTCCTGGGCTTCAAAGATGCACGATATTATGACAAGGCTTTAGGGTTGGGCGTAAGCAGCATTATTTCTATCGTCTGGCTGGCAAATTCAGACTTCGAAAGGAAAAAAACATATTAAAGAAGGTTCAGTATACCATTTTCAGTGTAGCCTCACAAAGAAAATAAAATTTTGGGCTCCGTTTATGACGATATATATCCATGGAAAAACAAAACATATCACAGGAGGTTCATTATACTATTTTCATTGAAGCTTAAAATGGACGTTGTTGAATGACTACATTTGATCTCAATCATGTGACGGTACATTTATTTTCAACCTGCCAGTCAGAGCAATCTGGTGCCTTGTGCTCGTGGTGGCTGTCATTTATATAGAACTTGAAGAGAATGGAAACAGAGTGCTTGGACCTGAGTCCGTGCAAGGCTAGGCAAGCTTGCCAATCTTCAAGCTTCCGATTTTTTTTGGCTAGAAGGTCTAGAAATCCACCCTTCATCCTAAGGTCTTGAAAACTCCCTTGTGGGGGCAACTAGGAAATAAAATAAACTTCTCTGGCATTTGCAAGTGTTAAGCCACCCGAAACTTTTTTATTCCGATTTTTGTCTCGTATTGATCCTTTACTCAACTTGTATAATAAAGCAGTTCCACCAAATTAAAAACCGCAAGTTGTTTGGAACGATTACCTTGAGCTGCTGGGAATTCGTTGTCAATACCACTTCGTAATATAATTGATGGACTTCCTAACTTAAACATATTAAGTTAGAAAAGCTAAGATAAGTTTAGAAAAAACTCCCGTGTCTGAATTTCAGATTAATGCTCGGCAAAAATGATCCACCATATGGATTGTGGATTCTAGAGGTACTTCTGCAATCGATCCCAACGTTGACAGATTCGAATCCGATGGTTAAAATAAGATTCCTGAACTAGGCAGGCCAACAGAAAAATCCAAAAACAAACTCCCATAAAATTATTTACGGTAAAGTCCTTTTTGGAGAAAAAATAGCTTTATATTGAAAGATCAAAAACTTACAAAACCATGCTCAGGAAGGATGTAAGCAATATCAACACATTCACTCATATTGGAGCAATCGACTCGTGTTCAGGATACGATCATTCATCATAATTCATAGGGTTATATAAACAGAAGTTTAACGGCACACTTTATATTAATTCCTGCAGCTTGAACCACAAAAGAGGGCGAAGAAAACAAAGCACACGCATAAAGATGCTTGATCAAACATGCCAGACAGAGGAAACAGAAGAGAAAATACATGGTCAGTGAAATGCATACTGAATCATCATCAAACTTTGGGAGCGGTTTCGTTTTTGTAGGCAATAGCAAGAGCACGAACCTTCACTAGGAAGAACCCAACGGTGTGACCAGCCACGGCTGATATGAATATTCCAAGATTGAAAGACATGACAGCAAGCATGACCATGTAAGCAAAACCCATACGAACAGCATAAACACAGGTTTGAATAAGCGCACCCACTATGGGATTGTGAGTGCCTATTTTAGCTGTTGGGGAAACCGAAAAGATCTCGATAGCAGCAGCCAACAAGAACACACAGAAGAAAGCCAATATGTACATACCGAGGCTGCCGTTTGGCCATCCAGAGAACAGGATTATAGCATCTTTTCCCCAGTAGAAACTCATATGCATCATCATGTCTGATGGGCTCATATGCATGCCACTATCAGACATGGATCCAGGATCCATGCTATCGTGATCATGACCCTGAGACATTTTTTTTTTTTTTGAGAGAGAGAGAGATCAAGTATCAAGATTAGCAAGGGTTGATTTTGTGATGATCGTATTCTCTTGGGTGCATCTAATTTAACCAAGAGAGGTCAAAACAAGAAGGCCTTGTTTTTTCTCTTGCTAATAACAAAAAAACATGAAGTGTTAATAGGTGATTAGGACAAGGAGAAAGAGACAGCTTATAGGTCAAAACGCGCGCATGACCAGCTTAAACCTTTTTTTAAAATAAAAATAAAAATTAGCATAATAAACTTAAAATCTTGATACAATAATATGTTTTTAAAATTTTTGATAAAATAATACATTTTAAACTTATCACACTTCTAAAATATACATTTAAATAATATCATCTTTCACAAAAATAATATTTAAATTAATATCCTAGTTTAGGACCACAATATTTATTATATATTTTCAGCTTTTTAAATAACACACATTGTGTTAATTAGTTCTTATCAGATAATCTAGTATGTAAATTAAGATAATCATTTGTTTTAGTGGATTTAAATCTTCAAATAAAAATATTAGAAAATAAAAAACACCTGTAAAATGAATCAAAAAAATGATGGCAGAAATATTGAACATGTTCTCTCCGTGGGTTTTTAAGCACGAACGATCAATCCTAGACTTTGAAATAACCGATTCTCATTGTTTTAATGGATGTAATTTTGAGAGAATATATATATATATATATATTGGTTTTTATAAATTAGATGTGATAATAACAAAATTAAGGTATCACTTTCACTGTGTAATGCCTAGTAATTTATTAATTTAATGAGCCCTTGAGAACACACAAAAGAGTCCGAATAATAGGAGCCAAATTTTATTTTATTTCATTCGAACTTCACCGCCAGCAACACGCAGGTCCCGCTAGGTTGATTGTTATGTTCTAGTCGATTTCTTGGTAAGGTTCCTTTGATGTTTTGGATGTTTTTATTAATAATTAATCTAAATTATGTTTTAAAATTTTATTTAATCGTTTAAGCTAAGTTATTGAGTTGAATTTATTTTTTTATAGAATATTGAAAGCTTAATAACCAAATAATCATGAATTTAAATTTTATTATATTTATTTATTTGATAAAAATTAATAAGATAGGATATAAAAATTTATTAAAAAAAGTATGTTAGCCTAAACTATTAAATTAAAGTGATTGTGGGACAGCTTTTAAGATAATTTCAAGATTGAAGGTCATTACTCTTCACGCCTTTACCTTTAAGTTTCTCGGCTAGTTTAGCCACGTCCACAATATGCTTTACACCTAAATCTTCCACGAAATATATGCATTTTTTTCTGGCCTAAAAGTGAAACCATGCCATTAGACTCTTAAACTAAATATATAAAATTGAGAATGTTAAACTTATAATCAAACATGCTCTACAAAGTATAATTACAAAGCCAAGCACAAATCATTAAAATTAATCTTGAATCACGCACGATCGATGAAGTAGAGACTCGGGCTCTCTATCTTATATTATTTCCGTGTTATTCACACAAATCAGCACCATTAACGTCGGTCAGCTCTAAAACGTTATGCTCACCAATCACACAATATCACTCAGATCAATTCATCATTTCGAAGGAGGAAGATCCGGACCTTTTTCAGACCCATATCAAGAGCCACCAGACTTCTTAGCCCGACTCCCAAAAAGAGCGAAGCCAACTGCATGGCCACCCACTGCCGCAAGAAAGACACCTCCATTAAACGACATCACAGCGAGCATTACCATGTAAGACAGCCCAGAACGCATTGCATACATTCCAGTTTGAAAGAAGCCTGCAGCAGCCTTGTTAGTTCCTGGCTTGATGACACTGAAAAGACTGAACACCTCCACAAGGACTGCAAGAGCAAAGACAAAGGTCAAGGCCACAGCATACATCCCAGTGCTTGAACCAGGCCAACCTTTGAAAAGAACTTCTGTTTTATGGCCCCAAAAGAAGGTCATGTGCATCATCATTTTGCGGTGGGGATGCGTGAAGCCTGTGGTGTCCCACGCTTCTGTCAGAGAAGAAGATACGGTGGTGCCGTGGTGTGGCATCAGCACCTCATGATCTCCCATATCTCTAGTGGCTGCGATGTTGGTATACTTTGGGTTGGCTAAACTATTCAAGACTCTGTGTGTGTGAGAGTGAGAGTGAGAGAGAGAGAAGTGGAGTGGAATGAGATTCTATCTCTGTGCTTGGGTTTTTATAATATTGGTTTATAGGAGGACAGTAACATTGCGTTTCAGGTAGATGATGCAGAAATTAATTACGGTTCTTCATGAAATACCTTGCTTTCTACTTGTACATTAAAATGGGCACCACTTTTACAAGTTTCTGTCTTTCGAAAGGGCTTATAGTTATATAGCAGGGATTTTATGCTTTCACTTTTGGTGATATGGCTTGTTTAAAAAATGGAATGAAATATAATTAATCTATATTTCAGTTCCCACAAATATGCAATTACTCGATTGGAAGCAATCCATGGTCGAAAGTGAGCAGGAAATCAGGATGGAACTGGAATTGGTAGGTCAGGCAAGAAGAATGATGCCACGTAAAGAATCGGCTTGTGCGGCAAGACGCCTGCCAAGTGCCACAGCTGTTTGGTTCTTGTTCAAGAAAAACCATGTGCCTGCAGGTTCCTAACTTTCATCTCAGATATTCGTTTCCGGATCGATGCCACAAATAAATGAGAGAGAGGTGTGTATTGTTTGGATAATTTTATAGAAAACCAAAATTTATTTTTAAGGAGTTGTTATAAGAAAATATAATGTTCTCGTGATTTATTTTAATTTCCTTTTAACTGTATCTAATTATATATTAAACTTTATATGCTCTTTTAATTACTCTTTAATTAATTGCATGCATAACAATCTAGCATTTTTAAAGAGTCGTTAATTTATAAGATTTGAAACACAAGATAGAAATAATCTTAGTATTTCTTTTTTAACAAAACAAAAGTATTTTCTTTTATTCATCGAAACCCTTCTATCTTGTGTTTCAAAACTCTTCTTTGTTAAAAATAATAATTCTGTACTTAGGATATATGGTCTTGATTGTTGAACTAATTTAATACTAACTGTGTTTTGTTTTACTTTAAATTTAGAATAACTTCTTTGTGACAAAAAGAAATAGAAAACTTGGTTGGATGCTGAATTTCATAGATGATGAAGTTAACATTCAATATATACGAACATTAATTGTTTTGTACTCTTGTGTTAAATTTAGAAATATTTTCATTTACAACATTTAGAATCCTGAAAGTTCCAAAACTTCAAAACATTAAGTGGATTGTTCGTTATCCAAAGAATTATAGAGTCAATAACAAGGAAGCCAACAATAGAACTTTGGTCTGTTAATGTAATGAAATCTCTGCGTTAATTAATTAACAAGAAAAAGTCATATCGATACTCTTCTGGCAAATTGTTACAGAACTTCATGTTATTTTACATCATTGCTGAATTGTAAGCAACAGTTGTTGGGACTTTGAGCAGAAATTGTTTGCTTTAAATATGTGTCTATATGAAAGCTAAATATTGGAACTAAGCTAGAGAGAAAGCCACTTAATTCCTTATTATATTATTTGCTTATAAACCGTGAACTCTTACAATAACATGCTTTTTATATAGTAATGTCTCTTTGTTTTCCCCGCAGAAAACAAAAAAGTGATTACACATTTATTCGCTCCTTGACTGGATCATTCATGTAGAGTAATGCGACAGGAGTTTCATCTTCATCCAACGTGGATGAGTCTGGAGGTCTTATTCATGTCCTTCTTGGGAACTGTGATGGTAAGCACCCCATTTTCCATACATTAAGCCTTCATGTTCTTAACCTTTGATCGAGTTCTCAGGCAACCTAAAGCTTCGAACAAACTTGCCACCACTACGTTCCAAATGGTACCAATGGTCTGCCTTCTCTTCTTTCTCGGTAATCTTTTCACCAATTACGCAAATGACATTGCCTTGCTCTAACTCCACCTTCACTTCATCTTTTGTAAGCCCAGGAAGATCAACTCTGAACATATGTGCCTCTGGAGTCTCCTTCCACTGTATCTTGGTACTAACAAGGGGCACTGTTGCTTCGTAGGAGAAAGCTGGGCGTGGTGCAGCGAAAGGGGATCCAAAGTGATTGTCATGATGGTAGGGATCCCAAACATCAAAGTTATTGAAAGGGTTATGCACTTCGCCATAGATGGACATTTCTGCAAGCACAAATTTGTCTAGAACTCGCAATTCAGTACTGCTGATCGATGGTGGGTCAGGGAATTAGCTACATGCAACCTGTATTTATATTGCAAAACGAGGGGAATATTGTGGTTAATATTTGTCTTCCATGTCAGGCGAGTGGATGGTTTTTTTTTCTTTCTGGGGAGAATCATCTTTATGGAAGTGTGGAAATGGAATAGTATTCTTGAATTAAATGATAGCGAGATATAAAGAATCTGGAATGAAATTCCGGTTGATTATACATGGTGCTCATGGACCGGCTTGTTGGAATTTGCCATTAATAGACAATGACTTTAGCAACCTAACCTAAGAAGAGAGGGTTGACATTGTCAATGATAGTTGCACCAACCATTGACAAAATGGTACAACCTATGTGCAGCTATTTTATTGAAGAAGAGCTGGAGCTATGGTACCATTGTTGCCTATAAAAAGGCACCAAGAGAGAGAGCAAAAGTAGAGAGAGTGGTGAGTGTGTGCAAGAGAGTAGAGAGAAAGAGAGAGCTGCGATGGCAGCAGCCTTGCTGCCATTACAGCAGCTGCAAGTGCAGCAATGAGAGCTGGGAGTAGAGTTTGAGTGAAGTGATCCTCCTCCTCCATGTATTTGTATTGTTTCCTTTCTCTATCTCTAATAATATGGACTCTCTCCCGTGAATGTAGGCGGATTTGCTGAACCACGTTAAATATTGTATCTCAGTGTGCTTAGTCTTCTTTGGACAACTATCAGAACACCACCGGTCCACACATAAAGAAGACAGAATCCCCAACACGGTTGTCATTCGTGCATAATTGTCTGGTCCTTATCAGAAGAATGACTTTCTTTTTATTTACTTCTTACTTTTTTTTTATGTCAGGGCTGCATCTATCCACCTATATATATATAATGTTGAGACTAAAAAAATATTGGTGGAAAATACCCTTTCCTTCTTGCTAGCCGGTGCTTATTTATATATTGGTGGTAAATACCCTTCCGGGATAAAATGTACAAGTGTTGGGGACTGGTAGTGTGAATTATTTATTTGAAAATATATTAAAATAATTTTTTATTTTTTTTTAATGTTTGATATCATAATTTTACATAAGAAAACACTAAAAACATTAATTTAATATTTTTTTAAAACTAAAATTACTTTTAAAAAGTATTTAAAAACAAAGATAGAAACGGTAAGAAACTGCAAAGTGACGGTCGTGTGCTAGGGTGGAGTCTTTATGGAAGGTGATGTGTGGAGCCCAAGCATACAAGTTTTAAGTCCAACCCGTCGGGTCGAACGACCTCTCCCGAAGGCAAATAAAGTTTCTTGGACTTGTGAATCTAAGAGCGTAGTTCACAAGCCCATAAAATAGCAGGCCCATAAATTAAGGCCTGTACTTCCAGACCCGTAAAGTATAATAAATAAAAATAATTAGTGATAGCCCAAAGATATAATAATTGTAATTCTTTCAAATATATATAAATAAATGGCCTTCAAACTCAACGAAATGCTAATGGTAGTAATCCCTCTTACCTTTCCCAACTCCTCAAAAGTATTAATACAATAAAGAATTATGCTGCATGTAAAGAGCAATTTATTTATTTATTTAATAATGAAAATTAGCTCAAATTGCTCCAATTTCATAATTAAGATTTTTTTTTGTTTCTTTTCCTAACTTTTTGTGTTTCTAAAATTAATTTCTAGTGATATCTTATTAGTTACTATCTGGACTCACTTAAAAAAAAATAGATACAAAGAGAAAAAAGAAGATGAGATTCATGATCCACAAAAAAATTATAAGAATATTTTTATTTAAAATTTTTCTTTTTTAATTGTATTTTTTTAAAAAAAATAAATTAAAAAATAATTAATAAGATATTTAAGCACCATAAAATTCCTGGTGTGATTTTGTTTCAATAGGCAAAAAAAAGAAGAAGAAGAAGAATTTATGATGGAGACTAGTCTTAAAAGAGAAATAAAACACTAGCTTATATATTAAAACAAAAAAGCCCACTGAGTTAATCAAAGGAGCGAGAAGCCCATTATTCTCCTATGATCAGGATGATCAGGGGCGTCAGGTTCTTTAAGAACTTCCAGCATTAAACGCTCAATTTATTAACATTTGAAATTATTCACTTTATCCTGATCCAATAACCTAAAAGCCCAAAGGAAGTATCCAGAAGAAAAAAAGAAACCATGATGAACATCCAGAGGATTCAAAAGACATTGCCACGAAGGATGAAGAAACAGAAGGCCGTGGAAGGTTATAGATGAAGCATGGGCACATCCAGACCTCATTCATATCATTCAAGAGAGAAGCGCCCAGAAACTTCAAAGACCCCATAACACTCCCTATTTATATGACCATCCCCTTCCTTGGATAACCATCATCGGTGAAAGAAAAGGAGTTGGCTTCTCACTTGCTAACCAAATTTTATCAAATACTCGAAACAAAAACAAGCTTTCATCATGTCTCTGATTCGATCATTGCTTAGCAACCCACTTTCCACTGACATCTGGTCACCATTTGGTTCAAGTACAAATGAGATATCAAGTTTCGCTAGCGCGCATGTTGATTGGAAGGAGACCCCAGAAGCTCATGTATTCAAGGCTGATCTTCCTGGGCTGAAGAAAGAGGAAGTGAAGGTTGAGATTGAAGAAGGAAGGGTTCTTCAAATAAGTGGAGAAAGAAGTGTTGAAAAGGAGGATAAAAACGATAAGTGGCATCGTGTTGAGAGAGGTCGTGGCAAATTCCTTAGGAGGTTCTGGTTGCCTGAGAATGCTAAAGTTGATGAAGTGAAGGCATCAATGGAGAATGGGGTTTTGACTGTTACGATTCCCAAGGCCGAGGATAAGAAGCCTGAGGTCAAGTCCATTGAGATCAGCGGCTGAGTAAATGTCTCTGTCTTGTCATCCATCGTTTTGTGATTCTGCGAAGTTAATTTTTATCAATGTTTGTGATGTTGTATTTCTGCGTATGATCTTTGGTATGTATCCTTTGTCTTTCTCAGAAAATGCATGTTTGTGTAAACGAGATATATTGTGGTAATAAAATCTGTTCTTAATTATACTTAAATTCGATTAAATTTAGATTAACAGAGAAATTAAAACATACATTCAAACTGAACTATATTATTATATCTTTTAAGAGAGAAAAATATTTCACATTTTGGTATCAATGAGCAAAACTCGATGATATTCACCGTTCTTTTTTGATAATGATGATCCCATAGTTAACAAAACACCGAGCCGTACGCAATACGAAAATACTTTTTATGTGCCTAGCAAAAAAAAAACAATAATAATAAAAAAAAGGATCAAGAGGCCTGATCCAGCTTGCTTGAACGGAGTCCATGAAAAATCCGGATTTTTTGTGACATATATATATATATATATATATATATATATATATATATATATATATATATATTATTTTGTATATTTTTATAAATATTTTCTCATACTTTTTTTATTGTGCAAATATTTTTTTATATCTATATACAATCTCATAAATTATTTCATTTTTTTTATACAATCCAATAAATTTTACTTGTTTTCACGCTAATATTTTTATTGGAAAAGAAACATGATGATTGTTCTTTAAACCAACCAAAGTTCGTCATGAAATTTTTTTTGTATTTTTAGAAAAGCACAACCATGACTATCATCTTGGAAAAGATGAGCCTGAGAAAATTTTCTATAAGAATTAATCGTGAAAGATATGTGAGATGTGAGCCATGGCTCAAGATCTTAAAATCTACCTGAGAATTATTTCAGAAAGAAAATTTCTTTTATGATTTTTACTTGCTTATATATTCTTA
The DNA here is from genome assembly GCA_007827005.2 of Populus simonii. Classification (NCBI taxonomy): domain Eukaryota; kingdom Viridiplantae; phylum Streptophyta; class Magnoliopsida; order Malpighiales; family Salicaceae; genus Populus; species Populus simonii. The sequence continues at coordinate 7,915,401 of CM017469.2, forward strand.
AATTAACAAACACTCAAAACTGATTTAAAAATCAAAGTGTTCATTATTACAAGATAAATTTATGTTGTAGGATCAACAAAAATCTAAAGCTCATCAAAATTTTTTTACTAAAAGTAACATTTTTTTTCCTGCTAAACCATTTTTACTAAAAATTTTTATCACAAAGTATCCAAACTGGAGGACCAGCAAATCCAAAAACATGTATAGGATAGACAGAAGACAAAGAGGGAACAAACCCCCTAGGAAAACAAAATTGGATATGGTCAAGCCATATCAAAAAAAGGCAGACTGCCCAGCAAAGCATAAGAATATACATCTAGACAAGAGATCAACAAAGGGAATAGGCTCCCTGCAAAAAGGGTTCATGCAAGACCGAAAATGACAAATAGTAACACAGGTTAAGAAAGAAACCAATCCACAATTGATGGTGTCTAAGCTAACCCGTCAGCATCGTTACTATTAGGAGCCGTGGTGGTGATTTCTGGCTCAATTAAGTAGCAAAGAAACAGACGAAACTCCCGGCAAGTTGTGCTGTGAAATATTTATCACCATAGGCTTTACGATAGAAATCATATACATGGAAAACCACAGCTGGACACCTGCGTAGAATGATAACCCTCGACAGAAAAAGACATGATTATAGGAAAGAGGGGCACTGATCCTTAAGGTAAAACAAACTCTCCTTCGCAACTGCATATTTTGTCCGTTTCACTAGAAAAAGGGATCTTGTTTTCGCAATTAATTCACTGTACGAGGAAACCTCACATTAAGCTTCTTTATCAAAGTCGAGATCGATCAGATCGGCCACAAAACAAAATGCCTTGCAATAAAGGGATGGAAAATGAAAGCATGCATGCCAAGATTGGTATACGACAAGCTTGAAGGAGGTGGGGATTAGATAAGGAAGGAAAAATGGGCACAAGATTCCCCGCAATCAAATATTTCATGTGGGGTTTTTAGCATGCTCTTGTTTATTCAAAGGAGGCCACTGCTTTCCTTTGTAGACTGCCTCTTTTTCAAACTAGGATGCTCTAATTTACAATGAACATGGAAAATGCTATGACTTTGCTAGCTACCAGCAAATAATTTAGTGGTTAATTGACTAGTTAAGTCTTCGTAATTATCTCTTTAGCAAGAGTAAATAACTTTAATATCTATCTTCCGGACAAATCCTAATATGTTGCTACATTTTTTATTATTATGTTTATTATATCCTTGCAAATAATACTATTCTAGTCAAGGTAATTTATTTAAATTGTCGTGATTATAATGTTTATTCTGAAACACACTGAGATATTTTTTTGTTTAAAGAAAAAAGCTCGAAGAGATTAGTACTACTGTGTCTTGCAGGATGTAAAAGCAGCTTCTCTATCCTTTTCCTTTCTCTGTACAGGGGAAAAAAAGCGTTTTTAAGTCGTATTTATAATGTTTTATTGCATTAATTAAAGAGGAAAGTTGTTCAAAATTATACTCAAGGCAACCCCTGAAACTGCTAATAAAACGTAAGTACAGTAAGATATATTTTTTATAAAAAAAATATTTTAAAAAATAATAACTACTGTAATAATAATAATAATAATAATAATAAAAAGAAGCTTTTTATATAATTCTTTGCCTTCACCTGTTAAAAATCTGAAACGTCCAGAAGCAGAGTTATTATTAGTAGTAAAACAAATAATTAAAACCCCCCTTAATTAACCTTTGCCTTATCCTTAAACCTCCCCCCGGAGAAATACTAATCCCAAAATGAAAGGAAACAAAAGCGCGGGGGTGTGGCGCTAACGTCACCTCAAGTGTCCCCACAGTTGAGCTTCGGGATTCGCTACAAGGAAAGAAGTCATGCTTGTGGGACCCTACCTCGCTAGCCTAAGCCCTGTAGTCTAGTCTAGTGTATTTCCCTATTCTACTCTCTCTGCTTTCCCTCTTTGCTTTTATGCGTCTGACCATTGATAACGAAACAAAACACCACTCTCTGTCTCCAACTCTCTATTCACTCACCACCTCGCTGTTCTCTCTGTCTCTCTCCTTGTTTCTTTGCCGTTTCGAAGGAATACGAAAAAAACCCTCGTCTTGGAGGATTAGAAAAGAAGGAAGACTTATTATTTTGTTTGCTGATTTCTGCCGGAGGAGTAATTCTTTTCTTTGCATATAATCTACGTTACACTTATTTGTTTTCAAGAAAGATAAATAATGACAATGATTCCAGTGCCCCATCAGGACTGAGAGACGACTGCCTGCTTTGTTACGTATCGGATCTTTTTCGGGGCTCGCGTTCTTCTTCTTTTTCGTTTCTTGAACCTGCATTTCCTCCTCCTTTTTTTGTTTTCTGGTATGTTTTCTAGTCCCGTCTTCGTCTTTGCTCCTAGCTCTGTTCGGTTTCTGAGAAACTGGAGGGAAATACTGGATGTGGAAATATTCATGTTTCTTTTTGTGATATAATAATTAATCTGTATTTTCCACCAAATGATGATTAATGGCTAGACTAGCTTCCATTGTTAGTGGAAAAAACATGATTTTCAGGGTTCTTCTTTTTCTATTAGATTTCTCTGTCGCCAAATTATTGAATGAACCTGCATTTTGTTTAGATCTGTTACTTTTCTGACTTGATTGTGAACATGGGTTTTTGTTTAAATTGGAGCAAGAAAGTATGAAAATTGCATCAGTTTAGAGACGAAGATCGACAAGGAGATACCTGACCGCCCATTCTGATTTAATTTCCTTCTTGTTTTTTTCCCTGATGCATGTTCTTTTAATTAACAGTGATATTGATTTTAGCTTGATTAAAATTATTGGAAGATGGAAATCGATTGTTTTGTTGAAAGATGATTTGGATTTCCCATGTCAAACAGCCAAAGAATAAAGATACTATTTCTTTCTGGTTTTTAAACTGAAATGAACTTCCATTGACGAAAACAGTGGATTCTTGAAATGGGCTGGGTGATTTGTTGGGATACTATCTGAAGGGATCTCTATTACTTTATCTGAAATTTAGAATAAGGGTTAGTGTTAGGATTCCACGACTGGTGAAGAAACAGTCCCAACAACCAGGAACCTAATTCCATAAATCCCAGCAGCTGTTTTTCCCCCTAGGATTTATCTCTGTTCTTGCTCACGGGCTATTGTCTTTCTAGCCACTTGTGAACTTATGAATTGTGAAAAACTCAATTTTTCCATGTTTTACTTGCTTCCATTCTGCTTCGTGAAAAAAACATATGTAAGCATATTCTCTTGCAGGCATGAGGTTGAGTTAATTTCAGCTTCCTAACAACTTGTGAACTTATGAATTGTGAGAAATTGAAGTTGCTGGAGAGTGAATCAGAACCCTTTTTCCTTGTGCTTTTGCAGGTAAAATGAGTCAGTGAAGAATGGAAGGGTCCAAAATGTCATCTGATGTGAAATCAAGTCGTACATACTCAGAACCTTCCAGTGAAAGGGGATTCGGTTTGGAGCTCAAGAAGAGTTCTAGATGGCAGCAACATTTGGATACTGCGCTTCCAACCCAAGCAATGCAGAGTCTAAAACATCAAGACAAGTTGAAAGCAAAATATTATGGTAGTCAGCGATGTGTTGACATGCCTCGTGAACTGAAACTTCATGCAAATGATAGGATCTTGGTCCAACCAAAAACTTCAGGGAACAACCACCAGCTGCACTCTGTCAAGAGAAATTCAAGAAAGGATGACGAGCTTGTAAAGTATATGTCAGATTTGCCAGGTTATCTCCAGCGCATGGAGAGAACTGAAAGTATACAGGATAAGGCTTTGAATGTTGGAGTTTTGGACTGGTCACGTATTGCAGCAAGTTATAGCAATAGCACATCATTGACTAGCAGCAATTTGCCAAGTAAAATTACTATGAAGTCTGCTACCTTTCCAAATGCGGTTCACAATAACACTCTCGCTCACCGAAGCAAGCAGCATCCTTCTCTTTCTTCAAGTCTGAACTCTTCTCACAGAGACCATGTTTCTCGAGCTTCCAAACCTCCTATCCAGAATGCTTCATGCTTTCAAGATTTTGAAACTTCTTCCAAGAGCAGTGTGAACGGGCAGAAAAAAGTACGAAGGACCAACAAGTCTGTTGGCAGAAATAATTCAGATGTCATTCTTGAACAGGGGAAAAGAGAAGATGTAAATCAGAAGATCACTTCTAAAGTTAGAAGTCGGTCTTCAAACTCAAGATATGACAGTATCTCAATCAGGTCCAAGGTGAATATGAGCGCTTGTGACAGTGCGGCCAAGAAGAGAGCTGGGGAGAAGGAAGGACTAGAAGTAAAGAGAAAACCATTGGATCAAACGATTACATCAAGGATCAGAGTTCCATCATCACAGTTGAGAAGCCATGATGTTTCGCCCAGTTCTAAGGCAAAGAATGTTGCTGATGGTAAAACTAAGAAGGGAATAGAGGAGTTGCAAGAATCTTCTATTGATCTTTCTCCTCAACACCAATCCATGGAGAACAACATAGTTCTCCTTGTACCAAAAAAGTTCTCCACAAATTGCTCCCTTCAGGAACCAAAGACACCGCTGGATAAGGATTTGAATGAAACACACCGACGGAGCTTGTCAGATGTCTTTTCTCATGTGGAAGCTCAGTCGTCAGAACCTTCTTCTGAAATTCTGCACTCATGCTCGCTGATTTCTAGAAAGGAAACTGACACAGAACCCCACAAATCGCTGCACGCTGCAATGGTTACACGGGGTGCAGAGACGTCAGCTGATGCATCCGACACATCTGCATGTTCAAGTAAGATGCCAATTAGACTGTCTGAAGATAAATTTGCAGGAGAGAGCAGTGGTAGGGCTGCGAAAGGAAGTGTAATTGAAACTTCAAATACTTTGGATCAAGAAACAATGGAAGTGATGGCAAGAAAAGGCAGGCATCCTTCACCAAATCGCCGGTTTAGCTTCAGCTTAAGTCGAATGAGTAGGAGTTTCAGCTTCAAGGAGAGTTCAACTGTCCCACAGTTGAGCTCCACCTACATTTCCACGAAGTCTGGCCCCGTGATATCCGAAGGTTCTGCTTGTTTGGATAATTCAAACAGAGAGAAGGCAAGTGGTCATAACAGAGCTAGATCCAGCCCGTTGAGAAGGATGCTAGATCCTCTGCTGAAGTCCAGGAGCTCGAGGACACTTCTTTCAGCTGAAAATGACTCTTTAAAGGATAGCTTGAATTCCTTCAACTTGAAGCAATTTGATGCTACTGAACCACTTAAGGATGAAAAGCATGAGCCACCAAGGATAAAAGCTCTCCTGCAGCTTACAATAAGGAACGGAGTTCCTTTGTTCAGATTTGCGGTTGGCAACAATAGCAACATTCTTGCAGCCACCATGAACAAGTTCTCATCACCTCAGAAGAATGATTCAGGCTGCGACTATACATTCTATACAATTGATGAAATCAAGAAAAAGAGTGGTAGCTGGATAAATCAAGGTAGTAAAGAGAAGAGCTGTGGCTATATCTACAATGTGATTGGCCGCATGAAGGTTAATAATAGCTCTTCTATCTCTGCTTTGACTGGACCAAGCTCTATTTGCCAGATTAAGGTGAAAGAGTCTGTTTTGTTTGGTGTCGACCTAAGTCAGGCAGATCAGGCATCGCCAAGGTTCATGGCAAATAGGGAGCTTGCAGCAGTTGTTGTCAAAATGCTTAATGAAATCTCAGGCCTCGACCTGCGGCAGACTGATCAAAATGAAAACTTGATGCACAAGGGCTCCTCACAGTGCCTTCCAGAAAGTCAATGTTCTGGTAACTTGGGAAAAACCGAACACTCAAATAGTGCTACTACTGTCATACTTCCCGGTGGTAATCATAGCTTGCCAAACGAGGGAGTTCCTTCTCCATTGATACATCGGTGGAGATCTGGTGGATCATGCGACTGTGGAGGTTGGGATGTTGGTTGTAAACTACGCATACTCTCCAATGGAAGCCAGTGTAGTGAGATTCCAAGGACATCCAAAAGTTGCCTTATGCCAGATTGTTTTGAACTTTTCACTGAGGTACTGCATTTGTGTTTTAGCTGAGAATTTATGTTCACCGCTCTCGTGGTGTCACTATATAGGCAGGCATCTTATTTTGTATATCCACTCATGCAGGGAGCAAACCAACAAGATCAGCCTATCTTCAGTTTGGCACAAGTGGAAAAGGGAATGTATTCGATTGAATTCAGTTCATCAATTTCTTCATTACAGGCATTCTTCATTGGTGTCACGGTTATAAGCTGTCAAAAATCAACTGATCTTCTGGATTTCAGCAATGCTTCCGGTGAAAAGTTTCAGCAGGAACCAAGGAACTCCAGTGATGTAACAAAGAAGATCCACACCATGCCCCCAGGGAAGACACATGTGAAATACACTCTAAGCCCCGCTCTTTCCCCTTTTGAAAGGGTGTAGTGGGTTCGTGCCAGGAGGCTGTTTGTTGTTGGTGTATAGTTGCTAAAGTTCTTGAAATGGCAAAGAGGGATTAGAGATGGGGCGTTCATGATTGATCGCATTGGTTTTCTTTGACTTGGGTCGGAATGATTTTTCGTCAGCTGTAATCACCACTAATATCACCCTTGTGTTGAGTGTAAAGAAAACAATGCCATGAAATATACAGCTCTGAAATTCAGAGAGTACACAGTTTTTAGAAGGCAAAAAAAAATTACGTTATCATCACAAAACAGCGACTATATAGTGCCTCGTGCAAAACTTCTTTTGAAACGGGAAAGATTGTGGCGTTCATGTTAAGCTTTCCATTTTATAATGAAATGATAAATCTGTAGATTGATGTGGTAAATTATGAGGGCTTAAAGTAACGGTGCTTTTCTAAATCATCATGATATTGTTGCCAGTATTCGAAAATCTAATTTCGTAAGACACTGAATGAAGCGGGTTGTGGCTAGAAAGGGGAAGAACTATGGATGATAAAGAAAGAAGTGGTATCATCGTACTTAATAGTGGCTCTTTTTAACCAGAAATGTGCTGGTGCTGAGTTTATGCTCTACAAAAAGAAAACATCAACCATATGATTTTGCTCATCTTAGTTTTCACAATATTAGAAGGATATCAAAGCCCATTCTTGACAATGTTACTATGAAATCATCGCAGCTGTTTGAATGTTTGATCCAATCACCGGAATTGCATCTTGAGCTCAAATAAGTGGATGTCAATTGCCCAGGCTCTGTCAAGAACACCACGCTAAATAAACCATATCCTGCAATCCAATGCCTGGTGAATGATCCTCTTTGTTTAAGAGATACTTTGGGCACATACCCAAACATAACAGTACCCTTTTAACATACACGATACGCTATAGTTTTTAAGATCTAACCTGATTATAAATGCAATTTTCAGAAACATTTCTCACAATCTACTCTATAGGTAATAGATTTAAGGTGTTAAGATCACTGAGAGAGGGTTGCTGAAACTTTGTAAGCCATGCGAGCACGTGTGCAGTTGTTCAACCAACATTTATTACCAAGACTGAACTGTGATGCAAGTGAATCTACATAATAAAATTAGGGGCAATCATCTTTTGCATGTATTGTGATGTAATTGTGAGGAGCTTACAAGTCAACAGGTGAGGCATGGTGAATGGAGATGAACCACTGACCATCAATCTTCTCAAAAACATTTGTTACAAATTGTGCCCCCCAACTGCGACCTTTTGTTCTCACAAATTCTACACATGTAACATAACCTACATCTCCCCTGAAATGCACTCTAACATTTTTCAACTCGATATCTAGTGGGAAATCATAGTTCATCCATACAAGCTCCCAGCTTTCCATGACATCATCATAACCAAGAACCCCACTAGCACCTGGGTGCACGCAACATACATTATCTGCTTTTTCCCAAAGGGATTGCATGGCAGCCAGATCCCCCTTCCTGAAAGCATTATAAAACCGAGCATTTGCAGCCAGTACTGAAGCCTTGCTATCTTCCTGGAGTACCTTAAGGCTGTCCCTGATTTTTGCAGCTTGGGTATAGTTCTCTTCTTCAATGGCAACCTGAAGCTCACGCATTAAGGTCTGCTCATCCAATACAATGCTTTCACCACTTGACACTTCCTCTGAATCTTCACTTCTTACTTGACATGCTCTTAATGACAATAAGCGGGCAGGCTGTGCAAAGGGTTCTGTGCTATATACAAATATACAATTAGAGACCTGCTCCAGCCTAGCACTAATTTAGACAGGAGGAATGCAGGCAACTGATACACAAAAAAAAAAAAAGGAAGAAATGCAGACCCACAATAAACACTGTTCAACTAGGGGCACTTCCGCTTGCTTGCGAGGAGTAAATCATAAGCCAATTAATTACCTCGCTAGTCTTGGATTTTTTTTTTTTCCTTTTTTTTTCATGGTTAGAAGGGGGGTGACTCCTAGAACCTACTAAGCTCATTGACCGTGAAATAAAAATGTCTAATCAATCCATCTGAGAATATGTCTAAACGTTTGCCGCCGCAACTAGAGACGAGGACAATACAAGTTGGAACATCAATATGGAAGAGACACTGAAGTGACATAAATATATTCAATCAGATATCATCAAAAACTAAAAAAATAGCAGTTTTAGACTTGCTGTCATCTGTAAGTGCTGTGGTTCACTTGCCCAATAACAAGGTCAGACTATAAAGAAGAAAAAAGAGATGGAAAAGCAAAGAAACTTACGGGTTCCTCCTCCAATGTGCAACTTTTTAAGACAATGACGTCTTTCAGACAAAAATATGTTTGGTTTCAGGGAAGGTGAAGAGAAACTATGGATTCTCATGAAACTATTGATCCATGAACATTGCTGTCTCTTAAACTCTCTTATATCAATAAAATTTACCTACAACAACGTGCAAGCTAATGATTATTAGAATAATCTTATATGAACCTCAATTTAACATAATGAAATTTCAGGATTTGCTGGTTCATTAAAATGAACATTCAATTTCAAATCTTTTGAAGATAAAATAAAAAAGAAATGAAGTTTCCAGGGTGATAATGGATAGATTAACAAGCAGAGTCAGATAACAATACGAGGAAGAAAAAAAAAGAGTAATAATGAGAATTAAAACTCACTTTGTAGCAAGAGCTAGATCCATGTAGAGCCATGACTCGGGTGGGTTTTTGACAAAACCTAAAATAGTGGCAAGAGTTAAGGTAGGGTTTTGAATGTTCAGGTAGATGGGAATGGAAACAGAGGAGGGCAAGGTTGTTCTGCATCGGTTAAGGCCATTCTGAGAAAGATGATAGATCTCGACTTTCATATGGGCTTAGCCTTGAAAGTCATAGAATGGGCTCATCTGTTTTGTATTCTGATTTCTGCTCAAAAAGCTAACAAAACAACCGTTCATGGGCTGTAGGAGATCGTTTAGAACCACAAGAGAGAAATTACAAGATATTTCAGCCTATAAACGTAGAACCCGTGTATTTATATAATTTTTACTTTTTATTTGAATTTAGATTATGCTTAATGATGTATTTAGACTGTGTTTAGAAGTTTTTTAAAAAATATATTTTGAATAAAAAAACTAAATTAATTATTTATCTATTTTTTATAGTTTTGATATAGGATATCAAAACCATGAAGAAACATTCGAAAATGCATTAGATTTTATATATTCTTAATTCAAACTCACTTAAAAAAAAAAAAAAAACCATATACATCTCATTAGTGAACACGTGCTAGATAAATAGTAGTGCAGAAGAGAGCATGTTGCCATCAATCAAGGTGCTTCATAGTTTGAAAAACGAAACACCCTTTTTACTTGTAGATCAAGAACACACCGGGAATTTATGTAGATAAACCATGTGTCTTCTTTACAAGAAACTTCTTACATGGTCTCAGATTAAGTTTTGATGGATGAGATCAGAGGTTATTTACTTTTATGTTTTAAAATTATTTTTTTAAAAAATAACTTAATTTTAATTTATTTTTATTTTAAATTAATTATTTTTATGTTATTGTATTGTTTTAATATGTTGATATAAAATAAATTTTTAAAATTAAAAAAAAATATTTTAATATATTTTTAAATAAAAAATATTTAAAAATTAAACACTGCCACAAACACAAAAACATTGATTTTTGCTGCCATCCATTCCATTTCATCGTGCATGCCAACGAAACAATGACCCCAAATGCCTTTTGAAATTTCCTCCGTACAGTAGCTGTGAAACTTCAGCTGCAAAATACTTGCAATTTGATGCCTTTGTTGAGAAGATTAAAAAAACAATTGCCAAATCACGTGGCCCCTCTAGAAAACGATGGTTGGTGTGGGGCCGGTTTTGAAGTCAAGTCAATATTTTTTTGCAATATTTGACCATACTATGGGCACCAACTACCAAGTGGTCGGAGGAAAAACTTGGTCAGAAAGTTGTATTCTTACAGACTCCATCTTCTCGAGAGAGAAGAATCACTCGCTTAACCCACCAGCTGACCTTACCTGACAGCTCCAATGGTGTAATGAAAATTATTATTTTTATGAATCAAAAAGATTTTCTATGTGCATGCCGGTCTTCTTTTAACTTCTAATTTATTGATAGCAGCGAGAGGGATTTTTTCTTCTTTTTTTTAATCTAAAGGCAGATCGAGCAGTTAACTGTTAACTAACGAGTAGAAAAGCATTCTTGTTCTCAATAAATGGATTGATCCCACATAATTACAAGATTGTTTTCTACTACCAAAACATGTGAGAGAAGTTGTTTACGTCAGCAGACGGGTAGTCGAGTACGAGATTTTTCAAAAGCGTCGTAAAAGTTTTTTAAAAAAGTATTTTTTATATGAAAATATATTAAAATAATATTTTTTTATTTAAAAAAAACATTATTACTATGCTATTTTTAATGAAAATTGAGGAACCATGGACGCTGTTTGGAATTGAATTGACTAAGTGTATATTTGTAGTTGCTTTTTAAATAATTTTTTATGCTGAAATGTATGTTAATGATATTTTTTTATTTTAAAAAAATTATTTTTGATATCAATACATCAAAACGATCCAAAACGTACAAATTATATTAAATTTTAGTAAAAAAAAAATTAAAATTTTTTGAAACAGTTTCTAAGAATATCATTCCAAGAAATTGTTTTTTTTTTTTTTTTTGTGAAGAATCCGAGTGAAAGTACTATAGTAGCTACTCGTGGCTTCAAATTGGCCGCAGTTGAAACCCAGTCGGAGCACAAATCATGAGACCAACTCAAGTTCTACGTTGTGCACAAAATGTCTTTTTTTTTCTTTTCAGAGCATATATGCTAATGTATTGGGAAAGCTATAAATTATTAATAACAATCCGTTTCAAGAATCCAACACTGTCCCCCATCAAAAAAGAAAGAAGAGAAACCCAACACTATCCGAGAAAAAGCGGTGGGGATGATACAATATTGTTCGTTGAGCTGTGTTCTATGGACCACGCACGATCGTGGGGACCTTCCAATCTGGAGAGCTTTTATGTGCAGAAATTAAAGGGGATTTTAAAGTTTAAATTGACTATTCATGGTACCACCAAGTTGTTTCCATATTTTGATGGCATCTTGTGGTTCTAAGCCAATAACAAAGATCGTGAAGGTAAGATGCTGCCATTTACGCAAAAACAAAGGTGCTGGCTGGCTGGCTCCTCATCGCTCCTCTTTGCCACTGCCGAAAGGGAGCTGATGCAACAAACAAATAGCCAGCAAAGAAAGTCAGGGACCTGAGCTGTCAATTGGGGGGCCCTAAGAAGTAGGAAAGGGGAGATGAATTATCAACTGTTTTTTTTTCGTTTTTGCCTTAATTTCCCTTTTCTTGTATCTTTTTTAAAATGCTTATATTTTATATTATTTTAAATAAATACAAGGCGTGGACAATCCAGTATGTTGGTTATAAAGTTCTTACAATATATCCAATCCGAAAATTGCTCACATTGGTTTTTTTTTTTTTTTTGGTTATTTTCAGGTGGGCTTAAAGGCAATTTAGTATTTTGATTATTATATATATATATAAAGAATTACTCACGAGTGCAGCTCAGTCACCAGCGTGTGAATCGCTCTAACTTCTTAAGGTAATGCACGTGGTAGTGGCAAAAAAAATCTTATCATCCTTTTCAATTCGTCCAAGTGGTGTCGATCTCCTTCGATGACACGTGTATAGTACCTTCGCCGGTTTGGCACCAAATGGATTTTTTTCTCTCCCTCTCTCCTCTCGAATTACACAATAGCTTTAGAGTACTTTTCACCGGTACTAATTTGTTTCTTCTTCAAATTTATTTTATGTTATTCTGTTTGTGATTTTTTCATTTGAATAAATTATTTTAATTTAAAAATTATTTTTAATTTTATCTTATTTTAATTTTTTCATCTCTTGAATTTGATTTTTTTTATTACTATTTTATTTATTGAGATGATTTTTTAATCATTTCATCCTTTTTAATTTTGTTTTCTTATCAAATTTAATTCTCATTCCTTTAATTTTTTTTATTGGCAATTTATTTTAATTGATTGTTTTATTATTTTATCTTTTAAAATTAATTTAATTTTTGTTTTTTTAATTGATATAATTTTTAAAATTAACTTTTTTATGATTCCATCCTTTTTATTTTTCTCTTATCAAGTTTGATCCTCATCATTTGATTGCTATTTTTTTTCATTGGCAATTTTGTTTAATTGATTATTTTTTTTATTTAATCATTCAACATTAATTTGGTTAGGAATTGAGTTTATTGATTAAGCTCGGATCTAGAATTTCACGGGTCATGAATTTAAGTGATTAGCCTAGGTTTAGGATATTTATCTTGGTTTATTTTATTTCTCATATTATTAAATTAGAATTATTTTTTAATATTTTTTAAATTAACAAAGCTTATTATACACAATTAACTCAATGACCAGAGTCTTAATTTTGTTTTTGCTTGCTTGGAAACTCTAGCGTCACTTTAACTTCTTCATTTTATGTTCAAAAATATTTGTCCTGGCCATGGCATATCGCTGATCATCAATATAGGTTCAATTAAGTTATTTTTATTGAATCTTTTTTTAAAAATAATTTTTTTTCTCCATTTTCATTTTCAATATCTGATTCATTAAAATTAAGTTTTTTAATTTATTTTAATATGAATTCCATGAAATTATTACCTTTAATGTCTTCAATTTCAAGTTATAAAGGTTAACCATTATTGATCCTGAATTATAAAAAAAAATATCCGACATGTGGCTCAGCATGAGTAAAAAAAATACTTCTTGTTATGAGAAATTGAGATATGGAGAATCGGCGAGTGGTAATGAACCAAACATATCAAGGCCAATAATTTCCTCTCTGATTAAAAAGGAAAAAAAATACTTGTAATATGATTTAATAATATATATATAAAAAGAAATTGAATTCTTCTGCTTATTTATTCCAATTTCGCGGTATCCATTTACGGCAAGGGGGTATAAAGGAGACTCAGATAAGAGAGAGCGTGGCGACAAATAGATGGGGATGCACTGCATGAGCACACGTATACTTGGGGTTAGGTTTGTAAAAGTGTAAAACAAACACGTGAATAATTGACTGTAAAGCTGCTTGACACGTCTTGATCACGTTTACCGATCCGCCCTTCCCGTTTTCATGCTCCAACACCACCGATGCATCCATTAATTAAACCTTTTCCATCTCATGACTCAGACTTGGCTCGATGGCTCTAAGCCCCCGCCCCTGCTGACCATTGACTGCTAAAAGTCCAAATTGCAGTGCTTGCTTCTTTGGAATTTTATTTATAATCACGCAATACAATTTCTTCTCCCTTTTTTCTCTCGCCTATTTGGAATTGTTTATCAATCTAAACTCAACCGACGCAAATACTCTTATTTAAAACTCTATGGTGGGCTAATATCGCTTCCTTTTAGTATTGCATTTTAAATGGGATTGGTTAAATTTTAAAAAAAATCAGTTAAAATTCATTTTTTATATATATTTTTGGATTCTTTATATATTAATATCAAAAATAATTTTTTAAAAATAAAAAATATATATTAATTTAATATATTTTTAAATAAAAAATATTTTAAAAATAATTACTACCATACACTGAAACACTCTATCATTTGATGATCAATGCAATTGACATTGTATATTCATATAGCTTTTTTCTTTTTCATTGAGATAAAATATCTCATTGCTTGAAAAATATTTTTATATATATTTTTGAATTGCTTTGCAGTGTTAATATTAAAATTAATTTTTAAAAATAAAAAATATATATTATTTTAATATTTTTTAAAATAAAAAATATTTATAAAAAATAATTGATAGCAAGCATGCACTCAAACACTCCATCATTTGATAATCAATGCAATTGCATTGCATATTCATATTTCCTTTTTCTTTTTCATTGAGTTGAAATATCTGATTGCTTGAAAAAAAAAGAGTTAAGAACAAGAATTAAAAAGTACCAATTACATGCAGTGCAATTTGACTCGTCAAACTTTCATTTTGTTTCCATTGTTGTGTAGTTTATTGTCCTGTAGACTTCCAAGAAACAAAAACTAATTAATGATATATTCCAAAAGGTTGCTTGTATTTATGGAGTTGCACGATAACAATAAATTAAATTGAAGAGAAGTATTTTTAATCACGTGAATCTTTTTCACAATAATTGCTATATAGATTCAATCTTATGTGAATATTTTAATTAATCGTTGTGGTAAATGTCGTTATTATTATAATTGATTGATTTAAATAACGTGATGGACTAAGGCCAATATGAGAAATTCTACAGACTCATATTTGCCATGACACTCTCTGAGATTATCTACAATGTCATATCACTCAGCTAATTTCGGGATGTTTAGTAATGTCATCAAAACGTTATTTGCTTAAAATTTAATTTTTTTATTTTAATTTAATTTTTTTATTTTTTATCGTTTTGATATGATATATTAAAAATATTATTTTAATATATTTCTAAAAAAACCCCTTTAAAACAAGATTACTAATACATTTCCAAACATTATTTTAATTCATGGACAGACCCCTAAATTCTTCTAGCTCTGTCATTGCTCACTCCATGAGCGGGAGGGGCCTATAAAAATTAAAGTTCCGTTGGCCTTTTCAAATAAACCCGGTGCATTTTATGCCTACCCAAAAGTCAAGAGGATAATAATAATAATAATAATAATAATAAAAGACAAGTTGTTTTTCTGTTAAGTTGCAATTTAGTCAAAATTCTAGACGAATATCACTATGGCTATGGTTGACAATTAAATATTCCATGTCATCAAGAGGATTAATCAACCGCCAAAATAATGTGTGATGTGATATAAGCTTGGACAAAGTCTTCCATCCCCTCTTAATAAATATATAATTTAAGTGACTTTCATATTTCTTATTTTAGAAAAATCTAAATTCAAATATTTCATATTTCTTATATTAGACTTACTTTACCATTGCTATATAAAACCTATGAATTGAAATATAAAGACACAAAAACTACACGTTGATTAGTATTATAGTAGCATTATTTTTTATTTAAAATTAATTTAAAACAACAACAAAAATTATTATTATTTTTAAATATATTCATAAAACACAAAAATGAACCGATTCTAAAAGGCTCGGTTGTGATGCCAGCGTGTGTGGTCAATATTCTCTCTCTGGTGGAAGCAGTGAGTTAATGATAACAGTGACCGGATGTGTAATTTTTCCACTAAGACCATTTCATGTTTGTTGAACGATTGGGATTGGTGGCTCTAAGAAGATCTCAACCAACATCAACTTGATTATAAACAGTTATAAACGGTTTGTTTTTATATTTTAAAAGTATTAAAAAATATCATTTTGATTCATTTCAATGTGAAAATCACTTTTACTAAGTTATATATTATGAGGCCATTTGTTTGCGTGATTGCTTGTGGTTGCTTCTGCGTTTGAAGCAACCACAGCAAACATGATGTTTGGATATATCAAAAACGCTATTTAATTTTGGTGGGTCCATGCCAATTCACGTTTTGAACGCGAAATTGGCGCTGAAGAAGCTCCTGGTTGCTTTTTCAAATTTTGTGTTCGCGTGCATAGTGCAATTCACTTGCACTGTTCAAGTGAATTTTTTTTTTTAGTGTGTATAGTTTTTGTATATTTTTTTTTAAAATAAACTAGTTTTGCATTGTCATGTAAACAATATTTTTTTCCCGAAAAACTAGTATAGAGCGAATTAAATTCACTCGCATTGTAATATCAAATTAATTTTATTCCTGATAATATCTTTTCTAATTTTATTGCACGCTCAAAAAATTATAAAAACTGCAGTTCTTGTTGAATGAATTTTGTACGTAATGGAATTGTAGATGGTTTAATGGCATAATAAAAAATATTTTATATAAAGTATTATTTATTTCATGAAGTAATAACAATAGTTAAATCTACAACATTTAAATTAAAAACCATCAATTTTAATATATATTTTTTAAAATTATTTTATAACTTTAATTTCAAAAGCATTCTTAACCAAACACATTAAACTACTTTTTATTCAACCTCAATTTCAACCAAACACCTATTTTTTCAAACCAACCTCAATTAAAAGTACTTTTTATAAAACAATTTTTTTCAAACAACAGCCACAACAGCTACAACAATACCAAATACACTCTATATATTATTATTTCACTCTCTATAATTTTTTTAATGAAATAATTGATTAGCCCCTCTAATTAAAAAAAAAATCCCAATATCGCATCCTTTTCTTTTTCGTTTATAACTTGATTCCTTTTATTAGGTGTTTGTTTATAAAAGTGTCGAGTAAGTTGTTACTGATTCAACTATATATCTTCCGTCTCAAAATTATACCATTTTGACTGTTTATTAATTGAAAAAACACTTAGAGGTAATTTGATCATTTTTTAAGAGCCGTTTTGTTTTTATATTTAACCTATTTTACCTCGTCCTCCTATTTTTATCGTCTTGGAACCTTGCAATCTAACGCAGTTGATGACCCAAGCATATATGCACTCTGCAATTTTACCAGATCATGTGCATGGTCCTGGAACCATGCATGATCTATTCTCACGCATGTGCATTGGATGAACTATTTGCGTCTTTATTTGGGAATGATGTTTGATCATAGAATGAAGATGATGTTAAATTTCCACATTTGCATGGTTTTTTACGGTGGTAAAAACAGAAGGTATGTGGGTTATTTTACACTTTCCAGCAGGGAATTCTCATCATTTATACAATCTTTTTTTTTTTTTTGGTTATTATTATCAAGAAGCGGTTGCCAGTATACAGAATTTGCACCATAACCTGACCCTGGAGGAAGAATTTAGAACACTAAAGTAGCTAGGTGGAGGGTTTTTTCACTCTAATGTGTATGATATATATGTTCTACTGTTATATCGCGTGGCTGGTGTTCTGGTTATAAACCGTCTACTTGATGTGTGGTTCCTTTCCATTCTAATGTGTAACTAGATTTTTTTTTTGTTTTTTTGTCTGCTTTACACAGCCGCAATTTAGGTTAATTTTTTAATGTAAAAAAATTCTGTTTGGATAATGATAACTTGAGTTAATTGAGTTTAATTTAATACGTGACATGAAATATAAGATTATAATCTAAGTAAATTATTAAATGATATTTAAAATTATAAACATTTAAGAAAATATGAGGAAAAAAAATTATGAAAATACAAAATAAAAAAAACACAATCAAACGCGAGTTGCAATAATTACATATAATGTTTCTTTTCTTTAACTTTTCCTTGCTATTTAACTATTTTTATTTTCAATTTAATTATTAAGTTGATTTAAAATTAAGTTTGACGTTTTGTTTTGTTTTGGTTGTTGGTTTTATATATGATTTTCACAATATTAATAATAAATTTTGATGTTGAGTTAATACTTAATTTGAAAAAATAAAATTTATTAATTTAAACTAATTAAAACTATTGGAATCTAAATTATAATTGAAACAAATATTCAATTCTTTTTTTATATAAAAAATAACATTTTTATTTTAACTTTCTGACTTAATTTTTTGTTGTTGTAATCAACATATTTATTATCATTTATTAGTACATATAATTTTTAATTTATTTTATTAAATGCTTGAAATAAATTTTAAGCTTGAAATAAATTTTTTATTGATAGTAAAACAGTTAACAATATCAACACTTTTTTTTTTGCGCTGAGAAAAAAATATTTCTTCTCACAGTGTAGTGCATAAAATTAAACTAGTAAAGTTCAAAAATTATTAATTGTATGAACAAGTATTTTTTTTTTAATTTTTCAAAATAAGGTTTTACCTTTGAAAACCAATTGATTGATATACAAATACATCACTCAGAACACATTCGAGAGTGTTGTAGCCTTTTCTTTTACGTGTTTTTAAAAACTGTATTTATTTTTAAAAAATATATTACATATTTTTTAGTGTTTTATTTTTATAAATTTAATGTATTAATATATATATATATATATAAAAAATTAAAAAAAAAGTACATTGCACGGCAATGTTAAGCACGCTGAATCATTACATGAGTTGGAGTTACCCATCTTAAAATATGCAAAAGAAAGAAGGAGTGATTTGGGAAATAACCGTCTAAACAGATGGGAGCAGGCAGTGATCGGGTGATGACAAGTGGTGGGCGCGTACGTGTATCCTCGTTGATTACGAGACAGAGAGAGAAGAGAAATGACGTGGCGTGCATGGACATGATTGTACCGGTTTAAGAATTAAGATGAGAAGCATGCTTTTTCAAATTTTGAAAACAAGGACGTCTCTTTCTCCCTCGTCAGCCGAGCCATGATACCCGTGACTTTAGCCTAATCTACCTTTTTTTCTTAAACAGTCTCGTTGATCCATCACTCCATCTCATTAAATTCCAACCAGAATTAATAAAAGTAACAAGATGTTGCAGGCAGGCCATGGCCGGAATGGACCAGGATTTTTAACCCCTCCCGCCTCGCAGCAGGTAAAACAAAAACATGTAGTCTTTCGAGGGAGAGAATATCTGTTGTTTTTGTTTTCACAGTTTTATTTTTGCTGCCTCTTTGGTAGTTGAGTGGGCCCATGTTTTTATTATTTAAGGTTTGAAAGGAAATTACAGTGTCTCTTTTTTTACTGTGAATAATCTATTTAAAATACCTGTCAGTTGGCTCGAAGATGAGGATAAAAAACGGGTTGAGAATTATTTTCTTTGCCTGGTTTTAGATAAACTAACAAACTAGTCACATTGTTAAGTAAAATACTAAACCCGTGCTTTTTTTTATTATTATTGTAGCCCATCTACAGTAAAATACGTGTACAAGGTTACAATAAAATTACTCTATTACAAGTCATCTTTTAATTTTTAAAGATTTATTTAAAGGGTATAATAGTTTTGACAAACATCTAATTTGTCTTTTTTTATTTGTTTGAGAGTAGCACCATATTTTTATTTTTTTAATAACAGTGCAGTTGCCATATTATCATTAAAAATAAATAATTAAAACTTTTGGTTTGGATTTGTATGATAATTTCAATTTTATCATAAACAATTGAATTACACATGTATTTTTATTGTGCAAATTTGTTAGCTTTGGTTTTAGGAGTTTGTTTTTTTACCATTGTTGTTTAGTTCTTGGAATATTTTTATTTTTTTATGAACAGTCAAATTACTCAATTACACTTGCTATTGAAAATTTTTAGCATTGGTTTCAAGGACCCGATCGTAATTTCATAAAGGTTTTTTTTGTTATTATTGTTTAGTTATAGGCTGTTAACGTGTGCCTAGCACGCAACAACAGTTTTACCACTTTCAAACGGCGCATGTAATTGACGACGGTGGTTAAAATCAAGCTTTCACCACATCATTTGATGCTTCTTAGCATCATCTTCCTTCCTTGTGGTGCATGTATAGTAATGAGATATGGTTTGACGCCAATTAACTTCTTTTTTTCATCTCTTTCTTACTCGGATTGCGTACTGACCATTCAGAAAATTATCAAAACCCTTCAATTTTTTTTCTTTTGATTCAATTCTTCTTCTCTTAATTGTAATTGTTTTATTTACATTGTTTATTTCTAATTAGATTTTATTTTCTATTTCGTCCCTAGTTGTTTGATTTAGTTATTTTTTTATATCAATTTTGGTCATCGTTCCTTTAATTGTTATTTTTTTTTATTTTCAATCATTTTCTTAATTTACTTGTTTTTCTTCAATTTCATCCTTGAACATTTCTTTTCATTGAATTTTTATGTCAAGTTTGGTGCCAATTGTTTTAATTGTTATTTTTTTAATCACTTTCTTAATTGATTTATTTTATTCAATTTTATCTATGAACATTTAAATTTTCCCTTAACATTTAACTTCAATTGGTCTTTATGTTGAATTTAGTAATAATTTTTTTTATTGTTATTTGTTTTGTTTTGTATTGTTTTTTTTACTTAATTTCATTCATTGATATTTGTTTAATTAAGAATTTTACTTATTTGTTTTTCAGGTTTTTCTCCAATGGGATCATGGTGATCTCATGACCGATATGAATGATCCATAGTCTTTTTATATACACACGTCTATCTTTTAAATATTCATTGAGGGTAAAAGAGATTTTTTGTATTTTATTTAACAATAAAACTAGTAAAATAACAAAAAATAGAATTTTTTTCCGGGGCTCTGCTATCATTTTCTTTTTAAACGATCAATAAAAATATTTAAATACACCTGATATCAAATAATTATAAAACTTCATTGCAGGTGCATTTTCATCTTACTAACCTCAACCAGGCTTTAACCTATATCGCTTGTTTTATTTTTTATTTCTTAAAAAGCATTTCCAACACCTAGGTTATCATTTTATTATTTTTTCATTCTAATTCTAATTTTTATTTTTATTGATACATTCTTTGAATACATATTTTTAAAAATATTTTTTTATTTATGTTTCAAATAATATCCCTTCTCTTTAGTTTTTATTTTTTCTTATTTAGATTTTTTTTATAAAATTTTTTATTCTAAATTATTTTGTTTGTATTTAATGTTTGAAGATATTATTTTGATTTATTTATAATTTTTTTAAGTTTTATATAGATTATTTTTTTTTTAAAAATAATTTTTTATATAATATTTATAATATGTGCATACTTATATAATAGCATTTTCTTTTTACTTTATTAAGTCTATTTCTTGTGTGCATTTGCTTGCATTATTTTTAAATAAATATAAAATTAATCTTAATAAATAAATTTACTAAATATAACTAGGTAAATGATTTGTATTATAAGATTAAATATCTTGATTTATATATAACTTTTAATTTTTTCAATTTTATTTTTAGTTATCATCAATGATTTATTTACACATATAATTCTCAATCTATTTATTAAGATATAAAACTTTTCAATCAATATTGAAAACTTTTTTTATGCAATAAAACACTAAAAAGCCTATTTATTTATTTATTTTTATTAAAAACAAATATCTAACAAGTTGGAGAAAACATTTCAAACAGCTACTATCTATGTATTTCCCCAAGCAATAATACCAGATTCCATGAGATAAATATAGTATT
This sequence comes from Populus simonii, assembly GCA_007827005.2. NCBI lineage: Eukaryota > Viridiplantae > Streptophyta > Magnoliopsida > Malpighiales > Salicaceae > Populus > Populus simonii. The sequence goes on from CM017469.2 coordinate 7,936,868, forward strand.
AAAATCAATTCAATGATTTGATTTTTGATAACAAAAAAAATAATGTTTTTAATTAATTAATTAATTGTGTCTTGAGCATGTAATTAGAGGAAATTATTAAGGTTTGAATAAATACACGTGGTAAGCAATGATAGGAGTGAGTTTTCATGAATCTTCTCCTTTCTCTCTAACATCAACATGTCTGTCGAAAATCTCTCTCATTTTCCTAGTAAGATCGCATCGTACATAAGAAGGGTCCCTCTCTCCCCCTCTTGTTAACGAAAGGAGGGAGAAAAGCACTAGCTTCCAATTTTTATTAACCTTGAAAGTTGAAAATAGTAGAGTATAAATCCCTCCCCTTTCTCCTCTTTCTTTCTCGTCAATCTGTCTCCCCGTGTACAACTCGCGTTCTCTCTCTCTCTACTTGCAACCATTAAAAGGAAAAGAAAAGAAAAGAAAATAAAACATCCATCCAAAGGCACAGGGCTTTTTACTTTTGTTTTCCTCCTCTTATAAACTCGTCATTTGATTTTTTCACTCTTTCAGTGGAGATCTCGATCGGTGAAGAACCGAAGAGGTTTCGAATTTCAAGTTGAAAAGTGTAGAGGTTTTTGATTATGTTTGGATTTTGAGGAGAATAATGATGATGATGATGACCTTAACAGCTGGGTTCTGAGGTATTATGGAACTGGTGCTTAAAACCCAACATACACAAACCCAATAACAGCAAGATGAGTCTTTACATTGGTCGCGAGGCTTCTAAGGTTTTTATTTTCTGAATTATTTATGTTTTTAATCTTCCTATGGTTTGTGAATTTGATTTTCGATTTAATGGTTTTGTTTTGGTGTGTGAAGTTATGGAAGAGAATATGTGCAGAGACGACAACAGAGATCAATTTACTTGCAGATAATTGGAAATACATTTTTGGAGGTTTAATTTTTCAGGTCTCAATTCAATTCAATTTCTCTCTTATTATTATTATTATCATTGTTGTTGTTGTTTGCTATCCCTTTACCTAACTCTCTTGATTTTCTTCTTCAATGACTTTAATGTTTGAATTCTTTGGTCAATTTGTTAGTTCGATTTTTAGGACTGTGAAAAAGGGTGAAGGATCTGGTAAAGGTTTATTGTCGTCGTTTGGCCCACCTTGAGAGAAAGCTTATACTTTTAGCATAAGCGTATGTTAAGTTCAATAAAGAATAATAAACACCACAAGCATAAGTTAAATTCCCCATCTGTTTTCCCATATTAACAATTTTTGTGGGATTTCACTAATACAGTGTGTGCTGTTTTGAGTTGCTGAATTGCATATTCTGGGCATGTGTTGCTAGTGCGTTCGATGATCATCTTAATCAACTTGTGATGTGATTTTACTTATTAGGATATCTTAAATTGTATGCCCTGTCCCATCAGATTTTTAGGTTGAGTTTTTGTGTTTTTGCACTTCCCCAACTTATTATTTTTTCCTTCTGATTCTAGCTTGATGTTTATCTCCTAACATCTGTAATACATGGTTTTTGTCCACAGTACATTCATGGTTTGGCTGCCCGAGGAGTTCATTATCTACATCGCCCAGGGCCAATATTGCAGGATGTTGGGTTCTTTCTTCTTCCGGTTGGTGCTAGCATTTCATTTCTCTCCCTTTTCTGGTATGCCCGGTTTCCTATTGTCTAACCATGTTTGATAATTCAGGAGCTTGGGCAAGATAAAGCCTACATTAGTGAGACGCTGTTCACCACTGTCTTTCTATCCTTTGTTGTGGTAAGGTTACAATATAGTTTCCCTTACACTTTTGATCCCATTGCCACTTCTTGTTTAATTTTCTGACCTCATTTTCCCTGTCCACTTTTCCTAATTGATAACTTCTTTTCAATAGGTTATATTCCTGCCTCCTTTGTGATCAGGATTTCTGGATTTAATATATCCCTATATTATAAAATCAAATGCACATGGAGTTCAAATGTGCTTTGCCATTTCTTGAATCATAGTCATCAGGATAGTAACACTGTTTATTAGAGGTGAAGCCTTAAATAGTTTAATCATGGGATCTTTATTGTTTATTATTGGCAGTCAAAGTAGCACTTAACTCGCGCATATGCCTAGAATTCTGTAATAGTGTTGTCATTGTTGTACTCTTGAAAAAGCTTTTGCGTTGATTGGTGGGGAAGTAGTTCTTATCAATGAAGTATATTCAAATCACATGCTCATGGTGAAGGAATCCCCTCGCTTAGAGTCTGGTTATACTTATCTTCAGAGTATCTGCCACCTTACACATCTGATGATTTTATGGATAGGAAAATAATTTTAAAATCTCCTCTGGTTCTGATAATCTATCTTTCACTCAATGCGGGGCTGTTTCCTATCTAAGTTGAATTTAAGTTCAACAAGTTCGCTGAAGCCATATCTTATTCAATGTCATGCCCATGCAGCTTTTATTAAATGGTTGCGCTTGCTAGGAACCTTGATAAACATTTTTGGTTATTTACATTATAGGTGAAACGATGCTTGAGAAAAAATAGTTGTGAAGTTACCCATTGTTTTGTTTATCTATTTGTTCATATTTATATTTTTTCCCATTTTTGTGGTGTTTATTCTTTAATTTCCAGCTTTGCTTGAGTGACTTCAAAGCTAATTTTTTTATTCTTTTATCCTTAATTGGGAAATTGTTCTGTTGCAGTGGACTTTCCATCCTTTCATCCTCAAGAGCAAAAAGATCTACACAGTTCTAGTTTGGTGCAGGGTTCTTGCATTTCTAGTTGTAAGTGCCAATCTATTTCTAATTTCTTTTTCTTGTCGAGAAACTTGTATGCCCTGAAATGATATACAAACAATGCCATGCTGGGACAATTACTGAGATAGCTATTTGAAACTTGTAAGCTAGCACTAAAAACACTTTGGTTTGCAGATTGTTTTAGGAGAATATGCAATTCCCCTATGCCTTCTGACAGTTTCTCTGACTTATTGTTCTTCTCTAGGCTTCTCAATTTCTCCGGATCATCACATTCTATTCCACCCAGCTTCCAGGTCCAAATTATCATTGTCGTGAGGTAGAATGTCTAATATGTCTATTTCCTCCTCCTCGTTCTATTTTAAAGAAATGAAAAAGACTAAATGAATGGAACACAACAATCTAGTTGCTCTTTTAGTTTGAACATTTCCTTTTCATTTATTTGAATTAAAAATTGGAGCTTCAAATCAAGATATATAACTGGGTAGCTCTTCTGCATTGCAGGGATCAAAACTTGCCAGGTTGCCACATCCACAAAGTCTATTTGAAGTACTCTTAATTAATTGTCAGTAACCATTGTTTTAATTTGATCTTTTGTATGTTATTTTCCATGATTTTTTGAGCTAATTTGGATTGTTGACCATGCAGTTCCTCGGGGCATCACACATGGTTGCGGTGATTTGATTTTCTCATCACACATGATATTTACTCTAGTCTTTGTTCTCACATATCAGAAGTACGGCACAAAAAGGTATAATATGGCTTGTAAAAATGCTGCTTTTTCCCACAGATGGAAAAGGAGACTTTTCTAGTTGGCTTGGCCCCCCTATTTTTTTTTAATTTGGTCGATAATAGGGAATTGATTTATGATTTTTGGTTATGTGATAGCAGTCTGGTTAGAGAATAGTGCAAGAAAGTGGTCTGGTTTTCTCAAGTCTGCACCATCCCTTCCCTTTTGTTTCACATTGTACACAATTCTAGCCAATCAAATGCCCTTACTAGCCCACCTAATTTCAGATTGTCTTGGAGCATTTTTGTAGGTGTATAAAGCAGTTAGGTTGGCTGATTGCTGTAGTTCTGAGCTTTTTGATTATAGCATCACGCAAGCATTACACTGTTGATGTTGTTGTAGCCTGGTATGTATGATCTGATCTTTTTGATTCTGCAGTTGTTATTTCTATTAGAAAAAACAAATGTTATGTCACTCTGATTTTTATTTTGGCTTTGGAATTGATGCTTTCCAGGTACACTGTTAATTTGGTGGTATTCTTTCTAGACAAGAAATTACCAGGTAAGGCTGTCCTTCAATTTTTTGTTCTAATTTTTCTTTACACCTTTTCCTTGGGGCATCATTGAGTGATGATACTAACTTTTGAGTTGTTGAATGCAGAGCTACCTGATCGGACTGGCGGTGCTTCTCTCTTATTGCCATTAAGTAACAAAGACAAGGATAGCAAGACCAGAGAAGAGAACCACAAGCTCTTGAATGGGAACTCAGTAGACCCTGCAGATTGGGTATAGTCAATAATCTATTAATTCTTCTTCTTCTTTTCATGAAACTGCGCGGTACTGACATGTGATATAAATTGGTACTTAATAGTGATGCTTGTTATCCTTTTCCAGAGGCAGAGAACCCAAGTCAATGGCAAGATTCTGGATGACGCCAATTTAGTCCATGCTGATGCTACTGCAATGAACGGTGCATAGATGAAGGAGGCTGCTATCATAGCAGCCAGCCATAATGCTGCAGGAACTGCTGCTCGTATCTTAATGACCATGAATAGAAAGATTTGGTAGCTGTTGCGGTCAGCTTCTATTCCCAAGACTGCTAGCACATTTGATTTGTATTCTAGAGAGAATGAAACACGGGTTGTGCATTGATACTGCGGGCAGTCCTGCTCCTTTTCATGGTTAAAACAAATCCCTCACTAGCATCAGTAGTATGTATCATGGTAGTAATCTTCATGGTTCCTATGACAGCATCCCGCATCTTGTGTTGCCCTTGAAACTCACCTGCACTGTGCTTATGTATGTAACTATGTGAATATAATTGTGTGCAAGGCCGAAGGCAATTCTCGTTTAGAATTTAACTGCGAATGTGAATGAACTTTAAGGAATGAGCCTTTGTATTTCTTGATCCTTTCCTTTGTCACTTAATCAAATAGGCGAAATTATTGCCATTACTGAGAATAGAATATTGCTATCTGATTTGGTAAAGAATTCTGGAAACGCTCAGATTAGAGCTGAAATTCCAACTCGAATATAAAGGGATTTAAACAGGGGCGAAGAAAGTCCCTATGTGGAGATATCAATTTCTAGGATAGATTGATGGTAAACAGTGGCGTCTTAGATGTGGGTTTAGAGCCCTCCTGGTGTTTTGTTGGCTGTGGTGACGCCCAAAGCATTTAGAAAAATTGTACACAAGCAAATCAATGGTGGAGTGATCTACCCTGTGAAGTGTGAAGAACACATGATGGTGCTTTTGTTTATTTTTATTTGAATTTATTTTTGAAAGTTTTTTTTATGAAAAAAAATTAAAATAATATTTTTTTATTTTTTAACATTTATTTTTAATATCAACAAAATCAATTTAAAGTAACAAAAAAATAGTTTTGATAAAAAAAAACATGTGCACACCCTTTATCTCTGCATTTTAATAATATTTGATGTGTGTTTAGGATTGGTTTTTTAAAGTATTTTTATCTTGAAAAATATTAAATATATTTTTTAGTATTTTATTATGATTTTAATGTGATAATATTAAAAATTAAAAAGTTATTTTAATATATTTTAAAATAAAAAAAACTATTTTGAACGAAAATATACATTTAAAAAATCATAGCTATGACTGGCCAAGGTGTCCATTTTAAAATGTAAACAGCACCTTACGTCACGTGCTTGTTTATTGTCAGGACTCGGGACATGCCGGACCTTTCTCCATGTTTGTACTAGGCGACAGAATCTTCCATGCTCAAACCAGTGGCCTGTTTCTTACCATCAACGGTTTCTTGGTTGAGATAAGCACTGTGCAGCCACGTGGTATTGCAGTTTAAGTGTTGGTTACTGAAGCAATTTAGTTGTGGTTTTTTAGTTTTTACTATCTAGTAATACTTTAAAAATTATTATTACAGGTGTTATTTTTAGAAGTTATAATTTATAATTTTTGAAAAATCGTAATCTCAGCTACAGCCACCGCTTCTCCAGCCAAATCCTAATTCAAAAATAAAAAACATTAAATTAATGATTTTTTATATTATCAAACAAAAATCAATTCCAATTCCAAGTATATAATCAAAGATGCACCGAATAATATTAGAATTGATCTCTATTTAATGTATTATTTATGGCTTTCTAGAAAATGTAAGCAGATCCTTGCTGCCAAAAGAAAAAAAAAAACACACCTAATTGATGCTTTCCATGCGCCTGCATCAACAACCTACCTATGCAGATGCCGAAAACTTTTTATGATTTTCTTGGGGATTAAACTAAATTCATTATAAATACAGTTTATTATTGTTGTTGATTGTTAGCTTGATTAGGGAGTAATACAATATTTTTTATGTTTTATTGATCATTATTAAATTGATGGTGAATAAATTAATTTTTTTTAATTTTTTATACAGTAAAATAATTTAGTTACTTTTTTTATAAAAAAAAAAACTATCCTATATGAGCTTTTTAGTTTTTTTTTTTATTATTATTCTAAGGACAAAAAAAAAGACTTAATTGCTCATGAAATCACAAAATTATTAAACCGATAACAAGGTGCTTTTTCTTCCTTTTCTTATGTTTTTTTTGTTGTTGTTATAATCTTGTTGAACTAGAGGCAATTCAATATTTTAACAAACATAAATATTATTTTAAAAAAGATAGTCTGTGTGTCACGCTTGCACGCATCAACAGGCGGGAGTCGCCTGCGTTCTTTAGGCAACGCGTGCGACATTCTCCGATGACCAAAATCATCTAACCGCCATGTCATCTAAAAGGATCGAGTGGTGACGCATCCAATAAAGTGACACGTGTGACATTATAAATGACGGTTCAACGCAGATGTAATGTTTTCTTCTTCCCCCTCTTTTTTCTCTCATCTTCCTAGGATTCACATAGATCCAACCAAAATAAATAGTTGTCCTCCCATTTGTTTTTATTTTAATTGTAGTTCTCATTTTTTTTATTTGTTTTGAATCTTTTTTAGAATTGCTTTTTTTTCTTTTCAATTTCATCCCTTTTCTTAATTGATTTTTTTTAAAAAAATTTTACCCTTCATCATTTTATTTTTATGTCAAATTTGGTCCCTATATTTTTTTTGAAATTATTTTTTTTTTAATTTTGTCCTTCAATATTGAATTGATTAAGAATTGAGTTTTGTATTATTTTTTCAGTGTGGTGATCCTGATCTCATGACCTGGGTCACAAGTATGAAATGTTAACCCTGATTGATATTATTTTTTTAAAATCTTTTTTTACATTGATTTTTTTCAATTTCATAATTCAACACCAAGTTTATGGAAGATTCAACTTGTTTTTTTTTTTTCAAATTTTCTTTCTATGTGGATAGCCAGCCTCATGACTCATGTCACGAGTTTCCATGTTAACTTGAATTGTCTCGGGCCTTTTACATCATTTTATTTTATTTTATTTTTATGTCAAATTTGGTCCTCGTTATTTTATTTTTTTTGCTTTGGATTTTTTTTTTAAAAAATAATTTTTATATTTTGAATCTCATCATTCAACATTAGATTGTTGAGAATTGGGCTCTGTAATTTTTTTTCTATGCGGTGATTCTGGTCTCATGATTTGGGTCAAATGTATGAAATGTTAACCTGAATTGACATCAATTTTTTTTAATATTTTTTACATTGAATTTCATTTTTGATTTTATCATTCAACATTGAGTTTATTGAAAATTAAGTTTCTTTATTTTTTTTATTTGCTTTCTTTAAGGATGGTCTCACTTTATGACCGGAGACGCGAGTTTGTCATGCTTAACTTAGATTGACTCAATAAATTTTTTGTTATTTGTCAATTTTATCATTTAATATTAAGTTATCTTGGAATTCAACTTCATAATTTTTTCTTATGGCAATAGTTTTTTTTTTTTTTTCGGGTTATTATTATCACCTTTTCTTTTTAAATTCAATACATTTATATTATCATTGGTTTTTGTCAAATAATTAAATTAAACCATCTTATTAGACTCAATATAATTTATGACTCAATCACAAAATCTCTTTTATACTTCAAAACATGCTAGCAATGTTTCAATTTTTTTTTTTAAGTTAAAAAAATTGACCCAGTCCGCAGCCAGCGGCAAAGCGCGGTAAGTGAGTTCCCTTATATCAAATGGAAAAAGATTAAAAATGAATTTTAGGGTAAGTGCTGTGAAAGAGAAATAAGCAGACCTACGTCATATTTGTCAGCCACGTTTCTAAATGTGTTCTTGTGTTGAGGTTATAGCTTTCATGACGCTACTTGTGGACGTGAAAGGAACCACAGAGATAATCAAACACATGAATTCGAGGCTCGCCCATCTTCTTGTTCCTTGATGCATTCTCAATGATTCAAGGACATGGGCTGTAGCGCAATTTGATCTTGTTGCCCATGTGGGCTCTTTCAAGTGTGTTTTTGTTGCTCTTGACAGCAAATGAGCTTGGCCCCATGCTTGCTCACCTTATAATATGGTAGTATGATAGGCACTCATTGCCCCACAACCGTCTATGCCCAGAACGTGATGCCGGCGCAAATTAAGCTTTGGAAACTTAGTCAATAAAGAGGGAGAGAGACCAATGGTCTGTCTAGCTACGATAAGGTGAGTGATGCGCCATCATCACTGAGGCATGTCCGTAAGAACCACTTTCTCTCTTTACATGCTCTTTCTTTTCCTTGTAAAAAAAGAGAGGGGGAGGGGTCCTCTTGAGCCCTAAATGGGTGGTGCAAATAATAACTCCAACTGTCAGACAAAAGGATTGCTTTGCTCTACTCTTTTCCTGTTGTTATCCTTATTGAATGATGATCAGTGTGTGATCAAAAGCTAGCATGCTTCAGATCCAGTAGAGAATGCAAGTGCAAAAGGAGAACAAGGCTCCAGTTTAAAGATTTCTAGCCCACGTTAAAAAATATGCAACGAGGAAACACAGCATAGCTTAGCTTAGCTTGTTTGTTGACCTGTGATGGATTGTTCTGTTTTCAGGCTGGTTGTAATGCCACCGAAGAAGGGAAAAAAGAGGTTAATCTTCTTAGGCTGGACGGATGGAAATGGAGGCCATTTTTTAGAATCTCTATAACATAAAACAAAAGGCCAATCCTTCAATAAGGAAAAGGCATGAGGGATGGAATAAATTTGGTCAATGGTTAGAAATAGCATGCTGAGGTTCTCTGTTCATGGCATACTTTTTTGTCGGTGATTGTTTTTTTAGCTGTGCTTTGAAAAAAATAATTTATTTTATTTTAAATTAAATTTGTAATGGTTTTAGATTATTTTTATTTGTTAATGTCAACCACTACTCAAGTTATATACCAATATTCTCCCAGGTTTTGCTAGAATAAAGAATAGATGATGATTAAAAACTTGTTTTTTTTTGTTAGCAGAATCACTGTTTTTTTAAAAATTGATTTATTTGTTTAAAAATATTATTTTTAGTGTTCTTGAACCGAAATTTTGATATTAAAAATAAATTTTTTAAAATAAAAAATATTTTTTTGATATTTTTTTTTTAAAATAACGCTACTACACTATTAAACATTTAATATAAAATGTAGTTGATAATTAAATATATACTTATATATTAATTTCTTACTAACATAACAGTTAAGTATAAATGACTTATTTAAAATATAATTTTAAAATAATTTAATTCTGATGCACAAAATCCAAAAAAATGAAAACCCTACTCAGTAGCTAATGATTCACACACTACTTGATATCTAAGTTATCATCGATGGAGACGAGTGCAAAATAAATAATTTTAAAAAGGCAGCAACCTTTTCCCATTGATTAAGTTTTTTCTTGGATAAGCACCCATGGAACATAAACCCTACCGTGGTAATCTATCAACTGGCAACGGATTAAAGGAACACTTGCTTTTTACGTATAAGATTTTCCTTCATTTTCAGGCGATCTCTTGGCTTTTTAATTCCCTCCGTTCAAAGGAACGAACCTTTGACACCGCTCACCATTTCAAATTCATTATTTAATAAACAAAGATTATTATAATTAACTTAATCACAGTATTAAAAGACTATTGGATATTATATATAGCAGTAGTTTATTATAATGTTTTTTTTCTTGAAAATACACTAACAATACGCGGATGAGATTTGACTACAGGTTTGTCGACCCACAAATGAAACTAGGGATTGATATGAATAATTCCTAGTTTGAACTTGTCAAAACGCAAACAAACAATTTACTATTATTAATCATTCTAATAAAAAAAAGAGACTGTATTTTGAAGAATAATAAGTTAGCCTATGAACAACAAGAAGAAGGGCTCTCTAGAAAAATACAAAGGATCTGCAAGATTCAATTTCAACGAAAAACAGGGAGAGACAGAGTCCTTGTCAATTAAGGTTCCTCAATAAGACACAACCACAGGGACCAAACACAACAGCTAATCTCAAATTAATTAACACATAAATTCCCTGTCAAATACCAGGTCTCATCAAGCTAAATTATTATTCCATGTGCACGATTAGATTTCAACGACGTCGACCCGTAATTTCAATCGGATCAGCCTGCCACCTCAACTCCGTTGATTTTATCAATGTCTACTTCTATCTCTATAGTTTAAAATCTTCTAATGTTACCCTTCTGGTTTCCAAAAAGCTCCCAATTACCCTTAACTTGGATTTGGTTCTTAGGCTCTCTTAAGTTGAGATACTGCAACGTAACATGTATGGGTATTTGAGAGGAAAAAGAGAGAAAAACAAGAAAAAATAAATTTACAAAAATTAGAAGGACAAAATTGAGAAATGAAGACTATGGGAGTAGAAGTAGAACATTGCTGAATCTATAAAGGCAAAAATACACTTTACTCTGAAAAATGCTAGTTTTTAAGCTTTGCCCAATCATATAGAAATAAATAACGGCTAGCATGTTTCTTTTTGTGTTTTAATTTTTTTTTGAAAAGATTATTATTTTTTATTTTAAATTATTATTTTTATATTTTATTAATGTATCAATACCAAAAATAATTTTTAAAAAATAATAAAAATATTATTTTAATAAATTTAGAAGTCAAAATCACACCATCATTATTATACTTTCTAACCTACCGTAAATAAATAAATAAATTAATTAATTAAAGCACAAAAACCCAAAATACCCTTCAAACACCATCCGAAGTTTTTACCACAAAAAAACAGAAAATTTGAAAACGAGAGAGAGCGAGGAATGGTGAGACAGAGGTTGCTAAAAAAGGCAGAAGCTGAAACCTGAAAGGCCCTTTGCAATTTATTGCCCAAATACACACAACACAAGTAGCTAAAGCCTAAAGCTTGCTGGCTTCAATAAAAACTTGGGATCCTCAACAACCCGCTTTCTCCCCCTTTTGTGAAGTAGCATTCGACCACTTCCAGTAACTTGTAGACAAGGATCAGCACCAGAACTGATGCAAACCGTTTGATTCACTTTCTCTCGTCACCGTCTGATCATTTTCATTTCTTTTTTTTTCCCTCTCTCTCTCTCTAATCAATGGGAGCCCGCTGCTCCAAATTCTCTCTCTGCTGGTTCCAGTCTCACCTTAAGGCTTCAGTCCTCGAATCCTCCGATCTCGGTAATTCAAGCCCCCTGTCTCTTCTCCGTCTCTGTTTTTTATTTTATTTTTTTGTAAACGAGGGGTAATAGTTGGGGTAATATTGTCATTCGGAGCAGAAAATGGGGGCAAAAGTGACAGAAATGCATTCCCGAGTTTCACCGAGTTCAGTTTCGAACAACTGAAAGCAGCCACGTCTGGGTTCTCTTCGGACAACATAGTATCGGAACATGGTGAAAAAGCTCCGAACGTTGTTTACAAAGGGAAACTAGACAATGACCGTTGGATCGCCGTTAAACGATTTAACCGACTCGCCTGGCCTGATTCTCGCCAATTCCTCGTACGTTCATTTTAACAGTTTTTTTTTAAATGATTTCTTTATGTTTTGTTAAAATTGTGAGAAGTCATTAAATATACTCTTAAGTTAAAAATGGATTTGGTACAAAATGTAATTTAGGAGGAAGCGAGAACAGTGGGGAGTTTGAGGAGTGAGAGATTGGCGAATTTGATAGGATGTTGCTGTGAAGGAGAGGAGAGGCTGCTAGTTGCTGAGTTTATGCCTCATGAAACCCTTGCTAAGCATCTTTTTCACTGTAAGCACTTCTTTTCTTTTGAACTTTAATGTGTTTGTTTTGGCTGTTGAAATTCTTTCCTTTCATCTTTTATTGTTTGTTTATTGCTAGGAGACCCTTTTTGCCCTTTTCTTATGTTAGCCAAAAATTCCCAACATTGAAAATTAGTTGATCAGATTTGATTAGGGAATATAATGGTATTTAGGGTTAGAGTTAATGAACTTTAAACTGGTTTCGTCCTCGTATGCTTTGTTTGAATTCTTGATATTTTGGTCATTACAGGGGAGAGCCAGCCCATGAAATGGGCAATGAGGTTGAGGGTAGCCCTGTACTTGGCACAAGCTCTGGAATACTGTTGCAGCAAAGGAAGGGCGTTGTATCATGATCTCAATGCCTACAGGATCTTATTTGATAAGGTAAGTGTGGTTGTCTGCGATGTAGAATCTTCTCTGTGCTTGGTTTATCCACTGTATTGTGTCGGTCCTAATTTTGGTCCAGCTGTTGACAGGATGGTAATCCTAGGCTATCTTGCTTTGGCCTCATGAAGAATAGTCGTGATGGCAAAAGTTACAGTACAAATTTGGCTTTCACCCCGCCAGAGTACTTGAGAACTGGTAAAGACTGTTTGTGTCTGCATCTGAACTCATGATCACTATAAACTGATATGACCTTTGCGTACATAAATGGATCAGTTACCTCTCAATCTGATTAGTTTTGGGTACCAAGGGCCAGGGAAAAGGTTGAAAATGATTAAATTATTAGAAATGGTTGATGATAAAAATTGTTCCGTTATCCTGGCAGGTAGAGTGACGCCTGAAAGTGTAGTTTACAGCTTTGGAACCTTGTTGTTGGATCTTCTGAGTGGCAAACATATTCCTCCAAGTCATGTAAGTTATTTGCTTTTCTTATGCTGTAATAACCCATCTTATTGGTTTCTTGGTCCCTTGTAGTACAGATGAACTATTGTTATTCGCATTGTGATTGATGGTCATTTAAGCATAAAAAACTTGAGGATTTCCTCCACTGCCTGTCTTCTTTATAGGCACTTGACCTAATTCGTGGCAAAAATTTCCTGATGTTGATGGATTCTGCTCTGGAAGGCCATTTTTCGAAAGATGATGGAACAGAGTTGGTTAGATTAGCTTCCCGTTGTTTGCAGTATGAAGCTCGTGAAAGGCCAAATGCTAAATCCCTTGTCACTGCACTTTTGTCACTTCAAAAAGAAACAGAGGTATATAGAATAGTTGGCTTTGCTGTATGTCTTCGTGGAGAAAGGCAGGCATAGTTTTCTTAAAATTAGGCCTGCTTCTGCTGGGTTGAAAAGTTTGTAAATACACCTTTTTCTTATCAAATATTGTTTTAGCAGGTCCCGTCATATGTTTTAATGGGCATCCGACAAGAAACTGCATCATCAACTCAGCCATTGTCGTTGACTCCTTTTGGTGAGGCATGCTTGAGAACAGATCTCACTGCTATACATGAAATACTGGAAAAGATTGGATACAAGGACGATGAGGGGATTGCCAATGAGGTTTGCCATCTCCTGTTTGTAATTGATGGTTTATTTTTGTTACTAAAAAATGTAACCATATGGACGCCCGAATCAATAAAATAGCAAGATTAGTAGTCTGTGTCACATGCATATCAAGAGTGAGCGAGCTGAAGGAAAAGGAAATATGAGTGGTTTTCACATTTCATTGCAATAAAAATAAAACAAATAGATAAATGAATTGTTTTTGTTTTGAGTCATGCCACTTTGCCTTGTAATAGTCATAACTATTCCCTGTAAGGATAGAACAAAGTCCTATTGATTTATTGTACAATCAATTAAAAACACTGTCTACGGTTGTAACTATTATCTCATGGTCTAACTGTTAGTTTGTCCATACTCAAAAAATAAAAAAAACGTTAGTTTGTCTACCTGTCAATTAAAAACCATGTCTGCAGCTCTTAACCCTTTTTTTCCCTGGATTTTGTGTCTGAATCTAAAAATTTCATCCTAGGAACTAGATACCAGGGTCCTTTGGGGAGGAAGTCTTATTATGTTGCTCTGGCCCCAATATGTAACCTGTTTTTTAAATGTTTGCTTAGCTCTTAATTGTCTTCCTCTTTCCTTGCAGCTTTCTTTCCAAATGTGGACTAATCAAATGCAAGAGACCCTGAATTCTAAGAAGCATGGAGATACTGCTTTTCGAGCAAAGGATTTTGCGACTGCCATTGATTGCTACACTCAAGTGAGTTTCCCTTGTTATGTCGAATCTGGAATCTGTGGTTTAGGATGGTTTATTTTCTTATATAGTTACAAGCAACCCAACACGATAAATTAGTTCATATTCTGTAGCTATAAATTAGATAAGACTACCCATAGAAACTAACACCATATATCACCGTTATAATTCTTCATTGATAAGTTAGTATCATTTTGTCATAGTTAGAGAAGAAAATTTTCTATTGGATTGCTTAGCAAGTATGAAGAACTATATTTTATGAACAAAGAACAAGAGATAAATCTTATCCCTTGATAAAATTTTAGTAGTGCCTACATCAAGTTCGGGAAATAAATTGTTCTTGCCAAAGCTCTTAATACCTTGTACAGTTTGCTGCTAGCAGGATAGCACCACTAAATCGAGCCTCTTCCACAGATTTTTTGTTAGCACTGAATCTTCTTGTTATAAAATATGGGTTCGAGTTTATCCTCTGCACCCTGATGGCAATAGAACTTTATGTTGGCTTGTGAAAGGAGAATAAGATTTCCTGTCTTTTGCAGTTCATCGATGGCGGAACCATGGTGTCACCAACTGTATATGCTAGGCGTTGCTTATCTTACTTAATGAGTGACATGCCACAAGAAGCTCTAGGGGATGCTATGCAAGCCCAAGTGGTGTCTCCTGAGTGGTCCACTGCCTCGTACCTTCAAGCAGCTTGCCTTTTCAGACTTGGAATGGAGACTGATGCACAAGAAACACTCAAAGATGGCACAAACTTGGAAGCCAAAAGAAACAAAAACTGAAAGTGTATAGGTCTTTTTTTTATTTACTATTTTGGTAATTTTGTGTAGGCTCATGTATGTATTCTTGCTTCTCATTTTCTACATCCATATTTTGACCTTGTGCCAAAATTACAGTATTCTTCAATTATTTTTGTTTGAGTGGATAAATTATGCTTCTGCAGTTCAGTTCTTTAATCTTTTGAGTTTAGTAGTTGATTAGTGCAATGCAAGATTCATCGGGGACACATCACTGCGATTTTCGTCAAGCAAGGCCTATTTAGAGGTTGCTTGTTACCGATCATTTCTGCTTCCAAGACCGAGATTGCTGGTTAACACTTCAGCCTGGGAATCCGACATTCACAACCCTTTTCATGACCATTTTGGGGGAACATAAAAAGAATAACTGTGGAAGACTTGAATTAAAATAAGAGAGACAACGGACATTTTCGTGGTTGCTGGATCTTCAAAATGCTGTATGCGGGAAATCTGATCAAAATTTTCTAACAAAATCAAAATGGGGTTTGGGAATGTCTGTCATGGACATAACTATATCTCCATAGTACGAGGCATTATAAAGAAAAACTTAATAAAAATTAAAGCATTTAGATGAATCAATGCAACCTCCAAACACCTATAAATATTTTTCAACGCAGAGCTATAAATCAACCCAGCATCAGGACACCTACGAATAATTTTCAAGGCTGTCAAAGCTCTGGTAAATATCATTGTATGTATATAGATCAACATAACTCCTACGCGTATTAAAGGAAAATATTATGATTGCCTATAAAACCACATGAAGCACTGAAGCCTTCCTCACTCATCACACAACAATCTCTGCAAGCTCTTCTAGATTACTTCGCCTTTCCTCTAAAGTTATTTCCTTTTCCTATTCTCTCAACCCTCTTCTACAGAAGTTTACGAGGATGGCACATTGAAGTGAAAGAGCCACGACAGTACAAAAGCAAATACCACACAAGCAAGCAAGAAATTCAGGAAGCGGTGGCCTTGCCAAAAGCTTCGAGTTTCTGCAGTGGGAATTGATGCTGAGACTGCTGTCGTAGCGGTATCCATGCCATTGTTTGTCTCATTCAAATGCTCGATTGATTCTATGTCACTTGCTGAAACAACATTGCGTGCAGTCGAATGACAAATCTCACAGGTCCTGGTACATACCAAGTGAACCAAATAAATATAGGTGAGAGATAAATACCAGAACATATACGAGACTAATTTTAATGACAAAAGGAACTAATTAGACATACCATGATAGTTGCCACGGATTAGGAATTTGAAATGAAAGTTACATGCAAATAAATACTGCTAATTGATCATGTAATATGGACTAATTCAACCCCTAAAAGGAATATAGCTCATGTAGTTCTTCTGTTCAGCGAGTACAACAGCAGAAGGCTTAGAACAACTGGCAAAAAATAGATGCCTGGTCCAGATAAAAGGAGGCTAGCTGGCTAACTGCAAACTAGAATACCAGGTAAAAGAGACACCAGAAATGAAAGAGAGATATTTGAAAATCATATGTCGATAGAACAGTGATTTTGGAAATTTTACCCAGGAACATATGTACAGTTAAAACCTCAAATTCAAAGCATAAAGAACACCTATTGCGATTGACAAACAAAGAATTTGGTGATAGATTAAGGACTAGAGATACCACTGTATTACTATCAAATAATGGATAATTTACATTGAACCTCCACAATAGCCAGATCCCATCACTTGTTCCTGCACACAGGTTTTTTTTTTACATCATTTAACAGTATTCCAGCAAGGAGAAGTAAGATCAACAGAAGATCCTTGCAACCACTAAATGCATGCATCAACAAGCACATGTTAGTGCTTGAATTAACAGTTTCGAATGTTCAGTTTTCCCAGGTTGTTCTAAGTTCTAGCGAGAAATTAAAGCAATGTTAAATCCACGAGCACACCAATCAAACTGTCTACGTCTAATATGTTTAGAAATGAATGTGTTAAAGCGGATACCAAGATAATCCATTTCACCATGTTTTCGGGGTATGGTATCAACCAATTTGCCTGATATAGACACGAGTGACAGATAAACACTGATTGTGAAATGCAACCATGAGTTTTAAGATTCACAGATATCAGGAGATTTCTACCGTCATTCAGAATCCTATGATGCTTAAATATTGTCTTGGGACGTCAATTATCATTTGTTGCTAACCACATCAGACGAAGAGGAAAGTAAGGAATCTGCATTAGCGATTATACAAATACAAATATTAAGTAGCGCACCCACAAGTAATTGTCTTTAATCTAGGTATCAACAAGAGGAGGAGATTCAGAAAGGAGCATTATTTAGATTCCTAAATTTCAAAAAAGCAAAGATTGGCAAGAAATTGTCGGTGTAGCTAGACATTTCATTGGGACTGGTGTCTTAAAGCTGTACTCTTTCAACTTGTAAATAAACAGAATCTCCTTCCACTTTCCCTTTTATTCATCATAATTCTTAACTTCCACACTATGCTTCGTATCCCATAAACTAAGCAGACAGCAATCTAGTATCCAAAAGCCTCAAGCACTGAACCCTTTGTCCTTTTTGGTGAAAAATAGTTACTATTATCCCTTCATGAAATCCCGCTTTAGTGCATCATTTACACTTTACAAAACTCATCAGGCAACTTTGATAATACTACTAACTACTAAGAAGCACAAAGTCGATATTTACCATTTCTCACAAACAAAGAAAATTAAACATAATCCAAAATTTTAGCCATCGTACCAACTACCAACACCGCGAATAAATATTAAAACAAAACAAAACAAAACAAAACGGCAAAAGAAAATTAACCAAAGAAAACAAAAACCAGAATTCAATCTTGTACTTACTTGTTTCCCCTAATCCTGAACCAAGCTTCTGCACACTGTTTATGAGCAGCAGCTAAATCATTCTTACAAGAGCAACCCAATTCAATAGGAACGCCTGATTCATGACTATTACTCTCCAAACCCAGATGGCAAATCCTACAATCTCTCTCCACTTTACTCAAATGCACCTTTATTTCAGGTACCCTATTCTCAATCTCCACCTCCACTGAACAATCAGACACTGAAGACACCCTCCTAGAATCCAAAACCACACCGTCTATGCCCTCAGGTTCAGAGACACAAGCGAAACTGTAATCATCATAAGACCCAGCAGTGGTTGAATAGAACTGAGAGTAGCAAGACCCATTTTCTGCATCAGAAAAAGAACTGATATCACTTCCAGCAACGGAGCAGCGGTGTGTCCCTTGCTCTAAATCCAGGTGGGACATTTCATGAACTGACATTTTAAAGATTGAGACACAGAAACAGTAAAAGGATGGAGTATAAATTTGGCAACTTTTTGGATGGTTTTTAAGGAGTTCGACATAAACTCAAAGGATTCGATGAAGTGGGTATTCTTGTATTAGGTGACAACAACAGCTGCAACTCATTAACGTCACCAAAATCAATAATTTGCAAGAAAAGAAAAAAAGCCAGTAATTACAGAGGTAGGAGACTTATTTATGGTGATTATCATTATCAGAGGATGAAATAATAAGACAGAAGGTTGTCCTTTTAAGCTCACAGAGACAAAACACTGGTGTGCTTTTGTTCGTATAAAACTTGTGGTTTGGACCTCAGACAAACTGCAAAGCTACTACAGAGTCCAGAGACGTGAAGTGGGTGTGCAGAGAATTTGCAAGGAGATTTATTATTTTCGTTTTATGATAATTAAGTGGCGCTACACGGCTCGAATAAAAGGGAAAAATTTAAATTAGCCCTCCAACCATTAATAGATTCTCATTCTAGTCCCCCAACTACTGATCTTATCGATTGTATCTCCCATCTATTGACGGGGTCCTGCCGTTACCAGCTTATATATATCGTTAAACGTTATCATTAGCCACTACCAAACCCTTTTACATCCTCCACCGCCATTTGTAGCGTGAAAACCAATCATTTCAAGCATCTTTTATTTACCACATTATAATGGATTTACTTGTTTTTTTTTAATTGTATTAATGATTATTTTTTAAAGTTTTTATTCATCTAAAAATATAAAAAAATTCATTTAAAATAAAAAAAAATAATTTTTTTAAAATATTTTTGAAACACAAAATTTAACGGCCTTTTACACAGTAGAATCTACCTAAAAGATTAAAAAAAAGACTAGCCCTTTAAATCTTTAATTAGTGGAGGTAATGGTTAAGGTTTTATACTCTATCTCTATCAAAAAGTATATACTTATAATCTTTCATATTCATATCGAATAAAAAATCTAAATAATCATGAAAGTGGGTACAGAGGGGGTGTGATACTAGCATTTTCTAACATCAACTGCATAAGCTGACATCGATTAGTGGTAGGGTCCAATTAAGGAAATATCTGTGATGGGTCCGATTGATAAATTTACTAGTTAGGGGATTATATTGAAAATATATTTAAAGTTGGCGAACCGATTCAGGTTTATTTAAAATTCATGTCGGGAGATTTGGCTAACGGAATCCAGGTCCAATATATATTCGGTACGGTTTGATGGAATCAAGTTACTGTGATGTGCAAGATCAAACTGTCATTTATCGGATGCACGTATCGTTTTCTTATAACATGAGCACCTTTACTTTATTTTAAAGGTAAGTTTCAAAGCCATATTTATTTCATAAATAAGATAAAAAAAAACCTTCAAGATTTATGCTATATTTATTGGTAGCTAATGTATGTTAGGTCATATTAATTTTATTATATGTCTTTTGCTTTTTATTTTTATTTTTATTTTTTAAAAGAAGAAGAAGAAGAAGGAGAAGCAAGCGGTTATTAAAGGGTTGATTAAGTTAGTCCTTGTAATTAAACAAGAAGTAGAAAATGGAAAACACTAATTATTGAAGGTTTCAGTTTGATCAATACGCTAATCATTATCTACGCTTAAGAGTGAAATGGGAGTCCTTTTCATGTCACCATTCATTAAAGAAATTGAAAAAGGAGTCCTTGTAGGTCTTTGTTTAGCCAATACGCTACTCAGTTGTATTTTTGCCGTGCAAATTCTTTTTGTTTTTTTATGAACAAGAAAAGCAGTGAGTCAGGCAAAGCAGTCTTGAATCGGGCTCGCTTATTATATCATGTCATGTCATTGGATCCATAATCTGCACTGAAATTGTCCCTTTCATTTAACGGTGGATATGGTGGCGTGCTTGAAGAGAGACGTGAGGCATAACATGTGATTTGTTTCGCCTGGGACACGAAGCAAGCAGTTGACGACGAGCACTTGGACGGGTGCGGTGCCACTAATTTTATATATATATTAGTTACTCTTCTGCGTGCGTGATGCTGTGGGTCAATTTATTTTACATAAAAATATATCAAAAAATTTAAAATTTAAAATGTTAGGTTTTTCTGCAAAGCTATACTCAAGAGTCTTGGGTTTGACTGCAACATCTGACCTAAGAGTAATATTTATAATATTAATAATAAGATTAAACTTGCATGACCCAAGTTTAAGTGGGTTTAGTTGCAATACCAGACCCAATAGCATTGAATGTAGGTCTGGTTGCAAGGTCGTGTCATAAAAGTGTGATAATTAAATAGATTAATTAAAAAGAGAAAAACAAAGAAAAAAAACAAACATGAATAAAAAACTAATGAAGAAAAAGAAAAAAAAATCTGAATTAACTGGGTTAACCTTTCAAACCAGGTTAACTCGTCAAACCTGAGATTCGCGTCATAAAAATTTAATAACTAAATATAAAAAAAAATTACGGGTTAACCCAGAATTAACTGGGTTAACTTGTCAAGCCCGAAAGACGTGTCATGAAATTTTGATAATTAAATAGAAAGAAATTTAACATTAACAAACTAAAGTAAACAAAAAAATTAATTAAAAAGAGAAAAAAAAATTCGGGTTAACTCGTCAAATCAGGTTAACCCGTCAAACTCGGGATCCGTGTCATGAAAGTCTGATAACTAAATCAAATAAAATTTAACATTAACAAATTAAATTAAACAAAAAAAATTCATTAAAAGAAAAAAACACAAAGAAAAAAGCAAAAAAAGAGAGCCATAAAGGCATTAAAAAAGGAAAAGGAACGGAAAAAAAATTAAAAAAAATGAGCAGTTTATAATAATAATAATAATAATTATTATTATTATTATTATGCCGCGGGTCAATTTGTTTTGTATAAAAAATATATAAAAAAATTAAGATTTAAAAGTGTTAAGTCTTTCAGCAAAGATATATCTAAAAGTCTTGAGTTTCATTGCAACGTCTGACCTAAGAATAATATTTATAATATTAATAATAATATTAAACTTACATGACCCAAGTTTAAGTGGGTTTGGCTGCAATACCAGACCCAATAGCATTGGATGTAGGTCTGGCTGCAAGGTCGTGTCATAAAAGTGTGATAATTAAATAGATTAATTAAAAAAAAACAAAGAAAAAAAACCAACAGAAAAAAAAAACTAATAAGAAAAAAGAAAAAAAATCTGAATCAATTGGGTTAACTCGTCAAACCTGGGATTCGTGTCATGAAAGTGTGATAACTAAATAGAAAAAAGATTTAATATTAATGAACTAAATTTTTTTAAAAAAGATTAATTAAAAAGGAAAAAGCAAAGAGAAAAATACCTAAAGGAAGGAAAAAACTAATGAAGAAAAAGAAAAAAAAATCTGAATCAACTGGGTTAAACCATCAAACCTGAGATTCGTGTCATGAAAGCCTGATAATTAAACAGAAAAAAGTTAATATTAAGAAACTATAGACAAAAAATATAAACTAAAGGCATAAATTTTTTCATTGTGGATTGCACCGTGCTATTCAAAGTAAAAGGCTTAAAAAGAAAAAGAAAAAGGAAAAAAAAAGGCATACACCACGGGTTAATTTTTTTTCTTGCATAAAAAATATCAAAAAATACTAAGATCTAAGAGTGTTAGGTCTTTCTGCAAAGATATACCTAAAAACCTTGGCTCTAGCTGCAACGCTTGACTCAAGAATACTATTTATAATATTAATAATAACATTAAACTTACATGACTTAAGTTTAAGTGAGCCTGGTTGCAACACCGGACCCTAGAGCATTGGATGTGGGTCTGGTTGTAAGGTCGTGTCATAAAAGTGTGATAATTAAAAAGAAAAAAAACAAAGGAACAAAAACCAATAGGAAGAAAAAAAATAATAAAGAAAAAGAAAAAAAAATCTGAATTAACTGGGTTAACCCTTCAAACTAGGTTAACCCGTCAAACCTGAGATTCGCGTCATGAAAGTTTGATAACTAAATATAAAAAAACAATTGACGGGTTTACTCAAAATTAACTGGGTTAACCCGCTAAACCAAGTTAACATGTCAAGTCCGGGATACATGTCATAAAAGTCTGATAATTAAATATAAAAAAATTTAACATTAACAAACTAAACTAAATGAAAAAAATTAATTAAAAAGAAAAAAAATCCGGGTTAACTGGTTAAACCAGACTAACCCATCAAACCCGGAATCAAACAAAAATATTCATTAAAAAAACACAAAAAAGAATTTAGCGTTTCATTTCATTTAATTTATTATAATATAATATAATAATTATAATAATATAATATATTAAAGATAGGAAAGTAAAAGGCGTGGGAAAGCTACTGTAGCTTTTCCACACCTTTTAGAGTATTACTTAATATATAAAATTAAATTTAATAATTTAAATTTTTAAATAAAATTTTAAGATATAATTTATATTATTTTTTAACATAAAAGTCCTTTAAATTTAAAATTTGCATAAATTTATATTATATTTTACTTAATTTTTATCAAATTAATAGAGATAATGAGATTTAAACTCATGATTACTTTGTTATCAAAATTGTAATACTATGTAAAAACTTAATAATTTAAATTTTTAAATAAAAAATTAATATATAATTTATATTATTTTTTAACATTAATAATAATATTAATAATGTATTGAAACGAGGGCTTTGCGTGAACAAATGAAAAGGACAGTAGGAGGAGGAGGAGGAGTAGGAGTCTGAGTCTGGAAAATGAAATATAATTGGGGGACGACGGAAACCTAAAGGAGCAAAATTCCAAAGCCGAAGGGTTCGAAAGAGTTATAGAAAAGAAAAGAAAAACGGAGACAATAAGATATATAGATAAAGATAGAGCTTAAGGTCGTCTCATCGACGAGGATTTTGTAACGGGCGGCAAACAATGATCGGACACCTTGGTAGGTGGGTCCGGTCACTACTTGAATCCTCCCACTCCAATATATTCCCTCTCCTAATTTGCTTGCAGCAGGAACATTTTTGGCAAGTGGGAGCAAAATCGCAAGCTGTTGTCCTCTCCTGTGCCTGCTCTGTCCAAGCATCGTGGCCAATAGAGTATGCTACTTGTTCAACAGATATTCATCACCAAGGATTTGGACTAATCCAATAAAATTTCAAAGCAACAAATTATCACCCTTAACACCCACCATGGGGATCGAACTGATGTGTACCCAGATAAATTACTGCTATTTTTTTTAAACAACACCCAATGAATTAATGCTTGTTCAAATGGATTACCTAATCTTTTGTCCGTTCATTTTCAATAGTCACTTATGCCTTCTCTGGATTAGGTTACCTGACAAAAAGCACGTCAATCTTGTGAAAGAATAAAAGAGAAGAAGGTTTTGCCAACTTCGTCGTGTACTTATATTGAGTATAATAAATAGATACAAGGTAACTAGATAAGAAGATTAATACATCACTTGAAAGTTATCAAAATGTTATCGGAAAGGATTTATACAACTGAGCTAATATTAAGTATTTGTAGGAAGGTTGAGTAACTAGAATCCTAACAGGATCACTAACACCCCCTTGGAGATTGAACACCTTTAATTTGGACCTCAAGAAAGTAAACCATAGAGCGGTTTGTCCCTGGTGAAAAAATCAGTCAACTAGTTTTAAGATGAAACTGCTGTGCTATAAAAGGAAGGTTACTGCTCATTAAAAAGACTGAAAAACATCTTGAGAGGATGGTGTGTGATGTATAACACCTTGTAATGTGGAAAAGTTTTAGGCTGGGAGTGACCAGTTTTGGATTGCGTAACACCAGATGAAGGTGTTAGTACAGAAGACAGGACAAATTTACACTGGTTATGAAAATTAATTAGAAGATAGGTTGGCAACAAAAGATGATGGTATTGGTAAAGTTGTAAACTCTAAAGTAGTGTAGGAAGCAGATTGACAGAAGATCGTACTAGGTGAATATAATCAGAAGATTGTCTCATATCAGGATATGTAGGATCAGACTTTGTAGACAAAACATTAGGAAACAAAGTATTTGAAACAATTGAATGTGATAGTTCATGTGAAGAAATTACCAGCAAATGGAAGAACGAACTACTTTGAGCGTTGGAGAATGGATCATTATTCCTTCCTGGAAATATGTTTTCATAAAAAAATAACATGACGTGAAATATATACCTTTTGATTTTACAATTCTAGACAATGATATCCTTTTTGGTTATTGGAATAACCAAGAAAGATATCTCGTTTATTTCTAAAGGTTAAGTTGTATAGTTGATATGGTCTAAGAAAAGGATAGCAAGAGCAACCAAAAGTTCATAATATGAAATAATTTGGAGATTTATTATGTAGAATATTAATTACATCTAACTATCAATTTAAAATTCAACTTTTTTATTTAAAATTATTTTACAATCCAATAACCAATTATCATTTTTACACAAATTCAATGTTACGTTAAAATATAAACTAAACATTAATCATATTATTAGTGTCCAACTAATTATTTATTATTTATTCAATTCAAACTTATTTAATCTAAATCAATACCTTTTAATTATTGTCAATTATAAAAAAATTCAATTTTCTCTAAATCTCCAACTTAATAATAAAATAAATAAAATGTGATTGATACTAATTAAATAACACATCATTTCTTTTATTATAACACACCTATATTACAAAATAGAATTCGATATCATCAAATTATAAACAAATTTAATTTTTCTCAAATCTAAAACAAACCCTAACGTAACATACAAATTATACAACAAAATTTTCTAGAAAAAAGTTGTAAAACTCTTAAATATACAAACAAACTACAGATACTACAAAACAATTTCAATAAGTTAACCTAAAAAATAAATGGGTAACATAAAAAATAGATAGATTTGTTTACTTGATACAATTATGAATCTTTAGAAAAAAATTAAACAAAATAGAAACGCTGACACTGCTAAGTGTTGGCTGAATTTGTGAGTATGAGAAACAGAAAGGGGGATGAGTTGGTTATAACATTTTTAAAATTACCGATATAATTTCTAATGAAAAATGGCACAGAATATCCCTATAGGTATTTCTATCAGAATATAATATCATTTTATATTGCGAACATAATATTTATTTTTATTCCATCGATAATTGTATCAGTAATTACTAACAGAACAACTTTCATCACCAAGTTCCATTGGACATTACCAACGAAATATTTTTTATCGATAATTCCGTTGTTATTCATCAAATTTATGCTAGAGGAAATATAAAAGAGAGTTGTTGTATAACATAATTCACAAATGTTGTTTTCTTTCGTTATCCCAGCATCAGCATCTTCATGAGTCTCTGTTATCTTAAAGCAGCACAAAGGAAGAACAGTCTCTGTCATGTCTTTTGAACTAAAAACTAAAACGTCAAACCTCCAAAAAGTGCAGACCAAGAGCTAGAGATGTTCAAACTTTAAATTTGTACCCCTCCAGTGCTCAAGAAGGCAACGCGCTTAGACTGGTTAGATAAAAAAAATCGCAAGCCTATTTTTAAACGGCCTCGAGCCTCATTCTACGTGAGCGCGCATAAAAAATACCTTCTTTTAATAACCTTGTGTCCCCCCTGCACTTGAAATGGAGAAATCTTGTGGTCTACCCTTGATTTTTTTTTTTAATTCATCGGATTTAAAAGATAATTCATCGAATTATATATACCTCAATACTGTTGACATTTTCTCGTAAGCAATATATAGCGGTATTCTTCCATTAGTTTACAACCCAGGGCTATAATTATGAAATTATTTTCTTTTCTATAACAAGATATGTATTTTGAAGTACGGAAAATTAATTAGCACTTTTACTAATGGCCGTGACAAAGGGATCATGCATATCATTAACAATCGTAAATCACATGGATGGGTTTAATAGAAATGATAATGATAATAATAGAAATAATTTAAAAAAATAGAAAAACTAAATAATTAAGAAATAAAAAAAAACGGAGAGACTAAATATACATGCATCAACCCTCTCGTACTTGTTAGCAGCTGAACTAGACATTTTTTAGTAAACAAGTCAAATTTTGACGCTTAAATACCAAGTTTTAAACTTCATATCATACTTAATTAATGTTCTGAATTTTTAGTGTGTGTGTGTGTGATAATGACCAAGTAACAAACCTGCACGTTGTGCTCTTGCCGATCTCCTAATTAAGACGATAAACGTGTGAAGACTTTATTTTTTTTTTAGTTTAATATAAATATTTGGCTCAGCTTATATATATCTCAATTAATTATTATTTAGTTATTTGTGTGTGTAGATTTATAGATTGTCCCAATCTTCTAGTCCATGTTTTGCTTCTTATGTAATCTGTAATGTTGCCAGCACCCAAAAAAATAAATGATTCCACAAATGAGAAAGTAATTAACATTAAAAAAACTAAAATAGAATGTGATTTTTCAACGGTTACACTCAGTTGCAATGCAGCCTTCATTTTTCATGAACAACAATTTTATATGTTAATTTGTAAATTTTATATTTTCATCAACAAACTTTATTTTTATTATATTTCAATTAATAAAAATTGAAAAAGAAGAAAAAGGCAAAGAAAACAGAGAGGAGAAAGAACTTTTACCAATTATATTATAGCCATAGAACCCAATGATATAGGTGTCATTGATTTCAGCACCATTTAAAAACGTGGTGCAAACCGTGTTTTTTAAAAATTTAATTTTTTTATTAAAAGTTAATTTTTTATGTGTTTTACATTGTTTTGATACCCTGATCTTAAAAATAATGTTTTTAAATAAAAAAATATTATTTTAATACATTTTAGTACGAAAAACACTTTAAAAAGCAACTGCAATCACAGACCTTAAAGAGAAAAGTTAATTGGAGATGGTTTAAAAATTCAATAATGTCAAAAAAATATCACTAGAAATATATTTTTTAAAAAAGCTAAGAAAAATTGATACTTAATTTAGGCTTAAAATATATTTTGAGGTTGGTAATAGTTTTCGAGATGCATATATGAGGTGATAAGTACTAGAAGTCTAGAAATGATAAAAAAAGAATTTTGGAATGAATTCTAGCGATATGAGTCCTTTCGATCATCAGCAGAATATCAACGGAGAAAATGAAAAAAATGATGTCTCATCTGCTTTTGCAAACGATTCATCATTTATTAGCTCTTATATATTTTTTAAATTGTTTAGGGGCACCTCTAGGCTCTAGCCTAGGAGTGTGTGGGCTTTGGCAACCCACCAGCTAGGCCCACCCCTTCACCATTTGTTTTTGGTTTTTCCCGCGCCCTTTGAGTTCTTATTTTATTTTTGTTTTGGATTTTTGTTTTTGTTAACACCCTATATTTTCCTTTTATATATAAAAAAATGATTATAATATATTTTCATATCTTTAATTTTACGCATAAATGAAATTAAGTTACACTTTCATTTTAAAAATCTTAAGACAATGTTTAACAATAAAAAATTATAACTAAGCATATTTAAGTTTCATTCGCGATGAATCTAACAAATAAAAAATTAAATTTTTGTGTAAATTAAGAGATTTTATAAAAAAAAATGTTTTTTGTATTTGTTTTTTTTAATGTGAGGTATATGCACGCATATAATTTTACTCATTATTGGATTTATAGGGAATGGGCACTTTAAATTTAAGGAAACTTGTGTTTTGTTAAATATCATATTTAAAGGATAAAAAACTAAGTAATTAATCTATTTGATAATATTTGGTTTTAACAATCACAATATTTATCTTAGACAATGCCCCCACAGCTAAATGTGGACACATCTTCTAGAAACAAATCACTATTAAGAATTAAAGTGAAAAAAAAGAAGAAATCTCCAAGATGACTAATTTTTACTTTTCATTTCATTATTCATTTAATGGTATTTTAGAAATTTCTGATTGGTTTTGGAGGATTATATTTTTTTAGTATTTTGGAAGTTATTGTATTGCTTTCGAGGGTACTGTTTGTTTGTTAAAAAAACTAAAAAGATATGGTCTATGTATTTTTATTTTAGTCCTTATAATATAATTTTCATTCAATCCTTCAAATTTTATTTTTTTTCGTTTTGCATCCTTGATTTAATGGGTTTGTTAAGTCTTTAGTATAGACTTTCTAGAAGCATTGGATGCCAAACACAAGTGCTCCATGATATAGATGATGCGAAATATTATAATTTAAAAGAAATTCTTATTTTGAGTTACATTCCATTATATTTAGAATAAATTACATTCCATGATATGAATAATTAATTTGTCAATTTAAATAAATTAGAATAAACATTTATTTAAAAACATTCCATTATATTTATGTTACATTCAAAATTCAAATATCTTTATAAATGTAGTTAATCAGATATAAATGTATAATAAATTAAGAGCCACACCTCAAATTAAATAGATTTACTCTTTATCATCTCAACTAATCCATGTATCAGAGTCAAGAACATTATATATTCTCCCATGGTAATTTTTTTTAAAAGTCCTGGGTGAAAAAGAGAAATAAATTAAGGATTGCTATTCATTCTTTTGAAGCTAAATTTTAAATTTATTTGAATCAAAAAAAGAATTGGTATTTGTTTATCATTCAGAGCTCATATGCTCATAGGATGATTTGTATTATATTCACATCTTGCCAAAGCAGATGAAAATGTTCAAATGAATAACTTGAAAATCAATTTGAAAGAGAAAGAACAACAATAAGACCTCAATCACCATCTAATAAAATCAAAACTAGAAACAACAAAAAATAGAGAGAGACGTCATACAAAATTAGAGAGAAGCAAATAAAAAAATAGGGTAGTTAGCGAGGACATGAATCGCACCAAAACTAGAGAGAAATTCGTTGTCTTGGGATGATTATTGTTTGAAGATTTGGCTAGAATTGTTTATACTTTTTTCTTTTTTTTTTGGATTCGAGAAAACTTATTTTTCAGAAAGCGTATTTTATGGGTACAGGTGAGCGAGTAAAACTCGGTTATTTTAGGTTTTTATAAAAAATACACATCATGATTTGAACTCGAGACTTGCTGTGTAGATTTTAAATCATTTGCTATCACGCTATGCCACTTGGAGAATAGAATTTTTTGTTTATAAGGTAATCTTGAGAAGACATTTTTTAATGCACAGTGTACTTGAATCCCAATTTTATGGGCACCACAGAATCTCCTCTTGTCAATAAATTGATCTTCTCAGATTTTAATTAATGTATGATTATTTTATTAACCTTTGAAGTATCTATTATTATTTCTCTCCATTTGCAAGCTTTGCATGTTCTAATATTTATTTAATGGGAAAAATTTCTCTGATTAGTGTGAACGATTCCAATTTCACTAAAGTATTTTGGATCTTAATTTAAGAAATTTGCTACTATTACTGATCCTAGCAGTGTTAAAGACAAGTCTTTCTATAAAACTTGAGAAAGATCAAATAGATTGAGCCTAATGTTTAAGCAAATGAGTATAGCTTGTTATATGAGGGACCGAAATAAAATAAGACCACAAAAGAGGACGTAAAAGCGGCTGCTGCATAGTGGATGAACAGTGCAGTCCATGTTGTAGCCAGGTGCAGGTGAATAGCAGCAAAATCGTATAATTTTTAATTTTAACTTTTAGTTTTAATTTTTAATCATCGTTTGATGTTGATAGCTATTGCATGCCCAATTGTTTACCGAGGAACCAACATTTCTATTGGCAATGATCATGGGCCGATCCTCTTTGTTCTAAAAAGTGAAGTCACTATTTG
Source organism: Populus simonii (assembly GCA_007827005.2). Taxonomy (NCBI): domain Eukaryota; kingdom Viridiplantae; phylum Streptophyta; class Magnoliopsida; order Malpighiales; family Salicaceae; genus Populus; species Populus simonii. The sequence goes on from CM017469.2 coordinate 7,966,912, forward strand.
TGGCTTAATTAAATGATAATTTCTTTCTCACAATATCTTATATTAAAATCTTAATAACAATATTTCAGGATATGTAAATCCACCTACAATCTAGACCAATATCTCAAGAAAAGAAGGAGCTATTGTACATGTAATTTAAGGTCTAATGATCCACTCAATGAGAGTTTGGGTAATATTTTAGAATAAAAGCAACAAATATATAAATATATTTAATTCAAGAGATACATAAAATAAACTTATTTCTAAGATAATTTTGGAATAGATTTTTATACTTTCAAAATAAATAAATAAAAGTAAATTAAGCCATTTCTCTTTTATTCTTACTATATATTTTTATGTTTTCCATCCCAAAATAATAATTAAACATTAACTATAAAAAGATTTACTTATGAATCAAAGGATGAGGTGAGCTGTCATTTACCATTTTCCCATAAAAATATTTGTTAGGTGTATATTCTCATTCAAGGCTTAAGGGAAGTGGCCAGATTCCATAGTCAACGGATTACCTTGCACAAGAGCAAGAAGTATTCCTAAACGTGTCGTCTTACTCTCCCTATTATTTATTTATTTATTTATTTTATTAAAAGATAATCAATGAAATAGATTAGAAGCTTCTGAAGAAAAAAGATAACGACTTGATCATGAGACGGGGCACTTCAATTAATTATTGATAATCATTAGAACAACACGTAGACTTGTTCGTTCTCCAGTTGTATCCACCACTGGTAAGAAGTACCTTACGTATACATCAGGCCTTCGATTGCTTGTTTTTAAATGGTCAAAGCCAAATCTGATTCTGTTATAAGATACAAGCTTCCTCGGTAGAGTAATATATATATATAATAATGGATGGATAATTAGGATAACTGTGACTTTATTTCTTTAATTTATCTAGGATTTGAAGAGATGGAGAGAAACCTTGTACAATCGAAGTAGAGAGCAAGCTAGCTGGTGAGCAAAAAATAAAACATAAAAACTTCCCAGCACTTTCTTAATTATGCATTGTATCCCAAGTTTTTAAGATTAGGCCACTGTGTCGACCATGGTAATGATGATTTTCCCTTCTTTCATAGAAGTGTTATTTGAAAATCGGTCGGATATCCCAATCAAGTCTTACCTCAAGTTCGGTTGTGTAGCTAAACTGAGTCTTAGCTCAAGCTTGGTTTGGTCATGGCCCGACCAAGTTTCACAAGGCAAGCTTTGTAAAAAAAATATAATGGGAGAGGGAGGGAGGGGGAGAGAGAGAGAGAGAGAACCATAGGCAAGTTAGTAAAAAAAAATATAATTTTCTTAAGAAAAAATTATTCTCCACGATAAACACTTTTATTTTTTTTTAATAAAAGCAGATATAGCTTGACTTAATTCAAAAATGAAATAATTTTTTAAACAATATTATATACTTTGATTCTTAAATAAAATAATTATTGACCAAATTAATACTAAATTAAAAAATCAACTGCACAAACATACCATACAGGCAATTCTTCCAATGGAGCGCGAAATTCTTTTTATACCTTTAATATAATATTGATTTCCAAAAGAGTCCTCATTTTAACCCATGAGAATATAATTAATGAACTCACTATTAATTAATTAGGAGTTGGTAATCCTGTTGCATGTTTTTATTGGGATGACAAATATGTCCTTCTTTGTTCTTTTTTATTTGGGCAATTTTTATTTTGTCTCTTGAGTGAGTGTGTTATCTCAATTTCATTTAATTTTTTTTTTATTTTTTTTATTTTAGTCCTCTATTAATTTATTTAAAGAATATTAATGGAAAATGTGTGCAAATTTCAATTTTATCCTTGAAGTTTATGAAATATCTCAATATCACTCATAAATTAAAGAAAAAAAATTAAAGAATAATAAAAATAGAAATAGAAATAGAAATAAATAGAAAATTCATTGTTTAGTAAAACAAATATGATAATACTCAAAAGGGTTAGTTTAACATGAAAGAATTGAATGTTACAGATGACATATTAAGAATATAAATTGCTTTGATCTACCATACATAAATTGTAAACAAAAAAAGATTGCATATTTTATTTTATGCAAAGAACATTATAAAACAATGCAAGATTTATTTCAAACAAGATAAGCAATGTAAAAACTTACTATATAGAACGATTTTGTCTGGGCTAAGAAATTAAAAGTAATACCAAATTAAATCAAAGCTATAAAATTCATTTAATCTTTATAATGGATCCACCACTTTAATTTTGTTAGTTTTCATACTTTGAATATAAACATACAAAGTTTATAAGAAACATTAATTAGCTAAAATAAAATATTATTTTTATTTTGTAATTTTTTTGAAATAAATTACAATAACAATAAAATAATAAAAAAAAATTTTATATATTTATTTTAATTGTACTCATTGTTTTTTCATAAAATATAAATCATCAAATATTATATTTATTGAGAATCTTTCAATAAATTTTTTTTCTATTTAAACAATCAAATAATCTATAAGAAAATCATTCTTCATCTGATTGCAAAGTCTTGTTTTAACAATTTTTATTGTTGAAAAAGTTTGTTCAATGGTTGTCACAAAAACAAATCAAAATAAGTCAAATCAATCTGTTAATTAGTGCATAAATTACTATTTTTCTAGTTTCTGCCAATCTTTGTTATAAATCATCAATGGATGATAAATTTTTTAACTCTGGATAATTAGGTCTACCAAGCTTATAATTTTATAACTAGAATCTCAACTAAATTTTTTCTTGTTTAGAAAAATCTTTAGGATAAAACTTATCAACAAGCTTGCATATATCTTTAACATTAAATAATGTGTTGGCTTTTCTTTTTTTTTTGGATTCAAAGCTGCGCTCAACATAAAAAGCCTAGTTATCTACTCACTAAATCTATTATTTAGCTCTTACAATTATTGATCAATGATTTTTGTAAATATATCAACTCAGTAGTAATGTTTAATTGTTACTAATTTCTTTTATGATGAGATCGTCCCATATTTAAAAAAAACAATCATCCATATTAAGAACTTCAATATCTTTATGCTAACAAAATGTTCTCGTAAAGGTTATTTGCTCTCTTCTAAATTCATCTCGAGCTTCATCAATAATCAAATAAAATTTTGCATCATCAGTCTCATGATGAATTGAAGATTGAATATTTCTAGCAAAAACATGCAAAATTTTCTTTTGAATTTGTTATGATGTGTATTTAATATTTTATGGAGCATTAAATATTCATTAAACACCAACCTAAAATCAAAACAGATAAAATAAGCAAATCTTAATTAAGAGAATCCAAAATTAAAAACAACAATAAAGATCAAGACCATAAATTGATGAAATTGATATCTTTAATTCCATTCAAATTCACAAAAACTCAATTAAATTAAAAATTAATGATAACCCATCCAAATATAAAAACAAAATAGAATACCAATAAAACAATACAAAATCAACAAGAAAACAAGAAAAAATAATATATAGTTTTTGAGTTTGGATTACCTTCTTAATTTCGATGAAAGAGAGGGAGGGGCAAATAATTTTTGGCATGGAGCGCGTAAAGAGAGAGAGTTGGGTGACCATGTTTTTTTATTTTATATTTATTTTTTATCGATTATTTGTTTTACTAACACTTATTTTTAAGCTAGGTTATAAAAAAAACAATCAGCTGGGGGCCAGACCCCCTCGTTCATAGCATAATTATTGCACCGTCTCCCTTTGGCATCCAAATGTGGATCAACGAAAGGTTCGAATAATCTGTGATTAAAATTGGAATTCATGAGTTGTTTTCCCCCTCAGTTTACTCGATTCGATGGTTTACTACTTAATTTGTTTGATATTATTAGAGACACTTAATCACTAGATTGGTTTTCAAGGGAGTAAAATTCCACCCTGGCCTCTGCTCATTTTCTTTGAATATTATTTTCTCTAGCAGCTCTATCACGCCTTCATTTTTTTAATTCGATTGTTATAAAAACAGACGTAATTGAAAATGGAAAAGGTCTCCCTTAAGCGCTTGTTTGACACTCGAGATGACAGATTGCCAACCCTAGGTGTCATTTGACTACCGGGTTATTTTTAACTATATTCATAGTCCTTAACTAATCATGAAATGGAAAATGCTTACTCTATAATCGTTATGTTTTGGCAAGGGAATATATAGAATTAGGAAATTGTTTTTTTTTTTTAAAAAAAAAAAACCAAATTCGCGACCACAGCACAAAAGCCGAAAATGTTGGTTTGCTTGAGCAATCAAGATTCTTAACACTTGCACTTTCTTTATGTATATTTAGATAGCCTAACTTAAGCTATTAGAAAACGAAGTTTTTGCTAACCCATTGAGTTTTTCTACTTCAAGTCACTTGAAAAACTCCATAGAAGAAATTAAGTACCTAAGCACGCAATCGTGTGGAGGCTATGATCATCTAAACTTGTATATTTCTTCTATAAATATGTGTGTGTTGAGATATCGAAATTCCAACAACAAACATTTGCTAAAGCCACTTTTTTATAAATTAGAGCTTCTCTCCATTCATTCATAGCACTCTTCTCTCTTCAAAAATGTTACGTCTTCTGTTTTCGTTAACATGTGCTCTGGTTCTTCTAGCTTCTCCAGTGGCTTCTGCTGCAATTGTGGAACACTCATTCTATGTAATTCTTTGACTTTAAGCTCTTCTATCTTACATTAGTACTAACACTTTTTGTGGAATGGTCCTTATAGGTTCCCGTCTTGATAAATTATGCCATGCAAAGGTTGCATTAGGGTTTTTGGTCATTATTAGAAATATCAGGGGTGAGGATAGGATGGTAAGCGGGTTTATTATATCCTCCTAGGAAGTTAACTTAGAGTTTTGACATAGGAAAAACATTCATCAAATTAGCCATACGCTTTTGTTTCATCTTGAGCTCCTAAGATCAAAATCATGTTCACACTTTGAATGAAAAGGATCCAAGGAAAAAGATTTGATTCTGCGACGTCCCAAGATTCAGTAAACTCTTTTCTTTCGTTACAAAAGGCTCGAGCTCGAGATGCCTACTAACTTGGAAGGAAACATGGGTGTCGGCAACTCAATACACTTCCAACACAGTTCTGCCCATAATTTAAATAATCTACTGGGAAAAGTTTTTCATCTCTTCTGGACTGACCAAGTTTGCATATTCTAGCTAGTACATAAGTCTGCTATATATATATATAGGCAAAACGATTTTCTACTTTTCTTAAACCTTAATTGCAATTAAGCTGATGGGTTTTGTTGTGAATGTTTTAGGTGAAAAACCTTACAGTTCGTCGGCTGTGCACTGAGCAAGTGGTGACTGCAGTGAATGGAAGCCTACCAGGCCCAACACTTCGCGTTCAAGAGGGTGACACCCTTAAAGTCCACGTTTTTAACAAGTCACCCTACAACATGACACTTCACTGGTAAATCCATGGTTTTTTGGTAATAGTAAATCCTTGGTTAATTACATAAGAAGCTAGAAGTGAGTGGATCAGAAAATAAACACACGTTAACCATCTAGGTGGTGATCCAGTGGTAAGAGTTTGGAATCAAGAGATTTGCTCTCTCTGTGGTTTCAGGTTCGAGCCCTGTGGTTGCTCATATGATGGCCACTGGAGGCTTACATGGTCGTTAACTTCAGGGCCCGTGGGATTAGTCGAGGTGCGTGCAAGCTGGCCCGGACACCCACATTAAACTAAAAAAAAATAAACACATTGATTTTCTGTCAGAAATCGTACCCAGCTAGGAATTTTCCCAAGAAATTAATCGGCAATTTAATAATTCTGGCATGACTTATTATAATGTATAAAATAATTTTTTTTTCATTATTATTATAAAGAAAGGCTCGAATACAAGATCTTCTGGGGAGAACAACCCTGCGTGCTCATTGGCTGTATAAAATAACGTTACCTCTTGTTAAATTGGTCTCTCTATCAGTCACTCTTTGCTCTGTTTTTAACTCTTCTGAGAGATGTCATTCTTTTCTTTAGATAACGATACTATGAGGACAAAATATCAAATTTGTCTTCATGCTATCCACTAAAAAACTCTAATTGAAAACTTGAGAAAGTTGTTCTTCAACTACCGTGCAGGCTAATATATATAATCATGATTAAAAAAAATTATTAAAAGATTAGGTTCTATAAATATCATTATTATATCTTTTAAATTTATCATTATTCGATAAATTATTAGTGGCTAATTATTGAACTTTTTTTGTTTTTATGCAGGCATGGAGTGTTTCAATTACTTAGTGCCTGGGCGGATGGACCTAATATGGTAACTCAATGTCCAATACCGCCTGGAGGTAAATATACCTACCAATTTAAACTCCTCAAGCAAGAAGGTACTCTATGGTGGCATGCTCATGTCAGTTGGCTCCGAGCAACAGTTTATGGGGCACTCATTATCCGTCCAAGATCCGGCCACCCTTACCCTTTCCCAAAACCCGACAAAGAAGTTCCCATTTTATTTGGTAACCCTTGATTTTTAATTTAAAGTCACATGATTAATGCTCGAACTATTATGAATTTAAGATTAATGACAATGCGTGGCAATTAAAATATGTTTATATGATTGCAGGAGAGTGGTGGAATGCTAATGTTGTTGATGTCGAAAACCAGGCTCTAGCCAGTGGTGCAGCGCCTAACACTTCGGATGCCTTCACCATTAATGGACTCCCCGGGGATCTCTACCCTTGCTCTCAAAACAGTAAGTAATAATAATATGCCATCATCATCCTCAGTCATCATCGGTATTCATGGTGTAAATATTACTGGTCGATCCGTCTAGAAGATGAAATGTCCAAGCATATTAATGGTGACACATTTATTTTCATTTTAAACCGTCCTGCTCTTATTATGTTTATGGTTTATTTTGCCCGTGCAATCCCAGGAATATTCAAGCTTAAGGTACAGAAAGGAAAGACTTATCTCCTCCGAATAATCAACGCTGCGCTCAATAATGAGCTCTTTTTCAAGATAGCCAATCATAATATGAAAGTTGTTGCTGTTGATGCCGGGTACACGGTGCCCTACGTCACTGGCGTTATTGTCATCGGCCCCGGCCAGACCGTGGACGTTCTCCTCGCAGCAGACCAGGAAGTGGGATCTTATTACATGGCTGCAAACGCATATTCTAGTGCTGCTGGTGCGCCGTTTGATAACACAACGACTAGAGGAATTGTTGTCTACGAAGGAGCACCCACATCAGCAACTCCCATAATGCCTCTAATGCCTGCCTTCAATGACACCCCAACTGCCCATAAGTTTTTCACCAACATTACTGGCCTCGCTGGTGGGCCTCATTGGGTCCCAGTCCCACGTCAGATTGATGAGCACATGTTTGTGACAGTGGGCTTGGGGCTCTCAATTTGCCCAACGTGTTCAAATGGGACGCAACTCTCTGCTAGCATGAACAATTTCTCATTTGTGAGTCCTACAACTTTGTCCATGCTGCAAGCCTTCTTTTTCAATGTAAGTGGAATCTACACTCCTGATTTCCCTGATACTCCTCCAATAAAATTTGACTACACCAACGCCAGCATCAACGCCCTAAATCCATCCCTGTTAATTACACCGAAATCAACAAGCGTGAAGGTGTTGAAGTATAATTCCACGGTGGAGATGGTGTTACAGAACACAGCTATTCTTGGCGTGGAGAATCATCCTATGCATCTTCACGGTTTCAATTTCCATGTATTGGCTCAAGGGTTTGGAAACTATGATCCCGTTAAAGACCCTAAGAAGTTCAATCTCGTCAATCCACAATCACGTAACACCATCGGTGTTCCAGTGGGAGGATGGGCAGTCATAAGATTCACAGCCAATAATCCAGGTGTTTGGTTCATGCACTGTCATCTAGATGTGCACTTGCCCTGGGGATTAGCAACAGCTTTCGTCGTTAAGAATGGACCGACGGTAGACTCTACTTTGCCACCACCTCCAGCTGATCTGCCTCAATGTTAGTAGCTGTTCAACATCCTTACAACTCATTTTCGACTCTTTCACTGCAGCAAAGAAAGTTGATGCTCTGTTATTACAAGCAGGCGTGTGCCACCGATCGAGTTCAAATTCTTTAATTGAATGTCATAATTATAATTTTATTTTTCAAACTTTGTTTGATGTTTGTGCAAGATTTGTTTATCATGAACAAATACATATAGTGATTTGGCTGTTTTATTTTTTTATTGTTCAAGGGTGGTACACGCATGTATTGATACCTTGAAAAATTTATGATTCTTATCATTAAATAATCTCGGAGACCTCTCTCTTTCATGACAACCAGATACCACGTAGGTTTTTTAGTTCAACTTTAGATACATTTTGATTTTGTTACTGTTGTTGTTGTATTGATTTATTTTTAAAGTTTTTTTTATTTAGAAATATATTATTTTTTAGTTTAATTTTAAAATAATATTTTTTATTTTTAAATTTTATTTTTAATATTAGTACATTAAAATATCTAAAAACGTTTAAAAAATTAATTTAAAAAAAATATTAAAAATTATTTAAAAAATCACTTTTCAAACATAAAATAAAATAAATGATAATCCTTTTCCAAAAAATTTAATGATTAGTTAAGCCAATGATTAGAACAGATTTAATTGTCCTCGCAATGGCTTGAATTGTGCTTGAAATTTAAGGAAATTAACGAAACAATAACTGACTTATTAAGGGCAAATTGTAAAATTTGTACTTCAAAGAGAGAGAACAAGAATTCACTAATCAATTATTTTCAAGTAATTAATTTATGTATACTGGGGCATAGTACGTTTGTCATGTTTTATTAATTCATTAATCAAATTTATTAATTCAAGTTGGGTTTTCTAAATTCTTACTGCTGGAACTAATTAATCTTGAATTTATTCTATAAAATACTTACAAATTTGATAATTCAAGTTTTTTTCTTTAAGCAAAATTTATAATTATAATTAAATTTATTAATTTTGACTCAAATTTCATTAACCAAAAAGAAAAAAAACACAGGCGTAAATAAAACTGAATGCACTTTATATAAATAGGTTATTATATACACTTCTCTCTTAAAAAACTGGATGAATATATATAATGGTAGCCATCCAACTTATTTATAGTAAACAATTGAAAGGTACTATAAGCCGTGGTTTGAGTATGTTGAGCTGTCTATTTTGGCATCCACATGATCTCACGCAGATGCGCAGGGCTATTATCTTATACTTTATTAATTGCCGAGGATTTTTAGCTGGATTTGCATCGAGCAATTTTATTTTAATTGGTTTGTCCTTTCATTTGGGCCCGGTGGGCTTTTCCGCTAAAAATAAATTTAGAAATGCTAATTTTATATGAATTAAGTACTCAAATATTTAAAAAATAAATCTCGAGAAGATAACTAGCACAATTGTTAGACATCATATAAAATATTTGTACATTTTGATTTTGATTGAATCCATTATGGGATCTCATCGTCTATTTGCAATTCATACCAATTTTTACCTCTTTGGCAATAAAATATAAAAATTTAATAATAAATTTAAGAAGTTAATTAGCTTGTTCATGGATTGGGTTGTGCTAAATTCAATATATCGGGGGGTCATTATTGGATTTGAACAAAATGATCATATCAAAATTGAATCATAAAATTTAAAATAGTTAATTTAAATGGTAATCTCATGCAATTATTCAAAACAATCACTCTCTAGTAGATATGACATGACGCGATGGAAAAGTTTCAAAAACTATAGAGGTAAACTAATGATTTGCCCGCGATTTGCTGCGGGGTGGCTAAGGGTACAAAGATGAAGAAGAGGATGGATTTAAACCCAGGCGGGATAAGCTGTTACAACTGTGAGTTGATTTTTAAAATTGTATAATTTTATGAGTTAATATGTATTTAATATGTAAAATTGGATTAAAAATTTAAAAATTAGTAAAATTAACTTTAATTTATGTAAAATCGATCTAATTTTATGAGTTTATTAAAGTTGTAACATAAACTAAGTTAATTTCAAATTTGGTTTTAAAATATCTGCTGACCAGTTTTGCGAGATTGATTATATTTTTCAAACTGTACTTTGGATAGAGTTGAAATTTTATAGAGAAATATTAGATATATAAAAATATATTGTGGTAAATTTTCAGGTCAAATGAAGTTCGGGAACATAATATTTCAGATAATCAAAATTAGTAAATGAATCTTGTTAAATATATCAAACTAGACTTTTGTGTACTGCTGGGAACATATCTGAAGCTATTGATAAAATTTTTCTGCGATTAAAGTGGCCCGAAAACTAGACATCTGAAGCTTTACAATCATATATCATAGGCCCAGTAATTCACCTAGAAGAGAGAGAACGACATGTTTGAAATCAGGACTCAAATCTATTAAAAATATGCGAAAATTGAAGATTCGGGGTACATGGAGAAATTTTAACATGAAGATTTTTTTTATTCTATTTTATTTATTTAATTAATTTTGAACAATTATTTTTAATTTGATTTTTTCTAGCATATTAGATATTATTTAGGGGTTTATTTAATTTTGAATACTATCTATATCTCTTATTTTATTTAGATCACTCATTAATTATAATATTGTTGACTTACTTTATCAGATTTTAATGTTATTTAATTTCTTGGCTGGAATTGTCAATATATAATTAGTTAAAAAAATTACTTATAATTTTATAATTTTACAATTCGAGTTTATATTATTATTTTCGTACCGTGTAGGTCAAAAAAAAATATTTTTAAAAACCTTGTTTAAGAAGTTAGTAATTTGATAGTATTAATTGTTATATAAGTTTATTGTTTCCTGCGATAAAAAGCAGAAAGAGTAAAAAATATTGTTAAGAACATCGGATCAGCTTCACATTTTTAACAAACCTGCGAGACACAAAGACAGCTTGCTTGCTATCTACCACAATATTGTTAAGAACAAAATCATTCATCTATCTTCAATCTTGCTAGCTAGTGATTCCAAAGATGAGAGCCTGATCCTTGATCAAGATCTTGCCACACACTCATGCCATGATTGATGTAATACGCATATGCATCTTCCAAAGAAAAAGAAGAAGAAGAAGAAGAAGAGTGAAGGTGGGAGCGAAAAAAGTTATTTGGTGAGCCAAAATAAAGTAGACTGGTTCATAGGTGAATGCATGTAATTGTTATATAGTTTTATTTTTTAATTATTTTTATGTGTCTTGCTGTTGTGATAGCTACGAGAGAGCAAGGCATAACATGAGAGATATTGGAAAGAGAAGACAAACCGCGAAAGTGACGTAAAAATGGAAGTATAAAACCTTTGTAGAGGCAGCATTTGTTCCTTCTGTCATTCACTTTCTTTCAGTTTACGACGTTAACATGCCAAAATGAACTAAACTACACGTTAAATTGATCTACATTGCCCTAAACTTTAACTTAAATTTAATTAAACTTCTCCGTAACTTCAACTTAAGACTTTTAATCATGGTAAAGTGCTCATGTTTGCTAATTAAAATACTTCAAAAATCTCTCCACATGCATGAAATATGCCCACAAGTGTCATTATTTGAAGCCACGAAATAAACTAAACCACTGTTATAACATTGTTCACTTTAAGTTGGATAGGATTAACAAATGGTACAGCTGTCCATTGACCAATATTCTGAGTAAAAATTGTGTAAAAGGAGTGTAACTAATAAAGTATACATGGGACATTCATCTATCTCAATTTTATTTCTTATGGCAAAATCATCATAAATCACGATTGTTTTTATTTCATCAACAACTCTTCATTTCATGAATGAATTAAATTTTTTTAAAATTCTCAAAGAAATTATAATGTATTTTGATTTTTCACTGAAAATATAATGATATATTTCATTTGGTATGTCAAGATATGAAAATTATTAAGAGCAAAACTTATCTTTTATCACGTTACAGCTAACACTACTTTCTTCATAAAAATATACATGAAATAATAATTTCTAGATGCTAATAATAATGTTACATGACTTAGTTCTTCATTTAAACTTAGTTATATAATGGGATATTCTCTTAACAAGTTTTCTCATTAGATTCTTTCATTTTTAAAGGCTCAAGCCTATTTTTCCCGATCATTAATATAAAGACATACAATAATATAACATTTATTTATATTTTACATATAAATATATTTATTTACTTTGTTTTTTTAAAACTATTTGATAACATAACTTTGTCAATTTTTCATGTTATTGTTTAGAAACTTGTTAAATCATATAATGTTTTAACAAGATTACAAACTCTGTCATTCAATGAACACATTAGAAGATATAGCAAGCAGAACACGAACTCCAGATATGGAACTGTGGCTAACACTGCCCAAATCATAACCAATATCCTTTCCTTGAGCTGCTAAAATGGAGGGTATACAATCCTTACTATATGCTGCCAAAGGTAAGCCGGAGATAGTAACCCATGCAAATTTATCAAAAGCCCTATCTGAGCATTTCCATGGCCTGAGTTCATCGAAAAATAGTCCCCAGTCAAATTCATCTGACTTAAAAGCCGTCATCATAGAATCATATAAGTATTTAAAACTGCTTGAGATGCTCCCAATAATCTAAAGTCAATCAATTCCATTCCACTTCGCAGTACGTAGCTTTGGTTTAATGGCAACATAATCCATATTAAAAGAAAAAACACCATCCAAACTTTGCTTAAGCCATTCAACATCTTCTTCCTTAATCCCATATACCATTGTTCTTGCCTCTTCAATTTCTGCACGTTCTAGAGTGTTAGCCACAGCAACATAAGTCCGTTCATCCCTATGTCGTAGTGGAACCTGATGATTTCTTGGCGACTCCGACCTTTGAGCAATACGAGACCTCACGGTTGAGCTTCTTTGGGATTTCACTACACTGGCTCTTAATTAGGTGCATGTTTAGGGAATCGTCTAATGCAGCTGTGATTTAAGTTGAATTGATTTGTGCTTTGTGTTCGAAATTTCTTATGCTACTTCTCTCCATAATAGTTCAAGTCCAATTAAATCACTTCTTTAGACTTTTGATACGTGCCAAAGTGTTAATGATATGATATCTGTCTCCACGCTTTGTTCCTGGTTTATGCTATGTTCCATGAAAGATGAAGATATGCTCCAATTGATTTACACTGGGTTTATTAGATAAAGATTGGATCAATTTTATTTATTCATCAACTAAAGAAAGGAACACAAATTATCTGTCCGCAAAACTCAATGGCATAATCGCATAAAATAATCCTCAAAAAACAGAATACAATCAAATTGCAGCCCTGAAGACCAGTATATGTCGCGTTGAATTCCTCGTAGTCTTTCTAATTCACTAGATATATAATATAATTAATTACTCATTCAATATAAACTAGTCTTCACAGAAAATTATCTTGAAGACACCAAATATATGTTTGATTACATGGGAGCAGGGGCAGGGGCAGCGATCAAAGATGCGGTTTCAGAAGCAACAGGTCCAGGGGCTGCGCCGGAGCTCATAAGCTGAATCATGGAACGGTGAGGGTTATAGCGGGCAGCATCACAGAGGTCAGGCAAAAATGCACCTGCACGTGTCAAAAGACATTATGAAAAAATAGCCATTGGGGAGAATATTGATGGATGCTGTAATAAAATTAAGAGTTCCTGCAGAATTTTAAGCCATGGTTCCTTGCCTTTACACAAGGAAGGATAATTCTTTGATTAAAGGTGAAGTAAGCAAACCACCAAAATGCTTTAGTTAGTTGAAAAGGAAAGATCAATCAAGAGCATGAACAAGTACTCTAATATCCCATATGCACAAAAGGGAAAGGAATTTCGAATATTAGACATAGGAAGACGTTACTGTAAATTTAATTAAGCCCAAGATAATATTCTGCTCCACAGCTATATATTGTGAGAGATGAAAAGTCATAACCATCAATGGTTTGTCCTTTTGACCTGGTCTTATTTTATGCATCCCACAGAACGATATTTAATTGTAAGGTAAGAAATCATCAAACAAGCCGGATTTTCGAAGAAACCAAGGCGGATTTTGATTTTTCTAAAAATATGTATGCTTATTGCTATCAAATCTGACCTCAGATGCGAAAAGAGACCCAAATAAATGAAAAAGAAAGGAAATTCAAAAACAAAATGGATAGCCGCAACCAAGAACGGAACATGGCATTCACCAATTTTACATTTCAAACCCCAGGCCAGTATTTTAACATTATTCCTTTTGTTTTTAATCATGAGCAAATAATATTCCTTTGAAAAAGGAATTGAAGAAACAAAATTCTCAGATTAAACACATGCACGTATTGTAAGATCATACCTTCTCCAGCAGCCAAATTGAAATAAAGGTCTACAATGTTGGGGCAGTTCTGGTAACAGGCAGGAGAGCAAAGCTTGCCGGTGAACTGAGGCTCAAGGAGTGCATCAGAGGAAATGCCAACCGAGTTCCTATCAACCCCACAAGCCTTGACACAAGCATCGGTCTCAATGTAATCTGCCATTTTCTCAACAACCACCTCGGATGTCCTGCACTGGTACTCAACTGCACCATTTTGTTTTGCAAATGTCTCCAACAAGCACCTCTTGCCAGATGATGAGACGGTAAAGGCACAAATATCATTTGGCAATTCCTCGCATACAATTTCGGCTGCCAATTAAAACCGACCATCATCAAGAAAACTCATTAAAAGAAAAAAAAAATCAACGAATTAACAAGCAAGAATGTTACCTAGTGTGTGCATAATGTAAGATATATAAAGTGTGCATAATGTAGTGCATATAATTACCTAAAGCTGCTTGGAGGAAGAGAGAAGAGAGAAAGAGAACCAATGGGAGTTTGAAGGAAGTCATTGATAAGATACAAGATGTTATTGCGGTAAGGTTGATTGATAGGGATTTTTCCTGGGATGATGATTGCTTAACTGACAGGACAATGAAGAATTGAAGAGGGTTTTTTGAGGGGGGGAGAGTGAATACAGGGGAACGAATTTATAAAAAAAGGCAAACGGTATGAATGGCTTATATAGAGAATGTAAACAGGCATTGAGGTGGTTCTTTGCTTGTAATACTCGTACTTGTCTATGAAAAGGACGCGTAAACCTATTTTTGGAACGCGTTAAATTGATATTTTCCGTGCAGCCCATGAGGCAGAGCTCTCATTTGCTGTTTTTATTTGCACAGCAGGTTTTTCCTTAATTTATCACTCCATATAGGCATAAAGTACTCTGTTCTTGTTTCTTGTGCGTCCAAATCCAGATGTGGAAAACTAAGAACAACGTGTTTGGATGTCTGTTCGGTTGACTACCTAACCATGCAGAAGTTTCTTATAGTTTACCATGTCAAATTACCCAATTTGTATTGACTCTGCGGCTCTTCAACTCCTTCGCCTCCAAGAAACACTAGAACCGGTGACTTTTTAACCGATACCATTCTCTATTAATCATGAACGAAATGGGGTTATCATTATTATTGTTATTGTTATTGTTATTAGTGAACTAACTAATTATGGCGGGTTGAACAGGGGGGGAAACGAGGAAATTAACAGCAAATTTTGTTAAGTGAACAATTTCCAGATTTGAGGCAATACGGCTCAAGCCTGAACAGAGGGTGATTAGCGGACATGGGAATTAACTGCCCTCTATAAAATTAAATAAATAAAAGACATGAAAAATTGACTTGCCAGCAATTTAAGAGAAAATGATGCGTGCATGCCCTGCCTTGGTGATGCTATTTTGGTCCGTCGGTCACGTCCAAGATGAAACGTGTCCATCATCCAATGGTGATAGCCAGCTTCAAAGAAAAGCAGCAGTCTTCTTCGAAGGCGGCTATGGTTGAATTGAAAGCTAATCCATCCTTGTAGTAGCAGCCATGGAGTTCCTATTACGTACCGTATGACCATAAAACACAAGAGTCTTTTACTCCAAAGTTCAAAAGAGAATGGCTTTGAGATCATCAAATCATTGTGTTAATTATTAATGTTCTAGAACTTACCATGATTCAAAATAAATAAATAAATAAAAACTGCTTTTTCTTTTTTCTAACTCTAGAAAGTGAAGCTCTCATAAAAATACAAGAAATCCGTCTATCTAACATTCAGAAAATTAGCCTTTGCAACAAAAAAAAAAACAAAAAAAAACAAATTTATCAAATTTACTCTATATTTATCACACTTCATCGGTTACATCTAATTAGAAAAACAAAAATTGTTCACTTGATTTTTTCTAGGAGGAAAATTGAGAAAAATTGTGTGAACATTGGATTTTGTTTCCATTGGGTAGATCCAAATATAATTGGTGAAGTGATCAACTAAAATGAGATAGTAACGTGATCCATCAATACCAATTGAACTAGAGGCCCCCAAAACGTCATCGTAAATCAAGTCAAGTGGTGCCTAGCCAATATTGTAGCGGTCTAAACTACTTGACCGTGAGGAGCCTTTAGAAGGCTGAATTCCGGGAAAGACGAACCAGTTCACCGATTAGAGTAATTTACGGAGGCAACCAGCTGCTGAGAAATGGTTTCAAGGCGACGTAGATATGCATCATGACTTCCAAGAAGATCATGTAACTCTTCAAATGTGAGTGGACGGCCTTGTGCACGAATAGGGCTGCAATTTCATGAAAACCAGCCCCCCAGACCGTGGAGGATGTATAGCGTCAGATCATCTTCAGAAACAGGATGATTTATGAGTGAGATTTTGTCTGTCAGGGATTTTACAGTCTGCAAGTTTTGTTGGATTGACCGATTCCCTTTCTTTATCAGAGTGAGATACTCTTTTAGTTGTATTTTTTCTAATTAATTTTTTTTTAATATCAACATTTAATATTAGATTAGTTATAAATAAATCTTTATAGATTTTTTTGATTTATTTTTATAGTTTTATCACAATCTCATGATTTAAGTGACGAGTTTAGCATGTGACTCTTTTTTTTATTTTTTTATTAAATATTTTTTAATTAGGTTTCATTATTTTTTTTATTTACTTTCTATGTAGTTATCCTGGTCTTAAAAACCGAGTTGCAGATTTTACAGGTTGCCCCAAGTAAAATTTGTTCATCTTTTTTAATTATTTTTTAATTGAATATTTTATTTTAATTTCACCATCCAACAACTTAATCTTCGTCTTCATTTTATTTAGTTTTTTTTTTTCAATTTCATCTTCTTTCAACAACTCAATCTTGATCCCATGGATTTTTTTTTTATCTTGATATCAACCTTCAATATTAGATTTGCCAGAAATAGAGCTTTGTAATTGTCACGACCCGATTCCCGGATCCATGACCAGCACATAGACAAGGTTCCCCTCCAACATTCCATACCTATGCGAACCCAAACTTACATACAAATTTATTCTTCAAATAAGTCAATCAGAGTTCAACACAGCAGTAACAACAAAACTAACTTATAATATAATTTAATTGTCTTAATACAAGAGTTAATATAAATTCAGAGTTTTGAAGCACTAACTAGACATAAAGAAAAATGTACAAGGTACAACCAAAGAGCGGGTTCGTAAGGTTCAACAAAAGTGACCTGCTATCAAGCTATAAGCCTGAAAAGGTAAATAATGAGATGGTGAGTTCAACAACTCAGTGAGTAGATAACGTTCAATATACACACACGAGGTAATACAACAATGAGAAATATATATACAAGTATGGCTCTAGGTTTTTATAGGAAGGTTTCTCAACTAGGCCATAACAAGAATATCATATGGTAAAACTCGTCAGAAAATCAAAATGCAATGAGCATGAGGCTCCGTACTGTGGGATGATCAGTCCACATAGGTTGGTGACTCCCCCGACCAACTAGGGTTCAGATACGATGTGCATAAAAACTAACACTACCATGTTAGCATGGGTATTCTGACTGACATACCATAGGTTCATAATTATAATCAAACAGACATATTCATATCTCAAGGCTCAACTCATGACATCAATCAAATGAGGAGTTATCAATTCAGAAGTCAATTCAAAATATATACTGGTTCATATCAAGAATTCAGATTCAACAATTGATCATTCTTTATCGTAACAAGGATAATAATCAGCATATATATTATCAAGAAGCATGATCTAATTCATATTAACAAATCAAATATTTATAATATTTCTCATGCATATAAAAAATTATCCACTCACCTGACTCGAAAACAACAAAACTCAAAGCTAATACCGAAGGAAATCCTTCTGACATCCCGCCGGTAGAATATCAGGATTATCTGAATACAAATGAGACATATTCAAGAATGACTCGAAAGAATATATAACTTATTTAATATACTTAAGTAAGGGTCTATTCTATAACCCTATATGTTTTTGAACTAACTAGTTATTTTTCCTAAAAACCCCACATTAAACGGTTTTCCCGAAATCTAATTCATAATAAAACAAATAATAAAATTGGTAATAATTCACTAAATAACCCTCAATTATTCATCAAACCAATCTGCAAAAGCTAATATTACAACTAGGGACTAATATGGAATTTATCATATTTTTAAGGGTCAAATTGCAACTTTTGTCAAATTGAAGGACCAAACTAAAAATATCATAAATCCATGACTATACTGAAATTCTGACCATAATTTATCCTCAATTATGTCCAGAATATCTCATTATGCTCCAAGGACCATTCTGAAATTTTACCAAATTTTTAGGGTCAAATTGTAATTTTTGTTAAATTGGAGGACCAAATTAAAAGTGTTAAAAATTCATAACTATACTGGAATTCTGTCCATAATTCATCTTTTATTCTGTCCAGAATCTCGAAATATACTCCAGGGACCAATCTGTAAATTTTCAAAGTTTGGTGACTAAATTGTAATTTTCACAAATTGAGGGACCAAATTGAATTTTCATCATCTTCAACCTCCAACCCAGAATTTCAACAGAAAACCTACTGTTCTCTCCAAATTTCTAACACAAATTCACCATTCAAACAAAATCATCATCTTTCAATTCAATCTCTCAAAATCAACTAAATAATCCATTACCCATAACAATCAACCCATAACATTCAACTTAATTCATCAATAAAACCCAAAACATAAATTTTTCAAAACCCTAACATTCATCAAAACTGAAATTAAAGTTAAAGAAAATATATTATACACATTAAAGCATAATCTTACCCTTTTTACTTATTTCCTCCAACTCCTTTCTATTTCCCTTCTAATTTCTCTCTTTTCTCTTCTTCTTTTTCTTTCTCCCTTCTCTCTCACGGTTTACTCTCAAAATATTCAGATCTCTTCTTCTTCTTTTTTCTTTCTATTTATATTTATCAAGTTTGTTGAATTACTACAATACCATTCATTCATTTATTCCTACATCTAAGCATTCAAGGGCTTTCTAGCCTTTTCCTATCTCTTTAATTCAAAACGTTACAGTAATATTTTTTTTCTTTTCATGAAACTATCTCAATTTTATTATCTAGATCACGATTTTAATAAGTTAGCCTTAAGCTTATTTAGGTTTTTTTTGTTCTTTTTTAATTATTATTTTTATTTCTTCGTTCAATATTGGATTGGTTGAGAATTGAACTTCATATTTTTTTTTCTTGATTTGTTTTATATGAAGTTATTCTGATCTTATGGCATGTTTAGCTTGTTACCCTGGATTGACTTGGTTAGTTTTTTTTTGTTTTTTTTAATTTAATTTTTTTTTAATTTTTTCTTTTAATATTGAGTTAATTATGAATTAGTCTTCATAATTTATTTAGATTTACTTTCTATAAAGCTATCACAATCTCATAATTTAAGTCATAAATTTAATAATTTAACCTAAATCGATTCAATGTTATAACCTTAATATTTAAAAGAAAATAGCATCTATTATATTACTGTATTAATATTTTAAAAAAAAATTCAGTATGCATTATATATTTCAAATTTATGATTAAATATATTTTTTTAGAAAGCATATTATCAATGTTCGAATAATTTTTTTAGTTAAAAATAAAATTGATTCGACCGCAGAATGATCGAGTTGCGCGCTAAAGCCACACTGAAACAATGAGCTCTTGCAAAAACGATACTCCACTTAGATCGGACAACAGCCCAATTAAAAAAAAAACAATTTTGAAATTGGCCATCCACATCCTTTTCCCAAATCAAGAAAAAGAAATCTTCTATGTATTCTTGTCATGGATACTTAGAACGAACAATGATCACAAAACGGATTTCTGAAAGGGATGATAAGTGTGGGACCCTAAATTTAACCGAAATCTTTTCCCACCTCACAATCTACCTTCTATGCCCATCACAATCCATGTAGAAAAAGAAAACCAAGAAAAAATTATATCAAAAAACAAAGAAGACAAGCAGAAGCCATGGTTGCTCAAGCAGCAGCAATGACAACTTCATCATCACATCTTCTCTTCACAAGCTCACGTTCTCTTTCCCGCCTATCTCCTTTCCAGTTATGTGTCTTTGACTCAAAAACACTCGTGTCATACCCCAAAATCACTAGTACTATCAAGAAAAAACGTGGTGGTGGTGGTGGTGGTGGGCTTAAGTGCATGGCTGTCTACACAGCCTCTAAGGCTTGAGACAAAGAAGAGTAGGTTTGAGATTCAAACACTCACTGGTTGGCTGCTGAATCAAGAACAAACGGGTGTTATTGATGCTGAACTCACTATTGTGATTTCTAGCATTTCAATGGCATGTAAGCAGATTGCTTCTTTGGTTCAAAGAGCCAGCATTTCTAACTTAACTGGAGTTCAAGGTGCTGTTAATGTTCAAGGAGAAGACCAAAAGAAGCTTGACGTGGTCTCTAATGAGGTCTGAGCTGATGAACAACTAATTATCTTGCATCAAACTACCAGAATTAAACATACATGCTTCATCATATTTATGCAAATTTGATTGTGAGACAGTCTAAAAACTAACTAGATGATGATTGTCTTTTGCTTATACATAAAGTTTAAGTGCTAGCACCATATATATATATATATATATATATATATGAGGCCATGAGGCAACTTCTCTTTTCCCTTAAATAATTCTTTGGTTCATGAATTAGATGCATTTTAGTTGTAAACATTTGGCGCAGTTGTTGAAATTATTTGGTTTGCAACTACGTACAGGTGTTCTCTAGTTGCTTGAGATCAAGTGGGCGAACAGGTATCGTAGCATCATAGGAAGAGGATGTGCCAGTGGCAGTGGAGGAGAGTTACTCTGGAAACTATATAGTGGTTTTTGACCCACTTGATGGATCCTCCAACATTGATGCAGCAGTGTCTACCGGTTCTATCTTCGGAATATACAGCCCAAATGATGAGTGTCTTGCTGATATTGGAGATGATCCCGCTGTAAGTCCATGTATACTACAAACAGAAATTTGATGGGCACTTTTCATGTTCCATTTCAAATTTATCAAACACAAAGGAAGATAGTGTATGGCTAATATCTGATTGTTTGAAGATTTGGTAATTGCAGCTTGACCAGTCGGAACTGAGGTGTGTTGTGAATGTTTGCCAGCCAGGAGATAACCTTCTTGCTGCTGGCTACTGCATGTATTCAAGCTCAGTGATTTTTGAGCTCACTATTGGAAAAGGCGTGTTCGCTTTCACCTTGGATCCAATGTATGGACAATTTGTTTTAACTCAAGAAAATATCCAGATTCAAAAAGCTGGAAAGATTTATGCATTTAATGAAGGAAACTACCAATTATGGGATGACAATTTGAAGAAGTACATCGATGACCTTAAAGACCCTGGTCCGAGTGGCAAGCCCTACTCTGCTAGATACATTGGAAGCTTGGTTGGCGACTTCCATCGGACGCTGCTGTATGGTGGCATTTATGGGTACCCCAGAGACAAAAGGAGCAAGAATGGGAGGCTGAGGCTTTTGTATGAGTGTGCACCAATGAGCTTTATAGTGGAACAAGCTGGCGGGAAAGGTTCAGATGAGCGTCAGAGAGTGTTGGATATCACACCTACTGAGGTCAGTTTAATACGCTTCATTCAATTCAAGCATTTTTCATCTCTTCTTTCTTGAGTTAATAACTGAGGCATTGTTTTCCTCACCAGATACACCAGCGTGTCCCGCTTTACATTGGGAGCGTGGAGGAAGTGGAGAAATTGGAGAAGTATTTAGCTTGATTAAAATGAAAAAAAAAAAAAACGAAGAGTAATATTGTTCTGTGAAGCTAAATGCTATCATTGGCCATGGCAGTCTCAGGAAATGCGCTACTGGGTTAAGAACACAGAAAGTCAGTGGTGTCAGAAATGTAAAATCAATTTTTTATCGCTTAAAAGTAATGGAAGATTGAAACTCAATGTTAAGAATCTATGTGGAACGCATGATAGCAGGCTTTCAGAAACAGTAGGTTTATTTATTGTTGTAAATTGAGTTACAATTGTTGATGCATTGGTTGCTGCCATTGCTTCTGTTGCACATAACAGAAGCTTCAGCTAGATAAAGTCATACAGCAGGCGATTTCACCTTCAAATATTAACATCAGTGAATTATAAAATAGCGGTAGGGTTGATCGTTGAACATATCACATTTAAACTTTACGTCTTCGCCCGTATCATTAGAGCATCTGATGCCTCCTGACCAGTTTGGGTTTCCTATCACATGCATGAACTTGAAGTTACAAATCTCTAAAAACAACACAAAATTAATGATTATTGAATCATCTGCATCTGTAACTGCAGATTCTTCTACAACTGGAATTGTTACTGAAGATACCACTGTAACTGAAGATTTTGGGGCAACCTTGCAAGCTACCATCACTGATCATGTATAAGGAAAGAGGTCTGAATCTTGGGATTCAATCTTTATTGCCTATGTGAAATCTGCTGCAAATAATGGCAGCAGATATTGACCTTCTGTAATATATATACTGCTGATCCACGGCAACAACTTGCGACATTATAAGAACAAAAGGAAATTTGTGAGCACCAAATGAGATCAGGTTGTTGAAAAGCTATCATAAGTTCCATGTAACAATGAGGCCTGAGAAATCTCCTTGGAAACTCGAGATGAGATTGTCAAGGCATTAATTCTTTTTAATAAACCCCAGTTGCACGTATTAGGGATAAAAAAACCCAAGTTTTTTCATAAAAGTTGGGCTTTATACCGTGGACATAAACTAGAATATAAGATTTTAACTACTATAAATATTTGCAGAAAAAATAAGTCCATTACATGCAGTGCCAGTCATGTTTCAGGCTTGCACCCTGCAGGCACCTCCAATACCAAATGGGCTTAAAAGTCAAATAAATCTGTCGCAGAAAGGAAGATAAGTGAGAGCCCTGTAGCACACAGACATACAAGTACACCAATGTTTGAGGCCATTCCAACTTCCTCTTCACAAATCACCTTTTCTCCCTCTCGCTCTTCCACTATTCCTCACCTTTTTCCTGTTAATAACCTCTCTAACCATTAAAGGCAATCATTTGGCAGCAGTTTTGCAAAGGAGTTCGATGCAAAGCTGTGGAAATTACAGCAGCTGAATCGGACATCAAAGAAGAGAAGAGAAAGAAGGGCCTGTACGCGCTTCAAAACTTGACAAATTGGCTATTGAAGAAAGAACAAGCTAATGTTTGTGAGTTAAACATTTTGTTACTGAAACCATAGCTAATGTTTTTTAATGTCTAGCTGCTTTGCAATTGTTTAAGGTCAAGTGGCCGCACGGAAATTGTAGCAACAGAGGAAGAAGATATACCTGTTGCAGTTGAGGAAACTTACTCTGGGAACTATATTGTTGTGTTTGATCCAATATTGATATGGCATTGACTACTGGATCTATCTTTGGAATTTATGGCCCTGGCGAACAATGGCTCTTTGACATTGATGATGATTCCACAGCAAGTTTTCCACTTTCTTTAACGAAGGCAAGAAAACATGAGCAGTAGTTCTCAAAATGCAAATCCTTTATTTCTGTGCTTAATAGCCAATTCAAGGAATTTGCAATCTTGCATCAATTTATCTCTCTTCACATTGTTCATCGCTTAAACCACAGCTTAATGAAGCAAAACAAAGGTGCATCATCAACGTTTGCCAGCCAGGCAGAAACTTACTAGCTGCGGGCTACTGCCTCTATTCAAGCTCGGTTGTCTTCCCAGTATCTATAGGGAAAGGGGTGTTTGCTTTCACCTTGGATCCCATATTTAGGGAATTACATTGGGCCACCCAACGGCAAGCGTTACTCTGGACGTTATATAAGCTGCCTTGTTGATGAAATACAGAGGATGCTTCCATATGGTGGCATCTATGGAAACCCAAAGAAAAAGGACAGCAAAAATGGGAACTTAAGGCTACTGTATGAATGCGCACCTATGAGTTATATTGTGGAACAAGCTGGTGGAAAGCAACAGATGGTCACCAGAGAATCCTTGACGTCAAGCCAGCGCAGGCAGCCGTTGCATTGCAGCTTTACCGCTTCATCTTTAGATTATCAATCACAATTTAAGAAATTGTGCAAGAAAACAACCGTGGGAGTGACAATCACAGAATATTATGCGCGCTAGGATCAGAAACTATGATTTGAATCACATTTCCATACAGTTCATAACCACAGAAACAGAATGAACCTTGGGAATCAAATAACTACTGACTCTTTGGATTAACTTTGTAATTTTGTGGCAGATACACCAACGCACACCGATTTTCTTTGGAAATTCAGATGAAGTGGACAAACTTCTTCAGTATCTTGCTTGAGCTTAGATATCTTGATTCTGCCCTTTATTCCCCTTCTTGCAGCATGCTTAAATACTTGTGACCTTTGAATGAAGAACTCTTACATAATTTCAACCTTACATAAAATTAATGAAAGTGATCTCCATCAAAAACGTAAACTAAATGTCAGAAGAATTCAGCACTTCTTTTATCAAAAAGAATTCAGCATGTGATACAGAACTAAATTGTGTAGCATAGAATGCTTATAGCAATGAGTCTTGGCAGAGCAATCAATACTTTTGTAGGTATATTAAGAATAGTACATCAAACAGAAACTTACATATGAGCTAAAAAATTGGGGTTTGGTCAACTGATAGACAAAAGCCATAAAGGATCCCGAGATTATAAACCTAGATTACTAGTGAAGATGATTATGAATCTTCTGCAGTAAGTGCTGTACTGGTAACAGGTCAGTCTAAAGTGTCATTTGAATCTTCAAGTCAATCAGTTACTAGCCAAACAATTCTCCTGATTCAAAGAACTCCTCTGACTTTTAGCTGCAAATTGAGAAAAGGCCAAATAATTCAAGGGTTCCAAGAAATAGGGAAGGTAGCATAAAAAAAGAAATTTAGAAAATACACAAAGCATGAAGGTGAAGTGATAAATTTACCAGGGCTTAAAATTCTTATGCATTTTGTTATAGACTTCACAGCTGTTATATCAGGACCTGAAAAAAAAATCACTCAATATATGCATAATGATGGATGCATTCTGGTCAATTATGTTGAGGAGATCATTCAGATTACCTTGCATATGTATATCGTTTCCTGAAAACACCTCAGTCATGGTAGAGGAAAACTCCGACATGACTTGATCAGTCCCCAGATTGCCATCCCTAGATTCATGTGATGACCTGTATATCATACGGAGCCAAAATATCAGAGAAAAGAAACCAAGAAAGGATTCATTGGAGTCAAAAAGACAATAAAGAAGTATTAGGTTATTAGAATATAGCCAAAGAAAACCAATACCCTGAAATGGTGTCTGTAGAAGCTCCCAAGGCTGGCTGGCATGGACAAGCAATTCCTTCACAATCAAGGTCTAGATCCACCAACAGTTCAGAGAAGGAGAAATTAGCCCCGAATACATCTAAGTTAGGCAAGTCTAAGTCAAAAAAGTCTCCATCCTTATCAGACTCGGATGTAGAGAACTCATTGTCAACTGGTTTATCCAAATTCACTGTTGCGTCAGAACCATCGAAGTCTAGCCTTCCTTTCACACAATCCCTCTTGCACATCCTCTTCAAGGTTGTCTTGACTGGTGAGGAAGAAGAGATGCACTGATTTCTCTCCATGGTGTAGTACGTCATGTTTTTGAATGGGCTCACTGTAACTCTCTCTGATGTGATCACCGTACAGTTGGTAGGAGTGACCTGTTGAGGAGTATTGTTGCTACTGCAGTGAGCATTGGCAGAAATATCCTTCGGAGATGCAGAGTTGTCATTGTGAGGGGAAAATGATTGTGGTGGTGTATTGGGATTAGATGAACTAGTTGGAGGGGACGGTAAAGGCTGATGGAACAAACTCTTAGCCACATTGGATGTTTGAACTATTGGACCAGTGGGTGTACAATTTTGTGTTGATGATCCAATCATTGGAGAGGGATGAACATTTTCTTGAGTAGCGGCATCATTATCAGATTGTTTGAGTGTACCTGAAGACATAGCGAGTTATAAAAAAAAAAAAACAAATTCAAATTTTGAGAATAAGAAATGTGCAAGAACATGAATTTCTTACATTTACTTGGTATTTTCCTTGAGGCTAACTTGCTGCGAGACTTTTTAGCATCTGGAGCAGAGTCTGAAACAGCACTTGAACCCATTCGCTTTCTTGTTGATGGCTGATTGGTAATTGAAGACAGATTGCTATGCTCCGTGGTAGTGTTCGAGGGTGTGGAGACTGGAAAGCAATTTGGTGATTTGTACACTGGACAACCTAGCAAGAGATAATCAATAAAGCACATGAGTAAATAAATTCCTAATTTCCGAATGTTTTCCTAGAGATTGTCTTCGTATCTTTGTTCTGCCTTCTCCAAGCATAGAGGGAAGAAGATGCAAGGAAATTCCTAAGAGGAGAAACCCCGAACCTATTAGAGTAAGAGAACCCCTTTTCTTTCATTGTTTTGGAGAAGGAAACTTCTTTTGAATATTGATAGTAACACTACAGAAAACCAATAGCCTACAAAGAAATCCTTCAAAAACATGTCTTTCACAAATGCAGGGAACTTGTAATCTCTCATAAAGAGAATGATCAATTATCCAAATTCAGCACTAACTCATAAAAACTCACTACCATGGTCCGTGGAGACTGGAAAAGGCTCAATGTGTGACAATGGCGAGATTAACATATGTTGAAAGTATTGGTGTTGGAGTGATTGATATGATTATTCCATAATTATTTATTATCAAAGGTTTGTCATCATTTAGCAAGCTTCATTTTAAGTAGCATACAACAATGGAATCCATCTAGGGAATTAGCCACTAAAACGTGATCCTTTTTCTTCTTAAAATTCCCAATTGGAGCACTGATTTCTCCAAAAAAAAACACATTTACAAGATCCTGGCAAACAAACAAATTATTTTATCAATCCACAGTTAATAGTACAGTTAAACATACAATTCACAGACCAGATGAAATCAAGCAAATAAACTATATCCGCCATTTATATAGGCTTAAAAGTTGGGATCCCAGATTCGAACCACCAAATTCAGGTTGGCCAAAATAAAAAACTGTAGCACGTTAACGTAAAACATTCAAATAATCATATCAACATAATCATGCAAAGGGTTTATCGAGCTCACCTGCAGCTGAAGGGGATCCACGAAATGGATCTGCTCGAGGAACCATAACCGCAGATCTTGTAACAGAAGCCTGAATCATAGGTGTAGCTG
Organism: Populus simonii; assembly: GCA_007827005.2. Classification (NCBI taxonomy): domain Eukaryota; kingdom Viridiplantae; phylum Streptophyta; class Magnoliopsida; order Malpighiales; family Salicaceae; genus Populus; species Populus simonii. Next base: position 7,994,431 of record CM017469.2, read on the forward strand.
CTGGTGGTGCTGGTGCTACGTTTCCACTAGCATTATAAGCATTCATCACTTGTTGCATACCGTGCAAAAGATTCTGTACCCTGAATTTCTCTTGCTCCAAACGCACCCTTTCTTGATCTAAAATCACCTTTTGCTCCTTCAAAGAAATATAATCATTCAAAATCGCCCCCAAACTCAACAAAGTCTTCGGTGCCTGAGAAAAAAAAAAACATTTAGATTATTTGTTTCTAGATATCGATTACCTTTAAAAAAAAAATAAAGGGGTACGTACCTCACGAACAGGAGATTTTGAGATGAGAGAAGAGGCTTCCGTCCTGAAAATGGAGCGAGTTTGGGATAAATTGTTGTCGGAGAGATATCGATCGACGATGAATGCGATTTGGAGCGGAGTTACTTTCCCCTTTCCAACAAGAGAATCGCTTTTTTTCGACTTGGATTTGTTTTGCTTCCCCATCTTTTGATTTTTCAGAAGGTGGGTGGGTGTGTGTGGGTGTGTGTGTGAGAGAGAGAGAGAGAGAGAGCGGGAGAGCGGGAGAGGGAGAGAGGGAGAGAGCGCGAAAGGAGGAGGAGGGAAATGAGATGGTGGGAGGGAGAGTTTATCAGAGGAGAGGTAGAGAGGGGGCGGGAGGTTTTAAAATAATTGGGTGGGAGGTTAAAGCTTTTTAGCGGTTGTTTGGGCTTTGCCCTTTGCATTTTGGTTCCCGCCGCGGGAAACTCATACTGGATTTTAAGCGCTAATTGCTGTCGATTTTAAGTGTGTTTTACGTTCTGGTAATGTTGTTTTTTAAAAAAAAATGTTTTTTATTTAAAAATATATTAAAAACAATTTAAATTTATTTATTTTTTATTTTAACATGTAAAAATAAAAAATACTAAAAAATACATTAAAAGCAAAAGTAAAATTAAACTAAGTCTATAAAATTAAAAAAAAATAAAAGTATTTTTGGGAATGTATCGGGTAGAGTGTGTCTGAATATTAATTAACAACTAACATTAATAATTAAAAAAACAAAAGACTTTTGGGTGTGGCTAATGCTATTGGTCACATTGATAAAATAATTACATTATTTATTTAAATAATATTTTGTGTTTTTTTAATTTTTTTAATTTCATGCTTTAATAATATTATTTTATTATAGTTTTTATTTTTATTTTTATTTTTATTTTTCAGTATTAGATTGTGTTTGAAAATCATGTTTCGTAATTTTTTTTATTTTCTTTCAATTGAGTTATATATTGATCTCGTAATTTAATTTTTTTTCTTGATTTCAACTTTAACATTAGATTTATTGAAAATAAAGCTTTGTAGTTTTTTTCAATTTATTTTTCATAGAGTTGTTCTGATATTATGACACAGGTCACAAGTTTGGCAGGTTAATTCGAGTTGACTCGATTCATATTTTGTTATTTTTTAATTTAGTTTTTTTTAATTTCATCATTTAATATTAGAACATGGCTAATTAATTGTAAGTGCACTCATAAAACATTATTCATTATAATAGTGTTTTGTGATTTATTTATTTTTTGCTTTTTTCTTGTTTAGTTTTTTTTAATTTCAGCTTTTAACAACATAATCTTTTTATTATTGTTATTATTATCCTTCAACGTTGAGTTGTTTCGAGAATTGTGTTTTGAAGTTTCTTTTTTATTTTATTTATGTTGAGTTATATATTATTCTCCTGGATTTAGTTTTGTTTCCAATTTCAGCTTGTTAGATTTACAGGGAGTTGTGCTTTGTAATTTTTTTATTTAATTTCCACGAGGTTGTCATATTCTCGTAACTCATATTGCGGATTTAATATGTTAATTCAGATTGACTCGAGTCATTTTTTTATTTTCATCCTTCAACAATGAGTTAATTAGGAATTGGTCTCCATGATTTGTTTTAATTTTGCTAAAACTTTTTTTCTCCTTCTCCTCTCTCTCTTTGGGATTTTTTTAATTCATTTTTCTTTTAATTTTGTCCTTCAACATTTAGTTGGTTGGGAATTGAGTTTTGTTTCGATTTGTTTTCCATTAAGTTATCTCGGCTTTACAACATAGGTCACAGGTTTACCAAATTAACATGGATTAACTTTGTTTTTTTTAAAAAAAAAATATTTTTTGATTTTCATTCTTCAACAATGGGTTGGTATAGAGGTAGGTTTTATATATTTTTTCCATGGAGTAATCTTATTTTCATGGCTTGAGTCACATGTTTAGTTGGTTATGATTTAGGTTTCATAATTTTTTTTTCCTTATTGTTAAGTTGTCTTAGTCACAGGTTTATTGAGCTGACTCAAAATGACTCATATTATTATTTTTAAAAAATTGTTTATTTTTCAATTTTATTCTTTAACAATTTTTAACAATTGATTGGTTTAAAGTCGGGCCTCATTATTTGTTTTGGTTAGTTTTTACGGGGTAATCTCATTCTCATGACTCAAGTGATTAGTCAGGAATTGAGATTTATAATTTTATTTTATTTTCTTTCTATTAAGTTATTTTGGCTACATGACCCAGGTTGCGGGTTTTCATGGATAACCCAGGATGACTCAAATTATTGTTTTATGTTTTTTTTAATCGTTTCTCTTTTGATTCGGTCTTTTTACAATGAGTTGATTGAGATTTAAACTTCATAATATTTTTTTTTAGTTTATTTTGGTCTCATGACCCGGACTACAGGTTTGGTTGGTTGAGAATTGAGTTTTGTAATTTTTTTTATTTTCTTTTTATTAAGTTATTTTGATCTTATATCCTTGGTTGTAGGTTTGTCGGATTGACCTGAATTAACTCATATTGTTTTTTTAATTGTTTCTTTTCAAATTTACATTACTCAACAATGAGTTGGTTTAGATTTTGGCTTTATAATTTTTTTCAAATTGTTTTCTATAGGATAATCTCATTCTCACGACCTGATTTACAAGTTTACCCAAGTTAAGCCCTTTTTTTTTGTTTTTTAGTAAATTAATTTTTTTTTCATCTTTCAATATTTTTTCTTATTGAAAATTGAGTTTTCTAATTTATTTTCTTTGCTTTTAATGAGATTATCAAACTTTTGTGACTTGAGTTGAAAGTTTTGCAAGTGAGTAAAAGCTAGTCTGGATCAATCCAATCCAATGTGTTGTTGTTTCAATAGTAAAAAAATATATTTTATGATATACATCATATTTCTAATTCATTATTAGTTTTTTTATATATTAAAAAACATGTTAGTGGCGCATACACATCTCTTTACAGTTTTAAGAAAAATTATCCGATCAATGGCGCAACGCAAGTCAGATTGAAATTAAAACCTATCCTAGTAAAACCATTTTTTTTATTAGGCTAATCAACATTGTAAATATTTCTTCTTGTTTTTTTTTTAATTTTATTTTTTTTATTTTATGGCAACCTCATCCTTGGATCCAGAGAAAGTAAAACAAGTCCTGGGGCCCTGGAATTCAAGGCATCCCCTAGAATGAAATACATTTTAGGTCCAATCCAGTTAATAATAATAAAAGCCCACTCAATTCAACAAGAAAATCTTTTAATTCTGACAATAGGAGTGATCATGAAGTTCATAGCATCAAATTAAGCAGTAGTGTAGCAGATGATACATTTCAAGTCTCACGCCTTATTAGACCTCTTAGGTACCGCCATTAATGGTTCAGATTTACGCACTGTAACACCCATTCGATCTTTCTTATCTACACTGGCTGGGTTGACATTAGCTTCAAATTCCCAGTCAAAATGGTGAAGCAATAACCCCAAAATAAGGTGAAGAACTCGATGAGCTAGGGGCACACCTGCGCACATTCGTCTCCCGGCTCCAAAAGGAATGAACTCCAAATCTTGACCTCTATAGTCAACTCTTGTTCCAATGAACCTTTCAGGCATGAAACACGAAGGATCATCCCATGCATCTGGGTCTCTTCCAATAGCCCAAGCATTAACTAGAACTTGTGTGTTCTTGGGTATATCATATCCCATGAAATTGGTGTCATGCACTGCTCTTCTTGGAACTAGAAAGGGAATTGGAGGGTGTAGTCGCAGAGTTTCCTTCACCACAGCTTGCAAGAATGGAAGATTTTCCATGTCACTCTCCTCAACTTTCTTGCTTGCTCGAACTACTTGAGCAAGCTCAGCTTTAACCTTGATCATCGACTCTGGGTTGCATAGGAGCTCGGTCAGTGCCCATTCAACAGTACTGCTGGTGGTTTCTGAACCGGCCATAAATATTTCCTGAATTGGATTTGCAATTACTATTTGATTAATGAACAGTTGTAAGATCATGTCCATCATGAAATAAATAATAGTGTGACATGACCTAATTAAATTCCTGGTAATCAACGAAGAAAAGACAAGACTTCTCTCCAACTTCATCGCTCGGAAGAAAATGACGCGTCTTTATTTTATTCTACTTGGGAAAAAACAAAGGCATCATAAACTTATAATACTCCTAAGCGAATATCCAACTTCATCTACAAGGAAAATAAATGGAAGTAATGGTAAAACTAGAGAATTACCAGTATAAAAATGTTGAGGTCCCGTTCTGAAAGTTTATCAGGCTCATCTTTTCCACTGCCTCTGAACTCAAGCAGAACATCTAAGAAATCCTTCCTCGAATCACTTGTCACTTTCTTATCCTCCACCCTCTCCTTCACAAACTTCGAAGCAATCTCCATGGCCTTCCCAAGATCCCTTTCCATGTTCTTCCTCAATCCTTGTAGGTCTAGCTGCCTCAACCATGGAAAAAAATCCGCCAGATTAGCATGCCCTGACCACTCCATTAGCCCCATCATTGCATCAAAAAATTCAGATCCCACCTTTGATTCTGGATCTAATAAATCACGTGAAAGCATAAGATTTCCTAACATATTAAATGTCATCAAGAACACAAACCGTGCAACATGAATTCCGGAAGCCTTCCCAACTTTACATGACTCCTCTTCAATCCATTGCAGCATATCATCAACACATTTTCTACGTATAGAAGCTGTTTCATTGATGCGTTTGGTTACCATCATGTCTACAGTGACCAGCCGCCTGAGGACGCGCCAATACGAACCATAAGGTGCAAGGGCCAGGGAGCCTTGATCGTAGCCGTGGGCACGCATTGTTTCCGTTATGGTGCGATCAGCAAATGATAGGTCATGGTTCTTGAAGAACTCAGTTGCAGCCTTAGCTGATAGAATCACCATGGTGTTCATAGCACCGAGTCTTAGCCAAATAACATCACCATACTTCTGTCTCATGTCTGTTAGAGTCCAGTGTGGCGTTGAACCAAGATCGAACAGGTTCCCAAGTATTGGCCATCCTGATGGCCCCGGAGGGTGCCTTTTTCGGCTGGACTTTGCACGGAGGAGGAGCAGGGATAGGAGTGCTAATGAGAAAAGGCTGAGGGAAATGGAAAGGTTTGAAGGCCACAACCACTCCATGGCTACCATTAAGGTGCTGTTTGTATGTTGAAATGAGCTCTGCTTCTGTTAAATAGGCGTAACTAGCTAGCTACCATTAAGGTGCTGTTTGTTGAGGGTCAATTCTACACAGACAAATGGAAGCGAATTAAAATAAGATCTGCGGCCAATGGATACCGAAACAAAATAAATCCAATCCTCTACACACTTGTCTAATAGAATTGGATTGATTAATTATATATTTCATATAATAAGACAAAAGGATTCCTCCGAGTGCATGGAGAGAATCAACTTGAAAGAGCATTTGGCATCTTCAATTAATTAATTAATTAATTAATTGAAGTGTAATTTGTCTCTGTAAAAACTTGATTATGAAACTCGATACATAAAATAAAAGATGGTCTAAAAGATATCTTGGTTGTTGAAAAAATGTATGGTGCTTCGTCGTCGTAGATCCCTATGGTCTGTGCTTTGAAACGAGCCACGTTCTCTGCATTTGAATTTGGTGGCCCTGTCCATCTCTCCATTTTATTTTTTGTTTTTTAGATTTTAATAATCTTAAGACGTGTAAATCATTCATTGATCAACGAGTTGACTGTTTACTTTCGGGTTTGATTTTTTTCCTATTTTTATATATATATAAAATATAAGATGAATCTTTTGATTTTTTTTAGGAAATTAATATTTTTTTGCATAAACAAAATACAAAAGGACATGCGGAGATAAAAAAACCAAAAAAAATATTGTGATCTTAAGGAATCTACTTTGGTGTTGTAAACTCAGGTTAAAAATAAAAACAATAAATAAATTTAACTTTGAATTAAAAAATAGATTAAATTACGATTTAAAAAAATTCAATTATTATTTCAAAAATCAAATAAAAAAACATAAAAAATGAATGACAATTTATATTATCTTTAAGGAGGGGTCAATTGATAAATTATTATAGAAAGACTATAAAAAGGAGAAGATTTTCTTCTCTTCAACCCGGCAACTTTAAACAAAAAGGAAAGAGGAAAATTTCAAATTTTCAATTCTCAGAGAAACCAAGAGAACATCAGGGGATTTGGGGAGTAATTGAGGGAAACAAATACACACACCTCTAAACAGTTACTTAAGAAGATGTTAATTAGTCAGTCCTTGAGTTTGCTCTCTAGAGATTACTAGTTCGAGTGCCATAAACTACAAGACCTTAAAGGCTTACCTTATCGTTAACTTCAGGGTCTTAGAGGATTAGTCAAGGTGCTTGTAAGCTGGCCCGAGCACCAACGATTACCAAAAAAGAGAGGAGGTGTTGACCTTTAGATCACGTATTAATATTTTATGTATTTTGATGATAACAATTAAATAAAAATAAATTAATAATATGTTTGGATGAGATTAAGTTTAAATAGATTTATATAAAGATCACATCAACAAGTATGAGGTATTGAATAAAGAAATCAATCAACAAGTTCAAGATGCAAAACAAATGAAGACTTAGTTTTTAAGTATTAATTTTAATACTTAAATGTAAATCTTTATATCATACTTGATAGCATAAATTAAAATGAATACACACATTTTACTTTGCATGCATTTAACAAACAATTGATAAAACAATTCTAATAAACCATTAGGAATAAAACTAATAAATCTAGTATTCTACATGAACCGGTCGACCGTTTGGTGATACCAAATGAAACGGTTGACCGCTTGTTCAAATGTGATGAATATTTGGAAATTTGTAGGGACTGGTTGACTGTTTCTGACAATATGGTACCAGTCAACTGCTGTAGTTGTCAGAGGAATAATAACGGCTATAAACGACTAGTTTTTGCTAGAAACACACGTACGTATGCATATGCGCGCGCCCACCCGCCTGCACACATATACACACACAAGCTATTTCAAGAGCAAAACCAACTTCAAATCATCAATTCTAAATTATACTCACATTTGTGCATTAAAACCTCTATATTCTATTACAAGAGTATACATTCTTATTTTCACAACACTCAAACACTTTTAAATCCCTTAAGTGTTATTGAGTGAGGTATAGAGATCACAGATTCTTAAATTCTAAAATCATCCCTGGCGGAGTCGTCATTATGCCGCACGCGCGCGTGTAACGTCAGGGGTCAAAGAGTCACCATGTAGTTCTTTGGTTCAAGGTCGTTAGGAAACCCGAGTGTACTGATCTTATAAAAAATTCAAGGGTAGGAAACTGATTGTGGCTATGGAAGGTATTAACACCCCCAACGCACCTTACATGAGGTAAGCTGCATTGTGCGGTCTGAAGTTAATGTCGTTTGACATTTTTTTCTCATTTTCTTTTACGATCTTATCGTTCTACATTAGATTTTTTATAATATTGGTTTTGTAATTATCTTTGATTTCTTTTCTATGAGTTTATCCTAGTCTCATGACTTAGGTCACGGGTTTTGCATGTGTTTTTTGGATATAAGTTTTTTAAATTGTTTTGTTTATGTTTGATTTTTGAAGATATTATTCTAATTCATCTATAATTATTTTTTTATACAAATAAACTTTATTTTTCATAATAAAAATAATCATTTTTAAATAATATTTCTTATATATTCGGCCTCGCGTAATATTTTTTTAGAGTGTGAGTTTATTCAATCAATCTTATTTGTATTTCTATTATCTTTTATTGATTTAAATAAATTCAGTAAACTCAATCTAGTAAATGTCTCAATTTGTGTGATTGAATATATTGATCTACATTCACCTCTCAATTTTTTTAATTTTTTTTGGTTATTATTAACATTTTTTTGTTTATTTACATAGATAATTATTAATTTATTTAAGTAGATTTCTGCATAGACCTTTTGATTTACATTTTGATTTTTTTATGTAAAAAAACACATTTAAATAGCCTATACAACTAATATTGTTTTTTAAAAAACTTACAACCTACATTGAAATGCGAATTAAATAGTAAGTATATATATAAAGAAAGTATGTTTGCCTACAACTTTTTGGCCAGACGTATTTGGCAAATGGGCCAGCAGCCGAACAGACGCTGAGCCGTGGAGACAATTGGAATCCTGTTTTGGACAAAAAAAAACAGGATCTCGCCCTGTATTTGTCAAAGAAAGGAGGAAGAAGAAGACAGGTTAAATCATGTTTTTTTACTTGTCCATAAACATCACATTTTTTTTAATAATATATGTGAACACGACATTAACATTAACAATGTAAGAAAAACATCGCATTTCAAAGTGAAACCATTCTCTCTATCAAGGATTCGAAAGAGAGACCAATTCTACAATGCCTTTTCATGATATTCAATCCATGACCAGGTCAAAGGGAACTTGTAAGTTCCGGCATAAATAATAATTTAAAATTATGATAAAGATTGTTTTTAAAAATATTTTTTATTTAAAAATAAATTAAAATAATTTTTTTAACATCATCACATTAAAGTAATTTAAAATTATATAAAAAAACTAATTTAAAAAGAATTCAAAATTTTTCAAAAATAATTTTTAAATGTAAAAACAAACCCACTTTATAAGTTTACGACAGCCTCATTTTCACGGTAGAGATCTCCTAAAAGATACGGACGAAAAAAAGCTTGATTTTGAAGAACATAGTAAAAAAAAAAAATACAAGAGACGTGTAGATTTTTTTCTCCATCATTTTTTTAAATGAATTTCTATAGTGAATCCAACAAATTAAGTTCATCTCTAAAATAATTTAACGAGACATTCAGTAATGTCAGCTGCATAAAAGATCTCATATGCCTAACGATACATGCCAAGAGTTTTCATTTTATCTTATCTGTTCTTTCTTTTTTGCCTCTTCTGCATCTGTACTCTTATGCATCTGTCCAGGCCCATTTATGCCTATCGATAAATGGATCTGGACATCTTTCTTAGCTTCAAAATAGATTTAAAAGCCCAATGGGCCTGTTAAACGAGTCTATCCAAAAACATTACAAAATCATCAAAATACCACCACCACCGTCCCACTCTATCTTCTTCCCCAACAAACCCATCGAAACAAAACAATGAAGCAAGGGCTTCTCCTATGGAGTCCTTGCCCTCACTCTCTCCTCTATACACCCTCATTTCCCTTCCTTTCCCTCTCAATACCAAGAACCAAGCACACCCTTTCACCAATAGCAGCAACTCTTGATTCCACAACCACCCGTGAAGAACAGCAACTGCTAACAGCAAGAGAGAGAAGGCAACTCAGAAATGAGAAGAGAGAAAGTAAAGCTGGATATAATTGGCGAGAAGAAGTTGAAGAGAGGTTTATTAAGAAACCCAAGAAGAAACCTACTACTTCTATGGCTGAAGAGCTCAATCTTGACAAGCTCGCTCTTTTAGGTCCTCAATGGTGGATTGTTCGGGTTTCTCGAATTAGAGGAGATGAAACTTCTGATGTTCTTGCTCGGTTACTCGCTAGGAACTTCCCTCAAATGGACTTTAAGGTCACTTATTGTGTACTATATTTATTCTGCTATCTATACAGTAGTTTTTTCTCCTTTTGTTGCAATTGGTGTTGTTTTTGCTATGACCAAGAGCCTAAATCTGAATGGAATTGACTCTTTTTTTTTTTTTTCTGTATATGAACTCTCTGCTATAGAAAATAGCCTGAACTTAATACCATGTTTTTTGTTGATTTACTTTAATGATGAAATCCTTTTAATTGTAATTGGTTACATTGAACTGTATACTGTATCACATTGTCTCAATCTTGGTCTGGGTATTTAGTAGATATTAATCACCAGCACCATGGTTTTAGTATTTTTAACTTTAGGATACTGCTTTATTTCTTTTATTTAAATAATAATAATAATAGCAGTTTCATTGGGTAGGGGTTATATCTCGAGGGTTTTATTACTTAATACACTATTGATGATTAAGAGTTTTGCACAGGGATTCTTTTAGTTTTCTCAATGCACTAGTTTTTGTTTCCAGGTCTATGCTCCTTCTGTCAAGGAGAGGAGAAAATTGAAAAATGGTACTTACTCTGTTAAACCAAAACCCATCTTTCCAGGGTGTGTTTTTCTGTGGTGTGTTCTAAACAAAGAGATACATGATTTCGTAAGAGAGTGCGACGGAGTTGGTGGTTTTGTTGGTGCCAAGGTTGGAAATACGTGAGTGCTTACTTTGTTCTGTTTACTTGTTATATGCTAATATCAGTTGTTTGCAATGTTCAAGCATGTTTCAGGTATAATAATATTTTTATCATCCAGTGCTCGAAAGTCTCAGATGAGAGCTTGCGCATGAAAATATGAATAGGGATATGGCAGGGGATGTAGAATAGATTATGTTTTGTATCACATTGTTGCTGATGTATAAAATGGGAAAGAGGTTATATTGTATTCTAACAAGACATGAATGTTAAAGATTGATATTTGTTCCTACATGCTGACTTTTTCTGAGTTTCTAAATATCTAACCTTGTGTTTTCTGCATTCTCGTATCTTGGATTTACATAAACTGTGTGTTATTTCTTTTGGCGTGCTTCTTATTCATTTTGAGTAACCATTGTTCACTTGAGCAGAAAACGACAGATCAACAAGCCTAGACCAGTGTCTGATGATGACATGGAAGCAGTCTTCCAACAGGCAAAAGAGGAACAAGAAAAAGCTGATATAGGTTTTGAGGAAGAGCAGCAAGCACAGGGAGCCCTTAACTCTGTGAAGTTAGGTTCCAATAACATTACACAATCTTTTATAGATTCCAATTCTGAAAGGGGATTGAGAAAAATCTCTGGCCCTCTTGTGAGTAGCTCATCCAGAAAAAAGGGTGACCTCCCAAAAACAGGTTCAACTGTTAGGGTTGTATCTGGAACTTTTGCAGACTTTGTTGGCAGCCTTAAGAAACTAAATCGCAAAACTGGGAAGGTATATTCTTTGCTGCGTGAGCTAATTTCACTTGCTATTTTAAATGACCGCATTAGGTAATGTGTCACTTAGTAAAAGTCGATGTCTTTAATATACATATTTATTCAAGACACTGAATATTATTGCTCGCCAAATTGTGTTATTGCAGGCAACTGTGGTGGTTACTCTCTTCGGCAAGGAGAGCTTAGTAGAATTAGATCTCAGTGAAATTGTAGCAGAGATGAAATGATGTAAATATGTGGTTTCTCCAGATAATCATTGAATGGCGAGTTTTGCTAATTTTATTAGATTTTCCCTCTCTTGTCAATGATTGTTTCTACCACTCCTCTACAAAGTGCACTTTAATTACATATCTGTTAACTCACTTTATTACATCCGCATCTGGTCAAGTAACATGCATAGTTTTAAATATGAAAAACTGGAAACGTGCTGACTCCAAGTCACGTCGGTTCTTGCTTTTCAAGTCAAAAGCTTAAATAAAATTTGTCTTTGGTTGATACTTAACTCAAAGATCTCTCTCTGGTGTACTTGTATTATTCATAGATCAACAATTTTCCTGAAGGTAGAATAGCTGCCCTGCCCCAGATGGTGATTCAAAAACAGTTCTCTTCTAAGATTTTAATTGACACTTGCATCCATCAGAATTACCAACCTACACAGCCAGATGACAGAGATGGGTGTGGAAGCATGTGAGTTTGCTTTGTCCGTTCAAAGGTTCAAATTCCTTGAGATCAAACTTTTGTAACCAGGAAAATCTCAGCTGCCCTGGTTCAAAACACAACAAGCTCTTTTGCACTTTGCATCATCAAGTTAATGATGGAATTTCAGAGTTCTTTGTTTTATTGTATTGCTGGTTGCTGAATTCATGATTGTCAGTCAGAATAGCAATCTTGATCATATCCATCAGGATAAAAGCATAGTAAAATTGTTATGTAGATAGTTGTATATGCAGAGTGTATCATATTACAATTTCATATGTAAAGGCAGAATGTATATATTCATATTTTTCAGGAAAACCACGGAATGACAGAAATATCACGGGGGTTTGCTGGCACTAGACCATTGAATTTGTGCACAGATGGACTAAATCGATGTGCTTTTAAAGCTTTGCTTTGTTATGTTGATTTGTTCTTTTTTTTTTTTTTAATGGATCGCACAGTGGAAAATGGCATGTAGTATAGTGTAGTTGTAGATATCTGTTATTTATTGGGCTGCAAACCGAGACCATGAGAAAGAATAAAGGGGCGGTAAACCAAGCCCAAGAAGAGAAAAAAGGCTCTAAACTAAGCCCAAATGATGCGAAGGAAATGGGCTCAAACAGGAGCCCATCAATCCTCTTATTTTCGCATGTTTCATGCAATTCTTTTTTAATGCTAACATGATTACTAATCGCCACGAAACACATAAATATTGTTTTCCAATCAGGATTCACACAAACCAGCAGAAAGTTTATCCAATAATTGTTTTCTGCATAGTGTTCTTGATTTGACATCTTAATGGAATCTTTGTTTATATATACACCGGAAAAAAAAAAACACCTTAACATTCGAAATAGTAATTATGTCATTGAATTTTCACGCCTATTCGTAAGGGATTTTGTGTTTTTGCCTTATCATTTATGCAATAAAAAATACTAATTTTGCATGATTGATGAATAATTGAATAACAACAACACTCTGTAGTAGCTATAAACTGCCTGAAAATAATAGAGGAACTCACGAGTGCCTTCAAAATGAAAACTAGGTAGTACATAGTATTGTTATTTGGAAAACTTATACAATTTAATTTTGTTTGATTTGTCCCCAACTGAAATTTACGAGAGGAGATGGTTTGAATTTAAATTTTAAACAAGAAAAATATGGTCATCTATCTAAATTAAAATTAAAATTAAAAAAAAATACAAACCTGTCATTTTCACTATATACATACTCACATTGCATTACAGGCCACGACAATGTTTTATTTATTTAATTTGGTATAAAATTATGATCTTTTTACATTTAGTTAATTCAAGGTCATGATTGATGATTTGTGGCATTGAATCGATGCTCAATTTGAAAAAATCAAAAATAATTTTCTTGATTATATACAATTAAAACTCTAAGAACCAAAATAAATACCGAGAAAAATTTATAGGTTTGTTTTTTGTTTTACTATGGAAAAGGTACAATTTTTTATCCTTGATTTTTTTTTCATTTTTAATCCCTCTTTTCAAAGGTTTTACATTTTGATACATAAATTTATTTTCTTTGTGTTTTAGTCCCTAGACTTGAGAAAGAAGAAAGAGAGTCATTGATAAATAATGAAAGAGAGGAAGAGGTTAGTTGATTCAATTTTGTTTAAAAAGATTGCCAAACTTGGTGTCCAAGCATTCATTTCTTAACGAGATGAGTGTCATTAAAGTGTTTGAGAGTTCAATATCACCAAAGAAAAAAAATAAATCATTGATGAGAGAGTTTTTTATATTTGATTTTGTGTTTTTTTTTACTTGGGGGATTAGTTTCTTAGAATTATAAGATTTTTTTTTTGTTCTCTAAGTGAAAATAAATTGAAAATTGGTTTTTTTTTTGGACAAAAATCCAACCACTTCAATTTTTCAACAACTGTTAGTGGTTAGAAACTAGGTTTGTAGCCGATATTTCTTTTATCTCTATAGACAACATGTCGCCTGACTCTACAAACAAAACCTCATCTATTTTTTTTTTAAAATAAGTAGATAATGGGTTGTCCATCCATTTATCTATTTAGATAATTTAAAATATTTAGGCTTAGGCATGCTGATATATCCCATCAAACCCACATGTCAGGCCTAAATTTTGATGGGTCAAACATTTTGAGCCTGCCAAGCTTGCTCTTCGGTCTTTTTTTCCCTCTTCATCCTATGTTTATTTGATTTTAAATGAAATAACTATTTATATATATCACTTTATTAATTTCTCAAACTAACTTAAAATATATTTATGTTATTATTTTATTAAATACCATTAAAAATTTTATTTGTTTTCTAATAAGGTTATAGTTGTTTGTTTTTAGCTTACATTTTTTAACGCAACCAATGATATATATTTTTTTAAAAAATATTTGGTGACTTTTCTACTAACACCTATCTATCTTTATTATTATATAATTAAATGAAAGATAGCTTAAAAAAAACGAAGTAATCAAATTAAGTTGGAACCATGATCTAGAAAGTATATTTTACAGGTGAATTCAAGCTGATCTAAATCTCCAAATGATATGTCGTTGTCTCAAACAACTCTAGTATATCTGTTTTCGATCTAAAATCAACGACTAAAACTTCTCTTGCGTGTTGAAAAGTAATCATCTAACCATGGATCTATAATCAAAGACTGAGTTGAACCTAAGGGCTAAGGGTCCATGGCTACCAACCGAAGCTTGTAGCTTTCAATATTAGTCCCTGGGTCATTATTCATAAGAGTCACGAGGTCAAGTGGTCCCATGTCTCTACTTTAGTGTTCAAGCAAAGGTCACGTGCTATGGTTTTAAATTTTGTCTGCTTTACGATGAAGTGAAGTGCATGATGGGACGAGAGCAGCGTAGAAATTGATTTTTAAAATATTTTTTTAATCAAAAATAATATTTTTTATATATTTTAAAATTTATTTTTCACATTAATATATTAAAATGATAAAAAAACTAAAATAATTTTAAATAAAAAAATTATATTTTAAACAAATAACATTTGACATCAATAGTGAGTGTATTTGAGAATGTTATTATAATTGTTTTTTAAAGTATTTTTTACTCGGAAATATATTAAAATAATATTTTTTTATTTTTTAAAAATTATTTTTAATATCAACGTATAAAATGATCTAAAAATATTAAAATATGATTAATTTAAAATAAAGAAAAAAAAATCTTTATATTTTTTCAAAAATACTTTTAAAATAAAAAAACAAATGAATTTCAGCTTGTCTTCATTTTGCATCCATTTAGTGTCATTTGAAAATGCAGATGAATTGAATTTTTTAAAATTTTAAAATAATTTAAATTAATATTATTTTGATATATTAATATTAAAAATTAACCTCTGCCGACATCCAAATAGACAAGTAAGCAGAACAAGCTCTGCTTTGTAAATCCCTTTTGCCTCAGTCCATCCCTGCTCACACAGCCCCCCGCCTTTAATCAAATATCTACTGCACTATACTTTAAAAGAAAGTTACGAACGTGATGTATATATACTACGCTGGGGAGAAATTGCATAGTTAGAGTATGATTGAAAATGTAAAAGTGGTTGGGGTTAATTTTTTTTATTTAAAAATTTATTAAAATAATATATATTTTTTATTTTTTAAAAATTATTTTTAATATCAATGTATCAAAATAATTTAAAAATATAAAAGAAACACAGTTTCAACGCGTTCTGAAACTTACCACCGTTAGAGATCATTGACGTAAAATGGCCATGAAATGAGCAATGAAACTATCATGGTGGATCCACGTTAGATTCAATCGGATTTTCTATGGTTCAACAGGAAATTCTACTATTCAGCCGACCTATTTTACAATTATTTATTTACAAGTCCTTGGAAACAATTCTACAAGGTCCATTATAAAACAATGACTCTCTGGTTACATGAAAAGCAAAAATCTACTCAGTTAAAATCTTAAAATATTAGCTTAAATTTCAAAAAACAGCTCTGCATCATTCATGAATAGATACGTTATTATATGTTTGGAAAATTCCTTCATGTTCATTGAGGAAATACCAATAGTTTAGCGTAGACTGGAAAATACCTGCTAGCAAGTCTTTTTATGGTAACGGAAACTGCATGAGCTAGGTAAGTGTTCATATATATATATATATATATATTCCCATGTAGCTAGCCAATCTTAAACGTACACAGAGAGAATTATTTCACCCATCAAAAGGTGACCCACAAGCACTGGAGTCGTGATAAATGGCATCTCAGCATCAACTTTATTCCAACAGAGGAGAGTACATGGCCCTTCGCCAAACAAGCCATAATATAAGGCCAAGCCTTTTTACGGTGAATTGAGTGCTTTGTCCAAGCTAGTGAGGATGTACAGTAAGAACAACACACACACACACACAAAAAAACCTATCTTCAAAGATAGACAACAGCCATAGCCGAAGGTTCTCCAAGCAGAACCACTTAGTTTAATGGTATTTGGACTGTATATTCCTCTACTAAGTGGCTCTTTCCTACTTTATTTTTTACCAAGAAGACAATGGAGCACGCGCATATTAGTTTTTGCCTGAAAAGAGTTTGCTAAAGCAGCCACTACCCATTATCTTTTCTCTCATTCTAGGTGTGTTTGTACATGTCGGATTAAAGCCAACGAGGTTGATGTATCACCACCCACTGCGCAGGTTAGTGGTCCTGTGAGATGGGGAATCCTTGGCCTTTTTTATTTTCTTATTCTTGGCCTTTTATCAACAAGAAATAAAAATATAAAATAAGAAGAGAGATATTCAAAAAGGAAAAGGAAAGGACTCGTAGAAATAAAGAAGTGGGTTTTGCTTCAGAAGAGAAACAGGGTAAGGTGTAAGCAACTCGCTAGCCGGTCGGTCCAAGTGCTCTTTTGGAAGTCAGTTCAGGGAAAGACAAAAGTGCGTGGAAGCACTTGAGAGTACAGTTGAAGTCTATCTTTGAATTAATTAAGGTGTTTGACAACTGGATTCCTTACTTTAGTTATTTTATTTACGAATGCCCACCTCTGTTTCTCATTAATTTCATCTCTTATCACATTAGAGTTCTGTCTACGTGCAGACAATTCGTGTACTTTTAAACATATTTGATTTTATTTTAAAAAATTTTATTTATTTATTTTCATTTCATTTTAGTGTACACTTTTTAAATCCAATCTTGATAATCAACCCGATTTAAATCTTGAATCACCGGATCAACCATAATTTTTTTTATAAATCAAAACGATGTTGTTTTAGTTAAAATAAATAAATAAATAGTCAATGAGTTACAACAGTATTTTTGACCGGGTCTTGCTGGGTCAACCAGCCAGGTCATTCGGGTTTTTTGCTTTCCTTATTTTTTCTTAAACCTGGTCCAGTTCCAACCCCGGATCAGCTAGGTCTGGGGTTTACCAGCCTAGCCGGGCCAGTTTTTAAAACTATGTTATGGTGTGTTGATGTCAAAAATAAATTTTAAAAATATAATAATTACTATTTTAAAGCATTTATAATTAAAAAAAAACTTTTAAAAAAAATCACTACTATCACTATGTCAAGCAAGCTCTATTTAATTTGACTTTGTATTTGTTAGTCGTTAAGATGTAAGATTTCTTATTTTATTTTATAACGTGGAGTGTAGTATTTTTTTTTTAATTTCATTAGAGATAATTACAAAAACTCTTTAATAGTTTGATCTAAACTTCATTTTTTTCTATACATTTATAAATTACATTTTACATCCTAGATTAAATAAAAAATTCAAATAAAACATATTGTCGAGCATGCAAACTGTTATTGAACATATAAATTACATGATGAAAAATGTAATTTAAGAAAAAACAAAGAAAAAATAAAATTCAAAATCAAACTATAAAGAATTTTTACAATTATCCCATGTCATTATCATAGCACGAATTAAGTTATTTTTAATAAGTTTAGAGAATTAGTTTTGATTTGCATCTAAAAGTATTTTTAAAAGCAAAAAAAAAAAGTTAGTTTATTATTATTTTTTCTTGTAAAAGGTCTATAATTTTGTGACTAGAAAGTTGTAATAATCATTACTAGAATTGAGTAGCAAGAAATCCAAACTTTTAATTGATTTTTCTAAAACTTGTTTTTAATCCATCCATTCATTAGACATAGGAGGAGGATCTACACTAGTAAATGATATAGTAGTAGAATCTTATGCAACCTATGACATTATTGCTTCGTACAAATACTAAAAGGAAGAAATTATGCTCCCAATGAAAAAGAAGTGATTATGGTACGGACTTTAATCCATTCATTGGTATTTGATTGCCCGTCAGAACTTGCATTGAATGATGGGAATGCGAATAACCAAAAAGATGTCGTATACATTTGCAAACTCAGTTAAATCCAGGGGTATGGTTGCAAAATAAGCTACACTCTATAATATTAATAATTTAATGTTTCCTCACTCAGCATCCGCTCAGAGAAAGTGAGTCAGAGGGTTTCAGAAGGGAGTAAACGTATTTAATTTTCACAACCTCCAAGCCCACCTTCCGCATATTCTTTACTTCCCTTCTTTGGTTTCTACATTCTACAAACAACAACAACCAACAATAATAAAAAATAGTCACCTACTTGTAAATGGGTTCACCTCACAAACCCTAGAAATCTTACTCCAAGCAAACCCAGATTCAGCTTAGGAAACCCACTTTAGCCATGGCCAGGCTCTCCTTTTCTACCTGCTTAACAGTGTTAACTTTCATGATTTTCCACTTGAAAATGCTACATGCTGTCTCAAGTTACTCCTTTTCATTTGGAAGTTTTGATAAAGATCCAAACTTTGAGTTCAGCATTGCTCTTTATGGTGATGCAAAGGTTGTTGGTAATAGTTCTTCTCTTCAACTCACTCGCCCTGTGAGCTTAAGTGCTGGACGAGTCATGTACAAGCAACCCATCAAGCTTGTTGAAGGTAATCCTGGAAATTTGGTTTCCTTTTCCACTTATTTCTCATTCTTGATGTCACCTGATAATGGAGATGGTTTAGCTTTTGTTGTGGTTCCTAGTGGTTTTAATGCAAGTGTGTTTGATAACACCCCATTTGGGCTTTATTTAGGACCCGAGAAAAGTAGTCCTAAATTTGTTGCTGTTGAATTTGATACGATGAGGGATGCTAAGTTTGGTGATTTGAATGATAACCATGTGGGAATTGATGTGGGTGGTTTTGTATCAGTTAAAGTGAGAAACGTTTCATCTAATAATATGGTGTTGAATAGTGGAAAAAGATTGCATTCTTGGATTGATTATGAAGCTGGTTCGAAAAGATTAGAGGTTAGATTGAGTCATTCTGGTGATATAAAGCCAATTGACCCATTGATCTCTCACCCAATTGACCTGTCAAAAATGTGGAATGATGAGAAAGTGTTGATAGGCTTGACCTCATCAAATGGTAATTCTTCCCAGACATGTTTCCTCCATTCATGGAACTTTAAGCTACGGCGAGTCCCGCTTTGGATGCATTCTCAGCCACTGGACCCTCAGGATTTTGCTAAACATGAGAAACCAATGGTGGTTCAGAAGAAGAGTGGTTGTATTTTAAAAATGCTTACTGCAATGATCTTTGGTACTGCTTGTGGAGCACTGGGGGCGTTCATGGTGTTGTATCTTTGGACCATTTTTGGCAATAGGCGCCCTGTCGTGCCAGAAGAGTGTTCTGTCCCCCCAGTGGATTTCGAATACAAGAAAGTCAAAGTTATTGTAGATAAAGCCATCGAAGATGGCAAGCATTAGGTGCTTAAGCTTAGATCTGTTGGAGGCTGTGTTGTAAATCCCTGTTCTTTTTTTTTTTGGTAATTGTTTTAGCAGGTTTTATTGTGTTGTTGTAACTGATAGTTAATTATCTAAATGTAGTTTGTGGCATATTGTCTAATTACGGGAGCACTGAAATTAACTTTGAATTGATGTAATGGTTTGCATTAATTCATTTTGTGAAGCCATTTTCACTTGCGTAATCTAGCCTTTATTATGTTTATAACCTTGTCTGTGCTTGGTTTATCCCACTTATCTAATTCACTCTTTAATCAACTTTCATATGTTTTTACTTGCTTTGCTCCATGTTCCAAATTTTCTAACAGTGAACAAAGATGCGCAAGACCACTGGATTGTCATTGCCTTTTAGCATAACAGAGCAAGCTATCAAACCGCAAAGGCACATGCTACTGTAGTCATTGTATTCTATAATTATGATCCTTATAGTGATTTAAATACCGGCAGTTGGTGCTAGACTAAGTTTATGTACATGGTGAAAGTCATACCAAAAGCTTGCAATTAATTATCATTTTGAACGAGTGAAAAGTGGAAACTATGAATGATAACCTGATGGTCAATAGCTGTGGTGTTTTACTGAGTTGAGATTTTTCTCAACATAGCATTTTATCTCTAGATACGGTATGAACTGTTGCCAGATTTAAGGTTGGCTGAAGGCAGTCGTTTTACTATGTTTGAGAAATGTTACTGGGAAGCAGATTTCGGGAATTGCTAGTCTGTGTCTCGTAGCTATTCTGTTAACTTTTGCTAAAACTGTGAAACCTGTGGTATTTCAGAGTAGTTGTCTTATGAGAATGTTGCAGTGCTCTTTAGTACCTGCTAGTGGACTACCGGGAGAATTGTTTGTGTTACATCAATCGACGATCTTTGACATTAGGGGCATCCGTTGGTGCGAGAGGACTGTTTTTCCCACCTGCATAATTCTGAGGGCAAGAGTAGCTGTGAGGGGGCAACCGTGGATGTAAGAGGCGAGGTTCTGGGTTGTGTTGGATTTTTTGTGTAAATTCCTGTCCTTTTCATGCTGCTCTTCACAGATTTTCTAGCATTTTGTTGTACCATGAACGATCGACCAAATGTGGTTTTTTTTGTTACACTGTCTAGTGATGGGAGCATTGGTGTTTAACTTCAGAACTCTGAAACTGTTTCAGCCCTTATTCTCAAAACTCTATGTTGCGGTTATTGATAAAATTGTAACCTTTAGGTTTTGTTCTAAAGGTGACCAGAACGTTATACAGCCCGGGAACTTGCTAAAAGTAATCTGTGAATCTCTGCAAAACTTCAAGTTTCTTATTCGGCTTCTCTTCAAGGCCCATGCTATTGTAGACTCCGTTTCATCTTTAATTTCTAGTGCTATCTGCTGGAGTGGAAGTACAGCGGCGGTGCAGTTTCACAGGAATCCGTGTTTTGTGTGCTCCATGGTGGTCATTTTCATGAGAGAGCTGAAAATAGAATGATCCCCAGATGCTCTCTAAGCTCGGAGAAACCGTCTCGTTTCTTTCCATTTGTGTACAGAGTTGAGCTTAGCTTTCCAGCCTTCCTTATATCGAGGAAAGTTTTATTAACATGACTGCATAATGTTTTGTGGCCATAAGCAACATTGTCCAATGCTGTATCATTGATGTATAATGGCAAATAAAGTTTAAGTTATCAATCACTTGAGGAACAGACATCGTGTAGTTACTTTAGAGAGAAATAATAACATAATTAGAATGCAACAGTTGATTGAAGAAGAGATGTTAATGCTAGATTAACATCTCTAATTGTATCCGCATATAAGAGTACTTGTTTGACAATCCTTGTTCCCTCCCTTCTGAAAACCCAAGAAAGAAAGAAAGTACCAAAACTACAAACATTTATAAGTATGACAATAAAATGGCCTCCATCTGCCTGGAATCATCCATTCTGTTGCCAGAGACTGACAGCAGAATGTTGGCTTGCATTTCTTTCAACGTCCACTACCTCAATCACAACCCAACTCCAAGCATTTTCATTCAACATAGTAACATGGATCAAGATCACATGTCATGGAGTTCTTCCTCTTCATCCTCATAGTCCTCATCGGCTGTGGCATCTTGGTACTGCTGATACTCAGAAACCAAATCATTCATGTTGCTCTCTGCCTCTGTGAACTCCATCTCATCCATTCCTTCCCCGGTGTACCAATGCAAGAAAGCCTTCCTCCTAAACATGGCAGTAAACTGCTCGCTCACGCGACGGAACATTTCCTGAATTGATGTCGAATTTCCAATGAATGTCGATGCCATTTTCAGTCCTGTAGGAGGAATATCACAAACAGTTGATTTGACATTGTTTGGGATCCATTCAACAAAGTATGAAGAGTTCTTGTTTTGAACATTGATCATCTGCTCATCAACTTCCTTGGTACTCATTTTGCCCCTGAACATTGCTGAGGCTGTCAGATACCGACCGTGGCGCGGGTCTGCTGCACACATCATGTTCTTTGCATCCCACATTTGCTGGGTGAGCTCTGGGACAGTCAAGGCACTGTACTGCTGCGAACCACGTGAGGTCAGAGGAGCAAAACCCACCATGAAGAAATGGAGCCGAGGGAAGGGGATCAGATTCACAGCAAGCTTTCTCAGGTCAGAGTTAAGCTGTCCTGGAAATCTCAGGCAACATGTGACCCCAGACATTGTAGCAGAAATCAAATGATTCAAATCACCAACTGCGCCGAAAAGAACAGTGAAATCAATAACAAGAACATAAAAGACATTAAAATCGCTAGCTAAAAACATGTGAACATCAAAGTTCTTACAGCTTGGAGTGGTGAGTTTGAGGGTACGGAAGCAGATGTCATAGAGAGCTTCATTATCAAGGACCATACATTCATCTGCATTTTCAACAAGCTGATGCACAGAAAGGGTTGCATTATAAGGCTCAACAACCGTATCAGAAACCTTGGGAGAGGGAAAGACGGAGAAGGTAAGCATCATCCGGTCTGGATATTCCTCTCTGATCTTCGATATCAAAAGAGTTCCCATACCGGATCCGGTCCCTCCTCCTAAAGAATGGCACACCTGAAATCCTGCAAATCCAACAAACCCCACCCCACCTTAGCAACAAGACCAAAACCAAATTTCCATTTCAAAAAGAAAGAAAGAAAGAAATACCAACCCTGCAAGCAATCACAATTCTCTGCTTCTTTTCGGACAACATCGAGGACAGAATCAATCAACTCGGCACCCTCTGTGTAATGGCCTTTAGCCCAGTTGTTTCCGGCACCAGATTGTCCGAAAACAAAATTGTCAGGTCTGAAGATCTGGCCATAAGGACCAGACCTGACACTATCCATAGTACCAGGTTCAAGGTCCATAAGGACAGCCCTTGGAACATACCGGCCATTACCTGCCTCGTTGTAATAAACATTGATCCTTTCAATCTGCAGCTCAGAATCTCCATTCCATTTCCCAGTTGCATCAATTCCGTGTTCTGCACAAACCACCTCCCAGAATTTTGCACCAATTTGATTGCCGCATTGGCCTCCTTGGATGTGAAGAATCTCACGCATCTTGAACGAAATGAGAATTAGGAAGGAGTTTATATTTTTATTTTATTTCGGCAGAGGAAATGGAGAGAATGAGAGAGGGAGAGGAGGGTGTAGGGACAGGGGGGGCTTTTATAGGAAGATATATCTAACGGTTGGAAGTGGGTTTGGGTATGAACGGTGAGGAGTGAAAGGGGCTGGTTTTGAATTGGCGAGTGAGTGAATGTGAGTTGTAACGTTAAGAATGGAGATTTGAGCTGGATGCGATGCCACGCCATATAGATTTTTGAAATTCAAAATTCGAGAGGACACAGCTGGATGTTACCATGAATGACTGGTTTTTGTTTTTTTTCTAATCCCTTTACAGCATGTTTATTTTTTTATTTTTAAAATATTTTTAAAAAATAATTAATTTTTTTCTTCAATTTGTTTTTGTATTTTTATATTATTTTAACATGTTGATATCAAAACAACAGCTATCACAATGCCAAATGGACTACTAATTAATACTTAGATGCTGTTTAAAAACACGGCTTAAACCGCATTTCATAAAAAATAATTTTTCTTATGTTTAAAATTAATTTTATTTTTATATGTTTGTATCATTTTGATGTGTTGATATTAAAAAATAAATTTTAAAAAATAAAAAAATTATTATTTCAATGTATTAATTTGTTCTTAACAAATGACTATTGTTTTTGTGCAAGAGGGAGTTGACCTCGTTCCCCTCTCCGTGTTAAACGAGGTGTTTTAAAATGTTGTAATATTTACTTTTTAAAATGTTTTTTTACTTAGAAAAATGCTAAAATAATATTTTTATTATTATTTTTAAAATTTATATTTGATACCAGTATATCAAAACGATAAAAAAAAAAACAATAAGAAAATTAAGAGAAAAATTTAAATTTTAACAAAAAAAAATAAGTTGAAACTCATTCCCAAACATCTTTAAAGATGTCAGTAAATGAATTGTTGGTTGCCATTCATTCAAACAATTATTTTTTATTTTTTTAGGATAATATTTTTTTATATAAATGTATATTTTTATTTCAGGGTGAACTTTTTAATTTTATCTTCTAATTCTATCTATCTTTCCTATCAAGCAACTACTCCTAAAATAATATAAAATTTATTTATAAGATAATGACACTTATTTTGAGCTGGCTATGTGTGTTTTAGTGGCCGTCTAATCTTAGCAAACATAACTCTCTTTTTCTATATATATATATATATATATATAATTGCAAGTATAATATTTATTCGTAATAAATCCAATGAAAAGAATAAAATATCAACGCACGTACAAAATGCACATTAAAGATTGCACGTAACATTTCCTCAGATCAAATTGTTATTTAAGCAAATTATTTAATTGTTTCATTGGGTTGATTAATGTTGTAAAAATAACATTTGTTCACCTTGTGGTTTCCAATTTGAATCCCACCATTAACTAGGTGAGAAGTGATTTATTTATGTTTAATTAACTTATATAAATATTCTAAATTGTCTTGATCTTGATGTGAGTGCGTGTTTATACATTTAAATGCCATTCACAATTAAATCTCCAACTTTTCCTGCTATAAATAAAACAAAAATTGCATTTGAAAAAGGAATTAGAAGTAAACTCTAATCAAGTGGACAATTTATATTTTTAAAATAAGAAAAACTGATTTACAAAATCATTAATTATGTTTTTATGTTTTAAAAGTATTTTTTTAAAAAATAATTTTTTTTAAGTATAAATTAATATTTTTTTAATGTTTTCAAATTATTTTAATGCGCTAATATCAAAAATAATTTTTTAAAATTAAAAAAAATATCATTTTAATGTATTTTAAAGTAAAAATTATTTTAAAAAGTAACCATAATCATATTTTCAAACAGTCATTATAGATATTGACCCATTCAAATAACTAAAACCAAATTTTTCAAAGAAAAAAAAGATTATTTAAATTCAAATTTGCACTTCATTTAATAAAGTTATTTAAATTCATAGTAACAACATGCAGGAGTGTTGTGTGTGTGTGTATAAAAAACACTTGCGAAGTATTCAAGTTTTTAGCGGGTCCCGCCCGACAATTTCCTCTCATTGATAAATAATAACTCCGAGGTCGTATAATATAAGAAGGGGGTAACGCCCAGGAGTTTTGGCATGTATTGATGCTTGCGCGGGGTGATCTCAGCTGGAGCACGGGATAGACTAACTCTCATACCAAACACACTCTAGCTTAAAACCTAAACCTAGCCGCCTTTAAAAGCACGGCAGCGGGCCTGCCTCGCTAACAAATTATAGGGTTTTGTTCTAACAACAGTGGAACTGGAAGAAGGTACCTTATATATTTGTATGCGACTAATCAACAAGATTTTTTTGAGTGCTTTCAATTGTTCAAATTTGTTTATACGAGCATCAGTGATGAGTTAGCCAAATCGTTATCCTTGCACTTTGATTTTACAGTGAAGAAAATCATGGGGACAGATTTCTCTGAGATGCTCTTTCTCTCTGTTTTCTTCTTATTTGATTTTAATTTTAATTTTAATTTTAATCGTGGATCAATGATGTTATTGATTTTACTGCGTTATCTTCCTGCATCTAACAATGAAATGGAGATAAATTTTGTACACGCTGAGATCCATTTACCATCATGATTTCTTGTTTTGCTGGTTGGAGCGTTCCTTGATAGCTTGTTGCTATCTGTTAGGGGATCAATGATTTTACTTTGAAAAAACTATATATCTTCCTGAATGGGAAATATTGGATATCCCAACTGTATATAACACTCTGGGATCCTTTTTCCATCATATTGCTTTCTTTTCTCTTTTCATTTGCTGCTACAGATACGAAGACTACTTTCACTCTGGGTTTTACAGTAACAGTGTCTTTTTTATTCTGTGAAATTGTGTGGGTATCTGATGTTGGAGTAGAGCAAAGTTGTTGCCATCCGCTCAACCAGGCGATAATTCTTTTGTGGAAACGATCTGTTCACGTGACTCGGAATGTTTTCTCTATGTTTTTCCCCCTTGATTTCGGTTTATAAATTGCTATTGCTTGCTGTCACAGAATCAATGTTGTTACTTTGAAACCGTGTTATTTTGTCTGAAATTTACATGCTATACAGCCGTCTGTTTTCTCATTTTGGTAAAATTTGATTCAACAGTTGTCTAGATTTATTAGCTTGCTGGGCCTTGCATTTTTTCTTGAGGAATTTTCCTGGGATTTTTAGGTCTATGCCATTCAAAATCTGACCAAATTAATATTCATATATGATGTAAAACCACCGAAAAAGCCAGAATGACAGGACCTCCTTGTAGGACAATGGTAATGTATAAAGGTCCGGTCTGGTTTGGGCCAAAAAATCTAACCGAACGAGGAGTTGTGATTTCTTGAGATTGTGAACAGGACCGAATTGAAATCTGTTTCAAACCGATTGCTTCTTCCTCAAAACCGGTTAAATTGAATTTTTCCTCTGCTTCATTTTCTCAGTAACCAAACATACATATAAACTGTTTTTTTGAAAACTGTACCTGAAAGCATCCATTACTTGTAAAGGGTGAGGAACCCTTTGATTTGACAAGCAAAACTCTGTTCTTAAACTTTGCAAGTCTAATAATAAAAAAAGAGGAGGATATTTCTCTACTCTGTTCTTCATTCCGCATATAACCAAGACATGATTACAATGTACAATATAGGCTAAGGAATTTTGAAATGCAACAACAACAAAGTGCTAACTGTGACTTTACACGGCCGGGCGAATAGCTTGATCTGGTTCTTCCTCATTGTGGTATCCCAAGACTCCAACTAGCTTGGTCCACAAGCTGTGTCCCCATTGAGCTGTGTGGCTTCGGAACTCCTGCAACTCCTTACATGATTCATACGCTACTCTCGCAAATAAACAACCCCATAGGACAGAGATGATATACCCCAAAACGGGGTCAAGAATCACCAGAAGCAAGATCGTGGCGAGGCCGCTAGCAAACAAGCGGATATAGCTAACAATAGGATGGTAGATTGATTCACGAGCTCGGAGCATGATCTCGGCCACTGATGCGGTGGCGTAAATAAAGAACGCAATAAAGAATGCGAGCATGACCCCCTCGTGTGTGTCAAATGGAGATGCTGTCATGGATTTGTACATCACCTGGATCTGGCCATTTAGTGTGTTGACTAGGAAAGCAAAAACGCCATGCTGCGTGATGATGCTGCCATCACAACAAAATTGAAATTAGGATACCAAAATAGTGTTTTTGTTTTAGTAATCTTTATGTATTTATTGTATTAGAACAGCGATTTATGTAGATAATAAATAGTATTAAATATTTGCTCCTTAATTTGGACAGAATGATTTCCTATTGCCCAGAAATTGAACAGGGGAAATGGCAAGCAGTGCCATGAGCCAGAACTTGGTAATTCTCTCATGAAACTGGAGCACCAATATGGATATGCTAGAAGATAAATACTATTAAAGTGAGTGAAGTCTTCAATAAGAAAATAAAATTAAAATGAAGGTCCTAAACTTTAGAGAGAGAAAATTAAAATGTTGACAGATAGCTAGAGAGTAAACCAAAGCAAAGAGCTTCAAACATACCTTTCAATTTCAAATCCCAGATGTGGCATAGGGTGATCAGCCATTTCCTTTACTGTTCTCTTCTTCTTTGAAACGTTCTTTGTGGTGGTGGTGGTGCTGTTTTTGGAATTGAGTTGCCTTCTATCTATCTATCACTCTTTATATACATCTCTCTCCCTCTCCCTCTCTCTCTCTCTCAATTGTTAGGACCTTTCCCAGAAGCATAGAGTAAAAAATGAAAAACGCCCTGGGACGTATGAAGACGTCTATCATTTTTCAAAGACGTCTATCTATCTATCTTATATTTATATCTCGCCCCCCCCCCCCCCCCCCCCCCCCCCCAAGTGTTAGGAGACCTTTTCCAGAAGCATAGATGGATGAAAAACGCCCGGGGACGTATGAGGACGTCCACGACCTTTTCCTTCTCATAAAAAAGGAAAACACCAACAATCAATCATTAAAATTTAACATGTTAATGGTTGTTGATTTTTCTTTTTTTCAATAAAAGATTTCATAACAAAGAAAATCATGAAATGAATTTCAATAATTTAAAAGCAAAAATAATTAATGACACCAAAAGATTTCTAAACTGTTTTAAGAATCATTTTCTTTGCTTTGATTTTTGTGATCAATCTCAGCACTTGTTTTCTTTCCCTTCTCATGAAATCCAATTGGAGTTTATAACTTTCAATAATAAAATACACACACGTGTGTATAAGTATACACGAGCTTTTATGGAGACGTCTTTCCTTAAAAGAAAAAATTTAAAAAAATAAAAAATAAAAACCAAAAAGAGGACTGTCATTTATGAAGGCCACGTGTACACCACGCTGTTGATCCAAGGTATTATTAAATTTGAGGGCGTTTGAAGACGTCTGTCATTTTTCAAAGACGGCCTTATTCTTTTGACTCTTTTCCGTTTTTTTTTTTTTAAGTAAAAAAACAGAAGAAAACATCTGAGGCCAGGGAGAACTCAACGTCTCATCCAAATGTCAATCCAGTCCCTGAAGTATATTAACGTTGCAAACTTGCAATCATCACCAAACTTAGATAATTAATCAATTAGTCCTTCTATCACAGCAATACAAGCCAGAAAATTCTCATAAACAAATAAATAAACAGAGGAAATCAAGAACCCCTTGTACAGATTCGATAGTATTAATTCGAAAACACTCAATTAAAAAAATAACTAAAAGAAGGGAGAAAAATATAGTGTTATAATTCACTAGATAGATGCTCCGAATTTCTTTTGAAACTTAAAAAAATAATGTTAAAACGATGCCAAAATATTTTAAAGTAAAATAAATTATGTGCCTTGAGTTATAGACCTTATGCTAAAAGACAAAGATAAAAAGAAATTATGAAATAAAAAATAAAAACCCCGACCTAATTCGATTTAACATAAAAAACTTGTGACTCGAATTATGAGATTGAGACATCCTCATTAAAAACATAAAAAAAAAATTTGATATTTAATAAACTCAATGTCGAAGGTTGAAATTGAAAAAGAAAATGGGTGTAAAAAAAATTTAAAGAAGAAAACCAATGTCAACCGAGACTAACATCTCATACCCTTGATCTGGTCATGGGATGACTGAAATCAAGAAAGAAAACAAATGTAAATTTTTTTTTTTAAAAAAAAGACCAATGTCAACCTAGGCTAACATCTCATACCTTTTTTTATATATATAACCCAAGGTGTCCGGGTCAGTTTACACGCATCACAACTAATCCTCGAGCCCACTGAACATACTATAAGTCCAGTGGACATGTAAAGCATCACGGGAGTGACATGCATGCATAGAGAGAATCGAACCTGAATGTAGAGAAAGGAAACAAGTCCCTTTCCCTACTAGGCCATAACCTCCCTTCATTTGGTCATGGGATGGAGATGATCATATAATAAAAAAAGTATACTTAATTCTTAACAATCGAATGATGAAGGTTGAATCTTGTCAAATTAATGACTTAAATCTTATATATATATATATATATATTTTTAAATAGTAGCGTTACCATAACATCCTTTTATCATTTTTTTTTTAAATTTATTTATTGTTGCTATGTTTTTTTTATTATTTAAATTAATCAAACATATTAAACTTAAATAAAACACAACTCCAGTTTTTGATTATTTTTTTTTGCTTTTTCTTTTTTCATCGGCAGCATCGCCTTAGCATTTTTTTATGTCAAAAAAATTAAGGACGCCGCGGTAGACAAGAGTAAGGGATTGTTATTGCTTCGCGGGCTAGCATGGAATGTGAATCTTGGATTTCCAAAGGGTTGTTGTTCTGTTCAGGATATGTGATTTCTAATGCAGGTTCCATATTTTCAAGGAACGACACCGTTGCTTTGAGCTGCCAAATTCTCGCTGTGAGACTTCTGGTAATGTTAGCTCGACAGAGCAGGACATTTATCATAAATTGCAGAGTGAAGAATGTGGAGTTATGTTGATTCAGTGAGGGCTGTAAATGTGTCTGCACTGGCAAAATGAAGACATATACCTGCACAGTTGTGATCATGCTGATCAAAAAGTTAATTTCTTGAAATGTATCTATTACTTTCAATCTACAGTGGGGACTGCTGATTTGACAACTAAATTTGATGGCCGAGCGAAGGATATATATAATAATTTTGTATAAAGAATAATAACCAATAAATCAAATAATCTAATCTGTAACTGAGATGATTCACCTAGGAATTATGCTTGACTTTCCCTGCGTCCTAAATTTCTGGTTAGATCCTCTTTTCTAAACAAGAGATGAAACTTGTATCTTTCCTGCCACGTGAGAAACCTTAAGACTTCTTGACCCTACTGGCAGCTCTTACCCTCCCCCCCTGTCTGGGCAAAAGCTGCTCAACGCAGACTCGCCACCTTTCAAGCAACGGGCATCAAATAGTCTACTGCACAAGCTCAAATTCAAACTTAGCCCCTATCTATTCAATGCAGCCCTATTACTTGGTTTTACTGTTTGGACAAGTTTCGGGCTCACAAATATCTCCTGGGAAATGTTGCATACACATCCAGGAAGAGGATTTGCATAAAAGTTCTCTTCCTCCTTCGGTGATGAGCCTGCCTGCCTCTGGTATGGAGCTCCAATCCTGTCTGAATGTAAACTCTGAACCTGCAAAGAGAATTCTTCCCAGGATAATGCACCGTCATCCAACTGATCAATCAGCACGACAAAATTTCGTCTGAAATCACATGGCATTCTATCATTAGATTGATTTTGAAAGTCCAATTTCTAACAAAGAAGAAAATTCAACATTGGAGTAAGGGTGAGATTTGTTATCTTACTTGTCTGGATTTATAGTCTTTCGAAATCCTTCAAACCTCCTATGCCCCTGCACAGCTTTGGCCATATTTCCATGATATGTATAAATAAAGACATCACTTTCAAGTGCCACAATATAATCCAAGGCAGCGAGACGATTTTGATATGGCTTGATAGGTTCTAATTCTTCCGATGTTGCTAGATTAAAATGAGAAAAAACATTTGGGAACTCCGCAAGGAAGGGTGCCATGCTACCGCTTCCGTATGATGGCCCTGCAACTATATAGATAGCTGTAGAGGATGGGTAGCCCATAGCCTTTAGAAATATAGCTGCTTCTCTGGGAGTCATCGGACAACCCCCTTGGAGCCGTCGTGTTTTACTATCTATCTCCTTCTCCTTCCAATGCGGAGTCTTGTACCTCATAACTCTGAGCTCTTCAGCCTCTTCTGCGGTAAGGTTGTGGCTGCAGCCAGTGAAGGCAAGCATGTCTTTCTCATATCTGCTAGTCAACATTGGCTCTGGTAAATTTGCTAATTTTTCTTCTCACGAAATCAGATGGCACATCTTTCCAGCTAAGAGAATGGTAATCGAAACCAGAAGATAAGTACCTTAAATGCAGAGCAACATATGGCTCGCTTTTATTTCTTAGTCTATCAACCAATTTCTTTCCAAGATCCTCAATCTCCTTTGCATACCGGAGAGCCTTGTAATTGGCACGGCACCTTAGCCTCTGGATGTGAGCTGCAAGGCCATTATTAGCCAGCCGTGAATCACTGTGGGTAAACCTTAAAACTTTGTACTTCTTTAACAATGTAGCCATCTCCACTCTGTAGTAATTGGCCTGAAAATGAACCAACAAGGCAATAATTCCAGTAACAGAGGAAGTTTTTTTCTCTCAAATAAATAAATAAATAAAACTACAGGGAAGTTTTCAAACCTTAGACCACGAGACAGGTGCCTTTTCATGGGGCTTCTTGGCTGCATACTGGGATGGCAAATACTCAACTACATCAATATCATCTTTTAACGCTTCCATAAAGTGCCTCCAGTCAAAAATGTCTTTAAAAGTGCTGAAAGGAGTTACAATATTGCTTACTTTCAACTTTACAACCAGCAGAACATTTATCATACACCAGCTAGAATTTACTTAGAAAGATACCTTGGATCCGTCCAAAATGATTCACGATCAAGAGCAGGAAGAACAAGAGTTGCATTCATTAACATAGCAGCTGCAACCATATCACAAATCTGCACATAAAAAAAAAATTACAAAAAATCAGCGCCAATCGGGATAGCTTTCTCTAAATAGCAAACTCAATTAGAGGGTGTCAATACTGAAACCTACTCCTGTTCTCATTTGATTCAATCCACCATTCGCATGAACAAGAAGGTAACCATTTGTTTTCCTGGCTCCTAAATCAATTTAAAATCTCATAAAAATTAGGCTAGAATTCATCGACTGCAAAGTACTGCCCAACAAGTTTTTAAGCCAGAAGCAAAACACACACTTATTTGATTTCTTGGCGGAGGTATGCACTGATAAAAGTCGTCGCTATTGGGTTTCATCCAGATTTTTGGAATCTGCAAACAACAATCACACAAATTCAAGCTAATTGGAAAAAAAATGAGAATGTTTGTTCACGGATTAAAACTTACAAACCAAAATTCATAATCATGCATATGTCAGGGTGGCCATGAGAAACGACAAAATTAAAAGCAAAGAAGAAAACTTATAATCTGACTAATCATTTCAAAGCAGCCCATTTACATGCATTCTGTAAATAGTTTAGAATTTTTTTTTTTTTGTTAAAGTGTTTTTTATTTAAAAATATATTAAAATAATATTTGTTAGTTTTTAAATTTATTTTTAACACGTAAAATAATTTAAAATTATTGAAAAAAAAAATTAAAATATTTTTAAAAATACATTTTATATGCAAAAAGCAAACATGTAGAGTGTTTTTTTTTAAATTATTTTTGTTTAAAATTAAAATTTTTATATTTTTGGATGTTTTGATTTGCTATGTTAAAAATAAATTTTAAAAAATAAAAAATATTATTTTAATAGTTTTATAAATAAAAAATAATTAAAAAAACAATGGCTAATCAAATACAATTTCAACACTACAGTACAAGTACAAGCCGAACATTGGTTGCCACCCATTTTCTTGCAAGTCATAACACCTTTTTTCTTTTCTTTGGCGGGTATTCAACCCCTAAAAGAAAAATTAAAAAAAAAAAAATACTTTGCACAACTAATTATTCATGAAATACATTCAAATTCTATCCGTAAGAAAATAAATTAAAAGGAAAAGAGAAAAGAGAAAAGCAAAAGCTATAGTTTTTTTCTTCTTCTCGTGAACCAAGTAAACGGAAAGAGATGAGAAGGGAAAGAAAAATATCACGTCACTTACAGGAGGAAGCTTGTGGAGAAGGGGAGTGGAAATGGAAGGGTGGTGTTCGATGATAGAACGTTGAGCCCTAGCCCAATCATCTTTAAAATGTCTGAAAATAACTAAATTACTATTTTCATGAATATTTCTCTCCGTTTGACTCCAAAACGAGACCTTTAGAAAAACCGACAAAACCGCCATTAACATTAAAACACCAAAAATCCTACGACCCATGTTCTTGCCGGATCTCAAACCACGTGAAATGGTAGCCGTCAAATCCTCCACCCCAAGCAGCCACGACTCCGGAACAAAAAAGAAAAACTTCCTGCGAAGCAGAAGATACTTTATCAAGGGGTGGTGGCGGTGGCTATGGTTATGACAATGGTAATTATGATGAAAATGGTGGGGCCCGCCAGCAGTGGAAGAGCCGCTAAGACTGTCTTCTTCGTCAGAGAAATCGTGATTGAAATCGGAGAAGTTAGAGGTTCTGTCTGCGGCGATGGCATCAACCCGTCGTCTGGTGGTGGTGGGACCAGGGTGGCTCCTTGGGCTGGCATTGGTGGAGGACGTAGCGGTGGGACCTCCAGACGACATTGTGGTCTTAATTCAGGAAGAAAATGAATGAATATGTTACAGAGAAGGGAGAGTTGCGTTTTGTTGGTGCGTGTGATTTGTAGTTGGGATGGGAGGGAGGGAAGGAAGTTAGGGAAGGAAGTCCGTAATGTAAGGGGCAGCATAGGTGCGTGCGCTTTCGTTTTTCTGGTTTTTTGGTGTTTTATTTGCCCTCTCCCTCTCCCTCTCCCTCTCCCTCTCGGACACTATCTGACTCCTTCACAAATACATATTGGTCTCTTTCTTTCTTTTTCACTCATAATAAGTTACCAAATTGACCTCTTGGATTTTCTTCTTCTTTGGCAAACTCCATACATAGCCAGCCAGCTTGACCAGCATAAATATCTTCTCATAATTAGTTTAAATCCTCATGGGATTTATTATGGTATATTGTTATCATGTTGTTATAGTTAAGTGATCATGACTTTTCAATTTATTTGTTTTTTTTTAATGTATTTCGAAAGTAATATGTTCCAATTCTTCCATGCATTTAATTACCGTTAATTCTAATAATGCATGAACGCACTAAAGAGATATTTACTTGGAGATTTATTCTTTTTTTCGATGCCTATATATATATGCAATTTATATAAGGATTTAGAAAGTAATTTGAGCCGTTGATTTCAGCAGGTCACTTGAGTTGATTTAGTAACAAAATTGCTCAGGAATTTCCAAAAGTATCTGTGCTCTTTACTCTTAAGAAAATAAAGAAGAAAAATGAGTTAAATAGGAAACTTGACTCTTGCGTTCCTGCGATAAAGTACTGGAACGTACCATTAATCTAATAATGCATTAATTAACTAATTAAGAGATGAAATTTACTTCAAGTTGGATATTTATTGCAATTTATATGAAGATTTAGACAATGGAGTCATTGTCTTCAAGTAACTGCACTGATCAATTTACTTACTATTAGTAACCAAATAGGAAATGGATTCCACACACAATAAATTATCTTATACTTATTAACAACAACTAATTGAGGAGGGGAAACACCACAAAGTATTATGTTGATTGAAAAATACGTTCTGTTTTTTTTTTGTTTTTTTTTTTATTTTATCTTTAATAATTTTAAAAGCACACCCCCACATCATAAAAATTTAATAAAATGTAACATTCATAAAAATTGAATAAATTCTCTTGTATATTAATTTTAATGTTTAAAACAAAAAAGTTAAGAAGAAAATTTCATTAACCATTTTATTAAGAAAGAAAATCTTATTAACCATCGGGTTGACCTCTTCCGATTAAATTAAACAAAAGCCTAACAATCACATATATTTTTTTGAAGGTTGGAAACAAAAGTTTCTTTATATAATCATGGATACAAATAAAATAGAACTAGAAAAACTCCATCAAAATAGACTCTAAAAACATCCATTATGCTCGAGCTACAAAGCCAAAGCCCAATATACAGATGTGGTTCAAGGAGTATAGGCTCAGATATGTCTGGGTCTAGGTAGTGCGTCTGAACCCATTTTTTTTTATCTCTAATAGACCTAAGCTCAACACTTGGTAGAAGTTTTTTTGGAACCCATCATGAATTCCTTAATATTTTATATCGATCCAAAATGTATTATTTCAAGCAAAATATAACTCAAAATATCACAAAAAATAAAATTATACTTCAGTCTCTTCTCTCTCCATAAAAGAATAATATTTATGAGTTATAAATATACCATGAATTCTTTAAGTCAAAGATTTATAATTTTTTTATTTTTAATATTTTTAAAATATATATTTTTATTTTAAGAATCTATTTTCTAAAATATTGTTATATTTTTTTATTATAAAATTACTAATTTTACAACGGTGTATTACAATGACCTTTTACCGGTCACCTAGCTTTAATGAAACCATTCGAAACCCATATGAATGAAGCAATAAGAAATTAAAAATCTCAAGGAATAGTAACTGAAAACGGTAATTGTACTCGAAAAGGAAAAGGGAAAAGGGGCAGTTAGGACATTTCAAAAGGGACCTTTTCTCCTCTTTGGGACGAGAATTCTCTTACGGGCAAAACGGTGATACATTTGAACGTTCCTCCAGATTTGTCCTCCCTTTCTCTCTGACTCAGTTTTTTCCTTGTACCTTTTGCTTATACGCGGAGCAGCGTATTTTCCTTTGACATTTCACGGAATCTTAAACTGACACGTGGCGCCATTCTGCCTACCCCCCCTCCTCCCTTGGGGTAAGCACTCAAATAATAAATATATTATGTATCCTCCGGCACTTTATATCCGTTAGATGGATTTCATCCTTATTTGTTAAAACGATGGGACTTTGTTGATGGGTCACCGTCGTGGGTCCATCACGGGTTTTAATCATGGAACCCACGTGAAACAGATTGTCTTTTGAAAATTACACTTTTTGGTTAGGAAAGTATCAGAAAGATGACGCAGTTTAAACACGACAGTATCTATGTAGATTCGTTTTGTACACAGTTATGGATATATCCACGATTTTCAATAGCAGTTATTTAATTAAAATTAAAATATATTTTTATATAAATTAATTGATTTAAATAAAAAGTAATCTAAAATTTTATAAAAATTTAATAGCCAATAAATAAAATTCAAGATATAGTGATCAAGAAAAAAATAAAAATAAAATGATGTTATAAAAAAAATAAAAAATAAATAATTGATAAGGAGAATATGCTAAGGTTTTGTTTTCAAAACCTTAACAAGATAATTTTAATTACACTTGAAATAACATCAAATAATATCATAATTAATTATAAATTAACCTCTAACTAATTAGAATTTTATTTGGTTGTGTTTTAAAATATAATTAAATCGTCTCATTAGGGTTTTTTTAGCAATACTAAATATTTTAAAAATAAAACTCTAGTTTAATCTTGATTACTCATTTTTTTTATTTTATTTGTTTCTTTACTCCTTCTCTCTTCTAGCATATTAATTTATTTTATTTTAATTATTAAATTTTGTAAAAGTTTATTAATTTAAACGAGATATAAATTTTAAAACAATCAATATTTGGCTGTGAACCGATATTCGATTATGATAAAACTGTGATATTTCCCGTATCAGTAAAAAAAACTCGCGTATGGACCGGTGCCAACTGACTGACCGCCAAAATGAAAATCAACCGCAGAATTTTACAAGCTTGCATGTTCTGTCTTTTGGTGCAGCCATATGGCCGCGTGTCTTTAAACCGTTGGTTATTTGTCACTATAAAGTACAAACTGGGATTTGTTGAGGATTCCAATCCAATTCGAGTTGAACAAAAAAAAAGAAAAAAAAAAGAGATAGTTTGAGTTATCGCTGGATGCAGTCTCTTTTCAATATATTAAACGTACGAAATTTCTTATTCTGTAGCATAATCAGTTAAATTTTAAATTTATTTTTTAAAAATTATTAGTTTTATAAATTTTAAAATTATTGAAAGTTTATATATTATTAATTTTAAAACATGTAAGATTAATCAAAATACACATAAATTAATCCAAAAATCAAAGTTAAAAAAAAAACATATGAAATTTGTTCATGTTGAGCAATCACAACTGATAACGAGCAACTGAGCAATATCAACACAACACGAAATAGCTATTGTCATTTTGCAAAGATAATGAAAAGCCTAATCATTTACCCCTCTCCTTTTTTTTTACAATGAAAGAAGTATAAAAAACAAAAATAATTAAGTTTTATCTTTTATAAATATTTGAATTTGATTTATTTATCAATTAAATTAAAATTAAAATATATAATTGAATTTAATTACAGTAAGAATCGGTTCTGTAAAAGAATTTTGTGGTATAAGATTAATGTGCTTGATTTATTTCAATATATATAGTATGCTTTTTTTTTTGGTTTATAATAAACAATGTTTACGTACTCGCGCGTGATTTATGTGAATATTAGATACTCCTTTAATCTTGACAGCCGCAAGCCCACATGAAAAAAGGCTTCCTAATGATAAGTGGAACCACGAATCAATGCTTAACCTATACTACCAATTAACGTATTGTTCATCAACCTTCAAATTTTTGCTAGTTTCTCCCTCATTTTTCTCTCGGTTTTTTGGTCTCCTATTGTGCTATTTTCTGTAAGGAGAGCGGTAAACCTTGCATGGTTTTTGACGGTATAAGTCAAAGAAAATTATTAGGAGGGATGGATTTGCTAAATCAAAGAAAGGTAGGAGAGAAACTAGCAAAATTTAAAAGTTAGGGACTGATTCATGAATTGCTGTATAGTTCAAGAGATTTAATGGAATTAGTTTGTGCAGAACATCCTTCAGACTCAGCCATTTCAGGTAATTAAATAAAGATCCTTGTAGCTAATTAAATAATCATCTTCGTAACTAAGCATGTATAGTTCGGCCCATGAAATTGCAAAAGCCAAGAGGCTTTGTAGCAGACCTGAACGCTTTTTCTCCTCTTCGATGACTGATTTATAGCGGCGCGAGTGGTCGCCGCCGTCCTTGACGTGGCTAATAAAATTATGAAATACATTATCTCACGCCAAAATGTTTTTTTAAGAATTCGAATTCTGAACAATCGCTTACTCAAAGTTTGAAATCTTGAAGGGAACACGAAGAGGCCTCACGGATAAGGATGAAGACCAGAGTTTGTTACATTTAGGATGATTTCAAGAAATTGGACTCAATTTGCAGTTGTGAACAACCCCTTTCAAGAGTCAATTTTAGAGCTGGTTTAAAAAATATTACCACGGTTTTTAACTGGTCGGTCCAAATACAAGAAGGGTATAATTAACTTTGGATTTCTATTTAAACTAAAGCGAAATAAACAAACCACATCGACCATCTTGAGATATTGTTATAGCATAGCTCCGGAAGTGTTACTAAGATATTTTAAAAATATATCAAAATAATTTTTTAAAATTTTTGATATTAGCACATCAAAATCATCGGAAGGACTAGCAAACATTAATTTGATATTTTTTTCAAATCAAACACATTTTTAAAACACATCAAAATACAAAAAGAAAATGATGCCTAAATTTCAGTGATAATGTATTTTTGGCATCTACAATGAGATTATGAATTCAATTCCTTACATTTATGTGGAATTGAGCTCATTTATAATAAGTGGCAAAATTATAGATATTTAGTGAGGAGGATAAATTTGTTATGAGTAAGAAAAAGAAAATTAATGGGGGAATTGAAGTATTTTTATTTGAAATATATGAAAAAATAAAAAATATAAGGACTAAAGTAGGAAATCTAAAACATTAAGGGGTAGTTTCTCCTCGTTTTTTTAACACCAAGTTACAAAACATTTTATAGTTTACAGATTAGTCGATCAAGTTAGCTCTTATATCTAGTATGATTGATTATATTGTTAGGGTAATCTTAACCCCTCCATCTAATCGTTAATTATATAAAAAAAAAACTAAATCATGTAAGGTGTTTATTGTAGTTTTTTCACTATAGATGCATTGTGCCCCCTTTCATATTTTATTGTGAATTAAAGCAATGCTTTTTTTATTTTGTTTTTTATTTATTTATTTTTGTTCATTTTGGTCATTAAGTTTTTTTCTCTTTGATTGCATCTTTTTATGGCCAAATTAAAAGCCAATTTCTTATGATTCATTATAGAAAGAAACAATTAAAAAATAGAGGGTCAAAATGTAAAACACAACAAAATAGCTTGTCTAGTTTGAATTCGTGCAAAAAAGTTCTTTGTAGTCCATCTAGTTACATCTTTCTTCATAGTCCCTTTGGTTTTTAGAATTTTGGTTTTGATTCAAAATTTTATTTTTTTATTTTTCAATCTTAGTTTTAGAGAAGAGAAATGTTGAAACTTCATCCATAATATCGTGCCTAGGGTTTAAGTTTTGGTGGTTTTTCTAGGCATTGAGAGGTCTAAGAAGAAGAGTTTGAAGCAAATAGAAATTAAGAGAGATATGGTGATAAAAAAGAACTTAAAGGAGTTTTAAATAGAGAGAATTCTAAATTTGAAAATTTAAATTATACTAGGTAAAAAAGAAGTTTATACGCTGCAAGATCCTTAAAACAAGGAAGGATCAACATAGATAATTTAAAAATAGAAAGGAGTTTACATGTTACACGATCTGTATATCTCATTTCAGTAACGGGGAACATAAAATATACAACAAAATACTGAGATAAAAAAAAATCTCTTCAAGATAGGATGGCCGCTAGTTATTCTCACCCATAAAAGAAAACAAAGCTCACAAACGCAGGAAGCATAGTAAATCAGAGATCCCAAATTCTCTAATTTAAGAGATACGCCTAATTACAACTTTAACCACTCCAAGCAAGGGCATAACCCCCAACAAAACCTAGAAGGATAGTAGTCCTTCAAGTATACCTCCCTGCTAAAACCAATAATGTAAAAACTGAATGAACGGTCACGATGAGTCATGGTGACGCGTGTCACTGGCACAACAGATATGGCATGCCTCTCACATATGACCCTCGCAGTGGGAGGTACAGAAGCTCTCTCAGCAATAACTTCGGATGAAAACTTATTGAGAAAGAATGAGTCAGCGAAAAATGCCGGGCTGCATTGATGTGCTTGAGTGTTGCATAATTGGACACCTTTGGCTCTATGAAAAACTTCATCTGGAACTGATGCTGCCCCACTTGTTGCGCTAACTTTGCGAGTTGAAAGGGTCTTCCTGTTGATTGCAAGGTTTGCACCATTATAAGCACAAATCATTCTAAGCTGATGAAAAAAGATATAGATGCATACTTGGAAGCTAGTTATATACATGCCATAGTAACAAAACCTTGAAAATATCTCATGCCACCCAAGGAAACTTCATACATTCTGTAGCATAAGCAATTGTAAGGTTACAGCAAGTAAAGTATGTCACTGCAGTATCTAAAAGGGTTACTAGTCACAGAATCCTGAAGATACAAAACATTTCAAACGATTTAGCTTTAAGATATTTTTAGTTTTGAGGAACCACGTCAGCAGAGATGAATTTATGGCATGAGATATGATGATAATAGTTGTATTTTCAATTCATAACTTCAACAATTATTTATCCTTAAAATAGAAAAGTGATTGTTGTTCCATTGGCATGGTTGAAGATTTTATTTTTTTTAACATACACTGTAGGTAGATGAAACATAAAACAGTGACTAAAAATGAAGACGCTGGCCTCCTCTTTAAACAAAGACGAGAAAGTTCAGACAGTAAAGAAATTCCATCAACATCAAAGTTTTACAGGCAGTGAGAATATCAGCAGAAACTCATATACGTACCATCTAACAATGGCAACATTGCATGACAAAAGAGCGCCACTTCCAATGCATTTCTTGCATTTTATCAGCCCACGAGATCCACATGTTGCACAGGGGATTTTCCCTTTTCCAGAACACTTTGTGCATCTATAGAGGAAAATTAGTAAGAGCAAAGCCAACAACCTTGTTAAACATGACATCATTACAAAATATATAGTTAGTAGCTATTAGTTCCAGCACCAACAGTTGAGTTCATCAGACTGGATATTACTCGGACAACAAACTGACAATTTCTACGCTAGTTAATTGTACAATGTAATGTGCAACAAGAACATTAGAAGTTTGATCACAAGTCATAGATTGGTTTATCGATGCAACATAACCTGATAGGGAAGGGGAAAAAACAGCTTACATTGTGTCAGACCCATCTCTATGAGCAATCAAACCCCTTCCATAGCAGGTTGGGCAATCAAACATCTGATTCTCCTTATTAATCCCAGGCTCTTGGTTGGCATTGCATGTAGTACATACAATATCTCCCTTCCCAGCACAATCTGCAAATGTTTAGTAAAGCTGTGTAACAAGTGAGCAGTAATAACTGAAATTTTAAAATACGGGCACCAGATGCCTCTTGCACAGCATGGATAGAAGATTATCCATTTGGAAAACACAAAAATAAGACTAAAAGAGGTACAGGAAAGCAGGGAAAGTAAATAACCTAGGTAAATATAATTTCGAGCAGACTGAATCAAGAATTTTATAGTATAAACTCAAAAGAGTCCTTTATTCCAACATACTAACGTGCATACCTGTGCATTTCTCAACAATTTCAGAAAGAGGAACTTTGGTCCTTGTTTCTTTATGAGGTATAAAGAGCACAGGGAACTGAGATCTTAGATCCAATTCCCAGACGCCAAGTTCAGGTGCAGTATCCTTTCCAACAATATTCCCACCGTGATATGGCTCTGTTTCTCTAATAATTTCCCTCTCCTCTATGAAAGTTTCTAGAGATCCTATATAGACATTGCAGTCTTCCACGGCATGAATCTTCCAGGTCCGAGCAGGACGACTTCCCCAACAGCAACGATGGCCAACATGATCAATGAGCAACTCTCGAATCTCAACCTCATCCAATATTTGCCTGTAAAAATAAGATTAAATCAACAGTGAAATTAAATAACCAAGGTAAACATGATGTCTAACAGTCTTATTTTGACTCTTACTTCCCTTTAGATCTTCGCATAATCTAAGGTTATAATGATGAATGGATTGGCACAAAGTTAATTAATACTGCATGACATATAACAAGACAAATAAGAACTTCTTGACCTCTTCATTATC
Source organism: Populus simonii (assembly GCA_007827005.2). Taxonomy (NCBI): domain Eukaryota; kingdom Viridiplantae; phylum Streptophyta; class Magnoliopsida; order Malpighiales; family Salicaceae; genus Populus; species Populus simonii. The sequence continues at coordinate 8,037,030 of CM017469.2, forward strand.
GTGCAAACTTACTCTCTGCGTCGTATCTTGCTAGTATTTTCATAATACAAAACGAGGCTATAAGAAGAAAGCGTAAAATCCTTGAAGTGAAAAGGGAAAATAACGGGGATAGAGAGAGGATTACAAGCTTAATAATGCAAAACCCAAACCAGTAATGAATCAAGCGAGCAAGCCATACATATAATGAGTCCCAATAAAATCCATCATATCAAATCGGGTAAAAAGGTTTTGTTATACCTCTGAAATTCATTGGTAGATCCACCATAGTCACCTCCCACATATCCTCCCTGATAAACAATGGCTTCTTGATCTGCCCAGGAAAGAAGGAATATTCCCGTTCATGATCGAAAAATGATGGATGCATTTAACTTCCAAAAGACAGATATCATGTGATGCAATTCATAAATAAATAAATAGTCACAACAATTGACCGCACGATTGAATTCACTGCATAAAACCTTAGGCTAAGATAGAAAAGGGAAATTGAAACTAGTGATGTAATTTCCATACACTGAAAATATATGTATATATATACCGTTGGGATTGGGTTCAGGCGAGGTGAGCAAGGCGGCATGAATGGAGGGCGGATAATAATCGGAAGAGGCAGCAGCTGACCGGATTTCATCGACGCTGACTGAAGCGGTGGGTAATACCGAACCGGTTCTTCCCACGAACTGATAGGAGCTCCATTTCTCGCTTTCTCCCAACTCACTCCTGTTTTCTTCAACACACACAACAGAAATCTTATGTAAATTATAATATTGAAATGATAGAAGTTCATAAAAAGAGAACGATGGAATTAATTTGTACCTGAAAACAGAGGTTCCTCCATGATTGATTGTTTTTGAGAGAGTGGAAAATTATTGGTGATTGAATGATTATCTATGAACTAATACTTACTAGTTACTACCTCTATTTATTTTATGTTTTTTCTTAGCTGGTAAGGAACCAAATCGCATCGAAGTCAATCCTTCCAATTCAATTGACATGGACACAAGCTCCACATGCCGGGTCGGACCCACAGATTTAGCGGGTTTTAATTTTTGTACCCTTCCATTTCTTCCCTCAAATAAAAAAGAAACAACATTCAGTAACAACTAGATATGGGCCTTCGTTGCACTGTGGTTCTGTATTTTTTTTTTTTTATCTGTGGTGTATAAGCACTGCAAACATGTTTTAAATAAATAAAAATATATAAATAATTTGACTTATAGTTCTACCGGATTTAATAAATTAATTTTATTTTAATTAGATAATAAAAAAAACAATAACAAGATTAAATAAAAAAAAATCATTATAACCTTTAAAAAAAACCTCAGGAAGTATGTAATTGGATAAAAATTAGCTATCTAAAATGTTATGTAATGATGTAATGAGTTCATAACTACTATATTAGATATGTCTTTTAATGAGCTATTTAAAATATTTTGTGATTAACTTGGTTGGAATATGTTTGAAATTAAAGTTGAAATTACTTGGAAGATAATACAAATAGGGATTAGTCCAATTTATTATATTGATATACCCATGTGTAATAACGAGAGTGTAAATTCAATATTTGAGTTTACCAACATTAATGGGATGAATATTTTAGAGTTCTAATTGAATAATAGACATGATCGAGGAAACTTCTCTAGTATAGAGTTCACTTAAGTGCCAAGTAACACTTAGAGGACTATACAGGCAACACATGCAGTTGATCCATCTGGTTTAGGTGGTAGTTAAAGAAACCAAGTATCTGCACAAGAAATCATTGATAGAAAAAGGTCAGTGGAAAAGAAATTTATGGGTTATCATGCAACTTACCTAGATTTTTAAAATGCCAGGAGAGGTCGACTATTTATGAAATGACAACCAATGATTGATCTAAATACCTATATAAGATGATATTTGCCCATAACACACCGGTTTATTGCATCTATATGGTTATGTTTCCCCAAATGTCTACATTATTCGATGTATTATGTGCTCCAATATCTAAAGCAAAATCGATTGATATAAAATATTTTTTTTAGATATAAAACTTTTATAAATGATGGTTACTTTTATTATAGATCACGAGTGCTAATTATTTATTTTTATTAATTAGATTCATTTCTTATTATAGGAGGCATGAATAATAGCATCCACTATTCACAAAGGTGTCGATGAGATGGCATATGCCTTGGCTAACAGTTTGTTCAATTTGTGACATCTTAGATTTAAGGAGGTTGGGGAGGTTGAATGTCTCGAAGTAAGAAGATCAAATCACTTGTCATGATTCGGGACATACAGTTAGGGAGGCAGGTCCTTCCATGAGCTAGGTTGATTTTGGTGTTAATCTCTACACGAGCATTACAAGCTTGTCCTCGAGTTGAATGATTTGGGGTGGTGCAAGCCCATCCACGAGCACTCTAAGCTCGTCCATGAGCTAAGGTGATTTTTAGATGTAGTTATACTGCATGCTTTAATGTTTTAAGAATTATAAATTTAATTTAAATTTAATAAAAGATTATATTAATTTTTATTATGTTTGATAATGAGTTGTGAATTGTAATATTTGATGAATTGTGATATATGTTGATTTTTTAATTGTGTTGGGAAGATAAATTAAGATTTGTGTTTCTAAATTGTGATGCATGTGCTATGTTGTTTTTTTTAAGTCAGGAAGTTGAGAGTTTGAAAAAAAATATCAAAACTATTTTTTTGCAAGAATTGCATGCCTCTTATATGACTCACGAGTTGTATATAAAATTTGCAATATGTGAGTCGTAAATAAGATTTGTAACTCGTCAAATTATATTATTTTTTTAAATATTTTCTGAATCATAATATTTTATTAATTTTTTATTGTGAAAACATTATAAAAAAAAATACCCTTGGCATGATGGAAAAAAACAAGCCTCTAAATAGCAAATTGTCCTTTGCAGGAACAAAAGCTACGTGTTTGAACTTTCTATTATTCTCTTCTGCAAGTAGTTATTAAAGTATATATTTTTTTAAATCCAGTAATCAATTGAAAAACATAAAATAAAAAACTATATCATATTTATGTGTCGTTCAACACAAAAGGATTCATACAGCAATTCCTAAATAATTTAAGATTTGGGATTGAATTTTTTTTGTACAAAAAATAAAAAGATATATAAGTTATCATATATATTTTTTATAGAAAATATTATACTTATATCACATCAATTTTTTATTTAAAAACACTTTTATAATATCCATATCAAAATAAAAAAAAAAATCTTTATGAAAATAACTATGATCATGCATGTTCCGAAAGCTTAAGATTTGGAATTGAAGTTCGGATATTGTTGTTCTTGTTCTTAGCATAGAAGAGAGATTATAAAGATATTTGTCATTAGTGATTGCTGACTTGGTTTGCCAATTTAAGGGGTTGTTTGGCATATAGTTTAAACATGTCTTTTGTTAATATTTAAAATATTTTTCTAGTATTTTTAAATATTTTAATGTGTAAATGATAAAAATAAATTTTGAAAATAAAAACATATTATTTTAATATATTTTTAAATAAAAATTACTTTAAAAAATAATCTTATTCAGACTGCCGACCACTCTTTAAAAGTCACCAGTAGAGGCAAGAAACCCATTCAAGACAAGTGCTAATTGTTTTCTTCCCGAATGTCTTTTCAAGAGTATAACCACGTCTCTCTTCAGGATTATAATATCGACGAGATTCTGGATAATTTCTTGCTCTATCCTCGTAAACTACTTGCATTGTTATTTGTTTGCTAGCCCATTCTGACCAATTACAACCAAGGCTTCCTCACCACTGTTGAAAACTTTGTCCGCAACGGCTCGTAAATAAGCACCAACCGGGTAAATTACAGCTTACTACAAAAAGTTACTCTCGAATCACAAAATTATCCTTAGAGGGGTTTAGCACTTTAGCTTGGTTGGTAAATACAGTGTTGTCAAACCACTGGTGGATTGACCCGAAAACTTGATAATCTAAAATTTAATCTATATTAGATTTGACGTTAAACGGATTAAGGAATTGATTAGATCATCAAACTCGATCATCCAAACAAATCAAATCAGGTTTGATTTCGACACACAAGCACAAAAGATTTTAATGTTGCATATTCAGTATAAATTAATAGAAAATATTGAAAAAGTACACCTAGTCTCCTCTGCATACATCATTAATAGTTTGCTACGAATATGTTTTAAAATATATTTATTTGTATGTTAGAGAGTAATAATATTAATTATATTATGAGATTTAATTTACTAGTTTAAGTTATTGGGTTGAGATAGTTATTTGATATAGTATCAGAGTTTTGATGACTAAGCGGTCACATGTTCGAATCTCATCATCTTTATTTGTTTGATAAAATCAAGCACAAAGTACAGTGATCCTATATAAGTTTCAAGTTCAAAGTACTCTCATTTAAGAAAGTGTGTTAAAAAATAATAATTATATCTTAGAACCTTATCTGATAGCTTAAGTTATTGGGTTAAGATGATTCTCTAATAATATTAATATCATTAACATGGCATGTCGATCTAAATTGATTGATCAACTTACTATTTTTTTGAGTCAACTCACAATTTGTTAATCCAAGATATTTTGAGGAATGAGAATTGACTCAAACCTAACAACAATAAGTAAATAAATTTGATTTTCATTTTTTCATAAGATTTGAATTTTAAAGGAGTTCATAAAAATAAGTATATATTTTAAAAGTACACCAATCCATTTCTACGTGTTCTATTCAAAATCCAAAAGAGATCTGAATAAAAGGAATTTAATTTTGATATATGAAAGTTACACTTAAAAGCGAATTGTTATAGAAAACTAGTGACAATACCTCAACAATGGTGGATAAGCTTTTTTTCTTGATGACCCGAACAACGACAATTATTATGTTATGATAGCACTTAATAATTATTTTATTTAAAATAATCAAGAGTTGAAAGTTTTACAAATAAGAGTGCTTGAATTTATTTCCTTTTTTGTCACAATAGTAAAGATGGAAATTTTAATTGCAAACCTTTTTTTAAAAACTCCGACACATTGATTTGGTAAATTAAATAAGAGAATTAGAATTCAATGATTGAAAAGTGAGATTTGGAAATTAAAAAGAGATATTGGAGGAGGTTGAGATTTGAACATTGGTGTATAAGTTCTAATTTAAAAAATAATTAAGGGGAGATTTGAACTCTTTTTGTTGCATGCTATCATAACATTGCTTGAAAAATATTATTATGTGACTATTAAGACTTGATCCCATGACCTTTCCATGAACAAGTAAAGGAGTCACCACTTGGATACAACATGAATATCTTAGAAGTATGCAGACACAAAAATATACCATATGCTAGAATAAAATAATTATTATTGTTATTATTGGTAAAAAAAATTCTAAAGGAAAATAATATGAGATGGTGATTTTAGCAATTTTTCTGCGGTTTATGTGATGTCTCACAAGCCATATGTGGTTAATTTTTCATCTATATTTTATGAATATTGCATATATGGTTGTTATATTATTTCTACAAGTTCTTTATTGATTAGAGAAGTTTTATGTTTATGGTTGCTGATTGGTAATTTTTAGAAATTCCAGAATTAAGTTTATTTATGGGTTATGATAATTATGCTTATTATTATATGATTTTATTTCAACTTTCTAGGATTTTTATTAAACAAAATCGGTACATGTTTAGAAAATTCTCTGGAATTGATTTTCAATGTTCTGGGCATATTAGGTATAGAGGAATAGAAAGCTTATGGGAAGAAATATTTTTTTATTTAGTTCGGTCTTAATTTTAGAACGGAATAAATTAATTAGATTCAGGTTTAATTTAAGGCTGTATGGTTTTTAATCTCGAGCAAAATTAAAATTGGTTTGGGCTTGGATAGAAATCCAATTCAAAATAAAAGTTTGTTAGTCAAAATTTTGACTCGGCTAGATTTTTTATATAAGTTATTGAGTTTAAAGTTTGGGGCTAATAATAATTAATTAATATGTCTAATAAAACTAAATTGTGCTAGAATTAAAAACCAAATAGAAATTGAGCCTTATAAAGAAATAATCAATCTGATTATATTTTAGGTTTAAGTTAAAACTCAAATTAATTAGGTTTAGACCTGATTTAATTAAAACCTATAGAAATTAGATTGGGCTAAAGAAAACCTAATATGGTTAATTTTGAGCTTACCTTTTTAAATCTAATTATTACATAGGCTTAAGCTAATATAAGAATCTAAACCCGTAAGATAAATAAATAGATTTAAATTGTAATAATACATTTAAGCAAACATCATTGTTATTAAGAATAGCCACAAAATCTTAATAACATTAAAGATTTAATAAAGTTTTAAAATAATATAATTAATAATTTTATACAGTAATGCACAACTACCCACAATAATATTTAGATTTAGCTATTAAATATATATGATTAAAGAAGCAAATCTTATGTATGGAATACACATGTACCCACAATAATATTTAGATTTAGCTATTAAATGTATATGATTAAGGAAGCAAATCTTATGTATGGAATGCGCCTCTAATCACTAGAAGGTTTAGATTTTGCTTTTAAAATTATTATGGTTTTTCATATTATTATGTTGTTTCCGAATGTTACTTAAATTCTTGATTTTTATATCTGCTTTTAATATTTTTATAAATAATGATTATCGTATTCCTTTTCTGAATGGGATTTTTTAAAAATAAAAAGACAAAATCCTTTTAACATTAGGGTGTATGGATTTGGACCTTGTATTTCGTGTGGACGAGCCACATGTGCCAACGAAATCAAGTTTCATTATGCACCGAGCCTTCTGGCCCAGCAGCAGAGGCAAGGTTTCTTGCTTCTGTCACCTGGGTTCGAGACTCAGCGTGAATGCATGTCACCCCTGGGGTGTCTTACCTGCCTACTAGACTTGCAGGGTGTTTAGTAGGTCCGGGGATTAGTTGTGGTGCGCGTAAGCTGGCCCGGACACCTCGGGTTACCAAAAAAAGAAGTTTCATCATATATAAAATGAGATATGAAAGGTAAGAGTGATATAACCATTCAAGTATGATGCTTATAAATGCCCATATTGGCAAGAGCATTAGAGACTCAATTCCTAAATGCAATAAGGTCAAGGACTACATAAAGGCTACAAAAGAGTAATTTGTTAGTTTTGATGAAACATTGCAAATCAAAGAGTGTGCGTGGACACGTAATAGAAATGAAAGACATTGCTGCTCAATTTAAGTCTCTAGAAGTTAACATTTGTTTTAGAAAAAACAAAAAAACACCATACTAGGCCACTACATATTCATATTCAATGTAGATAAATCTAATGTATTTTTATTAGGTAAATAACATAATGGGATAAAATGAAACTCCCATGTATTGTCCAGACAAAAAATACTAGTAAATAGTAAGTTGACTCGTGCTTCTTTGTAAATTGGATTAACTTTTTCTAACGAAAAAAAATTGTTGAGGCCTTTTGAACGTATTTTCAAGCATAAGAGAAAATTTAATTATGAAATGAAACTTTTTAGAATTTATTTTTTAATTAATTATATAATAATAAGAAAAATATTTGTAGAAAATATAATGAATAAAATAATAGAGAAAAGATGCATTTTTTTACCAATCCTTTTTTTTTAATTTAATTTTTCATTTTTTGACAATAAAAAGTTTTTTTATTTATAAAAAGAATAGTTCATTAAATAAAAAGTAGAAGCAATTAAAAAAATATATTGACAATAACTATAATGACTTGAACTTCATTTTTATAGAATATTCATGACCAAAAACATTAAAAAACAATCTAATATTTATGTATAATAACTAAATAAATAATCATTAACATTATAAAAAAAGCCATATATATATATATATATATCATTGTCTTATTTGAAAATGAAATTCAAAATCAAATGGTATTCAATGAAATAATATCCAAAAAAACATAAATTTTAATTTTAATTATTATAATTTTATTTGAAAAGGTTAAAAATATATAATTATTTTATTTGAAATGATATTAATTGAAATTAAAAAAATAAAAATATAAAAAAAACCTTATAAGAAGAGCCCAAAGGCAGGGGCTGCATGTGCTAGACTTTGACCTACAACAACGAAGGTTATGCATGCGGGTCTGCAAGGTTAAACTAGTATATTTGGGCTTATTTATTTTTATTTTTTTAATTGGACAAATAATTATATTTTTAAAAACAAAAAAAAAATGATGCATCGTTTGTAGTGACAAAAAACACGTTGTTTGCTAGTGCAAAATCCGACTACCAAAAAGATGCTTGGAAAGTTGGGGTTTAACAAAAAAAAGAATTAATTTTCAAATAAAAAAGACTCAATACTCTAAATATCTCAACAAACCTATTTGTAACCTTAAACCACCATTTAATCAATAAAAAAATAAAAACAAATAAAACCAAAATTTTCAAAGCTTGATATACCTATTCTGATAAGATAAAAGATAAAAAATACTTAAATGATATTTCTCTTGTAAAATGAAAATCATAAACATAAATATCATACTTTTATATTTTTATATTGCAAAAAAGTGGTCAAATGAAAGCTTAGAAATTGAAAAACAAGCAAAATTAAGTTTTGGATCAAAATTAAAAATTAAAGAACTAAAAGGACCAAAAAGAAAAATGCAGAAACTCTAGGGACTAAATTTAAAATAACATCTCACGAACAACAAAAAAGTGAACAAAAGGCTATAGTTTATTTAAATATCAAATTTGATTTCATTCTCAAAGCTTCAATCATTTTCGAACTATTAGATTAAATATTATTCTGTTAAATCAAACATCAAATTAGGTCTTGAATATTTTTTTTAAGGCGTGATAACCCAAAATCCCGATCAATATAATGTATAAGAAGGAATTTGAAAAAAATAATTGAATAGCAAAAATAAAACATGATTTAGGGATATATATTAAAGGAATCCTTATTCCAATACGCAGACTCCTCTCACACAGCGAGATACTGATCAATTTTGTTTATTTTTTTCTTAATTAATTCTTAATCTTAATAATCTTGAGTAGTGGGGTGCAAAAGAACAAATGAGGGATGACGATGAAGAGCAGAAGTGAACAAGACAGATCAAAAAAGAACCATTTGCGCCACCTGCGGCTTGGCTCGAGTTGGTTGGTCTCTTTTCCCAAGATTCGATTTGCACAAATCCCATTGTTTCCTTTTCCCCTTCCTTTATTCATTTTCCCTCTTTCTTTCTCATTTTCTCTCCAGCTAAAATAATTGAAGCAAAGATGGTGGCCGATTCCAAAGGTAAATCCGATATCTCCTTCGCCGGAACTTTTGCCAGTAGTGCTTTTGCCGCTTGTTTGGCTGAGGTAACGATACATGAATTAGTCCCCATTTCTTTGCTCCTGATGATCATGCTTTTGTCTTGTTGATTTAATCATGTCTTTCTGTTTAAAAGATTTTGACATCTGAGCTAATCCAATGTAATAATCCGAAATTAAGATTTTCAATGAAGATTTTATATTTTAGTGAAAGCTACCTCTTTGTCCTTTAACACGGTTTTGTTCTTTTGTATCACTCTTATCATCAGTTAAAAACTTGCTGTAATTTTTTTTTAGAAAAAAACAAGTCACTCATTCCATTTAAATTGAATCTAGTTCCTTTATCTTATCATCCATAATAATTAGTTTAATTATGTTAATTGAAAATCAATGGTTACTGTGCAATCATTTTTTCATACAGATTGTATCTTGAATTATGCTGTTTTTAGGCTATATCTGTTGAGTTAAATTGTTGGAATTGCGCTTTCTTTATTTATTAGCCTAGATGAGCAATGACTAAGTTTTATAATTGGGTCAAGAGAGATGATTAAGGCTGACTGTCTATGAATGCAGATATGCACAATTCCGTTGGACACTGCAAAGGTTAGGCTGCAGTTACAAAAGTCGGCTGTTGCAGGGGATGGATTGGCCTTGCCAAAATACAGGGGTATGTTGGGCACGGTTGCTACCATTGCTAGGGAAGAAGGGTTGTCAGCGCTTTGGAAAGGAATTGTACCTGGATTGCATCGGCAATGTGTTTTTGGAGGGTTAAGAATTGGGTTATACGAGCCGGTGGGTTTCTAAATGGTCTTTTGTTGTGAAGTAGCGAGTTAATTCATTATGTGCTGTATGATTGCTGATTATTGTGACATTTAAAACTCGATGGTTGTCAGGTTAAGAGCTTTTATGTGGGCAGTGACTTTGTTGGAGATGTTCCTTTGACCAAGAAGATTCTTGCTGCGCTTACTACCGGTGAGCTTAATTTGCCAATGTTTAGAAATAACTTGAAAGAAAAATTTTTCTACTAATTTGTACATTCTTGATTCTGATACAATTGCTGGATGCCTGCTTTTTTCTTTTTCCCGTGTTGGTGATGCACTTCTCTCGTCAATCAGGTGCCATTGGAATCACTGTGGCAAATCCAACTGATCTTGTGAAAGTTAGACTTCAGGCTGAAGGGAAATTACCACCTGGTGTACCAAGGCGCTATTCTGGAGCTTTGAATGCATACTCAACGATTGTGAGACAGGTATCTAAATGAAGATAAAGACAATTGAGAAATATAGCCTTTATATTATTCAGTCTGTTTTAATCCAGTTTGCTAACTTTCAGGAAGGAGTTGGGGCACTCTGGACTGGGATAGGACCCAATGTAGCAAGAAATGCTATTATAAATGCTGCTGAACTGGCCAGCTATGATCAAGTGAAGCAGGTGAACTCAATATGCAACAATTTGATGCCTTTTCCACAATTGCATAGAATATTATGCACTATTTCTAATTTTACTATTCAATGCAGACAATTTTGAAAATTCCTGGATTCACAGATAATATTGTCACTCATCTTTTTGCTGGTCTGGGAGCTGGTTTTTTCGCTGTTTGTATCGGTTCCCCAGTTGATGTGGTAAACTGTCTTTATCTGTATAAACACTAATATTTCATAAGGATATTATATGCAATATGTGCTCAAATTATAACTAGTTCAAAATTAACCAGCATCTACAATTTAGTTAGCAACTTTTGTTTATGAACTAGTCTGTTCATTTACATTCCCACTGGTCTTGGCCTCTTGGGTCAATGACCTGTTTATTATATTCCTGCCAAGTATATTTCAGTTGCATGCCTCGTTTTAATGCTTTTTGTTTTTTTAAATTTATTGTTGAAGGTCAAGTCGAGAATGATGGGAGATTCTGCATACAAAAGCACACTTGATTGTTTCATCAAGACTTTGAAGAATGATGTATGATTGATTACCTTTCAATTTATATATCTCTCTTCTGGAAAGGAAAACTAGTTCTCCAGTCATTGACATGTTAATAAGTTTACTATTAATTATATCATAAGCTAAGTACAAGTACTTTATGTTAGATATTATTGCATCTTAGATTCTATTTAATCCAAAATAACATTTATGTTTCGAGTAATGCTAGGGATGCTAAAAGTTTGCAAATAATCATTTACTAATTGTCAGCACATAGGAAAGTTGATAAAATCATGATGACATGGCCCTATCATATTTGTTCCATACATACCATAATCAAAATTGACTATTAATTTATCATCTCTCAGATGTCACTTTAGTAGTTAATAAAAGAAATTTAGCAAACTAGGTTAGCATCTCTAGCATATGCTCATGCTTTTAACTTTAAGGGGAAGCGTTTGTTTTGCATGAATATTCTAGGCCATTTTATGTTTTCAACATATCTACATGTGCAAAGTAATTAGAGCAAATTACTATAGAATATGATGTTTTTTGCAGGGCCCGCTCGCTTTCTATAAGGGCTTTATTCCAAATTTTGGAAGGCTGGGATCTTGGAATGTGATAATGTTTCTAACTTTAGAGCAGGTACAAGTTGTAGAAATTCGTTCTCCAATTGGTATTTGTTTCTCCTTTTTAATAGCTTGGTTTCTTTCAATTTCTGCGGTGTTTTTAATAATCTGGCCTGCGCACTGGTTTTCAACTTCCTTCAGGTAGCGGGTGTCTCAAACATATTCGTTCATTTTTTTATGTAATTATTTTCAGCATGCACACGTTTGGTTGTTTGTCTACTAATTACTTTTAGTGGCTTAACACTTTTTTTTTTCTTTCTTTCCTATGTCAGGCAAAGAAATTTGTCAGAAACTTGGAATCATCTTGAGCTTCAACATGATGGGAAAGCTACAATGCATGGGGATGATGGAAGTAGTCCCTATAACAATAAGTTCCTCGTCTGTCTTTTTCATTTCTCTTCTTTAGATGAGGAGTCCTGCAAGGGAAATCATAGTAACTCAAAAAACCTTTGAAATAATTTTTGGGTACTCGATTTTTCCTACTTCTTGATTTGCCCTCTTGGGTCCTAATTGTTTCCTTTTCGTAAAAGGATCGAACTTGGAATTATCATAGAATGAACTTGTTACCATTTTATTTTTTTTATCGCTAGAATTCTTTTTTTATGTTCAATTTTATTTTTCCAAAATTTACTGTTCTCCAGCTAGTTTGGGTTCGAGGCTTTGCTGTTCTTCCCTGATCCCTCTCAGGCCTCTGCAACACCAACTCAGTATGAACCATTCCTCCAAAGAAATCTCTCTATCCAAGGAGATTGCTTATTTTCCTCACATCTTGGATATAAATCATAAACATATCTTTATCAGCAAGCTCTTTACAAATCAAGATAATGATATTTAAGTGTTTGGATCTTTTTATTTTTGCAATTGAACGCATCAACTTTAATTTTTATAAATTGAGTTGTTCCTCTATTAATAATAGCACAATCAAGTGCCTTGATGGATGTATATTACGAATTTGTGGGTGTATCTGTTAAATGATCCATTCATATCTGAAACAGCCCGTTATTTACACAAGTCTGGATTGTTATCAAGTCTAATCTGTAATTAAGTTTTGGCCCATTCTTCCTGACACAAGACTTTGTTTCTTCTTGATTAATTGTGTACAATAATATAATATTATAAGTATATTTAAAAATATGTTTGGGGTTAATTTTTAAAATATATATTTTTTAGAAATATATTAAAATAATATATTTTTTATTTTATAAAAATTATTTTTAACATCAATATATTAAAATAATTTAAAAATACTAAAAAAATATTAATTTTTTAAAAAAATTTAAAAATTGTTCCTATAACATAAAAATACACTGATCATATCAATTATCCAAAAACAGATCGATTTCACTTTGCGATTTCTTTTCTCCTCTGCCATGAACACCAAATCTCACACCTCAACAACACTCAAAATCTCACAAAACTAAATCACAGATTTAATAATCCCTATCCTTTGTGATCTTTCTGATTCGTGAAACCAGAGGACATTATTATCTCCAAAGTAGGCTTAAGTGAATGGTGGTCTTAAACAAAATTATAAATGTAGCCTTTTAAAATATTAAAGATTTTATTTTTAATTTTTATATATATCTAATAATTGGGACTTTAGGCGATGTTTATTTTGTACTTGGAGTTTTTTGTTTAGTGAGGGCATTTTTTATTTTATAAAATATAATTAATAAATATACTTTATTTATTTTTAGAATATTTTATTAAATAATTGCCTTGTTCAAATTAAAAAATAAAAATAGCTTTAAAAACTCAAAAGTTTTGACCTTCAAAAGAGAGGTTTTTTCTGTCTTTGTATATTTTTTTTTTTGGTGTCTGATTGATTTTAATTCAGAATAAATATTCATGATTTCCATGACTTGTTATTAGTTGTATAATTAGGATTTGTGGATCCTCGTTTTTTTTTTTTTTTTATTATTATTAATGTAATGACTGTTTTAAATTCGTTTCATCACATGATAAGAGGATTTTTTTTATTAGCTTGGCAGACGACAAGTGGCTGCAACCTCTAAATCGACACGAGCCGTCGTTTACAATTACTCAAAAAAGAATACAAAGAGCCTTCCCTGTTGAAGAAAAATCCCAGTTATCATTTCAGATTGTTTAGGGTTTGGTGGAAAGATGCTGATTCGACTTAGCAAGCCATCATCAGAAACTGGTGGCGGCGGTGCTGCTGGTGGTGGAGTAGGGGCGGTCGTGAAACCCTTAACGGCAGAAACAGTGACGGTTGCTTGCCCAGACCACCTTGTACTTGCTGATCTTCCCGTAGCAAAAGGCATTGGGAGTGCAACTGCTGCTACCATTGTCAAGACTGTGGGCCGCAGATCGCGGCGTCAGCTTGGCGAGCGAGTCCATTTTTGCGTCCGCTGTGATTTCCCAATTGCCATCTACGGTCGCCTGGTAAATTAATTTTGAGTGTTCCTGTTTTGTCTTATTTATTTATGTTTTTGGTGACATCAATAATTAAAAATTAACAATTTAATCGAAACTGAATGGAGAATTTAGATAAAGAAATGGTTGAATTTTATGGAAAGGGGAAAATTGAAGAAACATTGGTAGGGGGTAATATAGTCTTAGAACATTTTCGAGATTCTTGGCTGCTAAATGATGTTGATATTCACCCATCTGAATATACATTTCGGGTTTTTAGTATTGATAATGGTACCAGTCGGAGCAGAAGTGTGGGCTGACGGCTGCTGTGCTCTTCTTTTGTGTGTCCTGAAGCTTTTTGTTTTCTTATTAATGAAAAATTTGAAGGGACTATAAAACAAGTGCAGTGGAGATGGGAATGTTAAATGGATGTTTGAAAACTAAAAGCATTGTAGGTAGGTGGAGGTGGCAGTCATTGTTAATAAGTTGAATGAAGAGCCACTCAAAATGGTTTGGCTACTATATTGAACCATGAATTTGAGAAGGTAATGCTTCATATGTGTGAGTTTTGAAAATTTATACTGTGTTCCAGTACGAAGCACGGATTGTCAATGCTCCTTTCAGTGCAATCTGTGCCTCGGAACAAATGGTCACATCTGTTTGTGCATATTAATCCAAGATCCTCTGTTTAATGCTAGAAGTGTTATAATAGCTTGATAAGATACTTATGTGTGTTGTGTAGTTATTCTAGGAGCTTGATGTGGGAGCTAACAAAATTATGTTTATGCAGAGTCCTTGCGAGCATGCTTTCTGTCTTGATTGTGCTAGGAGCGATTCAATATGCTATCTGTAAGGAGATTTCTGATCTTTTGTATACTTGCAACAAAGTTACGAGTTGTATAGTGCCACTGAAATATACGATTTTCAATACTCGTAGTGCGAAGTTGTTTTTGTAGCTTTCCAGAATTTTGAAATGTGATTTTGAGCTTCTTTTCTCAGAGTGATGATCAATTAATTTCATGTGAGAAGCTGAGAAATAATTCCTGGAGGCTTCTAAGAATTTATGTTGAGACTCCTTGAATTCTTTAGTTAACTAGGAGTGAATCATTACAAGATGTCAGTTTTTCATGCCTCTACCTTTTTCAACCACAATCGGAATTTATTGGAATTTATAGTGTCTTGTAAATCAGATATATGTTGAGTTTCAGCCTTGAAAAAAATCCCTAACTGTTTTACTGAGCCAAAAATTAAGAGACAACCCTTTTCTCCAAAAAGAACAACACACACAAACAGAGAGAGAGACAGAGAGAATGAGAACATTTTATTTCTTATGCTTTAATTGTGAATTTGCAACTCTAGCAACTGCTAATTTCTTTACCCGTACATGCTGCCATCAAAGGGCGGGTCCACTCAAGTTCCTCTTGCAGCAAACCTGAAGATATGCTTGGTGTTGTATAGTTGTGTCTTCATTTTATTTCATCTAAATGATGTGACTCTCGCTTGTATATAAAAAACATTGGAGGATGATAAAGTCTGTTGATGCTGGACTAGCTGCCAGTATCTCTGTTTCCTATTGGCATATCTATAATGACCTTAGTTTGGTTTGCCTGCTATTGTCTTGATGAGAATATAGAACTATGCTACTATAACTGTAGTTATTTGGGGTTGACTTAACAAAAGAGAGCAATTTTTCTAAGGTTCATTAATTCAATCTATATTCAAATTCTTACCTTATCTATGAATTGATAGTGAATTCACTATCTGTTTCTGATCTTTCATGGAACACAGTTGTGATGAACGTATTCAGAAGATTCAGACAATCAAAATGATGGAGGGGATCTTCATCTGTGCAGCTCCTCATTGTCTTAAATCTTTCCTGAAGAGTTCTGAGTTCGAAGCTCATATTCATGATAGCCATGCTGACCTTCTACAACCAGATGCAGTGAAAGATGAGGGGAACGAGTATGAAGTTCAGAGTACTAAACAACCAACAGCATCAGATTCCACTGTTCGAGCTCCTCCAAGGCCAGTTATTTCACCTGGTTCAAGTTCTCAGCTTCTTGATTTTGAAGACAAAGCTCGTCGGCAGCAGCCTAGAGAACCACTACAAAGGCCAATGATGTCAAAACCGCCATATTTTGGGCAAGCCCAAAATTACTTATCGGAGCCTCAGCTAAATAATAACCATCCTCCAGGGTTTGACCGACCTGTCCAACAGAGTCATTTTCAACAGATCACACAGGGTCATCCACAACAAGAATCCAGCCAGTTTGCAGACAAGCAACAGGGAATGGTATCTGAGACCCCCATGCCTGAATACCCGCCTATGCATTCCATTCAACCACCAAACTTTGTTGTGCCAATGAATTCGAATCCTCTATTAACTCCTCAATTTGGTCTTCCTCCTTTCCAAACTGAGGGAGCTCAGCCATTCTATGTTGCACCCTATGAGATGGGCCAGATGGCCAGGCCAGATTCAGCACCAGATGGTGGAGCAGAACAAGGGTCTTTGTTGGGCTTCCCACCAGGCCCAGCAGGTGGTATGAATTTCATGGCAAATTATTCTCAGCCCTGGAATTCTGGACCAGCACCAGGGAGCCAGGGAATTCCTGATGCTTTTGCAAACTCGTCAGATTCTCAGGGAAATATTGCATTTTATCAAGGAGACTATGGACGAAATCCAGGAATTCTACCAATGGTCCCTCCTCCCCCACCCACTGCCAACAAGGGGATGGAAGCTATACATGCTGGTAATATGGATCATCGAGATGGCAAAGGTATATTGGCACCACAGCCCTTTAAACATCCACCGCCACCTCCGCCTCCCTTGCCTCATGCATCACAGTCCAAACGGGGTAAATATTATTCTGGGGATATGGGCCATGAGGGACCTGATTTTGGATGGCAGCATGAGAACCGTGATGGTTTTGGAAGTGGGCAGGAGTAGAGAAATTGCTTTGTTTTGCTGCTGTACCTTGTATTGAATTTTAGGGAACTCTTGCTTGGACCAGCTATATGCCTATATAGCCTACCAGTTTTTGCTTCATTCCCCTGCCTGTATTTGTTTTTCTCTATTATGGGCATTATTTGTGTTTATTTTTCTCCCACGGGAACTTTAGTTAAAACTATTTACCTGGCCTACTTCTCACAATTGTTTGGATCAAATTTATATATATAATGTGCAATAGTTGTCAATGTGTTTTCTAACGGGAAGAAAAATTTTGATTGTGGATTTAAAACTTAGTTTACGTTTAATAAAATTAATTAACGCTTCTATTCACTAATAAATATTAATATTATCAGAATGTTTTTTTAACCAATTTAAATATTATGGTTTAAATTGTGTAAGAGTTGAATTAATATGATTTTTTACTAAAAAATAAATAAAATCTTTACACGTCATTGTTGCACCTAACATTATAGTGACCTAGGGAAAATCTTTTTGTGTTGCGAGGGGGAATAATGTGTAACTTATAGAAATGGAGAATACCTTGTAACTTATAAAAAGAAGTCACCATTTATATTATTTATATTATGATCACTAAAAACTTGAAGTAGTCTTTAAAGTTTTGAGATAAAAGACTAATTGTGTTAGATATAAGATATTATTACTTAAAAACTTATACCTAAGATAAGTTACATTACTACTTGTTTTCTTTTTTTAATAGTTTTTGATGCTTAAAACTGATGGTTTATCTACATGGGTAAGAATGAATCTACTATAATGAGTTAAACCTTAAATAAATGTATGAGTTTGAGTCTATTTATTATAAAGTCTAGGTTGTCTTTGTCACTTTCAGTAACTTGATGAATTGACATATTTACAATCATTTACTCTGGATCAAGACCTATTGTCACTTCCAGTTGCTTAGTGAATTGACATATTTACAATCATTTACTCCGGATCAAGACCTATGACTATTAATAATCTATCAAGTCATGATAATGAATAACTGAATGAACATGTGTAAGTCAGTACAACACTACCACTAGCTAATTGAACCCAACCCTCATTCTAGAAAAAGTTGTCGCTAAACATTTTGTTTATGCAACAATGACTTACAGTTAATGACTTGTTCAAGTTCATTAATCATATAATATCAAAATTTACTCATAATTTTTGTTGAATGAGGTTTTTCTGCCCCGGTCCCTAAATATCCAAGTAATAACTATTATAAATTAATTTACTTGGAGATATCATCAAGTGACACGAATGTTTAAGACTTGCTTAGGAAATTAATACCCAATGAATAAATAAAAACACCAATAGAATTAAATATGATTTTCTTGTCAATGATATGTTAAATTTTAATTTAATGATATTATGAAATGAGGCGGAAAAATTATTTTTATCATGATTTGTCTGTTTATAAATCTATCGGTGAGTAAATTTATTATCATCATACCATAAATTAACAACAATAGTTTTTGTTCGTAAACCTGTCAGTAAAATAAATACCAACAGAAAGTTTTATCAATAAAACTATTCAATCTAGTACTGAACATTATTTTCTAACCAAATGTAAATTAAATTCTTGCCTATTGTAACTCAAAACCTTTTGTTTGAAAATGAGTTTTCATTGCAAATTAAATGCAAATGAATATTTCTTATTGTGTGTTTTTGTCTTTGCTATCTTCATTGCCATCTTCGGTATCTTCCTCGTCATTTTGAAGACTACTGGTTTCCACCCTAGCCACGGCTTTGGGAAGATTCCATCTTGCTGTCAGCTAATGCAGCTTCAAGTTCTGGTCTTCTTTTTTTAACAGAGTTTCTTGATATGCCTGTTGAGTGGAATCGATTGTCTGTGGAGACTCTGTTGTGTTGCAGGATTTAGTAATCCTCTCAGCATCTTCAGGAGACAGCCACTGTCCATAACCGTTGGGAGCTTCAGAGGATGCAATGGGAAACTCTTTTGGGAAGTTTCCTATCACCAGGAAAATGCTCCAGCCTGAATCTTTAAGAGAATCCATGCAGGCTGCAAGGTAAAACTTGGATAAGTGTTGCGGAGCTGCATAGAGGCTGTCAAAGTTATACCACTCCCCATTCACTTTCCTAATGCAGAACCAATGATCATGCAAATGACAAATAAATGCATTTCCTAGATCAGGGTCAATCTGCGCATGCTCAGCAACTGGACTGTCAAAGGCAATGACCTGCAAATCCCACACCTCTAAAGCCTTTTGTAACACCTGCAAACAAGAATTCTCACAACAAGTTAAGTTTGTACAACTCCATAGACATACCAGGAAATAGTCACCAGCAAAACAAGGAGCATACTTTATATGCATTTAAGTTAATCTATGTAACTATGATACCAGTTTGTGGCTCAGAAGGGATGCATCTATGTAAGTAGCACTGTTCAATAAGCCCATTTATGTGATTACATAAAAAGTTTTCGACTAGTGAATGATAACATGGACCATGCATGGTTAGTAATTAATAATTCACCGGTAAAACAAAACTAGAGAACATGAATGTAATTTATGACCAGGACATGCCAGTTCAGTAATTTCTTAAGGAATCTAAAGAATAAAAAGTGAATGCTCATCATACATACTGAACAGCTACTCACACACATAACATGAATTCTAAAGGTTGCATAGTTGAAAATGAGAATTAGTGCCTGAATGAATGGCAAAACCTACAATGAAACTTTACATGCTCAAGTTCCCAGTTAATCTGCACTGTATAGTGGGTGTTTCCACCCTCATCTAAACCTCCAACAAACTTCCATCACTGAAACAGTTTTCAGGTGAGTCTTTCCTCTATTTACTGGTCCATAATTACCAGAAACGTTTAACATTTTGGTTCTGGTACAAGTTTCAGAGATGGGATATGCACTTTGATTAATTTACAGTGCACAGGGGGTAGAATGGTACATTAGTTCGAATGCTGTACACTTGGAACATTTTTTCGGTTAGTTGATGGCACAAACGTTATGAGGTAATAGTATAAAGGAAGAAAACTTCAAACAAAAATGTTGTTTTCATTTCTAATAAAAAAGAGAATAGAAAGAACTTTAGTTATTTCAAATAAATTGGATTAATAATACAAAATAAAGTAGGTTTGGCAGAATATAATTAAAAACCAGACCTGAGTGTGAAAGAATATTGGGCCAAAGTAAAACTGAAGGTCCAAACTTGTCCTTTTTACTAAGGCCAAGACTTCTCTTGTTGTTAGGTTTAATTATCAACATCTCAGCTGTCTTAAAACTGTCTTTCTCAAAAGTCAAGCATGTTTCTTTGTTTCTCCCCACCAGATGAATTTTTTTTTTCCTTCATTTTTTTGTTCTTTCTTCATGACTTCTCTCTCAGCTCTTTGAGGAAAATCCAGTGAAGTCAGATTTTTTTTTTTCAATTTCTTTCCATTAATACAGATTTTTGTTACTAAAAATGGATCACCAATTTTCACAATCCATATTGCAGACCACCTCAATCCCGTACATGAATGTACTGCAATCCAAAAGGTGTGATCCAGATCACCAAACTCGGGGGTTTCCACATTTCTGGTATATATGAGCTGATCTCATATCTTATCCTCACACCATGACATGCACTTCATAAAAGTCTATCGAAGAATTTATCCACAAACACTGACAATAATCATATTGTTTACTCTAAGAGATTTAAAATATGGCGAGTGCTAAATCACATAACTTTTCCAAAAATTTACCATCTTTCCATTTCCCACCTCAAGCCACGCATGCTTTATAAAAGTATACCAGCCACCTGATTATCCATAAATCAACAACAAAGGTTCCACTAGCCATATGATATATTTCACCAATACTAGCTGAATGGTCAAAGCATCAATCTGAATCCCTACTTTTATGCTCCAAAGTAAAATAATTTGCACACTAATTAACTAAATGATTCATTATACCCAGCTACATCTCTCAAAATGCCTCAAATTTTGAACCTCTGAGGAAGGACTATAAACGTGCTAATACTTCCCTTCTCTCTAAACCATTTTTCGTCCTCCCCGCTAAACACAGAGTTATTGCTAAAATTTTAAAAAGGTCCATAATTGTCCACCCAGGACATGTGGTTTTCGTTTGCTCTGATGCAATAATAACAAAACCTGCCTCAACTCACTCAATTTGAGTTAACTTCGAAACAAGGCAGCATAATAATAATAATAAAAAAAGTACCGTCTAACATCAAACTTCTTTTCTTAATTCCAGGTTTCTCAGCATGGATAAGAAAAAATTGCACAATCATGATTGGCTTCGACTATAGTAAGCAAACAATACGTTAACCAAAGGCGTCACTAATGAAAATTTCTGATTTTTTCATTCTTAAACAATTAATGACTCGAACTAGTTGATCCAATACCCTCATCTTTTGCTTTAATTTTTAGAGAAGAAAAAACGTACAGCTTTAATAATTGACAAGAAAAAAACGAAGGAAAGGAAGCGAACCTGGATACTAAAATCACCGTCTAAGGACACATTATGGGACTCGGCGGAGAGGTAATCACCAACGGATGGGGTGAAGAAGTTGCCCTCTCGCATCATCTGGCGTTCTTTTGAATCGAGATCGGAAGCAAGCGCCGCCAAATCGAATTCTGAAAAGAAGGGTCCTTGTAACACTGTGTTAACGCAATGTACGGCGCATAGCTTGGTGTTACGAACCAGGAGACATGATGATGAAGGCTGGAAGGAGAGCAACAAGAAGCAACAACAGCACTGAAAGAATAACGGTTATTCTGGTGGAATTCTGTTAGCTGGAAGTTAGAAAAGCAGTTGAGTTAGTTAAGGAAGTAGTTAGAGTCAGTACTCAGTAGGCTTGAATATAGTTACAGTCAGTAGAAGAATAAAAACTTGTATATAAACTGGTGTATGAAACGGGTAAGAGAGGAAGAAAATACAGAAGATCAATCTCATTTCTCTGCTCATTCTCCTCTGCTCTCTCTTGTTTCTGTTCCTTCTCAATTTCTGTTCTCTTTTCTTTCTATTCTTTCTAATCTTGTTAAGCTGAGCTTAACACTTGGCCTCTTGTACCTCGTGGTACAACATCCCCCCATTGCTCACTCCTTCCATTTCCCTTTCGATTGATCGAATTTCGCGAGATTGGAAACCCTAGAACTCTCCTCTGCGTTTTTTTATATGAGGTTTTTGGATTGTCAGTTGCAGTTATATTAAGCTCTTTTCTCCAATTTTTCCACTTCGCCTGGAAGTTGAATTTATGAATGAAAGTGTTAATAGCACGCGCAAAAGAACTGACTAACACGTGTAAAAAAAATTGTCACTTGAATAAGTTTGGTTATCATCTCCAAACAGAAGAGACGAGAAGATACAGTCGAGATTTCATAGTAGCCCGCGCGCCTGATGAAATTTTTTCTATTTTCATGTTTTAAATTTGGCTAATATAATAATAATAATAATATGATTATTAAAATATAAAAATAAAAATAATAATAATTAATAAAAAAATAAATATTTATCAATATTAAAAAATATACTTTTTATATATTTTAAAAATCTCATGAAAACAAAATAACCTTATAAAAATAAAATTAAGAGTTCAATCATCATCAAATCAAATGTTAAAAAATAAATTGGAAAAATATTATAAAAGATAAAAAGATTTGACTCGATTAAGTATGTTTAATTCACAACCTAATTGTGAAGTCAAAATAATCCTATATAAAAAAAATTAAATAAAATATTAGAGTTCAACTCTTAAACAAATTAAAAAAATAAAAAGTAAAATATAAAACAAAATTCAATAAAACATTGATAAAAAAAAACTCAAGTTAATATAGGTTAACTTGAATAATTGTAACTTGGGATATGAGAATGAAATAATTCTATTGAAATGATAAAACTAAAAAAAATATTTTCAAAAAAACTAAAATAAATATTAAAGTCAAATCGAGTTAATCTTTGAAATCTGTAGCTCAGATTATGAGACCAGGTTACCCTATATAAGACAAATAAAAAAAAATCACGAAGCAAAATTCTCAATCCTCTAAAATATATATATATAAAATAAAATAAATGACAATTAAAAAAATGATGACCAAATCTGATATAAAAATTAAATTAAATAAAACAATAAATGATGAAATTGAAATATAAAATAAATCAAGAGAAAAATTAAAAAATAGAAATAAAAAAATTGTGAATCAATTCTCTTATAAAAAATAAATAAAATAATATAATGAGAGATAAAGTTAAAAAATAAAATAAACCAAGACAAGGAAAAAAAAATAAAAAAATAGTAATTAAAATAATAGGGACTAAATATGATAGATAAAAAAAATTCAATGATGAAATTAAAAAAAATTAGAATTTTATAAATTATCTAAAATAAAAAAAAATAAAAAAAAACATAAATCAAAGTTAAAGAAAAAATAAATTGAATAGCTACTTTGGATTACTTGAAAATCAAGAAGAAGGGAAAAAAAATAAAATAAAAAAAAGATTATCAACTGTTTTTTTTTTCCACACCAGCCACCATAGAATTGAGAGGCCGTAAAGAGGAATTGGATGACGCTAAAAATTAGTTGTAAACTAGGCATGTATGCCTAACTTGCTAGGCTTATTAGTACCTGATTTAAAAAAAAAACATTAATTTTTTTAATTTGATTTTTAATCAATAATAACTTTTTATATTAATTTATCTTTTGAATTATTTTTATAATTTTATAATACTTTAAATATATAATTTTAATTTATCACTAATTGTTTCGCCATAAATTAGTTGTATTTGCATGGTTTATTTATAGTAACAAATATAATGTCTATAAAAGAAAATGTATAAAATAAAAATAAAATTCAAGATAAGACATTTTGATGTTTTTATTTTTTCCTTTATCGGTTTAGATTTTTTATTTTTGAGTTTATATTTTCCTTTTCAGGCTTTTCTAATTTTTCTATTTAAAGGAAAAATTCTTCTATTTGTATTTTTTATTTAGTATCAATAAAGTTTTATAAGGCATAAAAATTAAATATTTTGGGTATGTCCTTGTAGTTATGGTGTTCTTGATCTTTAACAGTTTTGATTTATAACAAATCTCATTATTTATCACTCATAAATACGTTTATTGATATCAGAGCTCAATTCTTTTAGTTTTTTTATTTGAAAATAATATTTTTTTCTAGTTGTATTTTTCTACCAAATATTAATAGAGTTTTATTTAGTTTTTTTTATATATATAAAGAGTTGTAAATTTTTTTTGATAAGCGATACTTTGATGAATGAAAATTTTATATTTTAAATATCTCTCCATAATTAAGGTGTTTTTATTTTTATTTTTAAAGGTTTTGTTTTATAACAATCCTTTTTTTGTACTATGTAAACACGTATATTTTTCTTTTACTTATCAGTTTCATTAACTTTTTATTTCACATTAAAAATTAGCCTCACTAGTTTTGTTTCTAAGAGCCTGCATGGTGAGTCGAAAATAACGGAGTTGCAGACGAAGTAGAGGTATTAAACTTTATGTTCTAGAAAATATCCATTTGCGGAATAAGTATAGATGTTCAATTTTCTATTCTATCTACAGATTAAATAATATGTAGGGTGGGACAGTTATTTTCCCACTAGAATGGCGTTTTTTTTTTTTAAAAAAAAAACAATTATTGCCAAAAAAATTCAAAATCATTCTGACAATGTTTTGAAAATGAAAAGTATACTACTTATTTTTTCATGTAAAACTTTTAAATTTATAAAAATAAAGAATATAAAAAAATAGAATAAAATCATCTTAGGCAACATTTGTTTTTATGTTTTAAATTGTGATTGGTGTGTTTTAAAAGTGTATTTAGTTTGAAAAAAAATTAAATTAATATTTTTTAGTGTTTTTAATAGTTTTAATATACTAAAGTTAAAAACAAAATGAAGTATTTAAAAAATTACTTTAATATATTTATAAATAAGAAATAGTAATGTACCAAGAATACAATTAGATTTTTTTAAAATTAGTATAATAAACATAAAAATTTGACAAAACAATACAATTTCAAAAACATTAGTGAAATAGTATAATTTAATAATGTTGTATTTCAAAAACATGATATGAATAAATGCTCAACAACTTTCTCGGCCCAATAATATTAGATTATCATATTGTATTTGCCCTCTTAAACAAAAGAAAAAAAACAAATATACATTAATCCATCAATTAGCAACATAATTTGTCATATTGATGAAATTAAATTATTTGTTTGAATTTTAACTGTTAAAATTTAATTTTCGAGAGTTTGGAACATAAACTATTAAATTAGAGATAATTAATTTTAAGGGATATAACTGAACTAATCAGGTTATAAGTTTGCTTTCTAGAGGTCACCAGTTCGAGTGTTATAAATCTTAGGGTCATTAGAGGCTTATATAATTGTTAATTTTAGAACACGTGAGATTAATCAAGATATACGCAAACCGGTATAAATATCTATATTAATAAAAAAAGAGAGGATGATTAGCTATTTAAGGACTATTCAATAACTCTTGATAATGTAATTATTAATCAATGAGTTTTAAAAGAACACAGGTACTGAGTTTATAATCAACTCGAGTACATGTCTCTCTCTCAAGTCTTAACATAAGAAGTATCGAACAGAAAACAAACCCTCCTCTGTTCTCTAACTCATTGGCGATCTCTACGATGTTTCCCTCGTTTTCCTCTGCTTTAAATAAATATTAATCTCCCCTCTCATTTCTTTAGTTGTTTGCCAAACAACCCTCTCCTTCTCTTTAGAACCCCCCCCCCCCCCGCCCCTCTTCTCTAGAGAGATCTCACCAGACCTATCCTTTTCTCTCCTCTGAGTAATGTATTTTTAGTCCATTTTGTGTATAAAGTTGTGGAAACTTTTAGCAGTTTGTTTTTATTCCAAAACTACTACTTCCACGTCTTCTGGGAAAAAAAAAGATGAACTAATATGTTATTTTCTTTTCTGTTTTCACAGATTAAATTGAGTTTACACGAGTCTAAATTTGGACTTCTGAAGATCTAGATTGAGATTTTTTTTGAGGGGCTGACAGCTCTGGAGATTTTTGTCATGGCTTCTATATCGAATTCGGCAGTTGCATTTACTGGAACGACAGCTTCTGATCTTCTTCGAAGCTCGAAGAGTGGTGGTGCTAATGGTATTCCTCTGAGAACCCTAGGAAAAGCGCGATTCAGTGTGAAAACCAGGGATTTATCGGTGGTTGCGAAGGTTAGAAAAGTTAAGAAGCACGAGTATCCATGGCCTGAGGATCCGGATCCGAATGTGAAAGGCGGGGTTTTAACTCATCTCTCGCATTTTAAGCCTCTTAAAGAGAAGCCTAAACCAGTTACATTGGATTTCGAGAAACCACTTGTTGCTCTGGAAAAGAAGATCATTGATGTAATTCACTTTAAGCTTTTGTCCTAGTTTGAATTTTCAAGTTGCTAGTTTGTTACTGGTTGGTTTAAATGTTGGTTCATTTTTGTTTGTTGTAGGTGCGGAAGATGGCGAATGAAACTGGTTTGGACTTCAGCGATCAGATTGCCTCGTTAGAGAATAAATATCAACAGGTTTGCGAAGGCTGATTAGTTGATTTCGATACTGATAATATGAAATCTTCTTATGCCGTATTTGTTATGTTGCGGTACAGTGATTATGAAAATTGTTGGATTGAGAGCAAGTGTAATATCATTAATCTGATCATAGTATCATTTTAAACATGAAACTGTTTCCGTGCTTCTGCTACTTTCTAAGTTGATAAGGTTGCGAGAGTTGTGGATTTGGGAAATCTGAACTGAAACTGAAAGTGATAAGCTATCAAAATTCATTTGGATGAGCTAGTCTATTGTTCTCTGTGCTTCATGGTGAGACCTGACAATTTGTGATGCTTTCCCCCAGAATGATAAGAATGTATGATTAGGAGAAGGGACGGAAATTAATGATAGGGATGCACATATCTAATGCATTTCTGCCATTTGCAGAACCTCTTTTGAAAGCAGGAAAAAAAACACAATTCATTCTGCTTAATGCTGTCAGAGTCTTAAGGTTTTAGGCCTGGGATAAATTGGTAATGGATTCTGTTGCTTTGAGTATTTTCATGATTTTCAACTATTGATTTCAGGCTCTTAAGGATTTATACACACATTTGACTCCTATACAACGTGTGAATATTGCACGCCATCCGAACAGGCCAACATTCCTTGATCACATATTTAGCATAACTGAAAAGGTTTGCTACTCACGAGCTCATTTAACTTTTAGATTTTCCTAATTGCACTGCTCTTAATTCTGATATTTTGTGTTGATACTATAGAACTATCTTAGTGAATATCTATGTATGCTTAAATGTCCAGTTTGTAGAGCTTCATGGAGATCGAGCAGGCTATGATGATCCTGCTATTGTTACTGGAATAGGAACAATAGATGGTAGAAGATACATGTTCATGGGTCACCAAAAGGGAAGAAACACAAAAGAGAACATTATGCGTAACTTTGGGATGCCTACTCCTCATGGGTATGTTCAATTACACATGCATGCATGTATCTTTAATATACTTCGAAGTGAGTTTATGATTTCTATCCCACACATTATGCAATCCACTTGGAGAGTTAAATATTTAGTATCTGTCATGGACTGATAGATGTCTGTTTTTTAACAGCTATCGGAAGGCTTTACGCATGATGTATTATGCGGATCACCATGGCTTCCCTATAGTTACTTTAATTGATACACCTGGAGCATTTGCAGACCTTAAATCTGAGGAACTAGGCCAAGTATGTGGATAATCGTACAACAATTTTTTCAAGGCATTCTTTAAATAGATTTAGCTAATTTGTCTGCTATTTATATGCACAGGGTGAAGCCATTGCTCATAATTTGAGGACCATGTTCGGCCTAAAGGTTCCAATTGTTTCTATTGTTATTGGGGAAGGTGGCTCTGGTGGTGCTCTGGCAATTGGATGTGCCAATAAATTGTTAATGCTTGAAAATGCAGTTTTCTATGTGGCAAGGTAATTCTAGTTTTGTTTCGCTCCATTTATTCCAAACTCCTAATGTTTGTGCAAATTTACTGTTGAACATTTGCTTGTCTTGTTGAAAAGAGGGGGGCTCATGTAATCAGCAGTAGAAATTATCACCCTGTACCCTATAACTTGTACAGAAGAAAAGGATTTAGGAAAATATATTTGGCAAACTCCCTTTGGCTTTCACTGTTAGTTGAGAATATGGTGGCAAAATTACCCTTAAGTTGTTCTTTCATTTTCTGATGGTGCTGAGGTTTGGTGGTTTTTTTCTGAACGACTTACTTTACTCTGTTGCTTATAGTGAATAGTCAATTTGGAGGATATAACAATTTGTATTTGTGGCATTGTGCACATACAGTCACTGGCGAGATGACTGTCTATTTTAGCGCAGTTCTCACTTCTTGTCATGATTTGCACATACAGTCACTGGCGAGATGACTGTCTATTTTAGCGCAGTTCTCACTTCTTGCCATGATTCTCCTGTTGACTGTAGTCTGGTTAAGCAAGATTATATTTCTGGCCTAGGCAAGGAAGTGTGATGATTAACAACTTTATTTTATTTTGAGGCTCCAACTTTGCAAGGCATCAACTGTTCTCCACATTCTCTCTTTTATAAGGATATGTTGTTTTATGCTCCAAATTAATTTTTTATTTTTCACACCAATGTGCCGGTCAATATTATATTTCTTAATATTTTTTTAACTTTTTTTTGTGTTACAGTCCTGAAGCATGTGCAGCAATTTTATGGAAGACTGCCAAAGCTGCTCCAAAGGTTTATACAGTCTTCTGACTGTTGGACTTTGTCTGTTTTTGGACTTCTAATTGATTATAATAAATCCCCCCCCCCCTCCCCCCCCCCTCTTTTCTTCTCCTGCAGGCAGCTGAGAAGCTTAAAATCACTGGTCCCGAGTTGTGCAAGCTGCAAGTTGCTGATGGAATCATACCTGTAATTATATTCTTTTTAAGATTTTCTTTTATAAAGCTGTGATAAGATATTAATCCATGATGAAATGCATGTTTCACAAATGATAAAGTATGCTGCGGGATGGGAGGGGGTGGGTCCCTGAATCCAGGAAGCTGTGCATGTACTTATAGAGACATTCTTATTGAACTTTAGTTCAAATTCATGATGCTGGGATGCTACTTGTAAAACAATATTGGACTGCCTCTCTAGATATTGTTACCTTTATAAATAACAGCTGCTTCACTTTTGTTTTTTTCAGCTTTTGGATCTTTATGTTAGTTTCTGTGACATCTTGAAGAATTCTGTTTTTTTTTTAAAAAAATATTTAACAGGAGCCATTGGGAGGAGCACATGCAGATCCATCATGGACCTCACAACAGATAAAGAATGCAATTAATGAAGCTATGGATGTGAGTGCCTCTTGCAATGCTTCTTTAAGAATCAAATTTTAAATATCATATCCTAAAATTAATCTTGGATTTTAACAGGAGCTCAACAAAATGGACACAGAAGCACTACTAAAACATCGCATGCTTAAGTTCCGAAAAATTGGTGGGTTTCAAGAAGGGGTCCCGGTTGATCCTATAAAAAAAGCCAACATGAAGAAGAAAGAAGAACCTGTTGCAGGAAAGACTCCAGTTATAGAATTGGAGTATGAGGTTGAAAAACTGAAACAGCAAATTTCAAAGGCCAAGGAGTCATCTAGCAAGCCCACGGAGTTGGCTTTAAATGAGATGATAGAGAAACTAAGGAAGGAGATTGATCTTGAATATTCTGCAGCTGTTGAAGCGATGGGCTTAAAGGACAGGTTTTTGAATTTGCGGGAAGAATGTTTAAAAGCAAATTCACAGGACCATCTCATGCATCCAGTTCTAATGGACAGGATTGAAAAACTCAGTGATGAATTTAACAAGGGCCTGCCAACTGCTCCTAATTATACCAGCCTGAAGTATAAGCTTGACATGTTGAAGGAGTTTTCTATAGCCAAAAGCAGCTTGGAGAAGAAGGGCAAGGGTGAGGAACTGAAACTGGATATCAATAAGAAACTCAAAGAGGTTATGGATCAGCCTGAAATGAAGGAGAAGATGCAAGCTCTGAAGGCAGAAGTTCAGAAGTCAGGGGCTTCCAGTGCTGCAGATTTAGATGATGGCACAAAGGAGAGCATATCAAAGATGAAGAAAGAGATAGAGTTGGAATTGGCGAGTGTCCTAAAGTCCATGGATTTGAATGTTGAAATTGTAAGGGCCAAGGAACTCATTGACCAAGACTTGAAGGCTAAGGTAGAAAGTTTAGAGGAGGAAACTAACAAGAAAATTGAAAATCTAATGAAGTCATCGGATCTTAAAAACACTATCAAGTTACTGAAGTTGGAAATGGCCAAGGCAAGGAAAACACCCGATGCTGCATTAAAAAGTAAAATTGAGGCTTTAGAACAACAAATAAAGCGGAAGCTTTCAGCTGCCATTAGCTCCTCAGAAATAAAGGAGAAGCACGAAGAGCTGCAGGCAGAGATCAAAGCGCTAGAAGGTGATGGAGGATTAAATGGGAGTTTGAAAAATGATGATCTAAAGGAAGCAAGTTCCAAGTATGATGAATCCAGGGTATAAATTAATTTGGGTGCAAATCGCAGCTTCATTTAAGAGTGAGTTCTTTGATTCTTACGTCTCCTTGTTCTTTGATGGATAAAGTATACATATAGCTTTCTCTTTTAAGTTTTGTTTAAGGGTACATCCTCTAGGCCGAGGGTGTTAGTTTCTTAAACCAGCATGTATTTGTCCTCTCTTTGATGAAGAAAACAAGTGTTCTTTCTCGAGGTGGACTCGGTTCAATTTGCATAATTCAGCATGCCTTTCCTTTGCTATGGCATTGCAGAGTTCAATTTATTTCAAAGAGTTAATTTAGTAAATAAATAGACTGCTATGTATTTCTGGCACTGAAGGGAATATATTTAATTTGCATAAACAAGTTGAGTTATTGCATTCATTTCACGACTCTTTCCTTCTAGGTATGCAGCTGGTGAAGATGGCCTAGAAAGAAGAGATTACAGCCTTTCATCGAAGCAGTCAGAACTGTACCGTGCTCTTCTTATCAGAAGATATTCAACCTCGTGCATTATTGGTGTACACCACAGGGTTTTGTTCCAAGGAAAAGGTTAGACCATATTTTTTTTTTTACAAGAAAAAAAAGTGTGTAGGCGTTATTGATGCCTTTTCTATTTTCATGTAAGAGAATTATATATGCACTACAAAATATTAAAAAAACCTTGACGTTAATCAAAGACTAGTTAAATAATAAAAGAATCTTGAAGCGCTGTATAAACAATGCTTGCTGATTCAACAAATATATATATATATATATATATATATATATATATATATATATATAAAATTTTATTTAAAAATAAATCCAATTTTTTTTTAAAAAAATTGTTTTAATGGAATAATGTCCAAAAAACAATTGTATTTATTTTATTTAATTAAATCAAAGCTAATTTTTTTAAAAAAAAAACTGCAAATAAAAAAAAAATACTCATAAGTGGTGGCCTAGCAGGTCAATTGCCTGTGTTGTGCTACAAGTCGATTTGATTTTTTTGAAGCATAAAAACTGCAATCTGGGTTGATTTTCTTGAAATGTAAAAAAACGATATTTAAATGCTGTAAGTGTATTTCAAAAAAGAAGAAAAAAAATTAATTACTCTATATTATAAAAAGAGAACTGAAAAAAATAATGATTGTTATTCTCAAGAATTAAATTAATAAAAAATAAAATCAAAAGAAAAATCAATGAAAACAAGTAAAAATAAGATATAAGCAAATCCATGTGATGAAAAAAATTGAAAATAAACTAAAATTTGATAAAATAGCTAAGAATAAAAATTAAAAATCAAAACATTATGGATGAAAATCTCAATTAAATATTGAAATGAAGGGCAAAATTAAAAATTCTTAAGCCAACAAATTCACAACAAAAATAAAAATCAAATGAGTGAGGGTTAAATTTGAAATTTTTTTTTGAAAAAATTAAAAATTAAAACACACCATTTGATGCTCAAAATGTTAAACCTGACGGGTTGGCTTGTGACCCAAGAAACTTGGGGCTTAAGTCAGCTTAGCCAAAGACATTTGATGCTTATAGTTAATTCAAAAACAAAAACCTTCATAAAAAAACTAAATTGAATAAAGCTCGAAAAAAAAAGCTCTAGGTAAAGTGTTTTTTTCAAAATAAATGAAAAATCCCATAGAAAATAGGAAAAAGTAAAAAAACATTCAAGGATGAAACTGAAAAAAATAAGCTAAGAAAAGGGGGGTTACCAAACAAATATAGGTGAACTTTTTAAATCAAAGTTAATCTTTTAAAGTCGCAAAATATTAAATTCCAAACATGAACTCAACTAAGAATGTCAATATAAAACAAATTCAATACTGAAGGGTGAGATAAATTAATTTAATTACAAAAAAATCTTTTTAAAATAACAAGATCTAACCAAGAGCACCAAAAAATCAAGACAATGTCAGACCAAATTAATATTAAAGAATGAAATAAATTAATTGAATCAAATTAAAAGTAATTCCTTCTAAAAGAGGTAGATCTAGCAAAGACAAAAAAAAAAAACCCTCCAAAGCAACCCGTGTTACTCTAAAAAATTCAAAAAAAAATCCCATAAAAAATGAGAAAATACATTGGATGATAAAACAAAAAAAAACTTTGAGTCAACCCAACTTAACTTTAATAACATGCGGCCTAGGATATGAGATAGAGATAACCTCACAAAAAGAAAAGCAGAACAAATCACAATGCTCAAGGTTCAATAGGTCAATGTCAAATTATGAAAATAAAAAAAACTTTAATTTTTTTTTAAAAAGACCGATCTTAAACATGGTTAATCATCGAAACTCATTGACCGGGTCATGATTGTAGAAGACAAACATGGAAAATAACGAAGCTAAATTCTCAATCATACAAAAATTGAAAAAAATAAAAAAAATAATGAGAACTAAATCTTGCTCACAAAATAATTGAAGAAAATAATCAGAGATTAAATTGAAAAACAAAATAAATGAAGAAAATGAAAAAAAAAGCAATAAAAAAATAAGACCAGATAAAATTAAATTAAATTCTAAAGGACAAAATAAAAAAATAATGATGTAAAGGATAAAAAATTAAAAATTAAAAAAATGAGAACCAAATTGGATAAAAAAAATTAAATGAAATAAAATGTTGAGGGATGAAATTAAAATAAAAAAAAACTTCAAGAAGCACTAAAATAAAAACAAATAGAAATTATAAGAACGAGAACCATTTTTAAAACAAATACAAATTGGAGGACACAACTGATTTTTTAAAGGCTCGACACGAACACCAAAGCATATGAGAGAGAAGAATAGGAGGAGGAAAAACTTCCATTATCATCAAACTACCGCGAACCAGACTAAACACGCCACTCCAACAATTGCGCCACCACCTAATGCTTTGGATGAAATGTCAATCAATAGTTTTTGACCATCAAAAACACCTCATGCGCCTCTAGTTTGGCGCGGGGGATGATGACATGCTAACGCGTGCATAGCAGGCGTTAGCCTTTTATATTAATTTATTAATAGTTAAATATTTCAAATTACTACAAATCCCTTAAAGATATCTTAATATAACAAAAAAAAAACATGCAATAAAGATGAAAATGCCCTCCCAAGCCAGGGTTAGACTTTTTTTTAAGTCAAAGGTTAGACATCTCATTTAACTGTACAAAAAATATGTAAAGACAAAATACCCATCTTTACAAGGTCAATACTTTTGAGGTTTAAATGATATCATCGTTCTTTAACTATGCAAATAAAATTGAAAATACCTAAAAGTACTTGGACAAAAATCCTATTTTTTAGCTTTTAAGGGCGACAAAGTGATTTTAATGTATATAAAAAACATTAAATGACTAAATTATCCCCGATCAATTGACAAATGACATTTTGATTCCCTTGAAAAGACGACTTTACCCCCACTAGCAAGACATTTGTTCAGTGCAGTGAAGGATAAAATGGTTAATAAACTGTCTGAATCTACAATGTTTCTCCTCACATGCTACTGGAAATCACTAAGCCATATTCATTTTTTTTATATCATGTCGTTTATTGGTTCACTTTTCGACCACATACAATGCCTTGGAAGTTTGGCAAGACATCAATAAGCCTAAAAAAATCCATTTCTCTTATCAGTTTTTAACTAGAAACAATCACTCTAGAGACCTCATTAAACCCGTTTATAGTCTTAAGTCATCATTTAATCAGTCCAAAAATGAAATATCAACCTAGATCCTAAAAACTTCTCGAGCGCCAAACTATTTTTTCAAGGAGTATGAAAACATCTCAAAGTTTATAACGCTTCTAACTTTCCCAATATTATTGCCTCTACCAAATTTTAGGAGGTATATTAATATATTTTTATACCTTTAGTTTAACCTCATGATTATCCCTTTTAGGGGTTTAGTTGCATGATCAAAAGGTCACAACTAGTTTAGCCAAACTCCAATTAACTAATAATGACTCCTTCTAAATGTATGTCTTTTAATTAGAATTTAAACCTCTCTAATATTGATTTTAAAGGTTATCTAGCTAGATATGGAAATACAACCAATACAACTTGTCACAATAATATTGTAATAGTTATCATGACCATGCAAATTATGGTTGAATAACTCACTCAAATTTAAAACAAACTTACATATAGTCAATCAAGCATTTTTTTTTTGGTCTAAATATATAAGGGCAAGTGTAACGATACACCACCATAACCAACACTTCAATAGAAATGTTTGAAAGTCATCAACCTCATGTTAAGTATCATATGCATGTACAACAAGCATCACATCAGATTTAACCCAATATAGACATGATCACTTACAAAATATCATTCACACCACAAATATATAGGTTACCTCATACTAATAACATGGCTTAACTACCTTATGTACAACTAATACAACCTGATGAGGTTATAAAAATTATAAACAATATTCTGGGATGAATTATTCCTAGAAATTCTCATATATCATTTATAGTGAATTCAATGACCTCCACTTCAAGACCACGTAGGCTTCTCCTTAGGCAAATCTCTCTCTTGAGGGATATAAAACTCTTCTGGAATAAATACCTACACAAAGTCCCCTGATTTTAACTACCTTATGCAACGTAGGAGGGTAGAAAAGTAATCTTGTATGATTAAAATAATATTGTCTTATTGCTCGAACCATCATATCTAATTAATGTAAGCATGGATTGTTTGTTCGTATTTAATGAGAATGTGATAAGCATCATAATTATTAATCCAGGCTCAAGGTACGAGAGGCTTAGTATAGAGTGACCCTTCAATTATACACCAGGAAAAAACGGGTCTAATTCGCAATTGCACCCAAGAATGATTAGAGACAGCCGTGTCACTGCTCAACAGGGGATTGGGTCCCTCACCCAACACGAGGTTGGACACGTCCAAGCCCAACAGGGGGTTGGGCACGGTTGTGTCCAGACCTATCGTGGGGTCGGGCGAGGACACGTCCAGGTGGACGAGCCCTCACCCAACACGGGGTTGAACGTGGACGCATCCAGGCCCAACAGAGGGTTGGGCACAGTCATCCCCCTCCCTAACTTAAAGTTGGGCACCGAGAAATATATAATCCCATCTTGGGTTATGACTTTCGTTTGGGCGCGGTCACATCCAGACCCATCGTGAGGTCGGGCGCGGACGCGTCCAGGCCCAACAGAGGGGTTGGGCACAATTATTCCCTCCTCAACTTATAGTTGGGCACCAAGAAAGATATAATTCCATCTTAGGTTATGACTTTCGTGTGTTGTCTTTTAAATAGGGTTGATTTAAGAAACCATGACCCATTAGTAGCCCTTCAAGTCTGCTCATTTTTAGAGAAATAGGGAGACTTAAGACTAAAGAGATTTTTAACTAACCTTAGTTGATTCATGACCTTGGTTAGGGTGTCCTTTGTGCTCCCCCTTTCAGGGCCTTACTAGCAGGGATGGTGTTCTTAAAGAGTTTGTTGTTCAAATCTTCAAGATATATTCCTAGTCCTTTTTTTTAGAAGCGTTGGATTGTCACTAATGCCCTAGAGAAGTGGGTCTTAGATGCCACAGGGGTGTATAACCCTGTTTGGACCAATAGGAGGCGCTACTATAGAAGGGCTGGCTTTCGCACTTCTTGATGTCGTAGAGCCTGGTACTCGTGTTATCTAGGAGAAATATAGGTCCTAGACCACATATAGGGTGTGTAACCGGGGTTGGATAGACGGGGTGAGCCTGATAAGGCTACCTAACACTCTTAAATGCCATAAAGATTGGTCCTATGTTGTCCATAAGAAATGTGGGTCCCAGACCACACACATGGGTATGTAGCCCGTTTGAACAGACATGATGGACTTGATAAGGCCACTCCAATGCTCTTACTTCCAACTAAAAAGGCTAGACAGAAGGAAGGGAGGGGGAGTTGAAAGCCGCCCTGAAGAGTGAAGCATTGATCTCCTACTACTGCCCTGAAGAAGTGGGTCCTAGATGCCACAGGGGTGTGTAACCCCGATTGGATCGGTAGGAAGTATTCTTGAGAAATAAACGTAAAATTAAATAAGAACACAAATGGTAAAACAAATATTCTTAATTCACGTATTTAATAATGATACACCTTAAGGTGGCCTGAGTGCCACGTATGAGGAAGGTCAGCCTTGTGGATCTTACAGATGATAAGTGTTAGCTCTAATCACCCTTATCACCCTAAAAAGGCCATCCTATTTTGGAGCTAGTTTTTCTCTACT
Source organism: Populus simonii (assembly GCA_007827005.2). Classification (NCBI taxonomy): domain Eukaryota; kingdom Viridiplantae; phylum Streptophyta; class Magnoliopsida; order Malpighiales; family Salicaceae; genus Populus; species Populus simonii. Next base: position 8,073,964 of record CM017469.2, read on the forward strand.
CTCTCTATTGCCTGTGGCTTCCTGATTTCCCTTCACCGCAGCTACTCCTTTATTAGTTGGGAATTTAGGGTAAGATACTTAGTGCTGATTACTGCACTGAGCTGATGGAGTAGTGGCCTCCCGATAATGGCATTGTATGGGGGATGGGTATCAATTACCAGAAAAGTGTTTTGGAGAGTCACACAACAAGGTGCAATTCCCATAGTGACGATCAAACTTGCTGCTCCCTTCACGGGCACCACTGACCCTTCTATCCCGATGAGGGGTGTTGGCACTAGAGTCATTCTGGAGGCATCTATGCCCATCTTTGTCATAGCCTCGGCTGATAGGATGTTCATTGAGCTGCCACTATCCACTAGTATACTGTGAACCCTGTGTTCCTCCATTATAGTGGAAAACACCAAGGCATCTCCATGCGGGTATTTAATCCCTTGTCCATCAGCAGGGGTGAATGTGATGAGTTTATGCCAAAACCTTTCTTGGCCTATTATAACTAGGTTTTGATCCCCAAACCTTGTTCTCTTATTGTTGGCAACACCCACATTGGTTGATGAGCCCCTCGGTATGACAAGGACCTCTGGGAGCATTAGTCCTTGTTGTCTCGCTTCGTTTCCCTCCCCTTCTAGAGATGGATCCTTTTTTAAGCATTGTCTGAGGTATCCTTGTGCCAAGAGTCTCTCCACCTTTTTTTTTAGAGCATAACAATTCTCGGTGTCATGTCCCTTCTTCCTATAAAATTGGCAGTACTTCTTGAAAAACTTAAGGTTGATATTAGGCTTTAAGAAAGAAGGACACTGGAGCAAGTTTTGACCCCTTAAGGTCATATAGATCTATTTATAACTGGCATTTACATGGGTATAAACCCTTTCGGGCTTGTTGGGAGGTTCCCTAAAGGACCTTATCTTCTTAACCTTTTGTCGTCTAACAGGGGAATGATTCTTGTTGGGGGATTCGTCATTGATCCCTCCTTTATGGACTTGAGTGGAGCTTTTATGAGCAGCCAAGGCTTTCTCTACTCTTATATGACTCTTAATCATCTGTTTCACCCTCATGAGAATTTTGTTCCGTAGCAGGTGGAGTTATTTCCACAACTTTTCATTTCTGACCCCCTTAATTAAAGCCTCGCAGGCTATGGGCTCTAGAGATCCTCCACCTGGAGCATTTCTTCATTAAATCTCCTCATATGGGCCCGAATGGACTCTTTCTAGCCTTGGATAACACCAAAAAATTCAGCTGAGCTTTTTTTCATAGGGATGTTGGTACTGAAACATGCTACCAGCTTAGCACATAGATCCTGGAAACTTAGAATTGACCCTGATTTCAGGCAGTTATACCATGTTCTCATGTTTCCTCTAAAGGTAGTGGGCAATATCTTGCACATCACGCCATTGTCATGGATGACTAGTTTAAGGCTCCCCCTCACATTCTGGAGATGGTCCCGAGGGTCTGTAAGTTCATCATACGTATCCAGGCTCGTCTTCGCAGATAAATACTCCTTAAGTATTTCGGCTTCCAGATATCTAGCCTTATATATGTTTATAAAATATAAAGATAGTGTCGTTGTTAAGGTCTTCATTAACAATGGTTTTGCACTTAATGTATTGCCTTGGGTTGCTTACAAATTGACTCATCCCATATAAAGCACAACCATATAATGACCTATGATTACAATGGCACTAACAAGTACTTGGAAAAATTAAAATTAATATGGATATTAAGTCTCATTAATTTCTAATCACTTTTTAAGTAATTGATATTCAATCAACATACAACATGTTACTAGAAAGGCTTTGGTTGATATTCAATCAACATACAACATGTTATTGGGAAAGCCTTTGTTGCACTTTGTTAGGGCAGTGGCCATTTTATTACATTAAATGGTTAATACATAGCTAAAAGGTAATTGGTGATTGTAAAAGTTGAAGAACATTTAACATTGTTAAGGAATACATATGTCCTCTGTATATAATATAAACATTGTTAAGGAATACTTATGTCCTCTATATATAATATAAAGGAACTCACAATGGTAATTTGTATTTTTTTTAAATTATCAACACCAATTTGATCCCTAAAAATACATTTATAGAAAGGTCAAAATTATCTTAAGCTACGAGGATGACGACTAAATGCATGGAACTTGAATCTCCCGATAGAGATGATTTATTCAAATTCAAGCTAGAAATATATAATAATTATTGATTTGGCCTGGGATTCTGACCATGCTGAAAATATTTTCAGAGGATAATGGAGAAAAGGAAGGATAGAATAATGGCTAAAATGGAGGGACATGAACCCAATGATCTAAAGATGGTGATTCCATATATCCAAGATATATTTCCTTGTTTGAGTCATGTCATCCAGCCATGTAAAAAAATCATGGGCTATACTTTACATATGAAATAATTAAAGCTGCTAGAGAAAGATCTAGAGTTGTTATGACGCCACTATTGACCATCAACACAGTATAGGAAAGAGTTGAGGCTGATTCATTTGTCAAGAAGTTCACTTTTAGAGAAAAGTTGGGCAAATAAGAGAGAAAAAAAGGTTCCAACAATCATCAAGATGAAGTGATTCATTATAGCATTTCCTTAATTTTTAGTATTAGGGTTAAAATGCTAAAAATAAATATTTTGTATTGAACCTAGCTTTAATTAGGTTATTCTTATTGTATGGATATATTGTTTAAGTTTTTAAGTTTTAATAAAAATGTTTTCATTTCTATTTTTCTATTTTAGAGATCTTAAAAATGATCACCATCAAATATTCACATTAAAAATGTTTGGCATCTTGAATAATTAATCATTATAAATGAAAATGATTTGGAGGATAAGACAATTGTAATTGAGAAATTCATTAAGTTGATAGAACATTTAGAACATGTTGTTTTATCATACTAAGATGAATTAATAATAGACATTGGCACCAAAGAGAATAAGCAAGAACTTAAAATAAACATTTTAGTTTCAACATAAGAAAGAAAAGGTTGATTGATTTATTGAGTTGATATTCCAATATTTTTGCAAGGTCCTACACTGATATGCTAGGATTAGACATTGATATTATAATGCACAAGATTTCTTTGCTTGTAAATTCCAAACCTGCAAAGCATAAACTAAGGAGATTAAGACTAAAACTACCATTAAAATTTAAGGATGAAATTTATACACAATTGAGTGCAAGTTTTATTGAAGTTATAAAGTATTTGTTATGGGTATCCAGCATTGTGTAAATAAGACAAAATGATGAAAGGATCAAGATGTGTATGAATTATCATAATCTGAACGATGCAAACCTATAAGATGATTTCTTGTTACGATACATAAACATCTTGGTAGACAATATGGATAAAAGTGCAACATACTCCTTTATGAATAGGTTTTATCGGTATAACCGAATCAAAATGGTAGAGGATAAGGAAAAAATTACCTTAATTACTTATTGGGGAACATTTTGCAACAAAGTTATGTCATTTGAATTAAAGAATGCCAGGGCTATATATTAAAAGGCAATAGTAACTCTATTAATTGTATGACACACAAGAAGATCAAGATGTATTTTGATGACATGATTGCCAAATCAATAAAGGATTAAGATCACATGCAAGTGTTAAGTAAGTTGTTTAAAAGACTAAGGAGGTACAAATTAAGGCTCAATCCAGCCAAGTGTTCATTTGGAGTCAAATCTTGAAAGTTTTTAGAATTTATAGTAAGAGAAAAAAGAAATAAAATATATCTAGAAAAGATCAAAGATATCTAAGTTTTGTTTATGCCTACTATAGTGAAGGAGGTTTGAAGTTTCCTTGAAATGTTTAATTATATTGCTAGGTTTATTTCATAACTTATTGCTATATATGAGCCAATCTTCCGATTACTTTATAAGAAAAACCCTGGGACTTGGGATAAGAAATGTTAAAAAGCTTTTGAGAAGATAAAATAGTACTTATAGAAGCCACTGATATTGGTACCAATCGTACCTAAAAGACCTAATTTTATACTTAATAGTTATAGATAATGTTGTGGGTTGTATGTTAAGTCAAAACGATGATTCTAAAAGAAAAAAGCAAGTCATTTACTATTTGAGCAAAAAGTTTATTAAACGTGAATCCCGGTATAATATTGTAAAGAAGACTCATTGTGCTTTAATGTAGTGTACAAAATGTCTCAGGCAATATATATTTTTATTACACCATGAAATACCTTATTGAAAAATCTTATTTATCCAATAGATTTGCATGTTGGCAGGTGTCCTTAACTGAATACAATATTGCTTCTATAATTTGGAAAGAAATGAAATGTTATTATTGATCACTTAATAGATAATACGGGTGATGATTACAAGCCATTGAATTTTGAATTTATGTTAAAGATATTTTAGTGTTAAAACCTAAACAAGGGTTAAAAGTGATTTGTAAACAATGTATTGCAATGGAGATGTTAGTGTATCTAGAAATAGTATTAGAGTAATCATCATCTCTCTTGATAAAAAAACAGTATCTAGTTGCAATCAAGCTACAATCACTTATATTAACAACATAACTATATATGAAGAATGTATTAAGGGTTCTAAACGACTTAAAAGTTAAAAGTGAAGAAGTTAAAAATGTACGAGGATTCCATTCTAATTATATATTAAGTTAAAGGTGAATGAAAAACTAAAGATGAAGGGCTAGTTTTTTTACCATAAATACCTCACCAAATTAGAAGAGGAATTTGAAGAAATTGAGTTCACACTCTTGAGGAAGGAAAAGAATTAGTTTGTCAATGCTTCATAATTGTAGCTTTGATGGCTCAACTCGATGATGGAGGTCCAAGTACAACTTTTTGCATCGAATTAAAGAATTTTCTAGTTATTGATTGTGTCCACATTGATAAGGAAACAAATGAGGAACCTTGGTATTATGATATCAAAAATTTCCTTAAGAATCAAGAATATCCTGATAAAGCTACCAAGATATATAAGAAAACTATGTGCTGGTTAGCCATAAATTTCTACTTAGATGGAGGGATTTTGTACAAAAAAAGGTTGATAATACTTTTCTTAGATATTTAGATAAAGTAATAGAAGAAATTCATGAAGGTGTTTATGCTACACATGCTAATAGGCATATGATGGCATGATAAATACAAAAATGGTTACTTTTGGATAACTATGGAAAATGATTGCATCAAACATGTTTATAAATGCCACAAATGTCAGGTGTATAATGATAAAATCAATGCTTTACATATGCCCATGTGTAATATGATGTCACTATAGCCTTTCTCAATATAGGGGCTAGACAAGATTAGTCCTATCAATTCAAAGGCACAATGATCACTGTTTCATTTTAATGGCCATTGACTACTTTACCAAGTGGATAAAAGCATATTCTTACACTAATATTACTTAACAAGTGGTTAGTTAATTAATAAAGAATAACATCATTTATCGATAAGGTGCTTCATCAACCATCATCACTAATAAATTTTAATGGTAAGATGATTTTAAATTTATGCACCTGGTAGAAGGTGAGAAACTTGAATTTCTCTTCTTATCATTCTAAGATGAATGACACGATAGAAACAACTAACAAAAACATTAAGAAAATAATTGAAAAGATGGTGATTACCCATAGAGAATGACATAAACGCTTTCTTGTACCTTGTTAGTCTACTAAACAATAATAAAGACATCCACGAGAGCAACCTCATATTCTTTAACTTATGGGATGAAAGCAATTTTACCTTTAGAGGTTGAAATCTCATATTTGAGGATATCAAAAGAAGCATAACATGATGAATTAAAATGGGTTAGGGTCCGGTATGAATAATTGAATCTGATTAGTAGAAAGAGATTCATTACCATTTATCATGATTTGTTTTATAACAAAAAGATTGCCAAGGCTTGTAATAAAATGGTATGTATTAGAGAATTCCAACTTAAGGATTTTATGTTGAAAAAAGATTATACCACTTCTTAGAGAAGTAAAAAGTAAATGGTCACCTGAATATAAAGACATAAATGTTGTGAGGAAAGCATTTTCAAACTTGGGCAAAACTAGTAAATTCAAACTAAGTTAAAAAGAATTATACCTAATATTGTAATTAGTTTTATCCAAAAGCAATAAAAAAAAACTTTATGCCATGTCCAACCATTTTGATATAAATTTATTGGTAAATTTTGTTTCCTCAAATCTACTCTTTTTAGTGTTTTTAAAGACAAGAACGAGGTGTCCAACTTGTGAACCAAAATTGCTTACATATGCGTTCGTATACTATAATAGTTTGGTTAAGCTAACATTATCATCATATCAAGGATTTGCTATAATGTTTTATTGAGTTTTACATGTGTAGGTCTCCTTTTCATTTTTTATTATTAAGTTGGGGTAAAAGGGTGTAAATAATGATGAATAATGTGGTAAAATATGTTAGACGCATAGTCATAACATGATTAAGCTTTTAAACCAAAGCATAAAGCAAACATGATGAAAAAAACTCATATTTAAGGGCATTTAAGTACTACAATACAAGTCTTATAATTGCTAAAAGAAGCAAGACATGATAATGAAAATCATGAGATATTCAAAAATTAACAAGCATAGATTTTTTTAGCAAACTTTATTGGGTCAGTAGTAAACAAATCTAGAGTGAGAGCACACAATCAAAATTGGCATAAGCAAAATTCTAGAAACTTTCATTTCAAAGACCAACACAACTTAAATCGAAAACCAACAACCATATGGAATAACTGAGCAACCATGTCTTATGAATCTATGCTAGAACCATCCTTCAGGGCAAACCAAATCAGAGGAAAAATACCAAATCCATGTAAAAAAACCTTTATTCTAAAGGTCAAGGAATAAGAAAATAATAATTGCATTCGAGATTTTATAAAAACATATATTTTAATTTGACATGGAAGCTTTAATGAATTAAAATAATTGTTTATAGAGGACCACCACCATGCCAAAAACCTAAACAAAATAGCACATCTATCTACCAACACATCCCACCTAAAGAAACACAAAATTTATGAGCAGATTGTTTCTTTCGTTAATGGTAGAGAAGGTGGAAAAAGAAGAGGAAAAGAATAGATTATGTTGAACCATATAAACGCGAAGAAAATCCCAAAACATAAGAAAAATGAAGAAAAATAAAACCAGAAGAGGTGAAAAGCACGAGGTAAACAAACAAAACTATCGACCTACTTCTCCATCCAAAGTCATGTTAACTAAATCTAAAGAGAGGCTGTAAAACATGTGGGTTGTGTTAGACGGTGGATTTGTTACAATTCAATAACAACCATTGATGATACCATTGTGGGTTGCCTTTGATCGTGAATCCATATATTTAAAACCTGAAATTGCGATTAAATTTGAAAGATGTTTTTTTTTGTGTTTTTTATTGTTGATGTGGAAAAAGAACCATAAGCATATAAAATCTAATCGAAGTAAACTTCTACTATCTTCTAAGATAAGAACAAAGGGATGGTGGCTATTAGGAGAAAAGAAAAAAAATAGGAAAACATGTCACAACATTAGTAATTCTCTTACACTAATGTGGAAGAAACCTAAGTTAAGAAAATATGTATAAATAACAACACAATTGTGCAACATGTAAAAAAGAAAAGAAAAGATGAAGAGTTTTAAAAATCACAAGAATGTTGTTTCTATAATGAATGTATATCTTGTTTTTAGTTTCTTTACTAGATCATTGGTTTGCGCAATGTTGCAGGTCAAATTAATTTTTTTAACATAAAAAAAATCAAAGCATTGCTAACATGCTTTCTAATAAAAATTAATAATCATGAACTCAAAATATAATGCATGTTGGACAACATCTTTTTTAAATATTGATACAATCACATATTGGATGGTATTTTTTTTTTCAAATATTGAGATGATCATATATTAAATTGACCTGAATTAATCTATCAAATCTACAACCTATGTAATAAGACAATGATAGCCTAGTAGAAAATAAATCAAAATAAATTATAAAGGTCAATTCATGATTAACCCAATGTTGAAGGATATAATTGAAAAAAATATTAAATTAAAAAACGACAAAAAAACTATCCAAGTCAACCTGAGTTAACTTGCCAAACTCACAGTTCAGATCATGTGATTAGGATAATATCATAGAAAACAAATAAAAAAAATCACATAACTCAATTTCTAACCAATCCAATATTGAAGAATAGAGTTGAAAAAAAAAATAAAAAAAAAGAAACAAAAAAAAATACCAATTCAAGTTATCCAGGGCTAACTTCATAAAACTTAAAAATAAATAAATTATTAAACTCCAGTCCTAATATTTTTAATGCTAAAAATTGAAATTAAAAAAAATTAAAATCATAAGACTACAATAATTCTATACAAAATAAATTAAGAAAAAATATAAAGTATAATTTTTAAAATAACATAATATTAAAGAATGAAAGTAAATTAAATTAAATTAAAAAATTATATTGTTAAAGGGTAAAATTAAAAAGAAAAAAAACCTAAATAATAAAAAACACTATTTCATGAGTGTGGCAATCCTTTCATTTGTTAATTAATATTAATAATTGTTAATATATAACTTTTGTGTTTTTCCATTGAAGCACGGCTGAATAATAAAATAATCCCAGTATTTTTCTATTTATTTATTTATCCCCTTGAATACTTTAGCTCCGATTCGTGAATTTCGTCTCCTCTCTCTCTCGTGATGTCTCTCTCGACATGGGTTTGATAATTAAATAAAAAAAGAGAGAGAGAAAACAATTTCGTCTCCTCTCTCTCTCTCGTGATCTCTCTCGACATGGGTTTGATAATTAAATAAAAAAAAGAGAGAAAAAAACAAACACATCTTCACTTCGCCCTGTCTCTCTCTAAGCCAACAAACCCCACCCCTCTCTGTTTCTCTAGGGTTTCGAACCCGAAAAAGATTTCAAGCAGAAACGTACGCATACAACTCCCGCTCCATAATTCTAGGGTTTTGACCGGCCGAGACTCTGTGCCACACCTACTTAACCTGCACTGTCTAGTCCTTTAGACCCTGATTTATCCTCGATTTCTTGATAATGGTGAGGTTCTGAACTCTTCTTCACTTCTCGCTTTCTACAAATCCTTTCCACTCTCTGATTTTATTATTTAGGGTGCAATCAGTTGGTTTAGAAAAAATAATTATAGTTACTCGAAAGGAGTTAGGTACTTTTGTTTTTTAGATTTTAGGTCAACCTCAAAACTTGATACTTAGTTTAATTGGTGATTTAATATGTTAATTTGGTTTTGCAACAGTAGGTGCTGCTGTTATAAGAAGAGAATTTGATATTTTTCATGCTGGTAAATGTTGAATGGTTGTTACCATGGATTTAAATGTGTCGCCGGTACCTGAAGGCGACGAAGATAATTCTGAAGGGCACGTAGAAGAATACAGTGCTGCTGGTGAACGGTCAGAGTCTGCTGTCGAAACTGCCCGCAGGGTATTTCTAAATTCTATTCTTGCTTTCTGTTTCCAGTATTTTACATTAGAAGAATCGACTTTTGTTCCAAATTATGGCGTTACTTTGGTGAATGATAATAATCAGGAAAGATTTTATCAGAGCTTTGCGATTCTGGAAGAATGAAATATATTGCTGTGATGTTTGTATCTGGTTTTTTTACATGACGGCTCTTTTTATGACTCCTAAGTGGTTTGGTTATATTTAAAGAATCATTCAGTAATCTGAACAGTCATTCCAACCTTGTGGCTGCTATATTTTATCAGGAAACAGGATTTGAAGTTGCCGTCGCCGCATGGAACTTTGGCATTGGGCCCCAATTTGTTATATTATAGCAACTGGATTAAGTATTTTGATTGAATCTGGAGATCATTTTAAGATTTTATGAAGCTATAAATCATATTTTTGTTGTTTTCTCTGGTGAGTGGCACTTTGATACTGGGAATGGGTTTGTGCCGTAGGATGTATTACTTTTCTGCTTCAGTTGTTGTAAGTCTTTAACAGTTGCAGGAACTTGAGGATGAGGATCTTATAATGTAATCAATTTATCACTTTTTCCTGGTTAATAGACAAATGCAATTATGCAAGCACATTAGGAACAAAGGTGTGGAAATTTAGCTTCATTACGGATATAATGGCTGTTTAATCTTAAAGCTTGGCAGATGGAGAGAAGAGTGTAAAGCTAGTAAACTTAACATTTAAAGACTTGTTTGTGATCATCGAGCCCCAAAGGAAAATAATGACTATTCTGTAGCTATAGAGTGCACACAAAACTTCCCTTCAACCAACATGTTGTCATTACTATCTTTAGTGCTGTGAAATGGAATGCCTTGAAGTTTTTGAATACTGAAGCATAGGCACTCTCTATTTGATTGGGGTTAAATGTTTTGAGTACCAACATATTTTGTGGACTTGTGTGTAAAATGACATTTTGTTTCCCTCCCTTGCTCATTCCCACATCTGGGTTCTCTTTTTTCCTTTTATGTTTTTTTGATGATTAATATAATGGCATTAGGGCATTTGTTTGTCTTCCATTTATATGCATGGTTGTTGATCTTATGTTCATCTTGATTAGGAACGTGAAGAAAGACGTAAGCGTTTGAGAAATGAATGCTTGGATGACAGACCTGTACATGTGTCTCGGCAACCAGTGCACGATCAATTCTTTCCATCTAAACACTATAAATCATATGATAAAAGCAAACTTCCTCCTGGTAAGTTTCTTGTCTAATTGCTCCATGCAGAAATGGTTTATGTGGCTTGCATTATGATGGTTTTAAATGGTGTTTACTGAAACCATTGTTCTATGGAATTAGTTATCTATTAGAGGTGTATGATACTGCCTCACTACATTTCTGAATATCAATCTATTGTTGGATTGTTTGATGGTTAAATTCGTAACCTGGTGGATCTGGCTTGCTACTGAAAATGAAAAAAGGGCTATGAAACAATTGTCATTTTTCTTTTGATATTTATAAGCAGTGGGGTATTTGTGGGTACCTTTAGGCCACCACAACTATTCCTCCATTGTTTGGGATTGGCCACAGGATGGGAGTCTCAGAGATCTTAATCATTAGCTCTTCACCAATTTTGATGTCCAAAATGCTTAGCAAGAAGGTGGTTTACATGCAACATTTGTAAGATTGCTCTTTAGTTACATGGTTGTTTAGAATCTTAGATGTTAGGCATATTATTTACTTAGGAGTTTGGCTTTATTTCCTATCACAGTAGTATTGATTCAAGAATTCATTTTTTTCCTATTCAGTATTGGTTGCTTCGATTTTCCTCTTCAGGAATTCTTATTTCTATTTGGTTTAGTTTTGGCATCCATATAAGAGCACATCCTATGTTTAAACGGAACTTATTTAGTGATTGACAATTAGCTGTTGACTATTGAAAGAACTTGACATTTTCTTCCTGCTCCTCTGTTTTATCACTTACATTTCTTTCCGTATCTCCTCCCTTACCTTCTATTCCCATCCTACATTACCAAGGTAATAACAAGACTGCTGTGCTTTTTTTTAATTACTACTACAGACATTGATTTCTCAAAACTCGAAATTAATGAATTAAGTGTACTGGAGATGATTATGCTTATGAGCTATTCCCTGGAAGTCAGTCATAGTTTTGTCTTATATTACTGCGGTGATTCCCTTGGCTGAGGACCCTTTGTCAATAAAACATAGTTTTAGCCACAAATATTAGAAAACTAGTTGTCATCTTGTATTGTTGATACTAGTGAATGGTTCTGCTGATGGGTATTTGGCATGGTAGTATTCCTCATTGCAAAGCTGCAGTAGCGGAGGATTGGATATTGTCTTTGTTAGCTTAAGAACTCAGAGAAGGGGGGGAAAGAGAGTAAAAAGATATTATTGAATGGTTCTCTGAGCTGTGGTCTTCTTCCTTTATCCTTTTAACCCTTCACTATATCTCTAAGCATTTGATTAGTCTATGTTTCTGCAGTTTTTCATATGCTTTCCTTAGTTTAAGGACACTGTTTGTTTCATCTTAGGTATCATTACTTTCATTCAATAATTTGCTATCCATAACTGCAGGCTGGTTGGACTGTCCTGCATTTGGCCAGGAAATAAATTGTATCGTACCTTCTAAGGTTCCACTCGGTGAAGCTTACAATGACTGCATTCCTCCTGGTAAAAGATACTCCTTTAAACAAGTCATTCATCAACAAAGAGTTTTAGGAAGGAAAGTAAGTACTTTGAACTTAAAAGTCATTTTTACCTCCTTTGCTTCCTAGTAAATCTCTTCTACTATCAGTGGGAAAACTAGTCATGACCACACAATTAATTTCTCAATAACCTGGCATTTTCTGAATCATCTGTATCATCTATCTATAGAGCCAAATTAGAGGAAATGTTCCACAATTTAGCAGGGTTATGTTGCTGCACAATTAAGGTTGCAATATTTGTAATTTGCTACCATAAGGAGTAATGAAGTATAAATTCTTCTCTGCAGGAAAAAAGAATATTATCTTGAATAATTCTAAGTTTATCCACTGATTTTTCAGCTTGGTCTGGTGATTGATTTGACAAATACTACTCGCTACTATTCAACAGTAGATTTGAAGAAAGAAGGTATCAAGCATGTCAAGGTGAATTGGCAATGACAATATTAATTTTCTCCAGTCTCTAATTTTATTGTAGAGTTGCTCACCTGATTATCAACTTCTTTTCTTTGATTTTCCAGATATATTGCAAGGGGCGTGATGCTGTACCAGAGAATACAGCTGTAAATACCTTTGTTTATGAGGTATGCTTCTTTTACAATACCTTCTCAGGTTTTTTCATGTTTTTTCCTCCCCCGGACCTTCTTGTAGCATATATGTTTTTTCCCAAATTTTGTGTGCTGCACAGGCCATTAGCTTGGTTTCATGGTAGTTTTTAAGGTTTTATGTCTCTTTTATGCTATTAAGCTATCACTGTTTTGAACCTCTAGTTGTAGTAAACAATGCCAGGATAGAGCATCATATACGAACCGAGAATCTCATATGTGAGCACAAGTTTGCTTGTGAACATGCCATGTGCATGTGTGTGCTTGCATGCCCATGCCTCATATGTCCATATGTGCATATGTTGGTTGATTGTGATTCTTTCTTGTCACCAAGTCAAACCATCACCCTCTCCCTCCCTTCCCAACCAAACAGAATCAACAATACCCCAGTGAACTAGGGTATTTAGTGATCCATGTGAAGGCAGCATATCCTTATCTCAGGAACCATTCATACCTAAACACACAATGTTGAATGAGTGTAATATTGTACTCAACAGTCCTGCATGTACATCATTTTTTCAGGTCATGCAATTCCTCTTGCGTCAGAAACATACAAAGAAGTATATTCTTGTTCATTGTACACATGGGCATAATCGTACAGGATATATGATAGCTCATTATTTAATGCGTTCACAACCAATGTCTGTCACTCAGGTAAGTTTCCAATGTCTCCTTTTACGTGTATCTCAATTGGTTTTATTCTACAAGTCATTGTTTTTAAATTTCTTTGCTAATTGCGCAGGCAATAGACATATTTGCTGAAGCACGTCCTCCAGGAATATACAAGCCAGATTATATTGATGCCTTGTACTCATTCTATCATGAAAGAAAGCCAATAACGGTTGTTTGCCCACCAACTCCAGAGTGGAAGAGGTCTTCTGAATTTGATCTCAATGGTGAGGCAGTGCCTGATGATGATGATGATGATGGAGGTTCAGCTACTAGCGTACATGTATGCAAATTCTTTGATGTAACATCTAGTTGTCATATTTTTCTGTGGTGGCATGATATAAACTGGTGTTGTTGTGGAGAGTTGTTTTGCGTGTATGTTGCTGTTTCTACCTGAGAACTGATTTTGGAACTATTGACTTCAGCATTAGGAGAACTATTATTATTTAGGCCCACAAAGAAAAATGCGGCAGCAGACATAGTGACAGATGTATTGTTGGTAATTGCTCAATTGTACTTGACTACATGCAGTTTCAAACTCTCATTTGGAGTTGGTAACAAGTCAGGGAAAAAAGGGCCTTAGTTATAGTGACTCTGAGTATCCTAATATGTGAAATTGATTCCAAAGCCTCTGTGTTGTGGAATATTTTTTTTTGCTTTGCTTTGCGTTTTACTAGCATTTTAGAGTTAAATGACATGTCTTAGGTTTCAAGTCGCATGGGGATGTTTTTCTTTACTTCATGTATTTTAAGGGAGGATAGCTTTTATGCCTGCCCGAAGGACTCTTGAATCTAGTGAACATTTTAAAATGTGGTGCTTTTATAGTTAGAAGGTTCTAGTTTGATGGGGTTTTTTTTTACATCAATAACATAATGGGTGTCTGATGATAGGCGAGTACATGTTATTCTTTATCGCATGCTTAAAGTTAAGAAATGGCAATGCTACATGTTATTGAACTATTTCCCATAATTTTTCCATGTGGTTTTTTGTATGTTCTGGATCTATATAGTAAGGATGATAAAAAAAATTTAAAAGTGTTCTTTTTTATTCAATTTTTTTTCTTAAGAAAGCTCAGTTATTCCGTTTAGGAATCTGTGAAGTGGATGTTCTTGCTCTATACTAACTTCATACTAGCAAGAAAATGTTTGGAGGTTGCAGGCATTAGAGACCGATGCTGAGTTTAGGTTGAAAGCTTTGTTGTTAATTATTTTTAGTTTTCTGTTGGTGTTATTCTTCCTTTAGAAGTAAAACATAAATGTTTCCAGCTGTAAAATGTAATCTAGATAATTTTTGAAATGAAATATGTGGTGGTAGTTTATTGCTATAATAAGTTGACAAGGGATTCATGTCCTTTTCTTTTTCTTTTGCTTCATGAATTCAGAAGTAATGCCTCTCATTTAGCTTAAATTTCCATAGAAAATTGCAGTGTCCTGTTTGTTTAGATTTTGCACATGCCATTTGTCATTTCAGGGCAATCATGAGATGGCTGTCATAATGACAAATGACGATGTTCTGGGGGATGAAATACCTAATGACCAGCTGGATGCACTGCGGCAGTTTTGCTACCAAGCACTTAAGTTGAATGTAATATTTCTTTGCCTCTGTTCAAGCTTTGTTGTATGCTGCTGCTCATTTATTTGTGATATCTTAGATTTGGTGTGGCACCCATGTTGTTTTACTCCTCCAGTTACATGTATGCACAAATGTATTGTCTTGATCATGTCGTCCCAGAATTCATACGACATTTTGTTTCTCCATTTTTTTCTTTGTTCCAAACCATTCTTTAAATTCAAACTCTTTGTTTTTTTGTTTTTTTTTTCTTGATTGAGTTTCTTTATTCAATATTGAATTTAATTCACAGTTACGAATGAAACATAAGGGCTTTTATTGGAATCCCTATCCAGATTCTCAGTAATAGGTGTGCGGATTAGATATATCTTCACATATAACTATCCTAACATTACATTTATGCATTCCTTTCTTTCTTTAACATAAGCCAACCATTTGTATCTTGGATTCAGTCAGATTTTAAAATCATTTTTAGAAACATCTATAAAGGAAAGCTGACTTATAACGATTACATGTATTACATATACCTAGTTTGATCCCACACTTCTAAAGAAACCATTTTCTCCTGAATCTCATGTTTTGTAAACCTTATCTTTTTTTTAAAAAAAAAAATTAGCATTATCCCAAATGGATACAATCAGTCAAAATGGGTGAATTCCTTAGTCGAAATTATTGCATAGAAATACAAGTCTTTGGTTCTTCTAAGTTCATGTAATTTATTCTTTATCAATATTTTCATTTGGTCATCTTTGAATTGAATAAAACTGACTGAAATGGGATTCGCTCTATTTTAGTTTTCTTTGTTTCACATCCTGCACTTCCTAGGTTTTATGTACAAATGCCATTAATTGTTTTTTAATGTTCACATAAAAAAGGTTCAAAATTTGATTTTGGAATGTGTCCAGATCACAAGTGAAAAAATATGTTGTTCATAGCTTTTTAATTGTTAAAATCCTGAACTTGAAATGTCTTCATTCAGACTTTAGTTTGTAGTGACTTTTTTCTTAAATTTCAGGGAAGAGGAAATTCACAATTCCCAGGATCACACCCCGTTTCTCTCAGCAGGTTAAACTGCATTTTCTTCAATCATTGTTATTTTGTGTTGTTTGTTATGCTTTGCTGTATGTATTACGTGGAGGTGCTTCAGTTTGTTAAGGTAGGATCTCTACGACTTGGAATAAAGGTGCCTCAAATTGCTAGCTCTTAAGCTATGATTTAGATGTGCAAGGATATATATATAAAACCCTAATATCTATGCCTATGGTTTAGGTTAAAAACTTGAAACCATCAAATATGATAATTTTCCATGGTAGCTATAAATCTTATAGTAATGAAGAAGCGAAGCTAGAATGTTGTAGAGCAATTGAAGTCCTGGCATTACAATCAACAACTGAATAGGTTGCTGTCACTTGTATGTACTACAGCAAGAATAATATTTAGGGGAAATAGATAATGAACGATCATTCATAACTCGGTTCACTTCATATATAAGATATATTTTTGTATGCTTCCACTTTGGAGTGGCTTGAATATGTATCTATCATGGTGGAAAAATGTCTAAAGATACTGATGCTATATGATATCTGACCTTTTCTTTAAAGGGGGTGGGCAGTGGGAACTGCAAAAGTGGGCCATGGAGACCTTTCCATGTGCTTAACTCAAAATGGCTGTTTATGTTGTGGTTGCGACAAGGAAATTTGTGTTTTTTTGGCTTTACCATGAATGCAGTGAAGCCTGAATTTTACAGCAGACTGATATTGAATTCAACAATTTTTTTTTTTAATCTTTTTTGCCCTTTTCAAATTAGGAATTAATAGACATGGTTTTGTTCACGGGTCATTATAGTTTATTCCAATTCAGCTACAGTGCTCCTTGAGCTTATGAGCTGTTTAATCAATTTTCTTCTCAGTATCACTTCATAAGAATGGGATTTCAATTTTGTGGCATGCAGGGACAACTTACAGCTGTTAAGGCAGCGTTATTATTATGCAACATGGAAGGCTGATGGAACAAGATACATGATGTTAATTACAGTGGATGGGTGCTTTTTGATAGATAGGAATTTTAAATTCCGAAGGGTACAGATGAGATTTCCTTGTAGATACACCAATGAAGTATGTAACTATGCATTTCTTCTTCTAGGATGGTTTCTCGCTTCAAGACTCATCATTATAGTTGGCATCTTGTTCGGATGATCTTTGACATGACTCCTTGTGTCTTTTTTTGTTAAGGGTCCAGCTGATAAGATGCACCACTTTACATTACTTGATGGGGAGATGATTATTGATACTATGCCGGACTCACAGAAGCAGGAGAGAAGATACCTTATCTATGATATGATGGCAGTCAACCAAGTGTCTGTCATAGAGGTTAGATTTACAATGATATTTATGGAAATTAACATTATTTCTGCAGACAAAGTCATTTATTGTTTTGTTTTCATTCTTCCCTAAAGCAATGCACCATCGCAGGCTTTTTGTGAGAGCTATTTATTTCTGTATTTTAAGTCAAGTGCTGGGAGCAATATTTGGTCATCTAATGAGGGCTAAAATCAATCTTTGATCTAGTGGTGAACTACATGAAAAATGGTGTAATTTGTGGGGGCAGTGGGCAATGTGGACTAATCTCCCCACTTTGGATCTGCCCCTGGTGGTGCAACCCTGATTGATATTGTGCAATCATGAAGTGCATTCATGTGCCGTTGGCAGAAATGCTTAATTATTTATACCTTTCTGTGGCGACCTTTTGTCAGTTCATTCTTGAACATCATCCCCATCTTTGGCTTACTTTTGGGGATGCACTGATATTTTTAGATCCAATATGGTATAAAGATATAGGTTTACTTGCCTGAAATTTAGGGATGATTTGAAGGGGAGAGGATTTTTCTATTTGTGTATTTTAACTTTAAATCCAGCACAAAGCAGGGCTACATGAGGCTTTTGTTCAAAGCTGGCTGATGGAAATAGTTCTCACCCTGTTGCAGCTTTGTAATAAGCTTCATTTTGTTTGGAATGGCTTAAAAAAATAAATGCAGACTTTTTTTATCCTATCTAGATTAATTGGGTCGGATCTCTTGAGTGCTGATGCTAATCATTTGCTACAAGTGTAACAAGTGATAGGAAGCAGGTTAATTAACTACGTGTGCCCCTACCAAACAACACGAAGAATAACTGGGAATTTGGAGAAAGCTGTTTGTATGCTATTCCTTTGATAATTTTTTTTAATTGATCAGCAAATGTTTGGCAATTAATTTTGTTTGCCAGGAGTAAAAAGGAGGAGCAAATCATACTCAAATGGCCTTTTCTGTTTTTATTTGGAATGATCTCTTCTGAATTATGTTTTACTGATTTTCAGCTATATATTTTGGAGTATTTTGAGTAATTAGAATCATACATTTAGATGAATATGCTGTGCCTGTTTCAGGAATACATGCCACAGTATACTGTATACCAGCAATCTAATTAAATGCTTTTCCCCTAATGTTCTTCATTCCATCTACTAATTATGAGCTTCGTTGATCCATAATTTCCGCAGCGGCCCTTTCATGAACGATGGAAGATGCTTGAAAAAGAAGTGATTGAGCCCCGAAATACTGAACGCCAAAATATTTACCAGAGTCGAAATCCAAATTATAGATATGACCTGGAACCCTTCAGGGTATGAGAAGAAAATTTATTGAATTTGCAATATATGATGCTTTTCCTCTTTTATCTTATTACCTAATGATGTGTTTTTGAATTGTTTACCAGGTGAGAAGAAAGGATTTCTGGCTGCTTTCTACTGTTACCAAGGTCCTAAAGGAATTTATTCCAGGGCTTTCACATGATGCAGATGGTCTTATTTTTCAGGTGATTAGGATTGCTTGTGAACTTTTTGCACAACCCATACACCGGAGATTTTCGTTCTAAAATATTTTTAGAATTTTTATCCAATATTGAAGCTCATGGTCAATGATCTAACAAATATCATGTACAATCACCACCTGAAAATTGTGAACATTACACCTCTTACATATCATACAGGGAAAGACTTGTCATGTCATATGCTTTTATAGTGTAATTATTCTGGTGTGAACAAGAGATTACTCATGATATTATGTGCCAGGGTTGGGATGATCCCTATGTTACTCGCACTCATGAAGGCCTTCTGAAGTGGAAATATCCTGAAATGAACTCAGTTGACTTTCTATTTGAGGTGTGTCTGTCAACCTCACCACCAACCTAGCTGTTTATCTTTGATGTTTTGGTGCTTTTCCATCTTCATCCCTTTGCCTTATTGACTGGAAATTCTGATTTAATGTTTTCATCCTGATGTGAAAATACATGTGTTGCAGGTTGATGATGATGATCGTCAGTTGCTTTATCTGCACGAGCGAGGGAAAAAGAAACTGATGGAAGGCCACCGAGTTTCCTTCAAAGGTTGGTGTGATTTTTCATGCCTCCAAACTTTCTTTTGATGTCATGTGTTTCATTCTACTATCAAAAATCATGAATACATGCAACCCTTGCATTAATATTTAAAACACTGGGATTTCAATTGATAACCTAATTCAGCTGTTGCTAATCATATACTTGGTCTTATGTTTTTGGATAGTGGTAGTTTGCCATTCAGATTGGTAGTTACTGTATCTCTTGTTAATGCAAGCAATTTGTATTGGTGTTCGTTGCTTTGAGCTGAAATCCATTTTTCACATATTCTTGTATCTCTTCCTCTGGGCATGTTCCTGGCTCGCTATATGCTTCTACTTTTTCTTCTTTTCTTTTTTCTTGGTTTTTTTTACTGGCTTTCCATTTTTTGTTTGCATTCTTGATCTCAAGACTTAAAAACTTGCAGATGCTCTAGATCCCTCTTCATACTCTGGGAAGATAGTTGAGTGTTCTTGGGATTCAGAGGAACATGTGTGGGTCTGTATGCGGATCCGGACTGATAAATCAACACCAAATGATTTCAATACCTACAAGAAGGTCTGTGCTATCACCTTTATATGCGATCATATCTGTATGTATATATCAATTCTTATTTATGTATGTCTCATGTATTTGCCATGCTTTAACCTATATGCTAATATCATATCAATTTCACACTGATGCATTTGATGAATTCCTCAAGTGGACTAAATGAAGCTTCTTTCTGATGCACAACATAGGTGATGCGAAGCATCAATGACAATATAACAGAGGATGTGTTGTTGAATGAGATTTATGAGATCATTTGCCTGCCCATGTATGCTGATAGGATCAGGATTGAGAGTAAAGCTCAGCCGCATGCAAATGCAGCACGTCGTAAGTGATGGACAGAATGGTGAGTAGGCACTATGCTTAAAGTTGCTAGCAGAAGTAGAAGAACCCAATACTGGACCTTTGATGCTTGCTTGCTCTAGGTCTTTGCTGGTTTTACCTGGTTGAGGTTGGGTATGTACTGGAGCTTATCAACTAGAGGGTCACTGTGATGTTATGTAATTAGCTGTAGCTCTAATGGTAACCACCTAGTGGGTGCTGTGCTGGTGAGTTATATGATGCACTTAGTGCACTAGAATAGTTTTCAGCATCAGACCCAAATTATGTCTGTCATAGTTGCCCAGATCAGGAGAATTAGGATAACAGGATCTCCGTGTATATTCTTCTTTTTTTTCTTTTTATGTAGTGATTATTAAGTTTTAAAAAGGTAGTCATTTTTTATTAGTAGAAACAAGTTCCCGGACATGGTTTTCACCTCTTCTCTTGATGTGAATATGTTTTGGAATGTGGCGATGGTTCTCTCTCTTGTGCTATTTACCCCTTCATTTTGCTCTTCCCGAGCCTGAATGGTTGGCCGCAGTTATTCCTTTGTGTTTTTGGTAGGGCAGCTGATGTCGCTGTGCTAAAACAAGACATGACAAGCAGCTGCTACTCATGACACTACCATATTGGGTCATGAGGAAGATGGGCTGTCTTTCTGCCTCGCTCTCATCCCCGACCGTATGCCTTCATTCGAACCACAAATTTGATGGGGCCATTCAGGTGATCAATGTTGGGAGGAGGATTTGGGAGATCTTGGTTTTTGGACGCCGTGATTGGGAGGGCAAACAAAAGATCGGTTAGACAAGGGAGCAGGATATATAGGAAATCAAAACTCAAACCACCTTTTACATATTCTAGTTAGAAAAGAGGGGTGGAAAGAAGGGATAATATTAGAATTGAAAATTTAAGAGAAAAATCGCTAAAATTCACGTTTTTGTTAATATTTTATTTTCAGCTGGCACTTTAACCGATTAAAATAAGTCGGATTGAAAAAGGCATTGCTTGAATGGGAAGACGCATGGATTTTCATCACCCTTTTTCGGCTATATGTTGTACACTCACGTGGCCAATTGAGATGTGTCTTATATGCAGGGTTGTCTACTCCAACTGGGGACTGATTCATAAACAGTTTGGATTACTGTGTTATTGATTAATTTAATAACAATAATTTCAACATAAAACCTAACTTCGGTTAAATTTTAGATTCTATCTAATCAGGATGAATTTAACAACTATGCTTATATGCCACTTTGTTCATCCTAAAATCTTTCAAGTGATATGAAATTTTCACAAACAAGAAATTTCCTTTAATTTTGTTAGAGATATACAAACCAAAAGGATTGTAAAGTTGCAATCTCTTGATGTTATTGAAAATTTTGAAGAAAATCATTTTTACAGCGAAAATATCAACAATTTAGTTTTACACTAGTTAAGTGCCGAGTTACATCATGGGTAAGATTTCAAGTTAATTTCTAAACCAAAAAAAATAAGGTGTAGATGCTGTGAGCATGTTTTTAGTACCATAAGATCTTTTTAATTGAGAACTGTAAAGTTGATGCTTGCGTTTAATAAAATAAATTAAAAAATATATCATACCAATAAATCATAAAAAAAAGAGTTGCTAATGCTAATTATATAAAAAAATAAAAGAGCTCGATGATGTATTGTGCTCTCTAAGAGGAAATATTGTGGATTCAAACATTGTTTTTTTTTTCATTAACTTATTTTTTTAATTGATCCTTTATTAATTTGGAATTGAAGTTAATTGTCTGCGTTTGTTTGGCTTGGTATTGGTTACTCGTGGTGTCAAGAAAGAAAATCAGTTCTTGGTTGATGCTTGATTTGAAAAAATTGAATTGAATAAAAAAAATTAAAGTAACGACTTAGAGTATGTTTGGCAGTGTGGTAGCGGTTGCTTTTCAAATAACTTTTCGTGCTGAAATGCATGCCAATGATATTTTTTAAAAATAATTTTTGACATCAGCATATCAAAATGATCCAAAACATACAAACCATATTAAATTTTAGCAAAAAATACAATTGAATTTTTTGGGAACGCGGTACGGTTTCTTAATCTGAACACTGGACAAGTATTGAACACTTTTTTTCTTGCAAACACCAGGGACTGAATTGCATGGGAAGGGGAGAAATTCAACCCTTTTTTCTATTTTTTTTCTTCAATTTGATCCTTTTACATTGAGGTTTTTTTTATTATTATTATTATAATTGATAGTTTTTTTTTTCAGTTGCGTATACATGGGGATCCCATGATGTGATGGAAAAATTCTAACATGTGTTTGATGCTCAATTTTGCAAAATAAAATTTAATTTTATTAATTTAAAAAAACTAAGGCTTGAGGGATTCAATTTGACACCAAAACAATTCCACATACTAAAAACAATAGGCGTGACAAATTTTTCGGTGTGTGCAACGCACACGCTAAATGTGTGAAGCTATCATACTCTAACGGCACGTGCAACTTTGTCTAGTGGCATAACACCGATGTCTGCGGTTAAGTTGGAAATTGTGCACCAATCTTTTTAATTGTTTGACGTGGGTTGGTGATTGATTGGTCGCGAGACTCTAACAATCTTTTATTTCTTCTTCTCCTTATTTTATCTTTCCTTTGATTGGGATTCATGTTGGTTTTTAAAAAATAAAAGGTGTCCGATCATTTTGTTTTTGCATCAAATTTTATATTCTTTCTTTTGATTACTATTTATTTTGTTTTGAATTCTTTTTTGAATTGATTTTTGTTTTCAATTTTATCGCTTGACATTTAGTTTCATTTAAAATTTATATCAAATTTAATCATCATTTTTTAGAGTGCTATTTGTTTTGTTTTGGACCATTTTCTTAATTGAGCTTTTTTTTCACCCCTTAACATTTGGTTTCGTTTTATTTTTATTTCAAATTCAACCCATATTTTTTTATTGTTATTTGTTTATTTTTTGATTTTTTTTTGATTGTTTTTATTTCATCCATAAGTATTTGGTTGATTGAGAATTTATCATCATGATTTTTTTGAGTTTGCCTTTTAATGAGGTAATCATGGTCTTATAACCCAAGTCATGGGCTTGAAAAATTAGCTCGAGTTGACTTCAGTATTTTTTAAAGTTTTTAAAATTGATTTTTAAAATTTTATTCTTTAACATTGGGTTAGTTGGGGAGTGAGCTTTGTCATTTATTTCACTTTTCTTTTTATAAAGTTATCTTGATATCAAATCTTGGATTGTGAGCTTGACGAGTTAGCTTAAGTTAACTCAAGTCTTATTTTTTCATTGCAATTTTTAAACAATGATTTCTTTTTAATTTCACCTTTTGAAATTAGGTTGAATTGAGAATTAAACTTTGTAGTTTATTTAATTTGCTTTCTACAAGTTTATCATGATTTCACGACCAAGTCACCTATTCGACAAACCAACTCAAGTGGACTAAGTGGAGTAAAAAAATGCCTTTTTTGTTGTTTATCTCGATTTATTTACTATTATTGTCTATTTTTTTAATCATATTATTAAATTAACTGAATTTATTGAACTCAGTGGAGTTAAAAATTCAAGTTTTAGATTTTTCTTACTTCTTTAAAAATGCTAGCAATGCTTGAGCATCTTTAATGTTAGGAATAACTTGGCCTAGTCGACGACATAAAGGAGATGCATATGCACGTGCAAATATTTTATCTCATGCCATAACATATTTTTTGTATTGTTTACTTAATTATATGATAATAAAAATTGATTTTTATAGGAAATGTAATGATTTAGATTCAGTATATAATATATATTTTTTAGTCTAAATTCTCCTTTTCTTGTTAATGTATTTTTTTTTAACAAAAAACATATATTTTTTTAGCAATGTATTTATTGCATAGAAATTGAAAGCAATCAAAAAAATTATATGAAAAAAAATCTCAATGATTTCAAATAAGGAGAAAATAAAAGTAATTTTTTTTAACCAAACCCCCTTTGTGCGTTCCTTTCACTTGACAAAATGTTCTTTTTATTTGAAATATTTTTTTAAATGGAAACTTATCATGTTTTTAAAAGAAAATTTAATAAAAGATAAAAAGAAATATTGAATTGATAATTTTGATGCGAATATATTTAAAATATAAGAGTATAATTTTTTAAAAATATATATAAAAGATTACAATAAAAAAATAACAAAATATGTTTCATGACATTGAATATTTATGAGTAAATATTTTAGAAAACTATGCCTATTAAGTTAGCATGTAATTATTTAGAAAGTAATATTTACTATAAAAATGCTAATATTATTTGAAAACATTTACTTAATAGAATAATTATCTATATGTCATTTAAATTAAATTATTTATAAAATAAAATAAAATAAAATAAAAATTAAATGATCATTATAAAAAAAAGGGTTAGTCGCGTGTGAGTTAGAAGAATAGGCCAGCGCGTCTAGCCCATCATAACCCCCCCCTCCCCCCGCATGAAAAAATGACGCGTTGTCTTTTTTCAACTTTTGTTGGTTATTAGGGGTGAGTCTAGTTATTAAAAATCAAGATTAAAACTTTTAGACCCATACCTACTTTTTGGTTTTCTTTTTCAACCAATAGCATGAGAAAAAAATCTTTTAAACCTCTAAAACTTAATTTTCAATAACAAAACATATTTTAATCATCTTAAAAACTCAAAACCAAATTAAAATTAAAATTTTATTGATTTACAATCTATTTTTTTCAAGCGTCATTACAGGTGAAAACCACCCCATCTCTTAATACCAAATCCCTAAACACCAATATTAAAGTTATTAGTGGATGATAGCTTGCTTTCTTTTTAACAATTCTAATAACTTTCTCTCTCTTTACTTAACTTTTAAGGATTGAAACATAAATAAAATTTAGGACCAAATCATAATAACGTGGAGAGTAGGGATGGGATGTGAAAAAAATTAAAACTTGAGGGATCAAATAATAACTTTTGCATGCCTTTTTGTGGGAAAGAGTTTTGTTTCCTCCGACATGTCAGTCTTGATTCCCCATCTTTCAATTCGATTTTAACAAAAACTAAAACTCTGTTTCGTAAAATTGGTCATGAATTTAATGCTAGATAATTTAATGAAACATCAATTAAAAAAAAATAACCGTGAAAACATAACTTCAAGATATGAAATTGAAAAGAAATAAAGTTCAGTAATTGAATTATAAACTGTGCAAAACTACAGGGATCAAGATGTAAGAAAGTGAAAAAAATAGTAGTGAATTAACAGTAAAATGGAGTGCATGCAGTGGGTTTTGAACAGTCAAATGCTCATCTAGTTGTTTTTGGTTAATTGTTGCTTTTCTCCTTTCAGTAGATTTGAGCTACAGAGTGGACTGTGGAGAACAACTCTCCGCCCTTTATTTTAAAAAAGCAAAAAATAAAATTAAATACTACCTGCATGTAATAATAGCAAAGTAGTAGTAGTAATAATAATAATAATAATAACAACAACAACACAACAAAAAACCAAAGAGGCATTTCGAAAATAAACATTTAAATCTACTCTTCTCTTCTTCATCCTGAAAACTCATTAGATCCCACCCATAGAAGGAACCCTAACCAGGGCAAGGCGCAGGATTTATCAATTCCTCATTTCTGCATTCTGTTAAATCCAGAAATCGTACATTCATTGAAAAACCAAAAACACGATCACATGGAACCCTCAGCGCTTAGGGTTCTCTTGGTCTGCTTCTTATTATTCACCTCTTCCATCCATGGAGAGGAATCCAACAAGAGTAAATTTCGAGACCGAGAAGCTACCGATGATGCCCTTGGTTACCCTCACTTGTGAGTTCACATTTCAATCCTTTTCTTTTTAATGAATTCTGCTAAACTGATGATAGGCAGATATACATATAATTTTGGTTAATTTGAATTCGTATGTGTTTAGAGATGAGGATGCTTTGTTGAATACGCAGTGCCCTAGAAATTTAGAGCTGAGGTGGCAAACTGAAGTGAGCTCTAGCGTTTACGCTACTCCGTTGATCGCCGATATCAACAGGTGATAAAAAACAACTCCCATCATTTTATTTATTTATTTACTTTATCTTTTAAATTATTATTTGGATTTTAATGTTAATTTGTATGCATTTGTTTTTAGTGATGGGAAACTTGATATAGTGGTTCCTTCTTTTGTTCACTATCTTGAAGTTCTAGAAGGTTCCGATGGAGACAAAATGGCAGGTAAAGTTTCGTTTATCTTGGATTGGATCACTTTGATGCTATGAATAGGAGTTAAACTGCAACGTTTTCATCAGGTTGGCCTGCATTTCACCAGTCGACAGTGCACGCAAGTCCTCTCCTGTATGATATTGACAAGGATGGTGTGAGGGAGATTGCTTTGGCTACCTACAATGGAGAAGTTCTCTTTTTCAGGCATGTTTGTACTAATGCTATGTTAATGGCTTAGGAAATTTTGTTTTGGTGTGCTCGAGCTCACTTGTCATTTATGTTTTCTATTCTAGGGTGTCAGGATACATGATGACTGATAAACTGGAAGTACCTCGTAGGAGAGTTAAAAAGAATTGGTATGTGGGTCTGGATCTGGATCCTGTGGATCGTTCTCATCCAGATGTTCACGATGACCAACTTGTCTTGGAGGCTTCTGAGAAGAAATCCGAGTCTCGTAAGTTAAATTTTGGATTCATAACTGTTTGTACCTCTGGTGCTGCTTATTTTATTTGCTTTAGCGTCAATCTTTTACTGGTCATCTGAGTAAGCTGCTTGCGGTCCCTGTTTTCTTTATCTTTTGAAGCTTTGCTCAGCTGGTTTGATCTTCCTTTATGTTTGTTTATATATATATATATGGCACAGAGTCCATAAGGGATGCCAATGTTTTGAGCTTGGAATTTGAACTTGGAGGTCCTGAGTTCAAATCTTTTAAGGGGGGAGTGTGAGGGTTTATGGATGTGGGAAGGGCTGCTCCCCATTGCATGGCTAAAAACCCCACGGAATCTTGAAATGTACCTAAAGAAATGAGACAGCGTAGAATCACACTTCATGATTAATTAGAACTAAGACATTAAATTCCATTTGTCTACAGGCACATTTGGTAACCTAGAATGATGGATAGGGAATCTGAATGCAAATGAGTGGCGTTAACGTGCATGGTGTGAAGAACTAGGAAGGAGATTAGAGCTACATGACATCAATAATAAATTTGACTGTATGATGGTAATGACAGCCTTAGGGAATAGGGGTATTGACCTTTAGGGTTGGGGTGGGGTAGGGGTGGTGGGAGTGGATGTTACTAGTGTAGTGGTGTGGATGTGTTATTGGCCTTGGTTTTAAAACCTGGATCCTGTCAGTGGTTATAAAATATGGAAGAATGTCTTTTCATTTCTTCTCTACTTCGCATGCCCATTTTACTATTGTGTACCTAGCACCAGGGATGTGAATGAATGAACTTTCCTATCTATTCTCATTGCTAGTCTTTATTCCAAGTTGACAAACAGGCCCCCCTTAAGGATGACAGTACTGAAGATGCTGAAATCATAATTGTACCAATTATGTTCTTATTAATTTGGAAGGCAAAGAAAAAACATAATCACATCGTTCAATCCGGTAGTAATCTAAGCATAGGAGGAACTAGAAAGCAGCAAAATATGGGTGATAATCTCCAATGTCTTCAACAGTTTTCCAAGCTTCAATTGGCTCCTTATACACATTTAGGCCTGGATGCTTATTGTGCTGCCATTTCTTGTATTGATTTTTATTTGAGCTTGGTTCAGGAGTGCAAGCAGAATATCAATTTTTCTTTTTCAAGGAAATTCTAACATCTATATGATAACCTGAGCCCTGTCCAGGTGTATTTGAGCCTGATCTGGCATTATATGATGGAAAAAATCCAAGAAACTTCGAGAAACTGACTTTGTTTGGTAAATGTTGACTGTATTTAATTTGCAGACACAACTGGAAGTACACATCA
The DNA here is from genome assembly GCA_007827005.2 of Populus simonii. Classification (NCBI taxonomy): domain Eukaryota; kingdom Viridiplantae; phylum Streptophyta; class Magnoliopsida; order Malpighiales; family Salicaceae; genus Populus; species Populus simonii. Next base: position 8,102,173 of record CM017469.2, read on the forward strand.
AAATACACCTGAAACAGACTCTTTGATTTCTACATCAACAGAGAATAGTCATCCAGCAAATGCATCCAGTGAGACTGAAAAGAAAATGAACGAGAATCAAACGGAACCAATTATCAAACTGCCCTTGCATGTGGATAACTCTTCTCTAGGTGCCAGGTCAAATGGAACCGATAAAGCTGAGAGTGGAACCAGTAATGCACATAATGGAACCAATACGGTAGATAAGGGAACCAATAATGCAGAAAATAGAACAAACACTGGGAGAAGGCTTCTCGAAGATGACAATTCAAAGGGTTCACAGGAAGGTGGCTCAGAATCTAAAGAGAATGACCATGAAAATGTTCATGCAGCAACTGTTGAAAATGATGAAGGGTTAGAAGCAGATGCTGATTCATCGTTCGAGTTATTCCGTGATAGTGATGAATTAACCGATGAGTACAGTTATGACTACAATGATTACGTAGACGAATCCATGTGGGGAGATGAAGAATGGACAGAAGGGCAACATGAGAAATTGGAGGATTATGTGAATATTGACTCACATATCTTGTGCACACCTGTGAGTCTAAAACCTAATAGCAGTAATGCATTGCAATAGATGAATTTTGTTCACAGATGCAAGTAAGATGTAGTTATAGCAATCAGATGACACTTTTCTCTCTCTTGTTTTCACCAGGTGATAGCTGACATTGATAATGATGGAGTAGCTGAAATGATTGTTGCAGTTTCATATTTCTTTGATAACGAGTGAGTTCTCTTTATGGTGTCACCACTGTATATTTTCCGTATTCTTATATAGTGAAAATCAGATATTAATCATGCACTGGTTTTTAAAATGAACTTTAGCAACCTAATTGAATATTGGAACAATGACCAGCCTATCGCTCTCAGTCAATGAAGTAATGTTGATTTTCAGTCAATGAAGTCCATGCGAATGGTTTTATTTGATTGACAGGTATTATGACAATCCAGAGCATTTGAAGGAACTCGGTGATATAGATGTTGGGAAATATGTTGCCAGTTCTATTGTTGTATTCAACCTTGATACAAAGCTAGTTAAGTGGACTCGAGAACTAGATTTAAGTACAAATACTGCAAACTTCCGTGCGTATATGTACTCTTCACCTTCAGTGGTTGATTTGGATGGTGATGGGAATTTGGACATTCTTGTTGGGACTTCATTTGGCTTGTTCTATGTTCTGGATCATCACGGTAAATTCGAGTTTGTGTCCTTCATTTTCTTTATCATTTCCTCTTTGTATCATGTCATCCTATCTTCTACTAAATGAGCTTTCATTGATTTTTTATTTTTATCTTCCAGCTTTATCAGCTCTGTTATTCTTCATACAAAATCACTTGAGTACAAATTTTCATGTGATATTTTCCTGTTCTAAATGCAACATAGGAATTGGCATCCAAACTCTCTTATCATGCCCATTTTACTCTGGAATAGATTGTGCAACTCTCTTAGCTTCATAGGCATTTTATGATCGTTTTCACTTTTTTTCTGGTTGCTGAGTTGGAATGTGGTTGTTCAACTGATACATTCTTTTACTTGTCACTACATGGATCAATTTATTATTATTTTCCTGTTTTAGAGTTCTCTGAGGGAATTCAAAGTGGTTTGAAAGATGAACAAGAAATATCTGTCTTATATCAACACTCTTTGCTTTTCAATTTAAATGCATGCAATCCAACTATTAATCTGTGCATTATTTAGAGAACTATTAAATTTTACCTGATATTTTTTTTAGAATGACATGAGAAGGGAATTTCTGATGTTTTTACTTTTGAGTTTCATGCGTTACAATTTTTACAAATCAAAATCTGATGTATTTACTTTTAAGCTTCATGCCTTACAAACAAAATAATGTTTATGCAGAAATCTGAGAGTATTTTCTTCCATTTTAACTGGCTTATCAAGTGTGGTGTTCCAATTCTCCAAATGAAGTTAGAATCTAAAGTTCGTCTTTTATTCAGGAAATATTAGGGAAAAATTCCCTCTTGAAATGGCTGAAATTCAAGGTGCTGTAGTTGCATCTGATATCAATGATGATGGGAAAATTGAACTAGTGACCACTGATGTACATGGAAATGTTGCTGCGTGGACATCACAAGGAAAAGAAATTTGGGAAAGAAACCTTAAGAGTCTTATTCCCCAGGTCAGTTGGATCTCTATTTCTTACTTTCTTCTTCTTATGATGATGTCTGTATGAATTAAGTATGATCTCCTATATGTGATGTCCACTAACTGTATTTCATAGTTAATATTGGTCTACTGGTGGTACAATTGTAAGATTGAGCAATGGGTGCTTCATTGCTTGATCTGGAAGGGGTCTTGTCTTGTTCCAGATTTAGATTCTTGCAAAATCTGGCAAAAGTAAGGTACTTTGTTTCCACATATTACATGTATAGAAACACACAAAGTCACTGAAGAAATTGTTATTGTATTATGGGTGTAACTGTGCAAAAACAAGTGTCATGATGCTTTATTACTTGCGGTAGAGGATGTGAAATTCTAGAGCAATAGAAACTTCATTCCTTATCTTGTAGAAGCAAGTCATGCTCGTACAGGAATTTGTCATTCAATGCAAAAATTATGATTCTAATATTATTTGCATGGAGGATATGCTTGTTTGTCTCTCCTTTTTGTGTATGAGCATTGTCTAATATTATTCTAAAATTATGATTCTAAAATCATGCTTGTACAATATAGATTGGAGTGGGGGTAGGGGTGGTGATGGCAATCATGCTTTTGACCTTAGACTCAGAGCACAAGAAAAAAAATAAATCAAACATTGTCTATACTTTGTAGATGGCATGGAGGTAGGTTTTGAACCCAAGACCTTGCCCCTCTTCTTTTGGAGAGCACTGCTAGGCATGACAACCATCAATATAATGGTCATGTCTAAATATATACATGTAATTACATATCTTAGGATGATACTTTTTGTGTTTACAACGGTTTGAATGTGCAACTACAAACTGAATCCCAGCTTGTGTACGATCTTCTATTAAATTGACGTGACATGTAGCGTGAATACAAGCTAAGGTTCTCATGCCCTTAGGTTACAAACCTAAGCTGTAGAGAAATTTAGAGAAAACTCTCGTAATTTATAAAATCTGAATAATAATCTAAATCTCAATCTCAAAATAAATTAGACATCCTTATTTATACTAGTTATAGACCTAAAATCCTTTATAGGAAAAGATTTCTAATTAAAACTTACCTAACTAATATAATCCATTTGGCATTGGGATTTCTAAATAGTAAAATAATAATTAAACTAAAATTTCTAATTTAAATAGGAAAAAGAATCAAAATACAATAAGGTAAATAAAGACATTCCCTCATAGTAACTTCTAAGCCTTATTTGAAGGTCTTTTCGATCTCTGATCATCATGAAATTTTAATCTAATAGGAAACAGGGCTTTCAGAATCTTCTGTTAAAATTTTAGCTTGATTCAATAGTCAGATTAAAAATCATGCTTGATTTACCATGGACTCTTAAACTTTTCAAAACCTAAGAATCTTAACCATTAATGACAATGCTATGAACATTATTATGCCAAGAATAATGAAGAAATTTCTCTACGTTAGTCCCCTCTACTTCCAAAAAACTTGCCCTCGAGTGATTTGTCAAGAATTGAACTCTTCCATTTCAAATAAACAAATACTTCGAATATAGCAATGTAGCCAACACGTTCACAAAGTAGCATGTCTTTGACTTGTGAACTCCAAAATTTAATTTATGATGTGTGTATGCAAAAGAAAAATCCATATTTAATGTTAATACTTTATGTTCCTATGGAGTCCGCTTGTAGTTCATTTCCACATTCTTTTACTTCAAACTTGAGTTCATCATCATCAATGACCTCTAATACTCTAACCTTTGTATCTAAAAAAACTTAGAGATAATCTTTCATAATATCTTTAGAAGAATTGTTAGAAATTATCATATCCTCCATTTCCTTGTTTGCAAGATCTCTAGAATCACTACAAGATACTAATTTATGAGCTTTCTAGATTTATTCTTCACCATTAGTAGATGAAACATCAACAAGTAGAGTAATATTTGTAGCAATGTTGTTGTCTTTGTTGTGATGTTGAAACCGTCTACTTTGAAGATGACATCTCCTCCCTAATTTCCTTCCTTGCTATTTTAGAAGATTGAATAAAAGACAAATAATAACAATCGAATTGCTTATCTATTCTATATAAAATCTCTTCATAATCATCCTATATAAATTCCAAAATTAATGATCGTCTCAAATCTTGTCAAGATGGGATTAAAAACATACCAATACGAGTTCTAAAGTCTAGAAATTCAAACCACTACAAGAAAGTTTGTGTGCGACAAGTCTTATCTTTTGATGATAAGGAACCTTGTTGAAATAGAAGTAAGCTTCCAACCCTGTCTCAGTTAATAAATCTTTTTTTTGAAAATCTCCCATTATAGAATGGAATATCATAAAGTTCATGAATAGGTTTGGAGTTTGGCCTGCCTTGAGGTAAGTCTCTAGGCAAATTCCTCTCTTCTTTATCATGATCCCTATTTGTGCCTCCCATCATTCGAATGATATGTTCCAAATTAGTCAATATTGCCATCGTTGTTTGCTCAAAACAATCTAGTTTCTGCGATTGGTTCCTTATGCTGCCTTCTGAGCCCTCAGATGACCTCCACTCCTGCATCGTAGAATGGGTTGCTATTGTCTTTGTCCATCAAACAGACCAACTGCTCTAATACCAATTGACACGGCGTATAACGTGGATACAAGCTAGAGTTCTTAAGCCCTAAGGTTATAAACCCAAGTTGTAGAGAAAACTTTATAGTATTTTATAAAATCTGAATAATAGTCTGAAACTCAATATCAAAATAAATTAGACATCCTTATTTATTCTAGTTTTAGACCTAAAACCTTTTATAGAAAAAGATTCATAATTAAAACATACACAACTAATATAATTCATCTGACATTCGGATCTCTAAATAGTAAAATATTAATTGAACTAAAAGTCCTAATCTAAACAGAAAAAAGGATCCAAAAACAAGGTAAATAAAGATAATCCCGGACAGGAACTTCCGAGCCATATTTGAAGAAACCTAAAAATTTTAACCATTAATGAAACGATGTAATAAACATTATTATGCCAAGAATAATGAAGAAATTTCCCCAATTCATAAATGAAGATTTTAGCAAAAAAGTGCTCGAGTGTTTGATGATAAAGTTATATGACAAGACTATTGATTCTTGGAATGCATGCAACTTGTGTGCTATCTTCCTTTGTTTAAATAAGATTTAATTGCATGCGTGTTTGATAATGAGTGATCTAACATAGATTGCGACATTCCTCAGGGTCCAACTATAGGTGATGTTGATGGGGATGGTCGTACTGATATTGTAGTTCCTACTCTATCAGGGAACATATACGTTCTTAGTGGCAAGGATGGTTCTATTGTTCGGCCTTACCCATATAGAACTCACGGGAGAGTGATGAATCAAGTTCTTCTCGTTGACTTGAGTAAACGTGGGGAGAAAAGCAAGGGACTCACACTTGTTACAACATCATTTGATGGTTATTTGTACCTTATAGACGGACCAACTTCTTGTGCTGATGTTGTTGATATTGGTGAAACTTCGTAAGATATGCTTGTATCCTTTTTAAGTTTTGACTCTTCAATTTATTTATTGCACTATGTGATTTATCCAAATCATGTCTCTCTTTTCTCAGATACAGCATGGTCTTGGCAGATAATGTTGATGGTGGAGATGATCTAGATCTCATAGTCTCAACAATGAATGGGAATGTCTTTTGCTTTTCAACTCCTGTTCCACATCACCCTCTCAAGGCATGATAGTTGTGAATCTATATTTGTGGTGACTTCTTGTATGTTATATGCTTTAAGTATTAAGCATATTGTGCAATTCTCAGGCTTGGAGATCTTCTAATCAAGGAAGAAACAACGTGGTGAACCGCTACAACCGTGAAGGGGTTTATGTTACACCTTCATCAAGAAGTTTTCGTGATGAGGAGGGAAAGAGCTTCTGGGTGGAATTTGAGATTGTAGACAAGTATAGATTCCCATCTGGGTCTCAAGCACCTTATAATGTCACTGTAAGTTGCTCCTTGTACATTTAAATTATGGTTTTCAACAGCAATCCAAAGAGCTCCTTAAAATTCCAATTTTCATTTGGAACAATGCAGACAACCCTTTTAGTTCCTGGCAATTATCAAGGTGAGAGACGAATAAAGCAAAGCCAAATCTTTGACCGTCCAGGAAATTATCGGGTAAAACTTCCAACAGTTGGAGTGAGGACTACTGGAACTGTTTTGGTGGAGATGGTTGATAAGAACGGACTCTATTTCTCAGATGACTTCTCCCTTACATTTCACATGCATTACTATAAACTGCTGAAGTGGCTCCTAGTCCTCCCAATGCTTGGAATGTTTTGTGTGCTTGTCATCCTTCGTCCACAAGAGGCCATGCCCTTACCATCATTTTCAAGGAATACTGACTTGTGATAATCATCTTCCACTCAATACCTGTAATGTGCCAAGTTGACCAAAGGGGATGATAGCTTCAGCCGAACAGAGGCCAGAAACTAATGGTGGCCGAGAAAAAAAAATTCATGACCATGAAAAAAGTTTTGGCGGCTTATATCACAGATTATTGGCTATGTTGAATATCAAAGGAAGTGAGTTTATATCACAGATTATTGGCTATGTTGAATATCAAAGGAAGTGAGTTTTGGTCTATAGGATGTTGGAACTTGTAACATACTTGAACTGAGTTGGTGAATTGAATTTCTTACACCAAAACCTGGAGAATGAACAAAAATGTTCTCTTCAAAATCAAATACGAGTTCTGAAGGGTCAGGTCACAATCCTTGAGGCAATCAATAGATTATTTACTTTTGAAGCTCCCTAGGTAATCGCTTTATTCTCTTTCCGGCATTGTATTACGTATTAGTTAACTGCATTACATTACGAGGGGTCGGAACATGCTGCCCACTATCCTGTTTTATCCTGTTTCCGGTGGTGTGTAGCCCGTGATTTTTCATTTCCTTTACCTAGCAGTAAACAAAATGAATCGCGGTGCCAGGATGCGAGTCCTCTACACGATGTGAACTAATTCTAGCCTGCATTCCCAACCATCACCAATATGGCAAGTAAAGGATGGTGGTTAAGAAAATATTGGCCAAACTGGATTAGCTAGCTACTTAGGCAGCGAAGAAGATGATTAATTTAGGCAAACAACAAAACAATGGGTATTGATAGAAAGATCGACTAGAAGCACATCTTCAATATTGGCCACTGATGATGACGGTGGTGAATTGTAGGTACGGGAGTAACCGTACCGTGATTCAAAAACACCAAACTTGCATGAGAAGGTTTTCGCTTTTCATTCTCAAAAGACCGAAAAAATAAAAACAGAGGGGTTCGATTCTGCAATGTACACATTTCTATACTCAGAGCATGTAATTTAGACACATGTTTACATTAGAGAGAAACAAAGAAACAGTCAAAAGGCGGCAAGATTGGGAATGGAGAATTTCCATGCATGATTATTTCTTTGGTAAAACAGAAAAGGTGTTTACAACATAAATCCCTGCAAAATAGGCCTCTTTCCGAGCCTCTTGATTTCTCTATCCATCTGACCAGTGAGCATCAATCCAAACATCTTGCAATCACATCGAAAAGACCATACTGGATGCCCAAAACTTGTAGGAACATTCCCTTCCACAAAGAAATGGCTGTACCAAGCGAATCCATACCCAACCAGCGGCACAAAGAACAAAAACCACAAATTGAAAACAAGAGAGTACAGCAATAACAGTATACTTGAAAGCGTGCCCACAAAATGCCAACGTCTTGTTGATGGTTTTGAATGTTGAGTCACATAGAAAGACCAAAACTCTTCTAAGCTCCTGAAATTCATTATCTTCGACAAGCAACAAAACAAGGAGAACCAAGTTCACGAATCTTGATTGCTTTGACTTGTAGCTCAACTTCTTGATTGGTAGATGATCTTTGAAATCCAATTATGAAACACAGAAAGAATTCTATCTGGGCTTGGTGTGGCTACCAAGAGACAAAAGAGGGATGCAGCCTTGTGAGGTGCTGGGTAAAGGGTATAGGCTTCGAAGCAGAGACAATAATTGGAAGCAGAAAGCGAGGGATTTTTTTTGGTGGAGTTGACTGTAAATTCGAGCGAGAAAGTTTTCAAGATGGATTTTGGTGGAGTCTTTAACTCCCCACCTAGCTTTTATATATATATATATATATATATAATTGAAGATCCAACAACCAATAAACATAAGTTGAGTGGTTTTTTGAGTTTGAAGGGTGAATAGTTGCTGTCTGTCTCATTTTTATTAGTGGAGAAATCAAAGTAGGTTCAGTGCTCATTTGGGAAAAAATTATGTGATGGAGAAAATTTGGCATAAGATATCCAACCAAGATATAAGCAAAAAAAAAAGTAAAATAAAAGGAGCTAATGTTTGTCATCAACTACAAAAAGAGGGAGACGTTCTTCTGTTTGCTACAATATTGCCATTGGAGTGTTATTGTCAACATCTAACACTCCAAATCGATAAATTTTCTATTTACCGACGGTGTGAGATTCTATATTGACATGTTGTCTTCATCTTTTTGTAAAGCGTTAGATCCACTGATGGGTGGTGAATTACAGAATTATCACTGTAGTCTGACAGGTCTTCCAAAGACATTTAGGGCGAACATGAACGAGCTTCAAGGATGAGAAGTTGGACTGAACTTCCTTGGTTCTCAGCCGTGAACAATCTTGCATTCGAACCATGTTTGCTGAAATCAATTATTATGAAATTTATCCAGTAATGTTGTTAGGAATCGGCTCCATAGGCCTTCAAGGCACTCCAAAAACCGAGACGTTGGCTGTGCATGGCAGATTTTGAAATCGGAATCGAGCACTTGACTCTCCAGTCCAGTATAAACAAGAAGTTACAAAGATGATTATTTATGTTGCGTGACACTAATTTTGTCTTACAGTTTGATATTGTGTACACTAATTCCTTGTAGAAGTTCATTCTAATGGACATATCGAAGTGAAAACCAACCACTAAAGAGCACAAGGAACGCATTAATGCACGTAGTAAATAGCCTATAATTTAAAGAGTGTCCAACTAGTCAGGTTTTGGGTTAACTTTTTAATGATCACGAGTTTGAGTCCTCTTAGGGTCATTGAAGGTTTATATAATTGTTAACTTCAGAGCCCGTGGAATTAGTCGAGGTATAAACAAGCTAGTCTGGACATCCACGTTAAAAAAAACAAAAAAAAAACTGTACATCACCCATTCCCTCCATTCTAAACATTTAATGCCTAGATTGATTTGACTTAAGATTTTAACCTGCATCAACTCATATTCTTCACCCTTTTACATAGATATTATTCCTAGTTCTAGACCTGAGCTGTTTCCAGAATAATGGAAACTTCACTTTCATTCGAGTCTAGTCTAGAAAACTCGCTCTCCTGTAGCAAACAAGTTCCAAAAGATGGCTGTAACGAAATAGAGCCCTGCAGTGACTCTGAGGAACGCCTGAGAAGATCCTGACCACTGAACAAAATAACCTGTTCCAATCGCGCTGATTATTGTCATTAGAACAGCTGCAGCCACTGGTGTCTTGGCATAATTTAAGCAGAGCAATGAAACGCCAGGTCCAAAGAATCCAATAGACTGCACATTTAAAAATTAATCAGCCTAGCAGTCATATGAAAAGGTGCCTGCCATATCAAGCGATTTAAAATTTTACTTCAAAACCAATGTATAAGATCTGAGCTTCCACGGTTTGGTCTTCCAAAAACATACCTAAGATAAGAGAGCTCACTAATACTGTGATTTAAAATCAATTCAGCTCCCCCTGCTCTCTTTTTCCTTTTTATTTATTTCTTTTTCTGGTTATTTTCCAATTAAAACAAGAATCACAGGCCAAGTATCTAAGGCACACTTTCCCTTAATGAGTAGAGGAATTACCTGCATGATCTTTCGGACTACCGTCAAAGAGTAGCCAGCCTTGATCAACGAATCGGATTATACCCCTGCAATGTAACCAGAAATCGCCATTGTTCCCCATGGAACAGCGCTAAACCATGCCGCTTGCATAAAATTCACATTAAATACCTGCATTCAAAAAGAAATTTGTGATTAACTAATCATACAAGTCTTAAATATGCTATTTACTGATTCAAAATTGCATATCGTCTCATCAGAGCTGATTTTTAAGCACAAAGCTCTCACCATGATCCTTCGACGTTAATAAAAGATAAGAGGTAATAATAACTTACAGTGTTGAAATAAATAGGCATCCAAGATAGAAGAACAAAATATCCCTGTAACTTAGAGCGTTTGATAATAGGAGACGTAAGTGGAGAAGCTGGCCACTATTATTTGCTGGAGAATCAGTTTTACCAGCTTGGATTAACCTCAGCTTTGATTTGCTAACAAAAGGGCCATCTCTTGGATCACTGGTGACCCCTTTCGCCCATCTTGTTAGCCATAGAGACGAGAAGAGAACAAAAGGGCCAGAAAATGCAATTGCGGGCAACATAATTGGAGTTAATAATAAGCCTACGACATTGCCACGATGAAATCCAGCCATTGAAATTCCGACTGCACTTGCTCGTTCATGGCTTGGGAACCACATAACCACAGATAGACAAGGACATAGTTAAGCATCACTGATTTTATTTGAATGTAACACATGTATGCAACACGCGCGGGTTACATACTAGAATGGCATTACCATGATGGCAAAGCAGCACCCTCAGAGTCCGAAAAATGCACGAATGGCCAAGAGGGCGACGGTGGAGTGGTTAGCAGCTCATGGAGTAAAAAAAACCATGAAAAGATGTTTTTTTTTTTTAAAAAAATAAAAAATAAAAATACATGAAATAACAAAACAAAAAAACAAATAGGCTAGGCGTGTAAGCCTATCCATATACCTGGCTAATGAAAAGCTTGGCTCGTGTACCATTAACTATTCCTTTTCAACCAATAGCTATTTCATTGTGTGCCAACAGAAATACTTGATTCCAAAACTTGAAAGATGCAGAAATAAAATATTTTACAACAAAAAATTTCATTTGACAAAAATAATGATGATTATCAGAAAAGATGAACACAACTAGAGGCGACTCTATTTGTTTGAATCCATCACATTAATGACAATAACTAAGCAATAATTTTAAGAACTCCACCACAAACCATGAGTATTAAAGGAAACAATTTCTTTATGATGAAAAATTAGCAAAGATGAACAAATATACTCGTAATGCTCGTAGGGGCAAATAAAGCTTCAAACAAATACAGCATAAAAAACAAGGGGTCCCAATATTAGATCGCTTAATTACTCATAAATTGAATTTAAGCAAAAAAAGTGAGCTTAATATCATTGTCAGTGATGTGATCTGAAACAACTATTTAAGGTGACGCGGGGAAGTTTGTGCAATTCTTTGAGTTTTTCAGTCCGACATCACTTGCATGTGGTTAAAAAAACCCAACGAAAGATGATGGTGGTACGGAATAAACTTTTAAAGGAAAATAAATTTAGACAATTCATAACTTTTACCACAACTAAGCCTCGATTATTCAGAGCTTTAAATTACATTCCGAAATTCTAATTCTTGAATGACGACGGTGGTGGTGGTGATGGGTAATCTGAGCTGCCCCTACTAGGCCCGGATGGAGGAATAGGAGTATATTTAGGGAGTTGTCCAAGGTTCCAACCCTTAAACGAGGAGGTGGGAGGTGGTGGTGGTGGATAATCTGAGCTTCTCGTACTAGGCCCGGATGGAGGAATAGGAGTATATTTAGGGAGTTGTCCAAAGCTCCAACCCTTAAGCAGTAGCCTCGGAGGTGGTGGTGGAAAATCTGAGCTGCCTCTGCTAGGCCCAGATGGAGGAATAGGAGTATTCTTGGGAAGTTCTCTAAAGTTCCAGCCCTTCAATGGCGATGCTGAGTCCACTTCAGCAAGGCAAAATGCAAAGCTTATTGCAAATAAAAGGATGAAGGATATCCATGATGGATGTTGACAGAAAAACACCATCGTTTTTCCTATCGTTTTGGACGGAGTCTGTAACTTCTTTATCTCTCGTTTTACGGTCTCATGGTATTCTCAGTCCCTTTAAAGGGGTGCCAGAAACTAAAATGAGCATACTTTATTTGGAAGTTTGATGCTATTTAAGAAAAATAATAATTATTCGAACCAGAAAGGGAATCAAATCTTGTTTCCTCGTTTTCTTTCTCTCTTTCTATTCATTCACCTTGGTATTACTGCATATCCTTACACACACGGTTTTAACATATATGAATGGGATCATTTAATTTCCATAAATAGCGGTCATTTAATTTCCATAAATAGCATTATTGAATTACGGTCATTTAATTTCCATAAATAGCATTATTGAATTACGGATCATGATTTGCTTAATTATTGAAATAGATATATCTATAAAATACTTGAAAATTTTAATCATATCAATCAATGCTAAGTTAGTATTTTCTTTTTACGGCCTGTTTCAAGATAGAAAAGACAAAACCAATAAAAATAAAAAATACTATATTTTTCTATATTTATTGTTTTGAGATTTTTTTTTATTTATTTTTGAATTTCTTGTCAAGGTTGGTCATTTAACCATTTAAATATATTTTTAAATTTAAGAGTTAAGATTGATCACCTAAAATTTTTGATTCTTTTTTAAATTTCACATAACTATTGGTCATTAAATATTTTTTGGCCTGTTTTTTAAAAATTAAAATTGATCCTGAAATCGTGATAAACTCATAGTAAAAAAATAAAAAGAATACGAAACTTAATTTTTAATCAATCTAATGTTAAATGATGAAATTAAAAAAATTAAAAAAAAATTTATCTCAATTAACTCGAGTTAACCTACTAAACCTGAGTCATAAGACTTGAATAACTCAATAAAAAGTAAACCGAAATAAATTATAAAATTTAATTCCTATTAAATTCAATATTAGAAATTAAAGTTAAAAAAAAACATAAACTAAGTTTCAACTTAAAAATAAATAATAAAAAAACCTCAAAGGATTAAATTTTTTTTAAAAAAAAATCACTACCCGGTACGTGTTAATTAATATACAAAATGTATTATCATGTATCCGTGTTTTTAGGCTTTTAGCATGGGGAGTCAAATTGTTTAACTCCACATATTTGAGAGATGACACAGTAGCCCTTGAACTCTTCTTGTAGTGGTAATTAGGTCCTTGTTCGGGTCGTAATGGTAAATAAGTTCAATCCATCTCTTGCTCTGTTAATTATGAACCATTAACCTCCTGACTAGCTAACTACCGTTAATACTGAGTTGAGCACAATATAAAGGAGACGTTATTCTCAGTATAGGATAGAATATAACCTATCAATAAAACTTTTAATAAACATGAAGTGGGATTAACAATTCATAGAGTGAGAATAAAACCACCCTTTAAAAATTAATAGAAAGAGTGTATGTATTTTGTTTTGAGAATTCTATATGTTTTTTGATCTTGAAATAATTCATCAATAAAAATTAAATTTCATTATGATTCCTTTTTTAATATTCTACATGTAGTATCAAGTTAAAAATAAAAAATTACACTGAGTCTATTATAGTTTAATCAATTTTTCATTTTACCTTTGTATTTTGTGAAATTACACTTTACATCCTTAATTTTAATATTTTATAATACTTTACATCCTCCAGCTTTGATGCTAAAAAAACATCAATAAAAAATATTAGAATAGTTACAAGCTTGTTATTATTTTAAACTTAATAACTAAAAAACTCATTTCACTTAAAAATGATAAAATTACCACCACGTGACCGCTGACAAATATTTTTTAAAAATAGCCCTTTGATAATGACTTTTTATTTATAAAAAGCCATTATGTTCATGTTTATAACAAAGTCATTCCCTTAACATTTCCGGTAAACACAGTCATCAAATTAAAGAAAACACCAAAAAAATTTTCTCAATAGTTATTCACCATTTCAATCAAGTTACCTAGCATCATTACAAGACAAAATCCACCATTGTATTAGTGCAATCTAACTCCCAAAACTCAGTACACATATTACCAACATAAAATTTAGCTCACTTACAACTAATAAATAGCCCAAAACACATATCGCCAATATAAAATTTAGCTCATTTAGAACTAACGACAACCCAAAATACACATTATCAACAAGAACCCAAAATTTATAGCATATGTTGTTTAATATATATCATCGTATTCATCAAATGTTACTAGTCTATAAGTTTAAAACAACTTGGATTGATTAAAGTTCAATAATAGCAATATATATATAGTTGTCAGGATTTTGAAATCAGATACAAATAAAAACAAGTTATTCTATAAATATGATGACAAATCGTGTGACTATATATTCATTTCTTGATGCAAACCTATTAATGACAATGAATTAATTGTTGGAGTAAGAGAAGGTGCAAATGATATCGATAAAATACTAGATAAAATGAAGAAAATTAAAGATAAATTATGTAGAGTTTAGATTAAGAATTACAATATGAAGACTAGCTTTGTAATTGTAAAGCTGTTATTGATAGCTAATTTAGTGTGTTTAATTTTAATATTTCTAACTATGATATTATTCATTATGATCAAATGAAATGAATAACACTAGAAAATTTATATTTGAGTTGCACTAAACATGAAGTAAAATCTAATATTTAAACATTCTATGACATCAATAAATTCATAAAATATTATTCACAGTATCTAACTACAACCCAAGATAAAACCCATCAAATCTATATGTTCTTGTACATACTTCAACCAATACAACTATTCGGGTTAGTGTTGAGATGATAAAGCTCCAACATAAAAATTCATCCTTGTCGCTGCTTATTTTCCATTCATTCTTTGATTATCAAATAGTATCAAACTTTTACCAAAACATAAATAACCTTTTAAGCTATCAATTCATTCATTTTTTGTTTTGTTAGTAAATTTCAAATCCTTTCTCATCGGGAGGAATATAGTCATCATCTTCCTCATCCTTATCATCTTTCTTGTATACACTACAAGTGACAACATCAAGCCTTTCACTTCTTCCATTATTTAAATTGCCAACATCAGTCCTTTCATTTTTTTTCAGTACCAAAACTGTCATCATTTATATTCATGCCAATATTATCAACATTTATAATGATGTCAACAACAACATCACCATTAAAATCTAAATCATTTGCATTAAATTTAAAAATAACTTTGTTTTCAACATCAACGTCCTTAAAGTAATTTTTTCTAGTTTTCTTACTATCATCAAACTTGCCTATGAAACACCTTGGCATCCTTATTGTTAGATAACCAACAACGTGATTAACATCAATATAGATATAAATCTTATTTTTGCCTTTGTGAAAATTCAATATCTTTAACATTGATGCATCATTAAATATTCAATTTCCTTTGTCATCCCTTATTTGAAAACCACACAAGTTTATGCCAAAGAATTGTTTGTACATGAACAATATGTCCATATAAGCAATATAGTCATAACATCAACTTTTTTTCAACATATAACAAGTTGTCATGGTGAGCAACAACATATGACATTTTGTATCCTAAAATGATAAACAATGCAAAATTACATATTGTTAAACAATGTTTAAAACATGCCTAATTATCTTAAACAATGGTTGAACATAGGCTATAATAGGTTTTAACATCAAGTGAACAAATTACAATCACATATTATTCAATTAGGGTTTAATGAACAATAACCAATCACCTATAATTTGGGGATTTTTAAAGTTTTAGGGTTAAACTTACTTAATCAAGTTAAAAAATGAAAAAAAATGTTATCTAATGATTAGATATCAATTAATCACATTTTGCATCAATATTTTAAAATTAGGGTTTGATGAACCAAGTGACCCACTAGCTTAAACATATTTTGTTTTCTCAATATTGTCATTATCCAAGAAAAATTTGAATTAATTATAGTTTATTAAAGGTTTAGTCTGTACTCATCAAATCCCTAGACATTTTGCAATTTATGGTTAAATCAATTAAGAATAACACATATATTAATCAAGTGACAATATTTAACATAAACAAAATACACATCTAACAGATTTTGATATCTCAATTTGGTTAAAAAATTTTGAACATACTTGTTAAATAATCTTAGACTTTAAGATGAGCTTCCAAACATCTCAATAGACGACTTGTTCTTCTTCAACCACAAACATCGTGGGATTCTAAGAGATTTGATTAAAAAAAATCTAATTTGGTTAAACAATCCTTTTCGATTTAGGTTTTTTTAGTTATATGGAGAGAGAGTGTCCCGATGAGAGAGAGGGAGAGTTAAGAGTGAAAGTGAGTGTTTTGTCGTTTTCTTAGGTTTGCAATATATTATTTATACGGGTAGTAATTTGATTTAACATGGTTTGAAATTTTAGTTTGACTAAGAATATGAAGTATAATTTCTCAAAATCCAGATGCAAAGTGAAAAAACAATCAAACTATAAAAAACTCAATGTGATTTTTCCATTAAAAAATCATTTTGATTATTTAATTTTTATTAAAAATTCTTCATTTCTCATCCAAAACCTTTCATTCCCAATAACCAAACAATAATAGAGTGTCAAGGTATTCAATGAGCACATGATAAGTAAATTTCCCATTTAAAAATCATTTTGATTCTTTAATTTTCATTCAATTGTCTTAATTTCTCATCCAAAACCTTCCATGCTTGATAACCAAATAATATTAGAGTGCTTAGAGTGTATAACGAGCATGATAGGTAAAGTTTCATCTAGATAGCCTGTTATTCTAGATCATCACCTTGCACTAATAGCTATGTATACTAAGAGAAAAAGAAAAAGAAAAAGAAATATTATATTAGTTTTGTGAAAAAATATTCTTTCACTAAACATTTTCTTTAAGCATTTGCTTACTTTGCTAATTAAGAAAAGTGAGGAAATAATTTATTCTTGAAGAAAAAAATTGAACTTTTAAATTATGAGAATTTTAAAAAACAAAACTAATAGAAGTCAATCTTTACTGTATATCAAGACACATTGCATTATAGATTGGAATAATATAATGACCATTTTACATTTCAAAAAAACCAATGAACTAACTATTGATGGTAATGTGATCTTTTTACAAGGATCCATTAATCATTATCATATTAATAGGGGATAAATAAGTTTTTTTAACTCTTGAAAATACACTAAAATGACTAAATTATCCTTAAAATCATTTTTTTAAACTAGTATCTAAGGGTTTTTTTTCATAATTTCACTTTTTAAAGTACAATGAAATGACTAAAAAGCCTTTAAAATCAAAATTTATTTACATATAATTTTTTTTTGTATTTTCATCCTAGTTTTTTTTTTGGGGTTTTAATTAAGTTGAATTAGGGACAATTTGATATTTTAATAAATATAAATAATATTATTTAAAAAGTGACTGATGCGTTGCACTCATCAGAATGTTGGTTGTTGTCGTGCCATTCGGGAAGCACATAAGGGGGTTTTCAACATACAAATAATGGTTTATGGGGCAGCATTGGAATCGTCTCAATGGCCTCTCAATTCTTAGGCAACGCGTGTGGCCAACTGACCTCCAGTTTGGCGCCAATGACCTTTCTCCCTTTTCTTTTCTCTTTTGTTTTTGATTTTTACACCCGACCTTTTAAATTATCAAAACAACCATTCAATTTGTTTTTTCAATGTTCTTTTGATTACTTGAAATAATATATAAACTTGGAATTGTTTTCTAATTTTTTTATTTCTCATATTTAATTCTTATTTTTTATTGCTATTTGTTTTATTGAAGATATTTTTTTATGATTTCATCATCCTTCAATTTTATTTCCTATCAGATTTGATCATATTCTTTCGATTGTTATTTTTTTTACCTTGATAAATTTTTTAAATTGTTTTTTTTTTTTCTAATTTCATCCTTCAACATTAAATTAGTTGGGAATTGAGCTTCTTAATTGAGTCATGGTTTAGGATTTCACAGGTTGTGAGTTTGGAAGATTAACCTAAGTCTAGGAGATTCACTTGTGTTTGCTTTTTTCTTTACTTTCTTGTTTTAAACTAATGTTTTCTCGGTTTTAGCCCTCAACATTTATTTAATCAGAGATTGGACCTCGGTATTTGTTTTTTTTTTTTTTATAGATTTTCACTAGTTTTAAAAATGACTCAGGTTATCTTGAGTCTTTTTATTTGCCGTTCTTTCTTAAATTTAGTTTTTTTAAAACAGAAACCTTGTTTTTGAATTAAATTAAATTAAGTATGAGATGTTTACTTCATGATATTTTATTTGGTTTGCTTTCTAAGGCATTGTTCTGACGGCGCGTGCGACTTTTTTTTGGTATCATCGTGCAGCCTTTCACGGTGGTGTTAGAACCATTTCAGTGAACACTTACTGGTGGTGGAGCGATGTCCACATCGAAGCGATGATGAGTTTCCAATGAGTTTTTTTTCCTTCTCATCCTGATATGATATTGACAACTTATTTTTTATAATTAATTATTGCAAAAAAAATCTTTCTCGCTTTATTTACTATTAATGGTTTTTTTACCATATTATTAAATTAATCGAGTTTATTGAACCTAACTAAGTCAATGACTAGAGTCTCAAATTTTTCTAGTTTCTTTAAAAATACTGGCATTGGTTAAACATAATTTTTTTATGTTGAAAAAAAAAAAAAACCCAACCCATGAGATAATGTGAACTATCTATATAGTACTTTCTATATTGAATGAGAACACAAAATATAATAGAATGATTATTTATTATGACAATAAATATACATGTAATAAGAAATGTTAAATATTTAGAAAAATCTAGAAGAAATTACGGTACTAATCTAATAATTTATACATATTCTTAATTGTTTTTTAATATTTATACCTACTCATACGTAATATTTGTATATTCTTATACATTATCTTTTTTCATTTACTTGTTATAAAAAAAACTTATTTTTCATACAAAATAAACATCAAAAAAGAATTTCCAATCATTTTCTGAAAAAAATTCTATCTCCAACAAACAAACGCAATTTTCCTGAAATATGTAACGCATAATTTAATAAAAACTCCTCTCATTTACAATTTTGAAGAGAATTCCCGCTTCATTCCTCTTCAAAAAGCCTAACGGCTACGGCCTCCCCTGTAAAATCTCTCTAGTCGTAAAAAAATCTCTCTCTCTCTCTCTCTCTCTCTCGCATCACGA
Source organism: Populus simonii (assembly GCA_007827005.2). Lineage (NCBI taxonomy): Eukaryota > Viridiplantae > Streptophyta > Magnoliopsida > Malpighiales > Salicaceae > Populus > Populus simonii. Next base: position 8,121,439 of record CM017469.2, read on the forward strand.
TTTTCTTTTTCTGAAAATAATATAATAAAAATGAAAATCAACAATCGCAAACTCAAGAAATCAGAAACATCGTCATCTTCAAAGGTAAGAACCATTACTAATATTATAAAGATTCCCTCATAATCCCCAACTTTTTTTTATAAACCCTAATTCTGGCGTTTTTAAAAAATTTTCAGCTGGTTTTGGAAGAAATTATTGGATTAACAACGAAGAATGCTAACGGACTAGCTTCAAATACATCAACGGCAAGATTTGCTTATATTGCAGGATGTGTTGTGGTTGTTTACAATGTGGATTTAACTACTCAATCGCATCTCTTGGTGTCTCACAGACCGCCCAAACCCTTGACTTGTGTTGCCATGTCACGTGATGGCCGGTTCATAGCTGCTGGAGAGGTATAGAAATTTGATTTTTTAATTTGAATAGTTTATGTTATTTGTTTAATTATCTTGTAACGGATTACAACCAATTAGACGTGATTGCGAATTGAATTCGAATTTTTATGATAGTAGGAGGAGCTTTCGTGATTTTGAATGAAAATTAAGTGATCATAATGGTATAAATTGGTGATTAAAAGTCCGGGTTGTAATCGGATAAAATATTATGTTTAATTCAAGGTATATGTGTTTAACAAGTTTTTCAAAGAAGTTAGGTTGTGATTTAAGAAATGTGTTTTTCTATCTGTATGCATCTGATATGATTTTGCAGTCTGGGAATCAACCTGCAGTGTTAGTGTGGGACTGTTCGACCATGAGTTTTGTATCTGAACTGAAGGGTCATCTTTATGGAGTTGAATGTATTGCTTTCTCACCCAACGGTTAGTTCCAATCAATCAATTTGATGCTTTTGTTTCTCAGTGGTTCCTGTCACAGACTCACAGCTTATTATAAATTTTATCCATACGTGTTTCTTGTTTTTTTTTTTTTTTGGTATTTCAAGGAGAGCATGTTGTTTCGGTTGGAGGATACATATATCTTTGGGATTGGAGAAGTGGGATTTTGGTGACCAAGCTTAAAGCAAGTTCATCTTGTTCTGCTGTTACATCTGTGAGCTTCTCGTCCGATGCAAAATTCATTGTAACTGCTGGAAAAAAGCACTTGAAATTCTGGACAGTTGGATCTTCTCCAGGGACTCGCTTAAGTAATGGGACAGGATCACTTGCAATGCATGGAAAACCTGTTAATCTTGGACCTCAGAAAGGAAGTTCATTCATTTCTGTCACATCTGCAATCAGGATGAATAATAGTCCTGCCACAGCTGAACAAGTTGGTGATTTGTTTCCCATTTATGTGTTGACGGATGAAGGTTGGATTTCCTATACCATCACTCTATGATGTTTAATGCACTGGAGTTCTTGATGTTAGTCCAATTCTGCTTCTTTTATTTACAGGTACTTTATGCCTTGTGGATTCTGGGCTGTCAGTAAGAAAGACGGTGGACTTAAAGGTGTGCTTACATAATTATCTCATACATTCATGATGGATTCTAGATATCACCTTCTGTCTTAGCAAAGGTAGATTGTGATTTGATTCCCCAGGAGTTGATTCTGATTGTATATAGAAGCACAGGGGTCACAACCTAATAAATTCTTCATAGACCTAATTTCAATTTTTCTATTCTGAATGCTGTGTTGTGACCCATAAATTAAAATGGCTGGATTGATGGTACTTTAAGTTTTGTATTGATAGATTAAAGCTTTCTGAATGGGAAAGAATCAAAATTGCACAATGTCTGTTAAATACATCATTCTTTCTGATTTCAGCTCTTTGTTTTACAATTTTAAATCTTAAATTGCAGGTAGAACAAGGCTATGCACTATCTGCATCCGATAAGCTCATTGCTTGTGCTTGTTGTAATGGAATTGTAAAACTCTTTACTAGTGAGACACTCAATCATGCCGGAACTCTGCTATATTCAAATGCCAAAAGTTTCCAGGGGGACACTAATTTTCATTTTCAGACGACAGAAGTTGAAAAGGATTCTCAACTTGTGCCTGCTCTGCCTGATGCAATTGCTTGTCAATTCTCTACCTCAGAAAAGTTGGGTAAGCGTTTAAGTGTTTATTTTCTTGTTAGTGTGAATCCACCTTGATTGCAACTTAAAATAACCACTCTTTGTGCTTTGTAGTGGTTGTTTATGGAGATCATACTCTCTATATATGGAATATTCATGATATGAAAGAGGTATTGCTTAATGTATATTCTTGGTTCTTGTAGTTCTTGTTTATTTGCTTGAAAAGCTTATACATTTCATTTATTTTCTGTTCCATGCATGTTGATTGCTTCTTGCTCAAGTTCGGCTTCCAAAGTTATTTTAATGGAACTTGTACATAGATTGCCAGCTCATTGCAACCTAACCTTTCTTATCCTTCCAGGCAACGAGGTGCTATGCATTAGTTTCACACTCTGCATGCATTTGGGATGTCAAGAATCTTTGTTGTGAAAACATGCACGATCCATCTCTAGCATGTGTTGCAAGAGGTTGTTCTGGTGGAGTTTCATTTGCAACATGCTCAGCAGATGGTACTATTAGGTTGTGGGATCTTACTTTGCAATCCAATTTGGTAGAGGATGATGCAGATCATCAATCCTTGAAGGCCAAACAAATGGGCGGCACACGTTTAGGTAAATTTCCAAAATTGCAATGCCCATCACACTTCTTTAAAAATGTATATGCACAGATGCATGAACAATGTTAAGATCATGTGGCAAGCCTTATACTAGTTACTTGTTGAACTCATCTTGGTGTTTTTGCCTGGACAACTGTCTCCATTGTCCTTGTTGATGCAGTAAGTTCTGGGATTTTGGAGCGAGACACTGCAGAGGCAGGAGTTGACACTCAAGGGTTTCGGTCAATGGCTGCTAGTTCAGATGGAAAGTACCTTGTTGCTGGTGATTGCGAGGGAAATCTTCACATATATAACCTACTAACTTCTGATTATGCATGTTTTCAGGTAAAAATTAGGCACCTAACTATCATTTTGGAATGCTTACTTCAAGAAATAAATCAATATAAGCCAATAAGTTATGTCTTCGCATGAGAGGAAGTTTAAGTACAGTATGACTTATGATGAATAAATATGGGCTATTCTGGCAGGGCATTCATGACGCAGAGATCCTCTCATTGAGCTTCAGCTTGTCAAGCAAGAAACATGTTATTTCTGGAGATGTGGTGGATAGCAATTGCTTCCTCGCATCAGGGGGGCGAGATCGAATTATCCATCTTTATGATGTCGAAAGGTTAACTTTACTTAGTTCATGATCTTTTCAGCCTGTTTGTTCTCTTGGTTGATTAGGTTTCCTCTACTTTTCAGGAATTTTGATCTCATTGGAAGTATTGATGACCATTCAGCCGCCGTGACGTCTGTAAAACTCACTTTCCATGGTCATAAGATTCTCAGTTGCAGTGCTGATAGGTAGGCCGCTACATATTCACTTTTTTATATGCACTAAGAAACCTTTGAAACTTTAATTTTCATGAGAGCTTGCAAAAAAAGAATGGAATGAAATCAATCTATTTTGGCATTTGAAATCAACTTTTTTTTTCATGCATTAGGTCAGTTTTAAGACAAATTATGACTGCTATTACATTTTTTAGCTGGTGCTCTTTCATAGTTGACCTTGTTGTTTCTTTCAATAGGTCACTGGTGTTCCGAGATGTTTGTGTTGCGGAGAGCTGTTGTAAGATCTCTCGACGTCATCATCAAATGGCGTCTCATGGAACTGTGTATGACATGGCTTTGGATCCAGCGATGGAGTTTGTTGTTACAGTTGGGCAGGTAACTAACATTAAAAGTTTCCTAAACAGAAGTGAATTATTTTATGATGAGTGGGTAGTGGAACTTCCAGTGTCCACTACCGGTTTAAGTGCACCCAATCAAACTGCTCCCCATGTGTTTACATTATGCAAACAAAGCATCTGTTGATTTAGCAGCCTATGACACAAGTAGCAAAGTCCTCTAATTTTTGGATGCCAGAACTTGCATGGTTATTGATTTAGTTGATCTCCTAACAGGATAAAAAGATAAACACATTCGACATTGCGTCTGGGAAGCTAACTAGATCATTCAAGCAGGATAAAGATTTTGGAGACCCAATAAAGGTGAGTTACATTAATGATTAGCTTGGCAATGCAGCATCATCATGTTCAGAAGCTGAGAGTAATCATGTTTTACAGGTCTCAATGGACCCAAGCTGCAGTTATTTGGCATGCTCCTACTCTAACAAGTCTTTGTGCATGTATGATACAATCAGTGGAGAGTTGGTCACACGAGCTGTGGGACATGGTGAAGTAATAACTGGTGTGATCTTTTTGCCTGACTGCAAGCATGTGGTATCTGTGAGTCCTTGTCATGCCTATTAGTTGTTGATTTACATGCATCATGTCTATGGAATCTTCTGTACTCAACCAACTCATAATTATGCATATATTTGTAGCTTCATCACCATGAGTCATCAGGCTTCTATAATCTAATGATGCAGAATACTGCCTCTCTCAACATAAATCAGTTCAAATTATAATCATATGACACTTTTCTGGTTCATGTTAGAGGTTTACCTGATTTGAAAAGCATCTATATTGGATTGTCATTGATTGAATAATCATATGACACTTTTCTGGTTCATGTTAGAGGTTTACCTGATTTGAAAAGCATCTATATTGGATCGTCATTGATTGAATAACATAGCATGAGGATAAATAGGAACCGTTCCTTCTGAACTTTTCTCATTACTTGCACATAGGTAGAGATCTAAGGGTAGATAGGAAAATTCATTCATGTTGGTATGGCAAGACGTGTGGGCTTGCATGCATGCGATTCGTTAGCTGAAGACCTTTTTGACAGCACCATCCAATGATCCCCTTTAAGATCACTGATTTTTATTTTTCTGATTAGTAAAAATATATATATTTTTTTAACATGGCTTCTGCATAGCCTTTCCTTTCTCATATGATGCACGCATCCCTAACTTTGTTGTCAGGTTGGGGGCGATAGTTGTATTTTTGTGTGGAAACTACCGAGTCGTATGTCTTCCAGGATGCTGCAGCGAATGAAGGAAAATGCTGTTCCCTTGTCCCCAAAAGACCTGGGCCCACCATCTGCTTTTAATCAAATCGTGTTCTCTGAAGCAGAAGACCAGCAGTGCACATACAATGCTGAAAAAATACTTTTGCCTGAAAACTCCAATCAATTTGGAGAAAAAAAGTTTTATCAAGGAGAGCGGTCTCCACGGATCTCAATGTTTAGATTTAGCATTTCGAGACTTCCAAGATGGGCACAAGCTAAAGTTGAAGGCTCTAATAGTGTTTCAAAAAATCCAGATTTCACTTCATTTCAGGTAATTTTATAGGACCTCAACATACAAATATGAAAACATGTGTTGTTAGGTTTTTTATTTGTTAATAAAATCAAATTTCATATTCCTTTTCGCACCTTTGCTTGCATTATAATATTTCACTTCAGGATTTTTATCCCAACATGTTTCATTTTAGCACACTTTTAAGCGAGACTTTTGAACTTCATTAATCTCCAGAAATAATTTTTTTATATATAGAATTTAAGAATGTACTGGATAACAGATATCTGTGCTGGTTTGAGATGTTTAAGAAAACAATGGACCATACTATTTATGGCATCAGTAGTAACTCACAACATTATAAACATACTCACAACATTATAAACATTAGGACTTCATATACCATGTATATTCAGTTAAGTTGTTCATCAATCAAATGCTGTTGATTCCGCTAAATAAAAACTCTTAAACTTTCAGTTGGAATTATTTTCCAAAAGTAAATCCCTTACTTTATCTGTTCAAGAAGTTTGTACTCATTCTTCTAGCTCTGTAGCAAGTTTCATGAAGTATAGATATTCTGTACATTTTTTATTCTGATTGCTATCTTCTCCTTGATGGTTCCTACTGTTGATGCCTACCACAGCAGCAACCAGAACTAAAAACTTGCCCTCCGGATGTTGACGGTGGGGAATGTGGTGCATTGTGCCCAGAAGTTCAAAGTCCACTCGGTACTGTTGTGGGAAGCAGGGATTCATACATCAGTAGCTTATCTGGAAGTTCTGCTAGTGAAAACAACCAAAGCTCACCAACGCCTCTAGATACTCTTAGGTAAGCATGCAGTAGTGATGTCAATTAACTATTTGTTGGAAATAGTAGGCACTCTATTCTCTCCTTCTCATTGCCACATTTGTGCTTCAGTTGCTTTGCCATGGACAAACGTTGGCTCAACGTTTATACTGTATGTTTGGATCCACTCAATTCTCCGGAGATGCCTCATTTAGCAGATCCGAACATGCTAGTTGCCTCACCAAATTCGAGTAAGGCTGATCTTATTCTCCCACATGACATCTTAGTCACTTTTCTTGATGAACAAAGCTGGCAGAGAGGATAAATATGACAGTTTTCAAACCAAGCCTACCGTAACTTCTCTAGGAAATATTATGTTGACCAGAGGGGATACAGATATCAAGTAGCACACTTTTATGACCTTAAGTTGCTTTATGCATCACCTTGTCATGAATTCACGTGGTTGTGTCAACATTCCTTCACTGTCTCCTACTCAGTGCTTGTCAGTAAATGTGATTTCCCAACCCATTAGGATAGTTATTTTTATAAGAACCGCAATATTATGTAGCACACTGGTACTAGTTATTAAGTACTCCAGCAGGCTACACAATGACTTTGGAGGAAGCATATTTCTCTGGTTTGTCTCGAAACACTGATAAACTCAATGGGTGCTAGCTAGGTGACATCATTGTCTGCAAATTGAGCCATTGTGTCATCGCTGGTTTAATTTACAGTAGCAATTCTTTCCATCACTAATTGAAGTGAAATTCTATCTGGTGTATTGATGAAGTTGGTTTGATAGACCTTTTGCCTAAATAATCAAATTTGTCTGTGTTATGATCCTTGTGGTTGTGGAAAAAAGGTTCTAGGTGCAGAGAGAACTATTTTTATTGCCCCCACTTTTGCATTTCTATCACATTGTTCTCTCTTTCGTTGCAACCTGTCTGTGTCATGACCCTTGTGGTCGTGGAAAATACTAGCTATACTTGCTTGAATCATGTGCTAGGGGATTTCATTTTAAGCTTGATATTGCTGTTTGTTGGAACATTTGTCTGGTAAATACTGGCCATCCTTTTGTGTTGCTGACATGGAAAAAGGATTGGCTCGGAGTTTATATCTTTTAATTTGAGGTAGATCAGTTCCCCCTCTTGTTTGTGATTTAATATTTTGTTTTCATTTTAGCTTTCTCACAGAATCTACTAAATTAAGCTAAATGGTGGTGCTGTGATTATAATATGATACGCATCTCCTGACTAGGTGTTTTGCCAAGCATCTATTGAAGGCCAAGTTTATAGAACATTGAAAGTCCATGATTAGAGATTGTAAGTCATTCCTGTTTTAAAATGACTTTCTTCTTCTTATAACTGGTTTGTTGTATGACAAAATTCAACAGAAATACCAAGTAATGGTGAGTGCTCTTCCGCGCAAGCTAACCTTGCTGTAAAAGAGGAGCGCAAAGCTAGTTCAAAAAGACATGCCTGTTCCAATAATTATGGCTTTCTTGGGAAAAGTGAAAATTTATCTGGCATCCACAGTACAAGTAAATGCCATAAGGCAGTTGCTGGTCATGTGACAGAGCAGTTGCATTCACATAAATCGGGATGCCAAATTCAAGAAGCAATGGAAGTCGAAGCTGATCATATGAAGTCAGAAGGAAGTGATTTTTTCAAGCATTATTTTGGCAGTTTATCAACCACGTGCAAGGTTGGTACTATTTTTTGCAGTGTATGTGGAAAATATTTCTACTTATTTTGGGGACTGGGCAGGGGTTTTGGTATGCACAAATGTTACAAACTGCTACATGATAAGGAACAGAGATATTTTGACCACTTTTTTTGAGAATTGGATTGTGAGAAATTAAACTGATAGGTATTTATCCAAATAGAGTTCGATGACATACTAAAATAACAGGACAGAGGAAATATCATACAATACCACTGTTTCGTTGACCCAAATAATTAGGACGTGAAGCTTTACAGATTTACAGTGATATTCACCATGTAATATCTTGTTTACAGGTGGACGGAAGTAACCCTTTTGTTCGAAGAAGGTACTCTGCAAAATATGTGGTGCGCCAGGACTATGCTGGAGGAGGCAAGAGCCTGTTTGACACACCTGTTCAAAATCTTCACAGTAAAATCTCGACCTACAAGGCAGAATCTGTCCCGCATATTACCTTAGAGGATCCAATGACCCAGAATCCGGAAGAACAGAAAGAGAGAGAATCTTCTAAACAGGTCTGTCTTTCAATTTGTTTCAAATCCTCATGGTTCATGTTCTTTTGTTGTACTTAAATTAACAGACCTTGGAAAAAGTGAAAACTAGAAAGTAGAAGGTAAAGGTTTTGATGATTACGTGTGGGGTTTTGTTTTATTATATCTAAGAAACAATATTTGCGTTTTTTTTTTTCTATGGATAATTCAAGTACCATGTGTTGAAGATGGATATGTTTCTTTTGGTTTAATGTATTATCCAGACAAATTATGAAGCACTTAATCAATCATATGAAAAGAAATTTCGACGTTTCAAGAACAGCTTCAAGGAATTAATGTGTTCTTACTTCCTACAAAGAAAAGACAACCCCAGATCGCTACATTGAATTGTTTTGACTGTTTATGCCTCTTGCAGGACATAAAGAACTCAACACAGGGCTTGCTGATCTCAACTCATGCTCTCTCACAAGGTGAATTGACTAACTGCGATCTCGCAGAAGATTCTTTAAACATGAAATTAACAGAGGCCATGGATCTAAAGGAACGCACTCCTGAAACTGAAGGAAACAATCTGCAGCAAAGACTAACTGCATGCTGGGAAGCACTAATAAAGTTGGACAATGCAGCTGACAATGCAGTCCATTTATTTTCAGAATTAGGAACTATGGTCTCCACAGAAGAAATATCAAACAGTCCCGGAGCTAAGTTGTATGGCGACGCAGGGAAGCTACTTCCATCAATCGCCAATAAGCTCAATGCAATTGCTGAACTGGTGCAATGTAGGAGCCACATTTCATGCAAGAGTAGGGTTGAAGTTTCAGGACTGGAACCTTTGTTAGGAACATTTGCTGAGAGTCTATCCGAAAGGGTAGTTGAGATACTGAAGAAGAACCTAACCAAGAGCAAGGATTAACTTGTTTTTCATCCTTCAACGTCGCAAAACTAAAGGTTCTAGACCCCACAACTTGAGGAGAGAGCCCATGTAAAAGACGAAGGGTTCAAATTGCGGACCAACTGCCAACTCGGCTCAAAGAAGAGGTGGGCCTGCTAATGCTTTGTCTGGCCCATTGATAGCCTCATTGCCACAAGTTTTGTGAATCCATGATCTTGTTGCACTGGAATCAGCAAGCCGAGATCCATCTAAAAGGAATGGTGAAAGATTTTGGATCTTTCTTGCTTGTACATTTCATGTACATGCTTTTGTGCATATTTCATGGGCCTCAAGACTTTAAAATAAAAAAAAAGAAGAAAAAGGGCAAAAGCAAGGATCATCTTTACCTTTTTCCTCTCTCTCACCCTTGAGAATTAGTTCTGCTTGTGATTTTTCGTGCGATTTTAATATTAAACTACACGACTTGGCCACCTTTCTTGTAAGTTTCAAGGCATGTCAGTCAATAATGTAGCTCTCCTAGCACTAGAGATAACACTAGCAGAGATATGTTGGAATATTTGTAAATCCCTATGAAGGTATGCCTGGAAAATATGTTCTTGTACGTATGTATGACTTTGTCTTGCTTTAGTAACATGCCAAGCTCGCAATTCTTTCTTGGGATTCCTTCACTCCACATGAATAATTACCATAGGTTTTTCGAACCTATGATTGCTAGAATTTTAAGGATTAGAAACTGTGTTCATGTACATCTAATCCCTAAAGATTAGGTTAATCATGGCCATTTTAGACTCTATAAAGAGGCCCGTAGGAACGGCCGATACTGTAACTCATGTACAAGCCCAAAAAACAAATCCCAGAATAAAGTACCGTGAAACAGATTGACGATACAGGTTTGTACTGGGAAGGCATCAAGGCTAGAGCCATCCCTGTATTTCTATGGGGAAGATGCCGCATGGAGTAAATTGCGTCCTTGTCCTCCCTGAATAAATCAAGATAAAACCCTAGTGATGGGCAAAATGTGAAGAGAGTGTTGCACTGGTAGGCATGCGGGGTCCAAAACAGAGGCATTGTTTAAAGTGGACTATCATTTGTTACATTGTTTTTAAACTGGGAAAATAAAAAAGGCTCTGAATAAATATGAGCTGTATGTCTGTGTGGGGTAAAGGGCTCTCAATTAGACTGTCCTTTTTGCATTCATATTTCTTTTGTAATGATGTGCTTATTACCTTTTGCTCTTTTATTCACAGTTGAATGTGGTATTTATTTGCAAACCCATTTTCTTTTCAATCCTCCTCTCCTAAAAGACGAAGAGGAAATCGGTTTAAGTAATTATGGACTATCATGTTTTAAGCCTTCCAGTAAGACAACATTATTGAATATAATGGCTTTGGCGAGATTTGTGGAATCTATTGGGTGCGCACGTTTATCTTTGCATTATTTGACAAGAGATGTGCCAAGCTAAAGCCACTCTTCATGTCCATGATTTTAAAGGCGAGCTCCACAGCTCCAAAGCCTGTTATCCATTAAAATAACCTAGTAGTTCTACATGGAAAAACACTGTAGCTCCTTATCTGGATACACTGTTAAACTGTTAACTGAAACAGTATAATAATAGTTTTATCTCTCCACTAGAAAAATAACACTAACTTTCAGGGGTATTAAAGTTTTTTTACATGATTATTAGTCTTATTAAATTGATCGGAAACAAATAAGTATTTTCCTATCTCAATTGCACGGTAAAGCGATTAAAATTAATCTCAACGGGTATTTTTATATTTTTAAAATGGTTTTTTCATTATTATAATGTTAGTTGAGGGACAATTTGGTATTTCATCAAATATAAAAAATAATAAATAATTAAAAAGCACAGTAAAACGATCAAAATATCCTTAAAAGCAAAAATCTTAAAACTAGAGTTAAGGTGTTTTTAATCTTTTCAGAATGGTTTTTTTGTTATTATTAAGTAAATTAAGTGACAATTTGATATTTAGCTAAATAAAAAAAATAAAAAGGATAGACGCGTGTACAATACCAGAAGGCGTGTGGGAGGCACCCACGTATTTGGGACGGTGCATGTGGCACCTCTCGGCATCTAAAAATGCCCTTGTAATGAAATTGTTTTCCTTCAATTTCATCCTTTAATATTTGATTAATTGGAAATTGGACTTCATGATTTTATCAAATAGGATGTTTTAGGTCTAATGACTTGGGTCATGAATTTGAAAAGTTAACATAACTCTATTTTAAATTTAATTCATTTATTGTTGTATTTTTTGTCTAATTGAAATAAAGCTCAGTTGAGTCTATAATTCAAGTTACATAATTTTTTTTATAAAAAAACACATTTGTAATAGTTAAACATCATTTTTTGCGGAAAAAAAGTTTAGCCCCGCAATGAATGCACCAAGACTAGTCTCTTCCTATTTAATTTTTTATACATTTTTTTTTATTGAAAAATCACCGGGCGTTTTCTATAGCTTTGACATCATTATATTAAATCCATCTAAAAACAAATGAAAATTGATATACATTTTTTTCAATTCAAATGCACTTGAAAAACATTTTCATACACAGTCGCAGGCTCGCAGCCTTATTATAGTTCCAAAAGTAAAACTTGAAATGAATGAACCCTAAGAATCAGATACTCCATTTAATCATATGTATAACAGCCCCTATAAAGAGCAAGAACTGTACATGGACGATCGAGGGATGATGAATTAATCAATGGTGTTACAGTAGAAGCACTATATATATATAGTGTCATCATAATTTCGAGTAATGTACGTAGCATCACCCCTCGGTGCATGCTAACATGGATCATACTGTGGTTGTGAAGGATGCTTATGATCATTATTAAGGTTCTGTGTGCAAGAGGGATAATGAATTAATGATGTAAGGGAAGATCCACAGCATAATTATTGTACGTAGAATCCCAGACTCGAGTGATTTCCAGTAAGGTAGTGATGCCCTCACAATAGACCTTGTCATGTGTGTGTTTTTTATAAGGTTTTGCAGTGCTATATTTTGTTGAGGTTTGATTTTGCATTTCATTTAGAAAAAATAGCAAAAGATAAAAAAATTAATAAAGAAAAAACAATTCTCACTGCATAAAAGCCTGGGAGAGACAGGATTATAGTAGTCTGACTGCAGAATCTTCAGTTCTCACAAAAGAACAGAGAACAAACTTAAAAAATTTGTCTTCCGAAATCCAAAGGTGCATGTTTCGGATCCTCCTAATCTTCTGTTTGCATGCTTGGACAGTACTAATCAGCTCCTTTCCATGTCATCTCAAGGAAAAACGCGACACCATGTACAGAAGAGAAACTGCCCTTTCATCAGACGTGAACCCTCCAATGCATGGCTTAATTAACCTGCTCTCTATCTCCCATACCCACGCGAGCCAAGGCTCCATATCGATCGCTAGCTATACTACTCCATTAATTTTGGCATCTGATACTGCGTTGTAATTATGCGCAATGCTGCAGGGGAAGTACAGATTAAACAAAGACGACATTGTTCTTGTTGCAATGACAATAATAATACACTAACATATGTCCATACTGGACATCAACTGGTGAAGATTAAGCGACAACAAGAATATATCAAGTAATAGATGCAATAATGCAAACAATATTTCCAACGACCATAGCATATAACACAATGATTGATTGGAGAGAGACAGGCCGATTGCCAAGTTGTCTAATATACATAACTTTTGGTGGGGGCTATGTTGGACTACAACATGAACTTGCTACGCAGATTAGAAAACACATACACATCATAAATGGATAAAGCTATTTCAAAAAATAGCTACAGCTCTTCTTCTTTTTTTGGGGGGGAGGAAAATGACTTTGAAAATGGGTGATGGGATCATATGGGCATGGGGCCACAGGCCACTAGGGAGAGAATTCTTGTCCCAAATCTTTTTATTCCCACTTAAAAACTTTCTTGGCACATGTCCACTTCGATACATGAACAAACAAAACCCTAAAAAGACAAACCCCTAAAGAGGATAACAAAGAGAGACAAACCCTTAACCCTTGTTGTTCTTTAGATTAATAAATCGGTTGTGTTGAGAAAACACGAGGATAAAGGTAGAGGACAGGGTTTCGCTTTACGAATCATTCCACGCACAAATTAATACAATTCCTATATGTTTGGCCTAGCTAGATCCCCACCCCACCGCCATCACCAACAACAAATTGCATGGACCTCTCCCACATGCTTTGCTCACTTTTCATACTCATATCATATCCCATCAATCCTTTATATAGACATTGGAGGTGCTTGCTTGCATTATTGTCATCAATTAAAATCTACTTAATATATATTGATTCTATGTAAAAGCGTAATTTCGTTGTAATTAAACAGATGTAAGTTTCAATCACTTATTATGCCGCTTACAAGCATTTCTTTATATAGGAAAAATTATACAGATAATAGTGTACTGTAGAAACATAAATCCTACTAAAATATCATAACACCACCAAGGAAGCCTCAGAATATGTTGAGGCTGTATATAGTTTTTTGGGTTTCTCCTCATTAATTGCAAGTGCCAGGGTTTGTTTCTGGGACCCTCGTGATGTGCAACCGAAAGAGGCTGGCGAATGGACCCATAAGGGAGACATGTCCACTTGCTAAGTGAAGTAGATAGCTGGAAGCTGGAGCTCTACTTAATAAATAAAGTTGCCGGGCTTATCTCGTGACTCAGCGGCGGGTCGCATCACCTTCAAGGCTTCAAGCCCCCCGCGCATGCATGTCCTTCCATTGAAGGTGCATCTGCATTAATCGTTCGTTATGTTTTACGAGAAGTTAACACTGATACTTGTATACTGCACTAATGATATTGGTGAATCAGTCTTTCTGCTGCTTCTTTTTTTTCCTCCTTCTGTTTTTAGAACGATGGTGAATCATTCTTGAACATTCTTCAATCAATATTGATGGTTCTAATCGGTAATTAAATCTTAAAAGATTGTGATTAACTAGAGTGAATATATATAGCCTAGTGCTTAAGGGAACCTTCCAACCTATTCTTGTTAGGATCATAGCCTGGAATGCTGCCATTGATGGCACATTGAAGCAAAAGAAATCAAAGAGAGCATGCAACAGTGGTATCCCGCTCCCTGTGAGTTGAGTTAAATGGATCTGTCAAATTGTCTGTTGTTAATTGTATAGAACCGAGATATTAAAGGAACTTCTTCAGACCCTAGTTTTCCTACAATATGTAGGTAATGGTTTTGTATTCGATTTTCATGTAATCTTACTTTGATTCATGTTTTTGTGGTAGGATCAACTCCAGTTTTCTTTTGATCAATCAAAGCTAATTCATTTATCAAAAGAAAAGGAAAAAAAAAAAAAGTCTCGCGATTAAGGGTTGGTTTTCTTTTCTTTTTCTTCAAGTTTTTTTTTTAATTTTAATTATTAACCATTTGTTAAATTTAGGTTTTTGAAAAATAATTTTTTATATGGTTGCAATGACATATATATTTTCGTCCAAAAAAGAGACAAAATAAAATACAAAATAAAATATGAATATTTAAAGATATAGGAGAGTAGTACTGGAAAATTATTTAAAATACTTATAAAAGAATTTTGATTAATTAATATATAAGAGTAGATGTATCAATTAACCCTTAGATTTGAAAATCCTACTAGCACATCTTAGGTTCAAGCCTTTGGAGGGATTGAGTGTGATACAGGGACGTGGGGGTGTAACTTCTACCACTATATATATATATATATATATATATATATATATATATATATATATATATGATGATGATGATACTGGTTTTTACGGTGATATTGAGTTTTTTTTTTAATTAAATTTTTTTATTTTAAATTAGATTTTTTTAGTGTTTTTAAATTATTTTGATATGTTGATACCAAACACTACTATGTAGCCGAAATACACTCAATAAGCTTTCAATGAATTAAAAAGAAAAATAAAGCAGCAAAAAATGGGAAAGTTCCTACTGATATTAAGGAAATAATTAAATATATAATGTCTAAATCTTTTAATTTCTCAAATTAAATTTACGAACATAAAAAAAAATCTAGTATTTTGGCTTTCCCATTAATAACTTTTTGGTACGTAGAAAAATATAAATTGTTTTCGAATTTATCTTTCTATTATTAATTATATTTTTCTATATGAAGAATTTGCAATAGTAAAAAATTAAACCAACAACTACTAAATAAAAGATTTATTCAAATTAAAAAATAAAAATAATAGCCAACTCGTAGTTAATTAAAAAATATTCATTAATTCGATTTTTATTTTTTGAACAAATTAGCCACACAAATCTTCACAACTGATATAATTAATGGAATATACCATGATTAATTAATTATTCTCATAAAACCAATAACTACTCTAGTATATACAAATCTATATGAAGATTCATTAAAGAAAAACTCACCATTCCATTAATGTTTTTTGCTTATGTCGCATCATCAAGACCAACATCTTATACAAGGAAGTAAAATCATAGCAATCAAATCCCGCAAAATCTTTATTATAATTATTTTTATTTTTCTACGTAGTAAAAAATGACGGGTTCAGGTGAATATGGATGGATACAGTACTCTCAGCAATCGAGGCAATGGTAATAGGGGTGGTTTGATTAGGGGAAATGATGGCTTTAATTTTCTGTTTTGGTGCTAATCTTGGCATATATATATCTTCTCCTCTATGCAAGTTGAGTTATGGGATTTCTTAATTATGCTTGGCAACCACTAGCTAGGCTATCAGAAGGTCAGGTTGATTCGGTACGTAGTGGTAGCCACCGGTCTGTTTGCTGCAGTCTGCAGAGGAGGTGTTGATGGTTGATACCGTCGCATGAGATGATCTTAAAAAGGGATGGGGATGTCTCTGTAATCTTCATGAAGGCCGGACTGGCTTGCTAATTACGCTCGTGGCTTGGAGTTAGGAGTTTATTCTTTTACTAACTACCAAAGGGTCTCTCCTCTTTACTTTTAGTTCATCGTACTAGCTAGTTGTCCGCGCTAAGAGCTCACCTGATTTTTTTGAAGAAAAAAATTAACAGCTACACATCTTAGTAAAAGAATGGAAAAAAAAATACTGACCCTTAATTCTTAGGAATCTAATTGATGGAAGATAAAATTAAAAAAATAATAAATAAAAAGAAAGAAAAAAAATACTAGTAAATCTAGGTGATGAAATCAAAAAACAAAATCAAGATTATGGGTCCAGTGATGAAGTCAAAAACAAATTAAAATTTGATAAAGGTATCAAGAATAATTTTTAAAGGATAATTGAAAGATAATAATTAGGGATTAAATTGAAAAAAAAAATAAAAAAAAGCAATAAAAAAATGAGGATCAAAACTGGAAACAAAACAAAATTAAATTGAATTTTAAAAGGACAAAATTAAAAAATAATAATGCAAAGGATCAATAAATAGCAATCAAAAGAATGATGACCAAATTAGATACAAAACTTCTATGAAATAAAATGCAGAAGGATAAAATTAAAAAAAAAACATTTAAAAAGTTTTAAAATAAAAACAAATAGAATCATAAGAATAAAGATCGGGTTTAAAACAAATACAAACTGGAGGACATATCTGAATTTTTAAAGGTTCGGCATGATAACCAATGCATATGAGAGAGAAAAGACGGGGAGGAGGAAAAACTTTCATTGCCACCGAATCGCCACCAATCACGCCACACTAACAGCTATGCCGCCACCTTACGTGTTGGATGACACAATGATTAGTGGATTTTAGCCATTGTAATATGTCTCATGCACCTCTTGTTTGACGGGGGGTGATGATGTGCCGAGGTGTGCGTAGCACATGTCAACTCTTTATATTGATTTATTAATATTTGAATAATTTAAATTACTAAAAATCCTATAAGGGCATCCTAATATTACAAAAAAAAAAAAAATTGTGGCAAAGATAAAAACACCCTCCCTTGCCAGGCTTAAATTTTTTAAAATCAAATGCTAAACATGTCATTTTACTGTAGAAAAAAATATATAGATAAAAAAACCCTCTTTGCAATGCCAAAACATCTTAGCATTTAAGGATATTATTGTCCTTTAATTATGCAAATAAAGTTGAAAATGAACAAAACAAAAAAGTTTATTTTCGTAGTTTCAAAGGTGACAAAGTAATCTCATTACATATATAAAAATATAAATTTACTAAATTTACCTCATTAATTATAAGTGAAATAATGATAAAAAAATGCCATCATAATAAATGAAAAAAAAACCATTAATAGAAAGGTTGTGCTTTTAGCATGTACATAGAATTTATATGCGTGAAGGTGTGCATCAGTCGGTGGTGCGCAATGCTCGCTTTGGTTTCTTGAAACCAAAGCGATACGTAAGGTGTATGCTCGGAACATACTATTGAATAGCTTGTGTTGAGTCGTTGCGGGTTGAATTGTGTAGGCTAGACTTAGATAACTAGGGTTTCTTGTCATCTAGGCCATACCCGGACGACTACAATGTCATGTCGTTCGTGTCTGGCCTGGAGCGATGGTTTCTCTCGCTAGATGGCGTCGTGTCCTTTACCACACGTGAGAATACTATAATACAACTTTCAAATCACATGCATTTGCATAGCTTTCAAAATATATAGATACATAGATATAGATAGATAATTGCCCCTACCATCAAGTAGGTGAGTATATTATGTGGGCCTATGTTTTATGGTGTTTGGATACGGAGACGTGACTACCACACGCTCTGTATAAATACTCCGTGATCCTAATCGATCTATCTCTCAATCTGGAATGACAGGAATAACTTATACTATACAAAATAGTATACTCCTCTATTTTAAAATACCACTCCTGCTGCTCTGCAATATACGTTGACAAATGTACTCTCTTATTTGCTTATTATTCTTTATATATACGGTATTTTCTTGCCCAAATTTTACTGCCAGCGCACCGTTCCAGCAGGATTCTTGTCGGATTTTTTTTCCATTGAGTTTTTCTTGTCTGGATACTACGTAGAATATATATATATATATATATATATATATATATATATATATATATATATATATATAATGGTACAACCATTGAACATGTTTTTGTTACTTATTCATATAGAGTTTCCTTCCTACCGTACAACACATTTTCATTTAGTTTTAATACATTGATTTGATAATTAAGAAGAATTATATATATATAAGGTTGATCTCCATCTATATATTCTAAAAATAAAAACAAGAAAAATTTATATCATTAGCAATCAAGCACATATCATTTCTTGCACTTCACTCGAGTATTATCCATATAACAAAAAGAATTAGGGTTTTACTAGTAAGTCAGCCAGGAAACCTTGTTTTTTTCCATCTAATTTCCTCTTCTTCTTTTTTTATTGATTTTTTTAGTTTTTTAACAATTTTATTCTTTAGTATTTTGTTGATTTTGAATTGGTGTTTATAATTTATTAAACATGCACTTTCTATGAGATTATTGTAGTTTCAAACAAACATTTCAACATTTGGTTGGTTGGTCAATTTTATGAACGTGTATTTTTGTTATCATATCATTAATTAAAAAATAATTTTAAAAATAAGGATTATTATCAAACGAGATATGAGATGTACTCACGAAAATCAGTTATTTCTTTGGAGATTATGTCTCAACAAGTTGTGGACACAACACAAAGAGAGGCTCGAAATAAATATCATCCAAACAATCTATAAGTTTGAGATGATATTCCCTCTATCTTTCTTAGACTTAATAAAGCATCTACCAATTCATCTACCATTCAAGACAAAAATTAAAGGTCCAATCTAATATAGATGGATATTAATTCGATTAGTTTATTAATATTAATGGATTTTTCTTTTACAAATTTTAACTATAAGGAAACAATTTGAATGAGATAGAGCTGACAATGCTATTGCAATGAGGGTTTGAGAGAATCACATTGCAACTAAGTAAGATTGGAATCAAGTTAAAAAAAATTTAATCCTTTTATTCAATTTTATTTTTCATTTACTAACAAATAATTCATTTGTGTCATATATGTTGCGTGATTTTTAGTACGAGATGCATAAAAAAAAAAAAAGCAAACAAATACGCGGAACAAATAGAGCTTCCAGGCTGGAAGGAGATGATTGTTTGAAAGGATTTCAGACCGCGGTACACCTTGGAGGCCGTGTAGGCGGAATATATTCAACACGTGATGTATGAACATTTCATGCAATGATCACACTTTGGTGCGGAGAATTAGAACTAGCGTGTTCTCGGTTCTTTTACCACGCACACTAGTGGATCCGTTCTGTTCGTTTTGTATGCGGAGTGAATAATAAGATTATTTTTTTAATTACATCCATTTTTTATTTGTTTTTATTATAAATATATTTAACCAACAATAATTTTCTCTTGCAGACTATGATTCTTGGATGTGAGTCAAGTCCGATAGAGCTTTTTGTGGAAACGCATGTTTAGATTGATGACTGTCAAAAAGGTGTGTAACGGCTTATGGATAGTCGAGCTCAGCACTTTGTGATATGTTGGTTTTCAACCATTTTTTCTTAAGTTATTATTTTTTTGAATTTGCTAACTTTTTTTTACAGGATACGTAGAACACCCGAATGAAGGAGAGATACGGTGATAATCCTTTGACCAATCTGGATCTCAATATGAATTTATGCTTGGAAGCAAGATTGTTCGGTGGACCCGATAGAAATCTGCTGTGTGGTCTCTCTAACACTACGGTCGAGGACTTGCGAACAACTCATAATGTTCCAACTGGTGAATGCTCACAATTGATTCCGAGTACTTAAATTTCAGAGTTCGAGGTGATTTTAGACTAGTGAGTTCAAGCTAGGACAACTCATTTTGCTCTTGATTATGAACGACTTAGTGCTAAAATAACAAGATGGTTATATGTCACAACCATTGTTTACTCACCAATAGAATATATAACAGACGATCTATTTGATGGTTATATGTCAAATTCATTAAAGGAAATACTAACGGATAAAAAAAAACTGATGGAATGACATACAGTTTTTCTGTTGATTATATATTATATTCTTCAATGGAAATACTAATGGAATAAAGCGAGTAAATTTTTTTTTATGTGCTTTTTCCATCATTAAATCCATTGATAAATTTATTACCGACAGACTACAAATCACTAACGAGAGTTTTCTGACGGATTATTTTTGTCCGCGAGACCGTTGGGAAAATTCGTGCCGATGAACTGTGAAAATAAATATCAATAGAAAATTCTGTCGATAAATCAAAAAATTCCGGTAATGCAATATGTTGTTGTCTCAATATTAAAAAAAATCATCTTAAATTTTTTTTTAAAGTCAAACCATGCTTTTTACTAGTTGTTAAGGTTATTTTTGGACTCGTTAAGTTGACTAGGTCACATTGAGACAACTCTTATATGAGTTAATTTTAAATCCGGACTAGACAAGGAGTTGGGTTTGGAGGTTTTGATCGATTGGATCGGATTTAATAACAATACCAAAAAGTTCATAGACATTTTTTTATATTAAAAAAAGTTAATTCCACCCGTAACATAGATTGGAACAATATGCTAGCATAATGTATAATATAAATTGTGCTAAAATTATAATAAAAAGTATAAAACTCACTAAAATAAATGATGAGTACCACTACATATCTCAAAAGAGTATTAATATGATATGTGTGTCAAATATCATGTGAATTAAGATCTAAGTGATCAGAATATATAATAAATATATATTTAATAGAAAATCTAGTTCTTCAAATATTATTCTAGGCGTACTCATTAAAACAGTGAATCCAACCAAATCAACAAACCAAAGTTGTTTTATAAAATCGATCTACCCATAAAATATATGTGCAACGAGTTAATTATTTAGCATATGAAAAACATCCGGTGTGTATAGAACACAATTAAAAAAGAAGAAGAAGGAAAGTGATCAAGGGGCGACAGAAGCAGTGTAAGAATGACATAACATTGACACCAAGAAATTAGATTTTCGTGAGATGTTTGTTTATTCTTCACATTTGAGCTCTTTATTGGATTGTCTGAATATCACGAATTTTAGTTTTAGGCGTTCCTCTTGTAACGTACTGAAATTAATAGATAATGTTTTTTTTTCCCTTCTTCCCAGATCTCAATTGTTCCTATCTAGAACGGAGCCCCAGAGCCGGTAAGCTGGCTTAGAAATTGGCACTTTTTTTTTCTTCTCCCTTTAGTAAAAGGAGGAAGACACTAGTAAAATATACAAGCTTTTGTTTGCCTGCGAAAATGAAGTTATCAGCCACAAATGTTGATTCCATCGTCGCTCTCTTTAATTGACTTTACAGATCCTAAAGAGAAGCAAGAATTAATCAATTATTAAATATTTTCCTCAATTAATTAATTAATAGGATTTACTCAATCATGCATGCATGCATGCCAAGTTGTTGTTTTTAGAAGAGTCACAGGACGGGATTTGATTGGAATTATATATTTTCCTTCCGGAAAAAGGAGAGTGCTTGTTTTGGAAAGGCAAGTTTCCCACTGGAAGAAACGGGCTGGGGAGCCTGTACGTAGCTCTCGCCTAGCATGCTGTCATTCCTTATTCGTGTATTTGATGGAGCCCTTGTAAGAAGACGCACCATTTATGAATCCTTTTTACCAAATACAAGCTCAGAGTGATCAAAGCCAAGCTCAAAAGCTTCATTTCTCCAACGAAACCAGTATGGAAATCGAGAGGAAAAAAAAAGGGGGGGCAAAACTACATCTATTTACGTACGTACATGGTTTGAATAATGAAAGGTCCAAATGCCAAAGGAACTCTGTTTTGGTTCTTGAGACTGACCATCCTCCTGTCTTGGTGTCTCTTTCGTGTAAGAGCATGACAAGGAGAGTACATAATTCGTGCACGCACCCATTGGTGAAACATACAGGTTGGTGGCACGAAATAAATCCGAGTGGGAAAACCATAAGAAAAAACAGATTTATCAGCATGTCTGGGAGAAAAAGAAAGCAGGAAAAACAAAAAGAGCCACAGACAGGGAAAAAAGAAAAAGTGAAGATGAAAAAAAGAGAGAGAAAAAAAGAAAGCGAAATGAGAGAGAGAGAGAGAGAGAGAGAACACACACAGAGCCTCTCTCTCTTTTTCACCACCTCCCTCTAGTGATGGCGTGGTTTGCTTTTGCTTTTTCTCTCGACAGGAATCTTTGAAAATCGAAAGGCATCCTTTAAGTAAAAATAAAAAAAGGGGGAAATATCCCGATAAAAGAAAAAGAAAGAAAGAAGAAGAGTTAAAGAAATTGAGAATCGAAAGACATGATCCCGTTCATGGCACTATGTTTGATCGATCAAGCATCCGAGATCATGATGGGTTGTTCATTGATTTTCTGAAAGCTTGCAAAATGGAAATTCAAGAAGGGTTGCTATGATACTGACATGATCTACAAGTATATTTAGATATTGAATTTGGAATTTAATTAATCATTTGTTTTACTATTTTAATCACATTTATTGGTTTAACAAGCACCCACTTATACGAATCTTTTCTTAAATTTTTATCTCAAAGTTCCCTAAACAAAGTGTCTATTTGGGTGATTATGGTTTTTACTGTTTTTTTAAAATAATTTTTTACTTAAAAATATATTATTTTTTTTTAATATTAATATATCAAAATTATTACAAATTGAACTAGAATTCAAACCTAAAACTTGATATTAACAAGGTTGCATTATCTAAAAGTAGGATCGTGGACGGTCCTAGAGCTCCGAAATGATGAGTAATGAATAGAATTTGGGCATGCATATGAGCTAGCTAGTCCCTGTGATATAGACATGATGATCAGGAATGGAATGCTCTAAAGCTTGATTAAGAAAAGAGGTTATCCAGGATTTAACACCATCGGATCCAATTCTCAAACAAAACTGAACCTGGACATCTAGACAGACTGACATGAAATTAAGGATATAGAGTAATAATAGCCCCAAAATAGTCCTTTCACAATCGAGTGCCCCTAGGCTAGAGAATTTAGATAAAATAAAATAAATAAATAAAAAGACTGTCTGAGTGGGGCATTCTAAATTCGTCGCGTCGATTTTCTTTTTCTTTTTCTTAGCATTTCTTTATTTTTCCCGTTGATTCCATCATTTTTTCTCACTCTCTCCCCCTCTTACTGTCCGTTGGAACCAAACAGAAAATCCCCCCCTCACTCTCTCTTTCTTTCTTTCATTCTAATATGAGCAGAGGGTGCCTTACACACCACCACCGGTTATGAATCCCACCACTGAACCACCACAACTTCAGCCACCCCAACCACCGCAACCCCACCGTCATTCCACTTCTTGTGACCGTCACCCAGAAGAACATTTCACTGGTTTTTGCCCTTCATGCCTCTGCGAGCGCCTTGCCGTGCTCGATCCCAACACCTCCTCCGCCGCTTCTTCTTCCTCTTCCCGCAAACCCACTGCCACCGCCGCCCTTAAAGCCATTTTCAAGCCTTCTCAACTGTCTAGCTCCAGTAATAATAATAATAATAATAACAATAACAAGTCGTCTTCATTTTTTCCTGAGCTCCGCCGTACTAAATCCTTTTCTGCCTCTAAAAACGAAGGGTTTTCCGGGGTTTTTGAGCCTCAAAGAAAATCTTGTGACGTTCGAGAGAGATATACTCTTTGGTCTCTCTTCACTCAGGACGACGAGAGAAACCCATCTGTTAAAAAAGAGCCCTTTAAAGGAGGACCTGAAATTGAGGCTGTTGAGCCCAGAATTTCTTGTTCTAGTGTTCGAGGTCCGGTTTTTGAGTCTAAAGAAGAAGAAGAAATCGAAAGCGAAACCGACACTGAAAATGAGAATGCGAATACCAGCGTCAATGTTAATATTGGTGGAGATATTTTGGTTAATGGGGTTTTAGAGGAGTCTAATTTGACTGCGAGAAATTCGAATGCAAACCCAATTGATGAAATTATAGAGGAAGAGGAAGACGAAGACGAGGACGAAGACGAGGACGAAGAAGAAGGGATTATTATAGAGCCAGAGCCAGTTCACGAAACAGTTTTGGAGGAGCTTAAGACTATGAAGGACCATATAGATCTTGATTCGCAGTCTAAAAAAACCTCAGGGAGGGACTTGAAAGAGATTGCTGGTAGTTTCTGGTCTGCTGCTTCGGTTTTCAGCAAGAAATTGCAGAAATGGAGGCAAAAGCAGAAGCTTAAGAAG
The DNA here is from genome assembly GCA_007827005.2 of Populus simonii. NCBI lineage: Eukaryota > Viridiplantae > Streptophyta > Magnoliopsida > Malpighiales > Salicaceae > Populus > Populus simonii. Next base: position 8,145,799 of record CM017469.2, read on the forward strand.
CAGAGAAATGGCGGTCCTGGTTCAGCTACGTTGCCTGTAGAGAAGCCAATTGGGAGGCAGTATAGGGAGACTCAGTCGGAGATTGCTGATTATGGGTTTGGTAGAAGGTCTTGTGACACGGATCCGAGGTTCTCTCTTGATGCTGGGAGGATTTCTTTTGATGATCCTAGGTATTCTTTCGACGAGCCTCGTGCTTCTTGGGATGGATATCTGATTGGAAGGACATTTCCAAGAATGCCTACAATGGTATCTGTCGTTGAGGATGCTCCTGTTAACGTTGTTAATGTTGTTTCAAGGTCTGATACTCAAATCCCAGTTGAGGAACCGCCGCGAATATCTATGAATTCAATCAATGAAGATGATGAAGATGAGACTGTCCCTGGTGGGTCTGTCCAAACTAGGGATTATTACTCTGATTCTTCATCGAGGAGGAGGAAGAGTCTTGACAGGTCTAATTCTATTAGGAAGACTGCAGCGGCTGTGGTGGCTGAGATTGATGAGTTGAAGGCTGTTTCCAATGCTAAAGTGACACCAGCAACTGTGGATTATATCCATGGACCTAAGCTGGTGGTTCCTGATAGGGATTTTAGGGATTCGAACTCGAATTCTTTGAGGGATGATTGCTCTGAGAATTTTGACATGGGGTTCAGAGACAATGCATCTGTGGTGGGGAATGGTGAAAGGAAAGGGGTCAAGAAACCTCGGAGATGGAGCAAGGCGTGGAATATTTGGGGTTTTATACACAGACGAAGTGTTAACAAAGATGAGGATGAGGATAGGTATAGCAGAGCAAATGGGGTAGAGAGGTCCTTTTCAGAGTCTTGGCCAGAATTGAGAGGGGAACGAAATGGAGATGTAAGGGGGGGTTTTAATCCGAAGATGTTGAGGAGCAACAGCAGTGTTAGTTGGAGAAATTCACATAATTTTGGCGGTGGATCTTTTAGCAGTGCAAGGAAGAGCAGTGTTGAGACTAATGGGAATGGGAGAAAGAAGAGGGATGAGTTTGTGTTGGAGAGGAACAGGAGTGCGAGGTATTCACCAAACAACATGGATAATGGACTGTTAAGGTTCTACCTGACGCCGTTGAGGAACAGTCGTCGAAATGGTTGGGGGAAGAGTAAGTCCAGTCATGCACAATCCATTGCAAGGAGCGTATTGCGATTATACTGAATCGGCAAGTCCATAAGGTGTTTCTTTGGTTTAATGTTAATTTTGATGCATTTGTTGTGTAAGCGCACATGCCTAATGTATTCTTCATCTGTTGGTTGGTTGGTTGGTTGGATAAAAAGCTCCCCTAAATTTGTTGCCTTTACTGTGAATTGCATTGCTTCTTTTCAATTATTCTAATAACAAGAGATTTTTAGTGTTCTTTTCTCGGTGTCTCCAGTCACGCTCTTGTTAATTGCTGAATTCTTTTTCCCGTCTCGCGTTTTGTTATGCTGATTTGTCTTTTTACCAGAACTGGTTAGGACAGAGAATATGCGTGCCTCTGCCTATTTGTGCAGATGTTCTTGCCCTTGAATTTAATTGGCTTTTTCCTTCTTCTTTTCATCCTTGTCCTACATAGCAAAGATTTTGCTGATGGACTGTGCGAAGGCTGCGAGGCTGTTTCAGACATCTTACTCAAATATTTGGCATAGTACATATTCTTTGGGACAAAAGAGTTTCATGATGTGGGCTCATGCTCCCTTTTGTCACTGTTTCCAAATCAACCATGTACTGCCAATTCATTCAGTATTGACTAACCAGGCAACTTTTTGTAATTTGAGTAAGGTTTCTCTGATTTCTTTGTTATGATCCTGGAGCTTCAATGGTCCTCTGCGCTGATAATACATTTGCATGAATGGATAGAAGATTATGTCAACATTTATTAAAAACATTTGTTGTTTCTTTCTTCGTTTCTTAATTTTTTCCCCTATATTTGAAGTCCATTCCTTCTGTGCTAAACGTCATATCCAATTCAACTGACATGACCGTCTTTTATATCCTGTGATTTTGTTAAATTATCCCCCCATTGGTGGTTGAGTCGGAACTTAGGATCCCTTGGGGTTTGTCAAAAGATAGCAGATTTTCCTGTAATGTAAGTGCATGAACTTGTTGTGAAGTCATTACAGTGTTTTTTCTCTCCCGTGGAAAGCTGTACTCACAGTTTAGCTTGTGGTTTTGCTGTCTACCATGGTGGATGAGTTCCAAACAAGTATGCCTTGCACAAGCGTAGGAGTTTATCTAATTACACTGCGCAGTTTTTTATTCCATTCTTTTTCTGGCGGTGGCTGTTCCTTTCTGAAGTTGGAATTGTTCCTTAACAAAGCCATGGAGAGAGCTTTAAGTTTCTGTGGTATTCCCTTTTTCCTGCAATTTTACATGTGGTTTTACTTTTACCATCTGCATTTTGTGAATGTCAACCAACCGTCAATCCAAAGCCTAAACTTGCAAAATGAAGACAAGGAAAGAGCTTAATAGCCCTTTAAATTCTCTGTGAAGTATTGCCAAATAATCCGGCCATAACGTTTACTAGTGGTGGGCTACACAACATGCCCCTTGAACATCAGTAGGGCTCAAATCCCATTACCAGAACAGAAATCAAGCTAAGCAATAATTATTTCATATGATTTACAAGATTTTTGTTCTCGTATTTGGACATCAAACGGTCTACCCGATCAAATCAAATAAGATTGAGATCATGCTTTTCTGCTTTTTTCTCTATATCTGCAAAAGCTCCATGATCAACAAATTTGCCTCTAAAGTCAAAAGGTAACTAGAAAAACATCCCAGCATGTTCTCCTTCATGGATGATATAAAGAAAGAAAGAGAAAAGAAGGGAGTGGCTCGAAACCCCATGAAATATCAAGTTATTACTTACCGTCTTACCCCATTGAGGCTTAAGTTTGAAGTGGGCAGTGACACTCATAATTTTTATATATTGCTTCTCAAGAATTGTGGGCTGTAATGGGTAGTGGCTCATTTTGTCAACGGTTTTATACAGCCCTTGTATAATTTTAACGCAAAAACATGCACTTTATTTTTGTTTTCTTGTGATGTTTTCTTCAACTGGAATTCGGCTTTTTTTTTTTTTAGTGTACTTTTAAAAAGATATTAACAAAATAATACAGTTGATTTTTTTTAATAAAATAGCATAGTGCAAAAACATGCACTTTATTTTTGTTTTCTTGTGATGTTTTCTTCAACTGGAATTCGGCTTTTTTTTTTTTTAGTGTACTTTTAAAAAGATATTAACAAAATAATACAGTTGATTTTTTTTAATAAAATAGCATAATTTATACTTGTTATAATTAAAAAAATATAATTTTTATAGCTTATCGCTATTTAGAATAATTATATTTTTTAAAAAAATATTTAATAACAAGAGAAAAGAGAAAAAAAAAGGAAAAAGATCTCAACAACACATCAAAACTCTAATTGCGATACCATTGATATCATCAGAAAGATCTTGATAAAACGAATCCAACAACAATAAAAAAGTCACTAACGATGACTTGAGTGGGTCACATTTGCCACAAAAAACAAGTTTGTCCCTCTCATGTCATCGTTATTTAATGTCGTTAAATTCGTCTTATTGAGATCTTTTTAATGGTAATGGAGGTTTTATAATATGAGCTTCAATGTATTTTTGATGTATTTTTGTTTTCTCTCTCTCTTCTCTTTTGCTTATTTAATATTTTTTAAAAAAGATATTACTATTATGAATAGCAACAAGCTATAAAAATCATGTTTTTTAATCCTAATATGTACAAACTATGTTATTTAATAATTTTTTTTTATGTGTGCTATTCCATCAATATTTTTAATTAACTGGACTTTATTTCTAGTTTTATTGATATAAAATTAAAAAAATTAAGTTTGAGAAAATTTAAAGTTAGTATTTCTTACAACTCGTTTTGTTAATTTTTCTATAATACAAAATTAAAAAATAATTAATTAAACCGAAGTTATGTTGAGTTTTGAAGAGTTAAAAGTACTCATATTCTTATATATGATTAGAGTTTTTCAATTCTCGATTGCCAGTAGCATGCAATACGATGAAGTAATTGGATGGATTATCTCGACTCACCTTTTTATCAAAATTAATTAATAAATAAAATTATAATGTCAAATAAATACACGTCCTGAAATGGGCTCAGCTCACTGCCAAAAGCACCTTATCTGCAATGGATTTATTTGGCATGTCAAGCCCATCTAGCATCTTTCACACGATCTCTAAGGACAGACAGAACGTTGAGATAACAAAGAATGCCGTAGGGGTTAACTGGGCAAAGCTCATCATGAAGCATGCTCCCATAAATTATTTGAGATTCACCATAAAATAATTATGGCACTCATCATTTTGTGTTAATGGCTTTTTAGTGAATCAGACTTAGATGATACTAGAGGTTGCTATTTCTGAAGAGGATAAATAAAGATACCGACCAAAAAAGGGTAGAATTGCCACGAGTTAGATCTTCATATATTAGAGTAAAATATATTTTTTATATTTTATTCTATCTTGAAAAATACAGTTATTTTGTCGACCAAACAAACGCTACTAAAAGCTTATGCAAAAAACAAGATGCCAAACCAAGCCTTAGATTGCTTTAAGAAATTGGAGGAGATTTTTGGGTGCATACATGGAATAAGATCTTACAATGCTTTTATCAAAGTCAATCAGTTAGAAAAAGCAGTTTTTTTTCCGATTATTTTGAAACAGTGGGTATCTTGCCTAATTTGCAAACATATAATATTTTGATCAAGATTTCTGTTAAGAAGAGACAATTCGTCAAGGCATGGATTGGATGTGGGGTAAAGATTTAAAGCCTGATGTGTATAGCTATGGCACTATGATTTGTGAGATGGTTTAAAATGAGGGTTTGGTGCGTGCACTTGAGGTGTTTGATGAAATGTTTGAAAGGGGCTTAGTTCCTGATGTGAGGTGTTGTAGTATAATGAATAATGATTGATCGGTTTTTCAAAAGAGGAGAATATGTCAAGGGGAAAGAGATTTGGGAAAGGTTGGTTAAAGAGTCCTTTGTTTATTCAAATGTGGTTACGTATATTGTTATGATTTATTGGGTTGTGTAAAATGAAATGAGGAGGATTGATGAGAGCTTGGAAATGTGGGAGAGGATGAAGAAGGAATGGATTCGTTTCAGTATAGCAGTTTGAAATGTGGGTTATGTGAGGCGGGAAATTTTGATGGAGCTGTGAAGATTTATAAAGAAATTGGTGGGGGGGGGGCGGGGCGGGGCGGTTATATTTTTCAAAAGAAAAGAAAACAACTTTGAAGAGTAATCTATAAGGAGAGTTTTGAGTTGTGGGTTATAACAAGGAATGAGAATTGTCGCAATGTTGTTAGTTACAACATATTTCTTAGAGGATTGTCTGAATATAGGAAGGTTGAAGAAGGGGAGTGGAGCTGTTTCTGTTTGGGAACTCATGCGTAGGAAGGGGAGTGGAGCTGATTCTACTATTTATGGAGTTTTGATTCATGGGTTGTGTAAGAATGGTCATTTGAATAAGGCGTTGACAATATTAAAAGAGGCAGAAGATGAAAGAGATAAGCTGGATGCTCTTGCACATTCCTCGATGGTTGATGGGTTAAGCAAACAAGGAAGAGTAGATGAAGCTTTGGGCATAGTGCATCAGATGGATAATCATGGCTGTAAGTTGAGTCCTCATGTTTGCAATCTATTGATTAATGGGTTTGTCCGAGCTTCCAAACTTGAGCAGGAAATTCACTTTTTCAGGGAAATGGAATCCAAAGGTTGTTCTCCTCCTCTTGTCGTCTATAACACTCTTATAAATGGTCTGTGCAAGGCAGAAAGATTTTGCCATGCATATTCTTTTGTAAAGGAAATGCTAAAAAGAGACTGGAAGCCAGACTCGATCACTTATTGCTTATTGATAATGGCCCTCAACTTGTGGCGCCAAGCTCTTGACAAGGGTTTGGAGCCTTATGTAACATTTTGATGCGTGGCCTTGCTCTGCTGGGAAAATTGGAGATGCTTTGCTGTTCTATTCAAATATGAAGCAGTCGAATTGAACTGTCTTCCCAATCTTGTTACCCATAACACACTTTTGGACGGGATTTAAAAGGCCAGCGAGTGTGAAAAGGCTTCAGTGATGTGGGCTTGCATGTTCAAATATGGGTTTCAGCTGGACATAGACACTATGATTACTTTAATTGCAGGTGATGTTGTTTTCTTGTTGTCATGGCAATACTTGCAGATGTGATTGGATCTTCCTCGTAACAAACCTGAACACAACCTTCAACCATCTGTTAGGCAAACAGCGAGCATCCACGGCCCAGATAGCCTATCTAGCCCTTCAGCATTTAGTTTTTGCTTGATCATTTTAATTCAGGGCCCATAAATCTTCTTTTTCATTATGGATGAGTAACGTTCAGTATCAAACATTTTGACTCCTAGAAGTCCCAAGTATGTTATCTTTCTCCTAGACCTTTGAATTCTTATGCTTCTTTTCTCTGCTTTGCTCAGCATATATATATAAACACTTCAAGCAATTTCACGAAAGTGCTTAGCCAGAAAAATAGCTGTACAGCAAAAAGTATTTGAAGATGATTATAAAAATTTCTCAGAAAATTGTCACAACAACGTGAGTACTACGGCCTTTTGGCTGTTTGGATACAGTGATAGGAAAGTTAGCAAAGCATCAAAACCCAGTTACTTGGATATTGGTGATGCAGTAATATCACCAAGATCAGATGTAGATGATGCAAAAGAAAATAGCTTGATGTATCAAATCCAAGTTGGAAGTTTTCACTTGGGGTTATTTTATCATGCTATATTCATTCAAAATGGCATGTCTAAGATTTTACACTATAAATTCCTTATACTGAGAAAAAAGGAGGACTTTACTTTTCTTTGTCTGTCTGTTCCTTTTCTTCTCTTTCTATGTCTGATGCTAATCTTTGCTCGTAGCTGAACTGAGTGATCAAACCCACTAAAATTGCTCCGAGAACTGCAACTTTTCGCCAATCAGGTGAAGAAGAGAGGAAGGAATCAGCAATCACTATGGCTAGTACACCCATTAAAGCAAGGTAAATGTTCTTCCTGGTTTTTGACCCTGCTTTTGCGTTAGTCAGATCTTTAATCTTCTGTGCTTCCTCCTTAGCTTTGGTTTTATCAACTGGTGCTTTCTGGCCAAGGCTCTTGAAGAACATCCCCTCATTCCGGTCGTTTTCCATTTGAACTTCAAAATCTGCTACCTTATTATCGTTCTTCTCAATTTCCGTTCTGTTCAATTCTGCAGATTCCTCAAAAGCTTGCATCTGGCTCTCTATGTTCTCCATTATCTGCTAAGCATAAATAACGAATAAGAAGCAGGTTATCAACAGAGGTGCTAAGCAACACCATTTTGTTGTTCCTTTAGCATTTCATAATTTGCATTGAGAATGAAGGAGTTGAACAGACCCTGGCACCTGCGTCATCAAGTCCTTTTAGAGCATCCTCTCCAATTTTATCAAACTCAGCATTGGCTTCTTCAGCAAATTGAGTTAGATAAGCTGATCTCTCGTCCAAGTAATCAGTGAGACGGACTTTTTGAGCTTGAAGCATGGCTATCTTCGCAAGCAGTTCTTGTTTTTTAGTATCACCTTCAGGTGAGGGAGCCTCAGAGTCGGAATCATTTGACTTGCAAAGGAACAGGATGGAGTTCTTTGTGTTGGATGGCTTTCTAGTGTGGAAAAAAGCATGATTTGTAGGAGCAAATGAGGTGTTGATGGCTTTGAGGGAAAACATTTTTCTTTCGACTTCAGAGGGGCAGAGATAGAGAGATCAGGAAAGGGGAGGGACGTTGTTATATGGGCAGTTGGTTTATTTTGGGCCTTTCGTTGGGTGGACATTATCCCTTATTTACGAGTATAATATTTGTTCAAGTTTGCCCATTGACTTTCGAATTTGTCATTGCAATCTGGATTTCTTTTTTAAATTAAAAGTTAAAAAAAAAGGAAAAATAAAAAAATTTAAAAAATATTATAAAAAATATTATAGATCGTACCATCTATAAACTTGTCAATGGATGAAACTATTTTTCTTGTGTCTAAACTCCCCCCGTAAAAAACCAATCCAACAATTCTTAATCCAACACTTATCATAATTAAAAAATCAGTACGCTTTTCATTTCACATTTCATTATAATTCATAATTAAATACAATTCACAATTCATTTTATAAATTTAAACTAAATTCATAATTTTTATAATATTAAAACATATAATCTAATTAAATTTAGAAATTATCATAACTTGTGAATAAATCTATATCATTCTAACTAGTTCAGCTCATTGATAAACTCATAACTTGTGAGTAAGTCTGCATCATTCTAACTCGTTCAACTCATTGATAAACCCATAGCACTTATAAAGAGATGAATACTAAAATTATCCCAGCTCGGTTTGGAATACTCATGAATGAGTCTAAATCACTCATGAATGGATCTACCTTCCCAACTAAATTCATTGATAGGTCCATAGCATTCGTGAAAAGATCAATATTAAAATCACCCCAGCTTATAAACAAGTTTGGAATGCTCATGAATAAACCTAAATCGCTCATGAAGGACCTACCTACCTACCTAAGTGTCCTTGTTAAAAAAAAAAAAAAAACTCATTATTCACTAATGCCATTTCGAGAAGCTCTGCCTTCCCAGCTTTCTAAAGTGCAACTACAACACAAATTGATGATATTATTGGTAGGACACATACCATCTTATCTACTTCTTCTCCCCGAGCCTTCCATATTAAATAATACATTTAATACATACATAAAGAAAATTAGAAATCATCATCTATATATAATAATACGAACCAAAGGGCTAAGTCCAGAAACACAAACAAGCTAGCTAGCTCCCTTGAAGTTAAAACAGTTAAAATAAAACAAACTTAATTATAATATAAAAACTGCCAACACAATTGCATAGCTCAAAGCACACATCATTTTTTAGTGCGTCAATCTGCTTTTAGCAATATGAAGAACTCAAATAATTAATAACATCAGCTTCAGAATTGTGATTAGCCTACTTTAATATTCTAGTAGAAAGTGTGTTGAGCTTAATTAGCAAGCCAGTACTTAACTAAAACTACGTTTTGATTTATGCGCGCCAAGGCACCTAAATGAGATTGTGCTAGTCCACTTTACTCCTCTTTTCCTGACATAATCCCATGCACTTCTTAATGATAACGTATAATCAACAGGGAGCTTTCTGATAACTTCATCATTTGCATCAGGAAAAAGAAAAATTATTCCTCATGAAGTCGGAATAACTTTGAATTAGATCTAGGTCTTTCTATGTCTCGATGGGTTGACGTGGTGATTGGATTTGGCCACTAGTTTATGAGTCGATGCTATCTTGCAGAAACAAGTCTTCTATCATAATGAAAAACCCTCCGATTAGTAGATGTAACAGTAAAGTAATGTATAAGATGATAGTGTGAGGAGCATAAGTATGGGAGCAGGAGATTGTGAGGAGTAGGGGAGGAGTATGAGGAGCATGATAATGTGGGGAGAGGAACGTGGGTTGCTCTGCTTTGTGTTATTCTCTGTTGCCTTGTGTAGGTGGCATGAGGTATTTATATCCATGGCTTTTGAGACCAAGTGGTTTCCTAGACGAAGGAGTTGGGGATCGAGAAGAGATACCATTTTTGCACAGAGCTGGTAATCGTAAAATGAGTTGATGAGTGTAGGCGTCACTCACTAGACATGGTAGGCATTGTACTTACTATTAATGGTAGTTATAGGCAAGACATATAGGCTGGTGATGGTAGCTTTTGGTGAGACTGGTAGGTCTGTGATTGCCATTGGCGAAAAAGGTAAGTGCCGCATTGACCTTGTATGCATTGGTAGGTCTGTGGGTGGTGCATGGCACTGTTTTGACTTTTTAGAACTCGTAATCTGAATTGTGATCTGTGTTAATTGTTGGGCCATGATATTGGGTCGAGGCCCAAATGATATATTTATTCTTAGGTTGGGTCGATACAAGCCCTTTGGGTTGGCCTAAACAGATTGGCTTTTTTTAAAAAAATAAAATAAAATAAAATAACATGTTGGTATCATCATTCCATCTCCTTCTTGCTCCTCGTCATCTCCAATCACCACCTTGAATGACCTCATGAATTCTGGCATCAAGAGAGGACCGTGAATTTGAATGCCATATCTCTTAAATAAAGGACCATGTGGGTGCCAGCAATCCCGCCACAAATTAGTATTTTTCCCTTGACCATTTTGTATACTTGATGAGATCTCAAGCAATTTCTTTCCACCGCACAAGTTTCCTCCAGTCATTTGGAGTTTTGACGAGAAAATAAATTCCGTTAACTTATTCCTCACGATTCCAGCAAACATGGGAGAGTAAAAGGTATTTTTCAGGAAACCACTTCCTCACAAACAAACAAATAAGCCTAGGTCATGGACAACAACAGGCCATCCATCTATGATGTTGCAAAGAGATGTAACAAATTGAAATGTGATTCCTGCACTGTCCACCAACCATTCTGTCTCAATGAGGACGCTCTGTAGCTTTCTTGTAGGCATACCACTTTGAAATCCAGAGATACGCAGTGAAGTTCAGGAAGCTGAGAATTGCCAAGAGCCAGTAGAAGTAATTAAGATGGCCCCTATTCAAATTATCAGGGATCCAACCAAGCTTCCCACCTCTCGATGTAACTTTAGTTACAATGGTAACAAGCAGAGTGCTCAGGTAATTTCCTAATGCGACGGTAGTAAGAGAGAGAGCTGAGCACAAACTTCTCATAGCATCAGGTGCCTGGTCATAGAAAAACTCCAACTGTCCAATGACGGTAAAAACTTCTGCACATCCTATGAGAAAGTACTGCGGTACTTGCCAGAAAATGGTCATTGGGATGTACTCAAGATCATAGTAATTGTTCTCTCGGACAAAGTTGAGTCGAACAACCTCCAATACCCCAGCAACGATCATGGAGACAATTGATATGACGAGGCCAATGCCCATACGTTGGAGCTGAGTAAAGCCTCGTTCATGACCCGTGAACTTCCTTGCGTATGGGACAATGATACGATCATATACAGGAGCCCAGAAGATGACACTGAGGTAACCAAAGAGGGAGAGCGATGCTGATGGAATCTTGAAATGGGGACCCATATGTTGGTCCATATTATTTCCTTGCAAAACGAACATGATGCTCATTTGACTGTATACAGTTGCAAAGACTATTCCAGATGCCCATACTGGGAGCAACCTGACAATGGACTTGAGCTCTTCAACTTGGGTTACTGTGCAGAGTCTCCATGGGTTTGTTAAGTCCTTGATATTGTCAGTTTGGGTTTCCACAGCTGCCTTGTCAAAGAACCTGAAACTTAACAAATTTCGATTAGATCAAGGATAGATAATGAGAATCAGCCTAGGAGTATTTCAAAGCAAGGTTTGCATTTGGGAAATGCAAGTGTAAAAGAAGATAAAAAACTGCTCTTTATGCTTGTTGGCTAATTAGCATAAGTGTAACTCTGACTGGGAATATGGGTGAAGATTCCCGTTAGTCACTTTTGTTGCAAAATACAGCCTTCTCCATTCATGGTGCAAAGTATTAACAACGTTGCCTGGTTTCCTGGTCATATTCAGAAAACACACTTCTTAAGTACCCAAAACATCCATTGTTTGGATATATCGATTGCAACATAAGATTTATTGACATGCTTATTCTTACTATCAACTTGTACGAGCCAATTGATGAAGGAATTTCTTGAGCTACTAAATATTTGGAAATATATAGGAGAGGAATAAAATCAACATGGAGAATTTTGTGGATCGAAAAAAGAACTAGAAAAATTCAGAAGTGACTAAACTTGGACCTATGGATTCAATCAACTTGCGTTGTAAATCTTAAAATTATTGGCTTCAGGGAACTTACTTGAATTTATCCGTATGTTCGAGCTTACGACTTCCTTGGATTTGACTTTCCTCTTCTGCAGTCTCATAAAGAAGAGATTTATCAGCAGGAACTTGAACATGGTACTTTCTGAAGGATGCAACTATAACCTGGACAATCCTTGTAATGGGACTCCCACCAGGTTTTTGAATTCGGTATAGCCTACTTCCCAAGAAGAAAAACACAACTGCTACAGCCATCGCAACTGCAGGGATTCCAAATCCCCACCCCCAACCAACATTCATTTGTATCCAGACCAAAACAGAAGATGCAATAAGCGCACCTATGTTGATTGAAAGGTAAAACCAATTAAAAAAGGAACTCTTCTTTTTCCTCTCTGTCTCATCTGTTTCATCAAATTGATCGGCTCCAAAAGATGAAACACATGGTTTGATTCCTCCAGTTCCAAGAGCAATAAAGTAAAGTGCTACAAAGAATGCTGTGGTTTGTCCTGTGGTCGGGTGGCAAGAATACTTGTCACAAGATGGCTCTAACCCAGGGACTGAAGCAGACAATGTTAAGAGTGTCATTCCCTACAAGAAGAGTTCATTATTTCCACATATACATAGTTTCGAAGAAAGTTCACGATATATGACCAAATTTCTAGGATGGCTTAAGACCGTCAATCTACTTTTAGAAACAAAGAGAAAATCTCAAGAAAAATAAAACCAAGCCTGAGAATATTCACTTAAAATTTCCAAAAGAGACAAAAATTAAGATTTTTTCAACCAAAAATCTTTGCATAAATGCTGTTAGAAAATCAATTTTTGTGGAACCAAGTTCTGAGAAATTAACAAATAAGTATTCCATCGACTATAAAATGTCTTGATAATGTGCAGACCAAGACAAACTTTTTGCAGAGATGACATTTTAGAATGGCTCAAAATGAAGAGCATAAACAGAAATGAAACCCTTGATGTAAACTGACATAAAAAAACATTGATCAAAGATATGGGAAAACTCAGTTCACTTTCATATAATTTACAGGTCAGATGGAACTTGTTCTAAAGCAAACTTACAATGATATAGATGACAACAAAACTCGCAATTGTCCAATATCTTCCCAAATATGAATCGGCTAGAAAAGCTCCAATCAGTGGTGTGATATAGCAAGTTCCAGACCAATTGGTAACATTGTTTGATGCAGCGACATTTCCCTGGTTGAGACGGTCCTCAAGATAATTCACTAGATTGGTACTCATCCCATAGTATGCCAACCTCTCACAGCATTCATTTCCTGCAAGGAAATTATAAACAATTTTAGTGTATGGATACAGAAGGGAAACCTGAAGTCAGATACGATACAAGGAATTTGGCCTAGAAAAGATACGACAAAATATCATACCAAGAATAAAGCGGCCAGCCTTCCAGTTTCCGGTTTTCTTTTTATTTGCTGGATTTCCTTTGATATCCACCGTCCCATCGTTTGAGTAATCGTCTTGTGCCATAATTTTTTTGGTGACCTGCATCACGCTTGCTTTGGTTAGACTTGATATTTAATATAAAATTAGTAGATCGTCCTTAAAATCAAACATTAGACTCGGAGAAATTAAGACAATATTCTAATGCTTAAAATACATTGCAGGATTGTAATTATTTCTAACTCTAATTAAGACAGTGAATATAATTATTTCTAACTCTAATTAAGACAGTGAATACTAGCTCAGCCATTTCAATAAAATGCATTCATACATTCATGAACCAAATCTTTTTTTCCCCTGACTTCACAAACAGAGAACATAATCTGCAGATTTCACTTGCTATATATTCAGAATTATAAATTCATTCATCACACATAACTAGTAATATTTTTCTTTTCCTTCTTGCCAAGTAAACTAATTCAGAGCTAATTCTTCAGTTTACTACTGAGAATCTGATTCACAGGAACTCTAGTTGAGAATAAAAATAAAAATTGTACTCGTAGATTTAGCACACATCTCAGAAATCATGCTTATATAAAAGAAAAGAAAAGAAAAATAACAAGAAGAAGAAGAGATCAGAAAATAACCAAACCCAATTAAACCAAATCCGATGCCAATATAATTGGATAAAAAAAAGAATTTCTTTTATTTTTAGACAGATAAAAAAGAATAATATAGGGTCATCTTTATCTGATAGATAGCACTAGAAAACAACAAAGAGATAACCATAAATCACCATAGAATCCAAGAATAATTACCTTTACATAAAATAAAAAAACTAGAGAGATACACAAATACAAAAAGTTGCTTTAAACCATACCAAAAGCATCAGAGAATTTTTATTTCAGTGTGAAGAGCAAAACCCATCTGGCAAATGGAAAGACTAGATGAGGTGATGACTCTCAGAAACCAAAATCCCAAAGTTAACACAAAAAACAAAAATATCATAGCAAAAAAATAGAAAACGTCCTCTTGTTTCTTTTATTAGATGATCATAGAAAAAACAAAAAAGTCCTCAAATTTACCACACAGACTCTCAAGAAAGCAGAAAAGGATCAGTCATCATTAATACAAAAACAAAAACAAAAACAAAAACAATGAAAAAGATTAACAAGACTACGCTGAAAAAACTACATGCATTGGATGCATGCAGAAGAAATAACTTACCAGAGAGAGAGAGAGAGAGAGAGAGAGTGCTGATCAGTGTACGAGGAGGGAACGAAGTTTTCTGGAGAGAAATCTATCACCTCTCTTTTGGCACTGGTCGTTGCAGGTAATGTAAGGTGATTCGGGTGGTAATGGGAATATAAACACACACACACACACACAAAGGCAAATCAGAAAGAGATTCGACCCAATATAAGAAACAAGGTCCGATTCCAACTCGTTTTTGCACCTGTAAGAGAGAGGAGTTGGATGAATCTCTTTTGCCGTCTGTTATTTTTTTTTTTTAAGTTTAATGTGGGTGTCTGGGCTAGCTTGCGTGCACCTCAACTAATCCTACGGGTTCTGAAATTAACGACCATGTAAACCTCCAGTGGCCATCATATGAGCAACCACATGGCTCGAACCTGAGACCATAGAGGGAGCAAACCTCTTGGTCTCAAGCTCTTACCACTGGGCCACAACCTAGATGAGGGTGAATTTTTTTATTAAATTACACTTTAATACCTATACTCTTAAGAGACTAACAAGTTAGTATCACAAGTTCAGAAAACCACTTTTTTAATCCTTATGTCTTCTTAACATGCTGAGCTGGCTTCGGTTTGTGAACAAGTTACTGTAGAGGAGAAAACAAAGCTAAAAAGAGAAGGAGAATAAAATTGATATTTCGAAAATTAAAATTGCTGCTGTATTTAAATTCAATGACTCGATGACCATTGGTGTTATAATATCAAAAGTATAAGGGTATTTACAAACAAAAAAACAAGTTACAAATAAAAAAACAAGTTATGGAAGTTAAATAAAAAATGACATGCTAACAAAGCTATAACAAAGCTATAAGCATGAAAACAAAATAACAAGAGGGTGAGTTCAACAACTCAATAAATAAATAATGTTCAATATACATATAAAAAAACATACAACAAAAAAAAACATATATAATTTTGACTTTATGTTTTTACAAAAAAGTTTTATAAGCAAGTCATAATAAGAATTATCATAAGATAAAACTCGTTAGAAAATCAAAATGTAAAGAGCATGACGCTCTAGATTGTAGGATGATTAGTTGCCACAGGTTGGTAATTTTCCCTACCAACTATAATTCGAATACAATATGTACAAAAACTAACACTTTCCTATTAGCAAGAGTATTTTAATACTTTATCATATAGAATTCTTTCTCCTTTATTTTCAAAACATCAGAGCAACTTGAAGCTAAAATGGAAATCAATGTGCGACTCATTGAAGACTAACTAAAAGGAAAAATGAGCAAAGATAAATTTCTTCGAATGCCATCAATATTAATATCTGAATGATACAGATTTCTTCGAATGCCATCAATATTAATATCTGAATGATACAAGGGGAGAGGTGGGGGAAGAATTAGAGTTAAAAAAAATCTTGCAGGATTTGTTTCTTATGAAGTTTAAGTCTGAATGCGAAGCTAAGTTAGCATGGAGGATTTAAATGGAAATATCTGAATGATACAAGGGGAGAGGTGGGGGAAGAATTAGAGTTAAAAAAAATCTTGCAGGATTTGTTTCTTATGAAGTTTAAGTCTGAATGCGAAGCTAAGTTAGCATGGAGGATTTAAATGGAAACCTTTAAATGTAGTAGTGGGAAAGGATAGTGGCAAGCAACAAATGAAATCAAAATTACAGAGTGCAAAGCATGGGGGTAGGTACAGCTTAGAAAACTGGAAAAATCGGTAGTTGTCAAAAAAGCATTGCAAGATGAAGCCCAACCTTTACGAAATACCAATTGAGCTCAAACACAAAAGGGATGAGAAGAAACTATTGTTCAGCCACCAAAAAAGCAAAAAAAAGAAGAAAAAGTGACAGTGGGTAGCGCAACAACAACGTCTTGAAGAACATGACAACAGGCTGACTGTTTGTTTCAACTGTGTTGATTATACTGAGTTTTTGTAAAGAAGGGTTGGAAAGAAAAAATGAAAAAGAAAATCTTTGAAAATAACAGCAAAGGGTGGGTTATTGGAGGCTCAACGCATGAAATGGTGACGAAGGAAGAAAAGTGGAAGAATCTTTTTACACTAGTGATGGAATTGAAGGAAAACTTTTGTCAAAAAGTGAAGAAAGAATACTCCTGTGTAGCAAATTGTTAACATTTGCAAATTGTTAACATTTTTTCTAATCCACCATCAACCACCCTCTCCTTTTCAACCACGATAGTCTTGTAGTAGTTGGTTGACATTTATTAGGCTGCTCATGGGTTGCTGCCAAAACTCTTCTTTCTTATATAAATGAAGACATAGATGAGAGAGTGCAGAGGGTTGTGAGAATGTGAAGAGAGTATAGAGTAGAGAGAAAGAGAGAGCAGCAGCCTTGCTGTCATTGCAGCAGCTGCAAGTGCAGCAATGAAAGCTGGGAGTTGAGTTAGAGTGAAGTGATCCTCCTCCTCCATGTATTTGTTTTGTCTATTTTCTCTAATATCTAATAAAATGAAGCTCTTCCGTGGATGTAGACGGTTTTGCCGAACCACGTTAAATATTGTCTCAATGTGCTTATGAATTAGGTTGAAGTTTGTAAGTAAAGAACTTATATAACCTATTTCCTTCGCATATTTGATTTTGATAAACAGAGCATGCACTTCTTAATTGGCCAACCAGGTTCTCGCCACTTTCTATTTCTTCGTTATTAGGGATTGGAACTGGAGAGTTTGAAAAGTTGTGTGTTCCAGGCTGGGAAAAGTAGGTCAGCAATATCAACTTCAACGCTTAGATCTTTTGTTATGACTGAAATATATTCAGTGCTTAAGGCCTATTTATTTAGCTTGAAAAAGTTGCGTTTTTTAGTTGTATTTGAGGGTTTCTTTTGCTCATCTTTCTTAATCTTCACTCGTTTATTTGTAAACAAAATGATGAATTTGATTTTGTTGCAGGGTCCAAAAAAATCTCCATAAAAAAGAAACTTACAGTAATACGGGTGTGTTTTGGAGAATGGTAATTTAAGTATTTTTTATTTTTAAATATGTTAAAATAATATTTTTTATTTTAAAAAAATTATTTTTAATATTTATATATTAAAATGATCTAAAAAAATTAATAAAAAAATAATTTAAAGTAAAAAAGTTTAAAAAAAATTAATTTTTTTTAAAATATTTTTAAAATGTAATGTCAAACACTCTTACTTGCCAGATTTTTTGCTAGTTACTTGTTGGTTTTCTTGCTGACTTAAAGTTACACTTGTTGGATTTCTTTTTGCCTCGGGTTGAATGTGTCCATAATGGACAATTGTTTATTTTTATTTTTAGTTTGGCTTAATTATTTTTGTATAAGTATTTTAAAAAAAAATTAATTTTTTTACTTTAAATTAATATTTTGTTGATCTTTTCAAATTATTTTGATGTACTGATGTTAAAAATAATTTTTAAAAAATAAAAAAATATTATTTTAATATATTTCTGAGTAAAAATCAACTGTTATTATATTCTTAAATACATCAATTGAATTTTCTTGTGTTTGAGCACTTGTGTTAGTTTGGCACCTGTCTGTGATTGTTGAGTATCTTTAGTTTTAGTTTGCAACTTGCTTGGATATTTATTGCTTGGGTTGATTCGGTTGTAAATCTTTTTGCCTGTCTTATTTGTTAATGGTAACTTTGATATTGAATGGTTTTCATGAATTAATAATTCAATTTGGTGTTTGCTGCCAGGTAGAACACCACTCCTTTCTTAATGAATTTGCAGTTTTTGTAATTTAAATGTATTGTATAATGGGTTGCATGAAGTTGGGCTTGTTTATTTAAAAAGCCCAATACAAAGGGTTTGTTAATAAAACTAAAACACTAAGCAAATAAAAAACTCTTAAAACCCAATTTAAAATAGGTCTATTATAAACCCAAAAAATAAGCACATTTAAAAGGCATTGGGGGGTTTTTGATTTTGAAAGAAAAAAATCGAGCTAGACTAGTTTGATTTGAATTAATTTTTAATTTAGTCTGGGTTAAAATGTTAAGAAATTAAAAAAAAAGTTCGGTTATAATTTTTGCCCAAAACCAAATCGGACCGGATCATAAACACCCTTAATTTCTTATAATATTAGGTGGGATTTGGGCTTTCAACTTTTATCAAGCATAATTCTTGGCGGGCATTTAGTATGCATCAGAATATTGATAACTAGAATTTTTTCTCACTATATTGCAGGTCGAGTCAAATTTTTTCTAACATAAAATTAAAAAGGTCTAGGTGATGATAATCTGAGTTAATCCAGGTTAATTTAACAAACACATGAGATATGAGATTAGGATACCTTGTAGAATAGAAGGTGGAAAAAAACACAAAATTCAAGGCTTAATAATCTAATTTTAAAGAATAAAATTGAAAAAGAAAATCAATTTAAAAAAAATTAAAGAAAAAAATTAAAGTCAACCCATGTTCATTCTACTAACCCGCCATTGATGATAAGAAATCAAAATTTAAAAATCATTTTAAAACAATAACCTAAAAAATGATCAAAGTTAAATAAATAAAAAATCATTAAGAAAAAACTGGATTCATCTTGTGTTAACTTGACTAACCATGACCTGGGATAACCATATAGAAAGGAAAAACATACAAAATCAGAAAAGTTTAAGGCCTGATAGCCTAATGTCAAAAGGTTAAATTGAAAAAAATATAAAAAAAAACATTAAAAGCAAATCTGTAACAACTCAGGTTGACTTGACTAACCTACGACTCATGATAACCCTATAAAATAAGAAAATGATATAAAGAACAATTAAAAGCACGAGGACTAGAATTTCATAAAAAAATAAATGAAATAAAATATTGAGGGAAAAATCAAAAGAAGAATATATATATATATATATATATATATATAAGAGGACAACAATTGAAAGAAAAAATAAATAGGAAGACAACTATGAATCTTGGCTTACCCAGCTCGGATTTTAAAAAGAGAAGAGAGAAAATAGAGGGGAAGAGAAAAAATCTCATTGACACAAAACCATCATCAATTGTACTACATGCATCACAACTACACAAGCATTGCACATTTTAAATGACATAGTGGTTAGATCTTTTTGGCCGCAGGAAGACTTTGAACGCATTGCTAGAAAAGCGGGAGCGGTGTCCACTTGCTTGTATGCGCTATGCTCGCGCCAATTAATTTTTTTTATTTGTTAGAAGACTAAATTACCCTTAATTAAAATATATTATAACAAAAAAAAAACCATGATGAAAATACCAAAATACCCTTTGATCTCCCCTTTAATTTTTTTTTACTTGAAGGAGAATCAAGTAATTTTACTATTTTAAAAAATGAAATGACACAAAAGGCCCTCTTATAGTTTATCTTTTTGTATACTTTTCAAGGGCATTTATATCATTGTATTATGCAAAAAAAGTTGATAGACCATTATACCCCTAAATAATTTTATAATACCAAATTAATCCTTTGAAAAAAACCATTTTACCTCGTGAAAGGCCATCTAATTTTTGTAATGAAGGGCAAAGATATTATTTCACTATAGTAATTCACGGTGTAATGAATCTAACCTTACGGTAAAAGACTGATGAGGTTTAATATTTTGTTTTTATAATTTCAACACTAGTTTACATACTAGAAAGTATGTCCATGATGGAATAATTTTGAAAATCTAATTTTATTTAATTTAATTTTATGAAAAATAAAATAAATATTTATAAAAGAATAATGATTTAGATTCTAGTCTGTGTGTGTGTCAAGGGAGAATTGGCCTAAGCGCTTGGTCCAAAAGAAAATCATCTAGGAGTCTCATTTATTTTTTGAAGGACCTACGACATGTTCTGTAGGGCAAATAACACATTGTTCACCTGGCTAGAAGATGTGTTGTTCAGAAGTGAATTCTCCTACCACCTTTGATGGATAAAAAGTTTAAGTTCAAGTTTTAGAACCTAAAAATCCAAATTTCAGTTTTATTTTTTTTAAAAAAATATATATCTCAAAATATATCCTATAAACCTTAATATATCAAATTTTTAACCTAAAACACCTTATAATCATTTCAAAAAATTATTTTTTTTTATCTAAATCCTTAAAATTTCATTTGTTCCTTTAATTTTTCTAGCATGTTTGAATGACAAAACCACCATCTCTTTTAAACTTTTTTTAAGACAGACCCATTGAAATAAGAAAAAAAACTCTTCTTTTTATAGTTAGAATGTGATCAACCAAATCCTTTTTCTCTGTTTTCTCATCATTCAGGGATTGAAACATGAAAAATAAATTTTAGAAACAAAACATTAATTCATAAAACAATAGAGATCAACATGTTAAAATTAAAACTTCAAGGACTACACTTAAGTTTTCCATGTCTTTTTAAGATTAAAAATGAAAAATGCTCTATTTGTTTTTATTAATTTTGATGGTTGTTCTTTCAATTTTTTGAACTATAACCTAAAATTCTATTTCTTAATATTAATTAAATTTAACACTAGAATATTATCAAACACTTCATAGACAAGAGGTTCTATTTATTTTTATGATATGATGCATCAGTGTTAAAAATAATTTTTAAAATTAAAAAAGTATATTATTTTAATATATTTTTAAATAAAAAAACCCGATATAATTCCGAGTCATCCTCATGCAACCATGAAATGAGTGTGAATGGGACCGATTACTGAACAAAGCTGGGCATAGTCTGCTAACCAACCTGAATTTGTTTTCAAAAGTGAAGCGACTTCTTATGAGTAATGCGCCATTCGACGACGGCGGGCTCATTTGTCTATTTGATGAGATTAGGAGTATAAAACGGATAAAATGCTGTTCATGGATTGTCTCCAACAATATATATAAAGAAATAAAGTGGGTAAATTTGGGGGGATATTGGGTTGTTGCTTACCCACCGTTGGTTTAATCTTTGCTTTCAAACATGCCATGAAGTTTTTGGGGTTGCCATCGGATGCATGACATGAAAGGCATCTCTCAACCGTGTATTCTCTTAGGCTGTAAGCATCCCAAAATTCAACTTGGAATTTTCTTTTAGAAATTCTTCATCTTGGAATGTGGCTAAAGTAAACGATCCCCTCTCATTACATAATTTTTTTAATAAAAAAAACCCTTCAACACCATTATAATATTTAACTAGCAAAGAAAAAAAATCTCAAAGCAGAGCTTGCTTTTTATTAAAATGAAAAGATGAACTTCGGTAACGTTTGGAAACGTGGTTCAAATTGTTGTTTGACAAAAAATTAATTTTATATATATATATTTTTAGATCGTTTTAATATACTGATATAAAAAAATAAATTTTATAAAATAAAAAAAATCCTCTTTATCAAGAATCATTATATTTAAAATCTTGGAATGTGGCTAAAGTAAACGATCTCCTCTCATTAATTTTTTTTTTCATAAAAAAAACCCCTTCAAGACCATTACAATATGTATATTTAACTAGCAAAGAAAAAAAAATCTCAAAGCAGAGCTTGCTTTTGATTAGATTGAAAAGATAAACTTCTGTGATATTTGGGGACGTGGTTTAAATATTATTAATAAAAAATTAAAATTTTTTTAATCATTTTAATATGTTGATATAAAAATAAATTTAAAAAAACAAAAAAAAAACCACCTCAAGAATCATTATCTTTAATATAGTAGCAATTTGTTAATCAGCTTAGTGCTTGAATTTCTATAAACAAAAAAAGGATATATTGTTGATGATTTTAGAGTGCTTGTTAATTAACCGTTCAAGTTAAATGAATTCATTTTCACCCCAAACTATAAATTCTTTTTTATTTAAGTTGCTCAATGGGAAAATTACCGATCACTCGGTGGTAAAACATAATTGAATGGAGGCCACTCTTGATCATTTCCAAGTGAAGACGGGAATAGTAATATATAGGTATCATCGTTTTCTATTTCCTGTGGAAAGGGTGCTCGATCGGAGGTTTCAAGAATTTATTTGTTTGTTTTATATTATTTTATTTTATATTTTTGAATTATTTTGATATACTGTTATAAAAAATAAATTTTAAAAAACTTAAAAAATAATATTTTAAAAAATATTTTAAAAAATAATTATTACCACAATCTCATACACCTCAATAAACTTGTTTTTATTACCAATGATAAAAATCAAAATGCAAGGTTAAAGAAGTGCATTGATGCTAGATGCGGACGAAATCAACAGAGGAAAAATAGCAATCACAAGGAGCACAAAACTTTATCGAATACATCACCAAAGGAAACTTTTCATTTAAAAATTTAATTACTAGATATTCTCTTCTCAAATAATTTATTTTTTCTACGAAATTTATAATTTCTTAAATATATAAAAAAAACTGACCTGAAAAAACAAGTAAATTAAAAAATTAAAAAATTAAAAATAAAATTTTTAAACAAACTAGACAATCTAAAAATAAAAAAAATAGCAAAACTAATTTAAACGGTACCTTTTGGGCCTAATATGGAGGTCTTCTAGACCTCGGCGGTTTATAGTGCACTACTGCATCACGTTCTGTTAAACATGGCAAAATATGGGCATTTGCAAAAGCATTGAAGACCTGAATTAGTGGATCAGAAATCTCCATTGACTCTGGAACTTAAGTACACATTTTGCAGGAATAATTTTAAGACTTAATTTTTAGGATTAATGGCTTCACCAGCTTTTATTATAATAAGGTGATTTTTCAATTTGGTTTTATTTTATTCTTAAATATATGTTATATTTATAATATATTGATTATTTTAATATCAAACAACTAGAATTAGTTAAGTAATTTACATATAATTATTTTTTGTTTCTAAAACGCCTTTATAAGCTAGAAAAATAGAACCTTTTATGTCCAAGTCATATGACTGAGTACTTGAAAAACTTGCTAGAGTGATAGATTAAAAACTTGTATACTCAAGAATAAAGTTAATTAAATTAAGGATATAACGATGGATTGAAGAATTATCCTTTAATATAATAACAAATAAATAACTAATCTAAATTTCTAGGATATTTATGTCAAAGAACAATGTTAACCCAATAGCTTAAACTATTAGGTGAAGTTCCAAGATATGATTTATATTATTCTTTAACACATTTCTTATTTATATTCTTCTTTAACACATTTCCTCAAGTGAAAACATTTTGGTTTGAAACTTGCACGGACCCACACTTACATGTGCTTAATTTTTATCAAATAAATAAGGATGATGAGATTCGAATTCGTGATCGCTTGGTCATTAAAATTCTTATACCATATCAAAGAATCAATTCAACCGAATAATGTAAGCTATTAGATGTGATCTCAATATATAATTTATATTATTTTCTAACAATCTAAAGCCTATTTGTTTTTGTGTTTCACAAACGCTTTTAAAAATAATATTTTTTTTTTGTATTTCAATTTTTTTATATTTTAAAATCGTTTTATTATGTTGATGTAAATAAATAAGTTTTAAAAAGTATAAAATATATTATTTTAATATATTATTAAATAAAAAATATTTTAAAAAACAATCCATAACCATAGCATCCCTCCTTCTTGTTGGCCTTTGCATTGTATTTTTACATAATTACACCTACAAAAGGCCAGATGCATGTGTTCGCTGAATTACTGCATGAACATAGTGTGGCTATACACTAAAGCAGAGTGGGAGAGGCCGA
Source organism: Populus simonii (assembly GCA_007827005.2). Taxonomy (NCBI): domain Eukaryota; kingdom Viridiplantae; phylum Streptophyta; class Magnoliopsida; order Malpighiales; family Salicaceae; genus Populus; species Populus simonii. Next base: position 8,169,897 of record CM017469.2, read on the forward strand.
TACATGGAAACTTACTGAAGCTTCTGAAGTGCCTAGCTAATCATGCTAAAAAAAAAGGTCATAGATGCATAATTTAGAAAACTTTTGAATAGCTGCACATCACTACTACTGATCTACTCTTCTGGTAATTAAGTAGTAAGTTTGTTACCCCAAATTTTATTAAGCTTTTCTACTTCCTTAAAAGAACGACTAATTTGAGGATAAGACTATGTTACAAGTAGGATTCTTTCTCATCTTATAGTCACGAGAGATTTGTATTTGGTACTATGATGCATAAAAATTTTTAAAAGTTTTTTATTTAAAAATATTTAAAAATAATTTTTTTTTATTTTTAATATCAATACATCAAAATTTAAACTTATTTTAAAAATTACTCATGTCGGGTGGCTATACCCTGATGGTGTTTTTTGAAGTCTTCCTTTTTATTGGGCTTCTTGCCCCTTTCTTTAGAAAAGAAAAGGTAGAAAGAAAAACACTAGCATGACTTATCACATGTAATTTATTTCTGTCTAGACCAATAGGTTCTTTTATTGTGATTTTAATTTTTTGGGCACAAATAACATATCAGGAATTTAGAATTTTTCAACTAGTGGAGTAAATAATCGGCCAAGAGGATGTTTTCAAGATTAATATCCAATTCTAATAATTTTTTAGCACAGATTTCCACCAACAAGGTTTTAAGTAGACGAAAATGGTATAGGCGCGCCGTTTGCTTACAAATCCACGTCGATCCATAGACTTTATGTAACATGTAAGAAATCTAGTGAGATTTGTTATCAAATTCTTGTTTTCCAAGAATCTACACACCCACCTAACTACGAAAAAAACGACATGGAAGCAATTCCTCAATTCCCTTATAAGGTTCAGGTGGCCAGTCACGCAGATGAATACAACAAAGCCTGAAAGCAAGAAGTAAGAACCAATAGCAAGAGAGGATTGCAAGAGAAAGATCAGAAAGTTGGCGATATGGAGTACGCTTGCTGGCTCCGATTTATGCTTCTTGCTGTCTGCCTCTTCCCTGCTTTGGTCCAGTGCAGGGTTCGGCATTACAAATTTAATGTAAGTATAATATTGCTGTAGAATGCCTTCATCTGACAAAAGCTTGAACTGCTCGAGGCTGAGGTCATTTGTCTCAGTCACAGAGAACGATTTCTTGAAAAGGATTTCATTATTAGAAGATAACTATGTTTTGCACGATGCATTGTACATCAAGACACTGATCACTGCCTTTGGCTTAAAATCATGCAAATAAAGCTTTTGCCTGACTTGTCCATGATAAATGAATCATAAAGTTCCCCACCTATAGCCACTATTTTAAATACCATGAAAGTTTGTTCTTATTTATACTTTATTGGGTAAATAATTGCAGCAGAAAGCTCTCATAATCCATCCATACATTCATGCAACTAGTAAATTAGTAGTAATAATAATAATAACACAATAAGTTTACAGAAATAGTTGAGTACATGGTTAAAATGGGGCCAACTGAGAGATGAAAGATGAAGTTCGACGACATGTAAGTAACCATACAGATAAGAAACAATAAGAGAATGAAAATCTCAAATTACTACAGAGCTATAATGACATATTAATAGTCAAACCAATATGAACAATTTAGTTATGACCTTGGAATTATATACATTTGATGTAGAAATGAGCCTAAATATTTGACCTATCATTTCAACAGGTGGTGATGAAAAATACTACCAGACTATGCTCTAGGAAGCCGATTGTTACCGTCAATGGCCGCTTCCCAGGACCCACTCTGTATGCCAGAGAAGACGATACAGTTCTTGTAAAAGTTGTTAACCATGTCAAATATAATGTTTCTATTCACTGGTAAGCTACCGAAACAAACCCTGTATAACAGTTATACTTCAATTAATCATGAATGATTCCGCTGCTGATTCTTCTTGGTATTCGGCAGGCATGGCATTAGGCAACTAAGAACGGGTTGGGCTGATGGACCAGCATACATTACACAATGCCCCATTCAGCCAGGGCAAAGCTATGTCTACAATTTCACAATCACTGGTCAGAGGGGCACACTTCTTTGGCACGCACATATTCTCTGGCTAAGGGCCACAGTTCATGGTGCCCTGGTTGTCTTGCCTAAACGCGGCATCCCCTACCCATTCCCAGCTCCTCATAAAGAAGCGGTCGTTGTATTAGGTGAGCACGATACATAATAGTTATTTCTTTCACTAAAACTTTTGAAATTCTGTGCATTCCGCCATAATTCAAATCTTTAAGGTTCATGGTTATTAAATATGTAACCTGAGACTAATGTGGTGGCGTGAAATTGCAGCTGAATGGTGGAAATCAGATACTGAAGCTGTGATCAACGAGGCTCTTAAATCTGGATTAGCTCCAAATGTCTCTGATGCTCACACAATTAACGGCCATCCAGGAGCTGTCTCAACTTGTTCTTCACAGGGTATTCAACTAAGATTAATGACCATAAGATATACCTGAGAGTTCTGGCTCTCAATGCTTGCTTTCTAATAAAGGTCTGATACAGAAAGATTTTTGGATTCATGCAGGCGGTTTCACGTTGCCAGTCAAAAGTGGCGAGACCTACATGCTACGGTTGATCAATGCTGCACTCAATGAAGAGCTCTTCTTCAAAATTGCAGGGCATAAGCTTACAGTCGTCGAAGTTGATGCCACCTATGTTAAACCATTCAAAACCGATACAGTCCTAATCGCCCCAGGCCAGACCACCAACGTCCTTGTCACAACTAACAAAAATACAGGCAAGTACTTGGTTGCTGCCTCCCCGTTCATGGATTCTCCAATTGCGGTGGACAACATGACAGCGACAGCCACTTTGCAGTATTCAGGAGCACTCGCTAACTCCCCTACAGCTCTCACCACCCCACCTCCAAAGAATGCCACTGCAGTTGCCAACCAATTTACCAATTCTCTCCGCAGCCTTAACTCAAGAAAATTTCCTGCCAAAGTCCCATTGAACGTTGACCACAACCTTTTCTTTACAGTTGGTCTAGGAGTTAACCCATGTCCAAGTTGCAAAGCTGGTAATGGCAGCAGGGTTGTTGCTAGTATTAACAATGTCACATTTGTGATGCCAACCACTGCCCTGCTCCAAGCACATTTCCTCAACATCAGCGGTGTGTTCACCACTGATTTTCCTGCAAAGCCACCGCATGTTTTCAATTACACTGGCACTCCACCTACAAATTTACAGACCAAAAGTGGAACTAAAGTTTATAGGCTGAGCTACAACTCGACAGTCCAACTTGTTATGCAAGATACTGGTATCATATCCCCTGAGAACCATCCGATCCATTTACATGGATTCAATTTCTTTGCTGTCGGTAGGGGAGTAGGGAATTACAATCCGAAGACTGATACTAAGAAATTTAACGTCGTTGATCCTGTTGAACGGAACACAATTGGAGTACCTTCTGGTGGATGGGTGGCGATAAGATTTCGCGCCGATAATCCAGGTAATTGCTGTTTAATGTTTTCGTTTGGAAGTCCACAGACTTGGCATTTTCAAGTTTGCTTAATTTCATGTTCTCTGATTTTCTTCTTTTCATCTCTTGTAGGAGTTTGGTTCATGCATTGCCATCTAGAGGTGCACACTACATGGGGACTTAAGATGGCGTTCTTGGTAGACAATGGCAAAGGCCCTAAGGAGTCTCTTCTACCGCCGCCAAGCGACCTTCCAAAATGTTGAAATCAGATCAAGAACTATACTAACTCGAGGGATAGAAGCCATACTGTATCAGGAAACTTGGTCCCGGTAGAAACATTCTATGCTCGAAGAGAGCAGAGCGTGTATATATATAATTTGAGGGTTAAAGATCCGATTTGTTTCTTGAGTGAATTGGAAGATTTGCTCAAGCGAGTTCGAATAAAATTTTGTGAGCGGTATAGCTGTTTCAATTCAAATGTTATTTTTTCTTGAATAAATATATATATTGAAGATTTGATCACAAAGCCATTCATGATCAATAAAACTTGTATGCTTCTAAATATGTTCATGGGTCGGGACGGATAAGACATAGATCATGCCCGATTAACTTTTCTAAGCTATATTGACCCGTGTCTGGCCAGAATCGGTCCTTAGGCTTTCAAGCCCTTCAAGAAATTAAAAAAATAAAAAATAAAGGCAAAATAATATGTAGCAATAGTAAATGCTAGAGTTCGATTAGAATTAGTCTCTTTATTTTTTGTAGACAAGTATCGAAATTGTTAAAGAATAAGGAAGCAAAGTTTTAGCACCGCGAAACAAATATTTATATAACACGGTAATGATCAGAAATTCTAGCAATGATTGCATTTTTTAGACCCAAAAGCTGTATGTTTTTTTAAATATTTTTGATATGGTGATGTTAAAAATTATTATTTTGATATATTTTAAAATAATATTTTTAAAAAAATTAACTTTTATCACCTTCTCAAATAAATATTAGGTGAAGAGAGAAAGAGAAGGGAAGAATATAAGCTGAAGCATGGAGTGACTAGTAACCTTAATTTTGTAGTTTATTAAAATAAATTAATTAATTATGGTTGTAACCATATATTTACTCTCTTTGTTTTTAAAACCATTTATAACTTAATATTTTTCATCCATTTTATGTTGTTTTTCTAATTTATTCATTTTTTGTTTTAAAAATAGAAAAAAAAAATCCCATGCTACAGCTAAAACTGGTTAGGAAAATAGTGTAGCTGCTGATGCATTGACACTATTAACTAGAACATTCTAATGACATCTTTATCTTTTCCATAAAAAAACTTATAACTAGTTTATGGGGACATCAAAGTCTTTTGACGAGGTGCATTAGTCATTCTCAAATTAATTAGGGGCAATTATGTCTTTTTCAATTTAAAAATACAGTAAAAAGACCAAAATACCCTTAAAAGCAAAAATTTCAATGCTGGCATCAAGGGACAATTTGATACTTTTAAAATGGTTTTTTTTTTGTTATTATCATGTAAGATGAGGCAATTTTGTATTTGGACAAATATATATAAAAAATAAAAAACATAGTGAAATGATCAAAATGTCCTTGAAAGTCAAAACATAAAAAAAAAATGATCTCAAGGGACTTTTTCCATAGGTTTTTTCATTATTAACCTGTAAAATCATGGGCGATTTGATATTTGAATAAAAAAAAGTTCAGGTATATGTACGACACCCTGAGGCGTGCGGGAGGCGTTAACACACTATAGGTGACGTGTGTGACGCCTTTCATTGTCCAAAAATACCCTTGCATCAAGTCATTGGAAGCACTGCCATGTTTTGTTTTCTGTTGGTATGATGCATGTCTTTGGTAGTGATCTAGTTTGTCGTCGATGGACCTTTCTATTCGTTTCCTTTTCCTTCTCTTCTCTCTCCTCCTTCAAAAATTATAGTTTGCTCTTTTTGTTGTTGGTGTTTCAACTTCAATTATTATTTTTTTATTTTTTATTTTTGTTTTTGACTCTTTTATAGAAATTTTATTTGTTTTTAATTACATTCTTCAATCACAATTCACTAAATATTATATTCTTTAATTTGGTTCTCATTCTTTTGATTTATAATTTTTATGTAGCCTTAACAAATAAGGTGCACCTTGCAAAAATTGAAACTCTTTGCTACTACCTCTCGTGTGTCCATGTAAAATAAAAAAAGCATTGACTTTTAAATCCTAATGAAACATGGGAACCTTGCCAATTAATAATTCTAATTATGTCGCCTCTAGTTTTCTTATAGAATAAGAAAGCCACTTTATAGGAAATCTATAAGTCAGAAGGAAAAATAATCCTAAACCAACTAGGAAAATAATGCAATTCCTGCATAGTAGTTTCTAGTTTTAATCTCAAGGCCTTCCCAAACTTCGATTGATATTCAATTTTAACCCTACAAAAAATAAGGTTTGTGAAATCTTTTGGTAAAATATCAATTCTATCTAACGTTCAAATTGAAAATTATGCTTGTTAGCGTAAAACTGTATATTAGAAAAAAAGGCCCAAAATTACCTCTCCTTGCCCAACCCTTTTATGGACCATATTAGTCAAGGCTTAGTCACCCTTTCTTGAAATTTTGAAACTTGACTTGACCCAAATATTTTGAAGAAGCTCATCTAATAACTCTTCAATCTTTTTGGTCGAATGATACAAGGTCAAAATCTTTGGCTTCTCCTTCCTCATTCTCATCAACCATCTCATCAATGATCCTACACCTCACCAAACATCACATTCATCCTCTCAAATTGTTGTTTTATAACCCCTAACAAAAATAAGATGTTCTCCTTCTTTTTTTTTAGAGGATGCCCCGTCTTTGGAAGACATTTTTAAATTTAAAATTTTACGTTAGCAATAAAAAACAATTATCATCACTCACTCCCTTACGTGTTTACACTTTATAATCAATGGGTTGTAGTCATTCATCCAATAGCTTTGATTATTTGGTTCAAGGTAATCACTAGATCAAGTTTTTATCTTCAATTCGATTTTATCTTTTTTGGGTTGTATTTTTTCTTGTTTATGAGTTCACATCAGAAACTACTTTATAATAAACCTAAACCTAGGTTCGAGCCACATCGTGTTGACGCATGCTTGCGTATGGGTTTAAGTTCAAAACCCACTTTGCTTATGTCATTTTCCCTCTAAAAAAATGGGTTACTTTTGGTCTCAATATTAACTCTTCACCTTCTCACTAAATAAGCCACAAGAAAAAATTATTTCTTTCTAACGCAGATAGAGTTTTTAAAGGGCTTTGGGTTTCACTAAAATATATCAATCAATGGTTCTTTGAGAATAATTTTTTATTCATCCATAATTTAATTAAATCATATTAGTGTTCTATGTTAAAGAGCTTATGTTGGATATTAACTTCCAGCAAAGTTTTAACCCCAAAAGTGAATAGATCAACTTTTAACTTAGCCTCAAATATTTCCATTAAACATGTTTCAAGACAAAATTTGCAACAAAATATCCCACTAACAAAGCAAAATGTTTTTGTTACAATACTAATGTAAGTAAAAATGAGTAAGGAATGTTGATGTATTTAGATATAACTAGTTTATTTTCTACACTATCCTTGTGGGTTGGATGAAATTTTTTTGGAACATAAGAAAATAATATATAAACCATATGAAACTTTCCGGCATTATCATTAAACTAGGTACAACGGTTCAAACTTGACAACTCTAAACATGACTATTTGTTTAGCTCAAGTTTTAAATTAAATCATATGAAAGTTACTTTTATGTGACATTGTTTACTGGGTAGGTGCAAAGAAAAAAAAACATGTCAAGTTCAACCTAATTAATCCACCAAACCCGTGACCGAAGTTATGGGCTTCACTAGGTTAAATTAATTTTATTTATTTATTATATAATAAAAAATTTAAATTTTAATTTACCATCAACCCAATACTAAAAAATAAATTAAAAAGAGAAACCTCATATTAGAAGATAATAGCAAAAGAAAAAAAATAAAAAAGGCAAAAAATACTCCAATGGTGTGTTAGGATAAAGCCAAACATGCGGGACGTGGGCTTGGGGGAAGGCCGCAGGCTTGGGCCGTGCACTTCTTTTTTATTTCAAAAAAAGAAGAAAAGCAACCTCTCATCTATCTTTTGAAAGAATACACTGCTGCTGTAGCTAGGAATCAAACCCACAACCTCGACACCTATCTACTTGCTTACACCTACTTGAACTATCACACGAACTTGTTAATTAAGCTATTAAAATATATTAACTTAATTTGAATAATTAAGTCGAATCAAGCCATTTAGTTGTTTCCCTTTTACTATTAGATTTGAAATCAATATTTTTAACAAACCAGCATTTTAGACTTTCCCAAAACAGACGGATGCGCAAAAGCATTGAATTGAAAATATTGATCGGATCAGGCATGGATTTTCATTTAATAATGAATCCAAAAAAACACATCACCGTGGAAAGGACCTGGTGAGCATTCATCAGTGGAATTCAGAGCCGCAAGTAATCCTGGGACATCCTTTACAAGGACTACAAGTAATGCCTTGAAAAAGAGAGTTTGGCCTACCCAACTTATAACCCATATTGTTCTTACATCTACGAAGAGCACTCCGTCGTAAAAAAGAGCAACAAAATAAAATAAACTCCAAGGCAACTAAATGAAAATGGTGATTAATTAAGGTGACTTGTCCGTTGCTGATCAATTGACCTCATGTTCTTTTACTCTATTTTTATATTGTTGTGAACCTACTTGAGTAAATAGTACGACAAGAGAATGTTTTCAGGATTAATATGTAGGAAGTGGGTGCCAAATTAAATCATTTAATTTACAGATTTCCTATGCCAAGAAATTATCAAACTTCCATGCAAGGTTCCTAATTAATAAATGCAAAAATTAGAAAACACATGGTCTGCTTCCCAATCTATGTTGATCCATGAACAAGAAGACTTTATGTAGCATGTAAGAAACCTAGTAAGATTAGGCTTCTAATCCTTGTTTTCCAAGAATGTACTCACCCACCTAACCTAACTGTGAAAAACGACATGGCAGCAATTCCCATATTCCCTTTATAAGGTTGAGGTAGCCAGTCACGGATGAAGACAACAAGCTTGAAAGCAAGAAGGAAACCAACAGCAACAGAGAGATTGCCACAGAAAGGTCTCGAAGTCAGCAAATATGGAGTACTCCAATTGGCTCATCCGTTTTATGCTTCTTGCTGTCTGCCTCCTCCCCGCTTGGTCGAGTGCAGGATTCGGCATTACAAGTTCAATGTAAGTTAAATGCAGTAGCAAGCTTCCATGTGACGAAATCCTGAACTGCTTGCGCTTTGGGTCATTAGTCGCATTCATGTGACGAAAATCTTCTTTGAAATGCATTTCGTTATTAGAAGATAGCCATGTTTTGCACGATGCATTGCACATCATGACACTGCCTTGGCTTAAAATCATGCAACTTTACCCATATCTTTTTCTTGACTAATCCATGATTCAAATGGAAATCATAGAGTTTCCACCTACCTATAGCCACTATTTTAAATACCAGAAAAGCTTATTCTCATGCTTACTTTATGGTTAAATAATTGCAGCAGAAAGCTCTCACTATATATATATATATATATATATATATATATATATATATATATATATATATATATATATATATGTTCAAGAAACCATTAAAAAAATATTAAATAGGAAAAGGGTGGTAAGATCTAAAATCACTGCAGTGACATAATTTGTCACAACAAATTAAACAATATGGACAGTTTAGCAGTCATGACCTTTGAATTATATACATTTGATGTAGAAATGAGCCTAAATATTTCACCTATCATTTCAACAGGTGGTGATGAAAAATACTACCAGACTATGCTCTAGGAAGCCGATTGTTACCGTCAATGGCCGCTTCCCAGGACCCACTCTGTATGCCAGAGAAGACGATACAGTTCTTGTAAAAGTTGTTAACCATGTCAAATATAATGTTTCTATTCACTGGTAAGCTAACGAAACAAACCCTGTATAACAGTTATACTTCAATTGATCATGAATGATTCCGGTGCTGATTCTTCTTGGTATTCGGCAGGCATGGCATTAGGCAACTAAGAACGGGTTGGGCTGATGGACCAGCATACATTACACAATGCCCCATTCAGCCAGGGCAAAGCTATGTCTACAATTTCACAATCACTGGTCAGAGGGGCACACTTCTTTGGCACGCACATATTCTCTGGCTAAGGGCCACAGTTCATGGTGCCCTGGTTGTCTTGCCTAAACGCGGCATCCCCTACCCATTCCCAGCTCCTCATAAAGAAGTGGTCGTTGTATTAGGTGAGCAAGATACATAATAGTTATTTCTTTCACTAAAACTTTTGAAATTCTGTGCATTCCGCCATAATTCAAATCTTTAAGGTTCATGGTTATTAAATATGTAACCTGAGACTAATGTGGTGGCGTGAAATTGCAGCTGAATGGTGGAAATCAGATACTGAAGCTGTGATCAACGAGGCTCTTAAATCTGGATTAGCTCCAAATGTCTCTGATGCTCACACAATTAACGGCCATCCAGGAGCTGTCTCAACTTGTTCTTCACAGGGTATTCAACTAAGATTAATGACCATAAGATATACCTGAGAGTTCTGGCTCTCAATGCTTGCTTTCTAATAAAGGTCTGATACAGAAAGATTTTTGGATTCATGCAGGCGGTTTCACGTTGCCAGTCAAAAGTGGCGAGACCTACATGCTACGGTTGATCAATGCTGCACTCAATGAAGAGCTCTTCTTCAAAATTGCAGGGCATAAGCTTACAGTCGTCGAAGTTGATGCCACCTATGTTAAACCATTCAAAACCGATACAGTCCTAATCGCCCCAGGCCAGACCACCAACGTCCTTGTCACAACTAACAAAAATACAGGCAAGTACTTGGTTGCTGCCTCCCCGTTCATGGATTCTCCAATTGCGGTGGACAACATGACAGCGACAGCCACTTTGCAGTATTCAGGAGCACTCGCTAACTCCCCTACAGCTCTCACCACCCCACCTCCAAAGAATGCCACTGCAGTTGCCAACCAATTTACCAATTCTCTCCGCAGCCTTAACTCAAGAAAATTTCCTGCCAAAGTCCCATTGAACGTTGACCACAACCTTTTCTTTACAGTTGGTCTAGGTGTTAACCCATGTCCAAGTTGCAAAGCTGGTAATGGCAGCAGGGTTGTTGCTAGTATTAACAATGTCACATTTGTGATGCCAACCACTGCCCTGCTCCAAGCACATTTCCTCAACATCAGCGGTGTGTTCACCACTGATTTTCCTGCAAAGCCACCGCATGTTTTCAATTACACTGGCACTCCACCTACAAATTTACAGACCAAAAGTGGAACTAAAGTTTATAGGCTGAGCTACAACTCGACAGTCCAACTTGTTATGCAAGATACTGGGATCATATCCCCTGAGAACCATCCGATCCATTTACATGGATTCAATTTCTTTGCTGTCGGTAGGGGAGTAGGGAATTACAATCCGAAGACTGATACTAAGAAATTTAACGTCGTTGATCCTGTTGAACGGAACACAATTGGAGTACCTTCTGGTGGATGGGTGGCGATAAGATTTCGCGCCGATAATCCAGGTAATTGCTGTTTAATGTTTTCGTTTGGAAGTCCACAGACTTGGCATTTTCAAGTTTGTTTAATTTCATGTTCTCTGATTTTCTTCTTTGCATCTCTTGTAGGAGTTTGGTTCATGCATTGCCATCTAGAGGTGCACACTACATGGGGACTTAAGATGGCGTTCTTGGTAGACAATGGCAAAGGCCCTAAGGAGTCTCTTCTACCGCCGCCAAGCGACCTTCCAAAATGTTGAAATCAGATCAAGAACTATACTAACTCGAGGGATAGAAGCCATACTTTATCAGGAAACTTGGTCCCGGTAGAAACATTCTATGCTCGAAGAGAGCAGAGTGTGTATATATATAATTTGAGGGTTAAAGATCCGATTTGTTTCTTGAGTGAATTGGAAGATTTGCTCAAGCGAGTTCGAATAAAATTTTGTGAGCGGTATAGCTGTTTCAATTCAAATGTTATTTTTTCTTGAATAAATATATATATTGAAGATTTGATCACAAAGCCATTCATGATCAATAAAACTTGTATGCTTCTAAATATGTTCATGGGTCGGGACGGATAAGAAATAGATCATGCCCGATTAACTTTTCTAAGCTGTATTGATCCGTGTCTGGCCAGAATCGGTCCTTGGGCTTTCAAGCCCTTCAAGAAATAAAACAATAAAAAACCCTTCAAGAAATAAAAAAATAAAAAATAAAGGCAAAATAATATGTAGCAATAGTAAATGCTAGAGTTCGATTAGAATTATTCTTCCCAAACCAACTAGGAAAATAATGCAATTCCCACATAGTAGTTTCTAGTTTTTATCTCAAAGTCTTCCCAAACTCCAATTGATATTCAATTTTAACCCTATAAAAATAAGATCTGTGAAATCTTTTGGTAAAATATCAATTCGATCCAACGTTCAAATTGAAAATTATGATTGTTAGCGTAAAACTGTATATTAGAAGAAAAAAAAGGCCCAAAATTACCTCTTCTTGCCCAACCCTTTCATAGACCACATTGATCAAGGCTTAGTCACCCCTTCTTGAAATTTTGAAACTTGACTTGACCAAAATATCTTAAATAAGCCCATCGAATACCTTTTCAATCTTCTTGGTCGAATAATGCAAGGCCTAAATCTTTGGCTTCTCCTTCCTCATTCTCATCAACGATACCTCGCCAAATATTACATTCATCCTCTCAAATTGTTGTCCTATGGCCCCTAACAAAAATAAAATATTATCCTTCTCCTTTTTAGAGGATGCCCCATCTTTGGAAGACATTGTCAAATTTAAAATTTTATGTTAGCAATAAAAAACAATTATCATCATTTACTCCCTTACGTGTTTACACTCAATAATCAACGGGTTGTGGTCGTTTATCCATTAGCTTCGATTCTTTGGTTCAAGGTAATCACTATATCGAGTTTTTATCTTCAATCCGATTTGTCTTTTTGGGTTGTATTTTTTCTTATTTATGAGTTCACATCACAAGAAACTATTTTATAATAAATTCAAACATAGGCTCAAGCCATATCATGTCGACGGGTACTTGCATATTCAAAACCCACTTTGCTTATGCCATTTTCCCTCTAAAAAATTAGGTTCCCATTAGTCTCAATATTAACTCTTCACCTTCTCACTAAATAAGCCACAAAAAAAACTTATTTCTTTCTAATGTGGGATAGAGTTTTTAGAAGGCTTTGGGTTTCACTAAAATATATGAATCAATGGTTATTTGAGAATAATTTTTTATTCATCCATAATTTATTTAAATCATATTAGTAGTATATGTTAAAGAGCTTATGTTAGAGATTAAATTCCAACAAAGTTTTAACCCTAAAAGTGAATGGATCCACTTTTAATTTGGCTTCAAATATTTTCATTAACCATGTTCCTAGACAAAATTTGCAACAAAATGTCTCACTAACAAAGCAGAATGTTTTTGTTACAATACTAATGTCAGTAAAAATGAGTAACGGATGTTGATGTATTTAGATATAGCTAGTTTATTTCCTACACTATCGTTGTGGGTTGGATGAAATTTTTTTGGAACATAAAAAAATAATATATAAACCATATAAAACTTTTTGGCATTGTCATTAAACTAAGTACAATGGTTCAAACTTGACAACTCTTAACATGACTATTTGTTTAGTCCAAGTTTTAAATTAAATCATATGAAAGTTGTTGTTATGTGACCTTGTTTACTGGGTAAGAAGAAAAACAAGGAGCATGTCAGGTTAAACATAATCAACCCGCCAAAACCGTGACAGAAGTTGTCACGACCCGAATCCCGGGTCCATGACCGGCAACGCAGGAGCAGTGTCGAAAGGACACCCCACCTACGCTAAGCCTCAAAACAGACATATCAAAAGAACAATTTATTCAAAAATACGTAGCATTTCATAATCTTCAGAAATATTATATTATTCAAAACTGATGAAACCAAAAGATAGTTTAAAACTCCTCAACAGTAATTAAAACAAAAACAATAATTCATAATACTCATTACATTGTCAAAATCCAAACTTAATTAAAACAAGGTAATAGTGGAGCGTCTAAGACATCGAATCAAAACTAAAAGGAAAACCTCACAAAATAAGCAAGGCATACCGACCAAAATGAAGAAGCAGGAACACTCAACAAAGTCCACCTGCTAATATAAACTAAGAACCTGAAATAATATTAAGAATGAGGGGTGAGTTCAACCAACTTAGTGAGGGAATAATATTTAATATACATTTTAGATATTTTAGATATTAATAATTTGCAAGATGATTTATCTTGATATACATATACATATATATACTTAACATATTATCATAACGTAGTGGAATACATGTCAGAGATCAGATGACATCCGAAGGTGACCAGATGACACAGAAAGGTGACCAGATGACACCCGAAGGTGACCACTGTGGGATGATCAGTCGCCACAGGCTGATGCGTCTCTCATTAGCTAGGTACACATAATATTATGTGCACATAGGCTAACTACTCTCCGTTAGCATGGAGTTACTGACAGGTCCCATAGCAAGGCATAATAGATATTCAAAGAATCATCAAAGAAACGTATATCATATCAAATAGAATTTAATTCGACAGATTACGAGTGCAAATTCAAAAATAAATGAGTACTCGGAAAATAAAGCAATATATATAAATATTCAAGAAATTTACTGGTTGTACTCATTGTATAATCAACATACATATTTATTTATATTATATTCATATTAAAGATTATGCCACTCACCCGGAAGAATATAGATTAAAAAGAATATCAGATGAAAGACCCGAAAAACCTATTGAGGATCGTTAGGAGAACCTACAATAAATATATGAAATATACTCAAAAGCAACTCAAAGCAACACACATAAAAGATTCCAATGTATAAAAGAAAACCAGGTTTAGTCTCCTAGGTTTAGGGACTAAAACGACAATTATCCAAAATAGGGACCACAACATAATTTTACCAAAACTGGACCAAACTGTAAATACATAACCATACTGAAATCTCACCCATAAACCATCCTTAATTCTGTCTAGAACGAACCAGGGACTGAACTGTAATTTTTATAAAGTTTAGGGACTACAATGTAAATTCCCAAAATTGAGGGACCAAACTGAAAATATTCCAAATCAATTATCAAACTGAGATTCATCATCCTAAACCTCATAATAACACTGTCCAGAATCTAAAAATACATTTAGGGGTCAAATTGTAATTTTTTCAAAGTTTAGGGACTAAACTGAAATTTTTATAAATCAAGGACCAAAATAAAATTTGGTCATCTTCAACCTCAAGACCATTCTGTCCAGATTTTCCAGCAAGGTAAAAATGAATTTCTTAACCCATAAAAATTAATTTAAATAAATCAACTCACAAATCCTTATTTCTAACAACATACTAATTAATCACCTAACATTAAACCCTTAATAATCATAAATCAATCTTAACAACATAAACTTCTAATCCTTATAAACCATAATCTCTCTCTCTCTCTCTCTCTCTCTCTCTCTCTCTCTTTTTAATCCTTCCATAAACAAATCATAATTAAAAGTAACATGAGAGAGAATCACTTATTTGCTAAATTGTAATTTAGCAAATAACACTGTCCAGAATCTAAAAATACATTTAGGGGTCAAATTGTAATTTTTTCAAAGTTTAGGGACTAAACTGAAATTTTTATAAATCAAGGACCAAAATAAAATTTGGTCATCTTCAACCTCAAGACCATTCTGTCCAGATTTTCCAGCAAGGTAAAAATGAATTTCTTAACCCATAAAAATTAATTTAAATAAATCAACTCACAAATCCTTATTTCTAACAACATACTAATTAATCACCTAACATTAAACCCTTAATAATCATAAATCAATCTTAACAACATAAACTTCTAATCCTTATAAACCGTAATCTCTCTCTCTCTCTCTCTCTCTCTCTCTCTTTAATCCTTCCATAAACAAATCATAATTAAAAGTAACATGAGAGAGAATCACTTATTTGCTACTTCCACTTTTCTTAAACCCAAAACTCAAGATTAACAACATACTAATTAATCACCTAATATTAAACCCTTAATAATCATAAATCAATCTTAACAAAATAAACTTCTAATCCTTATAAACCCTAATCTCTCTCTCTCTCTCTTTTTAATCATTCCATAAACAAATCATAATTAAAAGTAACATGAGAGAGAATCACTTATTTGCTACTTTCACTTTTCTTAAACCCAAAACTCAAGATCAAAAACTGAAATCTTTGGTTTTATGAGGAGAGGGTCACGACGGCTACAAGACTTAGAAGAGAGAACAGTAATTCTCTTGCAACTTTTCCTTTTATACCTAGGTTAACTTATGTTGGGTTTGGGCTGACTTGGGTTTGGGTTTGACTCAAAAGTTTGGATCTTACAGAAGTTATAGGCTCTACTAGGTCAAATTATTTTTTATTTTATTTTATTATATAATAAAAAATATAAAATTTGATTTATCATCAACCCAATACTAAAAAAATAAAATTAAAGAAAAGCCACATATTAAAACATAAAAAAAAAGACAAAATACTCAAATGGTGTGTTACGATGAAGCTAAACACGTGGGCTTGGGGTCGTTTGAAAGAATATATTGCTGTCAGTAGAAATCAAACCCACAACCTCGACACCTATCTACTTGCTTACACCTACTTGAACTATCACACGAACTTGTTAATTAAGCTATTAAAATATATTAACTTAATTTGAATAATTAAGTCAAATCAAGCCATTTAGTTGTTTCCCTTTTACTATTAGATTTGAAATCAATGGTTTTAACAAACCTGCATTTTAGACTTTCCCAAAACAGACGGATGCGCAAAAGCATTTAATTGAATTGAATTGAAAATATTGATCGGATCAGGCATGGATTTTCATTTAATAATGAATCCAAAAAAACACATCACCGTGGAAAGGACCTGGTGAGCATTCATCAGTGGAATTCAGAGCCGCAAGTAATCCTGGGACATCCTTTACAAGGACTACAAGTAATGCCTTGAAAAAGAGAGTTTGGCCTACCCAACTTATAACCCATATTGTTCTTACATCTACGAAGAGCACTCCGTCGTAAAAAAGAGCAACAAAATAAAATAAACTCCAAGGCAACTAAATGAAAATGGTGATTAATTAAGGTGACTTGTCCGTTGCTGATCAATTGACCTCATGTTCTTTTACTCTATTTTTATATTGTTGTGAACCTACTTGAGTAAATAGTACGACAAGAGAATGTTTTCAGGATTAATATGTAGGAAGTGGGTGCCAAATTAAATCATTTAATTTACAGATTTCCTATGCCAAGAAATTATCAAACTTCCATGCAAGGTTCCTAATTAATAAATGCAAAAATTAGAAAACACATGGTCTGCTTCCCAATCTATGTTGATCCATGAACAAGAAGACTTTATGTAGCATGTAAGAAACCTAGTAAGATTAGGCTTCTAATCCTTGTTTTCCAAGAATGTACTCACCCACCTAACCTAACTGTGAAAAACGACATGGCAGCAATTCCCATATTCCCTTTATAAGGTTGAGGTAGCCAGTCACGGATGAAGACAACAAGCTTGAAAGCAAGAAGGAAACCAACAGCAACAGAGAGATTGCCACAGAAAGGTCTCGAAGTCAGCAAATATGGAGTACTCCAATTGGCTCATCCGTTTTATGCTTCTTGCTGTCTGCCTCCTCCCCGCTTTGGTCGAGTGCAGGATTCGGCATTACAAGTTCAATGTAAGTTAAATGCAGTAGCAAGCTTCCATGTGACGAAATCCTGAACTGCTTGCGCTTTGGGTCATTAGTCGCATTCATGTGACGAAAATCTTCTTTGAAATGCATTTCGTTATTAGAAGATAGCCATGTTTTGCACGATGCATTGCACATCATGACACTGCCTTGGCTTAAAATCATGCAACTTTACCCATATCTTTTTCTTGACTAGTCCATGATTCAAATGGAAATCATAGAGTTTCCACCTACCTATAGCCACTATTTTAAATACCAGAAAAGCTTATTCTCATGCTTACTTTATGGTTAAATTTGCAGCAGAAAAAGCTTTCACTATAATATATATATATATAGATATATATATATATATATATATAATAATATGTTCAAGAAACCATTAAAAAATATTAAATAGGAAAAGGGTGGTAAGATCTAAAATCACTGCAGTGACATAATTTGTCACAACAAATTAAACAATGTGGACAGTTTAGCAGTCATGACCTTTGAATTATATACATTTGATGTAGAAATGAGCCTAAATATTTGACCTATCATTTCAACAGGTGGTGATGAAAAATACTACCAGACTATGCTCTAGGAAGCCGATTGTTACCGTCAATGGCCGCTTCCCAGGACCCACTCTGTATGCCAGAGAAGACGATACAGTTCTTGTAAAAGTTGTTAACCATGTCAAATATAATGTTTCTATTCACTGGTAAGCTAACGAAACAAACCCTGTATAACAGTTATACTTCAATTGATCATGAATGATTCCGGTGCTGATTCTTCTTGGTATTCGGCAGGCATGGCATTAGGCAACTAAGAACGGGTTGGGCTGATGGACCAGCATACATTACACAATGCCCCATTCAGCCAGGGCAAAGCTATGTCTACAATTTCACAATCACTGGTCAGAGGGGCACACTTCTTTGGCACGCACATATTCTCTGGCTAAGGGCCACAGTTCATGGTGCCCTGGTTGTCTTGCCTAAACGCGGCATCCCCTACCCATTCCCAGCTCCTCATAAAGAAGTGGTCGTTGTATTAGGTGAGCAAGATACATAATAGTTATTTCTTTCACTAAAACTTTTGAAATTCTGTGCATTCCGCCATAATTCAAATCTTTAAGGTTCATGGTTATTAAATATGTAACCTGAGACTAATGTGGTGGCGTGAAATTGCAGCTGAATGGTGGAAATCAGATACTGAAGCTGTGATCAACGAGGCTCTTAAATCTGGATTAGCTCCAAATGTCTCTGATGCTCACACAATTAACGGCCATCCAGGAGCTGTCTCAACTTGTTCTTCACAGGGTATTCAACTAAGATTAATGACCATAAGATATACCTGAGAGTTCTGGCTCTCAATGCTTGCTTTCTAATAAAGGTCTGATACAGAAAGATTTTTGGATTCATGCAGGCGGTTTCACGTTGCCAGTCAAAAGTGGCGAGACCTACATGCTACGGTTGATCAATGCTGCACTCAATGAAGAGCTCTTCTTCAAAATTGCAGGGCATAAGCTTACAGTCGTCGAAGTTGATGCCACCTATGTTAAACCATTCAAAACCGATACAGTCCTAATCGCCCCAGGCCAGACCACCAACGTCCTTGTCACAACTAACAAAAATACAGGCAAGTACTTGGTTGCTGCCTCCCCGTTCATGGATTCTCCAATTGCGGTGGACAACATGACAGCGACAGCCACTTTGCAGTATTCAGGAGCACTCGCTAACTCCCCTACAGCTCTCACCACCCCACCTCCAAGAATGCCACTGCAGTTGCCAATCAATTTACCAATTCTCTCCGCAGCCTTAACTCAAGAAAATTTCCTGCCAAAGTCCCATTGAACGTTGACCACAACCTTTTCTTTACAGTTGGTCTAGGTGTTAACCCATGTCCAAGTTGCAAAGCTGGTAATGGCAGCAGGGTTGTTGCTAGTATTAACAATGTCACATTTGTGATGCCAACCACTGCCCTGCTCCAAGCACATTTCCTCAACATCAGCGGTGTGTTCACCACTGATTTTCCTGCAAAGCCACCGCATGTTTTCAATTACACTGGCACTCCACCTACAAATTTACAGACCAAAAGTGGAACTAAAGTTTATAGGCTGAGCTACAACTCGACAGTCCAACTTGTTATGCAAGATACTGGGATCATATCCCCTGAGAACCATCCGATCCATTTACATGGATTCAATTTCTTTGCTGTCGGTAGGGGAGTAGGGAATTACAATCCGAAGACTGATACTAAGAAATTTAACGTCGTTGATCCTGTTGAACGGAACACAATTGGAGTACCTTCTGGTGGATGGGTGGCGATAAGATTTCGCGCCGATAATCCAGGTAATTGCTGTTTAATGTTTTCGTTTGGAAGTCCACAGGCTTGGCATTTTCAAGTTTGCTTAATTTCATGTTCTCTGATTTTCTTCTTTTCATCTCTTGTAGGAGTTTGGTTCATGCATTGCCATCTAGAGGTGCACACTACATGGGGACTTAAGATGGCGTTCTTGGTAGACAATGGCAAAGGTCCTAAGGAGTCTCTTCTACCGCCGCCAAGCGACCTTCCAAAATGTTGAAACCATGTGAAGAAATTCAATAGCTTAAAAGATAGAAGCAGTAGTGGATCAGAAAACTTGGTCAGGGGAGCAAGATTCAACTCAAAAAGAGAAGAGTATGTTAAAAAAACAAAAAACATAAAAATAAAACAATTAGAGTTAAAGATTCTATTTTTTTTTCTTGAGTAAATTGAAAGATTTTCTCAAGCGAGTTTGAATAAAAAAAGATTGTCGAATATATATTGAAAATTCGGTGGCTAATTAAGCCTGTTCAATTGTTTGTATATCGTTTGAACTGTTTGTTAGAATTTGAAAGAACCTTCTCATTTTATTGAAGTACACTGTCCAATTGCTGATATGACCCCCTCCAATCCTTATAATATTGATGCAGCAACTGTCTTTCCCTCCCTGGCACTGCACCCTGTATTTCCCATTCTTGATCCCTCTTTGCAGGAAAGAAACAAATAACATAATAGTCCAGATATAACATGTACTCCTACTACATACCATCCTCTTTTCTTTTCTTTTCTTTTCTTTTTTATTTGCAGCATCAAGTCCTGAAAGAGGGTATTCTTAATTTTGGATCCCATGATAGCTAGAGAGATTAGTAGTTCTAAACTGGCTGGATACTACATATGATAGAACGTAAATGTTAAAATAAGTAATTGTATCCTCCACTAAACTTGGTGCACAAAATGAGTGGGTGGAATTATGTATCATTTTATGGGTGAAACTTGGCAGTTAGCTTGCTCCTCGTCCAACGCACAAGCTGTCCTAAAGGTTGGAAGTTTGAGGTGATCCTGTTGCTTCCTATTTTTAGGCCAATAACTAATCAAACTAGCATTTACCTTCGTAATCTTTCCCTCCTTGCACGCCATTTTGACCGTTTCATATAAAAGAAACCTCTCTCTTTCTCTCTGTCGCCCTCTCAATCTTTAGCAGATCCTTTATGTTTTCTCACCCTCTTCCAACATCCTCCATTTTTTTTCTCCTTTTTTTCTTAATTTGATCAAGTGTAGAGAGAACTATCATAGTGTTCATGGGTAGCAGAACAGAATCAAAAAAGTGGATGCTCGAAAACATTGAAATTGATAGGATGGTGGAAGTTCCTATCAATGATGAACCAAAAAAACATTTTCCACCCAGAGGACCTGTTGGCGCATCTATCAAGTGGAGTGCAAGTAATCTTGGGGCATCCCTCAGAAGGACTACAAGCAGTGCCTTGAGGAAGAATGGTGTTCTCTCTTCGAAACCTCCTCGCCCCAAGATGGAAAGGACAGCATCATCTGCTGCTAGAGGGCTTAAAAGCCTAAGGTTTCTTGATAGAACAGTGACAGGAAAGGAAATGGATGCATGGAGATCAATCGAAAGGCGCTTTGATCAATTTGCAGTTGATGAAAGGCTCCCAAAGGACAAATTTGGAATCTGCATTGGTATGTAGTTGAAATCTTTCGTTGTTGAGCGTGTGCGCATTATCCTGTTTTTCAAAAATAACAAACACAAATCGATCCTTGATTCCTTTTTTGCAGGACTAGGAGATTCAAAAGAGTTTGCTGGAGAAATATTTGACGCAATTGCTAGGCGTAAGAATATATTCACCGCAAATGGGATCACAAAAGATGAGTTGAAATTGTTTTGGGAAGACATGACTAAACAAGATCTTGATTCTCGACTTGGAATATTTTTTGATATGTAAGAAATCCCCCCCTTGAAGTCTAGACAGCTAAAATATGGTGCAACATTAAGCTGACATAATGATGTCCTAGGTGCGACAAGAATGGCGATGGGAGGCTATCGGAGGAGGAAGTGAAGGAGGTGTGTATGGTTATATTGTCCTCGTGCACAATTATTCTTTTTTTTTATTATTATTATTCTTCCTCCTGATCATGATATTTCGATTTCCTGGTTTACGTAATGCTAAAGATTATAGTGTTAAGTGCCTCCGCAAACAAGCTCACAAATCTTAAACAGTACGCGGCAGTCTATGCAGCTCTAATCATGGAAGAGCTTGATCCTGATCATCTTGGATATATAGGGGTTAGTATTTATGCAAAAACTCTGGTTTCAAATTCTGAGACAATGTGGCAATTAGAAACTCTATTTGTTCTAGTTTTGCAGCTATGGCAGCTAGAAACTCTACTAAGAGAGATGGTGAATAATGAAGATCAAATTACCACGAAGCTCAATAGAAGCACACATACTCTCACAAGAGCCATGATCCCAAGAAGATATCGGACTCCTGTTACCAAATCATTGTCGCTGTCAGTAGAATATATTCATGAGAATTGGAGGAGAATATGGGTTATGACGTTATGGTTAGCTGTAAACTTGGCACTTTTTATTTGGAAGTTTAAGGAATTCGAGAAATCACCCCTATTCAAAATCTCAAGTTATTGTGTCTGTCTTGCCAAGGCTTCCGCGGAGACTCTCAAGTTGAATATGGCTCTCATTCTTCTTCCTGTTTGCAGAAGAACACTCACTAAGCTTAGATCGTCATTTCTCGGCACCTTTATCCCTTTTGATGACAACATAAACTTTCACAAAAACATTGCTTTGGCCATAGTAATTGCGACTGTAGCTCATACTCTAGCACATATGCTTTGTAATATTCCGTTGTTGAGTTCATGCCCAAAAGACAAATTCATGGCATATGCTGGACCATTGTTCAATTACCAACAGCCAACTTATTGGTTCTTCATACGAAGTAGTGTAGGCGTCACCGGAATTCTGATTATCCTTGTAATGGGGTTCTCATTTACATTGGCAACACACTATTTCCGAAAGAATGTCGTTAAGTTACCAGGGGCGTTTCACAAATTGGCAGGGTTTAATGCTTTCTGGTATGCGCATCAGTTGCTGGCCTTGGCATACCTGCTATGTTTTTTGCATGGCTACTTCTTAATCTTTGAAAAACCTTGGTATGCCAAAACGGTATGTGCAATCCTCAGCTAGCTACTTGTTCATTAAGCATAACTTTCTCTGCCATTTGTGCTCCAACAGTTCTGAATGCAATATTTTCGTGACAACAAAATTTCTCTTCTGAACATGGGTTAATGAGGTTGCTGAAACTAATTGTGTAATCTAACTTTTCACAGACATGGATGTATCTCATTGGCCCAGTAGTATTCTATGCCACAGAGAGAATCTCGACAAAATATCAGGAACACCATCACCAGGTTGATGTCATTAAGGTCTGTATTAGTGAGATTTCTTCTCCTCAAATCACTTGCTTTCCTGATCCCTGATATTAATTCATTAAACTCATCATGTACTTTGGGAATTACAGGCAATTATCTATACAGGGAATGTTCTTGCTCTATACATGAACAAGCCTCCAGGATTTAAGTACGAAAGTGGAATGTACCTCTTCATCAAGAGCCCGGATTTGTCAAGTTTTGAATGGTAATAAACTGATCTCCAGTACTTCATTAGAATGCTTTCCATGCCATTTAATAAAAAAATCCCAGTTCTTATTGCTTACAGGCATCCCTTCTCCATCACTTCTGCACCAGGAGATAACAATTTGAGTGTCCACATACGAACCGTGGGTGATTGGACTACGGAACTCAAAAACTTATTTGCAAAGGTTATGGCTTAATTGGTGTTTCACAATATCCATGCAAATGAAGCTGTTTTATTGAGATGAGAAATACAAATTATATACTTAAAGAATGTTATATTTCGCAGGTCTGTGAGGCCTCACCTGCTGCGAAACAAAAACAGGGCAGGCTAAATAGATTGGAAACAATAGCAATGTCAAACGCGAATTATGATCAGATACAAGCAACGTGAGTAAATTAAGTCTTAACTGATCTCTTCGACAGTTTTTTAAAACTAGAAATATAATAGCCCCTTTTTTTCTTATGGCAGATTCCCAAAGATCCTGATCAAAGGACCTTTCGGAGCCCCAGCTCAGAATTACAAGAAGTTCGACATCCTATTGCTCATAGGTCTAGGAATCGGAGCAACTCCCTTTATCAGCATTTTGAAGGATCTCCTTAATGGCATCAAACCAAGTGCAGCGGATTCGATGAAGGTAGGTTATGCAGAACCAAACAAATATCTGTTCCATAAGATTGCTTAGACTACTAAGTCGAAAATCATTTCGGCTAACACATGATTGCACTCAGGACCGACGATGTACAGAAAGAGCATACTTTTACTGGGTCACAAGAGAACAAAGCTCTTTTGATTGGTTTAAGGGTGTCATGGACGATGTTGCAGACTATGATGATAATGTATAGGTTTTGATAGCTGAAAAAGTCATCCTTTTACATACTTTTCACCCTCGCTGATGCTCTAATCTAACCAGTAATTTTATTGACACTTTTGAATATATCAGCATATAATAGAAATGCACAACTACTTGACTAGTGTGTATGAAGAAGGAGATGCAAGGTCTGCACTTATTGCCATGGTACAAAAACTGCAGCATGCAAAGAATGGACTTGATGTTGTCTCCCAAAGCCGGGTACAAATCAGTTTGACAGGCCACTGCATCATCGACTATATATATACTAATATACTATATATGTTTACTTTTGAATCTTTTTTCCTAACATGCAATATAATGTGACAGATAAGAACGCATTTTGCAAGGCCCAACTGGAGAAAGGTGTTCGCTCAAATGGCAGAAACGCACAAGTCTTCTCGGATAGGTGAGGATACAGCTATAATGAATTTTCATGTTTCTAAGTTGAGAGATTGTTTTTTTATTCGACAATAATAGATGGCTTCGAGTGATCAGCTTCCACATCAACCAAAATTGTAATTAAGCTCCGTTTTATACTTAGATATCCTTTATATATTTCTTTATGTTTCGGTTTGCAGGTGTCTTCTACTGTGGAAGCGCTCTGCTTGTCAAAACACTGAGAGAGCTTTGCCAAGAATTTACTCTAGATTCATCAACCCGTTTCCAATTTCATAAGGAGAACTTCTGAATTAGCAATTCTATCCTTCTTGCAACATGGTTTTGCGTCGAGCACTACTGCCCTGTATTCACAGAAGGAAAATTAGCTCTTGAGAATGTTTGAACTGAACAAAAAGGGATGCAGGTATGGAATAAAATAATAATAATAATAATCTATTTTCTTATGACATTTTGAGTCCTCTTTATGCTTCATAATGAGTTTTTTTAGGTTTGCATTACACCAAACAAATAACGACAGGTGAAATAAAAATATGTATATATATTACTTGAAAAGCATATATAAAGTATATAATAACAAATAATACTGGACATTAATTTACTTATATCATATATTTTGGCACGTCGTGTATTGTTCAAGTAGTTGAAAAAATAATCTATGAATTAAAAAATAAAAATTCTATATTTTTTTTATAGTTAGATACCACACAATATCAAACATTATCATCATCTACCCCGGCAGCAACGTGGTTAACAGTGCTAGTATGCTCTCTGGTAAGTGCAGTTGAATTATAGCATGTCAGCACTACCCGACAACACTGCACATGCTTGTTGGATTAACTATTACTAGTAATTAATTAATTGCTACTTCTAAATACGGCAAACAAGAACATTTCTATTTATGGAAACCACCATCGTGATGAAGTCCCAATCATTCCAGCGACACTCCGCTGAATAAAAACCAGGATGATTGGAATTAAATATTCACGTATTTAAAATTTATAAAATTCAGTTTATTTTATTTTCTATATTAATTTTATTATATTCATCTTATTAATTTCTTTATAGATTTTTTTAAAATAAAAGCTTCATAGGTATTTTTGAAAAATTAGTTTTAAATTTATTTTTTTTGGAATTGTAAATTAAATAAGTTGATCTTTGATTTATTTCTGTAATAGTTTAAAATATTGAATTTTATTTGAAATTCAATTCTTAACACTTAAAATGATTTTAAATATGAGATTTTATTAAAAGATATAAATTCAAATTCAAATCTAAAGGTTTAAACATGCTGTAAGAAATAAAAAAAAAATAGAGAGTGATTGGTGGAATAAATAATAGTTTAGGCTTTAGCTGGAAGAGTATATCAAGGAATTATTCATGAGTCGGAATTAAAGGCCTAGAAAACGAGATATATACCCTCATCAGGGCATCAGTTGACAGAAAGGAACTCAAGCCTTGCAGACGAGAAGGCCAAACTTGGAGAGGAATCAGATCATTATCATCATTGATTTCCAATCATATAACTGTCTTGTAGCCGTCTTTAATTTCCAATCATTAGTCGCCAATTTAATCAAAATCGACACTAGTTTTTCCAATGACGTACTTTCCTCTACATTTTTCATTGGAGTACTTCATGGCTTTTTTCTTGGATTATTATTTTGATTTAGTGAATTCAAACCTTGAACAATTTATTTTTATGAATACACTATATCGATATAAAAGATATGCTCTCAAAATTATCCAAAGAAAATTATTTTTATTGATGTGCAAGCTAACCTAAGATTATCAATAACTATAATTAAACTAAAAATAAATATACTATTTCTCATAATCATGTAAAGAATATATATATATATATATATATATATATATATATATATATATATATATATATATATATATATATATATATAAAGTATTCTCATGCATGTCAATCGAGATTGAGTCACGATCTTAAAGGCACATTCCTGTCAAAGAATCATTTCAACCCAATAGCTAAAACGGTTATGTAAGGTCCCAAGATATAATTTATATTATTCTCTAACACACCCCCTCAAGTGAAAACCCTTTGGACTTGAAACTTGCACAAGCTCATTTTATCTTGTACTTAATTTTTATCAAATAAATGAGGATGCCACTACAAGATTTAATAGTTTTACCGACAGAATTTTTCCGTCGGCGTAAGACACATATTTCATCGGTAATTAATTTACCGACGAAATCACCGATGGAAATGCTCTGTCGGTGAATCTTTCCTCGGTAATTTTTTGTCCGTCGATAAATCCGTTGGTAATAAAAAAAAATATTATTACCGACGGATATAACGACGGAAATTCCATCTATAATTCCGTCGGTAATTTTTTAAAAACATTCATTTTATAAAATTATAAAATAATTAAATTAACATAAATCAACACTCTATAATATATACTCAAAATGCTTGAAAAAAAAGAATAAGAAAATCAACTCAAACAAATTTGCAACAAATAAATAAAATGAAAAAATAAATTCAACTAAAAAAATTCATATGAAAAAAATAAAGTTGCAATTGCTAAAGATTTAAAAATCCTATAAATAAATCAACTAAAATTGATCTTATATTTAAAAAAAAAATCTCACAACAACATTCATACAATTATTAAGAACAAAAACAATTACAAATAAAATAAAAAACAAATATAGTGAAAAAAACCATGAAAAAAGAAGAAAAAAGAAAAATTTTACCTTAATGTAGTTGCAAGTGAAGCTAAGGAGATAATTTTTTTTCATAAAGCATATTAATTAAAAAAAAACTAAGAGGATAAAAGAAGAAAGAAGAAGAAGACATACTCGAGCATGGAGAAAAAAAGAAGGAGATGAGAAGAGAAAAGAAGAGAAAGAAATAGATATTAATGTTTTTTACATATAATGAAGAAGAAGAAGAAGAAGAAGAAGAAGAAGAAAAATAAGAAATGAGTCTGTCTCTTGTGAAATAAGGGGATTCAGGCTTTTTATTGAGGCGCATTAGCAACGGATTTACTGATGAATAATTGAATATTAATATTTTTTAATTATTCCGTCAGTAATTCCATCGGTAATATTTAATTTAAATTTTCAATTTCGTAAAAAGTTTTCAGAAACCGCCAACAATTACCGATGATTTTTCAATCCGTCGGTGATTTCATCTATAATATTTAAATGAAAATTTTAAGTTAATTGAATTTTTTTAGAAAACCGTCAAATAACACCGACGACTCAACAAAAGCTAATGATTTACTCATGCTATAGTACACTTCACCCAAAAATATCTTTTTTTTAGATATTTTTTTAATTATGTTGACCTGTGGTTCAGCTCATGATTTAACATGATAATGCCCATTAAGGAGCTGTGTTGGGCTAACTTGTAAATTGATATCTTTCCAACCAAGCCTATTTCACTTGGCATGCCAAGAATAATGCCTGTTAAGGATGAAAATGGATACTTATAGGTCGGGTTTTTATTATTTTTATATCTTATTTATTATCTAATGAGTAAAAAATTTAAAAATTAATACTTTATTCATTGGTTTTTGAGTATTCATTATTTGAGTACCCGTTATTTGAGTATTATTTATTACTAGATAAAAATAATATATATATATATATATATATATATATATATATATATGTGTGTGTGTGTGTGTGTGTGTGTGTGTGTGTGTGTGTGTATCTTGAGTTAGGTGTTAGTTGGGTTTGATAATATTTTTGCTCTATCCATTACTCATCGAGCAAGGTAAATATATAAAGAAAGTCACTTATTCAGATTGATTTAGATCGGTATCATATTTAGATAAAATTATCATTCCTAAACCTAGATACGACGATAACATAGGGATAGTTTATACACATGCATGCACATACATTTATCGTTGATATAGAATAGTCATGTCACTCATGCATGCCCTACAATTACTCAATTCAGGTCAAGTAAAAAACTTCGAATGTGTATATTTTTGTGATTCAACTTATATTATAAATTACTTTTTCAATCGCTTTTTATTTAGAAAAGACTTAAATTAATAATTTTTTATATGTTTTTTTGATAATTTTGATGTCTGATATTAAAAATAAAAAAAATCTAAAAAAATATTTTCATTTTAAAAAACACTTTTGCAAAACACATCTTGCACTATATTACAAAACACATCTTTAATTGGATTGCAACTCGACACCATTCAATTTAGGGTTCATTTCTATAATTCTTTTTGTTCATTAAAATTTCCATATTTTCATTGCTATTATTATTCTATTAGGTTGCACATGCATCAATTGCATTCTTAAAACTATTTTTAAAAATTTTAAAATTGATATATATGAAAAATAAAATTGTTTGTGTCTTCATCTCCATCCTCTTTGTCCTTATTTTTACAGGGACATGAAAATTAGTTTAAAATTATCTTTAAGATATACAAAATTAAATATTTTAAATTATTTTATCTCTATAATTAAACGGTTTTTTTTTTATCATCAATCTTTGTTATTTATTTTTTCAAAAAAGTAACTAAGCGCGATGAAAAGGGACTCATTTATTCACATGATAAACCATAAATTAATGAATGAACTAAACTAGTTATGGTTTTTACGAATAAAACAGAAGCACTTCCCACAAACATTTAATTAAACATGCGTCAGCATTGTCAAAATTGGATACTGCTTTCTTATTCCACCACCTAAGCCAATCACAGCTTGTCACTGTCAATTCTCAACTTTGATTTGGCCACTCTCTTTTCATTTCTCTTCTCTCCATCTTCTAACATATTATTGAGGGAAGAAACTTTTCTTTAGCGGCAAAACCCACAAACAAACAACCTATACACCAATCGCAACTCAACACCTATGACCTCACTCTCTTTCTTCTCTTGCTCATTTCTCTTTCCCGTAGATCCCTCTCTTGCAAGAAGCAGTAGTGAGAAAGAGCTGGCATATATTTGTTCTCCAAGGCACTACTACTTTGTTGTTGTTTTCTTTCCCTTTTAGTTCACAGTGAAAAGATAAAAAAAAAAAAAAAGCTAGCAAAGCACCAGTTTTTTTTAACTCAGTTGGGTCTTTTTGCTTTTGCCGCTGTCTTTTGGTATCTTTTAAGGCGAAGTCTTAATCCCATATTTTTTGGGGTTGAAGTTTGAACTTCAAAGTTCCAAAATTCACGGTAGAGTATTGTTTTCTATTTTGAAATTTAAAAAGTTTTTTTTTTTAAAAAAAAAAATTGTTATGATTTAGTACTTGGGTTATTATTGGAATAAAAATTAAGATCTGCTTATTTGTTGTTATTGTTTCAAGAATTTTCCTTGAGTTTTGGAAAGTTGCAAACTTTTCAAGATTCCTCAATTTGTTAAAACAAAAAAGTTTTCTCAAGATTCTAATCGAATGGCTATTTGGTCATAAAATTCTCCACTTCTCTGCATTTCCCATTTGGTGATTCTCTCTCTTTGAATTCAAAGGGAGAGAAAAAAATAAAAGTGAGTATCTTGTGTGTTTATAAATCATCTTTGGCATGCAAGTTATTTGCTTTGATTGTATAGTGTGATTACCTACAACTATGAATCGGGGTATTGGAATTCTGTATCCGGCCTCGTATTTGCAGAACTCAAACTGGTTGTTTCAAGAAGGCGAGGGAACAAAATGGACCCCAGAGGAGAACAAACAGTTTGAGAATGCTTTGGCTTTGTATGACAAGGATACGCCTGATCGATGGCTGAAGGTGGCAGCCTTGATTCCAGGCAAGACTGTGGATGATGTCATCAAACAGTATAGGGAATTGGAGGAAGATGTTTGTGATATAGAAGCAGGACTGATCCCGATTCCTGGATATAACAGTGATTCTTTCACTTTAGAGTGGGTAAGTAATCAAGGGTATGATGGATTGAAACAATTTTATAGTCCTGGAGGCAAGAGGGGCACGGCGACTCGGCCTTCCGAGCAGGAAAGGAAGAAAGGAGTGCCATGGACTGAGGAGGAGCACAGGTAAGTTACATTTCTTTGGCTGTAAAGCTAATGTGTCTTGATTATAATTTCGCAATAGTGATAGTTAACGAAAACTGGTTGTGTGTTAAAGTTTTTGGAGGCGAGTTAATTTTCACTTCCCTTGTTCTTTTTCTATGTTGTTTTTGCTTGAATTGAGTTGTAGTAGAATTTGCTGTCTTGCTGAGGTAATTGAGATGAGATCAATGACCAACTTGGCATTTAGCTTATGATAGACCTAATTGTATTGTTCCTTATAAATCTTTTATAATGGAATTCAACAATTTGAATTTGTCAATGCGCAGTCGAATTAGTTTAAAACTTGCTTTTCAAAGAATGTCTCTTTCATTCAACTATGTGTATAGTTTTCATATTTTGGTGTCTTATGTTGGAGATACTTGACATAAACTGCAGGCAGTTTCTTTTGGGTCTTCAAAAGTATGGTAAAGGGGATTGGAGAAATATCTCCCGCAATTATGTGACTACTAGGACGCCGACTCAGGTGGCTAGCCATGCTCAAAAGTATTTTATTAGGCAAAGTACTGGAGGGAAGGATAAGAGAAGATCTAGTATCCATGATATCACTACTGTCAATCTTCCAGATGCCAAATCTCCATCACCAGAAAACAAAAGGCTATCATCTCCAGATCACTCAACCACAACCATGCAATCTCAGGCACAACCAAAAACGGCTGGCACGGTTAAAGGTTTATTTGACTGGAAACAACAAAATGAAGGAATAGCCACAGTTTGTAATCCAGCAAATGACAATTTGTTGACGACACCTTTTTGTGGGATATCCTCATATGGATCCAAGCTGCAGGAGCAAAATCTGCTTGGAGGAACACTTCCAGGATATCAGTTTGGTCCTTACAATTTCATTTTTCAAATGCAATCAATGCAGCATCAATAAGGTCATAGATGAAGTGGAGCATTTAGGGTTCTGAAGGTATTGATATTCTATATGCTATTCAGTATGTTGGATAACTTTGTCAATTCTCTATCATGTATTATTGTGAATATGTCATTGGGGGCTCAAGTTAGTCCATATTTATTAGACTCTTGCAGAACGATCACATAGCATATGCTGTGATTTTGCATTCAAATCTGAATCATTGAACCAAAAGGAAGCTTATTTATGTGATGCTTGACTTTTGATTACATGTGAATGTCCTAGCTGTGTTTGGAATTCAATTATAGTTGCAATGTTTAGAATTTCAGTTGTGGTCGCAAGGCATTTTCTGTTTGGACTTGTTTGTGTTTTCAATATTGGAATTGGTACAAGAATCTATCCAAGTTGTCCTAGACCATGCAAGGTTCATGACTAGATGGGGTACTCTCCAATTATTGAGTTGTTGGCCTGAAAAGTACTTGATGCAGCTTCCTAGTTCACATGGTGAGTGAAATACAATCAGAACGATGAAAGAATGGGATTGAAAAACTCCTTCTGCTCAAGAAAAGAATTCCTGATGTGTTTGAGGTATTCAGATTATGACCTGTAAGATTGTTTAGTGCTGCTGTCGTATTCCTTTGATCAGAGAAAGCAGCAGTTCTTGTAAAAATACCCTGTCAAATTCTCAGTCCAAATTTGCTTTGGTCACAATTCAGAAATATTTTTTTTCCCTTGAAATGACGTTCTTTGATCTCCTTTTTTCTTGATTCCTTTATGCATATGGTTTGTCTATCCCATTGGATGAACGAATTTGACAAAGGAATCTTGACTGAGGCTTGAGAGTAAGAGCCACTAGTTCAAGCATCTAATGCTGCCTTCTCTTTGTTCTGTTCATGAGGATGACATTGTTCTTTTTTTCACTTTGTTTTCTGATTTAAGATGGCAAAGTTAAGTTGGGGGAAGATCCTATTAGATGTTTCAGTGACTAAATCAATCCATTACTTAATGCAACTTTGCCATTGAATTTCGCTTTGTTTTCTTGTTGAGATTTCTTTCAGAAGCTAATGACAAAGTGGCAAAGACCAGCGCATTTCTGCAGATCCCTTAAGTTAGTCATCAGTAGAATCATTAATCATGGGGTGGTTCTCTGATTCTTAAATGTGAACTTTAACGAGACTGTGCTCATTAAAAGAGAGAATCTAACTAAGCACTAGGTCGGCTTTTCAACCATTAATTTAATCAAGTTAAGACTAAATTTTTTCCATGCTCATAAAAAGCTCCTCAAGATTCTCCTCTTTGGGTCGGCGGTAATACTTGGCTACCATTTATTTATGTGGATGTAGCCGTTAGCAAGAAGGGCTGATATAATTAGTAACCAAAAGAACTGACTGTAGCTCCTTGAGTGTATGAATTACACGGAGGAAAAGGCAATAATTTATCGATTCCTAAAGTATATCTTCATGAATATTAAACTTGTCACACCCGTACATAATATTCCAATCCAGATAGCTTTAAGAGAAGCAAACCCCCCCCCCCCCCCCCCCCCCCCCCCCCCCCCACCGATTTTGCTAGCCATTCAATTGGCTTTCCACCATCTCCATCCACTGAATTTGACATATTTTCGTTTTCGTATTGCTTTATTAAAGAAAAAAAAAACTAAGAAAAATCTTAAAAATGTCAGTCTACAAGCCAGTAACCACCACAAAGTGACAGCATGGGGAAAGGCTTTTTCAGTGACAGATGAACTTGCTACCCCTTCCTGTTCTGTTTGTCTCCTTTCTGTTGTTGCTGCTGCTGATAATCGATGGCACTAAATTTGATGTTGTTTATGCGAACCTTCATGAAAAGCAAGCCTACTAGTGCCCCATCATATATTGCTTTGCAACTATTATTCATGGTCCGCCACCAGGCCAACAATTCAAGGCAACATGAGCAATATAAAAAGTATCTGACACTTTTTTCCTAGCTTCATGACAAAACTGCCCTACTTTTTTCAAAAGGAGAAGCTTTTATGCAAGTTGCATGATGCATAGAGGAGCACTTTCGATGTTTTCTTTTCCCATTTTCTAATCAAACCCATGGTTTAATTTCGAACAACTCACCCTAATCTCTCACACTATAATATTCAACTAGATATTTGACCCTGATTGTATCCTGACATCGTGATGAAAAAAAGAAGAAGATATCTAGAATCTTATTTTTAGAGGAAAAAGATATGATTTAAGAGGTTATATTATGGTAATTAAAAACTCTACCTGAGCAATAAAGATTTTATGGTACGAGACTGATTACATAGAAAAGAAGATACTATCACTCTTTAAATGTTCTACTTGAGGTAGATTGTATTGTTATTTTTTCCTTAAATTGCTAATAATTTATTGTATTATACTATTGATAATTTGATGCCAGTGAATAATTAACTTTAACGTTGCTAAATATTTCGTAAAAGAGTATGATATTTCTGATTTTAACGTCAGTGAACATTAAGGTTCACGATAATTTTTAATTCTAGTGTTCCGATTCTTAATTCTGACATGAGTGAATATTGAGGGTATTTCTAATTCTGACATTAGTAAATACGAATATTCCTGACTTTGACTCTAGTGAATAAACAAGTAAAATTTTGAATTGAAACAAAATATATTTTTGTATTTTTGCAATGATGGAGCCTTCCTTTTTTTTTTAGAGAAAGAAAAAGAAATAGAAAAGACAGATGCATATTTATATCAGATTCACATTTCACGATATAAGTCTACAATTCAATACTAAGTAAAGTCATAAAAAAAGTGTGAGGGATCTACAAATAAATTCACAAGGGTACTGAATTTTTTCATAATTTTCTAATATTTTAAAAGGCCTGTTTTACTTAGATATTAAAAAAAAAAAATAAAAAAAAGAAATAATATAAAGATATGTTTGCTAACATATCCTTAGCTCAAGAAAATAAACTGGTTAGGGCTGAGGCTCAAGCCCAGCCCGGTCTTAACAGTATTTTTACTTAATTTGGTTACTGACCCAGCCAGTGACCAAGCTGACAACCATTTGCATGCGTGAATAATTCACCCACGCTTGCTACAGGGGAGAGTAATTAAAATTCAAACACGGGGAGAAGAGCAGCTTAGCTGGTGTAGCTGCTGATGGAGACGAAGATGTGAGGAGATGATGCGCTGGTTGGACAATGCTCCTTTCTTCCACTCTTTTTCTTTTTTCGTTTGTTTCTCTCTAGTCGTTCTTCCCTCTGGCTCCCTTCCTCTCCTCTCTTTCTTCCTATGTTTTATCGTTTTTTTTTTTTTTTTTTCTCTGTTTTTTTCATGGTTTGTGTCGTGTTGGTTGGATCAATAGTCTGTTGTGAGGGAGAGCAAAAAATCCTTTGCTAGAGTTCTGAAGGAAAAGCCAAAAGTCCCTCTGGTTTTTGTGTTCTTTCTCCCTAATTCTCTGTGTGTTTTCTCTCCTCTCCCTTGCTTTCTGGATCCTCTTCTTTTTAAAGGGACAAACCTTGAGAGAAACTCGATCTTTATCCTCCTGAGATCGTCATCTTTCTGCAGATAATTACTGTTTTATCTTTTCTCCGAGTTTGGTGGGATAAGAACACCAACAGTCATGCCATTGTTGGATTGCTGGTGATGGGTTTCCTTAGCGTTAATGGCGCATCGTGGGGGCGATGGAAGCTGGGAAAAAAATGGGATTTGTGGTAGAAAATTTAGTCTACAATGTGGCTTGGATTTGATTGTGTTTGATGGATCTAACAGAGACCATTTTTTTTTTTGGTTCAGACAGCTTCCTCTGTTCCAGAGGAGGAAGAGGATGAACAGTCCTCCTTGGAATGACGCCGTTTCTTCGGCTTAATTGTCCATTTTCAATTTGCCCCCTAAAGATCTGATGTTTTGCAATCAAGTTCTTGCCTTTTGAAAATCTTTTTTTTTAATTTCACCCCGGAAACAATGCAATTGGACCCCTGGATTTCTGTTTCATTTACAAAATAGCCCTTGGTTTCAAATTTAATCAATTCAATTCTTAATTGACTCTTAAACGTTTAATTCTTTCAAAATTACCCCTGACAAAATCAATTAACCCCCCTATAGTATCAATGCCTATTCACTTCGGTCCCTGAAATTTAATTTCTTGCATTTTTTTACCTAAATTGACCCTGAACTTTGATCTTTCTTCAATTAAACCCTGATTGCATTAATTAAACTAATTCAAAGTTTAATTAAGTCCCTAAACTTATCAATTCTTTCATTTTTTGCCAAATTGACTTCCAAATTTATAATTCCATCCTTATTAGTCCTCAAGCTTTAAATTTGTATTGTCTTGATCAAATTCTCAAATTATTTTTCATTCATTTTTTATTAATATATTTTTATTTTTTATATTATTATTTTTTTGAGAATTTAAAATGGGGTTATGACACCGATAATTATTTTTTCAATAAAAAAATACATGTTTTTGCATATATAAAAATTTTTCAATCATAAATCAAAATATCTATACATGCATCTAATTAAATAAACCGATATTTAATCAAGAGATAAAAAAAATTAAGATATTTGATCTTATAACACAGACCATGTACTCATGTGTTTAATAAATTTATTTCTTAGAATAAATTTTATATTTAATGAAACAATTATTTGTGCCAATAAAAGGTAAAAAAATAAAATCATTAACAAAAACAAATTGAATAAAACTATAAAGCCCAATTATCAAATAACTCAATGTTGAATAATAAAATTAAAAAAATAATATGAAAAAATGATATGGATTAACCAGCTAACCCTAGGAGTATTGGCATAAGATTGGGATAGCTCCAAAAAAAGGAAAGTAAAAAAAAACACAAAGATCAATTATCAAATAATTAAATATTAAAGAATGAAATTGAGAAAAATCAGTTTTACAAAAAGACTGAAGAAAAATGTTAACCTTTGAAACTCATGAACATGGTCATGAGGCCGAGACTAATTGTATAGAAGGCAAACTGTAAAAAAAAAAAAAAGCAAAATTCTCTATAAAAAAAATACTGAGTGATGAAACTAAAAAAATTAATTTTTTTTAAAAAAGCAATGAAAAAAATAATTCGAGTTAACCCATGTTAATTTGTTAACCCCACGACTATGCGCATAAGATTAGAATAATTTCATAAAAAATAAAAATATATAAAAATTAATTAAAAAAATTAAATGTTGAAAGAAGAAAATAAAACCAAAAAAAATAAAAGCATCTATTAAAGGTTACTGTTCCAAGAACTACAAGTCAAGCTACAGGTTTGCCAAAACAGTAAAGGCCAAAGGAATTTTTGACGTGGTGGCTGAGAAGGTTCTTGCGGCTGTAGGAGCTCTAACTCTAAGGCCTAATGTGCCAACAATGAGCCTGGAGTAAGCATTTAATAAGATGTGGACCGGCCTCAGAGAAGAAAAACAGGTAGGAATAGCGAAGGTGAATTGGAGTTTCTCTTCAAAATAAACTTAAATAAACACAAGCCCACATCAAAATGTTTTCCCTCCCTCACTGCTTCAATTTCGGGTTTGGGACAAAAAGAAAGTCCTTCCTCCGATAATACTGAAAATTTTCATCAAATTCAGAATTATTAACTTAAAATGATAGATGACGACAAGTATTGATTGGTTGAGTTTTTAGTTAAATTTGATTTATTATGGACCAATAAATATTAGGAAATCGGTAAGAACACTGAAAGAGTGATGAACTTTGTCCCAGAATCCAAACATGGAGGACCGAATCAGTAGAGTTAAATGTGATTGAATAATTGAATTACTGGTATCCGTAAGCCCAAAAAAAGAATGTCAATTTTCAATTCAACAACCGGTTGATAATTTCAAAAGGACTTGATAAAAGGTTTTTGAAAATGTTTTTTTAACACGACATGAAATATATAATAAAAATTTAAATTATAAAATTATTAAATCATAACTAAAATATTTTAATTAATTATATATTAATAATTTCAGTTAAGTAGTAAATAATAATCTAATATGGGGTTTAATGATTGTTTAATAATATGATAAATTTTGTTTTTTATAGTGTTTTTGACTTTGAAATATATTAAAATAATATATATTTTTTATTTTTAATTTATTTTTAATATCACTATGTTAAAACAATTCAAAAACACAAATTAAAACTTAAAAAATAATTAAAATTTTTCAAAAATACAAGTATCTATACTGACCAGCTGGTGACTTGGATCTTTGTAGTTAGTGGCTGCCCATGAACTTAGATTTCAATGAAAAGAAATGGCAATTTGGTAAATAGAACGCAACATCAAAGTCAATAAAAAATAATTGCTCAAGTCTTCAACTCAACTCGGTAAGCTCTTAGCTATTAAGAAACCTTATATGCTCATCGACACGCACAAGTCACAACACAGTACCATCCCTATATAGAGAGAAAATAAACCCACAGAAACCATTAATTCAAGAAAACCCAGCTAGAAAGAGAGTTTGTTTGTGTATATTCCTTTTCAAGAAAGGGCAAAGTGGAGTTCTTGTTTCTTGATTTCAGCTACAATCTTGATCTTGATGGTGATGAGCTTATCATCAACCATTCAAGGAAGTGGGGATCACCATCTGGGGTGGATTCCTACCACTACTACCACTAGATCATGAATATGCAACAAGGGATCTATAACAGAGTGCATGGCTGAGGATGGAGAAGAGTTTGAGATGGACATAGAGATTAGTGTCATAACCTATTTTTGAGTTATTTCTCAATTCATATTTTTTCTCTTTTAAAAACAAAATACAAACAAAATAAAAAAATATTATCACAAAATATAACGGTGAAAAGAGGATGCTAGAATGCTCATAAAATGGTCAAAAACTGGTTGAGGAGGTTCAAAAATACAAAGATTGAAATTTGATGGTATTTTGTTGACTGATGAGAGCCCTGTTGACAAAGAAAATTCAATTTGAAGAAGAAAAGTCCAAAATAAGATGTTTATGGGCTTAATTAAATTTTATTGAAGGTTTAATTGAATTTATGGAGAGTTTGATTGCATGAAAAATTGATTTTGGAGTTAATTTGGGCTTTAATTGGAAGAAATTAAAGTTCTGGGGTCAAATT
This sequence comes from Populus simonii, assembly GCA_007827005.2. NCBI lineage: Eukaryota > Viridiplantae > Streptophyta > Magnoliopsida > Malpighiales > Salicaceae > Populus > Populus simonii. The sequence continues at coordinate 8,208,361 of CM017469.2, forward strand.
ATAATTTTTGAGAGTTAATTTGGTCAAATCAGAGGCTTAATTGCATAAATATTGAAGTTTGATGGTCAATTAGGGACTTAATTGAAGAAATCCGAAACCAAGGACCAAAATGAAAAACACGCATAAATAGAAGGGCTACAATTAAACCAAATCAGGGGCCAAATTAAAGAAATTATAATTTTATTGTTCAATTGAGGGTCAAATTACACTAATTCAAAACCAAGGACCAAAGTGAAAAAGGTGGCCAAATTCAGGGCTGCTGTTTGATTTTTGGCAGGGATGCAATTGCATTGATTTTTAAATTAAAATTGCAATTTTAGGACTTGATTGAACAAATTACAAATTGAAAACTGATTTAGACTTCCAAAAATTTTTAAATCAAAAATTGATTTTTTTTTAATGAACAAATATTTTAGCAGCTAACAAACACACAGAGAGTTGAAGAGTTTGTCAAAGTCGTAAACTCGATACGAGTTTATTGAGTTGACCGAGTTTAACCGAGTTTGACCGAGTGCCTGACTTTGCTGGTTTTCAAGTTTCTAACCCGATTGTACATAGCATATGTACGATTAACTCTCGAGTTTGATAACCTTGGACTTGACTATGAAGCAGTTCGAGTGTGCAGTTTTAAATTAGTTTTTTTTTTATAAAATTACTTTGAAAAAGTCAAAATTTTCAATAAAATGTGATTTTTTAAATTAGTTTTTTATATAGTTTTTTGAATTGGTTTGGTCCAAATTATCTCTTATTTGTATGTGTAATGGGGTAGATTCAATAAAAATGATTTTTGAATGTTTTTTTAAGGAACCCTATACTCAAATTACTAAGATCTAAATACAAAATAATAAAAAACCAAATAAAAGACAACTAAAGCTAAATAAGCCGAAACTAACAAGAACAAAATAAAAGATATAACCTGATTTTGGAGTCTAGCTTTAATACCAACTAATGCAGACCTTTTGATCACATGGCTAAGTAACCCCCAATAAAGTTAATAACCTAATTCCAAAATTTGTATCTTGAAAAAACATAATATACTCTTCTCTAACTAATCTTAATGGACTTCTCTTCGGTTGCAAGTTAATAAGTCTAAACTAGTAGTTAATTAACATAAGTCCAATAATAAAATAAACTCATAAACAATGTCTAATGGGCTAGAATAAATCTAAATTAAAAATAATTATTCAAAAATAAATAAATAAATAAAATAGGATAATAAAAATAAAGTTTTTATGCTAAAGTTCTTTCATATAGCCAAAATCTCTATTTTTTGCTTATTCTTGGCAGATTTCATCCTTAACTTCAAACATGTTGTTCTCTCTCTCTTGGATGAATTACTGGGCCTACCATATATGGTTGGAAAGCGAGCGATGTCTAGTTTCTATCCCAACTTAAATCGCAATAAAATTACACTTGTAGCTCTAGATATGTCTCATACAGTACACAAAGATCTAGTTTGATAAATTTGACAAGATTCATCTTGTAACTTCGACCCATTGAAATAATATGTTTCTAAACTCTATTTGATCTGAACATTTACCACAATATATTCCTATGTGTCTAGTATCTTCCTGTACTATTTCAACTCAATCCGATGTACGGTTTGAGAGATATACCTGATCTTACAAAACTGGTCAACAAATATTTTAAGGCCAAATTCAGACTTGACTTGATTCATATCACAAATTAAAAGCTTTTTCTTGTTGAATTTCCCATTTAAAACCTATTACCTTCTTTACAATTTTAGTTAATAGAGAAGCTATTGTACTAAAGTCTTTTAAAATCTTCTATATAAACTAGCCAATCTATGAAAACTTCTTACCCCAGTTACCATCTTAGGTGTATGCCACTCTTTTATAGCCTTAAGTTTAGCCTCATTCATCTCAATACTTTTTGCACTAATAATATATCCAAGAAAAACAATATTTTTCATACAAAAGTCACAATTCTTTAGATTATCATACAAACTTTCATTTCCAAACACATTAAGTACCTGTCTTAAACGATCTATACGCTTATTTAATTCTTTATTGTAAATCAATATATCATTATAATAAACAACTGCAAACCTACCAATAAATGCACGTAAAATATGGTTCATTAATCTCATAAAGTTATTAGGCATATTAGTAAGTTCAAAAGACGTGACTAGCTATTTATAATACAAACTATATTTAGTTTTAAAAGAAGTTTTTCATTCATCATCTTCTTTCATTTTAATACGATGATACCCACTTTTAAGATAAATTTTGGAAAACAAACAAGATCAATGTAATTCATTAAGCATATCATCTAATCTAGGTATAAGATGTCTATACTTTACTATTATGTTATTAATTGCTCTACAATCAATACATATTTTTCAAGTACCATATTTCTTAGGTACTAAAAGTATAGAAACAACACATAGATTTATGCTCTCTTGAATCTACTCCTTTAACGTTAATTCATCCACTTCCTTTTAAAGCTTCTTTATTTCCTCATGATTACTTCTATAGGCTGCTATATTAGAAATAACCAAACTTGGTGCTAGGTCAATATGATGTTTTATTTCTCTTATAGGTGGCAATTCACTCTGAATTTCACCAAGAAATACAACTTTAATTTTTTGTAATAAAGTAACATAAATACTAAGAATATAGGAATTAAGTTCATTAGTGTTAAAGTATGCCTTTTTATATAAGAGTAAAATCATAGGCATATAAAAAAAATAGCATGTGTAAGATCACTTTATTTTGCATAAAAATTAAGGTATTTCTCAACTCTAAGTGAGTTGGTGGAGACACTATACCAAGACTTGATCACACATGTATTTGATCATAAATGATAGAGAGTAACCTATTTACCTGTTGTTAACCTATATTATTGGGTTAAATTTATTTGGATTTTTATTTGAGTTTTATTATTAGGTTTGAAGTTATTTTATTTTGGATTTTAGTTTATTTTTAATGGGTATTTGGCCTAATTATTGGTTGTTATTTACTATTTATAATTAATTTTTGACATTTTAGTAAGTTTATGATGAATTGAATAAAAGTTGTAGAGTTGCAAATTTTCCTTCCCTTTCTCTTCATGTCTTCAGCTATTTTCTATTTTTTTTTTGCTTTTTCTTAGATTTTTTTCTTTCTTCTCTTTAAATCTTTTGGCTTGCATCAAAACTGATGATGAGAATTTGTCAAAATATAAGGTTCACATTCTTTTAGGAAGGAATAAGAAAAAAATGTTTACAGTAAAAGATACCTTAAAATATAAAAATCTTACGTAACAGTAATTTATTAAAAATATTTATTTTCTAAAGTAGATTGATAAAAAAATAATTTTTATTAATTAATACAAAACTCAGATTCAAAGAATTAATTCGTTTTTCAAGTCATATGAGGCTTTAACATTTAACTTTTTCTATAGTATTCATAATATTGTGTTCTTTAATTTCTTATAATTATTGATAATACAATTAGTTCAATATTTTTTTTTTGAGAAAATAGTTTAGTTAGCTTAATACAATAGTTTTTAAAGGCTATTTAGATTAGTTTTAATAACTTGAACAACACACATGTGAAAATAAACACTAGTAGGGTCTAGCTCAGTGGTCAACCGTGTGACTTGTTCCGCTCTCGTCCCGAGTTCGATCCTCTATGTGCACTCCTGTCACCCCCGCAGTGCCTTACTTGCTCACTGGGCTTGCAGGATGTTCAGTGGGCCGTAGGGAATAGTCGTGGTGCGCGCAAGCTGGCCCGGGCACCCCACGATAATAAAAAAAAAAATAAAAATGCCAGGAGACAAAGAACAAAGCAAGAACATGGTCCGATCCTCGTCATCAATTTCGATACCAATAGACTACAAAACTAATTAACTATAATAATAGAATTAAACTCATCATGATATGGGATTTCATTGATGTACTTTTTTCCATGCATAACATATACAGACGATGTTTTCGGTAGATCTTTTTCTTCAACAACGTACGTAGCAATGTAAAAGAATTCCAACTTTGCTAAGAAACCACATGTGATCCCGGCCATCTTTTATCAGTCATTATAGCCAATTTCTTTTCTTTACGGTGGAGAGCTTCTTTAAACCATTCTGGGAAATGATCACCACTATTTTCTTATAAACCTACCGCAAGCTAAAACCACCAAGCCCATCAAACTTTTGAATAACAGGTATTGATGAAGATATAGTGACTTGTGTAGATCAACCACAGACAACAAACCTAGAGCTCCTCTACTAGTTTGTTAAAGATCACAACATATAGTGATTTTACGTTAAAAAAAGCGTAAACATATATATAAAAAAGGAATGTATAGTTCTAATGAGTAAAGGATTAGTAAAAATCCTAATCCTACAAGGATTCCATTGCTGGGTCAAACCAATCCTGATTCCAAACGGTGTATATTATCAAATCTTTATACAATTAGCATTGGAATTCATATCACATCACAGTATAGGCACATGCATATCAACCAATTAATTAAAACACTCAAACATCTTCAATATATTTAACAGATATTCTATTTCTTGTTGTTCCTAGCTGCTTACAATACAGTATTTCAAGTAAAAATAATGTAAGGTCGCTAATATTTCAAACACTTATCTTTTTATTAATTGCCGCTGCTGGTGATGTCAAAATACAGTATTATATATCTTCCTCACAAGTGAAAACTACGCAGGCAGTGACGTTAGTGGTTTCATGATCAATTTGCAGTGAACTGTTATTGACCTTTAGACTGGGCATAATGAATTGAAATTAGGATTAGACGTAAATGAAGATAGATTTCCTTACACTCTACATTTTGGTATGTATTCAAAGCTTGATGACCAAAAGTAATTATTTGTCATCCCCATCATCCCTGTAAGCAATTAATTTGAAGTTTCTATCAAAAGCGGAATTTTTTTTCTTCTAGATCTCTATATATATGCCTTCTTGTATGGAACTCGTCAAGAGGATAACAGAAGGACAAGACACGCAGCAGCATAAGGCTCCAGGAACAATATGCTGATTGAAAAAAGCAAAACGATCGAATTAAAATCTTTGTAGTGTAGAATGTATTTCGAGCAGTTGCCGTGGGCAAACCGTGGGATGCATGTAGCAAAATAATTGAAAAAATAGGCGAAGGTAAAACTTGCTTTCTTGGCACCGTCAAGCTTTCTAGTAAAGATGAGATGTAAATAGGCACCGTGCCTATCCTGCCATGCAAAACACGAACCATGATCAGCGGCCAAGCTTTCTTGGTTCATCGTCACTTGCCTCTCACTAGCTCACATAGATTGACCACAATTCCCTATCAAGAAAAACATGGTAGAACATGACTAAAAGAAGATGCATGTAGCCAAATAATTGAAAAAAAAAATAATCAAAGTGGAAAATGAATTGGCATAAGATCTTATCCAAATAATGGCCACAGTGGATAACATGCATGACGATGAAGTTTATGCATGCCAAATCTGAAGACAAAAAGTGACCTGGATGTTGAGTTTTCCTGTATGCCCATCTGGATGTGTCGGATTTATTGACGTTTTAACAGTTTTTTCTAGGAGGATGTACCTTTCTTTGGTCATGGAGTCCAAGGACGCAAGTGTTAGGATCGACTTGTTTGGTATAATATTGGCCAAAACTTGGCCCATTTGCCAGGCTTGCTTTCAAGAGATGGGCCATTATGATTTTGCCAAGACTCTTACTAAAAAACATATATATTTTGCTTTTAGAAAATATGGTATGTGTTTTAAGAGGGTGGTATTTAAAAAAAAAAACTACAACACCTCCCACCCAAATACTCCCTTAGTGCTGAAAATGTTTGCGGAAGACGTGGCCTAATTTCAAGCCAAAAAAATTCAGGAGAATTTGATTATTAAGGATACAAAAAGTAATAAAGATAAAGGAAACATATATTTTTTTATATCTTTGTTTTAAAAATATAAAAAATCAATTTAAAATTATTGTATAAACAAATTTATTTTATGTTTTTATCTATGTTTCTTTAACAAAACATAATATTCTTCTGTTTCATTATTTCTATCCTGAAATACTAATAAAATGCAATCTATATTTATACTGACAATTATAAGGCTGCTTCCTAGCTAGTTGCTGCCTTGCTTTCTTCCATTCAAAACCTAATCATTAATGGAATCCAATAATTATAGCTAGAGAGAGAAGAGAGGGTGTGGCAGCTTGTCAATTGTGGTTAGATAGAGAGGGAGAGGAGCTAGCAAGTGGTTACCTCAAGTCACGAACAAAACGAAAATGGGGAATTTTATGTGCTCTAACTTTTGTTGGAGCCTCTGAATCTTAATATAGCAAAGTGTGAGAGCTGGGCATCGGCAGGGAGAGACCTTGCATTTTGTGACCATGCTCAATGGACCATAACAGAAAACAGACACCATGTCCCCACGTTCTCTCTTCTCACAATATTAAGCTAAGCGTTGAGCAGCGACAAAGGTGACGTGAGGTGAGGGAAGTCATACCATTGTCGTCTCACACTTAATATTGCTTGTCACTTTTTACCAATCTTCTATCTTTTATGGATGATCGATCTTCGGCAAAATCTATTTGTCTTAGCTTTCCACTCGTAATAACGATGAAAAATCTCATTGACGTGCAATATCTATATGTATTTATAACCTGTTAGACATTATAAAATATGAGAAGAAGTCTAAATATATCAAAATGCTAGTGTGATAAAAACAATTATAACTTCAATATAATAGTTGGATGGTATTTAAATTTTTTAAATAGATTTTGTAGATTCAATTCTATAGAGACTTGGCTTTTTATAATTTTTTGAGATTGAGAATACTCTCGAATTAGACCAGAAGAATTAGACCTAGAAGATATTGTTTTTGAATTTTTAACTATTTTCAATGTCATTTTTTAATTTTAATTACTTTCTAGTTAGTTTTAATTTTTTTTTTCTACATAGATGAGGTCACTACTAAAAAAAGGGCCTTTTAGCAACTTTTTATTCCGTTGCAAATAAAACTAAAATCTATTGCTGATTAAAATCAGTAATAAAATTAGCAACAGATAATGTCAGATGCAAATAATAGATGCTAATTTCTCATCAACAAATTAATTATTAATTACTGACTTTTTTAGCAACAACTTATCCGTTGCTGAAATTCAGTTACTGATTGTATAAATTAACAACGTATATTCAATCGCTAATTACCATTACTGATCAATAAAGGATATTGCGTTACTGAATCATTGTTAATTAGCAATGGAAAATTTGTTGCTAATTTTTCTAATAACTATTTTTTAAAACATGAATTTTTTAAATTATTTTTTCCAATTTATTGGATTTCTTATAATTATTTGTGGATATTTTAAAAATTATAGAAAACTATATAAAGAACATAAATAATTAATACTAGAAATGATTTTATCAACAATAATAAGTCAAATAAAAATAAATTTCAAAATCCTGTTAAACTTACATTAATATAGATAAGTCACAATTTAATAAATATATTCTATCATAGAGGTTGTGGTTGAGGTGGTGGTGGAAACGAACCAAGACAATGTTGACCATTATAAGGTGGGACCGGTATATGGTTGTCGAAGCCTTGGTCAATATACTGGATTAGACAGGGGATACATAGATGTCGTCATCTGTGGAGCCACATGTGACGGCATAGATGAAGTCATAAGCAACGAGATACCTTGGTCCATATTTGATGCCTAAGCTTGGTATCCCATGTTACTAATAAAGTTTTTGATATAAGTCATCTCCTGCTGTAGTGATAAAATATGACAATCTCTTTCCTTTATTTGCTTTTTCAATACCTGAATTGATGAACTAGGAGATGTTAACTCCATCGTATATGATTGTGATGAATCACTTGTACTAACCATGGATTTTGGCATACCAGGTGCACCATATATCCTACCCTTTGTAACTCCTTCTATAGCAACACACCAAATTGCTCCATCATATGAAGGTTGATTTTCTCGATTAGTTTCATATCTTGAAATCATCTCTTTTTTATAATTCTCTTACAATAAAATTAAATATAATAATAATTCATTTTAATATTAAATAATAATTAAATTACATAAAAATAATTCTTACAATAACTTTTTTAGACTTGTTATCTATGAAGGTTTCAGGCTGTTTGGCACTTTGATGCAACACCGAAAACACATCATCCCATAAAGGTTCTTTTCCACCTGCTTTTTCTTGCTATCAACCAAAAAAATTAGAAAATATAAATATAAAATGTCAAGTCCATTATAACAAATAAAAAAAAATCTTTACCATGCTAGCTCTATATGATGCAAATGAAACTGTACCTCCAGAATGAGTGCTTAATTTGCCATCTGTTTTAGTTAGTCGATTATTCCTTGCACATTTTGATCTCCTTTAAAATTCAAGGAGGGACCAAATATCTTTAATCATTTTATTCCAATTGTTATTATTTATCCAAATTGGACCTTTATTAATGCGATCCATAATATTTGTGGTATTTCTATTTGACATAACTCTTTTACGAGCTTGTGTTAACTATTAGTTTAAAGCAATTCTAGTTTTATCTTTCCAAATCTTACGAACAATTGGTTCATTGTCCTAAAAAAATATATATTTGTTCTACCAAAGAAACAAAGACAAAGTCCAACATAGTTGTTAACTAGCCTCTATAATTACAATGCATAGACAACTAGTAGCCAAAAAGATGAACAAAAAATATTGTTAAAATAATAACTTCTTAACTACATCATAAAATGGAATTTAATGTGTTTTATATCATATCATAGCAACATGGCATGTTCTAACCTAATTGAAGTGGTTAGAGAAGCAAAAAATTATATATATTAGGCCCCGTTTATTTGCTGGAAAGTAGTTTCTCTTTGGAAAGTGGTTTTTTTGAAAAATAAATTTCTGGAAAGTGAATTATTTTTTGATATTTGGTAGTGTCATAAAAAATAAGTTAGAAAATACTTTCCAGTGTTTGGTTATGTTATGGAAAATGAGCTGAAAAATAGCTTATTAATGTTTTATTATTTTTCAAGTTTATTAAAATAATGAGGAACAAATCTTATAAATTAAAAAGTTGAATAAGAATGAAATTGAAAAAAATCTAATTTCATAAATTATCTCAAATAAAATACCTCCTTAATTTATGTTTTCAATCAATGAAATGGTGAAACAAACTTAATGCCTTTGGTGGAAATTCCTTTAATTCCTTTTTTTTAATCCTCACTTACCTAAAAAACTATTCTTTACATTAATTGTGAAACAAACTTTATGCCTTTGGTGTAAATTCCTTTAATTCCTTTTTTTTAATCCTCACTTACCTAAAAAACTATTCTTTACATTAATTGTGACACAAACTTTATGCCTTTGGTGTTTAGATCTTGCAAACAGTACCCCAAAAAACGACGCTAGGTAGTAGGACATACCAACATGCACTGCCTAAATCGTGCAGGGGTTGTCCACACATTGACGCATTTTGCACATATCAGCATGTTTTTTTTAAAATAATATTTGATATATACCAATTATAATAATATATTTGAGCAATCTCCAACTCTATAATAAAACCAATGTATAATGGCCAAGAAACCCTAAAGAGAGAGTTATATTATTTTTGTCTTTAAGGGTATTAAAGTAATTACATTATTTCATAAAAAAAAAACCTAAGGCAAATACTTTTGATTTTTCTATTCTAAGGCTAAAGTAGTAATCTTACTTTGAAAAAAAGAAAAAGAAAATAACAAATCTAACCCCATGCAATATATTAAAGATAATTATGTAATGTTGAAAAGACAATCTTGTCTCAACGTATAGCTCAATGAGTTTTTTATTTTCAATGGTAAATATGTAGTTGCACTATTACAATTTTTGAATCTTATTGCACAATAACTTTTCTTGAGGAGGATAATTTTTTTATAATTTAATATTTTATATCTTTTTAAAATAAAAATGTATCAATTAATTTTTTTCTTAACAATTAAAATATTTGCTCCCCTTAAGAAGAATTTCCTGCTTCACAGCTACTTGTCACAATATATTAATATAAAATAATGATGTCAAACCGAGCTAAGATTTAATAAAACCCGGGAGCCTGTATCTATGGTGAAGTTTTTTTTTTTGACTACTTGATATTTAAGCTTCAAAATCCACATTTCTTCCCAATTACATCATTTAGTAAAGGCATAGTTTCCTAGCATTATTTTTATGCAAGAAAATTGCAATAATTAATAAAAACCTTCACTAGCTAATTGAAGTAATGATCATTATTTCAAATTATAATAATGTGATACACGTGATTAATGATACGGTAAAGCACGCCTCCACTTTGTACCTTTGCATCGGAGAGCTTCCTAATCCTCAGCACTCCTTGAACTTGTAAGAAAATGGGGCGAGATGCAACCGTCGTACCAAAGCACCGTAAACACGGGGCTTGATAGCACAACACCCTTTACACATGTTCTAGCCAGGATCATGTGTAGCACAAAATAAAAGTTGGGAATGTTGACTTCAATCTTTCTAGAACATCTAACGAGATCGTTATATCTTCCCAGGTAACACAAAATAAAGGTATCATGAGCTTTTAACTTTTACAAAAAATATTTATTATTTTATATTTTAAAATATACTTGTAAAAAACTCTTAATTTTAAGGTTATCCAACTAAAATATGTAAAAATAAAAATATTTATTATTATAATTTTAAAATCTAATTCGAGAGTCAATCTAGAGTAAGACACGGGTTATGAGTAAGGAAGATTAATCTGAGTTTATCTGAATCAACATAAAAATTAAAATAGTTACTATTATAATTTTAAAATCTAATTCGGGATTCAATCTAGAGCAAGACACGGGTTATGAATAAAAAAAATTAACTTGAATTGACCTGAGTTAATGTAATTATAAAAATAATTATTAATATTATTTTAGAATCTATCTCGATGGTCGATTTAGAGCTAGGTCCAGACCACATAATAAGATGATTAACCTGAGTTGATCCAAGTTAATATTATTTGGATAAAAATAATAATTATTATAATTTAAAGATTCGATTTTAAAGTTGACCTGGAAAAATACCTGAGTTATAGGTTGAGAGGGTCAACTCGAGTTAACCCAAACAATTAAAAAAAAATCAAAGTAACCTTGTTTTGAAAAAAAAAATCTACATGGTTTTAATTAATGTTTTATCTCAACTCGATCAGGTAAGATCGAGTCAATTCTATATATATTTTTTTAAACCCTGATCGATTGAGGCACTAGATCGGCTAAGTCTTGGGTTTACCTATCAAGCTAATCTGGATTTTATAACTAAAATTATTATAATATTATTAATTTTAACACTATATACAAACTAAAAAAAACTGCAACAAAATAGAGATCATGTCTTTTAAATCACTTTTTTGGCAAACAAAACAAATCTGCAGATTGATTATTCATATACACGCTAAATACATTGCATTTGTTTGTATCAATAAATCTTCAAGAATTTATTATGTCTTTATGTTGGAATTAAAATTTAAAATATATTTTTAATAAATATAACATTATTCTTAAAAGAACCGATGACATAATTTGAATATGATATTTCATAAACTAGATTAGTTTTTCTTCTTCTTAATTAGGGTGTTTTAAATCAGCAAATTTATCACTATTAATAAGTACAAAGGTCCAGCTAGCAAAATGTGTAGTTGGATTGTACCTAAGCATCAGGCATCATAGACAAATTATCATCAGCTATATATCCAATAATTAAGGTAATCATCTAGGTGGTGGTCCAGTGATAAGAACTTGGGACCAAGTAGTTTGCTTCCTCTGTAGTCTCAGGTTCGAGCCCTGTGGTTGCTAATATGATGGTCACTAGAGGCTTACATGGTCGTTAACTTCAGGACCGTGAGGTTAGTCGAGGTACGTGCAAGCTGATCCGGACATCCACGTTAAAGTTAAACTTAAAAAAAGAAGAAGTTATAATTAAGAAAATAATTAACGCACACCAATTAAGACCAGGTTAGTGGCGCGTTGGCATGTTGTCGAAAGCATAACCAAACGCATTATCGTTTTGATAAGAAATTTATTGATAAGCTTGTCGGTATTTCGTTCTTGTCGTCTCTCATCAAAACCACAGGAAAAAAAGGATGTCTGCCTCACGAAGAGATTGCATTCGGACAATCTTCTTTGTCGTTCCCATTTTATTTAATTATTTCCTAGGAGTTAGATTTCGGTTGGGAGAGGAGAAGACGAAGGAAAATAAAAGGAGAAAAATATAAATGAAAGATATATATTATTTGCCCTTATGTATCTTTTAACACATGAACAGTCAATTGGTAAAATATATATATATATATATATATATATATATATATATATATATATATATATATATATATATATATATATCCAAATTTATCTTCTCCCCTCTCCCTGAGAGAACCAAAACGGTGGGGACCTTGTGGGGGATTTTCCTCGCCTTTCGCATTCTCTCCACCGTCTCTCTTCCCTTCCAAACACGGACATGCACGGAGAATTCCAGTCCCGTCAAGTTCTGGTTCCCATCATTTTCTACTCTCCCAAACACGTTAATTACTAGAGTAGAGACTTCACAGGCCCGACACGGAATCCCCGTGGCCTTGGCTAGATTGGATTTTCATTTGAATTGTCATTATTGACTTGGTTAAATCTAATTCATCTTGCAAATTTGTAAGGTAAATTAAAATACTCCTTCCCTTTGCATTTGCGTAGACCAAGGATATGAATTTATTGTTATGCATTTCTAAGATCATTTGGGAAGGGATTTAGTTTCATTTACTATGAAAGTTGGCTCAATGATATTCTAACACACACACATAGAGTATTATAAAATTATTCTTCAACCTTACCTAATAATTTATTCTTGTGAATTGAGATAGATTCTTGATACTTATCTTAATGCAAGCAAGTTAATATAAAAAAATAAAGATAAAAAGACAAATAACAAGATGAGTGTGTAGTAGAATTAATCATTATTTTTAAGTGATTGTATTGGTATTTGTTGTTTTCAAAGAGAGGAAATGGGCATTGGATTATGCATATTTTTCACTTGTTCTTATTGAGGTTAAGGATAAGAAGACATTTATATATATTTCATATCTAATTTAATTAAGGATACATTCTTGTTGATTGTGGTGTACCCGACACGTGTACCCCTAGAAGGCTCCATGATCTATGATGGAGATCGACACATGGAAGATGATGGCCCTACATCATTACACTAGACATTAAAGCAAAATCTAGATGTATGGGGTTTACGCGGGCAAAAACTAAGCAAATAACCAAGCTATTAAGATGGAGCACCAAGGGCATGACCTACCCTTCATCTACCAAAAGAAAATACAATACACTTATTAAATATTCTCATGGCCCCATGATTACTTTAATCTAATTGGTAAAGACCATGACATAATTATGTCCACCTAGCAATGACCCATCAATATTATATACATTTATCCTGTAATCAATCTCTATGGTTATTGGTTATAAAAAAATATATGATAGTTTTACTCTTCTATTCATACAACTTGATAGGTCTCATGGCTATATAAACAATCTTATAGTTTAGGGTTCAATGATCTTCTTTTTCTTTCTTTGAATCTCCTCTTTTACTTTCTACACTTTATGTAACATTATCTTTACTTTTTCAAACATACCTCTTCCCATATACACTAATTTAATAATCAAATGGTGCCTACCCAACTTTATAGGTTCTCCAACTAGCATCCCCATCTCCGATCAAAATCCACAATATCCACTTAGACGTGATAAGAGCCACATCATCCTTCAAGGATTTATAACCTTACCGGTGACACATCAATAGGGACTAAACAAAAAGTTGATTTCACTCTCAATTTCATCATTCTTAAGCTTTTCTCATAGCTAAAACCTAGAAAATATCAATTTATGAGATGTTACTGTTAAGTAATATTTATCTAGTTTTATTTATTAGGGTAGAATAATATTTTCAGTTTAACCTATATATAATTCCTTTGTATTTAGGTTAACTTAAGCACTCATAATAAACAGATTATTGAGAATTCTCTAGCCTCCTTTTATGTTTGATCTGAATTACTTTAACATGGTATCAGAGCCTAGTTGATCGAACCCTTGGTTTGTTAATTTTATGGAACTCGCTGCCCTTGTAGAAATCATGTTCACCAATGTCAGAGCCACTGCTCGTATCAAAATCGTTATCATCATCCACTTCCTTCCCTGTAGGATATTCCAGCACGCTCAATGCATTCCTTTGAAGCTTAACTTCAGATTTATTTTTCAAAACATCAGACATGAGTTGTTTGACCTATTAAAAGATAGAGGATGAAGATCAAGTTTTGTGCTTGCGGCTGAAGAATTAATATCTGAAACTTTATTTTAGATTCTTCAGCTTCTGCAATTTGGTATTTCTGTCTGTCTCTGCAATTGTTTTGGTATTTCATCTTCTCTTTAGTTTCTACAATTTGGTATCAGCTTCTGCAATTTGGTATTTCTGTTCTGTCTCTGCAATTGTTTTGGTATTTCATCTTCTCTTCAGTTTCTGTAATTTGGTATCAGCTTCTGCAATTTGGTATTTCATCTTCTCTTCAGTTTCTACAATTTGGTATCAGCTTCTGCAATTTGGTATTTTTGTTCTGTCTCTGCAATTGTTTTGGTATTTCGTCTTCTCTTCAGTTTCTGCAATTTGGTATCAGCTTCTGCAATTTGGTATTTCTGTTCTGTCTCTGCAATTATTTTGGTATTTCATCTTCTCTTCAGTTTCTGCAATTTGGTATTTGAGTTAAGTTTCTGCAAGAAAAATAAAAAAATTGGAGTGATATTTTGTCTTCCGCTTCTGCAAAATCTAGTATTTCGACTTGTGTATAACCTACATACCTCCTTCAACTACAATAGCAACTTAAGGCTCTTCCTACTTTGTTAGTATTGCTAACCCTTCCTCTTTATATAAAGAATTAAACATGTTGTGCTTTTTAAAAATGTGCAAAGACAATTACCTTTTAGGGAGGAGATAGTAAGAGTTGATAAGAAGAAGAAGAAGAAGAAGAAGACACCATTACTTGTAAATGTCTCTAAGCATCTATGGATTAATTATTTTGATGATAATAACAATTAGTAAAATTAATATGTTTGTTAAAGATTTTAATGTTGTAGAAATTTTCTCATGTCAAATTGAATCAATATAAACTTCTTTGATGCAAACATGACTTGAAGATGCTTAAACTTATTATCATGTAATCAAGGGTTAATAAAACTTAATTTGACATCACAAAAATAATTTTTATTATTGAATTTATCCTTCAAAATAGTTTTATTTCCAAAACTTAAACATGATGAAAAATACCTCATTAAAAAATATTATCATATATTTTGGTTTAATCACTCAAGTTGTTTTTAAATAAACCGTCACATGTGCTCTTGCACTTTTTATCACATAAGTTTTTTTTTTTTATCAAATTTTAGCTAGAAAAACTTATCACACAAGTGGTAAATTTGTAGTTTTTGAAAGAGGTGTACTTTACTCTTTTTACACTCAAGGGCTAACTTGTTCTAAGAGGCTACCTTACGTTTTACTCAAGATTTTGCAATGCTCCTTTTCTTCCAAAAAGAGTGATATATTTGTTTCTAATAAGAGGAAGGAAGCTAAAAAAAGGTTCAAAATATTTGACTTTATTTTTCTAGTGGGAGTAACTACAATTTGGGCTTTTTTGCTTATAAATACCACTTCTCATTTCATGTGAACTAAGTGACAGAACCCTAAAATCTTACAAGCTTACATTTTGTCTTATAAAAAAGATCTTATTATTTTCAAAGTTTTAAACTTTCATTATATCAAATCATTATAACACATTCTTTAGCTAGATTAAATTCCTTAAAGACTTTAGCTTAATTTATTGTATGCTTCTCTTTATTATAGGGTGTGAAAAATTCTTATAAGAGAAAATCAATTATGAAAGTGTAAGTGACACTTGGATCACTTGGAAAAATATTGGTTTCATACTAAAAAATGATGTATAAGGTGATTAGAAACAAGCTAGGTAGGAACATGGAGGCCTATATAGATTACATTATTACTTCTCAAAATATATAGAAGTAAAAGCCTTGACGAATATCACAGTTATTTAAGTGTTATTCTTTATGAAGGAATGTTATTAACTACTTTGACACACTAAAAGAATAATTAATCATTGATAACAATATGTAGGTTGATAGTAAAAAGATGGAAGAGCATAAAATCAAGAGGAGGGGGCAAAGAAAAAATGAGACAAACTCTTTAATAAAACCATCTAGGCATATGGAACAACCTAAAAGACCTGTATAAGACATATCACATTTCTATTAACCTATGAGATAAAATGTATAATCCCATAAAAAATGAAGTGTTCTAACCATTGGGTATATGGTTATTTAGTCAACAAAAAGGAGCAAGAAATGATGACCAATGTGAACCTCTTAAAATAGACTCATCTAGCCACTTCACTTAAGCTCTGTTTGTTTTTGCGTTTCAAAAGCGTTTTGAAAAATTTTTATTTTTTTTTTCTTTAAATTTTTATTTTTTTGGTGTTTTTGATCATCTTGATGCACACTGGTGTCAAAAGTAATTTTTTAAAAATAAAAAAAATATTATTTTGATACATTTTCGAGTGAAAAACACTTTAAAAAACAACCGCAATCACACTCCTAAACACGCTCTTAGAAATAAGGTCTAAAAATATAAGGTCATCCAATACCACAACACATAGGTAAAGAATAAACATTTTCGTATTGAGGATTTCATCTTGAGAAAATTAAAAGTTATATGGAATACCAAACACATAAGAAAAATGACACTTATCATGACAAATACCTATCATATATAAGAGATAGATGGGATGAACTTGTCCTATATTTAGTAATTAGACTATTTTAAGATATATTATCTATGATTTTAGTTAGCTAGTTATCCAACTTTACCTTAAAAAAATTGTATTCCTAGTACAGTTGCCTTAGGCATATAAACCATGCTTTCTTAGGCATATAAACCATGCTTTCTTAGGTGTGTGGTCTTACATTATTAAGGTATAAAGGCACCATATTATTAAATGTTTTCTCGATAGCATGGTGTGCCTAAACAACTTCTTTTTTAGAATATGAGAATCATTCACTTTAAAAACACTAGACAATAGGTTTTAAGCCTTTTTAATCTTTCCATCTATGTTCATCCAGAAGGACTACATATTTTTTTTATCTGGTCATAACATTCTAAGCCTCTCGGTAGACTTTCAAGGTCTTGCATATCTTCTGCCTCATTGTTTTCCAATTATAAAAACTATAAGTATTTGGAAAGCCTACAAAAACAACTCGATTCAAGAAATTGAAATATAAATTGATATGTATTGGAAAAGGGAGGGAGGGAGGGAGAGGAAGGGCATATAGTGAAGGTTGCCTAAATAGCCAAAAATATTTGGTTAGTGAGACTCCTACCCATCCAAATATCGATGTCTTCGAGAAACTAGGACAAAAATGCAACCATCTTACAAAGCTTCTTCTTTTTTTCTCCTATAAGATAAGATCTTCTCTAAAAATGGTCTTCATTTTCCTATGTTCCTCAGTTATAATGAAAGATACTAGGGCATCTAGCCTAACTTCAATGCTTCAAACATGTTGGAGATTGCCTCTTTACCTAAGTACCAAGTACCTATTGAGCTAATTTTAGTCATCTAAACCTTTACTTAAATATTACTTGTACTATTATAGAAGGAAGCACAAGCATAAAATTATATGATTATTCAAGGAAAGCCCTTTCATGCATAACACCATTAGAGAAATCCTATATTTTTAAAGCCTTCTTACTCTTTAGAAATCTGGCTCTATCTTCTCTCAATCTCATTCTAAATCTCTCTTTAAGTGTCTCATTGGGTGTGCTAACCTTTAGTATAGTGAAAAAAAGATCAAATTATATAAAATGGGAATCATCATTAAAAAAAAAACAAAAATTCTAGACGGGTGTCACGCAATCTTCATGCTTTACTCCTGGTCTTTATAAGGCTTGTTTAGGTTAAAGGATAAGCTTATTGAACGAGGAAAAAACTCATTAAGTGAGCTAACCTATAAAGTAAATGAGTTAATGGCTTTGAAAAAAAAAACAGAGGAAGATTCAAGGGAATGAATCAAGCAATCTTTTATTCTCTCTATTAAAATACATCCTCAAATTAGGAGATTGATAATATACTCTTCATTTTCCTCTTGTTGGTGTAGTTTGTAAATGAGTAAAGAAAGAAAAGATGTATATCCCACATTGAAAAGAAACACTCCCTCCTAATGTTTATAAGTATAGGTTTATATTATGTAGTAAATTAAGCCATGGTGGAAGGACTCTTTTAGTAGGCTTCCTAATACTATTATATAGATATTTATAATATCAAAAGATGACACTTGAAACTTAATATGTCAGTTAGATTAATTTGTGACTATTTAGATAAAACTAAATAACAGTTATTCAGTTTAATTTAAAGTATAACTTTTTTTATGAACAATCATACTATTTGATGAACAGTCATACTGTTTCATTGTTATGTTTCAAGTCTATAAAAACATGTTATTACATAGAAAAAGAAAAAAAATAATAAAAAACATATATTTTTTTTCTTAGTCTTATCTTATTTTTTTTTAGAGGTTTAGAGGGTTTAGTTGTATCCTGGAGGTGTTATCTCTGTGTGGGATAAATAAACACCTTAAAGACAGTGTTTTCATGTCCTCTAAACCAACTCTCTCTCGTAAATACTAGAAGATATTACTCAATACAGGCATATCATTATACAACCCATATGGTATTTTCTAGAAGGTTTCACACCCTCGTACTCTTCCACCTCTACATTCATTCTTGTAGCCAATCTTGTCCATAATCATCCCTTACAAAGAGCTCTTATTTTAAATATGAAAGGTGTAAAACCATGCCTAAGTATATGCAATTTAAGTATTTAGTGTATGAATTTTAAGTATTCATATATAGAAAGCACAGTCTCGTAATAGTTACTTATGAAAACGCAACAAAATGTCAAGATTCTCTATTTTATTTTGTCCCTCCCTCTTGCTTTTCTCTTTTGTTCTTTTGTTAAAAAAAAAAAAAAGTCACTTTCATTAGTATTTTACTTTTAAAATCAAATGTGAAAATTTGAAAAAAATTCCACGTGCAATCCCTGTCAAATTGAAAGAACAGTTCGTCGGGGGGGGGGGGGGGGGGGGGTTTGAATGAATGGTCAATGGTAAAAATTATATATACTTTTTTTTTTTTTATTATTATCGTGGGGTGTTCGGGCCAGCTTGTGCGTACCACGACTATTCCCCACGGCCCACTGAACATCCTGCAAGCCCAGTGAGCAGGTAAGGCACCGCGGGGGTGACAGGCGTGCACATAGAGGATCGAACTCGAGACGGGAACGGAACAAGTCACACGGTTGACCACTGAGCTAGACCCTCAATAGGTAAAAATTATATATACTTGAAAAATCCACACGTTACATTCTTATAAATATTTTGTCCAGGTTCCAGAAATTGAAAACATTTTGCGGTTCCGGGGGCTGATGCCGTTCGGCCAAATGGACAAAAGGGCCAATCAGAAACACACATTTGGCTCTCACTGTTACACTTGACAGTACAGGCTTGGAGAATGACATATGCCTTGACACTGACTGAAACTAAGTGCATTCTTCGAAAATAATTTACGGAATTAATGACTCCATTGGTAGTCGGCAGACCAAAATGTGGATGGCTCATGTTTTAAAAACATAGTCAACTTTAATCTTTCCTCAGATGCATGCATGTAGTGACTTGTGTCTTGGACATAAAAATCATGTAGACACAATCGAGCTTAAATTTAATTCTTGAATAATTCATTCAACCTTGCTTAATTAGCTGAGGTTTGCTTGTTGGCTACCTATGACCTCATACGTATATGCATTCAATGGTGAAAATTACAAGTTCGCAACGTGTCCCTGTTCATCTTACTATAACGATATAGTATATTGAAGAAAAATCACGCAAGATACCTCCAGAACTTGCTTCTTATCAAATATATAAACCCATCGGAAAAAAAAAACCCAATGAAGAATTAACCAAATTAAGGAAATGTGACCCTAAGCATCTGCGTTATTATCTATGAACTTCAATCTTATCTAAAAATTACTTTTCAATCGCGTAGCTATTAATGATGGAAAGAGTCCTGGCTAGCTAGATATATGCAGGTAAGAGAACTGCACATGAATATTTAGAGAATTATTAAGTAGATTATTGGCATGTGATGTCCCGCGTGCTATGCTATGGATCAGATTAAATTTTTTTTTTGTAATATAAAAAAAATCTAGGCATTGTAAATGATTTTCTAGTAGAAAAACTTTAAACTTTATAGGGATTGATTTGATATGACTCGGTCACTTTAATGGGTTCAAATGCAAATTGAATAACTGAAAAAAATATAATTTGAGTCAAAATAAATATTTAAGATGATATTTTTTTTAATAAACTTTGAGACGACAATATCATGAATTAATTTAGGTCAATCCGGGTTAACCTATTAACTGCATATCAAGATATGAGATTATGATAACTCCCACAGAAAACAAATCAAAACAAATTATGAAACTCAATTTTCAATAAATCCAATGTTGAAGGATGAAACTAAAAAAAATAATTAAAAAAATACCCAAGAAAATAACTCAAATTAACCCGAGCTAACCTGTCAAATCACGACCTGGATCATGAGATCAAGATAACCCAATAAAAAAAAATTAAAATAAATTATGAAACACAATCCTCAATTAACCCAATGTTAAAAGATGAAATTAAAAAAAAAAAATTGATTAAAAAAAGACATAAAAAAATGACTCGAGTCAATCAAGATTAACTCACCAAACTCATAACCTGAGTCATGAAATGGGGATAACTTCATAGAAAAATAAATTTAAAATAAATGATGAAGCTTAATTCTTAATCAACCTAATGTTGAAGGATGAAATTGAGAAAAAAAATTAATTGAGAATAGGAAAAAAACTTGAGTCAAGTCAAGTTAATCTATTAAACCCGCTATCTAAATTATAAGTATGAGATAACCTTATAAAAAATTAATTAAAATAATTATGAAGTTCAAACCCAATAAATATAATGTTAAAGGATGGAATTGAAATTGATAAAAAAAATATAGATTAAAAATAATATTATTTTAGTGAATAGTATATATTACATGGGTACAGTTAAGAAACCCTCTCATTTAGGTTTTTTCTTTTCTTTTTTCCCTAAATGCTCCTTCCCATTTTGAAGAACCATTATTTTTATTTTCTTGTAGGATGTGTGTCATACGTCATGCATGCTTAATCATTTTTTTTTTGTGACTATTTGAAACACTCTAGACGGGTTTTGGTGAGCAAGGAAGGTGGCTAGCTATATATATATATAATATAAATTGGAAAGGAGGCTACTGCTAATTAATATTTGGGTATATGATAATAATTCATTAATTTAGTAATAAGATGCCTACCTCATGACAAACCTCTTACAGTTGGAGCCCTAACTGATAGAATGATTAGAGAAGATTAGAATAAGATATATAAAATTAATTAATTAGAGTAAGTTGAGATTTTAAAATATGTGAACTGTAGCGAAGAGAATCTTGCTGTGCCATTGTTGCTTTGTACGTAATATGTTAACCATTGCAATCTAAGGTTTCAGCTGATTTCATTGGTTGGAAAAAAAAAAAAAGAAAAAAGAAAAGAAAATGAATTGCCTCATTAGTCATGTCATATCAATTAACAAGGTTGATTCAAAGGTTTGAACGTCAATCAATTATACATTTTGAAGATGGAAATTAATGTGCTTTAATTTCCTGGAACGAGCAGGAGTGAATTAGAGCACATGCTCCTATTTAATTTAAGTGGGGGATGTTTGGTGCCTCCTCACTAACATTCAAGTGTTTGTGCGAGCAAAGCAATGCAATGAGGTGTTGATGAGACTTCGAGCATGTTTTCCAGGCAAAACTTCAGCTGATCTACTTACACACATGCAGGAAATGAGTCCCATGTTCTGCATGATTCTTGTGATTTTCTCTTCAAGGAATATGTAAACCTAAAGTAGTCTGGATGAAATAAAATCAGTGCTTAAAACCAAATACCAGAGATAATCATAGAGACTGAATCAGCTGGTTGTAGAGACCCCAAGAGATGTTGCAGATTCAGGAAATAAGATTTTGGCAATCAACTTGAGATTCCAAGAAAGAAACAGTACTTAGTTTTGGTCCACGATCCTATGCATGATGCCATCTTTTACTTCCTGATCATCGATCGATGGAGCTCTTTGGCATGCAGTTCTCGACTTCAACATGAATATTTGCTTGTACTTCTGGCCAAAGATTTTCTAGGAGAATTCATTAGAATTGGAATGAGGAGATTAATAATTTATATTCTGTGGTGATTGGCTGAACACAGTGAAAATAAAGGAAATATCACCACAAGAGACTCTATACGAGGGTTCATTGGAACGCGGTTAGCCGAGTGTTTTCAAGAAATTTAAATTTTTTTATTTAAAATTAATTTTTTAATCATTTTAATGTAAAAAACAATTTTTTTTTAAAATATTATTTAAATATATTTTTAAATGAAAATTAAGCAACCGAAAATGATTCTATTAAAAAAATCCGTTCTGTGAATTGATTCCTTGGCCCTCGATAATTAATCTCGTTCTGATTTCTGAGCTGCAGTCAATGTTTATTCATACCAAGATTTTATATATATATATACGAATTATCATCCAAGTCACCATTGAATTTGGATATAAAAAATCTCTGTCGTTATTTTATCCTTCAGATTTTAATAATCTTAATGACCAATGGTATTGCATCACTAATCAAAACATTGTCTTTTTATATATACATAGAATTTTGAATAGTTTGATCCAAATATTTATAGCATGTCTTTAATTCTATACTTAGTCCAACACACAGTATACCCCACCATGACGACTCTCTCCGTCTCTGTCTGTTGAATACATCTTCTGTTGATAAAAAGGCCATAAACAAATGCATAGACAGTGAAACAAGAGCAGGTATTAACATCACCACGAAACTACCCTCCAAGTTCATGAATCCTCCCTCCTCTATATAAACCCTGCCACATTCAGCTACATTCACACACACCATCCTCCCTCCTGCGGTCCTGCCCATACTTGATCGCCATTAACAATAAAAAGACGAAAACAAAAGAAATGCCTTCTTCCAATACCACCATCGTCTCAAGATGCACAATCTACCCTGACCAAAAATCCACCACCATCGAAACCCTAAAGCTCTCAGTCTCTGACCTCCCCATGCTCTCGTGCCAATACATCCAGAAGGGTGTCCTCCTCCCTTATCCACCATACTCCATTGATGACCTCATTACATTCCTCAAACACTCCCTCTCCATCGCTCTTTCTCACTTCCCTGCTCTTGCTGGCCGCCTCCAAACTGACCCTACCGGCCATATCCATATTGTATGCAACGATGCAGGCGTTGATTTCATCCAAGCCAAAGCAAGACACCTCTCTATCCACACCATTCTTTCTCCAACCGACGTCCCTGAATGCTTCAAAGGGTTCTTCGCATTCGACAAGACCCTCAGTTATTCGGGTCATTCAAAACCATTAATGGCAGTTCAGGTCACTGAACTGCAAGACGGCATATTCATTGGCTGCTCGGTAAACCATGCTGTTACTGATGGCACTTCATTCTGGCACTTTTTCAATACCTTCGCTGAAATATGCAAGGGATCTAAAAAAATTTCTAATTCACCAGACTTTTCCCGCAACACCTTGTTTAACTCACCGGCGGTGCTTAAATTCCCCGCCGGTGGGCCGAAAGTGACATTTTCTGGTGATGAGCCATTGCGCGAGAGAGTTTTCCATTTTAGAAGAGAAGCAATTCTCAAGCTCAAAGTCAGAGCCAATAACAGTGATTTAATTTGCAATTCGGCGGAGATTTTCGGAAAGCAAAGAAACGACAGTTGGAAAGCCGCTAACGGAGAAGGTAACGGGAAAGTAGCTCCCCTTTTCTTAATGAAGGACAAAACTGCGGAGATTTCCTCGTTTCAGTCCCTTTGCGCGCAGCTATGGAGATCAGTGACACGTGCGAGGAAACTAATGCCGTCTAAGATGACGACGTTTCGTATGGCAGTGAATTGCCGGCACCGGCTGGAGCCACGGCTGGAGCCGTATTACTTTGGCAACGCGATTCAAAGCATCCCAACGGCTGCTTCGGCTGGAGAGCTTTTATCAAAGGACCTGAGCTTCGGAGCTGAATTGCTGCACAGAAACGTCGTCGCACATGGTGATGGTACGGTGCGGAAGGGTATATCAGACTGGGAAAAGGAGCCGCGGTTATTTCCGTTGGGGAATTTTGATGGAGCATCAATCACGATGGGGAGTTCTCCAAGATTTCCAATGTATGATAATGATTTTGGGTGGGGCCGACCTTTGGCAGTGAGGAGTGGTAGGGCCAATAAATTTGATGGGAAGATATCAGCTTTTCCAGGGGGAGATGGAAAGGGGAGCGTTGATCTTGAGGTGGTTTTGTCACCTGAGACAATGATTGGGCTTGAAAACGATGGTGAGTTTATGCAATATGTTTCAGAAATCTCTGGTTGTACACCAACACCATAGGGAAATCAATCTCTGGTTCATAGCATGAAGAAGACGAGAAATAAATGAAGAAATATATCACCATCGTTTTGTAGTTTCTTTTCTTGTTTTTCCTCCTTTAATAATGGGTAGAGGGGGGCCTCCTTGAGGCCAAACGGGGACCTTTTCGCCTTCTGCGCATGTAATGTGGTATAAATTTTTAGACTTCGTAAATGGCAGCCTAATTTCATTTTACACGATTCTATTCTAATGTGCAGGTGCTCTCCTATTTTTAAAATATCTATTCAACGTTTTCGTTAAACAATTCAAATAAATAAATAAATAAAATATAAAAATAAGAAAGAAAAAAGAAAAAAGCCAAAGTTTTATTGATACTGTATAATATAATTAAAAAAAAAAGGTTTAATTTAAATATAAAAAAACTATATATATAGGTTAAACAAAGAAAATGTAAAGACTACTTTACCTTTAATAAACAATAAAACAAAAAAAACCTTCTATTTCTTAATATTTCTCCTTAAACTCACGATGTGGCAACTACAAGCATTGAGAATTTACCAACTAGAAAATAAAAGCAGGAAATAGAATGTAACTTTGTAAAAAAATCTGCAATTTGTAAAGAAGAATGAACAAAGAGCAAAGTGGTGTTGTCATGCTTGAGATTGTTGTTGCAATTGATTATGTTATCTTAACTTAGGATACTAAGTCTTCCAATGATCTTTATGCTTACAAAAACTACACTCATCGAAGGCAACTCTTGTATAATGCTTATTCTGATTATTATAAAGTGGCTTAAATGGTATTGCTAGCACAAAAGGATTAGAAGTAGAAATAATTTTCTTTTCAGAATAAGACTGAAGATGTATTTATTCAGCCAATAACTTATTGATAATCAAGTCAATAGAAAAAAGTGGAGAACGATGCAAAATTGAAGCTCTAAGTCCTTCAAAATCTCTGTGAAGTGCCGTTAAAAGTTGTACCAATAATTGTTGCTCCCTACGAGCAATATAGGCACCACATGTCTTTAATTTTACCGATTCTGTAGGAGCCAATTGATCCCAAAAATCTGTCATAATAGAATAAAACTCATGAATACTTATATTCTTCTGGTGAAGAGCATGTATGTATTCTTCAATTGATATTGCTTTGCAAAATTTGATTGAGTGAATAACTTTTGTAGATGATCTTAAACCTTATTTGTTCTCTCATACTTCACAAACTGTGTACCTATGGAATGCTAAATAGAATTATTAATCTAGGTAATAATTTTTGCATTATTTGCTTCTAAAGTGTCTATCAAGGCAGCATAACCCTCATCAGTATTCC